>JARPMR010000006.1:16966887-18319387 GCA_029955525.1 Oeneis ivallda | reverse complement strand
TTAAAAAAACGGCTCACCGAAATGCGTAATCGGCAGTTTGTCTCCCATAGACAGGACCATAGACAGCAGCAGAGCGGAGTGCGAGAGTCGACTGACGGCGTGGGGGTTGTCGCGCATATCGCGCGCTATCTCCGCCGGGAGCGCAGACAGCGCTAGGGTTGCTAGTGCTGTCCTTTCCAAACCGCACATCACTCCAAAGGCCTAATACAAAAAAGCCAACAACATGACGGAGTTACATATTTTTTGGAACGAAGTTTCTTTTCGGACGGTTTGGCGGATGGAGGCACTTGTTGCCTTCGTTTAACTTTGGTGGCGTAATGGTTTAACGAAGGTGTGAAATTATCGGTTCGGAGTTCGAATCCTGACTTCAGATTATTATTTTTTATTTTATTTATTTTTATTAATATTAAAAGGCACTTCGTTCTAACCGAGTGTTTAATGACACTCACGTATTTTTTTATATACATTTTTTTTTCATCCCTTAACTACGAGTATAAAATGCCACATAATATTACTGTTGTTAATTCCGTTCACCATAAGTAATGGTATTAATTATATACGCAACCTATAAACTACATTGACAAGTTTAAAAATAATGATAATTAACCTTTACACAATTTTCCTTCTGGAAAAGGATTGCATTACATTTAGACTTGTCAATTTAGAGATTATGGACAACAGAATTTGCACCGAACATTATCGAACAAAAAAGACTTTTCTAAAAATAGTGCTCTCCTTTTTACAAAGTTCCTCATAGAAAAGGATAATTTAGTTTATAGATTGTGCACAAGTGAAGTAGCACTAATGTACAAATTAAATCCTCTATGCCCCTGAATAGAGGAACAAATTGTAAGAAAATATTGTTTAAATATTTGGACATTTTCTAAATTATCTGTGTTTTCTTATAGCAATTTAATAATACCTTTATAATCATAACCCTAATATTTTGACAACCTCCCTGGCGCAGTGGTGAGCGCTGTGGTCTTATTACTGGGAGGTCTCGTGTTCGATTCCCGGCGGGGTCAATTTGGGAATTTATAATTTCTGAATTGTCTCTGGTCTGGTTTGGTGGGAGGCTTTCGTTAGCCGTGCCTAGTTACCACTCTACCGTCAAAGACGTGCCGCCAAGCGATTTAGCGTTCCGGCACGATGGCGTGTAGAAACCGATTAGGGGTATGGGTTGAAATTTCACTGCCATACCCTTTCCAAGTTAGTCCGCTACCATCTTAGACTGCATCGTTACTTACCATCAGGTGAGATCGCAGTCAAGGACTATCTTGTCATCGAATTAAAATAAAAAAAAACTTGTTACATTTTAATAATACCATTTTCAGTAGCGAAATATAAACAATACCTGCAGCAAGAGTTGCCGTAGCGGCCAGCGAGTCTCCATCTGATAGTACTGAACGAGGGTAGTTACATACACGTAGCGGTGACTGCTTAGAACATGCTGGGATATGTTGACATCAGCATTTGACTGAAAAAAAATTCCCTTTATGATAAACCCTGATAAGGTAATTTAATCTAGCAAAATATTCTTTAATGATTTTATTTTGGTAATAGTAGGAAATGAGGCGGCTTTCGTGTCCTTCAATCACGCAGCAACAGAGCGACGGACCGACGCCATGTTTTTAATCGACTTCAAAAAAGGAGGAGATTATCGATTCGAAATTCACGATGAATAAGGGCAAATCGCTTGCAATCAGAGAATATGAACATTGATCCTATGAACCTATACTAAAAAGCTTAAAATAATGATGTATAAAATTATTTTTAAAAAAACCGACTTGAAACGTCACTACAAAGTACATTTAAAAAAAATTAAGAGGCACTCGGGGACTGCCGCGGTAAAGCTATTGCATAGCATTTTTTATCAACTTATGCAATTATAATATTTATGCAATTTTTTTTTGCATAGTAAAAATTTGCCAAAATTAATAATTAAAAAAAAACAAACAAGAAAAGCGCACTGTTACTACTTCTCGAGTGAGATTCGAACCTGCGACATCTAAAGAAAGCGGCCGCTCGCCCACTGCGCCCAACAGAGCTAAATGTGAACCTCTAAAATGTTGAACGCTTACTGAACGACGGTGTTAGGTTTTTTTTCGTTACGGAATTACTTGATTCGGTCGCTGCGCTCAAACTGTTTGTCCTAGTTCAAAGCCCGCGATAAAAGCTATGAAATAGCTTAAAAATTTAATTTGTACATGTATGTTGAAGTCGGGCTAGCGTTTCATCGTTTCTATTGAGGCCCGCCCGACTTCAACATACCTGTACAAACTAAAATTATTTTATACTTTGTAGTGGCATTTGAAGTCGGTTTTTTATAAAGAATTTTTATATATTATTATTATTTGCTTGGGTACAGTTGAGGACCTAGCCCCCTAGCCATATTACATATCTGTTGTCGTATCTATTCTCTTTCTATGATTGTTAACGCTTTAGAGCAGGGGTTCCCAAAGTTTTCTAGCACGCCTCCCTTACGAAAGGATAGGAGGCGTAATAAAAAAACTTTGGGAACCCCTACTTTAGAGGAAGCAATCTTAGAAACTATTAATTCGTAGCCAAGTCGACACAACGTTCTCATTCGCTCCATGGAATAGAATTCACGCTACACGCTTATATATTATATAACATACACGCTTAACACGAATGAATACACACTTCCTCTTAAGCAGGAGTTCCCAAACATTTTTATGGGAACCCGTGCTCTAAAGCGTTAACGATCATAGAAAGAGAATAGATACAACGAAGTGTAATTTGGCTAGGGGGGCTGGAGAGTAACATACAGGCTAAGTATCACCCCGGAAAAACACAGGGTATCAGTGGGAATTTTAAAACCTCCATGTAACATTCCACTCAACAAGTAAAAAGAGAAATACAACTTCATACCATAACAGAGATAAGCTCCAGCAACTGCGTCTGTATGTCGTGAGCGTCGTCGTGCAGCGCCCATCCCCGTTGCTGCGCGTCGTTCGCCGCTTTTGACAGCACGTTGAGAGCTGTCATCATTCGGAGGGCGTCCGGGGCGGCGTCTATGGCGTTCTTGGGACACGTGATGTTACTGTTGGCTTCGCGCAGAAGCGCGTCGATTATAGACCGTGCTGCTCCCCCTGGGAGGAACTCCTGGCCAAAATTAACAAGCTTGTTTATTTGTTACTTCGCAAATCTCCTAGATAAACTAAAATTACAGGCCTTAAATTAGTGCAATCCTATTCACAAATCCCTACAAATGATAATCTTAATATATATAAATTACGTGTCACGTTGTTTGTCCGCGATGGACTCCTAAACTACTGAACCGATTTTTATCAAACTTCGTAACTATCTGTAATTTGGTCCAACTTAAAAGATAGGACAGTTTTTTTGGATGGGAATAGTTTATTTGTTTTATTTATATAGATAAGTTGGCGGTACGAAGTTCGCTGAGTCAGCTAGTATATTATAGAAATACAGGCTTAATAATAATCCAACTAATCTATACTATATTATAAAGAAGAAAGATTTTTAAGCTATTGCATAGCTTTTATCGCGGGCTTTGAACTAGGACAAACAGTTTGAGCGCGGCGACGAATCAAGAAATTCCGTAACGAAAAAATACCTAACACCGTCGTTCAGTAAGCGTTCAACATTTTAGAGGTTCTCAAGTAGCTCTATTTGGCGCAGTGGGCGAGCGACCGCTTTCGAGCGCCGATGTCGCAGGTTCGAATCTCACTCGCGAAGTAGTGACAGTTCGCTTTTCTTGTTTGTTTGTTTTTTAATTTTTTTTGCATAATTTTTATTATGCAAAAAAAAATTGCATAAATATTATAATTGCATAAGTTGACAAAAAATACTATGCAATAGCTTTACCGCGGCAGTCCCCGAGTGCCACTTAATTTTTTTTTTGTTTGTTTGTACCGAATAGGCTCTGAAACTACTGCACCGATTTTAACCATTTTAACCAACCAATAGAAAGCGAAGTTATCAGGTATAACTACTTAGTTACTTACTTAACTTACTAAGTACTACTTAACTAACTAACTAAGTAGTTATAGGCTATGGCCTATAACCCTTCTTTGAGCGGAGACCTGCGTTGCATACTTGCTTGCATACATGCTTGAGGACTATGGGCCTCCGCTCTGGCACAACGGGAATGGGGGACTACACACCCTTGAGAACATTATGGAGAACTCTCAGGTGTGCAGGTTTCCTCACGATGTTTTCCTTCAACATTGAAACGTGTGATATTTACTAAAAAGCACATAACTCTGAAAAGTCAGAGGTGCGATCTCAGGCACGAACCTGCGAATAGGAGACCACAGTCCTAAACACTAGGCTATTACTGCTTGCTTTAAATACTTACTCTTAATGAAATCAGAACTGTTTCGACAGCAACTTTGGACATCTCATGGCTGAGTTGTGTTTCCTTGCGCACAGCTTGCACAATCTCGTATATGGCATTGGGCCTGATGCTCTCACTGCTGTCTTGACTGTTGTCATCTTGATTGTCCGTGTCCGATGATAACTGGTTGGAAGGGGATTTACTGTGGGTCTTTTTTTCTTCATCGCTATCTATAAACAAAATACACAGTAGCGGCAAGTGCTGTTCCTATGGACACTTGTACCTGTGGACACAATCAATTCCGTCGAAACTAGCAACCCTAAAATTCTAATTTGAATGCGACTGTCAACCATACACAAAGCTTGATGGTCACGTTCAAATTAGAATTTTACAGTAGTTAGTTTCGACACAATCAATTTTGTCCACAGGTACAAGCGTCCATAGGTACAAGAACTTGCCCATACAGAGATCTAATGTCCTTTCTATATTTTAATATAGTAGTAGAAGTAGCATAATGGTGTTAATTTTTTACAAGAACTTAAAAGTAAAGCTGTGAGAGTCACAAATTGGCCATAATATAAAAAACAGCCCACAAAAATATTTTTGTCCTCCCGTGCTCATTAGTGAGCCAATGATGGGTTGATGATGATGAAATAACATACTTTTTAATATTATTTCTGTTAAAAACAAATTATTCTTCATCTTATTTTTACCTTTAGTAACTGTGCTATTCACAGACTTAGATGGCGACGAACAGGACTGACGTTCTTCAGAAATATGCTGTTGAGATACCACAGGCCTTAAATCAAAGCATGGTGACACTCCATTGGGAGGGGTATTCTCATCCAAGTGCAGGGGTGGCTTTGGTGCTGCCTGTTTCTTACTCGGAGGCTTCACTAACACTTTCAGTTGCTTTCTTTTCTCATTCAATTTTGCTAACAATTCCTGTTTTTGGGATGTCATTGCATTGCATTCATTTAAGCTCTTGATACAATCATTAATAAATGCCAAGAAGAAATCTGGCTCAACCTACCAAACAAAATATGTGGAGTTATGCACATTAGAGGTATGAGAATATTTAAACTGTTAAGTTTCACAGTTAAGCTATAGTACAGTTCTGCAGAGCTCATACATTGGCATACAGTCCCACAAACATATATGGTCTAATGGCCAAAAGTGGAACTAATGATTTTTGGAACGAAGTTCCTTATCGCACGATGCGAAAGGGGGCTAGACGAAAAAAATTAAGACTAAATTGAACCGACACTTTTTTGAATGTTAATTTGGCATTGTGTTCAATATTTTCACACTACAATATTAGATCTCCGTAGCCTTGTGGTTTCTACAGTCACATAAAGGTTGATGGTTCGAATCCCAGCTCGACAGACTGAATTTTCTATTTTCAATTTTATTTTAAATAATTTCTACATGTGGAATTTTTCCCTAATTTTTTACTGCTACAATTTATTTGCTATAATATTTTAAAAAATTATGTCGGTGTATGCACATTAAGAACTTTGTTCCATCCGGATCTCCCTTGACACCTCTCAAGTTTTTTGAATGAAATTTGCTGCAAATAATATTTATTGGCAGCACTATACGTGATAATAGTCTCTCTCACGGCCAGATAAAATTTCAGTTTGTACTCTATAGATTTAACTACATTGTCCTTTTCAGCAGGGAGCTGTTGTAAAAAGAACAGAACATTAATTTAGATCTGTCAATTTAGTTGTTTTTAGATTGTATACAATCAAATTAGTAATGAATGTTACAACATCATACTAATATATAAATGCGAAAGTGTGTTTGTTGGTTTGTCCTTCAATCACGCCGCAACAGAGCCACGGATCGACGTGATTTTTTGCATGGGTATAGTTGAGGACCGGGAGAGTGACATAGGCTACTTTTTATCCCAGAAAATCAAATAATTCTGGAGGGATTTTATATACTAAATCCACGCGGACGAAGTCGCGAGCATCAGCTACTTTTTAATATTTGATTACCCCTTCATGCTTAGTCACATAAAGTTTTTTTATAAATATACCTGCAGCATGAGTGTAGCATAACCATTGTGTTCTATGCAAGTGTGTTTTTTACTGTACTGTATTATGGCTAAACTGTGGCATCAACGCATGTTAATTGGTCTAATAAGTTACCTTGACTGTAGCTACGTAATTTGAGGGCACAAATCCTACGTGACCTTTTCTATTAACAACATGCCACCAGTTTCTTTGCTTTGTGTTTGTCTGTTGCAGGAAGAAGAATTCACCTTCAGAAAAACTCAATGTCTTAGCCAATGTTGCCTCAAAATCATAAAGAGCTGTGAGCATTTCCAACTCACCTGAAATATATTTTTAGTACAATAGTGGAAATTCTTAACAAGTTTATCTAAAAGAAAACCTCCATAAACATAATTTGACTTAAGTTAATAAAAAAGTCTTCAAACAGTGTATGTTGCCAGTGATGACATACGGATCCAAGACATGGTCGCTAACTATGGGCCTCATATGAAGGCTTAGGGTCACTCGGAGTATCCCTGCGAGATCAAATCAGAAATGAGGAGATCTGTACGAGAACCTCGCTGAGCTAAGTCACCGACATAGCTCAGCGAGTCGCGAAACTGAAGTGGAAATGGGCGGGCACATAGTTCAAAGAGATGATGATCGTTGGGGCCCCAAGGTGTTGGAGTGGCGACCCCGCTTCGGGAAGTGCAGTGTCTGCTCCTCTCTAGGCTCTAGACTCCCCACTAGGTGGGCCGACATCAAACAAGTCATAGGAGCCGCTGGATTCAGGTGACGCAAGACTGACGCCTGTGAAAGTCCATGCAGAAGACCTTTGTCCAGCAGTGGACGTCTATTGGTCGATTAAGAAGTTAATAAAAAGCCACAATATCCCAATAGTTAAAGCTGTAGACTGGTATCAAATTGTGTGAGAAAGAGATAGATTTACACTCAAATATCTGCATTAGAACAGGCAGTTTCACTTCTGTTAAACAATGGACAATTACCTAGTATGCCTGAACTTCAGCAATTTCACATATTTATTTCAAGGGCAGTTGTTGGCTTGTTGCCTTCATGTGATGTGTGATGCGATGGTAATTGTATGAAATAAAATCGCAATCCACATTAATTATCGCTGTAGGTAGGTTACCTAATGACCCATTAGCTTCTTAACTTTTCAGAGAATTTCATAATACAGTTTTCACCATCATTGAGAACTTTTCATGAAAAGTTCTAAGTAACGTAAGTTAAAAGGATTAAATTCAACGCGGTCGAAGTCTCAGACAGTTGCTAATTAATATTAAAATATTCAAAATAATAATGTGAGACTAACTTACCCATACTTTGCAGACTGTCACCCATTCTGAATATTTTAATATCAATAGATTTCAATAATTTATCCTTTAAATACACGCACAATTTAATATAATATGTTTTTCTCGGTCACTATAAATATGAAACTTATTTTTAATGAATATTCTCAATTAAAAATAATTATAGAGGACATTTTGAAATTGTAAATTTATAATATTATAGATGATTGTTCTAATGAAACGGGCGTAATAATTTATAATAATAATTTTAGGCTTGAAATTATTAATTAATATTTTAAGCTGAGGCCGAAAATTAAATAGCTCCTAAATCAAATATTTCAAATTTCAATAGCCATAAGCCAACACTAGTGTTCGTGGTCTATGGCCAAACCACAGATTAATGATTATTGATTATGTATTACCAACACAGAGTACAAAAGTATTTATCAGCTACAGACGGTCGGAACTTTTTTGCGTAAGGTTGCGTTCGTTGCGTCATGGAACTAGGAAAACGACTAATGGTTGCGTTAGTCACGTGTAGTCTTCCATAATGTTGCATATGCATCATTCTTAAAATTTGAATTTTCCTTCGAACGTTCCAGCTAGTGCAGCAGTGTAGGAAACGAAACCTCCAAAACATCAGCTGCCTCGTTAATCTTGTACTAATAGTTATTTGTTCAACAAGATAGCAAAGATTTTTTTTGTTGCGAGTGCCTAGTTTGAATCCCGAGCGATCGAAGGATTCTTATTTAGAATCCTGAGTGTAGTGAGGGATTCAAAGGCACAAGAAACAAAAGACTTTGCTATCATGTGATACATACAACTTTTCACCTCAATAGCGAAAAAAATAATACAAGATGTAAAAATATTAATAATATTTTTTGTTTAAAATAAGAATATTATTATTCAAGTTGAAGTTGACTAATATCCTCCTCTCCCCTCCAAATAAGCGGAAAGCTTGTGTTAGGAGTGGGTATGACAATAGTGCAACGGGTGGGATTCGAACCTGCGACCTTTCAGTTTTCAGTCCGCACCTTTAACCGTTGGGCTATTGAGGCTTATTACTGAAACACTAAGGATTTTTTACTTTCATGTATAGTACGTACTTAAATATTATGATAAAACCACATTTTCTGAGCTTGGTCTTCACTCCTTTAGCAAGTCTCCAATCGTTAAATAATTCATAGGCTTTCAATGTATTTTTCACGCGACTTTTCCGGAAGAAAGTTTAATTCAGCGTTAGACACTGATTCCTTTAATTCTGATAGTGTTAAATTACTAGAATCACTAATTTTGTTTCTTTTAAAACTTTTATAACAATTATCTACATAGAAATAAGGTACGTAATTATCTTCCCTTTAGTTTGTGGTGATTATTAAATTATAGACCACCTATCTATACATTATTTCTTTTTTTTCCCTGTCATGTTTTATTCCTCTTTTGTCTGCTTTCGGAATTGTGTCATTCATAAAATAAATAATCAGTAATTAATTAATTTTAGTTTTCTTTTATATTTTATGTTGTTTTACAGAATTATAAAGTCTTAAACATATTTTAACAAAAAGTCAAGTTTAAATAATAAAATAGAGAGTTAAAAAATTTTGACAAAATAAAATGTTTGGGGTACATACAAAATTTCCGAACTTTTCTTGAGACAATGAATTGAAGAAATGCCAATGCAAAGCGTTCTAAATTCAAAACACTTTTTCTCACTGGGTGAGCAAAAACTACTTTTGCTCACTGGTTTTGGGCAGTAAAGGCGCCCTTTTTGAGCTAGAGAGGTGAAAAAAGATTTGTCCTGACTGACTGAACTATCGACAGCCTATTGAATAAGTGAGTGATTTCCTTGTTTAGTCATTAGTGATTGTTTCCCTAGTAACTAGGGAAACAAGTTGCGTGCTGTGGGGTGCAATCTGTATTGAACTAGGCCCTAGTTCAATACAGATTGCACCCCACAGCACGCAACAATATAAGTAAAAAGTTAGTAATACATCAGTATTTAATGAACTAGACTTGTAAAAACAGACACAATAGAAATTCAAAATATTATTATGTTGTTCAGAAAATTTCACCGATATGTCTATACTTTTTAGTACTTCACAAGACGCTTTTGCATGCGTACGCATGCGAATCGAGAGTTACACTTGTACGCATTTAAGGTACAAAAGATGCGAAAGGAATTACTTTTGTAAGGACAAAATGCGAATCGATGCGCACAGATGTGATTCCAGCCTTGTTAATTCAAATTACAAAATGATAGCCACTGACATATTTTTTTCATGGAAGGTTTGCTAGGAAAATGCTATTTTTATTTCATAGCAAACCTTCGATGCATAAAAATTTGAGTGAGTTGCTATCAAGGTGGCTACCATTTTTTGATAGGCACTGAGTTACAGAATCGGGTAGAGGGAGGACTGAGGTGCTGCTGTATAATGTACATACTGCAAGGTACTTTCTAATTCAATTTACAAAACAGTGACCAAAGGTATCTATAGCTAGTAACCGTTGCCCACCAGATTTAATCACGCTAAATTCGTAAGATTTTGATTATCTGCTGGATCCAGGTTAAAAGCGTAATATTTGCCCATTACGTACGGAATATTTTCTATGAAATAGTGTATTATATTAATTTTTTTATTAATGATTATAGGTCTTCGTTAATTGATTTGTTAGCGAAGCAAAATTCTGTGGGCGGTGTATTTTTATTAATATTCTACTATGGTTCTACTTCTAAACATTAAAGTCCAAAAGTATTGATTTGTACCTACAAAATGATAATAATAGTTGTCCCAGGTACTCTTGAACTAGGTACCTATTTTGTATTCGTACTCATAAGTACCCATCAAAAATAGTTATTTGTGCTAGGTATATGGGGCCAAAGAGCGTACGGAGCGTCGCGTAGCGAGGAATTCAATATACGCATAGGTATAGACATTACCTATACGTATATTGAAAGTTTAAATAAAACACGAATAAATTTTTATGAAATAATTATTGTAAACATTAATATTTATATTGGATACAGTATGGGCGCATATCCATGATCACGTGACTTATCGAAGACAACAGCTCAAACATTTTTGAATTTCGAACGGAATGAGCGATTGACAGGTTTCTTCAACGAAACGCAGTAGTAATAAATACTAGGCACGAACGCGGACCAATGTGAAGAGAGAAATGAAAAAAGTCCCATGGGGTTGAAATTAAATTTTGCTCCCGCTATCCTCTGAAAAAGCCAATATTCGTTTTTCGAATAGGTATGATGAAAAAGATATTTTTTTAACCTTTAACTTATTAATTCGATTACAAAGGTATTAAAATGCCCTGGAAAAACTCAGGCATTCCGTCGATTATATCCGGGATGAGTCCTGCCAGTATCATGACTACTGCTAGATCTTGAACTTCCACTCGACCGTCGAGCGCTTGGTGAGTCTACACTCCGGACGTATCTTCTGTTTGGATCCAATGTTACATCATCGATGTGAGGGGGCAGGACAGGATGATCACCAGTGGCAGGCGCTCGAGGACGGTCACCATCTTCGTTTAACCACTGCGGTACTTGATCGTTGATGTCCCGAACTCTGCGTATTATGGGTCTTCGTGGCGGAGGCCTGTACGTCGGCAGAATAAAGCGCTGGCTTAAGGCATAGTCGATGCAAACCACTAACAATAAAATTGATACTAATTTAAACATTTTACACGAAACATTTTACATTTGGGTAAAACCCAGACGTCTGTTTCAGTTAGTGATGCTTGTTGATACCGCTACGGAGATTTTTATACTGAAATATAGGGAAAATTACTATTTATTTACCAACTGATCTGTTACCTATAAAATGGGGACTTTACTTTAGTTATCTTAGAACGTACTTAAGCAATGTAAAAGTGTTAGTGTAAAAGTAATTGTTATCTGTTAGGTAAATAATAAATTATAATATTATTGTAACACATAATTATAATGAATTTAATTTGTAAAAAGCTGTCCGTGAATTTATCTTCGATTTAGAGTTTATAAAATCCCGTGGGAATTGTGATTTTCTGGAGTAAAATGTCTGTCTGTTTCTACGAGCTAATCATCATCAGAATGACAACCGATTTTGACAAGATTTTCACAGGTAGGTAGAGAATCAGTTGAAATGTAGCCTAGATCACACCTACAAATAGTGATCTAGTTTCATCACGGAAATTTTAAGGGTTTCTTTGTAATAAAATAAAAAAAAAAGTTAGACAAATATTAGGAAAAAAATTAGGGACATAACGGCCACTGAACCGATTTTGATGAAAATTGGATCAGTGGTAATTTGAATCCCGGAGACGGATATAAATATAATTTTAATTTTTTATCCCGGTAAATCGGAAGCTCCCATAGGATTTCAAGAAAACTAATTCACGTGGACGAAGGCGCGTTCATTATCTAGTATTGAAATAAGAATCCAACTTCATTTTTGTGGAGCGCGCTAATTAGATAACATAAAAAGTAGGTAAAAGAGTTTTGCAAGCACTAATTTCTTGTATTTGTAAAGTACTTAATATACTTTGTTTCTTTGATCACGGTTTTTACCCGTACGTAGGTGTAGGTAAACAAAGATAGGTACAGACAGGGAAAAATCCGAGAAAATGGTGAGTAAGAAAAGATAAATTATTCAATTTAGAAGGCATAATTTGTTTGAACTATTATCTATTCACTTTATCAATCTTTATCTATAAATATGCTGATGCCCGCGACTTAGTCCGCATGGATTTAGTTTTCAAAAATCCCGCGGGAACTCTTTGATTATCCGAAATAAAAAGTAGCTCTCCCGGTCTGAGGACCCACTACTACACCCATAAAAAAAAATCCATGCAAAAAATCGCATCAATCCGTTGCTCTGTTGCTACGTGATTGAAAGACAAACCAACAAACACACTTTCGGAAGCTATTATAGTGCACAAGTGTGTGCGTAAACACAGCTGTGCACTCTCTATTCCCTCACTTTCATAGTCCGATGGGATGGAGACTCGACACAACCGTAGAGATCAGGCGTAGGACCGTCATCAGCAGCCGAATATGCTAACCAGTAACCACTAGATCAACATGACATAGATTATAGACATACCTAATTTTACATACCTACATAGATTGACAGACAACGCTTAGCCTAAACCGGTGAACCTAGATATTTGAAAGGTGAAAATATTCTTTTGGCAGGTACCCTAGCCTAGCTAGAGGTGCTAAGACGGTATTCCGTATTTGTTACGACTTTACTCAGGCTCACCCCTTTTTAAAAGTAATACAATTTGTATTATGGAACATTCTTTAAAAAATAAATTATAAGCTCAAAATTGTGGGCATCGCCTCGAGATAATAAAATCTGCGATTTGGGGACATAGCCGCAGTAATGGCTATAATGTTGATTCCCTAGTCATTCCATAGAATGACTAGGGAATCACCATTATGGCCAAACAAAGTTGCCAGGAAATAATAAAAAGCGTTTTATGAATTAATTTAATATTTATTTGTTATTAATAGAGTAATAACTGCCCCACTCCGAGACATTCATTAAATTATGATTAATGAATCATTGACTTGTGATAAACTGCCGCACTCAGCCGCATGTATTAAATTATATTTAATGAGTCATTAATTAATTAACATTAAATCTATTACTGAACTGTCATTATATTATATACAAACGAAACGTTAACTTCTGAGAGTAAAACTTTTTAAATCCAAGATCTCGTCGTTAAGTAGGTAACGATTAGCGACTCTGAGTGCGGCAGTTAGAGTTAAAATGAAAGCGCTGAAAATACATATTTTAACACTGATAAAAATATTTTTACAGGCCGTAATTTATGAGTTTTACACCAAATTACCAAAATAATTCTAAGAAATTGGTGACAATGGTTCTTGCCGAGGGAATGGACGTACGGGTCCAACAGTTGGACGAGGCTTAGGCCAACCAGCCGAATGAGTGAAATCGACGTCTCTGGCATTTCTACGGTTATACCCGGGATGAGTCCGGCCCGTGTCGTGGTTGCCAGTGGACCTTGAACCGGAACTACCTGATCGCTTGGCGCTTGGCGAGTCCACGCTACGGGCGTATCTTTGACTTGGGTCCAGTTTTGTATCATCGATGAAAATTGGTAGTACTGGGTGGTCACCGCTTGTAGGCGCTCGTGGAATGTTGTCATCTTGGTACAACCATAGTGGCTGATCACTGACGTCACGAGCGTATCTTCTATTTGCGTTCAGCTTAACGCCATCGATTATAGCTGGTAGTACTGGGTGATCACCAGTTGCAGGTGCACGTGGAATGTCACCTTGGTATAGCCATAGTGGTTGATCGCTGACGTCACGAACTCTTCGGATGATAACAGGCCGTCTCCGAGGAGGCCTGTAAGTTGGGTGTATGAAGCGCTGACCAAACGTGTCAGCGACGAGAGCCGCTAAGACCAACACTAATAATATTTTAAGCATGATAACTTCAAGTGAATGATGCGAATTACTGGCTCCTTAGTTGTTTTATACTTGAGCCTCTTAAGGAAAATTTAAATGGTTCTTTCCCTCCCATATGTTGATATAAAATGATATAAAATAAAACCGGCCAAGTGCGTGTCGGGCCACGCGCAGTGTAGGGTTCCGTAGTTGAAAGTTTCAAATATTATTGCTGACCTAGGATAGTGCTTTTATTTTATTTATGAATATTGAATACATTTTGAGTTCCATGGTTTAAATACTATAATATACTACAAAATATGCAGCTTACACTACGTGTAATACCTAATTTAGAAAAAACAAAAATATAACTCCTTAACTATTGAACCCTACTTAGCCGTGATAGTTTTCCTTTAAAATTCATTATATATCCTACTGCTGTGATTTTTTTCTTGTATCCTTTATACAACCATTTGAGATTTGGAATTGAAAAATGGTGTTCCCACACCCACAATATTTTTGAAAGACCTATTCAACGAAACCCCACACTATGGGATAGACGAGAAAAAAAAATCATCCCCACTGTACATGTAGAGGAGGTACCCTAAAAAAAATTATTTTTCACAATTTTATTTCACCACTTTGTCGGCGTGATTTACATTTATACCCTTGTCAAATTACAGATTTCTAATACCAATAGTCTCTGAGCTAAACCGCGGACGGACAGACAGACAGACAGACAGACAGACAGACAGACGGACGGATATGGCGAAACTATAAGGGTTCCTTGTTTACTAAGGAACCCTAAAAAGGGGAAAAACATTTTGTTTATTGCGTCTACTAGGTACAATAGCTGACTTAGGTATGAAAGCCTAGTGGTTACAACTTTAGCCTCCTTGGAGGTCCGGGGTTCTATGCCAGACTAAAAGGCATCTATTTATTTGCGTTTGAAGTAACTAAAATGGTCACTTGCTTCAATAGTGAAGGAAAACCTGATGAGGATACCTGCATGCCTGAGAGTTCTCTAAAATGTTCTCAAAGGTGTGTGAGGTCTACCAATCCGCATCTGGCTAGCATGGTGGACTAAACCATTATATCGAGAGGAGACCTGTGACCAGCGGAGGGCTAGCAACCTACATAGCATAGCAGCAGTATTAATTAGTTAATAGGTACTTAACGTTTCATGATAATTAAGATCCAAGCGAAAGTAGGTAGGTACCTACTCGTAATGTTTTCAACTCCAAGAATAATAAAAAACATTGACGTGATCTTAGATTACTAAGGTCAAGCATATCATCTAAGTGATTCCCTGTTTCCCTCTATAGCATATTTAAGATTATTTATCATTATTAATTTTTTATATAAGGTTGATTCACATTCACCAACAATATACGCCAAGAAAAATAGTGATTAGTTAAATATGCTACTAAAAATAAGATTATTCTACCGTTCCTACGACGATTTTTGTATATTGCCTTAGACCATTCAAAGTATGTTCTCATATAAATGATCTATATACTTTGCATTGACTTGGTCCGCCCCTTGAATAAACCCATGTTGTGGGAAAAGTGTGAACCCCGTCGAAGGGAAGGAATAAAGTATGATTTTAGATAATCCTACTACTTATATTATAAACTAGCTGATGCCCGCGACTTCGTCCGTGTGGATTTAGTTTTTAAAATCCCGCGGAAGCTCTTTGATTTTCCGGGATGTCTATGTCATCCTCCAGGTTCTACTATAAATATCCCAAAAATCACGTCAATCCGTAGCTTTGTTGCAGCGTGATTGACGGACAAACCAGCAAACCACTGAAAAAACACACTTTCGCATTTTTAATATGTATTCGTTAAGAAGAATTAATACTACGATAATAAAGGCGATCTAATTAAATTTTGAAACACAAAATCTACCATTGTGACTTAAATATATGATACATAGATACATTCCCTCGGGGACTTTTTCTTAGAGAATAATGCGTAAGTACTTAAATCATGTAGTACATAATTTTTATGTATCATCAATATTTTTCTCAGCACACGCCAAATAATGCATTTTATAGGTAAAATTTTGCTACTTTGGGTTACATTATTGCAATTTTCTTAAGGATCTCTAATTTTTGGAAAATAAATTATATGAAAATATTAAATGAATGAAAAAATGGTTAAAATCGGTCCAGTAGTTACAGAGCCTATTCGGTACAAACAAACAAAAAAAATCTTTCCTCTTTATAATATTAGTATAGACTAACTGATGCCCGCGACTTCGCCCGCGTGGATTTAGTTTTAAAATCCCTCGTGAACACTTTGAGTTTCAACAAACAAACACACTTTCGTATTTATAATATTATTAGTATGATTAGAATATTAAATTGCATAGGAAAACACTGTAAAATTACGTCCATACGATGTATTACATCCATACCTACTATGTAGTATGTAGGTATAATGATCGTTTGGCAAAATCTGAGGCGAGTAGTTTGACTTTGACAAAATATGGTCCAAGATCCCAGTGCCGCCAGACCTAAGTTATTTTCTCAGCAATAATTATTTGTGTACGATAGAGTACTAGCTGTTCTAATGTCCTTTCAGTGTATGCGTACCAGCTAGATTGTGCCGACGGCCAATTTCCAGATACCAGGTGCTAAAGGTAGGTAAATACTAGAATAACTTATCTTAAATTCTCAGGGCTGATTATTATAATATATATAGCTCGATTACCACTGATTCACTCACTGACTGATTCACTCATTGACAGGGTTGTTCTCCTAGAAGGAGACGGATATCGATATAATGATGTAGGGGAGATATGTCCAGGTGGGGGATTCGAGTTGGGGAAAATTATGACATTTCGGAAAAACAAGATGGCGGTCGACGTGAATCTTGCAACTCTTTTGTTTTCCAACCGATTTCTTTGAAATTTTGGATTATTGTAGAAATTAGTAAACGATTAACAGAAGAAGTGAAAAAAATTAAAAAAACAAGATGGCGGCCGAGCTGTGACGTCTCAAATTTCCGACCCCTCTCCTGTAAAATTTTGTATGAAAAAATTTTTTTTCACCCATGGTGTCGTATAGAGCTCAAAGAATGTGACTCGGAGAAAGGTGGCGAGAGCTGATGAGTGAGGAGTTCGGAGACGGGCGAGGGGCACGGCCAGGGTATAGTAGATAGGTGGAGGGTGCTCGACCAAATGTCATTCGAAACCTCGAGCAGTTGCCAGTGAGTTGAAAAAAAATTCCAAAATGGCGGAAAAAAAATGGCGGCAAATTTTGTCCGTCTCTCTCTCGGAGACTATAAAAGATGGAGGAGCGGTTTCTCGACAAAAGATGATCAAAACCCGGAGGTCTACCTGGTGAGTAGGAAAAAATTCAAGATGGCGGATTTTTTTTTTCCATACTAAATGTATGGGGAATATTGAAGGGACTAGAAGTTGGGAACTAAGCAAGACATTGATTTTGATAGGTTCATAGGGCTTTTTTTCTTTTTCTTTTTTTTTCATTTTACATTTGTTTTTTTTTGTTTTTTTTTTGTTTTTTTTTTTCTTTTTTTTTTTCTTTTTCTTTTGTGAATGAGGAGCACGGCCAGGTTATTGCAGATAGGTGGGGTGTGCTCGAACAAATTTTTTGGCAAAAGATGACCAGAATCCGAAGGTCTACTTGATGAGTAAAAAAATCGCGGTCCGCTTTAGCGGGCCGCGCACCCACGCGCCCTACTTGTAGTAATAACACTTCCCGCGAGCTGCTTTAGCAGCTCGCGCACCGAGCGAAATAAATAAAGCCGAACAATCGCGGTCCGCTTTAGCGGGCCGCGCACCCACGCGCCCTACTTGTAGCAATAACACTTCCCGCGAGCTGCTTTAGCAGCTCGCGCACCGAGCGAAATAAATAAAGCCGAACAATCGCGGTCCGCTTTAGCGGGCCGCGCACCCACGCGCCCTACTTGTAGCAATAACACTTCCCGCGAGCTGCTTTAGCAGCTCGCGCACCGAGCAAACGCTAGTTAATATATATATAGCTGCTGGGGCTGATTCACTGACTGACTGATTGATCACCTCTCCTGTAAAATTTTGTATGAAAATTTTTTTTTCACCAATGGTTTCGTATAGATGACAAAAATTCATTCGGAGGAAAATTATGGAGAGAGCTGATGATTGAGGATTTCGGAGACGGGTGAGGAGCACGGCCAGGTTATTAAAGATAGGTAGGGGGTGCTCCAACAAATGTCATTCGGAACCTCATCCAATTGACAGTGAGCTGAAAAAAAATTCAAAATGGCGGAAAAAAGATGGCGGCCATACAAACTTCGTCGGTGTCTATCTCGGACAGAATAAAAGATGGAAGAGTTGTTTCTTGGCAAAAGATGATCAGGACCTAAAGGTCTATTCGATGAGTAGAAAAAAAATTCAAGATGGCGGAATTTATTTTTCCCCATACAAAATACCTATATGGCGAATATTGAAGAGACTAGAAGTTGGGAACTATGCAAGACTTTGATACGGCTTCATTTCGAA
Source organism: Oeneis ivallda (assembly GCA_029955525.1). Classification (NCBI taxonomy): domain Eukaryota; kingdom Metazoa; phylum Arthropoda; class Insecta; order Lepidoptera; family Nymphalidae; genus Oeneis; species Oeneis ivallda. Next base: position 18,300,829 of record JARPMR010000006.1, on the reverse strand, counting down.
ATTTGTTTTTATAGAAGAATTTTCATTGTGACAAATGATGAGAGAAGATGATTGAGGGTTTGGAAGGTGGGTGAGGAGCACGGCCAGGCTATTGAAGATAGGTTGGGTGTGCTCAAACAAAATTCACTCGAAACCTCATCCAATTGGGAGTGAGCTGAAAAAAAATTCAAAATGGCGGATTCAAGATGGCGGCCATACAAATTTCGTCATGGTCTATCTCACAGAGTATAAAAGATGGAAGTGTGGTTTTTTGATAGAAAATGATCAAGACCTAAAAGTCTACTTGACGAGTAGAAAAACCGCGGTCCGCTTGCGGGCCGCGCACCCACGCGCCCTACTAGTTTTCATATATGTTTTAAAGAATTTTGTAAAAATTAATCAATTAATACTGCCAGACGCTTACCGCCGGCGGTAACTTTAGCCAGACGCTTTGAAGCTCCCAAAAAAATATATAATTTAAGTTAACTTATATTCTCAGTTCTGATTTTTATACATGATACTCAGGGAACTATTGCGATATTATCTGTAAGCTGCCAGACCTATGGGAAGGGTCAAACATCCCGCCAGACACACATTATGCGTCCCCATATGTATGAGCGCTAGAACATGATTCACTTGTTTAAGTGTGTGAGAGATAATATCATCATACTATAATATTATAAATGCGAAAGTGTCTTTGTTGGTTTGTCCTTCAATCACTCTATACAGTAAAACTGTAGGTAACTGGACGAATTTTATACATTTAAATATATTTTGAAAATTTTAATTGGAGGGCACTTTTTTTAGCCACATAATACTTTATTTTCAGATTAGGCTCAGTATCGATAATTAAGTACCCTCCAATTTTATTTTTATTATGATTAATTATTAATTAAGTAACTACTTCAATGACCTTAGGAAGGTGGCGGGAAGCGGCTGGATGAGGAAAGCGGAGGACCGTGATTGGTGGCGCGCTCTCGGACAGGCCTATGTCCAGCAGTGGATGAATACAGGATGATGGATTGGATTGGATTGGATAATACCCGTAATAAAGTTTAATAAAGTTATATTATGTACTCTCTCACTCTCGCACTCATACTCGTAGGGACACTTAATGTGTGGTCTGGGGGGATGTTTGACCCCTCCAATAGGTCTGGCAGCTTACAGAAGATATTGCAATAGTTCTCTCTCTCTAGATCCTAAGCTATACCCAGGCAAAAAATCACGTCGATCCGTAGCTCTGTTGCAGAGTGATTGAAGGACAAACCAACAAACACACTTTCGCATTTATAATATTATAGTATGATGATATTATCTCTCACACACTTAAACAAGTGAATCATGTTCTAGCGCTCATACATATGGGGACGCATAATGTGTGTCTGGGGGGATGTTTGACCCTTCCAATAGGTCTGGCAGCTTACAGATAATATCGCAATAGTTCCCTGAGTATCATGTATAAAAATCAGAACTGAGAATATAAGTTAACTTAAATTATATATTTTTTTGGGAGCTTCAAAGCGTCTGGCTAAAGTTACCGCCGGCATGCAGTAAGCGTCTGGCAGTATTAATTTATTAATTTTTACAATATTCTTTAAAACATATATGAAAATCAGCCCTGAGAATTTAAGATAAGTTATTCTAGTTTTTACCTACCTTTAGCACCTGGTATCTGGAAATTGGCCGTCGGCACAATCTAGCTGGTAAGCATACACTGAAAGGACATTCGAACAGTACTCTATCGTACACAAATAATTGCTGAGAAAATAACTTAGGTCTGGCGGCACTGGGATCTTGCTCATAGGGCTATCCACGATGGCTATATACGATAAAGTACGATTGCCAGCTTAATATGAGCCGTACATTCAAAGTATCCTGGACATTCTGGGGTTCAATGTTATTTGGACTCTATACTGAAGATTGTGATGTCTATAATTTCTGAACTACTGAATTGACGACCTTGAAATTATTACATGACAATCTCTAAAGTACCCGCTTTCTAACAAAAAAAGAATGAATGAAATCGGAATACGCCTTAATGAATTAAAGCTAAATACACATTTTGACTTTCATCCCCTCTCCCAAGGGAACCGTGCTGAATTTCGGGATAAAAAGTATCCTATATTATACCTCGTAGTATGAACTTAAATCATGCCAAGTTTCATTTAAATCCATCCAGTAGTTTCGGCGTGATGTGCGGCCAAGATACAGACAGACAGACAGACAGACAGACAGACAAAAAATTAAAAAAAAATTGTTTTGGCTTCAGTATCGATTATAGAGTGCCCTCAAATAAAAATTTTCAAAATATCTTCAATGTACAGAATTGGACCTGTTACAGTTTTATTATATTATAGAAGATAGAAGATAGATAGATATAGATAGATAGATAGATGTGAAAGTTTGTGAGGATGTATGGATGGGTGTTTGGATGGATGGATGTTTTTACTCTTTCACGCCACAACGAATGAACTGATTTGGCTGAAATTTGGAATAGTGATAGCTCATACCCAGGATTAACACATAGTCTTCCTTTTTATCCCGGAAAATTAAAGAGTTCCCGCGGGAATTTAAAAACCTTCATCGACGCGGACGAATTCGCGGGCATCTAAGTCTTAATATATATAAATTACGTGTCACGTTGTTTGTCCACGATGGACTCCTAAACTACTGAACCGATTTTTATCAAACTTCGTAACTATCTGTAATTTGGTCCAACTTAAAAGATAGGATAGTTTTTTTTGATTGGGATAGTTTATTTGTTTTATTTATATAGATAAGTTGGCGGTACGAAGTTCGCTGGATCAGCTAGTAGTTTATAAATAATTCATTTATTAATTTGTGAATATGATATCAGTACAGTCAGGATGGTACATATTATTAAAATGGTACATGAATGATGGTACAAAAGAAAGATATTTTTTTCTATGAAAAATTAATGCTTTTTGATTAAAAGGTAAAACCATTCATAATGGCTAGATGGAATACCTACCCTCAAAGACCGAGACGTGTCGTAATACATGCAAGAGATCTTTGTTCAGTATGGTCAGTACAAGATTTGATAGTTAATAACTATGAATAGTAAACTATGACATTACCATCAAAGTAAAATAAACCTTAACAGTATTGAGTTAGAGCTCAATTTCGTGTACGCATTCTTATACGTTTACGTATCGAAAACGCTCAAAATTAATATCGTCTGCATTGAATTTGTGACTTTGGAAGTACTATTATGGTTCATTTTACTTTGATGTTAAAGTCATAGTTTACTTTTACGATCAAACGAATTAAACTCGAGGACTAACAAAACAGTAGCGGATGTCTATCGCTGATGACGATGAGTAAAAGAAGCAGAGTATTAAGTGAATAAATTAGCCTTGTGAATACATATTTGTACACTCTCGCTGTGAAAACACCCTAACTTTTTATCAATACACGGCAAGTATAAAAGCCGATCAGAATAATTCTACTTTACAGCTTCAAAATTCGCTCAGAGACTAAAGACGACGATGTTGAAATTAATTACGTCCATTTTACTTGTGGTTGTAATCGTCACTTCCAGCAATGGCCAGGAATTCATGTATCCAACGTACCGGCCTGAGAATCAACCAGAAATAATCTTACCAACGTATATACCTCCTCCACAAGAAGAACCTTACATTCGAACTGCTCGCCACGCACCAAATCAAGACATTCCTCGAGCCCCACCAAGTGATGATAAACCTGTTCTACCCCCTATCATCGATGATGTCGTAAGGTTTGATCCGGATAGAAAACATACTGGTGCTTTAAGTTCCAGGGAATCAGGTGTCCATCGAATGAAGAGAGATCTGGATCCATTCATACCACGACCAACTTTCTCCTATCCAAGACCGAGTGGACCATTCGACCCGTCGCCTCGCCCCGGACGACCATGGCTGCCTTACCCCATATATGTAAATCATTAACAGTTATCATTAACATAACCCGTACCTGTCTATTGCTGTAACCTGATGAAGACGAATAGAAGCGTTGGGCTTGTAGACACGCACTTTACCTACCTGTTTAGTTGTTACTTGCATTGAGTCACTTCGTTTTGTTACTTGTTTATTTTTGAAAATGTGAACTAAGCACCTCAAAATGTGAATAATAAAATTATTTTATCTATAAACTAAATAGTTTGAATGGTACCTAATGCTTCGAGAATACTATAATAATCATAGACGAATGATATTTACTACCGTAAATATAATAATATTTATTTATTAACTCAGAAAAAAGTTTGTACAATAATAGGACACAGAAAAGGTAAACTAGCAGTGTTGGTTGTTGCGAATTAGGAGTGCTTTGGCATCCGTACTAGGAAAACCTGTGTTACGGAAACCGCAGCCTTCCCACGGATCCATTGATTACTAGAGTTAGACCATAGTTCAAATTTTACAAATTTAGATTATTATTGTTTAAATTATTATAGAATTAGTGTTAGCTGTTAAAAAAATGAAGTGTATGTGTATATGTGTGTGTGTGTGTGTGTGTGTGTGTGTGTGTGTGTGCGTGCACGCACACATATACACTCACACATTATTGTTATATATTATAGTATTTGTGTATTTATAACATTTTCTATGATTTCACTTCAGCGATCAAATCCTCAATTTCATAGTAGCTAAGTCTCTTTAACCAAGCGTCGACAGTTTTTTAGGGTTCCGTAGTAAACAAGGAACCCTTATAGTTTCGCCATGTCCGTCCGTCTGTCTGTCTGTCTGTCTGTCTGTCTGTCTGTCCATCCGCGGTTTAGCTCAGAGACTATTGGTACTAGAAATCTGTAATTTGACAAGGGTATAAATATTAAACACGCCAACAAAGTGGTGAAATAAAATTGTGAAAAATATTTTAAGCTATTGCATAGCTTTTATCGCGGGCTTTGAACTAGGACAAACAGTTTGAGCGCGGCGACCGAATCAAGAAATTCCGTAACGAAAAAAAACCTAACACCGTCGGTCGTTCAGTAAGCGTTCAACATTTTAGAGGTTCTATTTGGCGCAGTGGGCGGGCGGCCGCTTTCTTTGTATGATGTCACAGGTTCGAATCTCACTCCCCGAGTGCCACTTAATTTTTTTTTAGGGTACCTCCCCTACATGTAAAGTGGGGAGTAATATTTTTTCTCGTCTATCCCATAGTGTGGGGTGTCGTTGAATAGGTCTTTCAAAAATACACCAACATACCGTAGTAAATAAGGAACCCTTATAGTTTTACCATGTCCGTCCGTCTGTCTGTCTGTCTGTCTGTCTGTCTGTCCGTCCGCGGTTTAGCTCAGAGACTATTGGTACTAGAAATCTGTAATTTGACAAGGCTATAAATATCAATCACGCCGACAAAGTGGTGAAATAAATTTGTGAAAAATAATTTTTTTTAGGGTACCTCCCCTACATGTAAAGTGGGGATGATTTTTTTTCTCGTCTATCCCATAGTGTGGGGTGTCGTTGAATAGGTCTTTCAAAAATATTGTGGGTGTGGGAACACCATTTTTCAATTTAGGGATCCGTTTGTGAAATATGATATTTTAAAGTGCTAAATTTTATTAGAGTCAAGTCCCCCCCCCCTCCTCTGCCAGCTAAATGGTTGTATAAAGGACACAAGAAAAAATTCACAGCAGTAGTATATATAATGAATTTTAAAGGAAAACTATCACCGCTAAGTAGGGTTCATTAGTCAAGGAGTTATATCTGCTTTTTCTAAGTTGGGTATTACACGTATTGTAAGTTGCATATTTTGTAGTATATTATAGTATTTAAACCATGGAACTCAAAATGTATTCAATATTCATAAATAAAATAAAAGCACTATCCTAGGTCAGCAATAATATTTGAGACTTTCAACTACGGAACCCTACACTGCGCGTGGCCCGACACGCACTTGGCCGGTTTTTTATGTTAAGTTAGGTTTGTTAAGCTTAGATATATTGAGTGTGTCATTTATTCTATTATAAAGTTTAGAACTAAGGAAACGGTATTGGCGTCCGGCAAGTGTTTCAAATATACTGAAAGGAAAACCTACTGCAATATTCAACAATCTACTAAAAGGTAAACAAGTCATCACCTACATGGCTCTTAGGTCGGTCTGGTACTCTTACCTCGAACTAACAAACCCGTCCAAACATCCAACCAAATTGCTTTTCCACTTGCTCGGAAATTCCTTCATCCGAAGAAAAATTAATATTGCAGTTATTTGTTTCCTCGCAAATTAGAGAAAAGTTCTATACAAGTCTCAGCAGAAATAGCAATAAATTAATGGCTCCACTTCGCTTCGTCTTTCCAATTTAAACCTAAAAAATTACCTACTATTGATATAGGCACTACCTATTTTTTTTTTTTTAATATATTGACCAGCGCTTGACTGCAATCTCACCTGATGGTAAGTGAAGATGCAGCCTAAGATGGAGCGCGCTTGCCTAGAAGATGCCTATTCACTCTTGATTTAAAGGTACCCAAGTTATAGTCAGTTGGAAAAACGGAAGCCGGAAGGGCATTCCAAATTTTAGCGGTGCGTATTAAGAACGAGGAAGCAAAACGCTTAGTGCGGGATCGTGGAATTTCAACCACGTAGCGGTCCTCGTACCTATTGGGTAGGTACTACCTCTTTAAGCGTCGTTTTCCAAGGCACTTACGCATTTATATGTTTAACTATTAAATTATTAGCTGAGAAAGATAATATTTAATCTAACAATGTGAAAACATCTCATTAGTCTGGTTTTAGCGATGCAGCAGTGATATAAAAGCTCATTACAATTCCACTTACTTATCACATTCAAACTACAGGCAACAACTACGGACGAAAATGTTCAAACTAACGTTCATTTTACATTTGGCGGTTTTGGTCGCTGACAACATTGGTCAGCAATTCATGACACCAGTCTATATACCTGACACACATTCTGGAGGAGGTTACAACGTTAACCTCATATTCGACCCCAGTCTCCTTCGAACTACGCATCACAGATATGCCCACAGTGGTGCCGCTTCAAGTTTCAGCAGATCAAATGACCAGCGAATGAAGAGAGACCTGTATCCCTTCTGGCCACGACCACCGACCTTCCCTCCCAAGCCGAGTCCATTCGATCCATTCCCTCGCCCTGGACGACCAATGTTGCCGTACCCCATATATGCAAATCATTAACTTGTATTGTATACTGGCAGTAGGTACCTAGCAAGGTACTCGAACTAGGGCTGGTCTGGTGAAGAACAATTGCATTCAGCTTGAAAACACACGCACTTTGGGCCTTCAAGTATACTCCTGCAATATTAGATTTTCTCTAAGCAGGCCTCTAATATAAGTCATTAGTCGTTAGTCGTAAGGTTTGATCCGGATAGAAAACATGCTGGTGCTTTAAGTTCCAGGGAATCAGGTGTCCATCGAATGAAGAGAGATCTGGATCCATTCATACCACGACCAACTTTCTCCTATCCAAGACCGAGTGGACCATTCGACCCGTCGCCTCGCCCCGGACGACCATGGCTGCCTTACCCCATATATGTAAATCATTAACAGTTATCATTAACATAACTCGTACCTGTCTATTGCTGTAACCTGATGAAGACGAATAGAAGCGTTGGGCTTGTAGACACGCACTTTACCTACCTGTTTAGTTGTTACTTGCATTGAGTCACTTCGTTTTGTTACTTGTTTATTTTTGAAAATGTGAACTAAGCACCTCAAAATGTGAATAATAAAATTATTTTATCTATAAACTAAATAGTTTGAATGGTACCTAATGCTTCGAGAATACTATAATAATCATAGACGAATGATATTTACTACCGTAAATATAATAATATTTATTTATTAACTCAGAAAAAAGTTTGTACAATAATAGGACACAGAAAAGGTAAACTAGCAGTGTTGGTTGTTGCGAATTAGGAGTGCTTTGGCATCCGTACTAGGAAAACCTGTGTTACGGAAACCGCAGCCTTCCCACGGATCCATTGATTACTAGAGTTAGACCATAGTTCAAATTTTACAAATTTAGATTATTATTGTTTAAATTATTATAGAATTAGTGTTAGCTGTTAAAAAAATGAAGTGTATGTGTATATGTGTGTGTGTGTGTGTGTGTGTGTGTGTGTGTGTGTGTGCGTGCACGCACACATATACACTCACACATTATTGTTATATATTATAGTATTTGTGTATTTATAACATTTTCTATGATTTCACTTCAGCGATCAAATCCTCAATTTCATAGTAGCTAAGTCTCTTTAACCAAGCGTCGACAGATTTTTAGGGTTCCGTAGTAAACAAGGAACCCTTATAGTTTCGCCATGTCCGTCCGTCTGTCTGTCTGTCTGTCTGTCTGTCTGTCTGTCTGTCCATCCGCGGTTTAGCTCAGAGACTATTGGTACTAGAAATCTGTAATTTGACAAGGGTATAAATATTAAACACGCCAACAAAGTGGTGAAATAAAATTGTGAAAAATATTTTAAGCTATTGCATAGCTTTTATCGCGGGCTTTGAACTAGGACAAACAGTTTGAGCGCGGCGACCGAATCAAGAAATTCCGTAACGAAAAAAAACCTAACACCGTCGGTCGTTCAGTAAGCGTTCAACATTTTAGAGGTTCTATTTGACGCAGTGGGCGGGCGGCCGCTTTCTTTGTATGATGTCACAGGTTCGAATCTCACTCCCCGAGAGCCACTTAATTTTTTTTAGGGTACCTCCCCTACATGTAAAGTGGGGAGTAATATTTTTTCTCGTCTATCCCATAGTGTGGGGTGTCGTTGAATAGGTCTTTCAAAAATACACCAACATACCGTAGTAAATAAGGAACCCTTATAGTTTCACCATGTCCGTCCGTCTGTCTGTCTGTCTGTCTGTCTGTCTGTCCGTCCGCGGTTTAGCTCAGAGACTATTGGTACTAGAAATCTGTAATTTGACAAGGCAATAAATATCAATCACGCCGACAAAGGGGTGAAATAAAATTGTGAAAAATAATTTTTTTTAGGGTACCTCCCCTACATGTAAAGTGGGGATGATTTTTTTTCTCGTCTATCCCATAGTGTGGGGTGTCGTTGAATAGGTCTTTCAAAAATATTGTGGGTGTGGGAACACCATTTTTCAATTTAGGGATCCGTTTGTGAAATATGATATTTTAAAGTGCTAAATTTTATTAGACTCAAGTCCCCCCCCCCCTCTGCCAGCTAAATGGTGGTATAAAGGACACAAGAAAAAATTCACAGCAGTAGTATATATAATGAATTTTAAAGGAAAACTATCACCGCTAAGTAGGGTTCATTAGTCAAGGAGTTATATCTGCTTTTTCTAAGTTGGGTATTACACGTATTGTAAGTTGCATATTTTGTAGTATATTATAGTATTTAAACCATGGAACTCAAAATGTATTCAATATTCATAAATAAAATAAAAGCACTATCCTAGGTCAGCAATAATATTTGAGACTTTCAACTACGGAACCCTACACTGCGCGTGGCCCGACACGCATTTGGCCGGTTTTTTATGTTAAGTTAGGTTTGTTAAGCTTAGATATATTGAGTGTGTCATTTATTCTATTATAAAGTTTAGAACTAAGGAAACGGTATTGGCGTCCGGCAAGTGTTTCAAATATACTGAAAGGAAAACCTACTGCAATATTCAACAATCTACTAAAAGGTAAACAAGTCATCACCTACATGGCTCTTAGGTCGGTCTGGTACTTTTACCTCGAACTAACAAACCCGTCCAAACATCCAACCAAATTGCTTTTCCACTTGCTCGGAAATTCCTTCATCCGAAGAAAAATTAATATTGCAGTTATTTGTTTCCTCGCAAATTAGAGAAAAGTTCTATACAAGTCTCAGCAGAAATAGCAATAAATTAATGGCTCCACTTCGCTTCGTCTTTCCAATTTAAACCTAAAAAATTACCTACTATTGATATAGGCACTACCTATTTTTTTTTTTTTATATATAGACCAGCGCTTGACTGCAATCTCACCTGATGGTAAGTGAAGATGCAGCCTAAGATGGAGCGCGCTTGCCTAGAAGATGCCTATTCACTCTTGATTTAAAGGTACCCAAGTTATAGTCAGTTGGAAAAACGGAAGCCGGAAGGGCATTCCAAATTTTAGCGGTGCGTATTAAGAACGAGGAAGCAAAACGCTTAGTGCGGGATCGTGGAATTTCGACCACGTAGCGGTCCTCGTACCTATTGGGTAGGTACTACCTCTTTAAGCGTCGTTTTCCAAGGCACTTACGCATTTATATGTTTAACTATTAAATTATTAGCTGAGAAAGATAATATTTAATCTAACAATGTGAAAACATCTCATTAGTCTGGTTTTAGCGATGCAGCAGTGATATAAAAGCTCATTACAATTCCACTTACTTATCACATTCAAACTACAGGCAACAGCTACGGACGAAAATGTTCAAACTAACGTTCATTTTACTTTTGGCGGTTTTGGTCGCTGACAGCATTGGTCAGCAATTCATGACACCAGTCTATATACCTGACACACATTCTGGAGGAGGTTACAACGTTAACCTCATATTCGACCCCAGTCTCCTTCGAACTACGCATCACAGATATGCCCACAGTGGTGCCGCTTCAAGTTTCAGCAGTTCAAATGACCAGCGAATGAAGAGAGACCTGTATCCCTTCTGGCCACGACCACCGACCTTCCCTCCCAAGCCGAGTCCATTCGATCCATTCCCTCGCCCTGGACGACCAATGTTGCCGTACCCCATATATGCAAATCATTAACTTGTATTGTATACTGGCAGTAGGTACCTAGCAAGGTACTCGAACTAGGGCTGGTCTGGTGAAGAACAATTGTAGCATTCAGCTTGAAAACACACGCACTTTGGGCCTACAAGTATACTCCTGCAATATTAGATTTTCTCTAAGCAGGCCTCTAATATAAGTCATTAGTCATTACCTATTAATATTTTATTTTTTGAATTCCTCTGAATGTATTAAAAGAAAATTTGTAATTATTAATATTTTTATATTTGCCTGTAGAGAAAATAAAAATTTCTTTAATTAATTAAAAAAAATTGTATTAAATACTTACCTAATATTTTTTTATAACTACGTGTTATGATTAATTGAAGTCAGTCAGTCAGTTTTGCTTCATTTGCTTGACCCGACTTTTACCCTACCGCTTGAATTTTTACTCGACTTTGACGTATACCAACTACTGCTATCTTTGACAATTCACTTACGGTAGTAAATATAATAACTATTTAACTAAGGGTCTCATATGTAGGCTCAGGACCGCTCAGCTGGCGATGGAGAGAGCTATGCTCGGAGTGTCCCTGCGCGATCGAATCAGAAATGAGGAGATCCGTAGGAGAACCAAAGTCACCGACACAGCTCAGCGAGTCGCGAAACAGAAGTGGAAATTGGCGGGGCACATAGTTCGAAGAGCTGATGGTCGTTGGGGTCCCAAGGTGTTGGAGTGGCGACCCCGCACCGGGAAGCGCAGTGTTGGCAGACCCCCCACCAGGTGGACCGACAACATCAAACGAGTCTCAGGAAGCCGCTGGATCCAGGCGGCGCAAGACCGAGACTTTTGTCCATCAGTGGACGTCTATCGGTTGTAAAGAAGAAGAAGAAGTAAATATAATTCGTCTATGACTGCTATGTACCTATGTATGTTACTGTAAAGCCCGTATATTGTTAAATCTTAAGTTTTACTCTTAGGTCTTACGATTTACCAACATAAGTTGGTAAATGTAAGGATTTTTATAAAATGAGATGATTTTCCGGAGTTTTACCATTAGAATTTGGTACATACTAGGTTTTACTAAAGACATGTTGGTCAAAACCAAAACAAAACTAAAACTAAAACTATGAGTATTTTTTGACAAAAAACAAAATATATCGTTTGGCAAAATAAGGAATCATATTTTCATCGTTTAAAATTACTTGTTTTATAAATAATTAATTTGACAAAATTCTTTCAAAATTCATTATTATACTTACTTTAGATTAAATTTTCATTTAATAAAATATCATTTAACAAACAGTTTGGAGTGTATTGCCGTAAGGATTTAAGGTGACTTAGTGGTGCTAGTTGAAGTACCATTAGCAGGGCCGCAACAGTGACAGGGTAAGGGATAAATCATCATCAAGTTCATAAATAATGCATACAATTAAATGTGGTTTACAAGGAAATCTGAGAACCCCGGCCCCACGCAGTCTTGTTTGTCCTACCCCTAGAGTGTTTTTGTAAAGCGCGAAGCCAGAAGCTCGTGGAGGAGGTCCAGATTGAAGCGAGCCAGCAACCTCGAGTCGCGTCGAGTTGGTAATGCTGAATGAAGGAGCGATGGAGCGAGTCTTCTGGCGTAGCCCACTTAAAAAACTTAACCATATATAATAGCCTACGTATATCATTATTATAGCCTACGTATACCGTTATAATAGCCTACGTATACCGTTATAATAGCCTACGTATACCGTTATAATAGCCTACGTATACCGTTATAATAGCCTACGTATACCGTTATAATAGCCTACGTATAATCATTTGCCATGTGTGTAAGGTAAGTTATACGAGTGAACAATGGTGAATGATCGAAATTAACGATGATCGCAAAACATTTCGGGCTGCTACCATAACGAGTTGATAGATCTTAGGTTTTACATGAAGATCTCAGGATTTACCATAGTTAAACCATGAAACTTGGTATGTTGGCTTTTTACGGATACGAATCGCGTTAAATTGGATTTTTGGACATTACCAATCAAAATCGAACTTAACGTGAGCGAAGCCGCGGGAATAAGCTAGTTTATATATAAATTAACCAGAGTTAATACTCTTTGATATTATGAGAGGCCATACAAAATTAATCCATCACTTATGAAGTATGATAATGATTCGATCGCTTTTGTCAGAACTTAAAAAGTTACTACATTACATTAGTGCAGAATTACAAGGTCACCAACACTAAGGTCTAACTTACAAACAGTGAAACGGGACTTCAATGTGCGGTCACGTCAAAAGGTTATCGAGAGTGAACCATAAACAAACAGATAAAGAGATGACTTTCATAGGTACTTCCCCTTTACTGACGATATTTGTATCAGAAACCGTCTTTCCTTAATTGCATGTAGGTATTACATATATAAGGCCCTAAGAACAAGAATTTAGTTCAGTAAATCACGGTAGACGGTACCAAAATGTTGAAAACTACGACTTTGATATTATATTTGGGAGCTGTTCTCATCCCCCTCCCATTATTTTCCTGCGAACTGAGTAAATTAAAATATAAACGTGATATTTCTCTTCCTGGAATTTCTAAGCCTACCCATCGTGATGTCATAATTCCTAACTGGAATCCCCACGTGAGAACCAGCCCCTGGCAAAGAATTGGCGTTAAGAGACGAAACAGAAGAAGCGTGGAAGCACTAGCTAGCCAGGAAACTGGACTTCGTAGCCCAAGAAGTGTGGAGACACTAGCTAGCCAGGAAACTGGACTTCGTAGCCCAAGAAGTGTGGAGACACTAGCTAGCCAGGAAAGTGGACTTCGTAGCCCAAGAAGTGTGGAGACACTAGCTAGCCAGGAAACTGGACTTCGTAGCCCAAGAAGTGTTGAGACACTAGTTAGCCAGGAAACTGGACTTCGTAGCCCAAGAAGTGTGGAGACACTAGCTAGCCAGGAAACTGGACTTCGTAGCCCAAGAAGTGTGGAGACACTAGCTAGCCAGGAAAGTGGACTTCCTAGCCCAAGAAGTGTGGAGACACAAGCTAGCCAGGAAAGAGGACTTCGTAGCCCAAGAAGTGTGGAGACCCTAGCTAGCCTTGAGAAAGTGTAAGAAAAAGGCTTCTATTCTCTTCTTAGCCAGGCGACCGTAGAGGCGTCTAAAAGTTTGTACTCTTACTACGTACTGACAACTACTTTTACCTACTTTAGAACCACGTTAAAATAATTCCCTGACAATTTTTAATGATTGATTAAATAAAAGTGAAATACTTAAATGTTTTTTTTTATTTAAAAAATGTGGATTGAGTCGAAGGCAAAAACTAATCAAAAATAAATCCTCTTTATATGAGAAAAAGTTTGCAATATTGCTACATTTTACTACCTTTAACATCATCATCATCATTAACAACCCATCAACGGCTCACTACTGAGCGCAGGTCTCCTCTCAGAGAAGGGTTTAGGCCATTGTCTACTACGCTGGCCCAATGCGAATTAGCGGACTTCACACACCTTCAAGAACATTATGAAGAACTCTCAGAGGTGTGCAGGTTTCCTCACGATGTTTTCCTTCACCGTTGAAGCAAGTGATATTTAATTGCTTAAACGCACTTGACTCCGAAAAGTCAGAGGTGCGTCCCGGGATCGAACCTGCGACCCCCCGAATAGGAGACCACAGTCCTAACCACTAGGCCATCACTGCTATATACCTATACATACTATTTATCAATTCGATCTGAGATTAATAGGGAGGGTGTGGACAATAAGTTTAGCACTTTAACTACATATTTTACAGTATACCTACAAATGATTATAGGTTTTTCCCTTTAATTATTTACTTTCTTTTGCATTAATTTACTTCTCATGAAATCATAGGGTTGGGCCAAAGTTTGAAAGTAAATATACTTATTCCGCGATCGAAAAGCAACAGGTGTGATTCATGAAAACACATCTTATCTATATATAAAAGAAAGTGGTGTTAGTTACACTATTTATAACTCAAGAACGGATGAACCGATTTGGCTGAAAATTGGTGGAGAGGTAGCTTAGAACCAGGAGACGGACATAGGATACTTTTTATCCCGTTCGACCGCGTTTCCGTCAAGTCACTATAAAACGTGGTATAACAAAAACGCATCTGACATGGAATAACAAAACGTAAATGACAGCTAAACGTAATTTTGTCTTTGGTTAAGTATGGTAAAAAAATTGACAATTATAAAAGTGATAGCTAAACGTAATTGATAATATCATCAGTGATTATGTTTTCTCTTTGAATCATCATTAACAATGCCGCGAGCAAGACGATCAAATGTTTCCTGCAAGCTACGGATTGACGTGATTTATTGGATAGGTATAGTTGAGAACCTGGAGGGTGACAAAGATTTCCCGCGGGATGTTATGAACTAAATCCACGCAGACGAAGTCGCGGGCATCAGCTAGTAATGGATAAACTTAGAATTAAAAAACAGTGGCTTGACTAAAGTGTGCCGAACCATTATTTTAACTCTCCACTTTTTGTGCTTAGATAAAAATTCCTTGTCTTTATCATTCTCATCAAGCATCCTTTGGACGGAGCGGAACTAGATCAGTGTAATAAAATCGGCCAAGTGCGAGTCGGGCCTCGCCCTTTTAGGGTACCGTAAATATGACCAAATCATTTTTTTAAAACTAGATACGTATTTAGATATCTTAGTTCTTAGAAAGTACTAAATTAGCATATGGGGAAAAAATGCTCGTTTGTTTTGGTCACAACTTACAAACCGCATTATAAATCGGTGTTTTCAGTACGTGTTGTTTAAATACACTATATATTTCATAATATACCAAAATTTCAAATTTCTAACTAATTCAGTTTTTGAGATAGACCCCCTAACAAAATTGGACTAAAACCGACAACTTTGATGGCCCCTCATTTCTTCATTTTTGTAGCTAAAAAATAAAAAAAATATGTATTTGAACTCCACTTAATGAGCTCTAGACAATGACACCCCACATGCCAGGGTAAAAAAATAAAATTTTATTTCGACTCCTTTTCCATGTATGGGAGCCCCCTTTATTTTTTAATTTAATTTAATTTTTATTATTTGTTGTTATAACGGCAATAGAAATACACAATCTGTGAAAATTTCAACTGTCTATCTATTACGGTTTACGAGATACAGCCCGCTGACAGACGGACGGACGGACGGACGGCCGGACAGCGGAGGCTTAGTACCGTTCGGGTACGGTACCCTAACTAGTGGTTCGCCCCGAACTGAGACCTCGCGGTAACGGTATCCCATGATTATTCATTCAATCGATACATGACGACCAAACCTGACATTATTATTATGCCCGTTTTCACCAAACATACCTATATCATCCCCTAAGTAGGAGTCTCTTTACGTAGGTAGCTCCTAAATACAATCCTAAGTCCTAACATCCGTCCCAATGTCCTTTTAGGTGTCCCGTACAGGACCGTGATAAAGAAGTTGACAGAAATCATCACCTAACTTATCATAGCCCGTAAGGTTAGGCAACGTTAATGAAAACATTGAATTAATAAGTACTAACGAGTGAAAACGGGTTACGGGCATCTGTACAAATCGTTATCTATCGACGCGAATAGAAAATATACAAAATGCAGTAATTAATAGTTTATTGAAGTTTGATATTTAACTAAACAATAATTTTAATTGAATAATAAGTTATTATTTTATGTAACTAAATAATAATGTTCGACGCAAAACTGTTTTTGGGGTAGTCGTAACTCCCTAGTTCCATTGAATAGTAAATGACTGCGCCATCTATTAGCATTATTGTGAAGCTATGTTGATGCTATATGAATTACTGATAGTGGACCCGACACCGCTCCGCTCGCGGCGGCAATCCTGCCCGCCAGCGAGCGGAACCTCCTGAACTGATGTCGGCCCATCGCACGGTGGCGACACCATCGCCCGTAGCGTGGGCCCACATACTGGACACCGCTCCGCTCGCGGCGGCAATCCTGCCCGCCAGCGAGCGGAGCCCTCGAAGCCCCTCCGCAAGGCCCCTGCTCCCCACGGACCAGGAACCTCAGCCGCCATGGATTGCCAAGACGGCTGAAAATACATCACCGGGGAAGAGCTCTTCCCCGCGCCCCGCCCGGGTAATGAGGCCCTGCCTCGAAGCCCGTATCCTCCGCTGGCCAAGGCCAGCGAAGACGACCCTCGCAGCAGAATTACTGATGCCCATTAAAAATTAAATAATCCCATTTCTTTATAATATTCATATAATTTTAGTATTTGTTGTTCAAGTACAAGATACAAGTGAAACAAAAAACTAAAATCAGCTTGAAAATACATAGTCAATTCTCTTAGAGAGCGTCTTCAAGAGAGCGTATTAAATCTCCACTTTAAAAGCCCCCCATTTCGTCAATTTTAAGGGAAAAATTAAAAAAAATATATTTTTGTACTCGGTTCGAAATTATCTTTAAAATGATATGTTACAATTTTATATAACGCGATAAAATTTTTTTTACTTCGCATTCACTTCTATGAGAGCCACCCTGAAATAAAGGTTTTTATAATTTTTTATGCAATATTCGGCTGAAGGCCATCAGTTTACATATTATATCTAAATTTGAAGTAATTACGTTCAGTAATTCAAAAGTTATAAGGCTCTGACAGACGGACGGACGGACGGACGGACAAGAGCAAATTCACCTAGTAGACTCAGAGACCGCTTCGCTCGGTCAAAAAACGAAAGGATTTGAGGCCGCGTTCCATTTTCCAGCGGTCACTTTAAAGAATCTCAAAATATTGCCACAGTAAATGCTCACAGCTTTTGTACTGTTCAGTGTTCACTGTTTATCAGCTTGTCCACCTCTAATTTTCACCTCTAATCATCAATGGTAACTTGGAACAGGTATATCATCATACATAATAAATTATAAATGCAAAAGTGTGTTTGTTTGTTGGTTTGTCCTTCAATCATGACGCAATAGAGCTACGGAGTGACGTGATTTTTTTCATGGGTTTGGTTGAGGATCTGGAGAGTAACGTAGGCTACCTTTTATCCCGGAAAACCCGAGTTTCCGAGGGATTTTAAAAACTAAATCCACGCGGACGAAGTCGCGGGTATCAGCTAGTAGATTATATTGTTAAAATCTCAAATTACAATCTCTCGCTATATACTACTACTACTGGCCAAAGGCACCTTCTCCATTCTCAAAACCCTACACGGTTTTGAGGCCATAGTCCACCTTCTGGCCAAGAGCGGATTAGCTAGACTTCACAACCTTTGAGAACATGATGGAAAACTCTCAGGCGTGTAAGTTTCATCACGATGTTTTCCTTCTCAGTTTCCCTAAATCAGAGTTTTTTTATAGTCGGGTTATGGAAGACTTGGAAGATGCAAGTTATAATCCTGTAATTGTTTAAATGCTCTAACAGTGAGATAAACAATAAACCTGAATAAGAACCTCAGTTCGAGAAAATCTACACCTCAATTTGTGATATTATTAACTTCCCATCTCTAGATTTCTCCTACCTCAGTAACCTCAGTACCTTCAAGGCAAGAGTGAATAGGCATTTTCTAGGCAAGCGCGCTCCAACCTAGGCCTCATCAGTGCTGTCCAGCATTGATTGTCGTCAAGCGCAAGCCTATCCCGAAAAAAAAAAGATTTGTTTTTACAAATGTCATCACCTGTAAGAGCTCTTCCTATAATAATAATCTGACTATAAAGGAAGTTGAGCTCTTCGTCGAAACACTTTAATTAGGTTGTAGGTAGGTAACTTAAATCTTTATTAGGACTATTTAATTTGACTTTGAATGAATGAAGTTTAGTTTCAGTTTGAAACTTTTACTCGTAAAGGAAGATAAAATATAGTGAAATATTTCATAAACTACTTACTAAGACGTATCAGTCATCATCAGCAAACCCATCAACGGCTCACTACTGAGCGCAGGACTCCTCTCGGTCGGTTATAGACCATAGTCCACCATGCTGGCCCAATGCAAATTCTCTGACACACCTTTGAGAACATTATGAAGAACTCTCAGGTGTGCAGGTTTCCTTACGATGATTTCCTTCACCGTTGAAGCTTGTGATATTTAATTTCTTAAACGCACTTAACTTAGAAAAGCAAGAGGTGCGCCGGGATCGAACCTGCGACCCCCTAGAAATCCAGTGTATAATAATAGGTCTTTACCTATGAAATTGCCGTTTTGTATGCAATAAGTGAAAGTACCTACTTATTTTTTCAAACTTTTTTATTTATGTTATTCGAAGTAATCACCCATGCAATCGACACATCTTTGCCAACGCATTGGCACTTTATTGATGCCCTTCTTGTAAAAATCAGCTGGACGGGAGGCAACAAACTCTTCAAAGGCATTTTGTACTGCCTCTCGGGAATTGAATTTTTTACCCACTAAAAAGTTGTCTAAATTTTGGAAAAAGTAATAGTCGGTAGGTGCAAGGTCTGGTGAGTATGGCGGATGAGGGAGAGCTTCCAACCCCAGGTCTTGCAGCTTGGAGACTGTCTGTTGCGCAGTATGAGGTCGCGCGTTGTCGTGAAGGAGCAGTGGGGACGACCGATTGACCAAAGCTGGTTGCAGATGTGCAAGCTTCTCCATCATTCTCTCCAGTTCTTCACAGTACACATCTGCATTAATGCTCATGCCGTTTTGTAAAAAGCTGTGGTGAATCACACCCGCACTAGACCACCAAACAGTGACCATCACCTTTTTAGGGGTCATTTTTGGTTTAGGGCATTGCTTTGGTGCTGAACCAGGGTCTAACCAACTTGCTGAGCGCTTTCGATTGTCGAACAGAATCCATTTTTCGTCGCACGTAACAATTCGTTTCAAAATTCCTTCATTTCTTTGCCTGTTGAGCAGCGCAAGGCAGGTCTCGACGCGTACGTTGCGCTGGCGATCGTTAAGGTCGTGGGGCACCCATCTATCAAGCTTTTTTACCTTGCCAATTTGTCGCAAATGGATCAATATTGTTTTGATGCTTACATCAAAAGCTGCTGCTAGCTCAGCTGTAGATTGAGTTTCGTCAGCTTCCACAATCGCCTTTAATTCATTATTGTTAACCAAAGTCTCCGGACGACCACGAGCTTCATTTTTCAAGTCAAAATTTCCAGAACGGAACCGGGAAAACCAATAACGGGTTGTGCGATCGTTTGTACAGTTCTCTCCGTAAACGTTTTTGATGTTACGGGCCGTTTGTGTCGCGTTGGTGCCACGACGGAACTCATATTCCATAATTACCCGAATTTTTAAAGTATCCATTATGGCGAAAAATGTTCAAATGTAATGAAAATACAACGCTAATCAAAAAACAAAAGACTGAGTTTGTAAATAGAATGTCATGGTTTTAAAACAAAATTAATTTGAATTTAGAATACAGAGCCATTACAAACTTTTTTTTATTTGAAATGACCAGTACTGAAGAAAGGCAATTTCATAGGTAAAGACCTAAAGAAGAATCAATATTAAATATTAAATATTTTATCATCAAATACATAATATTATATACTGCAGTAAAAAGTTTTTGCCCGAAGTTCCTCCCACAGATAAAGATGCACCTCGTTTTTAGGGTTCCACACCAGAATGGTAAAAATGGAACCCTTATGGTGAGACTTTCTCCGTCCGTCCGTCCGTCTGTCACAGTCGATTATTTTAGTAACCATTAAAGCTATCGACATGAATTTTATTTCATTTGTAATAGTTGTGTATAATAGTGGGCCAAAATCATTTTTAGTGTTATTAAAAAATGCAAAAAAACCGGCCAAGTGTGTGTCGGGCCACGCGCAGTGTAGGGTTCCGAAAGTCACAATTATTATTGCTGACCTAGGAAAGTACTTTTATTTTATTTATGAATATTGAATATATTTTGAGTTCCATGGTTTAAATACTATAATATACTACAAATTATGCAACTTACACTACGTGTAATACCTAACCTAGAAAAAACAGATATAACTCCTTAACTTATGAACCCTACTTAGCCGTGATAGTTTTCCTATAAAATCTTCTAAATTATGTGTCACGTTGTTTGTCCGCGATGGACTCCTAAACTACTTAACCGATTTTGATCAAACTTCGTAACTATCTGTAATTTGGTCCAACTTGAAAGATAGGATAGTTTTTTTGGATTGGGATAGTTTATTTGTTTTATTTATATAGGTAAGTTGGCGGTACGAAGTTCGCCGAGTCAGCTAGTTCTTTATATATACTACTGCTGTGAATTTTTTCACGTATCCTATAAACAACCATTTAGCTGGTAGAAACGGATCCCAGAATCGAAAAATGGTGTTCCCACATCCACAATATTTTTGAAAGACCTACTATTAGTTGAAAAATCAACGACACCCCACACTGTTGGATAGACGAGAAAAAACTACTACGGAACTAGTAAAAAGGGGGGGGGGGGGAAAAATTGGTTTGAAATTTCAAGGTAAGATAACTATGAAAGTGTTTTTGAAAGTATTTGTTTACCTGTACATTTAGAATGTTACATTCTAAATGAACATTTAGAACAGATTTTTATTTATTTTAACTAACTTGCATAGGTTTTTTGATATTAACAATAAACCTCTACAAACAAAGTTATAAGCAAATTAATTTATTATTTTATCGTTTTACTTTACGGACCGAAGTTCCGTACTCCAGGAGTACGGAAGCCTCGGTGCGCGAGTCTGACTCGCACTTGACCGGTTTTTTTAGTATAAGCACGGACTGATTTTAGCAAATGTGTCCTTTTGAAATCAAAATATAAGGAGTCTTACTACATGTAAAAATTTCTTCCATGGTTTTCGCGTAATATACTTAAACAAAGAAGCAGGCTTAGCAGAAAAAAGCTTTTTGATGTAAATTCTATAAATCCTACGCAGATTGAAGCACGGAAATATTAAAAGTTTAAGTATACCTACGGTAGTAAAAAATGTATACGAGTACCCTATTTGCAATGAAAATCTCGATACAATCGGAAACTGCGCTGATCGCTCTATGTTAGGTTATAAAACAAAGTTTACGTTTTTGTTGTTATAGAATCGTTTTCAATAAATATAAGCATTCTTTTTAACCGACTTCAAAAAATACATAAAAAGAGGAGGTTCTCAATTCGACGCGTATTTTTTTTATTTTATTTTTTTGTCGATGTTACTCCATATCTCCCTCAAATCTTAACCTGTTTCAATATTTTTTTTTTATTTGAAAGGTCTTATCTGCAGGTAGGTCCCATTTAAATTTGGTAAAGATCTGCTGAATATCTTCGGAGATGGAGGACGGAACTCCTCAATGAATGAGAGGAAATCGCTCGCGATCAGAGTATGTGTAGACTTTTAACCATGCCTAGTACATAACATGCATACATAAGCTAAATTTCTATTTATTATAATCTTATTTTTACAAGCTTTTATTTATCTTGCAATGTAGGTGTTTAGGTCAAGTCTTGCAAGGTGTATTAGAACCATTCCCGGTTTCCGATTGAGCTGAAAATGTGCATGTACATGTAAATCAGATTACAATGCAATATTATTGTAACATGGAGCTGATTTGATGATGGAGGCGGAAGATGGCTATGCAAATTCTGTAGTAAAACGATGGAACACCATGGAGTTCGGGCTCGTTTGATTTGTCTTAAGAAGTACTCTGGTCCTAGATAATATCCAGGGTGTGATGATGAAGCTGAACGGTGGTTATGAACACTCTGTAATGAAACTACGTAACCATATTTAGTTTGGACTCGTTTCATTCGTATTGATGAGTAGTCTTAAATGATATCCATGGAATGGCTCTGATGATGGAGCTGAAACTGCAGCCAGGATATGAAACACACTAGTACAGTCTTTAAAAATAATCGCAGATATGTCGTGTTTGGATTCGTTTTGATCAATTAATAGAAACAAATCGCTCGCGATCAGAGAATGTGTAGATTTATCCTATGAAGCTACACTAAAAAGCTTAAAATCTATATATATAAAAGAAAGTGGTGTTAGTTACACTATTTATAACTCAAGAACGGATGAACCGATTTGGCTGAAAATTGGTGGAGAGGTAGCTTAGAACCAGGAGACGGACATAGGATACTTTTTATCCCGTTCGACCGCGTTTTCGTCAAGTCACTATAAAACGTGGTATAACAAAAACGCATCTGACATGGAATAACAAAACGCAAATGACAGTGGAATAACAAAACGTAAATGGCAGCCAAACGTAATTTTGTCTTTGGTTAAGTATGGTAAAATATTGACAATTATAAAAAGTGTTATAATAAAGCATTACTGATATTATAAATGCGAAAGTGTTTGTTTGTTGGTTTGTCCTTCAATCACGTCGCAACAGAACAGCGGATTGATGCGATTTTTTGCATGGGTATAGTAATGGATGTAGTAGTGGTTCCTCAGACCGGGAGAGCTACTTTTTATCTCGGATAATGAAAGAGTTCCCGCGGGATTTTTAAAAACTAAATCCATGCGGACGAAGTCGCGGGCATCAGCTAGTAATATTTAAAAATTCTTTTAAAAAAACCGACTTCAAACGCCAGTGAAAAGTATAAAATAATTTTAGTTTGTACACATATGCTGAAGTCGGGTGGGCCTTAATAGAACTATGAAACTGCAACGCTCGCCCGACTTCAACGTACCTGTACCAAGTACTTATATTCTCTGCCTGGACCTACAAACTAAAATTTTGGTTAGCGTGGCGCATTTGTTTCATCGTTTCATCGTTTCTATTTAGGCCCGCCCGACTTTAACATATGTGTACAAACTGAAATTATTTTATACTTTTCAGTGGCGATTGAAGTCGGTTTTTTAAATTTTTTTTATATATTATTATCTCCTATTTGCTAGTGAGGTGTTGTTACTTGTAAGGCACTTAAACAATTTTTATTATTAAAAAAAATTAAAACAAATTTTCCAAAAAGACTAAACGAAAAGATGTACGATAAACTTAATGAAGGTTAACTTTACGTGAAGTTCAATCATAATTACTCGAAGGGCTTCGTTCGAAGATATTTTCAATATTCACCAGGTAGTTCCACACGTCTAGCACTGGCCATTTGTACTTTACTTCGGATGAATTAAAAAACATATTCAACGTCGCCTCGTCCTGTTCCGGTCATGTCATTAAGTTTGGAGAGTGCTGAGCTGATTACATACTATCCCACATATGTTTCACGAGGGGTCTGGTTATCCCAGGTAAGGGAGGGAGGGTTGCTAATATCTTCGAACGAAGCCCTTCGAGTAATTATGATTGAACTTCACGTACAGGTAAGTTCATTTAATCATTAATTACTCTCGAGCTTCGTTCGAAGATATTTTCAATATTCACCATGTTGACGTTTAGAGAAAGAAACAAGCGTGAAACATATGTTTATTTTAATTGGAAAGAAAATAATCTGAAAATCAGACAAATTAGTTGATTTAAAAATAAATCATTTCAATGCTAAAACTGTGTCAAGTTTAAGCAAAATCACATAATTACATAATAATCTTAAAAAATATAAATTAATTATTCGATTAGCCAAGAACAACTCATCATTAATTTCTTCAATAATAATTAATCTCTCGTAATGACAATTAGGAGAAATCATTAGTACGTATTAATTTTAGTTTACGTTTAAATATAATCCTGGCAAATTCTTTATTCAAACAAATCATTAGAGATTATGCTTTTGTAGTATTTTGTGAAAACAAGATAATTTGAGCCTCATCCAGGATTTTTTCTAATAAATTCTATACTCATTCCTGACTTTGGAAGAGTGAATGTGGATGTATCAACTCCACTTCTTAAAGTCCTTTTGACGCACCTACCCCATATTTGAGAAGAGACATTATCATGAGGCTTTCTGAATGAAAACATCAATGTATTGAAATTTTCTTTAAATCCTTGGTTGTTTCACTATATACTTTCAAAGTGTTAACGGTATATTATATTTTTCGGTCTTTGTGAAAAGAAAAGTAAATATAAAGTTGATTTTAAAACCGTCTAAATAAACCTAACTGTGAAGGTTTTAATTCATTTATTTATTATTTTTATTTTATATTATTATTTTTAATATAATATTTTCTATTAGGTTTTTAAATAAGTTTTGAATTTTTATATGATATTTATATCTATAATTACAGGTGTTTGAATTCAGTGGGCTGTGAGCATTGCCAACAGGTTGTTTAATTTTTCACTTTATTTCTCGACAGTTAAATCTTCATAAATAATCTGAACCAATCTGATAAATAATCAAAGACTTAATATGTTTTGGCAATGTCCCATTCCGCCTAGCCTAAGCGTGCAAGCGAGAGCACGGAACAAACGATAGAGAGGCACGATCGGCCCAAGCATTGGCAGAGTCCCCGCCGCCGTGCCTGCCAGTCATCGCGTGTGCGCTGTGGTTAGCGGTTATCAATATTTCCTTATGACGTTATCACGTAACACTATCGTCCGTAAACCGACTTTACAGACAACCAAATTTTTTTTTGTAAACAACCGTGTCATTCTGTTTCAGAGTATTATTGCGCAAGTGACACGCACTAGCATCACTAGGTTGACTGAGGGAGCCCCTTTGGAGTAGCGAAGTCCAGATAAGATCCCTACTTACCGAGTAATTGAAATTATCAAATTGTATCTATTATGATTTTAAAAATCAATGGTTTTGATGTTAGAAGTTTCTTGTAAATTGTAGTTGTACCCACGTAGGTATCACGGTTGTGTGGGCCATTGAGGCAATATCACAGACCCCGGTAATAATTGATAATTATTTTTTGAAAGGACTTAAGAATAATATAGCAATTGGAGAAAAAACTTTTGAAATGGAAAAAATTTGAGAAAAAAAAAAGAGAAAAAAATACTCTTCACGATATATTAAATGCATTGATGGCAAAAGCATTCGGATTTGTATACCACGACGCTAAGCTGCAAACAAATCTGTTGAGGGAATTCAGCAAATATCGCCGTGATTGTAATATGAACCATATTCAATAACTCTAATTTAATATCTGGATCAGATCTTCTCAATTCTGCATTTAGGATTTTGTTATCAGAGGTGCGAATGTAATCTTCATAGTTGCTAATTAATATATTAATAACTCCCAAATTGATAAGGAACGACCGTTCCTGTTCACTTCACGGCCCACAAGCAATGTCCTCACCATATGAGGCAACCCACTTCCGTGATCTGTGAGGCAACCTCACATCCCGTTGTCGAGATATCCGTGAATATTTCCATGGTAGGTATTATTGTCACCTTTTATTTTAAATGCACCATAATCTAACAGAGATGATAAATTATCTGGTATTGTCATGAAACTGTTCATCTTCCATTAGATTCAAATATTTACATCTCTCAAAATCTTTTGAATACAGTCATAATCTGCGCTTTAATACGCAGAGGTACTCGTAAGTACACCCAAAAACAAGCAAATCCTTAATTTTACACCTTTTCAAATTTTAAAAATTATCTTCATTTTCTCGTTTTTATTTCCTGGTAATTCAATGTCTGACTTTTTTGAGTCTATAATATTTTCCAAAAATATAAGTATCGTTTAGGTGTACATGCACTTTTATATAAGTATTATCTATATATATAAAAGAAAGTGGTGTTAGTTACACTATTTCTAACTCAAGAACGGATGAACCGATTTGGCTGAAAATTGGTGGAGAGGTAGCTTAGAACCAGGAGACGGACATAGGATACTTTTTATCCCGTTCGACCGCGTTTCCGTCATGTCACTATAAAACGTGGTATAAGAAAAACGCATCTGACATGGAATAACAAAACGCAAATGACAGTGGAATAACAAAACGTAAATGACAGCTAAACGTAATTTTGTCTTTGGTTAAGTATGGTAAAAAAAATGACAATTATAAAAAGTGTTATAATAAAGCATTACTGATATTATAAATGCGAAAGTGTGTTTGTTTGTTGGTTTGCCTTTCAATAACGTCGCAACAGAACAGCGGATTGATGCGATTTTTTGCATGGGTATAGTAATGGATGTAGTAGTGGTTCCTCAGACCGGGAGAGCTACTTTTTATCTCCGATAATGAAAGTTCCCGCGGGATTTTTAAAAACTAAATCCATGCGGACGAAGTCGCGGGCATCAGCTAGTTAATAATAAATCCTAAAGTTTCTAATGATTCTGAATCGAACATGTCTTGTAATCAATGATTGCTATAAGACTGCCACTAAAAATTAATCATCTAGATAAGAGGTGGACAAATATCCCGTGAATTGGATGTATGATATAGAATCTTGGTAAATATGTAAGGAGGCGTATGCTATCCAAGTGGTGTACATTGAACACCTAAAGGTTGCAATTCCATCGAAAATGCAATGCAATGCAATATCCTTGAATCTTGATTTACATTTTTAAGGAAATAAAGGTCTTTTAAGTCACTTAAAATAGTTCTTTTTTGGTCTTAATTTGACAGATGTACTAAGAACCTCTAAATCTGAGATTTAAATAAACATTTTATATTTATACTTTATGTCATAGAAGTGTAAATGCCAGCATTTTTTATTAGAAAATAAATCTTCCTTCACAGGGTTGATACAATGATACAGTACTTAAAGACCAAAGATTATCTATAGATTATTTAAAATAATTATAATATTCTGTCCAAGAAGAACCAAAGAAAGGGGATTCCAGCTTCACCGTAATGAACCGAAAATTTGCGGCTCCATCCATTCCACCAACAAAAGTATTTCCAAAGAGGGCGGGCGGCCAGTCGCACCTGCTGAATCGACTATAACATGGCTTACAAGACATAATGTGTCGATCCCACATAGCGCGGGACAAGGACATCGAGATGATGATGATCATGAGTTATATACTGTTCAAGTATGTTGTTTTTTTAAGTATAACTGATTGTATCTCTGAACATGAATATTCATATCCAAGATAATTATAATTGTGACATAGTTAGTAATAATTAATTGACCATTCATTATAGAAATATGTCAGGCTTGTCTGCCAGCTTTACCGTTTCTATCGTCTGTGTCTTGGAGATTGTTGACGCGACAACGTCCTCTGGCGGCGGCGTGGTGTTTCGACGTCATCCTCCACCTCGTTGTCGGCAGCCGCGCGGACGGGCGAAAGCCCACCAATGGCGAGGTCGCGCACTGGTTCGCAAGGGGCGCCCGGGTAAGCTTAAAAGCAGCCTGCAGGCAGCTGAGTCAGCGACAGCAGACAGGCGCTCCAATCTTTGCAGATTTTAAAATTTCACACTGGTTTCTTAAAAGTTATTTCAGTAAAATCATCATTCTCGAGATTCTGTGACGTCAACAATCCACAAAGCTAATATGCCTCGGTTAGGTATAGTAAAGGGTGTATGTGAGACTCCAGTATGAGAAACACACAGCCCTATTTTAAAGGTGTATGTGAGTCTCCTGTATGAGAAACACGCAACCATATTGTCACGATATATGCATAGTAAGGTTGTATGTGAGTCTCCAGAATGAGAAACACGCAGCCCTATTTTAAAGGTGTATGTGAGTCTCCTGTATGAGAAACACGCAACCATATTGTCACGATATATGCATAGTAAGGGTGTATGTGAGTCTCCAGAATGAGAAACACGCAGCCCTATTTTAAAGGTGTATGTGAGACTCCCGTATGAGAAACACGCAACCAAATTGTCAAGATATATGCAAACTAAGGGTGTATGTGAGACTCCAGTATGAGAAACACGCAACCCCTATTCGTGATGTCCAGTTATGGTTTATTCCAGTTGTTCTTTTATTTCTTTATCGTGGTAAAAATAAAAAGTCTCCTTAGAACTGAATCATTGTGCCGAATATCACGGAATTGAGCCGTGTCTATTATAAGTTTGAGCATTAGCATAATTAGAGGATAATACTTAGTAACATTAAGGCTATTCTAAAGGTGTATGTGAGACTCCCGTATGAGAAACACGCAACCAAATTGTCAAGATATATGCATAGTAAGGGTGTATGTGAGACTCCAGTATGAGAAACACGCAACCCCTATTCGTGATGTCCAGTTATCCAGTTATAACATTAAAGCTGCAGTTGAGCAAAGACATCGCACAGAAAGTTAATACTTGCTTATTCATTGCTTATCACGATTTGATTGACTCTCTGTCAGGGATGCACTAATGTAGATTTTCGGCATTCATACCCGGCCACTAATGCTCTTATTAATTTGCAAATAGCAAAAGTTAAATATTTTTCTTTCGGCTCTTATCTTAGCTTAAGCAACCCAGTTACTATGTTACACAGTATTAAAATGGATCAGTATCTAGTGATCCCGTCCACTACAAAAATATTTGATGGTAGTCGGTTTCTCTACTAAAAACTCCGCAATTCGGGGTTTAAAGGCTCTGTAAGTGCAACGGCCGGCAGAGCAACAGACGATTCAGCAGAGGTAACTGGGTCGAGTAGAGACTGAATTCGCAAGCATCGGCGACAGAAACAGCAACGTTGGTAAATATTCATCAATATGTACATAGAAAACAAATTCAGTGTATGATAGCGGCGCTTTCATATTATTATCTTATACGTTCTATTTTCTCAATTTCACTAAATAACCTGAATCTCCATCATCACTTCTATATTTCCTCCTTACCGGCAATATAAAACTTTAAAACACTTCATTTTATCTCCAAAAACCACTAAATTAGATTTAAAACGTACAAAACAGCGATGTACTACGCGTTCGTTTGAAGTTGAGCCCTGCACCATAGAGGAAAGTAATCGACGTAGTCGTAATTCCTAGTTCCATGCCGACAGTACGGACACAGTATAGGATATGCAGTAGTTTGACACCTTTGATCTAGTGGTACTACGCGTTACTTTCCCCTAGCTCTCTCGCGCTTCCCCGCACCGCACCTCAAGTCAGACCCACTTAGTAAACCGCTCGCAAAGCACCGCTTATTAAAAATAAATTTCAAATTCAAATTATTTATTTGCACAGATTGAGTAGGTAGTACAATGGTGTTACATTATAATAAAAGTCCTTACAATCTGCCGGATAG
This sequence comes from Oeneis ivallda, assembly GCA_029955525.1. Classification (NCBI taxonomy): domain Eukaryota; kingdom Metazoa; phylum Arthropoda; class Insecta; order Lepidoptera; family Nymphalidae; genus Oeneis; species Oeneis ivallda. Next base: position 18,271,202 of record JARPMR010000006.1, on the reverse strand, counting down.
GCATGCAAAAATAATATTTAATAATAATTCTTATTCTAAGTTTACGTATTAAAAGTTCAATTTATTAAATTGAACTTTGGATATTAGGAGTTTTGGTAGGTTTGGTTAAAAAAAACTAAGAATGTTGTATATCGTAAAGCATTAGAATAATAAACACTTTTGTTTTATATATTTTTTTATTATTTGTACCAATTCGAATTCAATATTCATAGTTAAAACAGGTCAGCTAGTACTTAATAAATAAAACAATAGATAAACTATTATACTGCATCTTCTTATACTGTGTCTTTACTGTGGGTCTGACTTGAGGTGCGGTGCGGGGAAGCGCGAGGGGTGAAGATTTCTTTACTCTATGGTGCAGGGCTCAACTTGAAACGAACGCGTAGTACTAAACTGTGAATGACATGACCGGAACAGGACGAGGCGACGTTGAATATTTTTTTTAATTCATCCGAAGTAAAGTACAAATGGCCAGTGCTAGACGTGTGGAACTACCTGGTGAATATTTAATGATTAAACGAACTTACCTGTAAGTGAAGTTCTATCATAATTATACGAAGGCTTCGTACGAAGAGGACTTGGTAGTATACGCATACGTAGTGGTTACCGTTCACTTTATTGAGATTTATATATATTTTTTTAAAAATAGGGTAGGTTGATATAATATCGTCCCTGCGCCGTACAGCTAGGTACCTCATTTAGTTTAGAGTTCAGCTAATACACCACCTCATATTTTACGATTAAGGGTAAACGCATAACGTGAGGGTGGGAGGGTTATAACCTCTTCGTACGAAGCCTTCGTATAATTATGATAGAACTTCTCTTACAGGTAAGTTCGTTTAATCATTAATTATCTTTTAATTATACTTCATGGGTTCGTACTCAAGGTTATAGACTTGGTAGACTTTTAGAGCTAAGATTCGTAAAATATGAGAAGATGTATTGGTTAAGTTGTTTTTTTTTTGTTTTTATATATATATGTAAATATTTTGTTAATAATATAACAAAAATCATACAATGACTATGGGTTATCAAACAACAATTTGTTTTTATTGAATCATTCATAATAGCTAAATAAATCATTTCGGGCATTGATAGGCCGATTATAAAAGCTAGCAAAAGTATGGGAACTTATTAAGCTTCAGCCTGCAGTAGTTTTCATATTATGATCCACTGAAACATTTAACCTTTGCGCAGCAGATGTGGTAGCATGCCCAATGATGGGGGAGATATGGAAGTATAAATTCCAGTTTGGTTCAAGGTATTTTATATAGGTACAACGTGATAAAATTTGTAAACCGTCCAATTAATGAGTATGTTTTTTTTTAAGTAAGAAATATTATGGAGTCTCCATTTTCCCGAAGCGAAGTGGTTTAGTAAAGATATGCAATGTTTTTCCAGGCGAAATCTCTGGTTTTTATTTAAAAAATGGAATGACTAACAGTTTTAATCTAGGAGTTTTAATATGATATCAGATGAAAACACACTGATATTACACACTTTTATTTTTGATAATGTTTGCACTTTTTGTGCAGTAAGCTTAACAATTTTTTTTTTTGTTTTTTTTTTTTTTAGAAATTGTTTAAAGATTTAGGATCTGATTAGGATATGTATATACTATGATTGATCAACTGTATAGTTGACCAATATAAATTTAATGTAAAATATTGAGCACCCTGATTGTTGATCGTTTGATAAGGTCAATCATCCAGCCCCTTTAAACATCAACATTTCTGACATTAAAAGATTTTTAAACAGTGGATACCATGGCTAGATAGCCCAGTGTGGAACAATAAATAATTATACCCTTGGTATTATCAGAAATAATTTTACGTAACGATTTTAAAATCTAAGTTACTTATAGAGAACTAGAATGCAAATGCATTTAATAGTAAAGGTTAGATCATGATATCGTAAAAGTATATTCCTACTGCGTTCGCATCTGCGTCTCTGTGCTATGAGACGTATCTTTGACAGATATTATTATCCACATAAATCAATGTTTGAAGAACCAAACTTGAGTATAATTTGTCTTTAAGCGTATAAAGCAGATTACTGCAAGTTGCTATTCAATATCTTGATGCGTACGCCTAGATTCTTGATCTTTTTCAAAGTTCTCCGAAGAGCACATTTTATATGAAGCGAAGACATAAAACTTTCTGTTGACCTGTGTCTACTATATTAAAATCTAAAGTTTTAGATAGATTAAAATTATTACTTTTATCATTTTTTTTTAAAAAGAAACCCAGGTTCGTAAGAAACTTTGTGGTTTCTTGTAAGTTTTGATAACATGTTTCATATTAGTCGTTTCCAACACTACAAATATGGTATATGTATAATAATATAATTATTATAGTGAGTATTTGTCCACATGTTCTCAATAATTTTACTACTGGTTTCATACTTTAGTGAACACAAAAGTAGTATTTTAAGTATATTTACAAAAAGAGCAGTATTTAAGCCGAAAGGTAAAAACTTAAATTTAATGATAAATTCATCAAACTGGAACCTGGATGGATAGTGGATAATTTTATCCTCATTTGTGTTTAATAAAAGGTATGTGTGTTATAAATATATTGTGCACATAATGTTATTAATTATATAATTTTATTACTAAAACTTAATCTTGATTGTAAGCGTTGCGCGACAGTTTTATACCTACTACTGTAACCATTATCGTTTTATAATAAATGTATGTTTCACTCACTTTTTCACATGTATTTAGTGTATTCTAAAATTAAATAAATAAAATAAATAATTTTTAGCAAAGTTATTGAGTCTTTCATCTAGAAATGACTCTTTATTGTGTGTTCATTGATGTTTTATTTTTAACAATTTTAAGTTTTAAATAAAGCGCATCTTTTCATTTGGCTTAAGTATTGCAAAAAACATTCGATAAATATTGGTCAGATCGAGCTTCAGATTTTGAAATAGCGCCAGCTAGTAAAATTACTGATAGAATCCATAAAATTACATAAAAGTACCCTTTGTTATAAAGATTACATTTTTATACACGGTTGCTAGGAGGTACTGTTAGGGATGGTGTTCGTGAAAAAAGGAATTTTGAAACATTTGATGTATGAAAGAACCGTAGGGTCATTAGCGATCATATACCATTCCTTATAGAATAAGGACAGCCTGTCAGCAAGTTTTAACGACGTTAATAACGATATTAACTATAATTAACGACGTTTTTAGCTCGTTCGTTGCTGTTGATTCCAGGACTATCGAGGAGTAGTCTCGCCGAATATGTGTTGAGGTCATCGCAGGGTCTTTTGTCCTTGTGGGTCCCATTGGCCTGCTAGCCAACCCTGACCCTTTAAATTTCTTGTAGAATTTGGTGTTGTATCTTGTGTTGTGTTTCGCGAGATCTTCTTATTTGGAAATATCTTCCTAATAATTCCTAATTTATTTATGGCTTTTGTCAATAGTTTGAACAATGAAGTATTTCTCTCCTGTGCTTCTCCTAAATAACTAATAGCCGAAGACGTTTTAACTTGTTTGTTTCCTATTGCTTCATTGCGTTTTTCAATATTAGATTTATCAACTTGGAAATTTCAGAAGTTAAAAAATTTTCATTTAGCTACTTAAGCTGTTCCATTGTTGACCCATCGTGGTCCAATATTGTAATCTAATAGCCAAATCTTTTTTGTCATATATGTAATATTTGGATAAAAATGATTTTATCTGACTATTGATAACATCAGATAGAACCAACTATGGTTCTATATCAAGAATATCTTTTAACTCACTGTCAAGTCCAAAGTTTTCTGCTGTAGGTATTCCAATAGGCTCCGGAGAAAGTTTCGGCGCAGCTCCCTGATTATATAGAACTGCATTCGGTGTACCGCATACCGGGGTTTGAATTTGGGTTCAGTTCCGGCTCCTGTTGTTCTGAATCTCCGTCTGAGATAGCCATGACGTCATCATTGGTCAAATGTGGAAACTGAATAACCTCCTATTCGATTAACGTACAAAATTATCATTACGAAGGAGGATCTGGGTGTCACACAGTTCTCTGACAAATATTTTTATACCAGTAAAAAGAGCTATTTTCAAATAATTATTATGTCATTTATTTTCATCGTCACTCCATTAGCTCTCTGATTTCCACAGGCAATATCCCTACCCAGTCGTTGAGACATCAAAGAGAATTTCCAGGCCATAGTTATCAATTATTATAATAATTTTATATACTGGCTGGTCAATAGTACAAACCCACCATTCAAACTAAAGTTTCAATGGATTTCGTATGAAATTTTCGTAATTATTAAAATTTTTAAACTAAGATTATTAGTACAAGACACCTTTCAGAATGTTTTGTATAAAAACAACTGTACTCAACAGCAGGCCAGGCAGATACCAATAAAACAACAAATCTGGCTAACATTCTAATTTAGCGTCGTTTTATTTTCGACATTCATAATTTAACTGTCCGAAATCAACATGTAAAATACATGTGAAAAATAGAATTCAGAAAAAAGGGTAAGTAAACAATAAACGATGAGCTGATTTTAATACTTCTCATACTCCGGATACTGTGTCTCATAGTCAAAACAGACTTTCCTTAAGTTAATCATATATCTGTGGTAAGAAGCAGTCCCAATACAATAGCAATTACTGCCTACAAACTGACTAATAAACAGTAAGAAACAGCCCCAATACAAAAAGAAAGAACTGTCCACAGACTGTGTGTTTCGCAAGAAAACACTTTCAATAAGGTTTATTCGCTATCACGAGTTTAATAAACAGTAAGAAACAGCCCCAATGCAAAAGCACGAACTGTCCACAATACTGTGTGTTTTATAAGAAAACACTTTCACACAGGTTTATTCGTTATCACGAGTTTAATAAACAGCAAGAAACAGCCCCAATGCAAAAGCACGAACTGTCCACAATACTGTGTGTTTTATAATAAAACACTTTCACTCGGGTTTATTCGCTATCACGAGTTTAATAAACAGTAAGAAACAGCCCCAATGCAAAAGCACGAACTGTCCACAATACTGTGTGTTTTATAAGAAAACACTTTCACTCAGGTATATTCGCTATAACGAGTTTAATAAACAGTAAGAAACAGCCCCAATGCAAAAGCACGAACTGTCCACAATACTGTGTGTTTTATAAGAAAACACTTTCACTCAGGTATATTCGCTATAACGAGTTTAATAAACAGTAAGAAACAGCCCCAATGCAAAAGCACGAACTGTCCACAATACTGTGTGTTTTATAAGAAAACACTTTCACTCAGGTTTATTAGCTATCACGAGTATAATAAACAGTAAGAAACAGCCCCAATGCAAAAGCACGAACTGTCCACAATACTGTGTCCCTACATTAGGGTTAATAATATCGTGTAATAGCCAACTCGTATAGTGAAGAAACAATCCCAATGTACAATACCCAAGACACTAATTTCTCGAGCACCAATAAACCATAGCACAATTATTATTACTTAATAATCAATCTTACCTTGATAACCCAACGGTGCATTTTGGAATTTATGTGGAATCGACGTTGTGTCAGAATCATCCGACTGATTGTAATTTCATTTCAAACTTCTTAATTTTTGCTTTAAATACATTCACATTTATCACCCTTAGGTTTGGGCATTATAAAAATATTATTTGTTTACTTTTTCACGTTTTAAATATCACTTTAAATAACACTTTAAAATTAAATTAGGCGAGGGCGTGGTGGAACGGTAGCGCACTAAAAAGCGAATGAGGTACCTAGCCACGGTAATATTATCGTGACCTAGCTGTACGGCGCAGGGACGATATTATATCAACCTACCCTATTTTTAAAAAAATATATATAAATCTCAATAAAGTGAACGTACGTATGCGTATACTACCAAGTCTATAACCTTGAGTACGAAGCCATGAAGTATAATGAAAATATCTTCGAACGAAGCTCGAGAGTAATTAAAGAAATTTATTCTGTAAAAAAAAAAAAGAATATTGACCATGCTGAATTTGACTAATATTCTCCTTTCCACTCCATAAACCTAAGCGTGTAGCTTGTACTAAAATAATTACCTATATAAAATAAATTATAATATATAAATATTCCTGTCTATATATATAAAAATCTCGTGTCACGATGTATGTTCGGGATAAACTCAAAAACTACTGAACCGATTTTGATCAAACTTCATAACTATCTGTAATTAGGTCCAACTTAAATGATAGGATAGTTTTTATCTTAATTTTTGACATCAATATTTGTTATTGCAAATTAAAATATGTTAATTACACGACAGTGTAAGTATTATATAGTAATTATAGTATAGTGTATTATACAGTTCGAGATTGCTAGGCAACCTATTAAATCTCGAACGATGTTAGATTGCGAGATAGTCTTAACCCAAATAGACTACTTATCTTACTAATCCTAATATTATAAATGCGAAAGTGTGTTTGTTTGTTGGTTTGTCTTTCAATCACGCCGCAACAGAGCAACGTATTGACTTGATTTTTTGCATGTTGTAGTATGTTAGCTAAGGACCTGGAGAGTGACATAGGCTACTTTTTATCCCAGAAAATCAAAGAGTTCCCGAGGGAATTTAAAAACTAAATCCACGCCGAAGAAGTTGTGGGCAAGTATATTATAGGAATAGATAGCACAATAGGGCAACGGGTGGGGATTGAACTGACCTTTCAGTTTTCAGTCTGCACTTTTAACCGTTGAGCTATTCAGGCTTTTTAAAAATATAATTATACATCAGTGATTGAGGCTAATAAAAAAATTATCCCATCTTAAATACCTATAGAGATACGAATAAGAACTTGTTCAACCTACTTTGCTTTAACAGCCAGACATGCAACCAGCCTAAGATAACGGCTAGAAACGTCTGGTTAAATGTGGGTAAAGTTCTCGGGGCGGTCCCTCGTCTTCCAACCGTGACAGCTAGAGCCTCGGAGATCGACTAAAAACGAAAACTTCTATTAGCGAGGGAGTGTTCAAATCGTTTTACTTTACAGGCCAATCCGTCAATCCGTCAACTTTACCGACAAGCTAACAGCTGTTAAAGAATTCCAATAGTCGAGCGTTTTGAGGAGGTTTCTACCCGTAGGTAGAATAGAATAGAATAGAAATGTTTTTTATTCAAATAAACTTTTTTAGAAGTGCTTTTGAATCGTCAATGAGTCTACCACTGGTTCGGAATACCCTTTCTGCCGAGAAGAACCAGGAAGAAACTCGGCGGTTGCTCTTTTCAAAACAAGTATACAATACAATAGGTAGATACTATGCTATATTATATGTCTATACTATGCTAGGTATGTATATTGCCACAGTTCAACCTTTAAAAAAATGTATTCGCTATTTCCAAGCGGACGTGATTACTGAGTACGAATATGCAATTTCAATTTTGAATTCATTCCGCGCCCATGCAATTAGGGGACTTCCGAAAATTTTTCAATTTTCATAATATTATATAAGTTCAACATGTGTGTGTGCCTACGATGAACTTTATATTGAATCAGAGAGCTGGAAAATTGAAAGAGGAACTGAGCAAAAAATTCTGTGCATGAATGTGTAAATCATTTTATTTACAAAGAATACCGTACTGTTGTTTTACGTAGTTTTTTATCCATTGTAATTTCGAAATCCGAAAGACTGAATGCTCTCGTACGGACAACAAAGACGATTGTTGTAGATCGTAAGATCTGTCGCATTAAAGAAATGAAACCCATAGCCCATGATTATAAGGCCTATGAAATACCTTCTGCAATACTGTTGGTTTACCTTTACATACCACGAGCGACTGTCTTTTCATGATATTATATTGTGTAAAAGTCTATAATAATTTTGTAAGTATGTCTTTGAAGCCTCGAAAATCCAAAACGGTTATTTGAACCTTATTTGAACGAGGAAAACTGTATCAATTTACTGGCTATATATATTTAACTGGCTAAATTGTTGTTCTTCAATTCACCAGTTAATTCATTGAGTTATCGGTATATTCAAAAAGCGATTTTATAACGTTCAGTAAACCTAAATAATAATAATTAGCCATTTATAGGTTCACTAACATGCGCTGCGCGTAAACTCGACATTAAATCCGTATCTACCAATTCAGTTACCGGTTCGTTGGTAATTATTCAGTAAGCCCAGGTCTCAACTCCCAGTAGACTTTAGTAAAGTGAAATTTAATTATAAAATCGATCTTATCTATACTAATATTATAAAGAGGAAAGATTTTTCTTTTGTTTGTTTGTTTGTTTGTTTGTTTGTATAGGCTCTGTAACTACTGGACCGATTTTAACCATTTTTTCACCAATAGAAAGCTAAGTTATCAGGAAGTAACATAGGCTATAATTTATTAAAAAAAAATTAGAGATCCTTAAGAAAATTGCAATAATGTAACCCAAAGTAGCAAAATTTTGCTGAGAAAACTATTGATGATACATAAAAGTTATGTACTACATGATTGAAGTACTCATTATTTTCTACAAAAAAGTCCTCAAGGGAATATATCTCACTATCATATTTAAGTCACAATAATAGCTATTGTGTTCTGAAATTTAATTACATCGCCTTTATTATCGTAGTATTAATTCTTCCTTACTGATTACATAATTATTATAAATGCGAAAGTGTTTGTTGGTTTGGAAAATCAAAGATCTCCCGCAGGATTTTTAAAAACTAAATCCACGCGGACGAAGTCGCGGGCATCAGCTAGTGAGATATAAGTTTGTTCGGTAGTTATATTTGTCAACGAATCTAGCGCTGCGAGCCTTAATCACGAGCTGAAGACGCGAGTGGCGTCGGCGAGTTAATTAAAGGAAGTTTGCTAGCCAAAGACACACTTCAACAGGATGACGTGTTGATTCGATACTGCTGACGAGTAGTGCCCTCAGACTCAGAATCAATATCCTTACTAATTTTATAAATGCGAAAGTGATTTTATTTGTTGGTTTGTCCTTCGATCACACGGCAACAGAGCTACTACGACGACGCTATCGACGTTATTTTGCATGGGTAAGTAGGTAATAGTTTGAGGATTTGGAGAGTGACATAAACTAGGTAACTTTATACCGGAAAACATAGGGGTTCCGCGGGATTTTAAATACCTATTATACTCCAAGCAGTCGAAGATGCGGACAAAAGAGTTCGTATATTATTGCCTTCACAAACAAAGTTCACAGCCTAATTTTGTTTGGAATGGGAATTTTTTGTCCCTAAATCGAACTTTGAACGCAATTATGAGCATAACGAAACGAAGTGAAGCCAAGAATAATTACAGGTACCTAAGTATAATTATTATTTAAATCCTTTGAGAGGAAAACTACTCCTCTAGTTTTAAGAAGCATTAATTAAAATCTCAGGGCACGAATTTTAATTAAGACATAATTACCTCAATTAGGTGATAATTCAGTTATATTCACTCTTTCGAGATGAATACGTACTAGTCTGTTAGGCATTATGAAGAACCTTAATTAACGCTATGAGGGGATGAGTGGCGTCAAGGTAATTAAATGAATTTTGCAAATACATTCAAGTACCTACATAATTTTAAAGAACAAATGGTACAATAAAAAATAAGTGGTGATACCGTGATAGCCTAGTAGTACAGACGATTTATTCCCCGTGGTCCCTCCCGTAGTCCCTGAAATGAACCACGGGTAATTTCTTTCCCCGTGATCCCTGCGAGAAATACAATGCTGCCGAATTAAAATGGTAGCCCCAGCCAAGGGTATTATTTAAACTTCGGCTTCATTCGGGGGGTTGGGGTCGATGCCAGGCACGTTGACTTTGTCTTTGCAGTCCTGGCGTTATGAAATGAAAATATATTTTCTTTATTGCACACCAAAGAAGAGGAAAAACAACAAACATAACATAAAAAAGTGAACAAAACCGAGTACAATAGACAGGCGGCCTTATCGCTAAGCAGCGATCTCTTCGGAAACCCATGATAATAGGCTAGGTTTTTACCTAGCCTATAACCATGTAAAAAAATTATGTCACAAAAGTATGTCATGACAGCCACATAGTTAGATTTTCATTCATGTGGATGAAACAGATCAAATGTGTTCAAGAAGGCTATCCGCCGTGCTGGCTTCGATAATAACCACTCATAAAATTCTTCGAACCTAAGGACATGTCTTTTACTTAGGTATTTTCCTAAGCCCCAGTCAGTAGAAGATTTTCACTTTCCTATTCCTAAAATAATATACCTGACTGTACTGAATTACTGATGACGACACTGATGTGGCTGCCGTTACATCGAGTTATTTTTTTGAGAAACAAGAAAAGGTTTTTTTTTGTTTGGGAAGAAATTCATAAGCTAGAAGCGGTATTCAATGAAGATAAAAATTTGTTTAAATTTTGGCCTAGTTTTCAGTCTAAGAATTTTTGATTCGTATTGTGAATTTGAATTATGCACTACTAATTTGGCATTCATACCACATTCGTGTGGGGCGTGGGCGGCAGCGGATGTGTCTCGAATATTTGCAATTATATTACTACCGGCTGATGCCGCAACTCGTACGCGTGGACTATGTGTGTTTTTTAAAAATCCCGAGGGAACTCTTATGTCTCGGGTTAAGAAGTATCCTATTTTCTATCGCTGTGCCTTTCATCCAGATCGGTTCTGTGATTGAGTCATGAAAAGGTAACAGACAGAAAGACATACAGGCACATAGACAAGCCATCACTTAACCCGCGGAAACCCTTTATTTTTTCCAGGATAAAAATTTGGTAGCCTGTGTCACTTTCCAAATCCTCAACTATACCCATTGCGAAAAATTACGTCGATCCTGATTAGCTCCGTTGCTGATTGAAGAAGAAACAAACCCACTTTTGCATTTATAATATTATCAAGGATGTTGAATTTGCAAATTAGATAACATCTATTTAGCTAACTAGTTATTAATATATCCTTATTTCGTCGCTGTAGTTGGAAAATTAAATAACTACACTTTTTGCGAAATCGACTTTATTGCATTTTCAGAAAGTCCAATTAAAGCCGCATCTTTCTATAATTCTAATTTTTGATTATCATTATTAATTAAAAAGTTATATGAAAATGAATCTTGCAAGGCGCCATACTTGGAAAAATAAATATTGAAAAATTGATAAAAATGTAGTGAAGAAAAACTAGATAACTTAGCAAAAAATAAATAAGTACTCAATTGCATCACTTCGAGAGCGAATAAAATGCATAAAGTTAGTTATTTAGTTTTCCCTCGACACATATTCTGCTTTACAGGGGAATTGATTTCGGAAAAATTAAACAAAGTCAGTTATTTAACTTATCATCCCATGATTGCAAAGATATAGGTACTATTAAAATTGAATATGTACATTTATTCAATTATTCAAAAAAAGTTCTGAGAATTTTGATAATTTCAGGACAAGCAAAATTAAATAAGGGATTTTATTTAACTTTATTAAAGCAACCGAAACATAAATTAGAAGATATTTAGTTTTGAATATTTCTTCTTCTTCTTCTTTATCAACCCATAGACGTCCACTGCTGGACAAAGGTCTCTTGCATGGACTTCCACAGGCCTCGGTCTTGCGCCGCCTGAATCCAGCTGCTCCCTGCGACTCGCTTGATGTCGTCGGTCCACCTGGTGGGGGGTCTGCCAACACTGCGCTTCGCGGTGCGGGGTCGCCACTCCAGCACCTTGAGACCCCAACGACCATCAGCTCTTCGAACTATGTGCCCCGCCCATTTCCACTTCAGTATCGCGACTCGCTGAGCTATGTCGGTGACTCTGGTTCTCCTACGGATCTCCTCACTTTTTATTCGATCCCGCAGGGACACTCCGAGCATAGCTCTCTCCATCGCCCGCTGAGTGGTCCTGAGCCTACTTATGAGGCCCTTACTTAGCGACCATGTCTCGGATCCGTAAATCATCACTGGCAACACGCACTGTTCGAAGACTTTAGTCTTCAGGCACTGAGGAATTTTGGACAAGAAGACATCTCGGAGCTTCCCGATCGCTGCCCAGACGAGTTGGATTCGGTGGTTGATCTCTTTCTCGAAATTGGACCACTGTGTGTCCCAGGTAAATATACTCGTCGACAATTTCGAGTGCAGAGTTCTCAACAATTACTGGGTGGAGCGGTGAATGAGCATTGAACATGATTTTCGTCTTGCTCATGTTCATTTTCAGGCCCACTTGTTTTAGCGCCGCAGCGTATGATTGTGATCTATGGTACCAAAGCCTTTTCGAAATCCGGCTTGTTCGGGAGGCTGGAAGTCATCGAACCTACGAGCGAGACAATTCGTAATGACTCTCGAGAACAACTTATAAACATGACTCAACAACGAGATGGGTCTATAATTCTTCAACAAGGTAATATCACCCTTTTTTAAGAACAGAACCACCACGCTCCTGTGCCATGCTTCCGGCGTTGTGCCCTCGTGGATGACGGAATTGAACAATCGCTGAAAGATCTTAAGTACCGGTTTCCCACCCGCTTTCAGAAGTTCCGCAGTGATTCCGTCATCACCAGGCGCCTTGCTGTTCTTGATCTGCTTGAGAGCCATACTAATCTCGTATAGGCTGAAATCCGGGATATCTTCGGTATAGTGTCGGGCCAATTTGGCTCTGGGATCTTTGGCCAAATCTTCAACAGGTTTTTGTGTCGTGGTATATAACTGTCCATTGAACTTCTCAACCGACGAAGAGACGAGACGGCCGTCATCAGTTTTCAGCCGCGTCAGCTGGCTCTGTCCAATAGACAGATCTCTCGCGAACACTTATGATCCTTTGTTTCGCTCGATGGTATCTTTAATACACTTGATATTAAAGACACGGAGATCGCGAGTTTGTGCCTTAGAGATCTGCCTATTAATCCGCCGGTAGGCAGCCGCGTCTGCCGATGACTGCAGCCTCATGTTGTTTGTTGAATGTTCACTGCCATACCCCTTCCAAGTTATCCCGCTACCATCTTAGACTGCATCGTCACTTGCCATCAGGTGAGATATCGCAGTCAAGGACTAGCTTGTCATCGAATAAAAAAATAAAAAAAAAAAAAAATAAAAAAAACCTGTTGTTTAAGGAGGACAACGCCCGATGACATCGACATTGCCCAAGAGGTAATTACGATGGGATACGGACACCCTCTTCCGATTACGGAAGCTAAAAAAAGGACCGGCTGAATCTTTGCAGAAAGAATATTATACCAGATGAACTACACGCATAGTACGCAAGTCTTCCTTCGACAGATACAATCATAGAAGACTTGCAATCCGGAAATGATTCCCAATAGCCAGTTAATAATTTGTAGTAAATTGAAAAGATGATTAATAAATGATTTGACTGCTTAAGAACAGTTTATAGAACTGTAAGTGAATAAGGCTAACTCTTGCAGGCATAGAAAACTTTTAGCATCCCTACCTACATTGAAATCAGTTCAATTGTACTAGTTTTATAATTAAACCTTTCTCAGTTACTTAATTATATTTATAATTGATAGTTTTGATTTTAGTGAACGTTACATACGCTTAGTTCATTTGAACTGATCTGATCTATAATGTAAAATTTAAATTTACAAAGGTAAAACTAAAAGAAAGATGATAGCTGTTATAATTTCAATAGAATCCTAGTTTAAATTTAAATGGACGTAATTATGTACCTTTTTCTTTTTGGCATCCTACTAATATTATAAATGCAAAAGTTTGTGAAGGTGGATGGATGAATGTTTGTTACACTTTCACGCAAAAACATTTAGACGAATTTTGATAAAGCTTCACGATGTCATAGCTTATACATCAGAATAGCACATGAACTATATTTTATCCCAGAAAGTTAGAGAACTTCTGCGGGAATCAATCATTAGCTAGTCTTCAATCCTAGTGTTCCACAAACTATTAAAATCTTTATTATTTTATGTGTAGAGTCGTCATTATAACAATAACTACCGTCACTGACATACTCCTAGTTCGATTAATCCATTCTTAATTAACTAGTGGTTCGCCCCGAACTGAGACCTCGCGGTAACGGTATCCCATGATTATTCATTCAATCGATACATGATAACCAAAACTGACATTATTATTATGCCCGTTTTCACCAAACATACCTAAATCATCCCCTAAGTAGGAGTCTCTTAACGTAGGTAGCTCCTAAATACAATCCTAAGTCCTAACATCCGTCCCAATATCCTTTTAGGTGTCCCGTACAGGATCGTGATAAATAAGTTGACAGAAAACATCAATCACCTAACTTATAGGTAGCCCGTAAAGGTTAGGGAACGTTAGTGAAAACATTGAATTATTATGTAGGTACTAACGAGTGAAACCGGGTTACGGGCATCTGTACAAATCGTCATCTATCGACGCGAATAGAAAATATACAATATTTAACTAAAATTTAACTAAAAAATAATTTTAATTGAATAATATGGTACAAAAAAAATTACAATACAATTATTGTATTATAATAAGTAACTAAATAATAATGGTCGACGCAAAACTGTTTTTGGGATAGGTCGTTAGTCGTAACTCGTAGTTCCATGGGAATAGTTACTGACTGCGCCATCTATTAGCATTATTGTGAAGCTATGTTGATGCTATATGAATTACTGATGTACATTAAAAATTAAATAATCTCGTTTCTTTATAATATTCATATAATTTTAGTATTTGTTGTTCAAGTACAGGATATAAGTGACCTAAAAACATAAAATCAGTTTGAAAATCCATAGCGGATTTTCCTAGAGAGCGTCTTCAAGCGAGCGTATAAAATCGCCACTTTGAAAGCCCCCCATTTCGTCAATTTTAAGGGAAAAATTAAAAAAAAAATATTTTTGTACTCAGTTCAAAATTATCTTTAAAATGATACGTAACAATTTTATGTAACGCGATATTTTTTTTTTTACTTCGCATTCGCTTCTATGAGAGCCCCCCTGAAATAAAGATTTTTATAACTTTTTAAGCCATTTTCGGCTGGAGGCCATCGGTTTACATATTATATCTAAATTTGAAGTAATTACGTTCAGTAATTCAAAAGTTATAAGGCTCTGACAGACGGACGGACGGACGGACGGACAAGTGCAAATCGCTCTAGTTAACTCAGAGACCTCGCTTCGCTCGGTCAATAATGGTCGACGCAAAACTGTTTTTGGGATAGGTCGTTAGTCGTAACTCGTAGTTCCATGGGAATAGTTACTGACTGCGCCATCTATTAGCATTATTGTGAAGCTATGTTGATGCGATATGAATTACTGATGTACATTAAAAATTAAATAATCTCGTTTCTTTATAATATTCATATAATTTTAGTATTTGTTGTTCAAGTACAGGATATAAGTGACCTAAAAACATAAAATCAGTTTGAAAATCCATAGCGGATTTTCCTAGAGAGCGTCTTCAAGCGAGCGTATAAAATCGCCACTTTGAAAGCCCCCCATTTCGTCAATTTTAAGGGAAAAATTAAAAAAAAAATATTTTTGTACTCAGTTCAAAATTATCTTTAAAATGATACGTAACAATTTTATGTAATGCGATATTTTTTTTTTTACTTCGCATTCGCTTCTATGAGAGCCCCCCTGAAATAAAGATTTTTATAACTTTTTAAGCCATTTTCGGCTGGAGGCCATCGGTTTACATATTATATCTAAATTTGAAGTAATTACGTTCAGTAATTCAAAAGTTATAAGGCTCTGACAGACGGACGGACGGACGGACGGACAAGTGCAAATCGCTCTAGTTAACTCAGAGACCTCTCTTCGCTCGGTCAATTATAACTTGAAAAGGATAGTTATGATTATACTGAACGTTACTCATAAGCTATTTGGTTTGAACCAGCTGAGCTTAATTGTTAAATTTAAATTTATAAAGGTAAAACTGAAGAAAAGTTGATAGTTATCATTTCAGTTGATACTTAGTTTTTAATAAGTATAATTGTTAAATTAAAAGTTAAATTTTGTTGATTTTATGAGTAGAGTCGTATAATTTATTGTTATGTGGTTTTGTTTTTTTAGGGTTCCGTAGTAAACAAGGAACCCTTATAGTTTCGCCATGTCCGTCCGTCTGTCTGTCTGTCTGTCTGTCCGCGCTTTAGCTCAGAGACTATTGATACTAGAAATCTGTAATTTGACAAGGGTATAAATATCAATCACGCCGACAAAGTGAAATAAAATTGTGAAAAATATTTTTTTTAGGGTACCTCCCCTACATGTAAAGTGGGGATGTATTTTTTTTTCTCATCTATCCCATAGTGTGGGGTGTCGTTGAATAGGTCTTTCAAAAACGTTTTGGGTCTGGGAACACCATTTTTCAATTCAGGGATCCGTTTGTGAAATATGATACTTTAAATTGCTAAATTTTATTAGAGTCAAGTGTCCCCCCTCTGCCAGCTAAATGGTTGTATATAGGATACAAGAAAAAATTCACAGCAGTAGTATATGTAATGAATTTTAAAGGAAAACTATCACGGCTAAGTAGGGTTCATTAGTGAAGGAGTTATATCAGTTTTTCTAAGTTAGATATTACACGTAGTGTAAGTTGCATATTTTGTAGTATATTATAGTATTTAAACCATGGAACTCAAAATGTATGTTGAGACTTTCAACTACGGAACCCTACACTGCGCGTGGCCCGACACGCACTTGGCCGGTTTTTATTATGTTTAATTTTGTTAGTCTGATAGAAGAATCTAGTTGCTTCAGTAGTTTTACTGATTACTTTTTACAATAATATATAAAAAGAAATGTTTATTTGTTGGTTTTCTTTTAAAAATCCTCCTTTTTTTAATTAAATTAATAACCTTGATGTTGATGTCATAGTAAAAAAAGTAAATAATTGGTCATTTTAACATCTCGGTAAAGTGGAAAAACTAAATAAAGGTACTTATTTCGTCACTTTTTCGTACTTCAACGCAATATTGACGAGGAAGAACTAAACAACTGACATGGAAAAATAACTGCATCAAATATTCAAAACTTTGGTGAGGGAAAACTAAATAATTGCTTTTTATTTTTTTTTCTCACAAAAAATGAATAAAAATGTACGTCAAGTAGATTCAGAAATAGATAGATACAGTAACAATCTATAACATATCAAAACATGTACAGTTAAATTGTTTATGAAAAAAAAGTTATCTCCATTTCTAACGCAAAAAAACACTAAATCGCGTTTTACTCGCGATATTGGTTTTGTTAGTTATTTAATTTTCCAACTACAGCGACGATTTTTTCTGTTCTGTTCTAATTACTTAAAAATATATAGGTATTAGGTTCCGCACCCAGAGGCCAACGGAATCTCCTAACCCTCCGCTGTCCGTCTGTCCGTCTGTCAAAGGGTTTTATCTCATGAACGTACCTACGTACGTAGTTAGATAGTTTCATAGTTGTATTTCTATTGCCCCTATAACAACAAATACTCAATAAAAAAAAAGTTAAAAATGAAAGAAGTACAATAAACTTTACTTTTTGTTCGATCTTAAAAAATAAATCATAAAAGGTGTTATTAGCTTGTACGATTGTACGGAACCCTTCGTATGCGGGTCCGACTCGCACTTGGGCGGTTTTATTATTTTTGAAGTACCTAGTATAGCTGTGAAAATAAACGAGATGGTTGGTAATTATTCGACGCCTGGCTTTGTTCATATTTGCATATTATGTAAATAGCCAACGTAATTAACATTTTGTAATTTTTCTCGCGGTGTAAAATCACCTCACCCATTAATAAACGTACTAACTTTTGAAGCATTTAAAAAATCTTTTACATTTTTTGTATCTTAAAAGTACGCTTGAATGACTTTAATTAAACTGCATAATAGGCAGACATAATTACACCTATAAGTGCCCAATGTCCATTGTGCTAAGGTGTAACTAAATTTTTGATTCGCCCTTAAAAATATTCAACACAGTTGAGCAGTGATAGCTTAGTGGTTAGGATTACGGACACCTAGTCCGCGGATCGCTAGTTAGATGTGCGTTTAAGTAATTATGTTCACAAAGGTGTATGAAGTCTGCCAATTGCATTGGGCCAGGGTGATGGACTATGGCCTATAACCGTTTCCTGATACCTGTGCTCAGTAGTGAGTCCCTAATGGGATGGTGATGATGATGATGATGATGATGATGGTCGACTCGACTTGCACTACACGCGCATTGAAAAATATATCCTCGGTGCTATTTAATAAAATTTAAACCTCGACTGTATTTTCCATTTTTCTCATCAATAGCCACTTTTTCATCATTATCATAATATAAAAGTCCACTGCTGGACTAAAGGCCTCTCCCAACGGGCAGGGCAGACGGGTTGGTGATTGCAGTGGACCCCTTGGGGTCGAGATCGGTTTCCCAGGAGTTGACATAAAAGAAAACTGATTTTGGGGATCGACGAGGTCTAAAAGTCGACCCATTATTAATTAACACAAGTTCTTATTTGAAACTTTCCAAGAAACTGTATAAGTTGTGTTACGTCTACCAACTAGCTATATGAATTACTATTTTAGTAGGATGTAAGTAGGAATGTCTATTTATTTTGTAAAATTTTGTTAAGAAAATGATGTCAAGTTTACTCACTTAACCAACCGCAAAGTTTTTAAGTTGTTTAACAATAGGGAAAAACGAAAGAAAAGGGATCGGATTTTTAAAGTAATTTGGCTATGGGGGTCTAAGGTATCAGTTCATTTTGGAAAAGGGGTCACTTGCCCAAAATAGTTTTGGAATCCCTGCAGTAGACGGTAGTAACACAGAGGACGCTGCTGCCCGTTCTCCATTATATACCCTTAAAGTCTCAGGACACCCGCGGGAACTCGGGAAGAGGAGGGGTGGTGACAACTGTATTCTGATCTGCCGTCACCACATACCGCTTTCTACACATATATATAAATAACTATTCATCATCATCATCATTACCATCAGCCAAAACGAAGCCACTATAGACATAGGCCATAGGCCTCTTTTAGATAGCGCCAACGTTGCCTGTCCTCGGCCTAACGTTGGTATCCAATCAATGCGTGCCACTTTCCTCACGTAATCGCTCCATTTAGGAGAGCGCCCTACACTCCGTTTGCCGAAACGCGGTCTTCACTTGACGACCTTGCAACTCCTAAGGCCATTGTTGAAAATGTGGCCGACAAAATGAGACCAGCCACACGCTGCCATTTGATAAACCATCACAGCATTGAATTAGAGCTCAATTTCGTATATGCATTCTTATACGTTTAGTTATATGCAATACGCTCCATAACGCTCCATGTTAAAATCGCTTGTACTGAATTTGTGACTTTAAATCTATACAGTCAAGGAATATTTTACTTTGACGCTAATGCCATCAAATGATTACGATTTTGATCGGCAACTTTTAGACAATCGGGGGGCAGGACCATTATGGACTTAAGGACTTAGGGACTGAACGGGGCTATTCAAATAGTACGCTGAGCGACTCATCATCATCATCATCATTAGTAACCCATCAACGGCTCACTACTGAGCGAAGGTTCCTTTCAGAGAAGGGTTGTAGGCCATAGTCCACCACTCTGGCTCACTGCGAATTGGCGGAATTAACATTATGAAGAACTCTCAGATGTGCAGGTTTCCTCACAATATTTTCCTTCACCGCCGTTGAAGCAAGAGTGATATTTAATTGCTTAAACGCACTTGACTCTGAAAAGTCAGAGGTGCGTACCCGGGATCGAACCTGCTACCCCCCGAATAGGAGACCACAGTCCTAACCACTAGGCTAAATCGGAGACCACAGTCCTAACCACTGAGCGACTAAATATTAACAATTACCTAACAGTTATACCTATCACACTTACACTGCGTGACAACGGAGGTTTGCGTGACTTAATAATTACTTGCGTGACGAAAAAATAGCGTACGTGTAAGCAACACTTACGTATGAATAAGCTCATAGTTCATACGATCCGCGTGTGTACAAAGAAACAAAGGCTGTTACCCTGCTGTTGGTACAGAAATGCTTTTGTTGTATTTTAATCATAAGACGTTATTTATACATTATAATATAATGTAGTATATAAATAACTAGGTATATTTTGTAATCTTTATACTCCCATAAATCACTAAGG
Source organism: Oeneis ivallda (assembly GCA_029955525.1). Taxonomy (NCBI): domain Eukaryota; kingdom Metazoa; phylum Arthropoda; class Insecta; order Lepidoptera; family Nymphalidae; genus Oeneis; species Oeneis ivallda. The sequence goes on along the minus strand of JARPMR010000006.1, from coordinate 18,251,193 downwards.
TCGGTAACAAAAGAAAGAAAGGACGTACAGATTTTAGCTATGTATTAATGATGCTTAGATAACATTTCAAAAGAAAATGCTGCATTACCTTTCTATCACTATGTATCTATCGTGTCATGTTTTAAAATACAAGTAAATATGTGTTATCTTAAAACAAGATATGTAAAAAATTATTAAAATCGTATAGAGTATTATGAGAACGCCATCGCACCCTTTTACCATCGAACCGCAAGGCATCGCACGAATCTGCACCGCTACGTGGTCGAAATTACACGACCCCGCACTAAGCGCTTTGCTTCCTCGTACCACACGCAACGCTAAAATTTGGAATGCCCTTCTGGCTTCCATTTGTCCAACTGACTATAATTTGGGTTTAAATTATATCACGACTGATAGGCAACTTCTAGGCAAGCGCGCTAGAGTAAATATTAGTACCTACCTACCTAGGTTAGGTACCTACTATGCGAGCGAGCTATGTTGCGAGCAAATTCATAAGAGGACCAAAGTAACAAACATACGAGCAGCTCAAATAAAAAATAATGCAAGTATAAGTGGCAAGGGGTGGGTCATATTATATTATTTGTCGCAGAGTTACAGCCACTTCTAGAGCTTATGTTTTCTAGAGCGGAGATCTCCAGACCGTAAGACCATGACGGATGAGGAAGGCGTAGAACCTTGTAGTCTGCCCTCGAAATAACCTATATCCAGCAGTGAATCGCAAAAAGAATAGATAGAAAGAATAGATAAACAGTTTGTTTTTTTCATGCAACTGAAAGAATTTCATAAGAGAAAGAATATTTAATTCATGGAAAGAAATTGAACGCTACGATTAAATTTAAGGCAATAACATAAAGGGTGGGTATAATTATAGGTACTCGTCCTAGCGGTACTACAACGGGACGTTACGTGGCGTAAGCGTTATGTCTTTCAATTTTATCGAGCTTTTCATTGCAAATGGGATGCTAACATCTACGACTACAGTATACGTACAGTTTACAGTCGACAGCAAAAGTCTAAGGAAATATTAGAAAACTAGCTGATGCCCGCGACTTCGTCCGCATGGATTTAGTTTTTAAAACTCCCGCGGGAACTCTTTCATTATGCGAGATAAAAAGTAGCTCTCCCGGTCTGAGGAACAACTACTACATCCATTACTATACCCATGCAAAAAATCACATCAATCCGCTGTTCTGTTTTTTTTTTAAAGTATCCTATGTCCGTCTCCTGGTTCTAAGCTACCTCTCCACCAATTTTCAGCCAAATCGGTTCATCCGTTCTTGAGTTATAAATAGTGTAACTAACACCACTTTCTTTTATATATATACTAGCTGATGCCCGCGACTTCGTCCGCATGGATTTAGTTTTTAAAAATCCCGCGGGAACTCTTTCATTATCCGAGATAAAAAGTAGCTCTCCCGGTCTGAGGAACCACTACTACATCCATTACTATACCCATGCAAAAAATCGCATCAATCCGCTGTTCTGTTGCGACGTGATTGAAGGACAAACCAACAAACAAACACACTTTCGCATTTATAATATCAGTAATGCTTTATTATAACACTTTTTATAATTGTCAAATTTTTTACCATGCTTAACCAAAGACAAAATTACGTTTAGCTGCCATTTACGTTTTGTTTGTTATACCACGTTTTATAGTGACTTGACGGAAACGCCGTCGAACGGGATAAAAAGTATCCTATGTCCGTCTCCTGGTTCTAAGCTACCTCTCCACCAATTTTCAGCCAAATCGGTTCATCCGTTCTTGAGTTATAAATAGTGTAACTAACACCACTTTCTTTTATATACAGTGTGTCCGGACACGAACTAGCGATATTTTAAACACTTATATAACAACTAATTTTAAGTACAAATACACCCTAAACTTGGGCCCAATCCACTTCCCCTCTATGTGGCAGCAATTTGTTTTTTTGTTGAAATATTCTCTAAGCGTGTACAAAAAAAATCATATCTCTCAAAGTTTTGGTCTTACTGAGATAAAAATGGGCTTATTCGAAGCGCAACAATACTGTCCTACCGTCTACATTACAAAACAAAGTATTCACATTTCCATAACCTTTGAAAAAAATATGAAACCCGAAAAAAAATATCGTAAAATCATGCAAATCAACAAATTATTGTAAATAACTACAAAAACACCCCCGACAACCCTTTTTATTTTTTTACCAGATCAAGAGATTTTGAGCTAAGCTATAATACAATATTTAATTTATAACTGTATGTCTAATACTTTCAGAGTTATTGTTGTTTGAACATAACGCATACGCAAGCACAAAAGGCCTTTGTCGGAACCCTAAACAGTTAATCATTAAAAACACATAACATTCATGCGTATGCGCTATGTTCAAACAACAATAACTCTGAAAGTATTAGACATACAGTTATAAATTAAATGTTGTATTATAGCTTAGCTCAAAATCTCTTGATCTGGTAAAAAAATAAAAAGGGTTGTCGGGGGTGTTTTTGTAGTTATTTACAATAATTTGTTGATTTGCATGATTTTACGATATTTTTTTTCGGGTTTCATATTTTTTTCAAAGCTTATGGAAATGTGAACACTTTGTTTTGTAATGTAGACGGTAGGACAGTATTGTTGCGCTTCGAATAAGCCCATTTTTATCTCAGTAAGACCAAAACTTTGAGAGATATGATTTTTTTTGTACACGCTTAGAGAATATTTCAACAAAAAAACAAAATGGCTGCCACATAGAGGGGAAGTGGATTGGGCCCAAGTTTAGGGTGTATTTGTACTTAAAATTAGTTGTTATATAAGTGTTTAAAATATCGCTAGTTCGTGTCCGGACACACTGTATATCTATCTATATATATAAAAGAAAGTGGTGTTAGTTACACTATTTATAACTCAAGAACGGATGAACCGATTTGGCTCAAAATTGGTGGAGAGGTAGCTTAGAACCAGGAGACGGACATAGGATACTTTTTATCCCGTTCAACCGCGTTTCCGTCAAGTCCATATAAAACCTGGTATAACAAAAATGTATCTGACATGGAATAAAAAAACGAAAATGACAGTGGAAGAACAAAACGTAGATAAATGACAGCTAAACGTAATTTTGTATTTGGTTAATTATTATGGTAGAAAATTATGGTAAAAACAATTATAAAAATTATAGTTTAACGTAATTGATAATATCATCAGTAATATGTTTTCTCTTTGAATCATCATTAACAATGCCGCGAACAAGACGATCAAATGTTTCCTGCTACAAAGCTACGGATTGACGTGATTTATTGGATAGGTATAGTTGAGAACCTGGAGGGTGACAAAGATTTCCCGCGGGATGTTATGAACTAAATCCACGCAGACGAAGTCGCGGGCATCAGCTAGTATAGATTATAGTGCATTTCTTGATGACAAAGTTGCATAGAAACAATCGGCTTGACACCCAAATGACCACAATAGTGTTACTGATTACATTGTAACTTGTAGCTATACATCAATATGGTATTATTTTGTTTTGAAAAGATAAACTGCTGAGTTTCTTGCCGGCTCGTCTCAACAGAATCTGCATTCCGAACCGGTGGTAGAGTCTAGAGGTGTCATAAGAGCTACAGTTTGGCCTACATGAAAAAAATAATTTTGAATTTCAATTTATTATCTGTACTTACTGTGCTGGCTGAGTTTTCTGAAAAGATAATAATGTAGTCTACGACCTGAAGTCTGATTGCTGGTTTGTCCTTCAATCACGCAGCAACGGAGTAATGGATCGACGTGATTTTTTGCAGGGGTATATTATAAAATAGTTGAGCACATGGAGAGTAACATACGCTGCTTTTGATTCTGAAAAAGGGTGCCCGCGGGATTTTAAAAACCTAACTCTATGTTGCGGGCAAAAACAAGTAAAGCATAAATAAAAAAAAAACTTATAGCCATTATTTAGCCATAGGCTATTTATTTGATGTTAATATGTTAAAACTTTTTTAGCCTTTTAAATGTTTTTGTGCCGATTTCACCAAAGGAGTATTTTGGGCGTTCTTACAGTTTTTGTATTCAAATACTACCAAAATAGCAAATTTATGCTCAGATAAGACGTATTTAACTTTGGAGTATATTAACATTTATACATACCTAGATACTTTCGCGCATGACGATACCTATTTTAAGCTTAGTTTGCGGTTCCGACGTAATTGTCTTGAAGCTGGAACAAATATCGATGCACCAAGGAAAACATTTTAAAACGGGTTTTCAACATCGATTTCTGCTCCGGGCTGCTTTTGCTTATCCGACTCTTGGCAAACAAAAGGGGTCCATTTTTAATAGAAAAATGCTGTTGTATTCTTTACTACAAGTAAGTTGGTATGGTATGCTCCTAATAATGCTTTGCTTATATTGCATGCTTTAATTTGTATTGAAAAAAGGTTTTGTAATGTGTGTAAAAAGTGATGCTATTCTTGATAATGTAAGAAGAGGTAGAGCATTTTTAAAGAAATACTTTTGCCCAAAGAATGTTTTTTATAGAATATTAGCCAAGCTGCGAAGTTGGCTAATATCTTCCTCTCCCCTCCAAATAAGCGGAAAGCTTGTGCTAGGAGTGGGTACGACGATAGTGCAACGGGTGGGGTTCTAACTTGCGACCTTTCAGTTTACAGTCCACACCTTTAACCGTTGGGCTATTGAGGCTTAATTATTGTAATTAAAATGAAATCAAAATTGATGGGCTTATTTAACTAACTAGCTGGTTCCTGCAACTTCGTCTGCAAAGTGGTGTAAGTAAGGTGTAAGTTTTCTAAAATTCCCGCGTCACCCATTATTTTTTCGGGATACAAATGTCACTCCAGTTCAACAACTATAGCAGATGTTAAGTATGTAAGTTTACAAGGCTACCGCTATGATCGAACTTCATAAGACTTTCATTCAATATTCTGCTCCCATTTTCAGCCCCTTTTAGGGGTCTTTATTTTCTCAAAACCGTTTCTTAACTGATGCCTATGCCTTAAGGAACCTATCTTCCAAATTCCAAGTTTTAGGCTTTATAGTTTCTGAGATTTCATGATCAATGAGTGAGTGGTATTTCGCTTTTAATAGATTATGCAATATCATCAAACGCGGAAAAATTAATGAAAATATAAAGATAAATAAAATTCGTCTTTGATGAAAAGTATATTTATTAGCCAGTTTTGAAATAGGGAGCTTAAAAATTTACTTGTTTGGAACGTTTAATCGAATAAGCTCACAGAGACAAAGTTGTTTCACAGTAAAAAGTTAAATTGCACGAGGTTCCAGCGTTCCGTGTCGGCAAAATTGTTTGCTTCAAGGAAACTGCTAACTTTAGGATTACAGGTAAAACGGAATTCTGACGTTCAACTTACACAGCATTAAAATAATTTTACAAGTAAACAAGTATTTATGCTATAGATGAAATTACAGGTTGATAGGCATCGAACTGAATCGCTTAGAACAGTAAGATTCTAACAAAGTTCCGCTCCAAAAGTCCAAAGGCTCAAAACAACAAATGAATGTGTAAATGCCACGTAGGCAATCATTTTCTGGTACTGGTAATTACGTTTTTGATGATTATTGTGATAAAATTATGACACCCTTTCACAGCACAGTACGTCATTTAATTAATCATTTTCTTCGAGCTCGTCGTACTAACGCGACGATACTGCGAAGTCGGCCTTCAAAGGCTTACTAAAAATGGCTTAAGTATTACCGCGTCGACTACTGCGCTTCTAAACATTATAGTTCGATGGGGGTAGGTAACATATTCCCAGTAAATAATATCTGCATTAATTTTCATATGAAATAATTTCGTTCGCCGACAAATATTTGCTCTAGCCAACGCTGACTAATTATTATTGTTTACTGTCGAGAATTACATCATCATCATCATCATAATGGATTTCCTTTTCCTTACAAATATTATAAAGTGATATGTAGGTTGGCTTGTCCATCAATCACGCTGCACCTGAACTACGGATCGACGTGATTTTATGCATGGGTATAGTCGAGGACCTGGCGAATGAGATCTAGGATCTTTTTATTCCGGAAAATCTAAGAGTTTCCAAGGCGTTTTTAACACTAAATCCACGCGGAAGAAGTCGCTGGCATCAGCTAGTTAATTATCTATAAAAAAATCTGTTCATCCGATCGCTACCAAGCTTCACAGGATCCCTCGCTGAGCAAATCAGAAGATTGCTTGAAAATTTCATCAAAATTGATCCAGCCGGTTTGGAGTCCAAAGGGAACATACACACATACACACGTCGATTTTCTAGGAGTCTCTACAAGTTTCTATATGCAAGTCTCTTTGTGATACAAGTGCACCTATTGCGTGCAGCACATAATTTGCAGTTGCAGTCCTGATTGCCCGAACGTAAGCCGCCTCTCACACGCGGAGGGTGGCTTTAGTGCCTGTGGAAACTTGTCTTTAATTAACGTGAGAGTTCTTGCACCCTTTACGAGTTATTATGGCAACTTTTAGCACTAGCGCGTACATAAACAGAGCAGGGAAAATGTAAATTTAATTTAAACGTTTGTACTCCTAGCGACCCGTCCTGGCTTCGCACGGGTGCTATAGTTACGTGCTAATGTTGTATCATACTCGTAAGTTTCTGAGCGATGAAAATACATTTACATACATTTATTTACTTTCTAATAATATCGTATGAAGCAATTTACTAAATGATAGTGAAAATCGTATCAAAATCCGCGTAGTTCAGAAGAACTAAGCGCACAAATATATTTATATAAATAGTATGTAAAAGCATGAAAGTGAATTATATTATTATTGATATGAATGATACAAATAACAATAATTTAATATAAAAAAAATCTTTTTAAAAATCCTATTTCAAACGCCCGCCACTACAAAGTAAATAATTTATTATTGATTTTTTGAAACCGATTTCGATAAAATTTATATGGAACCACTTGGACAGTATCTGTATACCCTACCAAACAAAAAAATAATTTTCCAAATCGGTTCAGGCGTCTTTGAGTAATCGGTGAACATACATAAAAAAATAAGATTCCGACGAATTGATAATCTTTTTGAAGCGGTTAGAAAAGGATAGGAATGAAGACTAAAATTTTTATTGTAGGTTTTCCTGGATTCGTTTCATTCTGAAAAATCCATCGAAAGTGCTCCTTTATAAAATATATTTTTTATTTTACACCAAACAACATACATAAACACAATAAAAAGAAAAAATGATGGACAAAGGAACACCACTGTAAGAGATTTCTACCAGTGACCCCAGAAAGACAGGGGAGAGGGTGAAAGGGGGGAAAATAGGTAGCAATAGCAACATGAATAGAAGTTGAGATAAATGAAATAGCTTAAAAATAAAACAATTTATACGAAAATATAGTTAAATCTCATAAATGAAAGGTAAATTCTTTGTATATAATTGTATGTACAAAAACAATTACAAAAAGAAATTACAAAAAGAAACATAAATGTTTAAAAATTAATATTATGTAAATATTAATTTATACGCAAACACATTCAGGAGATAACTTGACCAAATTTTTGAACTACCAATAATAGCCACCGCGACCTCCACCTCGCATTCCATAAGGGCGCTGAAACCCACCGCCTCCAAATCCTCGTCCACGCTGACGACCTGATGAGAAACCGGACCTTCCACGGCCTAAGAAACTTTGTCTGGCAACACGGTGTTTCAGGCCTGAATGTTCTGAACCTACGTCCTCATTTGACTTATCACTTGAAGAGTCTACGTTCCCGCTGTGTATTCTGGCATTATTGGTGATATCGTGTATCAAGGGTAGCAGTAACATGTCATCCTCGTTTGGTGGTGCTTGGTTTTTCTTTTCATTGGAGAGAGAACTGGCTTCTGGCAAACCAACATCACGAGTTCTTCGAATACTCACAGGTTGTAACTGAGAAACCGTTACCTGACTGAAGGTATCAGATACGAGGAAAGCCAAAAAAAGCACACATAGCTTCGACATATTGATCGATCTACACTGAATATACTTTTTAAAATGATGTATTCTTGAAGCGTGATAGCCATTTTATAGTTCGATTTATTATATGTAAAATCGCCGCAGATCCTTTATTACAAAGGATTATCATGTAGGTAGTATGTAATTATTTTTCCAATTACATAAAAGAATCAAATACTTATTTTAGATTTATACCTTTGTAACATAATAATAATAATTATAAGTCGTACGTGGGTACGACTACGTACGAAACAGCATCTCTCAAGTCACGACTATTAGAATTATTATTGGCCTGAATAAAGATTGTTAACTAGATATAGGTATCTAATTTATGCTTATTATCGTTTACTAGCTGATGCCCGCGACTTCGTCTGCGTGAACTTAGCCTTTAAAATGCCTCGGGAACTCTTTGACTTTGCGGGATAAAATGTAGCCTGTCACTCTCCAAGTCCTCAACTATAGGTACCCCTGCAAAAATTCACGTCGATCCGTAGCTCTGTTGGGGCGTGATTGAAGGACAAAGCAACGCACTTTCGCAGTTATAATATTTCACCATATAAAGTGCAAGTGTATATAGTCGACGTGGTTTTTTACACAGGTAAAGTTTTAGACCTGGAAAATAACACAGGCTACTTTTTGTCCCGGGAGCATACATTTAAACGCCCGCGCCACTACGAAGTATATAATTTATTGTAGATTTTTTAGGGTTCCGTACCCAAAGGGTACCAACGGGACCCTATTACTAAGCCTACGCTGTCCGTCCGTCCGTCCGTCCGTCCGTCCGTCCGTCCGTCCGTCCGTCTGTCAGCGGGCTGTATCTCGTAGACCGTAATAGATAGAGAGATGAAATTTTCACATATTATGTATTTCTATTGCCGCTATAACAACAAATAATAAAAATTAAATTAAATTAAAAAAATTAAATTAAAATATTTCCATGGGTACATGGAAATAATTTTTTTTTTAACGGAACCCTAAAAGAGCGAGGCCGGACTCGCACTGGGCCGAATTTTTTGAACGCAGATCGGTTTAGGCGTATTCGAGTAATCGGTGAACATGAATAGAAAAAAGATTCCGTTGAATTGAGATCCTCCTCCTTTTTTGAAGTCGGTTAAAATAATAATAAAAATTAGTTTAAATGTAACGAAGATAAGGAGTAAAACAGTCAAAATAGTTCAACCCCTGTCTCAGAGAACATACATCCATCCAGCCGTATACTACATCTATACAAACATACATCCGTATACATTCATCCTCACAAACTTTCACATTAATAATATTATTGTATAATTAATTAATAATATTATTAGTTCACATTAATAATCAACATACATTAATACATGCATATATACATACACACATACATACATACATACATACATACATACATACATACATACATACATACATACATACATACATACATACATACATACATACATACATACATACATACATACATACATACACACATACATACATACATACATACATGCATACATACATGCATACATGCATACATACATACATACATGCATACATGCATGCATACATACATACATACATACATACATACATGTATGCATGCATGCATATTGGCGCATGATTTAAGGATAAATATGTGAAACGTAGCATACGAATATCCCGCGGGAACTGTTTGTTTTCCCGGAATAAAAAGAAGCTGTTGTCACTTTTCAGGTCCTCAACTATGCCTATCAAAAAAACCACGTCAATCTGTAACTTCGTTGGCGCATAATTGAAAGATAAATGTGTGAAAAGTAGTATACTAATATCCTGCAGGAACCGTTTGTTTTCCCGGGATAAAACGTAGCCTGTGTCATTTTTCAGGCCCTTAACTTTACCTGTGCAAAAAAATCACGTCAATCTAAAACTCCATTGCGCGTATTTTGAAGGACAAATGCGTAAAAAATAGCGATGCTATCCCGCAGGAACTGTTTGCTTTTCCGGGATAAAAAGCAGCCTATGTGCTATTCCAGACTATAATCTATGTCTGTGCCAAATTTCAGCAAAATCGGTTCATTCGTTGTCGCGTTAAAGAGTAACAAACATCCATCCATCCATCCATATATCCATTCTCACAAACTTTCGCATTTATAATATATAAGTAGGAGGAAGTAGGGTAGTCGGATAGGTAGTAGGAATATACATACATACATACATACATACATTCATACATACTTACATACATACATACATACATACATACATACATACATACATGCATACATACATACATACATACATACATACATACATACATACATACACACATACATACATACATACATACATACATACATACATACATACATACGTACATACATACATATATAAATACCGCGTAATTAAAAGATAAATATGTGAAAAGTAGCATACTAATATCCCACGGGAACCGTTTGTTTTCCCGGGATAAAAAGTAGCCTTTGTCATTTTTCAGGCCCTTAACTTCACCTGTGCAAAAAATCACGTAAATCTAAAACTCCATCGCGCGTATTTTGAAGGACAAATGCGTAAAAATTAACGATGCTATCCCACAGGAACTGTTTGCTTTTCTGGGATAAAAAGTAGCCTATGTGCTATTCCAGACTATAATCTATGTCTGTGCCAAATTTCAGCAAAATCGGTTCATTCGTTGTCGCGTTAAAGAGTAACAAACATCCATCCATCCATCCATATATCCATTCTCACAAACTTTCGCATTTATAATATATAAGTAGGAGGAAGTAGGGTAGTCGGATAGGTAGTAGGAATATACATACATACATACATACATACATACATACATACATACATACATACATACATACATAAATGCCGCGTAATTAAAAGATAAATATGTGAAAAGTAGCATACTAATATTCCACAGGAACCGTTTGTTTTCCCGGGATAAAAAGTAGCCTTTGTCATTTTTCAGGCCCTCAACTTCACAAGAGAAGAAGGAGAAGAATCGAAACAAGACACTTGGCGCTTAATAGTCCATGCATTACATTAGAATAATCTAGAATCGTCATCAAGATACTGTAATAAACGTTGAAACATGCTATATTTTCGAGATATTTTGGGCCGACGTGCACCCATCGGCTTCTCCCACCAGTGGGTGCAAGGAGAATTCGTATTTACCCGTACCTACACCCACATATTTTGAAATGAGACCAACTTTTGTGGAATTTCCTATTATTTGCCATGATAGAAGCCATAGCACAGAATATATAACTACTATAGTAACAAGCATTCTGTAAAAATTGTAATTGGCTACCTTACGGCTGAAGCTTTAACACCCCAGTCATAGACAGACTGAGGATTGACAGACATACAGTTAAAGCAGTGATATAGTCCCATTTGGCAGCCTTTGTACTCTAAAAAGAGATAGAAAGGTAAAGAAGAGGACCAAGATATATGAATGGATGATAGTAAAACCACAGAATATATAATAAATAGTACTACGTAAAACGTAGTACGGGGTCCACCCACGCACCTACAACGCTACGTCATACAATCACGCTGGGGCTCCCACACAAAGCCTTTGTCGACTACGTAATAAGATAAAAAGGACAAATTGTATGTCATTATTATTAAACCTCACGTTTTCATGCAACCTTTACAAAACCTTATTACAATTTTAGGTATTACGAGTAAGTATCATAATAATAAGAAACGAAATAAAATGACTATTCATTTAGGTACGAACTCTATTCAAAGATTTAAACACGGAATAGCCAAGTAGTTAACTTAATTATCCGTGGAATTAAAAATCTTTCCTATACTAAAAATCTTGGTCAGCGGAGTGGCCTATGGCCTTTGATAAACTATTTCTATTGTCTAAAAGCTTCTCATACTAAGAAGAGAAGCGTGCCCAGAAGTGGAGTGTCTAAATGATTGATTGAATGCAAAAATATTACTGTTTTACTGATGCCGAAAAAAAACCTGAATCCTTTATTATTATTTATTGACTAGACGATTCCCGCGACTTCATCCGCGTGAATTAAGGTTTTTTAATTCCCGCGGGAACTTTGTAATTTTCCGGGATAAAAAGGCCGGATAGCCTATGTGTTAGTCCTGGGAGCTATCTCCATTCTAAATTTCAGCCAAATCGGTTCATTCGTTGTGGCGCTAAAGAGTAACAAGCATCCATCCATCCATCCATCCTCACAAACTTTCGCATTTCTATTATTTGTAGGAAGTAAGAAGTAGGATTTAAATGCTTAACGAAAAGAGTTTTGGATACAATTCATACTCGGTGTATACTAACCTTTGAATGGCGAATATGATGCGGAACGCGCGGGTATGAAATTTAATTTGTATTCATACTAGAACATGCAGCTCTGCGGATTGTGGGAGCAAATGAAGACGCAATCTTGTTAGGCCGAACCGTGTTAGGCTCACGGGAGTTGTTGCATAATGTGACGAATGTGCCCGCTTTTACACGATTTTACCAGCTATGGGGAAATGCAAAAGAAATAGGCAGCTAAAGGTATGGATAAATGCAGGGCGGGAATAAACGCGTGCTGTATTTATTGTTTTTAACTTGTACGCCGACACAATTTCTTTTTTTATAAAGAATATCAGGCAAGCTGAAGTTGACTAATATCTTCCTAATCCCTCCGGATATGCGGAAAGCTTGTGCTATAGGCGTGGCCGGGTACGGTAATAGTGTAATGGGTGGGGATCGAACCTGCAACCTTTCAGCTTTAGTTTTAACCTTTAACCGATGGGCTATTGAGGATTCAAATGCACTGTGTGTGTTTATTGGGTATAAGAGACTTTTGTAGTATGGACACACTGGACTCATCATTACCTAAATTGAGTATGGAAAATGTTGCATTTGCACGTGCGATGTGTATTGTGTTGCACCAATCTATAGAACTTTTAGCACAGCGAAGGCGGGCAGCGCGGCTCTTCTATACATATACTGCGCAGTTCAGTTTTAACTCTTTCAAACGGATAATACACAATTCTAGAGCCGCTCTAACAATACAGTTAAACGCTTCATATGTGTCCAGGTCTTTAATAGCATTGATGGTACAAATTATGCTTTGTGTGTTCAAGTGCTAACTGTTTTCGAAAGTAAATGCAAATCGCATCTCGTATTTGTGAAGTAGGTATCGGTAGGTGTTAGAAAGATATTATTATGATTATAGACTACAGAAGATGGGAAAGCTGAATATATGTAAATCATATTGTACTAGTAAACAAATATTATACGTCTATACTAATATTATAAAGTGGAAAGATTTTTTGTTTGTTTGTTTGTTTGTGTGTACCGAATAGGCTCTGTAACTACTGGACCGATTTTAACCATTTTTCACCAATAGAAAGCTAAGAGATCCTTAAGTTAATTGCAACAATGTAACTTAAAGTAGGAAAATTTTGCCTATATAATGAATTATTTGGCGTGTGCTGAGAAAACTATTGATGATACATAAAAATGATGTACAACATGATTAAAGTACTCATTATTCTCTACAAAAAAAGTCCCCGAAGGAAAATATATCTAACTATAATAATTAAGTGACAATAGTTGCTTTTGTGTTCTAAAATTTAATTCGATCGCCTTTATTATCGTGGTATTAATTCTTCCTTACCAATACGTCATAATAATATTATAAATTTGAAAGTGTGTTTGTTTGTTGGTTTGTCCTTCAATCGCGCCGCAACAGAGCTACGGATCGACGTGATTTTTTGCATGGGTATAGTTGAGGACCTGGAGAGTGATATAGGCTCCTTTTTATCCCGAAAAATCAAAGAGTTCCCGAGGGATTTCAAAAACTACATCCACGCGGACGAAGTCGCGGGCATCAGCTAGTACAAAATAAAACACCAAAACTAATTGAAGTAGGTAAACAAATAATAGAATAATAATAGCCAGGGTCCGGACAAACGCATTCAAACCTGCATAATGTAGTAAGCATGAACTTAATCTTCTCGTACACATTAAGGGTTCAACCATACTCCCACGCGTTTAGTAAGTGGGTGTAATCAAATCTGTTCGAATCGCCCACTTACCCGGATAATGAGGGCTCAATACTGCTCTGTCATTGAAATGACTCCATCCCGGTAACAAAATGGGACGCGAAGAAAATTACGTGTCGCTATCCATCACCCGTCAGGTATCCAAAGGTGTCATCAGGTGCTGCTCTAAATTACTATCGTACTACGTTACCCGCCCTGAAATAGGCGACCTAGTTAACCTAAAGTTAGCTATAAAAGATATATCCTTACTTATATTATAGATGCGAAAGTGTGTTTGTTTGTTGATTTGTCCTTCAATCACGCAGCAACGGAGCAAATGATCGACGTGATTGTTTGCATGGGTATAGTTGAGGAGTTGGAGAATAACATAGGCTACCTTGTATTCCGTAAAAACAGAGGGTTCGACCCTGGTGCTGGTTTAACTCGAACCTTGGTCCTAAAGGTAGCCGCATTGACCGTTACTTGAACAATGAAACGGTCAAAATAACCTTTTCGTACCACTTGCTCAAAAAAGTGACATTCTGTGCCACAAAAAGCGAACATAACAATAGTCATTTTTAATCTGTTAAAAACAGGGAAAGAAAATTGTACTGAATTTCATTCATCCTCTAGGGGGAGAATGTGATTTAAATTTGGAATACTTACCGAAATTTATACTGAACTACATCTGTGTTTACACCATTGAGTTTGTATATAAAGCATTATACATCTTTTTGAAAAAGGAATACGCATTTATTATGCAGTTATGATTATTAAATAAAATTACGAAAACCGACGAGGCCGTATGAGCTTGATGCCTTTGCTTTTCTGACAAAAAAATATTAGTCTAGGAATTTGCCGCGTTTTTGTTTTCTTCAAATACATAAGGTAAGGCGCATACATACAACTTTTACAGTCATCGACTAAACTGTTTAGTCGAGTTGTGTACTTTTCGTGAATTCCATACAATCAAAAGCAAATCGTAAGGCTTTTTGATTTTTTTGTCGAGCAACTATCGTGTTGATAGAATAGAATAGAATAGAATAGAATAGAAATATTTTTTATTCAAATAAACTTTTACAAGTGCTTTTGAATAGTCAATGAATCTACCACTGGTTCGGAATGCCTTTCCTGCCGAGAAGAACCAGCAAGAAACTCGGCGGTTGCTCTTTTCAAAACAGATTTACAATACAGTAAATACTATGCTATATATGCAGTGTTTCCACAATGAGGAAAGTTCCAAAAATGCATACAGACTAACTTCTATCCTAAGATGGGCAGATATAAAGTAGCCCCATTCCCGCTGGCGGCACCCGTTCACGAGCATGACGCATGACCCAGCCATTGCTTCGCTCAACCATATTTGAGGGAACGTAACAACCCGCATCACACGACACCACCACAGAAATGTTTAAAGAGTGCTTGACATACTTATGCTACCCATGTCAAGGCATCAAACTGAAAACTAATATTCATATAGATAGTTTGCGCACGTTCTATGATCGCAGTACATTTCCATAAACTTATGAAACACAATTAAATAGTTGTTCAACTAAAAGTTGGATGTTTGCGCTAGGCCTAAACGTTAAGTTTATTTTAATTTATTTTTATAAATAAGTTAATGTTCTAAAAATACGTTACGATGTTAAATCAAAGCGACAGTGACAGCGAATTGTCGGATTCCATCAGTGCAAATGGTCAGACGCAAGAACAGAGAAATACTCAAATCAACTCATCAACAATAAATGTACCAAACAAAAATGTAACTCTCTCTATCAATAATTGGACCAATGTTTCGAATGTTAACTTTTACTTTTAATTGTCATTATTTTTAATAAATGCTTATCTCATATTATTATTGTGTTAATTTTTTCGCAAATGGTACGAAAAGTAGAGTATTTTCCTCGGCGATAAAGCTGTCTTAGTCTTGGGTGAACTTAAATCCCTCACTACACTCAGGACTCGTCTTAAATCCCTCGCTTCGCTCGTGATTTAAGTTTTTCACACCCTCGCTACGCTCGGGAGTAAACCTCGAGTCCTTCGTTACGCTCGCGATTTAAATCGTCACCCGCGACAGAAGACACTGCTTTATCCCCTTGGTTAATAATCTACTATTATCTACTGGCTGACTCGCCTCAAGATTACGCTTGCTTGCTTTAGGTCTTCAACAAAACGTATATAACTCGATAATAATTAGGTAGGTATAGGTATAAAAAAATAATCTTATGCAAAATTTTAATTAAATTAATAACCTCCTCCTATTTTGAAGTCGGTATAAAAGAAAAGATTTAATAACACCTTTATCCTTTTGCAAAAAATTACGATGACTAGAACGTGTAGCTAGCTGTAAGCTTCCAATAGCAGCTGCTCTTCTCAAAATAAATAATTTCATTCAATAAAAATCTCCGATGCATGTAGTTGACAAAAAACAAAATGATTGAAAACATTTATTTTTCCCAAATATAAAATGTACGCTCAAAATATTTCCTAATTGGATCATTTAATAGGGTAAACGAAATAGTAACGAACTTGTCAAATACATATTCAATTTATTATTTTACTTCTATTCTATAACTAGCTGATGCCCGCGACTTTGTCCGCGTGGATTTAGTTTTTAAAGTCCATCGGGAACTCCTTGATTTTCCGGGATAAAAAGTAGCCTAGATGTTGACCCGAGTAATAAGCTACCACGGTATAAAAATTTGTAGAAATCTGTGCGGTAGTTTTTACGTGAAAGGAGGACAAACAAACAGACAAAAATTAAATAAAAATCTGTTTTGGGCTCAGTATCGATAGTAAAGCATCCCCCAATTAAAATTTTCAAAATATATTAAATGTACAGAAATCTTCCAGTTACAGTTTTATTATATGTATAGATAAACAGAGAGATATGATAGAAAATCATATTATCCTATTTGTACTTAATTGATGAACTATTTTTTTAGTCATAATTTTGGAACTTAGTTCCTTATCGCGCGGTGCGGAAGGGGGCTAGACGGAAAAAATTAAGACAAAATTGAACCGACACTCGACACTGATCGACACTTTTTTGAAACCGACACTTTTGAATGTGAATTTGGCATTGTGTTCGGTATTTTCGCGGTACAATATTGGGTCTCCGTAGCCTTGTGGTTTTTGCAGTCGCTTAACAGTTAAAAGTCGATGGTTCGAATCCCAGCTCGACAGACGGAATTTTCTATTTTCTATTTTATTTTAAATAATTTTTACATGTGGAATTCCACAAAGGTTCTAATATTGTAGTGTGAAAATGTTGAACACAATGCCAAATTAATTAATCGAAAGGAACTTCGTTCCATCCGGATTTCCCTTGACACCTCTCAAGTTTTTATTATACTAGTCATGTTCATTGGTCGATAGAAAATTCGGAGTAGATACGAGAGTTTGTTAATTATGACGCTTGCGCATTTTTCATGCCCATATCGAGTCATGACCGCCGACTATCCGCCGACTTATCATAAGCGACATTTTTACTCAAAATGTGTATTTTATTAAACGATATTTTAATTCCCGGGAATATAGTCAAATATATCATGTTATTTTCCTAGGAAATGTCGACGTACCATATTCCTTTAAAGTTTAAAATATCGTTTGTAATAGAAATCTGAAATTATGTAAAAATGTCGCACAAGTCGGCTGTCATGTCATTATTTCATGTAGGCTGGCAACTTGTGGCTCTTATGACAAGTCAAGAATCTACCACCGGTTCGGAAAGCTGATTCTGCTGTGAAGAGCCGGCAAGAAACTTAGCAGTTGCTCTTTTCAGAACAAAAATGTTACAAAATGCAGTTTATCTATCTTGTGGACAGCTGAAGCAAAGTCGATTAGAATAGAATAGAAATATTATGTATTCAAATAAACTTTTACAAGTGCTTTCGAATCATCAAATGAATCTACCACAAGTTCGGAATGGTACTTACAATTCAATATATGTAAAGATGGGCAGACAGAAACTAGCCCCATTCCCGCCGGTGGAACCCGTTCACGAGCATGATGCTACTTACCCCTTGCTTCGCTCAACCATATATTTGAGGGAAAGTAACAATCCACATCACACGACACCACCAAAAATGTTTAAAGACTTTTAGGCTACCCATGTTAAGGCATCGAATTGAATACTAATATTCAAAATACTCATTTTAAGACATGACTTAGATGTTCCAAGATTGCTTACAAGCAACCTTGTTATTAAGAAATTACCGTATTATTATACGGTTAGTGAATTTCTTAGCAGTAAAAAACAATATTTCTTAACAGTAAAAAACTAACTAAGGGCCTCATAAGTAGGCTCAGGACCGCTCAGCGTGCGATGGAAAGAGCTATGCTCGGCGTATCCCTGCGGGATCGAATCAGAAAGAAGGAGATCCGTAGGAGAACCAGAGTCACCGACATAGCTCAGCGAGTCGCGATACTGATGTGGAAATGGGCGGGGCACATAGTTCGAAGAGCTGATGGTCGTTGGGGTCCCAAAGTGCTGGAGTGGCGACCCCGCACCGGGAAGCGCAGTGTTGGCAGACCCCCCACCAGGGGGACCGACGACATCAAGCGAGTCGCAGGGAGCCGCTGGATTCAGGCGGCGCAGGACCGAGGCCTGTGGAAGTCCATGCAGGAGGCCTTTGTCCAGCAGTGGACGTCTATCGGTTGATAAAGAAGAAGAAGAAGAAAAAACAATATATAATAAGTAGAGGCTATCCTCTACTTATTGTATTATGTGTTTTTTAACTGTGCTGTGATATGCTGTGCATAAACCCAGCACGCCGAATATATTGTACCTAAATGCTGAGATCGGCTCGAAAGTCTAAAACTAGTCTCGAGTCTCGACTCTCAACTCAAGGCAACCACGGCTCAGTGTACACAACTAGTTTGGATCTTGAATCGTTGGGAAAGATGTTTAATTTGTACATTATTTTTGTAAAGAGAGTAAGTACAAGAAGTTGGTTATAAGTAAAATGAGGTAGATCATATTTCCAGTTGATTGTGTATCTGGTATCTGTCTTTATCTTGTGATGCTGGATGCTGGCACGTGGCACCCACATTTCTACAATATGTGGGTATCATACCCACTCTACCAACCCACGTTTCTAACGAAATTATTTTAGGCAAAGTATCTATAAGTACCTACCTATTGACCTATTGTACATTCAGTACTTTGTCATAAAAGTAAGATATCCAGTAAGTATTCTGTTTACTCTAAGACTCAATTCAATCTAAGTAAAGTCATACATTTAAAAAAAAGTCCATTTGAAAAGTGTTGCGCTACTTAATATGAATTCTAGAAACGACGAAGCCTTGTTGTCTTTTTCAAGCATTTAAGAACGCGTAGAATACTAAAAAAAATCAGATTTCACCCGCGCGGTGCGATGAAATAAAACATAGCCGCAACCTCATGTGAGGCGCGACAAACGAAAGCGTTTAGCGCGGAATAGGAGTGTAGTAAGCGCCAAATACTTTGTAACTCGTAAAATATTCATTTTCTTTTCAATTCACTAAGCTACTCTCTTGATAATATTAATCGGAATTTAATGTAAAAATTTTGGCTCTGTAGTATGCAACACATTGAAAATAAATGAATATTGGTTAAAAATTAGACCTAACTTCGCGATTTTTTATTATCGAACAAATTTCATCATTTTATGTTTTTGACAAGCACGTCCCTTGGCAGTATGATGTTATTTTTGCGTGTTTTTTTTCGGATAGTTGAAACTTGATCTACTACTGTAAAAATCCATTAATCTGTTTACTGTTAATGAACGTACACCCACTCTTAATTTAAATTTTTCGTGGGAGCAAGTTGCAAAGTTGTCACTTTAAAATAACTTGGAAGTAGGTAGTTAATATAAATGTAGCTTTTAGCAGGCATGTTACGGGCTTTTAGTGAATAGTTAAGTAAAAGGAGTTAATAAGCATCTTGCGCACTTTTCTAATTCAATAACAGTTGATAAGCCGTTGACTTCGTAGCTAGCATAATTATTAGCTTAAAAATACGATTTGAAAAAGTTTTTAACTGAAATCAATGCTTTGTTGGTCTGTGATTATCTCGTTTATTGCCTACCATATAATTATTATCATAAGGTTGGTTTAGCCAAAAACATGTCTTGATGCCCGCGTTTCAGAGTAAAACGTAAGTACGTAGAGTGTATTTCGGAAGGATACAGATTTGTTGGTTTGGCGGATTATAGCAAAAGAATTTTTTTTCCTTGGTCATATAACTGTAGTACTATACTTATATGGAAAATTGTAATGGTTAATTTCATTTCAGGCGCACGATTGTTTATACCTGAGAAACTAAGGTCCGTTTTCACCAATGTTCTTAACTCATTCTTTGTAAGTTTTTAGGGGCTACTTAAGCTATTAGGTGACGCTTTCTGTCATTTGCATTTTCACAAACCTTTAGGGAACACCTAAAGGTGGAAACAACATTGGGTAAGGGTATGTATTTAGGGGTTACCTGTGTAAAGGGACCCCTACTTAGGGATGATTTAGGTATGGTTGGTGAAAACGGACATAAGCTATGTATTCACTTGACGATATCTTCCTGTGACATATCGCTAGAAGAGTTACAGGACAACGTGCTACTTCGACCGACATTATAGGGCCGCGATATTTTTGGTCCATATTATATCTTTAACATCTGCCGTTCTATCACTGTTATCAATGTGATGGGGCGCAACCTTGTTATTAAGATTTCTATGGGCGTAACGCACTATGTCACTATGGATCGACGACATCAAACGAGTCACAGGGAGCCGCCGGCGCCGGATCAGGCGGCGTAAGACCGAGACCTGTGGAAGTCCATGCAAGCAGAGTAAAGATAGCAATAGAGTACGGAAACTACCTACAAAAGTTCGAAACGGCTCACTCACACAAACATGCGCATCGACGAGATCAAAAAGCGGCACTTACTACTGACAGTCCCGCGAGGACCGCTTTTTGGTCTCGTCGACAAAGATGGAGAAGAACGCACTATGTCATGTCACTTATCAGCCAACTTGTTCGGTGACATACAATTCTCTCCATGTGACTACACGGCTTAAAACATGTTTTCATCCCCTCACTTACTCTTCGCTGCCTAATGAACGTGAAAAAGAGGAGTTGCAACTTATTCATTAAGTTACCTCACACTAGATAATTATGTTAAAGTTTCGAATTAATTACATCATTAAGCACATGCTCATTAGTTGTTTCCCAGAAAGTAAAATATTACGAACTAGCTGATGCCCGCGACTTCGTCTGCGTGAACTTAGCCTTTAAAATGCCTCGGGAACTCTTTGACTTTGCGGGATAAAATGTGGCCTGTCACTCTCCAAGTCCTCAACTATAGGTACCCCTGCAAAAAATCACGTCGATCCGTAGCTCTGTTGGGGCGTGATTGAAGGACAAAGCAACGCACTTTCGCAGTTATAATATTTCACCATATAAAGTGCAAGTGTATATAGTCGACGTGGTTTTTTACACAGGTAAAGTTTTAGACCTGGAAAATAACACAGGCTACTTTTTGTCCCGGGAGCATACATTTAAACGCCCGCGCCACTACGAAGTATATAATTTATTGTAGATTTTTTAGGGTTCCGTACCCAAAGGGTACCAACGGGACCCTATTACTAAGCCTACGCTGTCCGTCCGTCCGTCCGTCCGTCCGTCCGTCCGTCCGTCCGTCCGTCCGTCTGTCAGCGGGCTGTATCTCGTAGACCGTAATAGATAGAGAGATGAAATTTTCACATATTATGTATTTCAATTGCCGCTATAACAACAAATAATAAAAATTAAATTAAATTAAAAAAATTAAATTAAAATATTTATATATATATATATATATATATATATATATATATATATATATATATATATATTTTTAACGGAACCCTAAAAGAGCGAGGCCGGACTCGCACTTGGCCGATTTTTTTAAACGCAGATCGGTTTAGGCGTATTCGAGTAATCGGTGAACATGAATAGAAAAAAGATTCCGTTGAATTGAGATCCTCCTCCTTTTTTGAAGTCGGTTAAAATAATAATAAAAATTAGTTTAAATGTAACGAAGATAAGGAGTAAAACAGTCAAAATAGTTCAACCCCTATCTCAGAGAACATACATCCATCCAGCCGTATACTACATCTATACAAACATACATCCGTATACATTCATCCTCACAAACTTTCACATTAATAATATTATTGTATAATTAATTAATAATATTATTAGTTCACATTAATAATCAACATACATTAATACATGCATATATACATACACACATACATACATACATACATACATACATACATACATACATACATACATACATACATACATACATACATACATACATAAATACATACATACATACATACATACATGCATACATGCATACATACATGCATACATGCATACATACATACATACATGCATACATGCATACATACATACATACATACATACATGTATGCATGCATGCATATTGGCGCATGATTTAAGGATAAATATGTGAAAAGTAGCAAACGAATATCCCGCGGGAACTGTTTGTTTTCCCGGGATAAAAAGAAGCTGTTGTCACTTTTCAGGTCCTCAACTATGCCTATCAAAAAAACCACGTCAATCTGTAACTTCGTTGGCGCATAATTGAAGGATTAATATGTGAAAAGTAGCATACGAATATCCCGCGGGAATTGTTTGCTTTCCCAGGATAAAAAGTAGCCTTTGTCACTTTTCAAGTCATCAACTATGCCTCTCCAAAAAACCACGTCAATCTGTAACTCCGTTGGCGCATAATTGAAAGATAAATGTGTGAAAAGTAGTATACTAATATCCTGCAGGAACCGTTTGTTTTCCCGGGATAAAAAGTAGCCTATGTCATTTTTCAGGCCCTTAACTTTACATGTGCAAAAAAATCACGTCAATCTAAAACTCCATTGCGCGTATTTTGAAGGACAAATGCGTAAAAAATAGCGATGCTATCCCGCAGGAACTGTTTGCTTTTCCGGGATGAAAAGCAGCCTATGTGCTATTCCAGACTATAATCTATGTCTATGCCAAATTTCAGCAAAATCGGTTCATTCGTTGTCGCGTTAAAGAGTAACAAACATCCATCCATCCATCCATATATCCATTCTCACAAACTTTCGCATTTATAATATACATATAAGTAGGAGGAAGTAGGGTAGTCGGATAGGTAGTAGGAATATACATACATACATACATACATACATACATTCATACATACTTACATACATACATACATACATACATACATACATACATACATACATACATACATACATACATACATACATACATACATACATACATACATACATACATACATACATACATACATACATACATACATACATACATACATACATACATACATACATACATACATACATACATACATACATACATACATACATACATACATACATACATACATACATACATACATACATACATACATACATACATACATACATACATACATACATACATACATACATACATACATACATACATACATACATACATACATACATACATACATACATACATACATACATACATACATATATACATACATACATACATACATGCATACATACATACATACATACATGCATACATGCATACATACATGCATACATGCATACATACATACATGCATACATGCATACATACATACATACATACATACATACATACATGTATGCATGCATGCATATTGGCGCATGATTTAAGGATAAATATGTGAAAAGTAGCAAACGAATATCCCGCGGGAACTGTTTGTTTTCCCGGAATAAAAAGAAGCTGTTGTCACTTTTCAGGTCCTCAACTATGCCTATCAAAAAAACCACGTCAATCTGTAACTTCGTTGGCGCATAATTGAAGGATTAATATGTGAAAAGTAGCATACGAATATCCCGCGGGAATTGTTTGCTTTCCCAGGATAAAAAGTAGCCTTTGTCACTTTTCAAGTCATCAACTATGCCTCTCCAAAATACCACGTCAATCTGTAACTCCGTTGGCGCATAATTGAAAGATAAATGTGTGAAAAGTAGTATACTAATATCCTGCAGGAACCGTTTGTTTTCCCGGGATAAAAAGTAGCCTGTGTCATTTTTCAGGCCCTTAACTTTACCTGTGCAAAAAAATCACGTCAATCTAAAACTCCATTGCGCGTATTTTGAAGGACAAATGCGTAAAAAATAGCGATGCTATCCCGCAGGAACTGTTTGCTTTTCCGGGATGAAAAGCAGCCTATGTGCTATTCCAGACTATAATCTATGTCTGTGCCAAATTTCAGCAAAATCGGTTCATTCGTTGTCGCGTTAAAGAGTAACAAACATCCATCCATCCATCCATATATCCATTCTCACAAACTTTCGCATTTATTATTATTATTATTATATATTTATAATATATATAGCTCGATTACCACTGACTCACTGACTCACTGATTGACATAATTGTTCTCCTAGAAAGAGACAAAAAACGATACAATGATGTAGGGGAGATATGTCCGGGTGGGGGATTCGAGTGGGGAAAAATTATGACATTTCAGAAAAACAAGATGGCGGCCGAAGTGATTCTTGCAACTCTTTTGTTTTCCAACCGATTTCTTTGAAATTTTGGATTATTGAAGAAATTAGTAAACGATTAACAGAAAAAGTGAAAAAAATTAAAAAAACAAGATGGCGGCCGAGCTGTGACGTCTCAAATTTCCACCCCTCTCCTGTAAAATTTTGTATGAAAAAAATTTTTTTCACCCATGGTGTCGTATAGAGCTCAAAGAATGTGACTCGGAGAAAGGTGGCGAGAGCTGATGAGTGAGGAGTTCGGAGACGGGCGAGGGGCACGGCCAGGGTATAGTAGATAGGTGGAGGGTGCTCGACCAAATGTCATTCGAAACCTCGAGCAGTTGCCAGTGAGTTGAAAAAAAATTCCAAAATGGCGGAAAAAAAATGGCGGCAAATTTTGTCCGTCTCTCTCTCGGAGACTATAAAAGATGGAGGAGCGGTTTCTCGACAAAAGATGATCACAACCCGGAGGTCTACCTGGTGAGTAGGAAAAAAATTCAAGATGGCGGATTTTTTTTCCCCCCCATACAAAATGTATGGGGAATATTGAAGGGACTAGAAGTTGGGAACTATGCAAGACATTGATTTTGATAGGTTCATAGGGATTTTTTTCTTTTTCTTTTTTTCATTTTACATTTGTTTTTTTTCTTTTTTTTCATTTTTTTTTCTTTTTTTTCTTTTGTGAATGAGGAGCACGGCCAGGTTATTGCAGATAGGTGGGGTGTGCTCGAACAAATTTTTTGGCAAAAGATGACCAGAATCCGAAGGTCTACTTGATGAGTAAAAAAATCGCGGTCCGCTTTAGCGGGCCGCGCACCCACGCGCCCTACTTGTAGTAATAACACTTCCCGCGAGCTGCTTTAGCAGCTCGCGCACCGAGCGAAATAAATAAAGCCGAACAATCGCGGTCCGCTTTAGCGGGCCGCGCACCCACGCGCCCTACTTGTAGCAATAACACTTCCCGCGAGCTGCTTTAGCAGCTCGCGCACCGAGCAAATGCTAGTTATTATAATATATATAGCTCGATTACCACTCACTGACTGATTCACTCACTGACTCATTGACACAATTGTTCTCCTAGAAGGAGACGGAAATCGATACAATGATGTAGGGGAGATATGTCCGGGTGGGGGATTCGAGTGGGGAAAAATTATGACATTTCGGAAAAACAAGATGGCGGCCGACGTGAATCTTGCAACTCTTTTGTTTTCCAACCGATTTCTTTGAAATTTTGGATTATTGTAGAAATTAGTAAACGATTAACAGAAAAAGTGAAAAAAATTAAAAAAACAAGATGGCGGCCGAGCTGTGACGTCTCAAATTTCCACCCCTCTCCTGTAAAATTTTGTATGAAAAAAATTTTTTTCACCCATGTTGTCGTATAGAGCTCAAAGAATGTGACTCGGAGAAAGGTGGAGAGAGCTGATGAGTGAGGTGTTCGGAGACGGGCGAGGGGCACGGCCAGGGTATAGAAGATAGGTGGAGGGTGCTCGACCAAATGTCATTCGAAACCTCGAGCAGTTGCCAGTGAGTTGAAAAAAAAATCCAAAATGGCGGAAAAAAAATGGCGGCAAATTTTGTCCGTCTCTCTCTCGGAGACTATAAAAGATGGAGGAGCGGTTTCTCGACAAAAGATGATCACAACCCGGAGGTCTACCTGGTGAGTAGGAAAAAAATTCAAGATGGCGGTTTTTTTTTTTTCGATACAAAATGTATGGGGAATATTGAAGGGACTAGAAGTTGGGAACTATGCAAGACATTGATTTTGATAGGTTCATAGGGCTTTTTTTCTTTTTCTTTTTTTTCATTTTACATTTGTTTTTTTTTCTTTTTTTTCATTTCTTTTTTCTTTTTTTTTCTTTTTCTTTTGTGAATGAGGAGCACGGCCAGGTTATTGCAGATAGGTGGGGTGTGCTCGAACAAATTTTTTGGCAAAAGATGACCAGAATCCGAAGGGCTACTTGATGAGTAAAAAAATCGCGGTCCGCTTTAGCGGGCCGCGCACCCACGCGCTCTACTTGTAGTAATAACACATCCCGCGAGCTGCTTTAGCAGCTCGCGCACCGAGCGAAATAAATAAAGCCGAACAATCGCGGTCCGCTTTAGCGGGCCGCGCACCCACGCGCCCTACTTGTAGTAATAACACATCCCGCGAGCTGCTTTAGCAGTTCGCGCACCGAGCGAAATAAATAAAGCCGAACAATCGCGGTCCGCTTTAGCGGGCCGCGCACCCACGCGCCTTACTTTTAGTAACAACACTTCCCGCGAGCTGCTTTAGCAGCTCTTGCACCGAGCCGAGCGAAATAAATAAAGCCGAACAATCGCGGTCCTCTTTAGCGGGCCGCGCACCCACGCGCCCTACTTGTAGTAATAACACATCCCGCGAGCTGCTTTAGCAGTTCGCGCACCGAGCGAAACAATTAAAGCCGAACAATCGCGGTCCGCTTTAGCGGGCCGCGCACCCACGCGCCTTACTTTTAGTAACAACACTTCCCGCGAGCTGCTTTAGCAGCTCGCGCACCGAGCAAACGCTAGTTATAATATATATAGCTCGATTACCACTGACTGACTGACTGACTCACTCACTGATTGACACGATTGTTCTCCTAGAAAGAGACAGAAAACGATACAATGATGTAGGGGAGATATGTCCGGGTGGGGGATTCGAGTAGGGAAAAATTATGACATTTCGGAAAAACAAGATGGCGGCCGACGTGATTCTTGCAACTCTTTTGTTTTCCAACCGATTTCTTTGAAATTTTGGATTATCGTAGAAATTAGTAAACGATTAACAGAAAAAGTGAAAAAAATTAAAAAAACAAGATGGCGGCCGAGCTGTGACGTCTCAAATTTCCGACCCCTCTTCTGTAAAATTTTGTATGAAAAAAATTTTTTTCACCCATGGTGTCGTATAGAGCTCAAAGAATGTGACTCGGAGAAAGGTGGAGAGAGCTGATGAGTGAGGAGTTCGGAGACGGGCGAGGGGCACGGCCAGGGTATAGAAGATAGGTGGAGGGTGCTCGACCAAATGTCATTCGAAACCTCGAGCAGTTGCCAGTGAGTTGAAAAAAAATTCCAAAATGGCG
Organism: Oeneis ivallda; assembly: GCA_029955525.1. Taxonomy (NCBI): domain Eukaryota; kingdom Metazoa; phylum Arthropoda; class Insecta; order Lepidoptera; family Nymphalidae; genus Oeneis; species Oeneis ivallda. The sequence continues at coordinate 18,223,600 of JARPMR010000006.1, read as the reverse complement.
GAAAAAAAATGGCGGCAAATTTTGTCCGTCTCTCTCTCGGAGACTATAAAAGACGGAGGAGCGGTTTCTCGACAAAAGATGATCAAAACCCGGAGGTCTACCTGGTGAGTAGGAAAAAAATTCAAGATGGCGGATTTTTTTTTTTCATACATTATGTATGGGGAATATTGAAGGGACTAGAAGTTGGGAACTATGCAAGACATTGATTTTGATAGGTTCATAGGTGTCTTAGATCTCGGAGAATATAAAAATTAGTAATAAATCGGGTAGGGGTAGGGGTCGGGGTAGGGGTTGGGGTAGGGGTAGGGGTAGGGGAAGGGGTAGGGGTCGGGGTAGGGGTCGGGGTAGGGGTAGGGGTAGGGGTAGCGGTAGCGGTAGGGGTAGGGGTAGGGGTAGCGGTAGCGGTAGCGGTAGGTAGGGGTTGGGGTAGGGGTAGGGGCGGGGTCGGGGAAGGGGTAGGGGTAGCGGTAGCGGTAGCGGTAGGGGTAGGGGTAGGGGTAGAGGTAGTATTATTTTATGGTGTATGGTATTATATTATATTGTGTTAAATCGTGTTATACTATATTAAATTATGTTATATTTGTAATATAATTTGTATTATATTGTGTTATAGTGAGTTATATTATATTATATTATATTATATTATATTATATTATGTTATATTTGTAATATATTGTATCTTATTATATTATATTGTGTTAAATCGTGTTACATGATGTTATATTGCGTTAGATTTACAATATATTGTATTATATTGTGTTATAGCGTGTTATATTATATTATATTATGTTTTGTTCATAATATATTGTAGTATATCGTGTTGTATTGTAATATATTGTATTATTTTATGTTAAATGGTATTATATTATGTTATATTATGTTATATTTGTAATATATTGTATTATATTTGTAATATCATTTTATATTATGTTGTATTTGTAATATATTGTATTATATTATGTTATATCATGTTATATTATGTTGTATTTGTTATATATTGTATTATATTATGTTATATCATGTTATATTATGTTGTATTTGTAATATATTGTATTATATTATATTATATTGTGTTATATCGTGTTATACTATATTATATTATGTTATATTTGTAATATATTGTATCTTATTATATTATATAGTGTTAAATCGTGTTACATGATGTTATATTGCGTTACATTTACAATATATTGTATTGTATTGTATTATATTGTGTTATAGCGTGTTATATTATATTATATTATGTTATTTTCATAATATATTGTAGTATATCGTGTTGTATTGTAATATATTGTATTATTTTATGTTAAATGGTATTATATTATGTTATATCATGTTATATTATGTTGTATTTGTTATATATTGTATAATATTATGTTATATCATGTCATATTATGTTGTATTTGTAATATATTGTATTATATTATATTATATTGTGTTATATCGTGTTATACTATATTATATTATGTTATATTTGTAATATATTGTATCTTATTATATTATATAGTGTTAAATCGTGTTACATGATGTTATATTGCGTTAGATTTACAATATATTGTATTGTATTGTATTATATTGTGTTATAGCGTGTTATATTATATTATATTATGTTATTTTCATAATATATTGTAGTATATCGTGTTGTATTGTAATATATTGTATTATTTTATGTTAAATGGTATTATATTATGTTATATTTGTAATATATTGTATTATATTATGTTATATCATGTTATATTATGTTGTATTTGTTATATATTGTATAATATTATGTTATATCATGTTATATTATGTTGTATTTGTAATATATTGTATTATATTATATTATATTGTGTTATATCGTGTTATACTATATTATATTATGTTATATTTGTAATATATTGTGTTATATTGTAATATATTGCATTATTTTATGTTGTATAGTGCTATATTATGTTATATTCGTAATATACTGTGCTATATTATATTATATTGTGTTATATCGTGTTGTATTATGTTATATTATGTTATATTTGTAATATATTGTATCTTATTATATTATATTGTGTTAAATCGTGTTACATGATGTTATATTGCGTAAGATTTGCAATATATTGTATTGTATTGTATTATATTGTGTTATAGCGTGTTATATTATATTATATTATGTTTTGTTCATAATATATTGTAGTATATCGTGTTGTATTGTAATATATTGTATTATTTTATGTTAAATGGTATTCTATTATGTTATATTTGTAATATATTATGTTATATCATGTTATATTATGTTGTATTTGTTATATATTGTATAATATTATGTTATATCATGTTATATTATGTTGTATTTGTAATATATTGTATTATATTATATTATATGGTGTTATATCGTGTTATACTATATTATATTATGTTATATTTGTAATATATTGTGTTATATTTGTAATATTTGGAATATATTGCATTATTTTATCTTGTATGGTGCTATATTATGTTATATTCGTAATATACTGTGCTATATTATATTATATTGTGTTATATCGTGTTATATTATGTTATATTTGTAATATATTGTTTCTTATTATATTATATTGTGTTATATCGTGTAATATTATGTTATATTGCGTTATATTTGCAATATATTGTATTATATTTTTCTATTGCCGCTATAACAACAAATAATAAAAATTAAATTAAATTCAAATTCAAATTCAATAAAAATATTTCCATGGGTACATGAAAATATTTTAATTTTTTTTTAACGGAACCCTAAAAAAGCGAGGCCCGACTCGCACTTGGCCGATTTTTTCTTTTTCTTTTTTTTCATTTTTCATTTTCTTTTTTTTTCTTTTTTCATTTTCTTTTTTCCTTTTTTTTATTTATTTTTATTTTTTATCATTTTTCATTTTCTTTTTTTTTTTTTTCTTTTTTTCTTTTTTTTTCTTTTTTCTTTTTTTCTTTTTTATTTCTTTTTTTTTCATTTTTCATTTATTTGCTTTTTTTTCATTTTTCATTTTCTTTTTTTCTTTCTTATTTTTTTCTTTTCTTTTTTTCTTTTTTTTTTCTTTTTCTTTTGTGAATGAGGAGCACGGCCAAGTTATTGCAGATAGGTGGGGTGTGCTCGAACAAATTTTTTGGCAAAAGATGACCAGAATCCGAAGGTCTACTAGAAAAAAAAAATCGCGGTCCACTTTAGCGGGCCGCGCACCCACGCGCCCTACTTGTAGTAATAACACTTCCCGCGAGCTGCTTTAGCAGCTCGCGCACCGAGCGAAATAAATAAAGCCGAACAATCGCGGTCCGCTTTAGCGGGCCGCGCACCCACGCGCCTTACTTTTAGTAAAACACTTCCCGCGAGCTGCTTTAGCAGCTCGCGCACCGAGCAAACGCTAGTTATAATATATATAGCTCGATTACCACTGACACACTCACTGACTCACTCACTGATTGACAGGGTTGTTCTCCTAGAAGGAGACGGAAATCGATATAATGATGTAGGGGAGATATGTTGGGGTGGGGGATTCGAGTTGGGGAAAATTATGACATTTCGGAAAAACAAGATGGCGGCCGACGTGAATCTTGCAACTCTTTTGTTTTCCGACCGATTTCTTTGAAATTTTGGATTGTTGTAGAAATTAGTAAACGATTAACAGAAAAAGTGAAAAAAATTAAAAAAACAAGATGGCGGCCGAGCTGTGACGTCTCAAATTTCCGACCCCTCTCCTGTAAAATTTTGTATGAAAAAAATTTTTTTCACCCATGGTGTCGTATAGAGCTCAAAGAATGTGACTCGAAGAAAGGTGGAGAGAGCTGATGAGTGAGGAGTTCGGAGACGGGCGAGAGGCACGGCCAGGGTATACAAGATAGGTGGAGGGTGCTCGACCAAATGTCATTCGAAACCTCGAGCAGTTGCCAGTGAGTTGAAAAAAAAATCCAAAATGGCGGAAAAAAAATGGCGGCAAATTTTGCCCGTCTCTCTCTCGGAGACTATAAAAGATGGAGGGGCGGTTTCTCGACAAAAGATGATCACAACCCGGAGGTCTACCTGGTGAGTAGGAAAAAAATTCAAGATGGCGGATTTTTTTTTTTACATACAAAATGTATGGGGAATATTGAAGGGACTAGAAGTTGGGAACTATGCAAGACATTGATTTTGATAGGTTCATAGGGCTTTTTTCTTTTTCTTTTTTTTCATTTTACATTTGCTTTTTTTCTTTTTTTTTCTTTTTTTTTCTTTTTTTTTCTTTTTCTTTTGTGAATGAGGAGCACGGCCAGGTTATTGCAGATAGGTGGGGTGTGCTCGAACAAATTTTTTGGCAAAAGATGACCAGAATCCGAAGGTCTACTTGATGAGTAATAAAATCGCGGTCCGCTTTAGCGGGCCGCGCACCCACGCGCCCTACTTGTAGTAACAACACTTTCCGCGAGCTGCTTTAGCAGCTCGCGCACCGAGCGAAATAAATAAAGCCGAACAATCGCGGTCCGCTTTAGCGGGCCGCGCACCCACGCGCCCTACTTGTAGCAATAACACTTCCCGCGAGCTGCTTTAGCAGCTCGCGCACCGAGCGAAATAAATAAAGCCGAACAATCGCGGTCCGCTTTAGCGGGCCGCGCACCCACGCGCCTTACTTTTAGTAAAACACTTCCCGCGAGCTGCTTTAGCAGCTCGCGCACCGAGCAAACGCTAGTTAATATATATATAGCTGTTCGTGCTGATTCACTGATTCACTCACTCACTCACTGATTGATCACCTCTCCTGTAAAATTTTGTATGAAACATTTTTTTTTCACCAATGGTTTCGTATAGATGACAAAAATTCATTCGGAGGAAAATTATGTAGAGAGCTGATGATTGAGGATTTCGGAGACGGGTGAGGAGCACGGCCAGGTTATTAAAGATAGGTAGGGGGTGCTCGACCAAATGTCATTCGAAACCTTATCCAATTCGCAGTGAGCTGAAAATAAATTCAAAATGGCGGAAAAAAGATGGCCGCCATACAAATTTCGTCGGTGTCTATCTCGGGGAGTATAAAAGATGGAAGAGTGGTTTCTTGGCAAAAGATGATCAGGACCCAAAGGTCTATTTGATGAATAGAAAAAAAATCCAAGATGGCGGAATTTTTTTTTTCTTCATACAAAATATATGGCGAATATTGAAGAGACTAAAAGCTAGGAACTATGCAAGACTTTGATACGGTACCTTTTCAAAATTTGTTTTTATAAAAGAATTCTTATTCTGACAAATGATGAGATATGATGATCGAGGGTTTGGAAGGTGGGTGAGGAGCACGGCCAGGGTAGTGAAGATAGGTGGGAGGTGCTCAAACAAAAAATACTCGAAACCTCATCCTATGGGCAGTGAGCTGAAAAAAATTCAAAATTCCGGAATCAAGATGGCTGCCATACAAATTTGGTCATGGTCTATCTCGGAGAGTATAAAAGATGGAAGAGTGGTTTTCTGGCAAAAGATAATCAGGACCCGAAGGTCTACTTGATGAGAAGAAAAACCGGGGTCCGCTTGCGGGCCGCGCACCCACGCGCCCTACTAGTTATTATAATATATATAGCTCGATTACCACTGACTGACTGACTGACTCACTCACTGATTGACACGATTGTTCTCCTAGAAAGAGACAGAAAACGATACAATGATGTAGGGGAGATATGTCCGGGTGGGGGATTCGAGTAGGGAAAAATTATGACATTTCGGAAAAACAAGATGGCGGCCGACGTGATTCTTGCAACTCTTTTGTTTTCCAACCGATTTCTTTGAAATTTTGGATTATCGTAGAAATTAGTAAACGATTAACAGAAAAAGTGAAAAAAATTAAAAAAACAAGATGGCGGCCGAGCTGTGACGTCTCAAATTTCCGACCCCTCTTCTGTAAAATTTTGTATGAAAAAAATTTTTTTCACCCATGGTGTCGTATAGAGCTCAAAGAATGTGACTCGGAGAAAGGTGGAGAGAGCTGATGAGTGAGGAGTTCGGAGACGGGCGAGGGGCACGGCCAGGGTATAGAAGATAGGTGGAGGGTGCTCGACCAAATGTCATTCGAAACCTCGAGCAGTTGCCAGTGAGTTGAAAAAAAATTCCAAAATGGCGGAAAAAAAATGGCGGCAAATTTTGTCCGTCTCTCTCTCGGAGACTATAAAAGACGGAGGAGCGGTTTCTCGACAAAAGATGATCAAAACCCGGAGGTCTACCTGGTGAGTAGGAAAAAAATTCAAGATGGCGGATTTTTTTTTTTCATACATTATGTATGGGGAATATTGAAGGGACTAGAAGTTGGGAACTATGCAAGACATTGATTTTGATAGGTTCATAGGTGTCTTAGATCTCGGAGAATATAAAAATTAGTAATAAATCGGGTAGGGGTAGGGGTCGGGGTAGGGGTTGGGGTAGGGGTAGGGGTAGGGGAAGGGGTAGGGGTCGGGGTAGGGGTCGGGGTAGGGGTAGGGGTAGGGGTAGCGGTAGCGGTAGGGGTAGGGGTAGGGGTAGCGGTAGCGGTAGCGGTAGGTAGGGGTTGGGGTAGGGGTAGGGGCGGGGTCGGGGAAGGGGTAGGGGTAGCGGTAGCGGTAGCGGTAGGGGTAGGGGTAGGGGTAGAGGTAGTATTATTTTATGGTGTATGGTATTATATTATATTGTGTTAAATCGTGTTATACTATATTAAATTATGTTATATTTGTAATATAATTTGTATTATATTGTGTTATAGTGAGTTATATTATATTATATTATATTATATTATATTATGTTATATTTGTAATATATTGTATCTTATTATATTATATTGTGTTAAATCGTGTTACATGATGTTATATTGCGTTAGATTTGCAATATATTGTATTATATTGTGTTATAGCGTGTTATATTATATTATATTATGTTTTGTTCATAATATATTGTAGTATATCGTGTTGTATTGTAATATATTGTATTATTTTATGTTAAATGGTATTATATTATGTTATATTATGTTATATTTGTAATATATTGTATTATATTTGTAATATCATTTTATATTATGTTGTATTTGTAATATATTGTATTATATTATGTTATATCATGTTATATTATGTTGTATTTGTTATATATTGTATTATATTATGTTATATCATGTTATATTATGTTGTATTTGTAATATATTGTATTATATTATATTATATTGTGTTATATCGTGTTATACTATATTATATTATGTTATATTTGTAATATATTGTATCTTATTATATTATATAGTGTTAAATCGTGTTACATGATGTTATATTGCGTTACATTTACAATATATTGTATTGTATTGTATTATATTGTGTTATAGCGTGTTATATTATATTATATTATGTTATTTTCATAATATATTGTAGTATATCGTGTTGTATTGTAATATATTGTATTATTTTATGTTAAATGGTATTATATTATGTTATATCATGTTATATTATGTTGTATTTGTTATATATTGTATAATATTATGTTATATCATGTCATATTATGTTGTATTTGTAATATATTGTATTATATTATATTATATTGTGTTATATCGTGTTATACTATATTATATTATGTTATATTTGTAATATATTGTATCTTATTATATTATATAGTGTTAAATCGTGTTACATGATGTTATATTGCGTTAGATTTACAATATATTGTATTGTATTGTATTATATTGTGTTATAGCGTGTTATATTATATTATATTATGTTATTTTCATAATATATTGTAGTATATCGTGTTGTATTGTAATATATTGTATTATTTTATGTTAAATGGTATTATATTATGTTATATTTGTAATATATTGTATTATATTATGTTATATCATGTTATATTATGTTGTATTTGTTATATATTGTATAATATTATGTTATATCATGTTATATTATGTTGTATTTGTAATATATTGTATTATATTATATTATATTGTGTTATATCGTGTTATACTATATTATATTATGTTATATTTGTAATATATTGTGTTATATTGTAATATATTGCATTATTTTATGTTGTATAGTGCTATATTATGTTATATTCGTAATATACTGTGCTATATTATATTATATTGTGTTATATCGTGTTGTATTATGTTATATTATGTTATATTTGTAATATATTGTATCTTATTATATTATATTGTGTTAAATCGTGTTACATGATGTTATATTGCGTTAGATTTGCAATATATTGTATTGTATTGTATTATATTGTGTTATAGCGTGTTATATTATATTATATTATGTTTTGTTCATAATATATTGTAGTATATCGTGTTGTATTGTAATATATTGTATTATTTTATGTTAAATGGTATTATATTATGTTATATTTGTAATATATTGTATTATATTATGTTATATCATGTTATATTATGTTGTATTTGTTATATATTGTATAATATTATGTTATATCATGTTATATTATGTTGTATTTGTAATATATTGTATTATATTATATTATATGGTGTTATATCGTGTTATACTATATTATATTATGTTATATTTGTAATATATTGTGTTATATTTGTAATATATTGTGTTATATTGGAATATATTGCATTATTTTATCTTGTATGGTGCTATATTATGTTATATTCGTAATATACTGTGCTATATTATATTATATTGTGTTATATCGTGTTATATTATGTTATATTATGTTATATTTGTAATATATTGTTTCTTATTATATTATATTGTGTTATATCGTGTAATATTATGTTATATTGCGTTATATTTGCAATATATTGTATTATATTTTTCTATTGCCGCTATAACAACAAATAATAAAAATTAAATTAAATTCAAATTCAAATTCAATAAAAATATTTCCATGGGTACATGAAAATATTTTAATTTTTTTTTTAACGGAACCCTAAAAAAGCGAGGCCCGACTCGCACTTGGCCGATTTTTTCTTTTTCTTTTTTTTCATTTTTCATTTTCTTTTTTTTTTCTTTTTTCATTTTCTTTTTTCCTTTTTTTTATTTATTTTTATTTTTTTTCATTTTTCATTTTCTTTTTTTTTTTCTTTTTTTCTTTTTTTTTCTTTTTTCTTTTTTTCTTTTTTATTTCTTTTTTTTTCATTTTTCATTTATTTGCTTTTTTTTCATTTTTCATTTTCTTTTTTTCTTTCTTATTTTTTTCTTTTCTTTTTTTCTTTTTTTTTTCTTTTTCTTTTGTGAATGAGGAGCACGGCCAAGTTATTGCAGATAGGTGGGGTGTGCTCGAACAAATTTTTTGGCAAAAGATGACCAGAATCCGAAGGTCTACTAGAAAAAAAAATCGCGGTCCACTTTAGCGGGCCGCGCACCCACGCGCCCTACTTGTAGTAATAACACTTCCCGCGAGCTGCTTTAGCAGCTCGCGCACCGAGCGAAATAAATAAAGCCGAACAATCGCGGTCCGCTTTAGCGGGCCGCGCACCCACGCGCCTTACTTTTAGTAAAACACTTCCCGCGAGCTGCTTTAGCAGCTCGCGCACCGAGCAAACGCTAGTTATAATATATATAGCTCGATTACCACTGACACACTCACTGACTCACTCACTGATTGACAGGGTTGTTCTCCTAGAAGGAGACGGAAATCGATATAATGATGTAGGGGAGATATGTTGGGGTGGGGGATTCGAGTTGGGGAAAATTATGACATTTCGGAAAAACAAGATGGCGGCCGACGTGAATCTTGCAACTCTTTTGTTTTCCGACCGATTTCTTTGAAATTTTGGATTGTTGTAGAAATTAGTAAACGATTAACAGAAAAAGTGAAAAAAATTAAAAAAACAAGATGGCGGCCGAGCTGTGACGTCTCAAATTTCCGACCCCTCTCCTGTAAAATTTTGTATGAAAAAAATTTTTTTCACCCATGGTGTCGTATAGAGCTCAAAGAATGTGATTCGAAGAAAGGTGGAGAGAGCTGATGAGTGAGGAGTTCGGAGACGGGCGAGAGGCACGGCCAGGGTATACAAGATAGGTGGAGGGTGCTCGACCAAATGTCATTCGAAACCTCGAGCAGTTGCCAGTGAGTTGAAAAAAAAATCCAAAATGGCGGAAAAAAAATGGCGGCAAATTTTGCCCGTCTCTCTCTCGGAGACTATAAAAGATGGAGGGGCGGTTTCTCGACAAAAGATGATCACAACCCGGAGGTCTACCTGGTGAGTAGGAAAAAAATTCAAGATGGCGGATTTTTTTTTTTACATACAAAATGTATGGGGAATATTGAAGGGACTAGAAGTTGGGAACTATGCAAGACATTGATTTTGATAGGTTCATAGGGCTTTTTTCTTTTTCTTTTTTTTCATTTTACATTTGCTTTTTTTCTTTTTTTTTCTTTTTTTTTCTTTTTTTTTCTTTTTCTTTTGTGAATGAGGAGCACGGCCAGGTTATTGCAGATAGGTGGGGTGTGCTCGAACAAATTTTTTGGCAAAAGATGACCAGAATCCGAAGGTCTACTTGATGAGTAATAAAATCGCGGTCCGCTTTAGCGGGCCGCGCACCCACGCGCCCTACTTGTAGTAACAACACTTTCCGCGAGCTGCTTTAGCAGCTCGCGCACCGAGCGAAATAAATAAAGCCGAACAATCGCGGTCCGCTTTAGCGGGCCGCGCACCCACGCGCCCTACTTGTAGCAATAACACTTCCCGCGAGCTGCTTTAGCAGCTCGCGCACCGAGCGAAATAAATAAAGCCGAACAATCGCGGTCCGCTTTAGCGGGCCGCGCACCCACGCGCCTTACTTTTAGTAAAACACTTCCCGCGAGCTGCTTTAGCAGCTCGCGCACCGAGCAAACGCTAGTTATAATATATATAGCTCGATTACCACTGACTCACTGACTGACACACTCACTGATTGACACGATTGTTCTCCTAGAAAGAGACAGAAAACGATACAATGATGTAGGGAAGATATGTCCGGGTGGGGGATTCGAGTAGGGAAAAATTATGACATTTCGGAAAAACAAGATGGCGGCCGACGTGATTCTTGCAACTCTTTTGTTTTCCAACCGATTTCTTTGAAATTTTGGATTATTGTAGAAATTAGTAAACGATTAACAGAAAAAGTGAAAAAAATTAAAAAAACAAGATGGCGGCCGAGTTGTGACGTCTCAAATTTCCACCCCTCTCCTGTAAAATTTTGTATGAAAAAAAATTTTTTCACCCATGGTGTCGTATAGAGCTCAAAGAATGTGACTCGGAGAAAGGTGCAGAGAGCTGATGAGTGAGGAGTTCGGAGACGGGCGAGGGGCACGGCCAGGGTATAGAAGATAGGTGGAGGGTGCTCGACCAAATGTCATTCGAAACCTCGAGCAGTTGCCAGTGAGTTGAAAAAAAAATCCAAAATGGCGGAAAAAAAATGGCGGCAAATTTTGTCCGTCTCTCTCTCGGAGACTATAAAAGATGGAGGAGCGGTTTCTCTACAAAAGATGATCACAACCCGGAGGTCTACCTGGTGAGTAGGAAAAAAATTCAAGATGGCGGAACTTTTTTTTCCCATACAAAATGTATGGGGAATATTGAAGGGACTAGAAGTTGGGAACTATGCAAGACATTGATTTTGATAGGTTCATAGGGCTTTTTTCTTTTTCTTTTTTTTCATTTTACATTTGCTTTTTTTCTTTTTTTTCTTTTTTTTTCTTTTTTATTCTTTTTCATTTGTGAATGAGAAGCACGGCCAGGTTATTGCAGATAGGTGGGGTGTGCTCGAACAAATTTTTTGGCAAAAGATGACCAGAATCCGAAGGTCTACTTGACGAGTAAAAAATCGCGGTCCGCTTTAGCGGGCCGCGCACCCACGCGCCCTACTTGTAGTAATAACACTTCCCGCGAGCTGCTTTAGCAGCTCGCGCACCGAGCGAAATAAATAAAGCCGAACAACCGCGGTCCGCTTTAGCGGGCCGCGCACCCACGCGCCCTACTTGTAGTAACAACACTTCCCGCGAGCTGCTTTAGCAGCTCGCGCAACGAGCGAAATAAATAAAGCCGAACAATCGCGGTCCGCTTTAGCGGGCCGCGCACCCACGCGCCCTACTTGTAGCAATAACACTTCCCGCGAGCTGCTTTAGCAGCTCGCGCACCGAGCGAAATAAATAAAGCCGAACAATCGCGGTCCGCTTTAGCGGGCCGCGCACCCAGGCGCCTTACTTTTAGTAAAACAGCCTTACTTTTAGCAGCTCGCGCACCGAGCAAACGCTAGTTAATATATATATAGCTGTTCGTGCTGATTCACTGATTCACTCACTCACTCACTGATTGATCACCTCTCCTGTAAAATTTTGTATGAAACATTTTTTTTTCACCAATGGTTTCGTATAGATGACAAAAATTCATTCGGAGGAAAATTATGTAGAGAGCTGATGATTGAGGATTTCGGAGACGGGTGAGGAGCACGGCCAGGTTATTAAAGATAGGTAGGGGGTGCTCGACCAAATGTCATTCGAAACCTTATCCAATTCGCAGTGAGCTGAAAATAAATTCAAAATGGCGGAAAAAAGATGGCCGCCATACAAATTTCGTCGGTGTCTATCTCGGGGAGTATAAAAGATGGAAGAGTGGTTTCTTGGCAAAAGATGATCAGGACCCAAAGGTCTATTTGATGAATAGAAAAAAAATCCAAGATGGCGGAATTTTTTTTTTCTTCATACAAAATATATGGCGAATATTGAAGAGACTAAAAGCTAGGAACTATGCAAGACTTTGATACGGTACCTTTTCAAAATTTGTTTTTATAAAAGAATTCTTATTCTGACAAATGATGAGATATGATGATCGAGGGTTTGGAAGGTGGGTGAGGAGCACGGCCAGGGTAGTGAAGATAGGTGGGAGGTGCTCAAACAAAAAATACTCGAAACCTCATCCTATGGGCAGTGAGCTGAAAAAAATTCAAAATTCCGGAATCAAGATGGCTGCCATACAAATTTGGTCATGGTCTATCTCGGAGAGTATAAAAGATGGAAGAGTGGTTTTCTGGCAAAAGATAATCAGGACCCGAAGGTCTACTTGATGAGAAGAAAAACCGGGGTCCGCTTGCGGGCCGCGCACAAACGCGCCCTACTAGTTATAATATATATAGCTCGATTACCACTGACTCACTGACTGACACACTCACTGATTGACACGATTGTTCTCCTAGAAAGAGACAGAAAACGATACAATGATGTAGGGAAGATATGTCCGGGTGAGGGATTCGAGTAGGGAAAAATTATGACATTTCGGAAAAACAAGATGGCGGCCGACGTGATTCTTGCAACTCTTTTGTTTTCCAACCGATTTCTTTGAAATTTTGGATTATTGTAGAAATTAGTAAACGATTAACAGAAAAAGTGAAAAAAATTAAAAAAACAAGATGGCGGCCGAGTTGTGACGTCTCAAATTTCCACCCCTCTCCTGTAAAATTTTGTATGAAAAAAAATTTTTTCACCCATGGTGTCGTATAGAGCTCAAAGAATGTGACTCGGAGAAAGGTGCAGAGAGCTGATGAGTGAGGAGTTCGGAGACGGGCGAGGGGCACGGCCAGGGTATAGAAGATAGGTGGAGGGTGCTCGACCAAATGTCATTCGAAACCTCGAGCAGTTGCCAGTGAGTTGAAAAAAAAATCCAAAATGGCGGAAAAAAAATGGCGGCAAATTTTGTCCGTCTCTCTCTCGGAGACTATAAAAGATGGAGGAGCGGTTTCTCTACAAAAGATGATTACAACCCGGAGGTCTACCTGGTGAGTAGGAAAAAAATTCAAGATGGCGGAACTTTTTTTTCCCATACAAAATGTATGGGGAATATTGAAGGGACTAGAAGTTGGGAACTATGCAAGACATTGATTTTGATAGGTTCATAGGGCTTTTTTCTTTTTCTTTTTTTTCATTTTACATTTGCTTTTTTTCTTTTTTTTCTTTTTTTTTCTTTTTTATTCTTTTTCATTTGTGAATGAGAAGCACGGCCAGGTTATTGCAGATAGGTGGGGTGTGCTCGAACAAATTTTTTGGCAAAAGATGACCAGAATCCGAAGGTCTACTTGATGAGTAAAAAATCGCGGTCCGCTTTAGCGGGCCGCGCACCCACGCGCCCTACTTGTAGTAATAACACTTCCCGCGAGCTGCTTTAGCAGCTCGCGCACCGAGCGAAATAAATAAAGCCGAACAACCGCGGTCCGCTTTAGCGGGCCGCGCACCCACGCGCCCTACTTGTAGCAATAACACTTCCCGCGAGCTGCTTTAGCAGCTCGCGCACCGAGCGAAATAAATAAAGCCGAACAATCGCGGTCCGCTTTAGCGGGCCGCGCTCCCACGCGCCCTACTTGTAGCAATAACACTTCCCGCGAGCTGCTTTAGCAGCTCGCGCACCGAGCAAATGCTAGTTATTCCCAACTTCTAGTCCCTTCAATATTCCCGATACATTTAGTATGGAAAAAAAATAATCCGCCATCTTGAATTTTTTTCCTACTCACCAGGTAGGCTGCTAAAGCAGCTCGCGGGAAGTGTTATTGCTACAAGTAGGGCGCGTGGGTGCGCGGCCCGCTAAAGCGGACCGCGATTTTTTTACTCATCAAGTAGACCTTCGGATTCTGGTCATCTTTTGCCAAAAAATTTGTTCGAGCACACCCCACCTATCTGCAATAACCTGGCCGTGATCCTCATTCACAAAAGAAAAAGAAAAAAAAAGAAAAAAAAAGAAGAAAAAGAAAAAAAGCAAATGTAAAATGAAAAAAAAAGAAAAAGAAAAAAAGCCCTATGAACCTATCAAAATCAATGTCTTGCATAGTTCCCAACTTCCAGTCCCTTCGATATTCCCCATACATTTTGTATGAAAAAAAAAAACCGCCATCTTGAATTTTTTTCCTACTCACCAGGTAGACCTCCGGGTTTTGATCATCTTTTGTCGAGAAACCGCTCCTCCATCTTTTATAGTCTCCGAGAGAGAGACGGACAAAATTTGCCGCCATTTTTTTTCCGCCATTTTGGAATTTTTTTTCAACTCACTGGCAACTGCTCGAGGTTTCGAATGACATTTGGTCGAGCACCCTCCACCTATCTTCTATACCCTGGCCGTGCCCCTCGCCCGTCTCCGAACTCCTCACTCATCAGCTCTCTCCACCTTTCTCCGAGTCACATTCTTTGAGCTCTACACGACACCATGGGTGAAAAAAAAATTTTTCATACAAAATTTTACAGGAGAGGGGTCGGAAATTTGGGACGTCACAGCTCGGCCGCCATCTTGTTTTTTTAATTTTTTTCACTTTTTCTGTTAATCGTTTACTAATTCCTACAATAATACAAAATTTCAAAGAAATCGGTTGGAAAACAAAAGAGTTGCAAGAATCACGTCAGCCGCCATCTTGTTTTTCCGAAATGTCATAATTTTTCCCCACTCGAATCCCCCACCCGGACATATCTCCCCTACATCATTGTATCGTTTTTTGTCTCTTTCTAGGAGAACAATTATGTCAATGAGTCAGTGAATCAGTGAGTGGTAATCGAGCTATATATATTACTAGCATTTGCTCGGTGCGCGAGCTGCTAAAGCAGCTCGCGGGAAGTGTTATTGCTACAAGTAGGGCGCGTGGGTGCGCGGCCCGCTAAAGCGGACCGCGATTGTTGGGCTTTATTTATTTCGCTCGGTGCGCGAGCTGCTAGGCAGCTAAAGCGGACCGCGATTTTTTTACTCATCAAGTAGACCTTCGGATTCTGGTCATCTTTTGCCAAAAAATTTGTTCGAGCACACCCCACCTATCTGCAATAACCTGGCCGTGCTCCTCATTCACAAATGAAAAAGAAAAAAAAAAAAAAAAAAGAAAAGAAAAAAAAAAGCAAATGTAAAATGAAAAAAAAAAAAAAAGAAAAAAGCCCTATGAACCTATCAAACTCATTGTCTTGCATAGTTCCCAACTTCTAGTCCCTTCAATATTCCCCATACATTTTGTATGAAAAAAAAAAATCCGCCATCTTGAATTTTTTTCCTACTCACCAGGTAGACCTCCGGGTTTTGATCATCTTTTGTCGAGAAACCGCTCCTCCATCTTTTATAGTCTCCGAGAGAGAGACGGACAAAATTTGCCGCCATTTTTTTTCCGCCATTTTGGAATTTTTTTTCAACTCACTGGCAACTGCTCGAGGTTTCGAATGACATTTGGTCGAGCACCCTCCACCTATCTTGTATACCCTGGCCGTGCCCCTCGCCCGTCTCCGAACTTCTCACTCCTCAGCTCTCGCCACCTTTCTCCGAGTCACATTCTTTGAGCTCTATACGACACCATGGGTGAAAAAATTTTTTTTCAAACAAAATTTTACAGGAGAGGGGTCGGAAATTTGAGACGTCACAGCTCGGCCGCCATCTTGTTTTTTTAATTTTTTTCACTTTTTCTGTTAATCGTTTACTAATTTCTACAATAATCCAAAATTTCAAAGAAATCGGTCGGAAAACAAAAGAGTTGCAAGATTCACGTCGGCCGCCATCTTGTTTTTCCGAAATGTCATAATTTTCCCCAACTCGAATCCGCCCTCCAAACACATCTCCCGAACATCATTATATCGATTTCCGTCTCCTTCTAGGAGAACAACCCTGTCAATGAGTGAGTGAGTGAGTGGTAATCGAGCTATATATATTATAACTAGCATTTGCTCGGTGCGCGAGCTGCTAAAGCAGCTCGCGGGAAGTGTTATTGCTACAAGTAGGGCGCGTGGGTGCGCGGCCCGCTAAAGCGGACCGCGATTGTTCGGATTTATTTATTTCGCTCGGTGCGCGAGCTGCTAAAGCAGCTCGCGGGAAGTGTTATTGCTACAAGTAGGGCGCGTGGGTGCGCGGCCCGCTAAAGCGGACCGCGATTGTTCGGCTTTGTTTATTTCGCTCGGTGCGCGAGCTGCTAAAGCAGCTCGCGGGAAGTGTTGTTACTACAAGTAGGGCGCGTGGGTGCGCGGCCCGCTAAAGCGGACCGCGATTTTTTTACTCATCAAGTAGCCCTTCGGATTCTGGTCATCTTTTGCCAAAAAATTTGTTCGAGCACACCCCACCTATCTGCAATAACCTGGCCGTGCTCCTCATTCACAAAAGAAAAAGAAAAAAAAAATGAAAAAAAAGAAAAAAAAAAAAATGTAAAATGAAAAAAAAGAAAAAGAAAAAAAGCCCTATGAACCTATCAAAATCAATGTCTTGCATAGTTCCCAACTTCTAGTCCCTTCAATATTCCCCATATACATTTTGTATGGAAAAAAAAAAAATCCGCCATCTTGAATTTTTTTCCTACTCACCAGGTAGACCTCCGGGTTTTGATCATCTTTTGTCGAGAAACCGCTCCTCCATCTCTTATAGTCTCCGAGCGAGAGACGGACAAAATTTGCCGCCATTTTTTTTCCGCCATTTTGGATTTTTTTTTCAACTCACTGGCAACTGCTCGAGGTTTCGAATGACATTTGTTCGAGCACCCTCCACCTATCTTCTATACCCTGGCCGTGCCCCTCGCCCGTCTCCGAACTCCTCACTCATCAGCTCTCTCCACCTTTCTCCGAGTCACATTCTTTGGGCTCTATACGACACCATGGGTGAAAAAAATTTTTTTCATACAAAATTTTACAGGAGAGGGGTGGAAATTTGAGACGTCACAGCTCGGCCGCCATCTTGTTTTTTTAATTTTTTTCACTTTTTCTGTTAATCGTTTACTAATTTCTACAATAATCCAAAATTTCAAAGAAATCGGTTGGAAAACAAAAGAGTTGCAAGATTCACGTCGGCCGCCATCTTGTTTTTCCGAAATGTCATAATTTTTCCCCACTCGAATCCCCCACCCGGACATATCTCCCCTACATCATTGTATCGTTTTCCGTCTCTTTCTAGGAGAACAATCGTGTCAATCAGTCAGTGAGTGAGTGAATCAGTCAGTGGTAATCGAGCTATATATATTATAATATAACTAGCGTTTGCTCGGTGCGCGAGCTGCTAAAGCAGCTCGCGGGAAGTGTAATTACTAAAAGTAGGGCGCGTGCGTGCGCGGCCCGCTAAAGCGGACCGCGATTTTTTTACTCATCAAGTAGACCTTCGGATTCTGGTCATCTTTTGCCAAAAAATTTGTTCGAGCACACCCCCCCTATCTGCAATAACCTGGCCGTGCTCCTCATTCACAAAAGAAAAAGAAAAAAAAAGAAAAAGAGAAAAAAAGAAAATGAAAATGAAAAAAAGAAAAAGAATAAAAAAAAGGAAAAAAGAAAAAAAAATGAAAAAAAAAGAAAAACAAAGAAAAAGAAAAAAAGAGAAGAAAGAAAAAAGAAAGAAAAAAGAGAAAAAATAAAAGAAAAAAGAATAATCAATATTCGGAAAAAAATTCGCCATCTTGATTTTTTTTCCTGTTCATCAAGTAGACCTTTGGGTCTTGATCATCTTTTGCCCAGAAACTACTCTTCTATCTTGTATACTCTCCGAGATAGACACCAGAGAAAGTTTCTATGGCCGCCATCTTGAATCCGCCATTTTGGAGTTTTTTTTTCAACTCCCTGCTAATTATCTATTACGTACAATGTTTCTTGCAAATAATCTCATCTCATCTCATCTCATCTCATCTCATCTCATCTCATCTCATCTCATTTCATTTCATTTCATTTCATTTCATTTCATTTCATTTCATTTCATTTCATTTCATTTCATTTCATTTCATTTCATTTCATTCATTCATTTGGATGTGGTTTCGAGTAATTTTTGTTGGAGCACACGCCACCTAGTTATAATATATATAGCTCGATTACCACTCACTGACTCACTCACTGATTGACATAATTGTTCTCCTAGAAAGAGACAAAAAACGATACAATGATGTAGGGGAGATATGTCCGGGTGGGGGATTCGAGTGGGGAAAAATTATGACATTTCGGAAAAACAAGATGGCGGCCGACGTGATTCTTGCAACTCTTTTGTTTTCCAACCGATTTCTTTGAAATTTTGGATTATTGTAGAAATTAGTAAACGATTAACAGAAAGAAGTGAAAAAAATTAAAAAAACAAGATGGCGGCCGAGCTGTGACGTCTCAAATTTCCACCCCTCTCCTGTAAAATTTTGTATGAAAAAAATTTTTTTCACCCATGGCGTCGTATAGAGCTCAAAGAATGTGACTCGGAGAAAGGTGGAGAGAGCTGATGAGTGAGGAGTTCGGAGACGGGCGAGGGGCACAGCCAGGGTATAGAAGATAGGTGGAGGGTGCTCGACCAAATGTCATTCGAAACCTCGAGCAGTTGCCAGTGAGTTGAAAAAAAATTCCAAAATGGCGGAAAAAAAATGGCGGCAAATTTTGTCCGTCTCTCTCTCGGAGACTATAAAAGATGGAGGAGCGGTTTCTCGACAAAAGGTGATCACAACCCGGAGGTCTATCTGGTGAGTAGGAAAAAAATTCAAGATGGCGGATTTTTTTTTTTTACATACAAAATGTATGGGGAATATTGAAGGGACTAGAAGTTGGGAACTATGCAAGACATTGATTTTGATAGGTTCATAGGGCTTTTTTTCTTTTTCTTTTTTTTCATTTTTCATTTTTTTTTTTCTTTTTTTTCTTTTTTTTTTTCTTTTTCTTTTGTGAATGAGGAGCACGGCCAGGTTATTGCAGATAGGTGGGGTGTGCTCGAACAAATTTTTTGGCAAAAGATGACCAGAATCCGAAGGGCTACTTGATGAGTAAAAAAATCGCGGTCCGCTTTAGCGGGCCGCGCACCCACGCGCCCTACTTGTAGTAATAACACTTCCCGCGAGCTGCTTTAGCAGCTCGCGCACCGAGCGAAATAAATAAAGCCGAACAATCGCGGTCCGCTTTAGCGGGCCGCGCACCCACGCGCCCTACTTGGAGCAATAACACTTCCCGCGAGCTGCTTTAGCAGCTCGCGCACCGAGCAAACGCTAGTTATTATAATATATATAGCTCGATTACCACTGACTGACTGATTCACTGACTCATTGACATAATTGTTCTCCTAGAAAGAGACAGAAAACGATACAATGATGTAGGGGAGATATGTTTGGGGGGGGGATTCGAGTTGGGGAAAATTATGACATTTCGGAAAAACAAGATGGCGGCCGACGTGATTCTTGCAACTCTTTTGTTTTCCAACCGATTTCTTTGAAATTTTGGATTATTGTAGACATTAGTAAACGATTAACAGAAAAAGTGAAAAAAATTAAAAAAACAAGATGGCGGCCGAGCTGTGACGTCTCAAATTTCCACCCCTCTCCTGTAAAATTTTGTATGAAAAAAATTTTTTTCACCCATGGTGTCGTATAGAGCTCAAAGAATGTGACTCGGAGAAAGGTGGCGAGAGCTGATGAGTGAGGAGTTGGGAGACGGGCGAGGGGCACGGCCAGGGTATAGAAGATAGGTGGAGGGTGCTCGACCAAATGTCATTCGAAACCTCGAGCAGTTGCCAGTGAGTTGAAAAAAAAATCCAAAATGGCGGAAAAAAAATGGCGGCAAATTTTGTCCGTCTCTCTCTCGGAGACTATAAAAGATGGAGGAGCGGTTTCTCGACAAAAGATGATCACAACCCGGAGGTCTACCTGGTGAGTAGGAAAAAAATTCAAGATGGCGGATTTTTTTTCCCCCCATACAAAATGTATGGGGAATATTGAAGGGACTAGAAGTTGGGAACTATGCAAGACATTGATTTTGATAGGTTCATAGGGCTTTTTTTCTTTTTCTTTTTTTTCATTTTACATTTGCTTTTTTTCTTTTTTTTCTTTTTTTTTTCTTTTTTTTTCTTTTGTGAATGAGGAGCACGGCCAGGTTATTGCAGATAGGTGGGGTGTGCTCGAACAAATTTTTTGGCAAAAGATGACCAGAATCCGAAGGTCTACTAAATGAGTAAATAAACCGCGGTCCGCTTTAGCGGGCCGCGCACCCACGCGCCCTACTTGTGGCAACAACACTTCCCGCGAGCTGCTTTAGCAGCTCGCGCACCGAGCGAAATAAATAAAGCCGAACAATCGCGGTCCGCTTTAGCGGGCCGCGCACCCACGCGCCTTACTTTTAGTAAAACACTTCCCGCGAGCTGCTTTAGCAGCTCGCGCACCGAGCAAATGCTAGTTATAATATATATAGCTCGATTACCACTGACTGATTCACTCACTCACTGACTGATTGACAGGGTTGTTCTCCTAGAAGGAGACGGAAATCGATACAATGATGTAGGGGAGATATGTCCAGGTGGGGGATTCGAGTTGGGGAAAATTATGACATTTCGGAAAAACAAGATGGCGGCCGACGTGATTCTTGCAACTCTTTTGTTTTCCAACCGATTTCTTTGAAATTTTGGATTACTGTAGAAATTAGTAAACGATTAACAGGGAAAGTGAAAAAAATTAAAAAAACAAGATGGCGGCCGAGCTGTGACGTCTCAAATTTCCGACCCCTCTCGTGTAAAATTTTGTATGAAAAAAATTTTTTTCACCCATGGTGTCGTATAGAGCTCAAAGAATGTGACTCGGAGAAAGGTGGAGAGAGCTGATGAGTGAGGAGTTCGGAGACGGGCGAGGGGCACGGCCAGGGTATAGAAGATAGGTGGAGGGTGCTCGACCAAATGTCATTCGAAACCTCGAGCAGTTGCCAGTGAGTTGAAAAAAAATTCCAAAATGGCGGAAAAAAAATGGCGGCAAATTTTGTCCGTCTCTCTCTCGGAGACTATAAAAGATGGAGGAGCGGTTTCCCGACAAAAGATGATCACAACCCGGAGTTCTACCTGGTGAGTAGGAAAAAAATTCAAGATGGCGGATTTTTTTTCCCCCCATACAAAATGTATGGGGAATATTGAAGCGACTAGAAGTTGGGAACTATGCAAGACATTGATTTTGATAGGTTCATAGGGCTTTTTTTTCTTTTTCTTTTTTTTCATTTTACATTTGCTTATTTTCTTTTTTTTTTTCTTTTTTTTTTCTTTTTTTTTTCTTTTTCATTTGTGAATGAGGAGCACGGCCAGGTTATTGCAGATAGGTGGGGTGTGCTCGAACAAATTTTTTGGCAAAAGATGACTAGAATCCGAAGGCCTACTTGATGAGTAAAAAAATCGCGGTCCGCTTTAGCGGGCCGCGCACCCACGCGCCCTACTTGTAGTAATAACACTTCCCGCGAGCTGCTTTAGCAGCTCGCGCACCGAGCGAAACAAATAAAGCCGAACAATCGCGGTCCGCTTTAGCGGGCCGCGCACCCACGCGCCCTACTTGTAGCAATAACACTTCCCGCGAGCTGCTTTAGCAGCTCGCGCACCGAGCGAAATACTAGTTATAATATATATAGCTCGATTACCACTGACACACTCACTGACTCACTCACTGATTGACAGGGTTGTTCTCCTAGAAGGAGACGGAAATCGATATAATGATGTAGGGGAGATATGTCCGGGTGGGGGATTCGAGTTGGGGAAAATTATGACATTTCGGAAAAACAAGATGGCGGCCGACGTGAATCTTGCAACTCTTTTGTTTTCCAACCGATTTCTTTGAAATTTTGGATTATTGTAGAAATTAGTAAACGATTAACAGAAAAAGTGAAAAAAATTAAAAAAACAAGATGGCGGCCGAGCTGTGACGTCTCAAATTTCCGACCCCTCTCCTGTAAAATTTTGTATGAAAAAAAATTTTTTCACCCATGGTGTCGTATATAGCTCAAAGAATGTGTTTCGCAGAAAGGTGGAGAGAGCTGATGAGTGAGGAGTTCGGAGACGGGCGAGGTTCACGGCCAGGGTATAGAAGATAGGTGGAGGGTGCTCGACCAAATGTCATTCGAAACCTCGAGCAGTTGCCAGTGAGTTGAAAAAAAATTCCAAAATGGCGGAAAAAAAATGGCGGCAAATTTTGTCCGTCTCTCTCTCGGAGACTATAAAAGATGGAGGAGCGGTTTCTCGACAAAAGATGATCACAACCCGGAGGTCTACCTGGTGAGTAGGAAAAAAATTCAAGATGGCGGATTTTTTTTCCCCCCATACAAAATGTATGGGGAATATTGAAGGGACTAGAAGTTGGGAACTATGCAAGACATTGATTTTGATAGGTTCATAGGGCTTTTTTTCTTTTTCTTTTTTTTCATTTTACATTTGCTTTTTTTCTTTTTTTTCTTTTTTTTTCTTTTTTTTTCTTTTTTTTTCTTTTTCTTTTGTGAATGAGGAGCACGGCCAGGTTATTGCAGATAGGTGGGGTGTGCTCGAACAAATTTTTTGGCAAAAGATGACCAGAATCCGAAGGTCTACTTGATGAGTAAAAAAATCGCGGTCCGCTTTAGCGGGCCGCGCACCCACGCGCCCTACTTGTAGTAGTAACACTTCCCGCGAGCTGCTTTAGCAGCTCGCGTACCGAGCGAAATAAATAAAGCCGAACAATCGCGGTCCGCTTTAGCGGGCCGCGCACCCACGCGCCTTACTTTTAGTAAAACACTTCCCGCGAGCTGCTTTAGCAGCTCGCGCACCGAGCGAAATAAATAAAGCCGAACAATCGCGGTCCGCTTTAGCGGGCCGCGCACCCACGCGCCTTACTTTTAGTAAAACACTTCCCGCGAGCTGCTTTAGCAGCTCGCGTACCGAGCGAAATAAATAAAGCCGAACAATCGCGGTCCGCTTTAGCGGGCCGCGCACCCACGCGCCTTACTTTTAGTAAAACACTTCCCGCGAGCTGCTTTAGCAGCTCGCGCACCGAGCGAAATAAATAAAGCCGAACAATCGCGGTCCGCTTTAGCGGGCCGCGCACCCACGCGCCTTACTTTTAGTAAAACACTTCCCGCGAGCTGCTTTAGCAGCTCGCGCACCGAGCAAATGCTAGTTATTATAATATATATAGCTCGATTACCACTGACTGACTGACACACTCACTCACTGATTGACACGATTGTTCTCCTAGAAAGAGACAGAAAACGATACAATGATGTAGGGGAGATATGTCCGGGTGGGGGATTCGAGTGGGGAAAAATTATGACATTTCGGAAAAACAAGATGGCGGCCGACGTGAATCTTGCAACTCTTTTGTTTTCCAACCGATTTCTTTGAAATTTTGGATTATTGTAGAAATTAGTAAACGATTAACAGAAAAAGTTAAAAAAATTAAAAAAACAAGATGGCGGCCGAGCTGTGACGTCTCAAATTTCCGACCCCTCTCCTGTAAAATTTTGTATGAAAAAAATTTTTTTCACCCATGGTGTCGTATAGAGCTCAAAGAATGTGACTCGGAGAAAGGTGGAGAGATCTGATGAGTGAGGAGTTCGGAGACGGGCGAGGGGCACGGCCAGGGTATAGAAGATAAGTGGAGGGTGCTCGACCAAATGTCATTCGAAACCTCGAGCAGTTGCCAGTGAGTTGAAAAAAAATTCCAAAATGGCGGAAAAAAAATGGCGGCAAATTTTGTCCGTCTCTCTCTCGGAGACTATAAAAGATGGAGGAGCGGTTTCTCGACAAAAGATGATCAAAACCCGGAGGTCTACCTGGTGAGTAGGAAATAAATTCAAGATGGCGGTTGTTTTTTCCATACAAAATGTATGGGGAATATTGAAGGGACTAGAAGTTGGGAACTATGCAAGACATTGATTTTGATAGGTTCATAGGGCTTTTTTTCTTTTTCTTTTTTTTCATTTTATATTTGCTTTTTACCTTTTTTTTTTTTTTCTTTCTTTTTCTTTTGTGAATGAGGAGCACGGCCAGGTTATTGCAGATAGGTGGGGTGTGCTCGAACAAATTTTTTGGCAGAAGATGACCAGAATCCAAAGGCCTACTTGATGAGTAAAAAAATCGCGGTCCGCTTTAGCGGGCCGCGCACCCACGCGCCCTACTTGTAGTAATAACACTTCCCGCGAGCTGCTTTAGCAGCTCGCGCACCGAGCGAAATAAATAAAGCCGAACAATCGCGGTCCGCTTTAGCGGGCCGCGCACCCACGCGCCTTACTTTTAGTAAAACACTTCCCGCGAGCTGCTTTAGCAGCTCGCGCACCGAGCGAAATACTAGTTATAATATATATAGCTCGATTACCACTGACTGACTGATTCACTGACTGACTCATTGACAGGGTTGTTCTCCTAGAAGGAGACGGAAATCGATATAATGATGTAGGGGAGATATGTCCGGGTGGGGGATTCGAGTTGGGGAAAATTATGACATTTCGGAAAAACAAGATGGCGGCCGACGTGAATCTTGCAACTCTTTTGTTTTCCAACCGATTTCTTTGAAATTTTGGATTATTGTAGGAATTAGTAAACGATTAACAGAAAAAGTGAAAAAAATTAAAAGAACAAGATGGCGGCCGAGCTGTGACTTCTCAAATTTCCGACCCCTCTCCTGTAAAATTTTGTATGAAAAAAATTTTTTTCACCCATGGTGTCGTATAGAGCTCAAAGAATGTAACTCGGAGAAAGGTGGAGAGAGCTGATGAGTGAGGAGTTCGGAGACGGGCGAGGGGCACGGCCAGGGTATAGAAGATAGGTGGAGGGTGCTCGACCAAATGTCATTCGAAACCTCGAGCAGTTGCCAGTGAGTCGAAAAAAAAATCCAAAATGGCGGAAAAAAAATGGCGGCAAATTTTGTCCGTCTCTCTCTCGGAGACTATAAAAGATGGAGGAGCGGTTTCTCGACAAAAGTTGATCAAAACCCGGAGGTCTACCTGGTGAGTAGGAAAAAAATTCAAGATGGCGGATTTTTTTTTTTTTCATACAAAATGTATATGGGGAATATTGAAGGGACTAGAAGTTGGAAACTATGCAAGACATTGATTTTGATAGGTTCATAGGGCTTTTTTTCTTTTTCTTTTTTTTCATTTTACATTTGCTTTTTTTCTTTTTTTTTTTCTTTTTTTTTCTTTTTCATTTGTGAATGAGGAGCACGGCCAGGTTATTGCAGATAGGTGCGGTGTGCTCGAACAAATTTTTTGGCAAAAGATGACCAGAATCCGAAGGTCTACTTGATGAGTAAAAAAATCGCGGTCCGCTTTAGCGGGCCGCGCACCCACGCGCCCTACTTGTAGTAACAACTCTTCCCGCGAGCTGCTTTAGCAGCTCGCGCACCGAGCGAAATAAATAAAGCCGAACAATCGCGGTCCGCTTTAGCGGGCCGCGCACCCACGCGCCCTACTTGTAGCAATAACACTTCCCGCGAGCTGCTCTAGCAGCTCGCGCACCGAGCAAACGCTAGTTATAATATATATAGCTCGATTACCACTCACTCACTGACTCACTCATTGACAGGGTTGTTCTCCTAGAAGGAGACGGAAATCGATATAATGATGTTCGGGAGATGTGTTTGGGGGGGGGATTCGAGTTGGGGAAAATTATGACATTTCGGAAAAACAAGATGGCGGCCGACGTGAATCTTGCAACTCTTTTGTTTTCCAACCGATTTCTTTGAAATTTTGAATTATTGTAGAAATTAGTAAACGATTAACAGAAAAAGTGAAAAAAATTAAAAAAACAAGATGGCGGCCGAGCTGTGACGTCTCAAATTTCCGACCCCTCTCCTGTAAAATTTTGTATGAAAAAAATTTTTTTCACCCATGGTGTCGTATAGAGCTCAAAGAATGTGACTCGGAGAAGGGTGGAGAGAGCTGATGAGTGAGGAGTTCGGAGACGGGCGAGGGGCACGGCCAGGGTATAGAAGATAGGTGGAGGGTGCTCGACCAAATGTCATTCGAAACCTCGAGCAGTTGCCAGTGAGTTGAAAAAAAATTCCAAAATGGCGGAAAAAAAATGGCGGCAAACTTTGTCCGTCTCTCTCTCGGAGACTATAAAAGATGGAGGAGCGGTTTCTCGACAAAAGATGATCAAAACCCGGAGGTCTACCTGGTGAGTAGGAAAAAAATTCAAGATGGCGGATTTTTTTTTTCCCATACAAAATGTATGGGGAATATTGAAGGGACTAGAAGTTGGGAACTATGCAAGACATTGATTTTGATAGGTTCATAGGGCTTTTTTTCTTTTTCTTTTTTTTCATTTTACATTTGCTTTTTTGCTTTTTTTTCTTTTTTTTTTCTTTTTTTTTCTTTTTCTTTTGTGAATGAGGAGCACGGCCAGGTTATTGCAGATAGGTGGGGTGTGCTCGAACAAATTTTTTGGCAAAAGATGACCAGAATCCGAAGGGCTACTTGATGAGTAAAAAAATCGCGGTCCGCTTTAGCGGGCCGCGCACCCACGCGCCCTACTTGTAGTAATAACACTTCCCGCGAGCTGCTTTAGCAGCTCGCGCACCGAGCGAAATAAATAAAGCCGAACAATCGCGGTCCGCTTTAGCGGGCCGCGCACCCACGCGCCCTACTTGTAGCAATAACACTTCCCGCGAGCTGCTTTAGCAGCTCGCGCACCGAGCGAAATAAATAAGGCCGAACAATCGCGGTCCGCTTTAGCGGGCCGCGCACCCACGCGCCCTACTTGTAGCAATAACACTTCCCTTAGGAGGAAGTAGGGTAGTCGGATAGGTAGTAGGAATATACATACATACATACATACCGGGATAAAAAGTAGCCTATGTGCTATTCCAGACTATAATCTATGTCTGTGCCAAAATTCAGCAAAATCGGTTCATTCGTTGTCGCGGTAAAGAGTAACAAACATCCATCCATCCATCCATATATCCATTCTCACAAACTTTCGCATTTATAATATACTAGCTGATGCCCGCGACTTTGTTTGCGTGAATTTAGTTTTTAAAATGCCTCGGGATCTCTTTGATTTTGCGGGATAAAAGTAGCCTGTCACTCTCCAGGTCAACTATAGGTATCCTTGCAAAAAATCACGTCGATCCGTAGCTCTGTTCGGGCGTGATTGAAGGAGAAACCATCACACTTTCGCATTTATAATATTTCACATATAAGGTGCAAGCGCATATAGTTGACGTGGTTTTTTACACAGGTAATGTTGAGGACCTGGAAAATAACACAGGCTACTTTTTGTCCCGGGAGCATACATTTAAACGACCGCGCCACTACAAAGTATATAATTTATTGTGGATTTTTCGATAAAATTTAAATGGGACCACCTGGGACCCTTTGAAACAAAAAAGAATTTTCCAAATCGGTTCAGGTGTCGTCGAGTACCTAATCGGTGAATATACATAAAAAAGATTCCGTTAAATTGAGATCCTCCTCCTTTTTTGAAGTCAGTTAAAATAATAATAAAAATTAGTTTAAATTCAACGAAGTTATCGAGTAAAACAGTCAAAATAGTTCAACCCCTATCTCAGAGAACATACATCCATCCATCCATACATCCCTATACTACATCTACACAAACATAAATCCGTATACAATATACATCCATCCTTACAAACTTAACACTAACTTAACAACATTAATAATATTAGTGGGATAAGTAGGATCGAATATAGTTAATGTAGTTATTGGAGGGGGAGAATACAAACATACATACATACATACAATATACATACATACACACACACACATACATACATACAAACATGCATACTTGCATACATACATGCATACACACATACATACATACATACATACATGTATGTATGTATGTATGTATGTCACCGCATAATTTAAGGATAAATATGTGAAAAGTAGGGAGCAGGTATCCCGCGGGAACTGTTTGTTTTCCCGGGATAAAAAGTAGCCGTTGTTACTTTTCAGTTCCTCAACAATGCCTATCCTAAAAATCACGTCAATATGTAACTCCCTTGGCACATAATTGAAGGATAAAAATGTGAAAGTACCATACGAATCCCGGGATAAAAAGTAGCCTTTTCACTTTTCAGGTCCTCAACTATGCCTATCAAAAAAACCATGTCAATCTGTAACTCCGTTGGCATATAATTGAAGGATAAATATGTGAAAAGTAGCATACTAATATTCCGCGGGGACTGTTTGTTTTCCCGGGTTTAAAAGTAGCCTTTGTAACTATTCAAGTCCTCAACTATGCCTATCCAATAAACCACGTCAATCTGTAACTCCGTTGGCGCATAAAATTGAAGGATAAATATGTGAAAAGTAGAATACTAATATCCTGCTGGAACTGTTTGTTTTTCCCGGGATAAAAAGAAGCCTTTGTCACTTTTCAGGCCCTTAACTTTACCTATACAAAAAAAACATGTTAATATAAAACTCCATTGCGCGAATTTTGAAGGACAAATGCGTAAAAATAGCGATGCTATCCCGCACGAACTGTTTGCTTTTCCGGGATAAAAAGTAGCCTATGTGCTATTGCAGACTATAATCTATGTCTGTGCCAAATTTCAGCAAAATCGGTTCATTATTTGTCGCGTTAAAGAGTAACAAATATCCATCCATCCATCCATCCATCCAAACATCCATACATCCTCACAAACTTTCGCATTTATAATATTAATAGGAATAGGATAAGTAGGAGGAAGTAGGGTAGTCGGATAGGTAGTAGGAATATACATACATACATACATACATACATTTATACATACTTACATACATACATACATACATACATACATACATACATACATACATACATACATACATACATACATACATACATACATACATACATACATACATACGTACATACATACATATATAAATACCGCGTAATTAAAAGATAAATATGTGAAAAGTAGCATACTAATATCCCACAGGAACCGTTTGTTTTCCCGGAATAAAAAGTAGCCTTTGTCATTTTTCAGGCCCTTAACTTCACCTGTGCAAAAAATCACGTAAATCTAAAACTCCATTGCGCGTATTTTGAAGGACAAATGCGTAAAAATTAGCGATGCTATCCCGCAGGAACTGTTTGCTTTTCCGGGATAAAAAGTAGCCTATGTGCTATTCCAGACTATAATCTATGTCTGTGCCAAATTTCAGCAAAATCGGTTCATTCGTTGTCGCGTTAAAGAGTAACAAACATCCATCCATCCATCCAAACATCCATACATCCTCACAAACTTTCGCATTTATAATATTAGTAGGATTAGTAGGATATATTAGAGCTTAGTTAAGCCTTTTTTAGGGTTCCGTAGTAAACAAGGAACCCTTATAGTTTCGCCATGTCCGTTCGTCTGTCCGTCCGTCCGTCCGCGGTTTAGCTCAGAGACTATAAGTACTAGAAATCTGTAATTTGACAAGGGTATAAATATCAATCACGCCGACAAAGTAGTGAAATAAAATTTTGAAAAATAATTTTCTTTAGGGTACCTCCCCTACATGTAAATTGGGGATGAATTTTTTTTTCTCGACTATCCCATAGTGTGGGGTGTCGTTGAATAGGTCTTTCAAAAATATTGTGAATGTGGGAACACCATTTTTGAATTCAGAGATCCGTTTGTGAAATATGATATTTTTAAAGTGCTAACGGCTAAGTAGGGTTCATTAGTTAAGGAGTTATATCTATTTTTTGTGATTTTTTCTAAGTTAGGTATTACTCGTAGTGTAGTTGCATATTTTGTGGTATATTATAGTATTTAAACCATGGAACTCAAAATGTATTCAATATTCATAAATAAAATAAAAGCACTATCCTAGGTCAGCAATAATATTTGAGACTTTCAACTACGGAACCCTACACTGCGCGTGGCCCGACACGCACTTGGCCGGTTTTTTACTGTTATCATAGCGCTTCATATAGAATTAATTGAGTGTAAAAATATATTAAGGTACTTTCTATAGAATGCATCAACTTAGAACCTAATGCATCAACTCTTAGTATACCTAACATACTTGATGAACCAGCAAGAAAACAGTAAAATATTCCATCGTCGGAAGCATTACTAGCGCATGCAAAATACCAATACATATTCAGTTTGAAATCTAATTTAAAATTCTCTGTTTTTTAGAGGCTCTTCTAACCTAGTTTGACACAGCCACAATATCAACATCCTACAAAGGCTTCCTGCTGTCTGTTATAGTGGTAGTAGGAACTAAATAATTGAAGCCTTCCGGGCTCGTTCCAGTTTTTGAAGGCAATTTAAAAACAAAGGCAATTTAAAGATAAAGCGTTCACGGCAACGCTCTTGTGGTTCATGCATATTCTTCATTGCGATTTTTGGCGTAGATACTAGTTGAATAGATTTATTGCTGAGCATTTGGAATGGATGCTGGACGCTTACAGATTATACCTCAATACACCGTGACTCTTAAGGTGGAAGACATGGGTCTGCCCGCGAAATTCAAATTTAATTTGGCTTTTCGCAATTTGTAAACTAATACAACAAAGTAGGCGGCCTTCTAATTGCGCCAGTGGAATTATCATCTTCACAGGTTTACACAAAAATCTTTACTTGAAAGTGACCAGTTTAAGAAATTAATCAAAATACTGAGTTGGACGTGAGTTATTCACAAATTAGTCGATATTTTTCGCTTTCGAAGTGAGTTTTTATTTGATTAAATATCCCTGCCGAATTACCTATATTTACTCATATATTTTTGTACTACTTCTTTCGACAGTTTTTTTGTTTGTCCGACTATCACCGCAAGCAATGAATAGAAGTGATTTTTTTCATGAGCATAGTTAATGGCGTGGTGAAGGACTTAGGCTTCTTTTTTATTCTGGAATAATATGCGGATAAGCTGAGGGCATATGCTAGTAATTCATAAGACCAAATCTCATGTAATACTGCACTAAAACGCGCAATATAACATTTTCGAGCGCGACAACTTGGTCTCATGGTTATTCGATTAAATGTTCCAATCAGCCAGTTTTCACGCTGATCTTTTTGTCAACAAAAGTCAGTGATTTTCTGGGAAAAATTAATTAATGCAATCAGCCCGAGCAAACAGTTGCTGGTTCGATGGAATCGTATGTATATTGAATACGACTCGTTTTCATTGTGAAATCAAAATCAAACGTTGGCGATTGACAAAAATACGTGCAAACTATTTAATACCTTGCTTTATCAGTGATGGAAAATATCGTGAGAATATGCATAGAAATGCATGACATAAATGCATGAATGGAATAGCTCCTCAATGTTCTTAAAGGTGTGATATATATGGATGGCCTTAATCTTCCTCATTCTAAGAGAAGAGTGGAAACCCGTATCCAGTAGAGGGCTGTCGATGGGTTGAGATGACGACTATGATGACTTGAAACTTACTTTCTTAATGGGTGCCTATGTCATAAAACCTAATGTCAAAAGGAGATTGGCGAATTTTGACCCAGCATTTTTAAAAACCGTTCAGATTCAGAAATCATTTAATTTTAATTAATATTTTTCAGAGTATTTTTCTGTGTAAGCCCGATATTTTTAGAAGATGGGGATCAAAAATATAATTATTCACAAGTGCACATTATAAATAACCGTTACATGGCAATTTAAAAGTGAATGTCTTTTTTCTCCCAACAATATTTGATAGACTTTGATGAACTTTTTCGTTAGACTGGTTTACTAGAACAATCATGAGAAGTTTGATTCATGAACGTGGGCTTGAGGCCCACGGTTCAGTTCGTCTGGGTCAGAAACTCTATGAATTCACCAATCTCCTTTCAAGTTTCTAACTCCAGTAATGATAAATCAGTCAGCCGGGACAAGTCTTTTTACTATATTAAATATTATTTATAAATTATATAATATAATTTTTTATGTGAAATTCGGGAAACAAAACGAGAATTTTGAAAAGAGGAAAAAATAAAGTGACACCTACAAGCCTACACATGAAGGAAATTTATGAATAATTTCAATGAAAATTATATTAGTTTTGATCCCCGTCGGTATAATAATTTTTGATTATCAAATGTATTTAAAAAATATTCGGCCTGCAAGTGTAGGTAAACACTTAATGAAATAAAGCGCAGCGCTGCAAATTACCTCGTGACCTACGATATAATTACCTGGTGAACTTATCCTTAATATCCTTAATAATATCCTTACTATTATCCTTACTATCCTTTCCTTATCCTTACTAACATTATAAATACGAAAATGTGTTTTTTTTGTTGGTTTTTCCTTCAATCACGCAGCAACGGAGCTACGGCTCGATGTGATTTTTTGCATGGGTATTTTTAAGGACCTGGAGAGTGACGTAAGTTACTTTTTATCCCAGAAAAACAAAGTGTTCCCGAGGGATTTTAAAACCTAACTCCACGCGAATGAAGTCGCGGGTATCGGCTAGTATAACAATATAATATAATAAGTCATGAAAACTATGTTAGCATGCCGTTTCATTTCTACAGTAATTTTATATTACGAAAATATCAGCGCTGTATAAGCTCGAAATGAGATGCTTGCACAAAGATTACATAATGTAATGGGTGAACCAGTGAATGTGCATTATCCGGCTGTCAACATTGCAATACGTTGTATAATAATTAATGGTTGCTGATGATCGCATCCGCTATGGATAATGTTATTACAAAAATAATAGCTACCTACTACAAAAATATAATATTGAGATACAACGGTTATTTCATTTTACGATTCACCAAGACCTATTGCAATAAGTCTTATCCAAGCGTAAAGATAATATTTTGATAGTTTTTGTATTAAAAATCTCCCAAAATATCTTTACGCTCGGCTAAGACCTATTTTACGTTGGTGAAATCGGCCCTGGATGATAATTGAATATAATTATTTTTTAAGTATTGTTTTTATTTGAAATATACACTGGCATGTCTTGACGAGGCGTCTTCCCCCCCCCCCCTCCAATACAATACAATACAATACAATAGTCAATAGGAAGGTACTTCAGGCAACCAAACGTATCAATTCAGATTATTCGGAAGCTTAGGAAAAATAAACCCAGTCCCCTGCGAAAAGAATAAAATTGACGGTCATGGAAAATATATTAAGGAACATAACTGAATTTTTGGAATACTGCGCATTTTGTATTGGGCTGCTTCAATTTAAATTCACTATCGAATGCTCGGCTCTTCAAACTGCAAACGATTAATTGCGCAAGCCTCTCGTTATCACAATTGCCTTCAAATTGAAGTCTTCACTTCCAGTTTGAATAGATACATATAATTATATAACCATAGGTATAGTACCTATGGTTTAAAATAGGTCCAAATTTTTTTTCGTACCACTTGCTCAAAAAAGTGACATTCTGTGCCACAAAAAGCGAACATAACAATAGTCATTTTTAATCTGTTAAAAACAGGGAAAGAAAATTGTACTGAATTTTATTCATCCTCTAGGGGGAGAATGTGATTTAAATTTGGAATACTTACCGAAATTTATACTGAACTACATCTGTGTTTACACCATTGAGTTTGTATATAAAGCACTATACAATTATACATCTTTTTGAAAAAGGAATACGCATTTATTATGCAGTTATGATTATTAAATAAAAATTACGAAAACCGACGAGGCTGTATGAGCTTGATGCCTTTGCTTTTCCGACAAAAAAATATTAGTCTAGGAATTTGCCGCGTTTTTGTTTTCTTCAAATACATAAACGTTAAGTTTATTTTAATGCTTATCTCATATTATTATTGTGTTAATTTTTTCGCAAATGGTACGAAAAGTAGAGTATTTTCCTCGGTGATAAAGCTGTCTTAGTCTTGGGTGAACTTAAATCCCTCGCTACACTCAGGACTCGTCTTAAATCCCTCGCTTCGCTCGTGATTTCAGTTTTTAACACCCTCGCTACGCTCGGGAGTAAACCTCGAGTCCTTCGTTACGTTCGCGATTTAAATCGTCACCCGCGACAGAAGACACTGCTTTATCCCCTTGGTTAATAATCTACTATTTCGGTTGTCTTTATCGATGTGAAATCATAATATTATGTAAACCATCAACTTTTTTATTTAATTATACTCTTTAATTGCATAATTTACAGTCTACAGATCATCCTTACTAATATTATAAATGCGAAAGTTTTGTTGGTTTGTTGGTTTATCCTTCAATCACTCCACTACAAAGCAACAGATCGACGTGATATTTGCATGGGTATAGTTGAGGATCTGGAGAACTACATATTATCCCGGAAAATCAAAGAGTTCCTGAGGGATTTTTAAAAACTAAATCCACGCCGACAAAGTCGCGGGCATCAGCTAGTAAATGAATAAAGCTCATAACTTATGCGCGCGTTATGTTCAAAATAGCAAATACACTTCATATTATTTGTTAGAACACCAGCATTGTTTTTTGAATATGAATAATAAAATAATTAATTAAAAATATAAAAATAATACATGCATAGTATGCATAGTATGCCTATCGTAATTAATGATTGGATCTCATGCCCAAAGTAAAGGGTCATTTTCATTAATTGATAAACCAGTCGATGCACAATTTAGAGCATGCTGTGACTTCCTCCAATACGGGATAGCGACTAGGTAGTACTCTGAATAGGTGTTGAAGTATAGATAAATATTTCTACTTAGTGGCTATAGTGGTTAATAACCCAGGAGCCTGTTTAATCAAATCCATTTTCTCTTTCAATGTCGACAGTTACCTCGCCCATAATATATTCGAGACAGGTAATATAGCAAGTTCAATTTATATGTTGAAACAAGGTTGGAACAGTTTGACGACACCTGCGATCGTCTGACGGAACAGAATGGCGGTGCGTAATTTAATACACGTCCTCTTTCGTCTCAGGATGGGGTAAATTCAATGACAAAGTCATACATCAGGCCCTAGTTATTGGGGATTTAGTTGGTTTGGAAGATTGACCCTTCCTAATAGTGTTAAATTGCTTAATTAGAAGATTCTTGAAAGTTAAACGCAAGATTCAGTAAGTAAAGCTTCAATAGCTTAAACGACAAGAAGAGGATTGAAATCAGAAAGGTCGCCGTTTCAAATCCCATTTGAAATAAAATACCTACTAAAACGATCATTTATGTACCATGTTCTTATACCAACTTCATGCGGAAACAAACTATAATAATAATAAGTATAACACAAACACACAATCGAATATTATTTAAAATTGTTTATGAAAGAAAAAAGGTTCACCAGTCGTCATTTTTAGTACAGCTTTATTTTTAGTACCTGTGTAACTGGGATCTCAATGGATTAAGGATTAAAGATCAATTAAAGAGGCTTTTTATCTACCCAGTTTCTTAAATAGGCAGGTTTAAAAGTACACTAGTTACTGTCGGTAAAAGAGCAAAAGATTCGGGAGCTCATTGTAGTAGAGGTTTCTCACATATCCATGACTCATTTAACGGTTTCACTGTATCAAGATTTTTAATATCACATAATATAATGAGAAAATAGTCGCCTGAGCATGTCTTAACGTTTTTACTATGTATAAGTACCTAGTAGGGATAGTTTAGAACAGAGCGAGTGCGAAATTGGGTAAAGTGGCACCACATTCATCACATTACGTAGAGCCCGGGGATTCGAAGTTTGTTTCGCTTTAACAAAACCGAGTTTTCATTTACTGGCTCTATCTGTATCGCTTTCGCAAGGAAATCTTGACAAACTTTTGTTGTGTGACGAAAGTTTTGTTGAGTTTTTAAAGTTTATTAAACATATATAAATAAAAAAATTAAGTGGCACTCGGGGACTGCCGCGTTAAAGCTATTGCATAGCATTTTTTATCAACTTATGCAATTATAATATTTATGTATTTTTTTTGCATAATAAAAATTATGAAAAAGAAATAATTAAAAACAAACAAACAAGAAAAGCGCACTGTCACTACTTCGCGAGTGAGATTCGAACCTGCGACATCTAAAGAAAGCGGCCGCTCGCCCACTGCGCCAAACAGAGCTAAATGTGAACCTCTAAAATGTTGAACGCTTACTGAACGACGGTGTTAGGTTTTTATTCGTTACGGAATTTCTTGATTCGGTCGCCGCGCTCAAACTGTTTGTCCTAGTTCAAAGCCCGCGATAAAATAGCTTAAATATCTTGCAAGAAATGAAATGATAATGTCGTGTTGAATTATAGGGACTAATAACGGACACTTATTTTTACTAAAAAGGGCATTGATTACACAAAGTAAGGAATCCCTTCATTTAACAACTAAACAAATATCCATTACTTAATAATTGATTAATTAAAACAACAAACACAAGTAGGTATAAAGAGATGTGAATGACGTGACAAACAGAAGCAGACGAGGCCACTGGTATCTGTATCCGTTGGATTTTATTTTGTTTTAGTTGGTTTTTTAATTGACGAGCAGCGAGGCAGGCCTCCTTACAGAACGTATATTACGACCACTTTTATAAGTTACATCTGCAAAATTCGTTAGCGCATCAGAAAGCAATTATTAATAATAATTGCTTTCTGATGCGCTAATTATCTAACTAACGCTGACTAAAAAGGTTTGCACACTGCAACTGTAGCCAACTTGTCTGTTGTATGACATGCAATACTGTCCATTTTTACGTACAGATTTTACTATGATCTTAGTTGTCCTAAAGTCGCCGAAATCACGTGGATACCTTCGTCACGAAACAATCATAGCTAAACCGATTTCAGAAACAATTATAGCTAAACCGATATCCAGAAACAATTTAAAAGATACTTGCAATAATATTATTAAGTTGCCATGTTTATTAATTTTTTCACGCTGCTAGATTTCGATTTACTTCGCGCTCCGTTAAATACCCTTTGATAACTTTGCACCGTTAAAACTCTGCATCTGAACTGCCAGTTTCGCTTCTGTTCTTTTTTTTTTCGTTAAACAACGGGCAATTCAAGGGTTCTTCAAGCATGCCCTGGATATTTCCAACGTCTTACGTCGTACGATCATAGTCGTTGATGCATCTTCATTTACGTGAAAGCGGCAGTATCATAGTGTTAATCACTATTATTTTGAAGGAATGAGTACAACTATACCACAGCTTTTTTATAGAGTCCAGCCCAATCACTCGCAAATCTTAAATAAAGTGGTAGGCGTGTGTACACTGTACATAAACTGTGTGATTTCCCTCGAGAACGACTTGTAAATATGTAAGGTTAGTAATTTGGCGCCGACTGTGGCGTACTTAATGTGCAACTAGTCTTTTGATTAAACTGTCGTCTCGACGGCATTACAGTTTCCTACATAATATGGTAACCTATTTTTAAATTATACCTACTCTCGGGAGCAAGTAAATCGAATCAGGGTGCGAATTTTTCATCATCGATACTAATATTATCCTTACTATTCATACTAATACTATAAATGCGAAAGTGTGTCTGTTTGTTGGTTTGTTAGGTTGTCCTTCAATCACGCTGCAACAGAGCTACGACAGAGGATCGACATGATTTTTTGCATGGCTATAGTTGAGGAGCTGTAGAGTGACATAGGCTACTTTTTATCCCGGAGTTCCCGAGGGATTTTTATAAACTAAATCCACGCGGACGAAGTTGCTGGCATGAGCTAGTATCAAATAATACTAAGCACAGATATTCCCACTAATTTCCAGTTATAATTTTGTATTATTTGGAAAAATTAAGCAACCGAAATACTCAATCGCAACAGTCAATCACACACAGAGTTTTTAATTTGTAATAAATCCAAAAATAGTGATCGCGGCTAAAATTAGTAGGTACCTACGTTAGGTAGCGTTTCTTTTAGAATAGGATAGAATAATTTTTTATTCAAATAAACTTTTAAAAAGTTCTTTCGAGCCGTTAAGTGACGAATGTGTGGTTCGGAATGCCATTTTAAAACATAAACTATAATCAAAGGTGTGCGTTTAGACTAGTGAGTTATAATAATTGTGACCAAAATAGTATCCAAGATAAAACCTAATGAACTAAAGTGAAACTTAATTATCTTATACTGTACGATGTACGTGTACATTTACCTACATAAAGTTTCGAAGTTTTAAGAGTGATGTTGAGAAATTCTGCCTATAAATTCTCCAGGTTAAATTTTAATCAAAAGTAGGTACCTATATACTGTATCCTATAAACACGTGTTTATTTTATATTTTTTTAAGCAGCTCTTGTTTCATTACGTACAAAATAACGTTTCTATTTTTAAACAAGAACAAAAAATTTACCCCTAAAAGCCCAAAGTGTACTAAACTTTTCTTTTTTTCGTCTTTTCTAAAAAGAATATTTAGTCATGCTGTACTTTAATAATATTCTTCTCTCCCCTCTTAATAAGCGGAAAGCTCGTGTTAGGAATGGATACGACAATAATTTCTTATTGCAACTGGTGGGGATTGAAGTGTCGACCTTTTTGATTTCAGTCCACTTTCTTCAACCTTTACGCTATTGAAGTTTAAAACTCTGCCAAGAAACTCGTTCTACACCTTTTCCTAATATAAATAGGTACCCTAACTGTTTATATTTCTGGGGTAAGGAGTGTGTGTCTGCTGCTGAAGTGAAATTCAATTTAAAATAGAGCCGACAGCTCAATTAAGCGCCAGTCAAGTCGTACTTCGGTGCAAGGCCAAGAACTGTCGCGCTACATTTTGAGATGGAAATTCGTTGCAGTTGACATTGATATAATTTATTCGGATAACGTCGGCAAAATTTTGTAAAGGATTCACATTTTTTGATGCGAAGGTATCATGATAAACTTCATGCGATTATATTTTGTAATTGTTGCAGTAGGAACTATAGAAATATTGTGAAATATTACGATTGGTAGAAAATTAAGGGGGGTAATAATTATGCAACATTCAGCTAGCAACTTCCATCGCATACATTTACATTTGCTTATAATCCACTGTTTTGGTTTGCAGGTCATATCACATGCTACGGGCATTGCATCCAGGATGCAAGCTATCTCTTTGTAAAATTTTGTCGAGATTGATTCAGCGTTAGAGCCGTGAAAATGCGTGAAAAGGTAATACGGCCGCGGGATAGTCTAAAAATTACATCTAAGTACAGTGTGTCGATCGCAAACTCTCCTCTCTCGCTATTAGCTAATAAAATGCAAAAGTGATAAATTCTGCCCATCATCACAGTTGAGATTTTTTTTTTAATATCAATGGCGAGCAAACGGGCAGGCGGATCACCTGATGTTAAGTGATTACCGCCGCCCGCCGACACCACCAATGCGTTGTCGGCTTTTCAGGAATTTGTTGGCCCACCCCTTGAATAACCCCAAGTTGTAATTATGTGGGAACAACGTCGAAGGGAGTTGGTTCAGTTTGGTAGTGCGTGGCATAGCACTACCAAAGAGATCTGGCATAGCGGTAGGTCGAAGTGTTCCAGGCACACAGGTGGTGAGATTGTAGCAATAATATACCTAATTGATGCAGCTTTTCCACAATCAACCAGCTGATAAAGGATGAAAATTCTAAAGATTAGTGCTTTATCCTACTAACGAACTACTTGCGGAGGTCGTAAGTGTGGGCGGAAAAATGCGGTTATATTGAAGTATGTTGTAGGCGTTGATACGTGGGCGTCAATCAGAATTCTCATTCATCGACCGAGCGAAGCGAAGGTCTCTGAGTTTACTAGAGCGATTTGCACTTGTCCGTCCGTCCGTCTGTCACAGCCTTATAACTTCTGAATTACTGAACGTAATTACTTCAATTTTAGATATGATATGTAAACCGATGGCCTCCAGCCGAAAATGGCTTAAAAAGTTATAAAAATCTTTATTTCAGGGGGGCTCCCATACGAAATGGGGGGCTTTCAAAGTGGAGATTGTATTCGAGGCTAGATTTCTAAAACCACTTTGTTTTAAAACTTGAAACTTACACATAATTTGAGTTATATTCTGTACTTGAACAACAAATACTAAGATTAGATAAATATTATAAAGAAACGAAATTATTTGAGTTTTAATGGGCATCAATGTTTTTAACAAAACTTCACTATACTGTTACTAGATGGCGCTGTCTTTAATATTGTAAATATGCATCCCATCCACGAAAGCAGATGACGATTGACGTCATCAGATTCGGCGCGTTTTAATTACAATATAATATAGTTAAAACTACCTTATGGGAATTATGGGAAACCGCGAGGTCTCAGTTCGGGGCGGTATTAATAGAATTTCTTTGGAAGCTAGAACGTAGCTTGAATATAATATGAACCTAAGTGCACTTAGAAGAAGAAAGAAGAAACTGAAAATTTTCAGTTGACTGAGTTTTGTACGATAAATTATGGTAATGTCACCTACTGTTACTTCTAGGAATGAAAGTTAATATACTTGTAAAACATAAACTATATTCTTCTTCTTCTTTATCAACCGATGGACTTCCACTGCTGAACCAGTGCAGACGTTCAGCGAGCCACAAAGCTGAAGTGGAAATGGGCGGGGCACATAGTTCGAGGAACTGATAGTCGTTGAGATCCTGAAGTGCTGGATTGGTCAACACTGGAAAAGGGTAGTGTTAGTACCACTAACTACAGTAACACTAATCTACTACCCCACCCAGAGTGGGTACCTACCCCCACTAGGTCTACCGAAGACATCAAGTGAGTAGCAGGGAGACCTAATCTTTGTTATATCAAATCTTTTATATTCAGACTTAGCTATATCTAATCTATAGTTTTGTCTTCAAGATGGAATTATATAATGCATGTGTCTCCTGCACAACCTTTCAAGTAAATAACATTAAAATTGATACAAGTATTAATGTAATTGAACTATTCGACGTTAATTACAATCAGGTGCACCGTAACCATAGGTGATATGACATACAGGAATTGCTCGGGTCACTACAATCAGATAAAAAGCTTTTGAGCCATTTATTTTCACAATCACCTCGTGCAAATAATAAATGGTCGTTCATTACATTCATAATGAAATCAGCGATTTCGAACTGAATTAATCCAGTTGTTTTTCTCCACGTTTCAAAGGTAATTTTGTTAAATGAAGGCGCTA
The DNA here is from genome assembly GCA_029955525.1 of Oeneis ivallda. Classification (NCBI taxonomy): domain Eukaryota; kingdom Metazoa; phylum Arthropoda; class Insecta; order Lepidoptera; family Nymphalidae; genus Oeneis; species Oeneis ivallda. The sequence continues at coordinate 18,182,043 of JARPMR010000006.1, read as the reverse complement.
TAATTTTATCCTATTTTCGGTATATTTTCCAATATGGATCTTGCCGCTTTTGTGGTCGTTTGTGATCTCCATTAAATCTCCAACCTACATTTCAACCTTGCCGCTGCCGCAAACTTTGGTCATTAATGATAAACTTATTCATTAGAGGTTGCGATATCTTACCTAGATGTATACATAATATTTTGGACCTAATGAAGTAATTAGATACTAAAGTATTTCCCAGGTGTAATAGAAAATTTGCAAAGCTTTTAGTATGAAAGTTTCGAGTAGGCTAAAACCGAGTAGTAGATATGAATATTAATATAGTTTTTTTACTATCTAGTGAAACATGTATTAGTTTAGACGGTAAAAATATAAATTCGGATTAATATAATTTAATATGAAAATTCTTTTTAATTTAAAAGCCAATTTCAAACGCCCGCGCCACTACAAAGTGTATAATTTATTGTTGATTATTTAAAAACTGCTCGACCGATTTCGATAAAATTTAAATGGGACCACCTGGAAAGTATACCCTTTCAAACAAAAAGAGAATTTTATAAAACGGTTCAAACATCTTCGAGTAATCGGTGAACATACATAAAAAAATAATTAAAAAAAATATTCCAACGAATTGAGAACCTTATACTTTTTTGAAGTCGGTTATAAATTAGTAGGTATCTATACAAATAATATGTCAACACGTTGCTTTTGCAAGTCTCATGCATAGATTTGGGATTGGTAGCTTAGTCGTAGCTACTACCAATCCTAAATCTCTTGGTCTGGGGTGTAAAAAATTGCTTGCTCTAAGCAAGCAGTTTTTTATTAAAAAGAAAGAAAGAAAAAGAATTTATTTAAAAGGTTGGCCGCACATCACTATAACTTTATGTAGACCCCGGCGCTTCTACCTCACGGGCATTTATGTAGGCTAAAAAACCCAAGCAACAGAAGCGCCGAGTTAATATATTTAATTATTACGTCACGTGTGGCACAACCCGAAAAAAAGGTCCAAGCTCAGAAAAATGTTGTAAGCTTTTATGAAAATATGCAGCGCTGATTTTCTGCCAGGATCCAGCGGGTGACGCCGCATCGGGTTCGGGTGAATAGCTGCACTGCATCAATCATTGCCACATTGCTAATTATTATTATTGGCTGAGTTTATGGTATTCTTGATGCAACAATGCATTTTAGCATTGTAGAGGGTGTCGATCATTCAGAAATTACGTTTCTTATCATCACTAGATCAACCATTTTTGGACAATCCCGCAGCCCGTTTCGGATTCGGACGTTTTTACGAGCCTAGGTAATTTGCGTTCGTTAAAGAGGCCCAGTGTACTCAGAGGCGTATTAATTACTCGTAGAAGGGGCGTAATTACTAGTCTTGGGCATAAATATGAACCAAGAACGCTGTTCTTACGTGGGTATTGTTTTGACTCATTTCATTCGACATGGATCCCTGTCAGTTACTGATAAGCCAACTAAATTGGTACCATTTGCATGGGGGGTTACTTTACATGGCTACACTCTACAGGCACGGGGCGGCGAGCGTATCTCTGCCAATTATTTATTTGTAAAACGCAACTACAGTATTATGAATCTACATATATAAGCAAAAATCAATTGCTTTTCGTTAGTCTGGCTGAAATTCAAAAGCGGCGATTTGAATATAATATAAACTTTTTTGTTTTGTCCGCTCTAATACAGGGGTGGTTTAAAAAAATAGGGAAACATTAAAAGAACAGCTGAAAAATCGAAAGAATCAAAAATATTCTAGCGTGTTATAGGATGCATTATCGTAAGGCTTTATAGTAAGTTAAGGAACCTGTGTGCTGCCTACTGGTGGTATTTTTGTTTAGTTAAGTTATTAAGCAAAGAATAACAAGCCAGCAAGTAGTAAACGAGTAACAAATTGTAAGTTCTAATCACACATCTGATCTGAACTCGGAAAAAAGTTAAGATCTATGAGACTACAATCCTTGCAAATGGTTAAATCAGATTCAGCGCTAAAGGCCAAATGTAAGTTTTAAACAAAGAGGACGTCCTCGAGAACTGAGCAGTTAGCGCGGGTAAAGTCGTTATCTCGCTGAGCAGTTTAGCTGAGCACTCTCTCCGCTGTCGAGGAGCTACGTGACTCAGAGGCGCCACCCGCGCAGACTTAGCGCAACTCGCGATGTCTTACGGACAAATATGATGAAATTTTAATAAACAAGCAATACAAATTCGCTCGTTTGTAGCAACACTGTTTTATCTCAATTATTTCAAAATCGCGATTTTAAAAAAATTCTAATTATTTATTGATCCTTGGACACATTTCTTAAGATTTTTAAATCTTAGGCCGACTTGCACCAAACTTCTTAGTCATGTTAAGTTAAATTTTATAACGCTGTCACTTTTTGACAATACTATTTCAGAGTTGACATGAGAAGAACAGGTTTAGAAAATGTAACTAAACTAGCGGCACGCTATGATGGCCGGTTTGACGTTTGTCCGCTCATGAAGTTCCGTATTAATTGATAACGACTTTGAAGGAAATAATTGTATTACTTTATTGACGATAGTGATGTGCAGAGATTCATAAATTTTATCGAATGTAGTTTTAGGTTTAGGACTCAAAATTTATTTATTAAATTGATTTCTAAAATGTATACAAGTGTAGAAAAATCAGTTTGCACCATTTAAGGGGTGAATGTACTTGTGAATATGAACAATTTTCACTATGTGGACAAACCTCTGAAATCGCAAAAAAATATCAGCTGTTTCATACAAAAGGTAAAATTTTTATTTTTATATGATATATACCACAACTCGGCATTTGGTTTTCTAAATTGAAAATTTTTAAAAATGGAATCTAATACGATCGTCACATAGGATCGCTGGCTAGCACAACTACTACCTCCGGCAAACTCGCGTCAATGCTCAATGAAAAACAAAGCAGTTTCGAATTGACGTTGCTTCGAAAAGTATAAACTGTCAGTGCAATGCGATTGTGATATAGTTTTGACCTGGCTTTGGATTTCAAATATTGATACTGCATTACTGTTGACCCTTGCTCGTTAATTTGGACTCTGTTCAAGCCCTTTGTTGTGGATTTCGTCGATATGACCGAACGTACGCAGAGAACTGTTCTAAATAGTCAGACACGTGAGTTCGTAATACGCCTTCGTAACTATTTCGATCGTGAAGCTCAAAATGGAGGGCCAATTTTACCTATAACGTCAGTGGTTGAACGCGTAGCTGATGCGCTTAATATTGGACAACGAACTGTTAGACGGATAACTAAAAAAAAATATGGCGAGACTGGCACAGAAGAAAATAAACTTCACACACCAAAAAAGAGAAAACGAGCAAAACCAGTCGTAGGCATCGATAGCTTTGATGCCGATGCTATCCGAAGACATGTTTACGGCTACTATTTACAGAAGGAGTATCCAACAAGAAAAAAGTTGGTGCATTCACTGAAGGAAGCTGGATTATTCTTCGGTGGGGAAAGTTCTTTAACGAAGATTTTGAAGACCATTGGATTTCGATACAAAAAATGTAACAAACGCAAAATATTGATGGAAAGATTTGATATAGCGATGGCAAGGTATACTTTTTTACGGCAAGTGAAAGAAATCAAAAATTGGCAAAATGTTGTGTTCTTGGATGAAACATGGCTTAATGCTAACCATACTGTAGGCCGTTCTTGGAACGATGACACAGCAGCATCTACTTCCAAAGTTCCTGTAGGAAAAGGATCGCGACTTATAATTTGTCACGCCGGAACCATCAACGGGTTTGTCGAAGGTTCTCTCATGGCTTTTGCGTCAAAAACCACTGGAGACTATCATGAAGACATGAATGGAGAAAAGTTTACTGAATGGTTTACCTCAATGTTGTGTAGCCTCCCTGAACCATCTATTATAATTATGGACAACGCCCCATACCACTCGATGCAAATTGACAAGCCACCTGCCCAATCCCAAAAGAAAGCTGATATCGTCGCATGGCTTCGTAAAAATGGCGTAGATGCAAACATGAATATGTTAAAAGCGGAATTAGTACGTCTTTTAAAAGAAAACAAACCAACCAAGATCCGATACGTCATTGACGAAATAGCATTAGAACATGGGCACAGAGTTATACGGTTACCGCCTTACCATTGTGAGTATAATGCGATTGAGTTGGTGTGGGCTCAAATTAAGGGATATGCTGCAAGACACAATACAGAACCCCCATTTACCACAAAAAAAATGCTAAAATTATTAGAAGAAGCTTGTGAACATGTGACTAAAGGAGACTGGGAAAAGGTTGTGAATAGAACTGTTAAATTAATAAGGGAAGATTATGAAAGAGATGTGAAAATAGATAATATTATAGAAAACGAACATATAATTATTAATGTAGGTGATGATAGCAGTGACGACAGTGAAAATAGTAGTATGGACGAATCTGATTAATTATGGCCTTTTGTGGCACCTTTTTTGGTATCTTTTGTATTCATATGTTTCTTGTGTGCATATAAAGTATGTATATTCATTTTCATTCAAATATTCAGTTCGTTCAAATAAATTAAATAAACATATACATTTTTGTTTTATTAAACCTATTTAATCAGGTACAAAAACAAAACTTAATTGTTTTTTGTTCGAGAATAAATTGACATTCCACATCACTATTGTAATGTGTCAAACCGGCCATCATAGCGTGCCGCTAGTGTAAGCATCATTAAGCTGTTTGGTGAGAGTTTGGCAAGTCGGCCGTGTTTGTTTGTTTATAGTGAACATTTGTGAGCTTACTTCCTTTTCAATTAAATGTAGTTTTCCTACATAAAATATTAAAATCAGCATCACTTTGTCGATGCAATTAAACTAGGTATATAACATGCTTTGACGATGAAGGAAAACATTTCGCTTTTTTCCGGTTTGGTTTGGTAGGTCTGTGCATGTTCATTATAGTTAATTATGCGTACCTTTATTGAAACGCGCAGCATGGGCGTCGCCTGGGGGGGGGGGAGGGGGGGGCAGCTGCCCCCCCCCCCCCAAGACATTTGAAAAATATAGTACTAGTAGACACTTCATCATTGAAATCCAGATACCGCTGCCAAATCTTCAACTGTGAAGCTGAAAAACATATACTTAACTAGCTTTTGCCCTCAACTTCGATCGCATGGCATAAGGTTTTTAAAAATTCAGTGGGAACCCTGTCAACTGGCCCCCCCTTGGCCATCGGCTGGCGACGCTCTTGGAGTCATACACCAATCTCTAAACTAATCTAAATACAGTAAGCATCTCATTCTGTCCTTTTCATAATGCTCCCCGCGGAAAAGGGGAGGACTAGATTTAGAGCTGTCGATTTGTTTTAGTTTGGTGATTGTGTACAACAGAATTAGCAACAGTGTAGACCTTGCTTAGAAAATACGTGACTCGGACTCGTGCCAACTGCGCTGTCTCAGAACGCAACTTATGAAATCTTAAATTGAAATTCCCAATACTTTCTCTTGCTTCAATACTTTTCAAAAAGTTTCTTAAATACAACTTTAAAAATCAACCTTTGATTCAAACACGTGCTTATCTTAACTAATATTATACCTAAATGCATAATTGGGTTTGTTTGTTGGTTACGATTTAACATATATATTTTATGTAGTCATAGGATTATGTTATTATTATAGCGAAATAAACAAACACATTTCTCTCATTTTCTTGCTTTCATTTTCATGATTATTATATTTTATGAATCATGCTAGTATGTTTATGATTTTTATGACTTAAATTGTCATAACAATCTTTAACCTGACTACGGATTGGATTTATAACATCCGTAATATTGATTTTGTAATGTACCGGTAACTTGAGGTGACTTTGTACCTGCGGGGGTCACTTTGAACCAAATCCGAACAACTTTCAAAATGAAATGAAAAAAAGTTCTTGACTTAAAAATATATTGACTTCTGAATGCAATCCTTAAATGCCAATGGTCTGTCGAGAAAGTTGACAGGTTAGTATTCCTGCAATTACCTGTGCAACGATTGACAACGTAAAAGTTGAAATTTTTTTAAAAAAAGAAATTTGTAAAATCCGTGTGTACCTGTACAATCATTGCACATAAGCAGGTAAACCTAATAATATTTTATGCGTTATTAGTTCTATTTTACTTTAAAGAAGGAATTTCAGCCCCTAATTCAATGGATGTAATTTTTGAAGCTTTGTTTTTGACCGTTAGATCGAAATGTCGGTAAAATGGGGTACTTTGCACCAGACTCATTTTGACTTATGCGAAGAAAATATATTTGACTACTTTGGTTAATTAGCTCATATTGAGTTTAAAAAGCTTTTCTTTTTATTATTCGATGATAAGATAGTCCTTGACTGGGATCTCACCTGATGATAAGTAACGATGCAGTCTAAGATGGTAGTTGCCTGGGTACGTCTTTGACTGTAGGGTAGTAACTAGCCACGGCCAAAGCCTCTCAACAGACTAGACCAGAGACAATTCAGAAATTATAAATTCCCAAATTGACTCCACCGGGAATCTTACCCTAGACCTCCCAGTTATAAGACCACAGCGCTCACCACTGTGCCAGGGGAGGTCGTCAAAAGCTTCATTACAATAATTCTATGATTATTCAGATTATCCTGATGGTTGCCTTTTAGAGCCCAGCAGCCATGAGGAGATCCTCATACACTTTGACCAGTAACCTTAGACTCAAAGACGAGAAGCGTGAGAAAGAGTCATTTTTGGTGGTGAAATAAGATGAGAAATTGTACCCTGGTCTCATTAATGACTTAAATGAAAAGGGAGCAACTGCAGACTCCTATCGATTCCCGTCGGGGGCAAATTGGGAATTAATAATTTATGAATTGTATCTGGTCTGCTCTGGTGGAAGGTTTTGGCTATGGCTAGTTAACAGGTTAAAGACGTGCCGCTGGGCGATTTAGCGTTCCGGCACGATGGCGTTAGAAATAGATTAGGGGTATGGGTTGGATTTACGGTGCCATACCAAGTTAGACCACTACTATCTTAAACTGCGTCGTCACTTACCATCAGGTGAGATTGCAGTCAAGGACTATCTTGTCATCGGATAGTAAAAATTTATGGCATTCAGTGAAGATTTTCTTCATAAAGTATGTGGGGGTGTGCGTGTGGCGCAAAGTTTCCCCGTCGAAGGAGATACTTTGCACAAATTTTAATTTAAATAAAAATAATGTTTCTGATTATGTGCCACTGTTTATTAGTCAATAAAAACCATGGTAGATATCCAGTCTTTCAGTCACTAAAACTACTTTAGTTTAAATTAAAGTATTTTACTTTTACTAGGAACATAAAAAAAATTGGTACAATGTCACCCCAATGAATCTATTGAACACCTTATTCATTAAAATCGGTTCAGTAGTTTACGCGCTACGGTGGAACATTCCTTTTTGGATTTTGCGTAATAAAATGGTCTCTCCTTCGTCAGTGACGTTGTCCTAATTGCAAAGTAAGTTGTCGCTAAAAGAGGGATTGGCAATAAAACAATCAATTTACTACATTGCGTCAACATTCCCCTCTGGAAAATAAAAAAGCCAGGCGAAAGGTGAAATTGTTTTTCTTATTGCTGTCAAACCGGATAGACCTTTGCAGAGGAGGCTAGAAGTAGGTACCTAATTGGCCTTTTCTTTTAATGTCATTTATGATTTAAACCATAAATAAACCAACCATAGGTTAAGGTATTATATTTGTCTCAAGCGTGCAGGTGTCCTCACGATGTTCCTTCACCGTTGAAACATGTGATATTTAATTTCTAGTCATTACATGGTCTACGTCTGTGGCCAATGAACGATGAACCGTCCGCCGTCACCGGAAATTAGACGGTGCCTCGTTCATCGTTTATTTTTGCGAATATGTTTTGTGAAAATGCGCCTAAGGCCCTTTGTCATTAGGGCGAATTAAGACGGTTTGTATTTGTATTTGAATTGTTTATTTCTTCGATTGAGGCTTACAAAAGCGCTTACGAATCGAGTAGTACGAGTCAAAAATGTTACATCATCAAATAAATTAAAAAATCTACAAAAATATTAAATCTAGCACAGATAAATAAAATACAAATTAAAGGAGGTTGGCAAATTTTGACCCAGCATTTTTAAAAAGCGTTCAGATTCAGAAATCATTACCATTACTGTGTAAACCCGATATTTTTAGAAGATGGGGATCAATAATATAATTATTTAATAACCGTTACATGGCAATACTAGACTTTGATGAACTTTTTTGTTAGACTGGTTTACTAGAACAAGCATGAGAAGTTTGATTCGTGAACGTGGGCTTGAGGCCCACGGTTCAGTATGTCTGGGTCAGAAACTCTAAGGTTCCTTTTCGCTCTTCACTTCACTTGTGTGTTTTTTGTAAGAATAGAGTTTCTGTATTCCCAACCGGTGGTAGAGTCTCGGCGTGTCCGAGCCACAGGTTGGCCTACATGAAATAATTATGACCTGTGGAGCTACATCAACATCTCTATCACAATCGATCGATGAGTTGTTCCATTCTTGCGAATCTCAAATATTCATGGAAAACTTTTGAGGCGCCTCGTTTACCTACTTGAGTTACAAAGCCAAACCTATCAAATAGCTTGGAATATAAGAGAATACGAAATCTTATCTCTTAAATGGTTTCTTCCAACAAAGATATACAAACCTTCGTGCTTTACAGGCGAAGCTGCTACAAACATTTATACTGAATAGCTTGCTAATAGGTTAATTAAAAAAAATTAAAAAAACTTGAGAGGTGTCAAGGGAGACCCGGATGGAACGTAGTTCCTTTCGATTACATTGTGTTCGGTATTTTCGCGGTACAATAATGGGTCTCCGTAGCCTTGTGACTTCTGCAGTCGCCTAACAGTCAAAGGTCGATGGTTCGAATCCCAGCTCGACAGACCGAATTTTTCGTTTTCAATTTTATTTTAAACAATTTCCACATGTGGAACCTTTCCCTAATTTTTTATAACTTATAAGTTATCGACTTTGAACTGTTAAGCGACTGCCGGAGCCACAAGGCTACGGAGACCCAATATTGTACCGCGAAAATACCGAACACAATGTAAAATTCACATTAAACAAAAAGTGTCGGTTTCAAAAAAGTGTCGAGTGTCGGTTCCTTAATTTTTTCCGTCTAGCCCCCTTCCGCACCGCGCGATAAGGAACTACGTTCCAAAAATGTATTATGTAATGAAAGTACATAGTTCTAATTGCGGTCAAAAGAGAATTTAGGGAGGATAAAGGAATTACATAACAAAGCAAAGCATGTACCTACCAGATTCCACGTAGCCTACCCCTAGAGTATCTTTGTATAAAGCGAAGGGATGATGAATAGTTTCTTCTGGCGTAGCCCATTTAAAAAACCTCCAAACGCGCCAAAGTTCTCGAATTATGTACACCTATTATCCAACACAGCCACTATTATATTGATATTTTTTAGTCAAAGTAAGTACTATTATTAAATATTTATTTCTCAGTAAAAACTACTTTTGCCACTTTCTAATATAAGTACTATTATAAATTATCATTATAATTATTATTATTATAATTATTATTATTATATATTATTTTTATAGAGCGCCAGACCTACAGATTAATTTTAATTTCACTAATCGCTACAAATTAACTGCATACATTTGATAAAATAACTTACAATTACACTGAATTTACGTGTTTTTAACTCACATGGGATACATATTTTAATTATTAAAACGTTACACGTATGATTTATGTAACGATAAAAAATATGAACAACAAAACATAACGTGTTATTTGCCTAATAAGTAAGCTTGAAAGTATAAAATACATAGCTGTTTCGTCCTCTACCTCCAAAGATACAGATCAGATCTTCGCCAAATTAAAATGGGTTCAATCCGACAATACTTGCTTCCAAAAGAAAAGATTGGGCAAGGGTCTCTTCTCAGAAAAATAAGGGTTGAGGCCACAGCCATCCACGCTGATCAAATGCGGATTGACACACTTCATCAATCTTTGAGAACATTATAGAGAACACTGAGGCATGCAGGTTTTCTCACTATGGTTTCCTTCACTGTTAAAGCAAGTTATAATATTTAATTGCGCTTTGGAGTGTTCGCTTCCTATGGGACACAATAATAGGTATATAACTTCCCAGACAACCGGTGCAGCTACTTCAAAAGTTGAAGCTGTAATAAAGTTTGTCGAGGAGCCAATACACGGAACCACTATTTGGAATATAACTTCCACATATACGGTCCCGTCTCTTGTTAAAACTTCGCCAAGTCAGTAATTCTGCGAATAGTCTATTGAGGTCAAGTTGTACATAGTATTTTGAATAACGATAAGAGTTAACAACTACAAGTGTTGAACGACTTCAGTAGCACAGTGGTGTGTGCTTAGATAACGCTTCCTATCTGAGTCAACTTTTTGAAATTTCAAGATAAATAAACATAAACTTCAAACCCTTAAATAGCATGATCCTGATACAAAATCAGAACTTAGTTACTACTTAATGAACCTAGTAACCCTTTTTCCCGCATGAAATACTCGCACCATGTTTCGAAACTGGAGCAACGCTGTTACTATTACTCGTAGTAATAAATATCTATTCCAAACTCACTATATATTTAAATGTAAGTTTCAAATTACGTTCCCGAGTTGGCACTTGTCGTTATTTCAAAGTAGGATTACCAACAAGTTACAAATAGCAAATAATAATAACTCTCACCTCTTTCACTTAAAATAAAAATTACTCTTGCTTAATTTTTTACCAGGTCTATGGCTTCCAGACTGCCTCTCCTTATGAAAAAGATGTAGTTGATTTTGAATGCAAGAAAATTTTACAAAATTCTAAATTCATTATTTATATTAATATTTGTAAGCACGAGACCAATAATTATATTAAAATTTATTTAATTTTATTATGCCACTGATTAACCTCTTATTGGCCTGAGTAAGGACTACAATGGAAGTGGAATCACAAACACAATCAACAGACCTAAAGGTTTGTGTGGAGACAATGAAGAAAGAAAAAGAAAGAATCTCAAAGTTGTTAAAGAATAATTATATTTTTGGTCGTCAAATATAAATTCCAATACTTATTGGGATTAATAAACTTATTTTTCAATTTTTATGGCAACCCTAATTTCAGGCGATAATGCAGCTTTCTCCAATTCAGGTCACGCTCTGTCGGGATTATGGGCCACGATGCGGCAATGTCCTTTCCTTGTTCCATATTTGGTTCATTGGGTGTCATGCCACCAACTCTAGACTGAGAAGATTGCTGTATAGAACAAGATTAGTCTTTCACAACAGCCGTTTTGCTGGGTTGCCGTTGACGGAGGTAATTTAAGATTTCGCCTATTGATCTTCAGGAAACAAAGGGCAAAATATATATTCACACGAAGCAAAATATTTGTTTTATTTATCAGCTGTTCTATTTTAAACAGTATTATATTTATTTTTCTTATTTAAATGATTACCTTACCTTAATTTTAGATTTACAGTACCTATCTTAGCTGTTTGAGCCGCTGTTTTAGTAATGTTAATTTGAATTTTGAAGCTATCTAAATTAAATATTGTACTTATCTTTCCTTTTTAAACTGATTTAAGTTATAAACCACCCTTTATTTACTATTTATAAAAATATTTTACAGATGTATTGCAAGTTGCAACTCAATCAAAATTTAAAAATATCTTAGATTATTTATTTAATATCGTAGGAAAGTTTTGAAACAGAGATCAAAATTATAATTCAGAACGATATTGAACAAAGCGCCAGATGTTGGGCAATTTATAGGTTTAATATTTTACTGTCCATAAATATTTGATTGCTTTCTTTTAAATTCAAGAGAAAATAAAAAACTGCTTTAAGTGATACACCGTTTTAATTATTTTACCCTTTATTTTATTATTTATAAAAATATTTTACAGATGAATTGCAAGTTGCAACTCAATCAAAATTTAAAAATATCTTAGATTATTTATTTTCGTAGGAAAGTTTTGAAACAGAGATCAAAAATTCTATTCAGATATTGATATTGAACAAAGCGCCAGACGTTGGGCAATTTATAGGTTTAATATTTTATTGTCCATCAATATTGTTTGATTGATTTTTTTTTAATTTAAGAGAAAATGAAATACTATACATGTATATTACGAATTGTTCAAGCCTCATTATCCCAACTGTTAAAGGTGCGGACTGAAAATTGAAACATCGACAGTTCGATCCCCACCCATTTCAATTTTGTCGTACCCACTCCTGAAATCCCTATCCTCTTATTTTGACGGAAGAGGAGAATATTAGTCAAGTTCAATTTGGAACTCTTTGACATTGATATATATTTAAGCAAAATTTTGTCAGTTCAGGAGTTTAGGCGTGTTAATATACAAAAATTCTTTTAAAAAACCGACTTCAAACGCCAGTGAAAAGTATAAAATAATTTCAGTTTGTATACGTATGTTGAAGTCGGGAAATAGAAACGATGGAACAATGAAACGAATGCGCCACGCTAGCCAAAATTTTAGTTTGTAGGTCCAGGCACAGAGTATAATAGTACTTGGTACAGGTATGTTGAAGTCGGGCTAGCGTTGCAGTTTCATTTCATGGATATCATTTAAGACTACTTATCAATACGAATGAAACGAGTCCAAACTAAATAATATGGTTACGTTGTTTCATTACAGAGTGCTCATAACCACCGTTCAGCTTCGTCATCAGACCCTGGAATCTGGATATTATCTAGGACCAGAGTACTTCTCAAGGCGAATCAAACGAGCCCGAACTCCATGGTTTTACATCATTTTACTACAGAATTCCCATAGCCATCTTCCGCCTCCATCATCAGATCAGCTCCATGTTACAATAATATTGCATTGTAATCCGATTTACATGTACATGCACATTTTCAGCTCAATTGGAAACCGGGAATGGTTCTTATACATCTTGCAAGACTTGAACTAAACATATATTGCAAGATAAATAAAAGCTTGTAAAAATAAGATGATAAATGAAATTTAGCTTATGTATGTATGTTATGTACTAGGCATGGTTAAAAGTATACACTTACTCTGATAGCGATTTCCTCTCATTCATTGAGGTGCCGTTCTCCATTTCCGAAGATATTCATCAAATCTTCACCAAAAAATGGGACCTACCTGCAGATACGCCCTTTCAAATAAAAAAAATTTATTGAAATCAGTTAAGATTTGTTTGGACATTGGACATCGAAAAAAAAAAATACGCGTCGAATTGAGAACTACCTCTTTTTGTTTTTTTTTAGTAGGTTTAAAACGTTACGGACAGACAGACTTATTTTGCATTATGGCATTACTAGTATGGAAAATAATAAATGCATTCTGACTTCTAACATCTCGTCTAGTATTACAGTGAAGCACAAACAAATTATAAGTTCTTGGATAGTAACAGAGATATCATACTATTGTTATCTGAAATACAGAAATTGAAACTGAAATCTCTAGTTATCTGAATACACAGAGCTCTCAGTCAAACGAACTTCGTTTGCTTTGGCAAACTTGAATACATTGTTTCATTAGAGACATTGCATAATAGCATACATACAATGGTTTCAAAGCCGACTGTCTATGAATTGACATTGATATAACAGGGTTAAAGAATAAACCGATTGCAGTTTCTTATGATACTAGATGATGCCCGAGAATTATTGAGCGCTAATTAAATAAAATAAAATAAATATATTTGTTTGAAGAGCTGATAGTCGTTGGGGTCCCAAGGTACAGGAGTGGCGACCCGACGCCGAGAGGCGACCATACCCCCCATTGGGTAGACCGACGTCATCAAAAGTGTCGCAGGGAGCCACTGGATTCAGGCAGTGCATAGACTGAGTGAGACTTGTGGAAATCAATCAAATGGAGAAGAAATAAAATAAGAAAGCTAGTTATTTCCCCGTAAGGTTGATAAATCACAAGCAAGCACTCTCACATCGACTGGTACATAGCTATTTGTTCCGGTTGCAATGACGACCGTGCGGCCACTTCGAGCAGTCCTGGCAACCTGCTAGGCTTCTGTAGCAAGCTGAGATTGTTAGAGTTACAACATCGGAAGAAGTGATGCAGAACCCACAACAGACTATCGCGGTTTATGTGTGAAGAATCAATCATCAAGTTATCAAGAAGAATAAAAATTCTTTTCAAAAAACCGACTTCTAACGCCACTACAAAGTATAAAAATAATTTTAGTTTGTCCACGTTTGTTGAAGTCGGGCGGGCCTAAAATACAAACTATGAAATCGATGCGCGACGCTATACAATATGAGAGACTCGTTTGTAGAAGTCGAGCGAGCATCGCGAGTCGGTTTCATAGTTTGTATTTTAGGCCCGCCCGACTTCAACAAACGTGGACAAACTAAAATTATTTTTATACTTTGTAGTGGCGTTAGAAGTCGGTTTTTTGAAAAGAATTTTTATTTTAAGCTTTTAAGTGTAGTATCCTATGATTGAGGAGCTAGGACCTGGAGCTCCATGATGTAGGGCCTACATCATGGTAACAACAACAATGGTCTAGGTAACAAGTATGGCCTACATTGTAGGCCATACTTGTTACCTACAATATCAATTCGTAATCGAAATTTCCTAAATCACCATAGTTTTAGGTGAGTAATATCTCTGCAGCATCAGGCTTGAGGAGTTGAAGGTGAATATTTTTATGGGACCATTTCGCAAACATCCTCTGTCGATTAAAAAAAAAATCACGCGAATCGGTCCAGTAATCCCGGAGAAATCGGTGGACATACATAGAAAAAAAAAAAAAAAGATACCGGCCGAATTGAGAACCTCCTCCTTTTTGGAAGTCGGTTAAAAATAAAGAAAGGCCCTGCGGCCTGGTCTTAGTGCAAAAAATTCTTACTAAGTCATCATCATCAGCATCCCAGGGTTATAGGCCATAGTCCACCATGCTGGCCCAATGCAAATTGGCAGACTTCACACACCTTTGAGAACGTCATGAAGAACTCTCAGGTGTGCAGGTTTCCTCACGATGTTTTCCTTCACCTTTGAAGCATGTGATGTTTCCGGTTTAAGACGTTTATTGCATCATTTAAAAGAATATACAATATTCACTTACACTAGCGGCACGCTATGATGGCCGGTTTGACGTTTGTCCGCTCATGAAGTTCCGTATTAATTGATAACGACTTTGAAGGAAATAATTGTATTACTTTATTGACGATAGTGATGTGCAGAGATTCATAAATTTTATCGAATGTAGTTTTAGGTTTAGGACTCAAAATTTATTTATTAAATTGATTTCTAAAATGTATACAAGTGTAGAAAAATCAGTTTGCACCATTTAAGGGGTGAATGTACTTGTGAATATGAACAATTTTCACTATGTGGACAAACCTCTGAAATCGCAAAAAAATATCAGCTGTTTCATACAAAAGGTAAAATTTTTATTTTTATATGATATATACCACAACTCGGCATTTGGTTTTCTAAATTGAAAATTTTTAAAAATGGAATCTAATACGATCGTCACATAGGATCGCTGGCTAGCACAACTACTACCTCCGGCAAACTCGCGTCAATGCTCAATGCAAAACAAAGCAGTTTCGAATTGACGTTGCTTCGAAAAGTATAAACTGTCAGTGCAATGCGATTGTGATATAGTTTTGACCTGGCTTTGGATTTCAAATATTGATACTGCATTACTGTTGACCCTTGCTCGTTAATTTGGACTCTGTTCAAGCCCTTTGTTGTGGATTTCGTCGATATGACCGAACGTACGCAGAGAACTGTTCTAAATAGTCAGACACGTGAGTGCGTAATACGCCTTCGTAACTATTTCGATCGTGAAGCTCAAAATGGAGGGCCAATTTTACCTATAACGTCAGTGGTTGAACGCGTAGCTGATGCGCTTAATATTGGACAACGAACTGTTAGACGGATAACTAAAAAAAAATATGGCGAGACTGGCACAGAAGAAAATAAACTTCACACACCAAAAAAGAGAAAACGAGCAAAACCAGTCGTAGGCATCGATAGCTTTGATGCCGATGCTATCCGAAGACATGTTTACGGCTACTATTTACAGAAGGAGTATCCAACAAGAAAAAAGTTGGTGCATTCACTGAAGGAAGCTGGATTATTCTTCGGTGGGGAAAGTTCTTTAACGAAGATTTTGAAGACCATTGGATTTCGATACAAAAAATGTAACAAACGCAAAATATTGATGGAAAGATTTGATATAGCGATGGCAAGGTATACTTTTTTACGGCAAGTGAAAGAAATCAAAAATTGGCAAAATGTTGTGTTCTTGGATGAAACATGGCTTAATGCTAACCATACTGTAGGCCGTTCTTGGAACGATGACACAGCAGCATCTACTTCCAAAGTTCCTGTAGGAAAAGGATCGCGACTTATAATTTGTCACGCCGGAACCATCAACGGGTTTGTCGAAGGTTCTCTCATGGCTTTTGCGTCAAAAACCACTGGAGACTGATGGCAAGGTATACTTTTTTACGGCAAGTGAAAGAAATCAAAAATTGGCAAAATGTTGTGTTCTTGGATGAAACATGGCTTAATGCTAACCATACTGTAGGCCGTTCTTGGAACGATGACACAGCAGCATCTACTTCCAAAGTTCCTGTAGGAAAAGGATCGCGACTTATAATTTGTCACGCCGGAACCATCAACGGGTTTGTCGAAGGTTCTCTCATGGCTTTTGCGTCAAAAACCACTGGAGACTATCATGAAGACATGAATGGAGAAAAGTTTACTGAATGGTTTACCTCAATGTTGTGTAGCCTCCCTGAACCATCTATTATAATTATGGACAACGCCCCATACCACTCGATGCAAATTGACAAGCCACCTGCCCAATCCCAAAAGAAAGCTGATATCGTCGCATGGCTTCGTAAAAATGGCGTAGATGCAAACATGAATATGTTAAAAGCGGAATTAGTACGTCTTTTAAAAGAAAACAAACCAACCAAGATCCGATACGTCATTGACGAAATAGCATTAGAACATGGGCACAGAGTTATACGGTTACCGCCTTACCATTGTGAGTATAATGCGATTGAGTTGGTGTGGGCTCAAATTAAGGGATATGCTGCAAGACACAATACAGAACCCCCATTTACCACAAAAAAAATGCTAAAATTATTAGAAGAAGCTTGTGAACATGTGACTAAAGGAGACTGGGAAAAGGTTGTGAATAGAACTGTTAAATTAATAAGGGAAGATTATGAAAGAGATGTGAAAATAGATAATATTATAGAAAACGAACATATAATTATTAATGTAGGTGATGATAGCAGTGACGACAGTGAAAATAGTAGTATGGACGAATCTGATTAATTATGGCCTTTTGTGGCACCTTTTTTGGTATCTTTTGTATTCATATGTTTCTTGTGTGCATATAAAGTATGTATATTCATTTTCATTCAAATATTCAGTTCGTTCAAATAAATTAAATAAACATATACATTTTTGTTTTATTAAACCTATTTAATCAGGTACAAAAACAAAACTTAATTGTTTTTTGTTCGAGAATAAATTGACATTCCACATCACTATTGTAATGTGTCAAACCGGCCATCATAGCGTGCCGCTAGTGTAGTGAGGGTATGAGCACACGAGTAAATATTCCGAACAGAGAGGAAGCTTCCTAACAAGGTCGAAGAAGTATACCTATTCTGCTAGGGTTGTCACCTGATGCATGTCAACAATTTAAGGAAAATATAAAAATATTTTAAAGTTTGTATAATTATGTATAATTTCAGTTATATTCTGAACTTGAACAAAAAATACTTAAATTAAAAAAAATTTAAAAAACGATTTTTTTAATGAAAATCAGTATTTTTGCCATAACTTCACAATTAATGTTGTTTCACAAATAATGGCCCAGGGAAGCCTTAATATCGATTTTGAACGAAATCTGACGAATAAAAAATAAATATGGCGGTGACTTTTAAAATTTTGGCATCCATTTCCTCTTTCTTGACCCCAGGGAAGCCCAAATATGGATTTTGAACGAAATCGGTCAAATAACAAAGAATTTCAATATGGCGGTTTTTTTTTTTTGTAAATAAGTTTAATTTATTATGACAATTTGACTTTATACAGTATACTACATTAAACCTAAATTTACTCTAAAATTAAAACTACCTACTACATTAAAATTAAATTTATTCTAAAATTAAAACTAAAATAAAAATTAAATAAAATCTAAAACCCCATCGAAGCCACTGCAGTGTGGCATGGTACCCAAGATGCTGGCAGCATTACCCCTTTGGATGGCCAAGCTAATCCTTTGGGCAAGGTAGCTGCCAGCTCTTGGATCCCCGGTAGACTCGATCACCTTTTTAGTTAGCTCTACAAAAAGCGCTCGAGCCTCCGGGCCCCACGGCCCCAGGGTCTCTACACCAAAAGGCACAAATATGAAACCACTGTCAAGTTTTTCATATTTGCGCCTCTTAGCCTGTTCGGCGCTAGTAGCCGCTGCACCCGCCACAGAGGAGGTAACATGGATGTGGGATGCAGCTAGTGTATCTACACAGGTGGCATCCCACACAAGCGACCTCCCTGTCCTCCAAGGAACAAGCGTCATACCATCAGGTCTCCTGCCATCACTACGTGCCAAACCAATAGGTTCTAATACAGCTGGCACGTGAGCAGTAGCAAGAGACCTGCGGATGATGTCGTTGAGGGCATTGTGGCGGGAGAAACGACCAGCGCTCTTCGAACAGGAGAGTCCGTGATGACCGTAAGCGTCGACGTGGACACCGCAGTGGCAACGGTGAGGCTGGGTTATTTTGGCGCCGAGCCTAAGGCCAACTACCACTGCAAGAGTGGCGTGGTTTAAAAGAGTGCCTAGATTAGCAGAAGGGAGAGCATGGAGCCAGTGGCCGGATTCTTTCGCAGAGACAGCGAGAAGACGAGCACGGTCTTTAGAATTTGCTTCCATTAACATTGCGTCAAAAGTTTTTTTACAAATAATGTCATCCCACTGTCTCTGGGAAGGAAGAGAAACCGGCAATTGATTTGGGCTAATCGCTGACCATTCATTTCTTGCCTCTGCCAAGTACGACACCTCAATTGATCCCAAAGACTGGGATATAATTTTTTCAAAGAGAGTGTGTGTACTATAAACAGAGGAAAGAAATGCTGGCAGTGAGACACTAGAAATTTTGCGGATATATGGCGGTGACTTTTTATAATTTTGGCATCCATTTCCTCTTTCTTGACCCCAGGGAAGCCTAAATATCGATTTTGAACGAAATCGGTCGAATAACAAAGAATTTCAATATGGCGGTGACTTTTTAAAATTTTGGAACCCATTTCCTAATTCTTGACCCCAGGGAAGCCTAAATATCGAATTTTGAACGAAATCGGTCGAATAACAAAGAATTTCAATATGGCGGAGACTTTTTAAAATTTTGGAACCCATTTTCTAATTCTTAACTCCAGGGAAGCCTAAATATCGATTTTGAACGAAATCGGTCGAATAACAAAGAATTTCAATATGGCGGTGACTTTTTAAAATTTTGGCATCCATTTCCTCTTTCTTGACCCAAGGGAAGCCAAAATATCGATTTTAAACGAAATCGATCGAATAACAAAGAATTTCAATATGGCGCTGATTTTTTAAAATGTTGGAACCCATTTCCTAATTCTTGACCCCAGGGAAGCTTAAATATCGATTTTGAACGAAATCGGTCGAATAACAAAGAATTTCAATATGGCGGTGACTTTTTAAAATTTTGGCATCGATTTCCTCTTTCTTGACCCAAGGGAAGCCTAAATATCGATTTTAAACGAAATCGGTCGAATAATAAAGAATTTCAATATGGCGGTGACTTTTTAAAGTTTTGGAACCCATTTCCTAATTCTTGACCCCAGGGAATCCTAAATATTGATTTTGAACGAAATCGATCGAATAACAAAGAATTTCAATATGGCGGTGACTTTATAAAATTTTGGAACCCATTTCCTAATTTTTGACCCCAGGGAATCTTAAATATCAATTTTGAAGGAAATCGGTCGAATAACAAAGAATTTCAATATGGCGGTGACTTTAAAATTTTGGCATCCATTTCCTCTTTCTTGACCCAAGGGAAGCCCAAATATCGATTTTAAACGAAATCGGTCGAATAACAAAGAATTTTAATATTATTTATTAATTAATTTAATACGTATGTACCTATACGTATAAAAAAGTACTTACTTCTCTTTATCTCTCAGACATAAAAAAAGGAAATGTCCTTATTGTCTTTGGGTTATTTTAAACAAACTGTGCAAGAGTTTGGCATTTTTACACTATTTAAGTACACAAATAAATCTAAATCACTCACTCTTCGTCTATTTATTTCCACTAAACTCACGACCGTCAGCCCTTACGTTCTGACCCTGAGTGGACCGGTTTGACCCTGAGCGGCGTGTCGGTGAATGTGTCGGTGAGAGCTCACGCAACAGCGTTGCGCTATGTATGGGTGAGCCCGCCGCGAGCCGTTTGTATGTAGCTTCCACTCTGTTACCTTACTCATGTGGTATGAGGGTAACCATCACAACAAAAGTACACCGACGCGTCGCGTCACACAGATATATGTCACAGCTGTAACTAAAATGGATGTGGTTTGTTTTGGATGTGGTATGTTTACTAATTTTTATTTGTTAAGTAAATTTTTAAAATTTCTTAAACGCACATAACTTAGAAGAGCCAGAGGGTGCGTGCCCGGGATCGACCCTGCGACCCCCCGAATGAAGACCGCAGAACTACACAATGTTAATTCATCTGGTGGCAGGAGGGCTGGCTAATTTTATACGCAAAGAATCATCCTGGCTGTTTAGCGCTAGAATGCAGTATTCTTGGCACTATTTCACGCAGGCATGATTGATTGTCTGAGATTAGATTAGCTATAAGTTTTATTATTTCTTTAAAAACGACTCGGAGGGCTGGCCAATGTATATAAATATAATATTAGCCATTCAGCAGGGTAACGCAACAGTTTGGATAACAATTTAATATTTTTAGCTTTTAATTTTTGAGATCTTCTTTTAATTCAGATTTTTTAAACTTCTAGTATAAACTAAGGGCCAATGTTTCACCAACGTAATAATATATGTTGGCAGATTTTCAAAACGCAAACTGTCAGAACGCCCAATTTATACCGGTTAAGTGCCGATTTAACCAACGTAGAATGAGGTTTATCCGAAGAATAGACTGGGCGTTCTGATAGTTTTTGTATTGAAAACTCTGACAAAATATAAAATTTAAGCTCGGATAAGACTTCTTTTACGTTGGTGAAATCGGACCGTAAGTTAAGTTAATATATATTATCGGTTGTGTCCTTCGAGGGTAGTGAAATCGGCACTAAAGGTACCTAATAGGATGATACGCTGTCAAAATAATGCCATCTATCACAAAAATGACACGGTGATAAGCCAACCGAGGTTTTAGAACTTTTAGAGTCAAACGAAACTCGGTCTTTTGCGTCGGAAGGTAAACCTGAATACATTGTCTCATTAGAGGGGGTGATGAATATTGCATGCGGACACCGAGCGGCTGCATAATCAGCGCCTTTCTGCTGGCTTTTATAAAAGTGTCCAAATTATGATTTGTAGGTCAAAAGTGCTACTGGCACTTTTTTACCTCAAAGGAAAGAAACTGGTGTAGCCTAAGGACGTTTGTGCACTCATTCTTATTTATATACGGATCCATCAAAATACGAATCGATACACAACTCTCCTTCTTCCACAAATCTCTTGCAGTTTAAGCTCACATGATGTGGAATGCCTTGCCTCTTGATATCAGGGTAGGGAGGCTCATCCATAAATAGGTATTGATATCAAGGTACCTATACTTCTTCTTCTTTATCAACCGACAGACGTCCACTGCTGGACAAAGGTCTCTTGCATGGACTTTCACAAGCCTCGGTCTTCCAACCGATCGGTCGGGGGTCTGCCAACACTGCGCTTCCCGGTGCGGGGTCGCCACTCCAGCACCTTGGGACCCCAACGACCTTCAGCTCTTCGAACTATGTGCCCGCCCATTTCCACTTCAGTTTCGCGACTCGCTGAGCTATGTCGGTGACTTTGGTTCTCCTACGGATCTCCTCATTTCTGATTCGATCCCGCAGGGACACTCCGAGCATAGCTCTCTCCATCGCCCGCTGAGCGGTCCTGAGCCTACTTATGAGGCCCTTAGTTAGCGACCATCATGTCTCGGATCCATAAGTCATCACTGGCAACACGCACTGTTCGAAGACTTTAGTCTTCAGGCACTGAGGAATTTTGGTTGAGAAGATATCTCGGAACGTGCGTGCAGATTTTTGGAATGAAAATATTTTTAAGTACCTTTGCAGATTTTCTATAATCAAAACACAACATACCTAGTACCTACGCATATGTATACGTATAGAACTCAAGTAATACCCTGTCCAGCTTCTAACAAAAAGATTGGGATCGTGGAGCGGATGTCTTGATGGATGCTATGGTAACAAAACATCCGTTTCTCGGGTAAAGCGATTTATCTCACTGCTACTCTGAAGTACCTAACATACATCTGTATTTTGAATTATTCAGTAAAATAAGTTGTAACCAATTTTCCGTTGATAGTGCTGATAGGCATACTTCCTCCTGAAAACATCTCGTTTTTTAGTTCACGTAATATTTTAATTTTTACGATGATTATATTTCAGCCACGTTACGTACGTATAAGATATAAATTTAATGAATCTTTTTAACTAAGACTAGCTTAACATAGTAATACTTCGTTTATGGGCTAGCGAAAGTGAGAAGCACTAGCTTTCTAGAACATGTTCTAGGACCTGTTTCAGAGTTTATTTTCATTTTTGTTTCAACTTTTCAGAACGTAATGTCTATTAACATTAACTTAACATATTGGTTCGACCGCTACTTCATCCGTGAGGTATTTTTAAAAAGATTGCAGGAACTGTTAGTTTTCTAGTTAAAAGGCAGACTATGTCTTTCCAAGTCTTCAACTAAATATACCCATGCAAAAAATCACTCCGTTACATTGCTCGGTTTCTGCGTGATTAAAGGACAAACCAATAAACAAACACAATTTTGCATATTATAGGTATGTTTATTATTATTAGTAAGTAGGAACTACTACAGGATCAAATAAAAAACTTATTTTAATTTTAATTTTATTGAAGACAAGTAAGTACAATTAACTTATAGAAAGAAATTCCTGAAGATATTTACAAGGAAATTTATTATTAAGATTCAAGTAATAGTTTTAAAATTTGTTTGTGCATAGATAACGAAATAATACATATGAATACATAATGATACTTTTACTATTTTACTTTATTTTCTTTTAACAAAGAGAGATAAATTTAGGAAGGCTTTCCACCGAATGCGATTCGCGATAGAAGACGAGATCAGCGATAACAACAATATCACGTTAAGTTAGAGCCTGTCCAGATGAGGCGTTTTACGCGCGAGTCGACTCGCGCGTAGAGACTCGCGCGTTCCCGAGATACCAGAGCTACATAATATATTCCGTCCAGATAATGACGCGCGTTTCCTCACTCGCGCGTAAAACGCTCGTAATGAGCGAGACTCTCGACTCGCGCGTTCTATGCGCGAGTCGAGATACTCGGGCACCATTACCATACTGCGTCCAGTACTACGCGCGAATCCGTAGCGAGTGGACGTATTACAAAATAGAGCGTGAATATTACGTAATATACGTAATTGAAAAAAGAGTAGCCATATGGGATATGGATATTTTTTTGGAGTTAAATCTTCTTGAATAATTTCTAGTAAATCATCAAACGATGTTACTGACATTCGAAAGTAGTTGAAAAATTTTTCGCTGTGTTCTCTGAGCTTTGGGTATAATGATATGAACATACTATGCGTCATTCTGTCACTTAGAATTGGACGCACCTTAAATCGTCGACTTTCTCTTCGTTTACGACGTTTGGCCATCGACGGTATGCAAGCCACAACACAACCACTGTATCCGAGTCCATGTTTATAACTCAATCCCTCCCAGTGTAGGAACGCGCGTAAAACGTGATATCTGGACGCAATATAAATTGAAACGCGAGAGTTCACTCGCGCGTAAAACGCCTCATCTGGACAGGCTCTTATAGCTACATTGTAATATTTACAAAGTCCGTTGATACTTATTATGTTTTTTATGTAAGCAAGATCGTGCATCCATGTCCTAAAACATATTTTATGCTTTTAGAATATAATATGAACACTGCACGTAACGTAAAATATGAAAGAGAGCGGTTTAAGCTGTTAAAAAATATCATAATAACGATTTACTACCAAAATTATAATCTTTTTATTTTCTAATCGCTTTTAGTCTGCAGTGGAAACCTACCTTTACACATATTAAAACTTTTTTGATGAATTGAAACATAACAGATTTAGAGAAAATAAGTACTATTTTTATCGTGTTTCTAAATGATATATAAGTAAATAACTATTAAAATTATTGCCCTAATTAGATAAAACTACATAAGAATGTGCACAACATTTAACAGTGATTAAATTATCTATAACTAATTAGATCTAAACCAATAAAGACTTAAATAAACTAGAGTTCTAACTATAATAAATAACTTAATTGTAAATATTTAAAATTGATATGCTTGATATTCTTGTTTTGAGGCAACTTGCTGAAGTTGAGCTCATTAGTTTTAAACTCGTTCTAAAATGTAGAATTTTCACCGTACAAAATCAATGAAGAATAAAAATAATATGAGAGGAAACCTGCATGCCTGAGTTTCTATGATTTTCTCAAAGGTGAATGAAAGCTGCCAATCCGCACTTACCCAGCGTGGTGGACTACTGGCCTTAATACTTTTTCATTAAAGAGGAGACGTGCCCAGTAGTGGCCAGTGATGGGTTAGATGATGATGATGATGATAATGATGATGATGATGATGATATTGATGATGACGATGATAAATCACCAAAAAATTAGTAGAATATTAATTATAATGAAAAATGTTTCTGTTCAATTTTACACGTCAGGTATATTTGGGTTATACCTACTCTTTATTTTAACTTTAATATTTTATCTAAAGGTTTTATTAAAATATAAAGTACCTATTTAATTGGCACTTACCAATTTCTAGCTCCATTAACGTAGCAAAAGATTCCGTTTTTGTATTTTAGGTATGTGCCCTATAGCAGCGTAATTATTATACTATAGTAAACGCTAATTAAAAACATAGTATTAAAATAGTCTGTTTTTATTTTTACTTTGATTTGATACAAAATTCTGAACTGACAAGATTACGCTATGTAATCTTATAACTGTACTGTAAAAGTTATAAAGAATTTAAAGCTCTTTTTATAATTTAAATGAAGTGAACCCATACGGCGAAAAAACCTTTTAGAATATTAATTGTAAGCTCATAATATTAATATGTACTTAAGTTTTGTAAACTTGATTCGAAAATAAATTTTGTTTAAAAAGAAATGCATACAAATCAAACCTTACAACCTAAGTAATTAGCATATTTTTTATATTAATAATTTAAAAAAGAATTAGAGTTTATGAAAATTTGTAATTATGTAGATACTTTCCTCACGGCCTATGTCTATAATATCATAAATCCTGAAGAATTATAGAGCTAAAGAAAAATCTATCCTATAGGAATTTAGTACTTTCCTATAAAATTGTTACTGGCAACTCGTTACAATAGGTAAAAAATTTGAAAAAAATTTTGTTTTCCTAAATTACCCCAACTTCAGCAATATGCTTTCAAAAAGCGATTTGCTTCACGATGCTACTATGATATCTTAAATTTAACTATCATTTAATCACATTTGTATCGTATATTATGCGTGCTCTTAAGGTACGTTCACAAAATTCGGAATTACAAAACATATAAATATTCGTTGATCGTGAAAACTGGATTTAGGAAGCAAAATTCCGTTTGAAAGTTTCACCCGCTAAAACATTTAGTGAGTGCCTTCTGTACGCGAGTTAAGGCCAAAGTACACAGGTCTATTTATTTGATAGCAAGATAGCCCTTGACTGCGATCTCACAATGATGGGAAGTGACGATGCAGTTTATGGGGGGGGGGGGGGGGGGGGAGGAGTATGGCAGTATAAATTAAATCCATACTCCCCTATTTCTACACGCCATCATGCTGGAACGTTAAATAGCTTGGCGGCAGGGCTATGACGGTAGGGTGGCCACGGCCTCCCACCAGACCGGATAAATATAGTAATAATTATAAATTCCCAAATCGTCCCCGCCGGGAATGTTTAGGCAATTTCCATTGGTATGGTGGTGAATAAGTTAGTCATGGCTGTAATATTTAAGTACCTATACCTATATGTATAAAACATACCTATCTGCTTATACATTATTCTGTCAATAAAATGATGAAATAAGTATCAAATCATTAATTGCTAGCAGCTAATATATGTTATTTATGTAGCTGTGTCAGTATATTAATATAATGTATAGAAATGTAGTATTCATCTACCAGACTACCATATATTAGAGATATTTTATGAACTAAAATTGCACATTGGTGTTTCGGATTTACTAAATTTTCTCGCAACAGATAATAATAATAGCGAAAATATAGGTATAATTTATTACAAATAGAATATATACTATATGGCATATGTGGTATATACTGAATTACAAATGGAATGTGTACTTTGGCCCTAATCCATCGGTAATTTGGTTAGGTTGTGACTGTTCTGCCGTCTCGCGTCTTACCTATGGACATTTTATGCTAAATAGGTATCACTTAGACTTATTCAACTAACTCTTCAGTCTTGGACGTTACACTTAAATAGAAATACTTCTAAAACCCGCGTCGAATGTTTTAATTTTTAAAAATGTTCAATAAAATCGGCGTGTTATTCAAAATTTCAAAACATGCTACAGCGTGAAACGCACACACATTTAAAGAATCTTCAAATAGGATAAAGGGAAATAGTATAGACATATTATATAGACACACATATTTTGTTTCATATTATTTCTAACTGCTCATATCTAAAGAAGACAATTCAACAACATTATCACTAGGTACTTTAAAATTACACTCTCGAATCTGGACAATATGAAAAGATCTCTCCTAAGATTTGAAAAAATCACATTCACTAACAACTTAATAACACTTTAAGACACCTTGCACGACCAAAAATTACAACACCTAAAAAGAGAAAGCGAATAATATACAACACTCATTCACAGCTATTTACAAATTATTTCTTAGGATTACTAAAATCAATTGATCCTAAAAACAAATTATTAAAATTCATATTAACTGTATATCTAACCAACTTTGTATAAGGATAGCACACAATACTTAGTTATATATAAAAAATATATTGCTCAGGGTTCCAGTGGGTCGGTTTATCAAATCAGTACACGATAGTCGACTGTAATTTAATTCTATATCTGTATAATGCTAGAAAAAAACCATCAGATTTAAATAAAAATTGATTTGTCAATTTAATTTACATTTTGTTCCCTTTCTTACGCACTGCCCATAATGTATTAACAGATATAAATTTCACTAAATTAACATTTTACTAACTAAAAAAA
The DNA here is from genome assembly GCA_029955525.1 of Oeneis ivallda. NCBI lineage: Eukaryota > Metazoa > Arthropoda > Insecta > Lepidoptera > Nymphalidae > Oeneis > Oeneis ivallda. The sequence continues at coordinate 18,154,538 of JARPMR010000006.1, read as the reverse complement.
ATTTACGGTGATAATTCTCTTCATCGAATCGTTAATATTTAATATACTTATAGTTTTTAATTTAATTAATAAATAATAAATAATCAATATCTCTTAAATAAATATTATTCTAGAATATGCTAAAATGTATACATAAACATTTTAAAAAATCTTATTCTCTAGCGATAAGTTTTATTTTGATATGTATCGTTTAGTTTGATATGCATTTGATCACAAGATTAATTGTTAGCAGATTAATTGATTGATTAATCTGTTCACTAGTCGGCTTTTCTTAACTTAGTCCTCGGGCCAGCCAAGGTCTTCTCCGATTAAATCGTAAAACCGCTGATTGTGCTGTACAAAAAATTTTCGTAATTTAGTAACTACTGCGGGGTCTACCCGAGGGTGCTTGCGTCCTTTTGTTTCCCGCAAGCATTTGTCCGTGGTGTCGTTACGCAGGCAGTAGAATCCTTTAGTCTCGTTGAAGTAGAAGTTTTTTCTTCCTGTTGTTAAAAATGCCAGTGTAAAAAAGTGGAATAAGACTCTGAAATAGCTTGAGGCCGGCCAAGTAATTGTAACGGGAATGATGTCAAGCAGTCTTAGTGGGGTAGTTCGTTTCCGCTAAACGAAATACACTGAACAAAAAATATGATAATTCATACCCAAATTATGATTCCTCAGCTACGCTTCAAGAAAATCCGAAAGTCGTTTGTAGATAATGTACTACTTATAATATTGATCCATATATTTTATGAAAAAAACTTCTAAAAAGGCTTCTTACCAATTTTATGTTCGAGTCCTAGAAATTTCTCAATTCGCCGCAGCTGCGGTACTGGATCCTCTATTAGCTGGTCTCCGTTGACCACCAGGATCTGTTCCCGAGGGAAAACTTCCAACCATCGATGGAAATATGCGTGATACAGAGATATTGCTATCGGCCTGCAAACAAAAAAATACGTTGAAAAATTGCACGCAATGCAACTGTGTGAAGCAAGCGTAAACTAGGAACAACTTTCTTTTGCTATGGTATAAATAAGAAAAAATCTGTATGGTACAAAGTGCTACTCGCGCTGTACACTTTCGCTGTTTCTGTACTAGTTGTTCCTTCAATTCTAGTATTTTAGATTTTTTTCTGGTTTAGTGGATTCAAACTATCTCCAAATTATTAAGCTACTGCATAGCTTTTATCGCGGGCTTTGAACTAGGACAAACAGTTTGAGCGCGGCGACCGAATCAAGAAATTCCGTAACGAAAATAAGCCTAACACCGTCGATCAGTAAGCGTTCAACATTTTTAGGGGTTCACAAGTAGCTCTGTTTGGCGCAGTGGGCGAGCGGCCACTCTCTTTACCTTATGGTGTATGATGTCGCAGGTTCGAATCTCACTCGCGAAGTTGTGTCAGTGCGCTTTTCTTGTTTGTTTGTTTTTTAAAATTATGCAAAAAAATATTGCATAAATATTATAATTGCATTGTGGTGTTAGTTACACTATTTATAACTCAAGAACGGATGAACCGATTTGGCTGAAAATTGGTGGAGAGGTAGCTTAGAACCAGGAGACGGACTTAGGATACTTTTTATCCCGTTCGACCGCGTTTCCGTCATGTCACTATAAAACGTGGTATGAGAAAAACGCATCTGACATGGAATAGCAAAACGCAAATGACAGTGGAATAACAAAACGTAAATGACAGCTAAACGTAATTTTGTCTTTGGCTAAGTATGGTAAAAAATTTGACAATTATAAAAAGTGTTATAATAAAGCATTACTGACATTATAAATGCGAAAGTGTGTTTGTTTGTTGGGTTGTCCTTCAATCACGTCGCAACAGAACAGCGGATTGATGCGATTTTTTGCATGGGTATAGTAATGGATGTAGTAGTGGTTCCTCAGACCGGGAGAGCTACTTTTTATCTCGGATAATGAAAGAGTTCCCGCGGGATTTTTAAAAACTAAATCCATGCGGACGAAGTCGCGGGCGTCAGCTAGTAGCTACTAAAAAACTAATAGCTTTACCGCGGCAGTCCCCGAGTGCCACTTAATTTTTTTTGTTTCATGTAGATCAACTTGTGGCTGTAAAAATTATTCACCAATCCAAAGAACACTTGTCAAAAACTCCCGTGTGAATTTATATTGATTGCAAGTTATCAGTACCTGTACTCGATATTGATAGAGCCATCCGGCGCTAACGCGAGATGTTCAAATGCTTTTGCAGCGTCAGGTAACGGATGCCCCATAAGCGATACTGCAGGAGCTGACGGCGTGGCTCGACTACGCAATTGAGTGTAGTCGGATATTGCACGAGTCACTGGCTCTCGAACTATGAGAAGAAGTCTGACTGAAGAATTCATTGCACGCACTCTCTCAGGCACCTAAAACATTTTTCATTTGATATTTCTACAAAAAAAGTCGGTTTACGGACGATAGTTTTACGTGATAACGTCTTTATAGAAACATTGACGATGACTGGCGGGCCGCTCTTTGGGCCAATCGTGCCTCTCTATTGCTTGTTCCGCGCTCTCGCTTGCACGCGCAGGCTCTGCCGGAACGTTATACTTTTTCATGCATGCAGCCGGTGTTCATCGTTTTATAAGACGTTATCACGTCAAAAAAACGCGCAAGTACTAATAGTAGGTATGAATTTTCCTTCGAGTAATGGACAAGGACTATTTTATTCTTAGTAGGTAAGTATGTACCTACATAAAAATGACTGATTCTGTAAAGTTTAATTTAAAAAATTTCAGACGCTTTGGTAGAGTTTCTAAAGAGCTTTGTATCCCATTAAAAGAGCTTGGAGTTATTTAACAAAGGCTTTTACCAAATGAGGAAAGTGGAGGGCTTTGAGAAACAGCGAATTCATAGATAAATTTTATAAATGAAGAACCAATTCAAAAGAGCTTCTAAGCGCTTACTTGAAAAAGTATATATTTTCAATGTGCTGAAAAGTATTAAATAATCCTTTTGGTTTGAATAGAGACTAGTACTTTACCTACAGTTGAAAATACATACGAACACAAGACAAATTATCTTCATCATTCATCATTCATTTAGGATTGGTACTGTCGCTTCGCATACTACTAGCTAAAAATCCTGAATCTATGCTTTCGGTCAATCAATAAAATCTTTTACCTAGTAGTAAATTCATATTTTTAACAACAAATAATGAAAATATTACATTATAATTTATAGGCCATAGTCCACCACGCTGGCCCACTGCGAATTGGCAGACTTCACACAACTTCGAGAACATTATAGAGAGCTCTCAGGTGTGCAGGTTGTCTCACGATGTTTTCCTTCACCGTTGAAGCAAGTGATATTTAATTGCTTAAACGCACGTATGACTCCCGATATGACTGCGATCCCCTGAATAGGAGACCACAGTCCTAACCACTAGGCTATCTCTGCTTTATACCTACTTAGTATAAGATTATTTTAAAAATATTTAGTAAATAAAAGTTATTCCATATTCATAAAATTTTAATTTCCAGATGCTAACGAAATAAGTTTTACTTTTGCAGGTTTTCACAAAAGATGCTTAGTAAAATAATTTTCTGAGTAGACTCTACTCTTAATAAAACGTTGTACATTTAGCTAATTGAGCCCGTGAAACACTGTCATGTTCTTATTATTGAAATATTCTTGGGGAATTACATTTGCTAATCTATTTTCAAGGCACCGATGAATTATTCATAATACCTAAAGGACTACAAGTTTTGCAAACCGAAATACCTGCACAATAATTTTATTCACCTGATAAGCAAAGTAGAAGCTTTATGTTGTAGATATGTCCAAGAAATACGTATGGTATTGGTAAGTTTAGATTGAAGAATTGAGGCGTTATGCGTCACTTCTACGATCTATGGGTGGAGAGAGGGGAGCGTTTTGAAAGCAGGGCTTTTCTTTTTTTTTTTGACCAATATATCGGTATCGTGCTATAGGATATCAAAATGTAACATTTATAAAAATACTAGCTGATGCCCGCGACTTCGCCCGCGTGGATTTAGTTTTTCAAATCCCTTCCCTCGGGAACTCTTTTATTTTCCGGGATAAAACAAACTATCCTATCTTTTAAGTTGGACCAAATTACAGATAGTTACGAAGTTTGATAAAAATCGGTTCAGTAGTTTAGGAGTCCATCGCGGACAAACAACGTGACACGTAATTTATATATATTAAGATTTTTTCTAAGCTTTCAAAACGCCCCCCTGTAAAATGCATCTCAGATTCGTAAGTTTTCCGTAGATATGAATCAAGTCAAGTCAAATAAAATTGAGTGACGAGACTTCAGTAGCAAGGCAAAACGTCTCGCGTACAAACAGCAGCATAGCTTCTACGCACTCCGCTGTGTGAACGCCATCATGAAAATATTCCTTTTGGAACCGCGATTGACACGTTTCCGACATGCGTTGTGTGTCCAAACCTTAACACGTAAGTCGCATTGTTTTAAGGTTACTTACCTCGGGCGTAACGAAGTAGCTCGGACTTTTTTCTATAGTTATTTGCCCTTTAAACGAAAGCGGCATTTTGCTTCGATACCACTCCAAGCCGAGCGCATAGTTTTCGTCTCGATCGAAAAAGTGGACTTCTCCTGACGCCTTCTGGACCATCGGATGGAGGTAGAGCATCTCCAATAGAGCGCGCGTTCCACATTTACGTACTCCTACTATTAAGGCCTGTAAAAATGAAATCATTTCGATACCTACCAAAAAGTGAGGGTTATGACGTGACTTAGATGCGAGGCGTGTATTACTGATATCGATGTATTAATCGATTGGTCGACTTTGAGCCCATTTAAGTCATCACTCACATCATATCGATATAATCTTATAACTGTCAGATCACAATAATCGACATCTGACAATAATCGTGAACTTATATTAAGGGAAATTCTACTTTCAATCAAGTCGTATGCGGTAATATCTAGAAATCCACCGCATAATTATTCCAAGAAAACCCCCTACCATTTTATAACTAATGGAAAGGGATAACGCTCCTAAGCAGTGAAAAATATGACGCGGAGAGTTAAGTTTCTAAAAATATCTGCGGAGTTTACTATCACCTGACCAAAATTTGAACGGTTAAATGGAAGCTTAGAACGGAGTTGTATGAAAAAAAATGTTTCGTAAGTCCGAGTTGCAAGTTCCAACTCCCTAATTGTGGTGTAGACGTACAAGTGGCACTCACTCTACCTTATATTGGCGGCAATTGCCACATGTCACTGCAGAAATATATGTGTCAAGAACTTTATACCTGGGGGAGTCGCCGGGCAGGCCTCGGGGCCCGAGGTGTTTTCAGCCTTTTTCTTAAAGCCATTGGGTGGCTTATTGAATGACCGCTTTCTTGGCTCTGTAATATCTTGCGGCCCTCGCTGGCAGCTGACGCCATACTCGCCGCCTGTGGAAATACACCACTTGATCTCGCTGCCTTCAAAATGTTGTAAAATTCATTTCGTTTAGGAGTGAAATGACATTGAAGCATTCATTTTACGCGACTCGAAAATATGGAAATATTTTTTACAATGTCTCGCGTTAGGTCTAAAAATAAAAAGGGTCAAACAAGCTACCGCTTTTAAAACCTTGAACTTTTAGCCGCATTGTATACATTTATGTTTATTTATATATCATTGAATGTATATGATTTGTATGATTATGATTGTATATTATTTATCATTGAATTCATAAATACCGTATTTTTACATACAATCGGTAAGCGATACAATATCTGCGAAAAATACCTGCTATGTTTTAATCTACGAGGAAAAGTTAGCGGTTGTATGTCTGTGAGTTTTTCGTTTCCATTAGGAATTCCACTTCTATTCCACCAGGAAATCGTTTCCAATAGTTTAACCCTTAACCACCTAGCACCGGTCTCTGAGACCGCAACGTATTTTTAAATTCAAATATTTCGATCTGTGTGTATCGTAAGGCTGCCCGCACACAGTCAATATTATTGTCAATAAAAATATTGACAATAATATTGAAAAATATTTTTTTTTATATGAAACAATTTTTTTATATTGATCAATCCTTCAATACGCCCCGCACACACGCAATATTATTGACAATATTCGTAAATATTGACAATAATATTGACTGTGTGCGGGCAGCCTAAGACTCGTAAGACAGTGCGCGGCTATATATATATATATATATCTACCTTTTCTACACGTCCATCAGGACCGCCACCGGTCTGTGTGACCGCTCGTAGGTGGTTACGTCACTCACACGACTTTGTTAGTTTTAGTGAAAAATGAATAAAAACGACGAAATTGTAGAAAGATGGTTGTAACAAGAGACGCCCGACGAGATTTGTAGTGACATGTAACCCGATTTGGCCGAGGATGTTGTTCAGGGTAATGGTGATGCAATTTCAGTGCAAGGCAGTTCATTTCAGCCTGAACCAACAGGTAGACTCTTCAAGATCAAGATCTTCATCTAGGGCGACTGTTTACTTATATGTTTTATGTGCAAGGTGCCAGTATGTTTGGAGTGTGAAAATATGCTGCAACTGCCGCGAAAAATTTTGAATATGAGGGTTGCAACTTTGTTGAAGTTTTTGTTTAATGTTTAGTTTTTTCTTGAATTTTATAGTTAAAAGAAATGAATCCAATGATATTTTAAGTTTCTTAGTTTAAAGAAATGAATCCAAACAAGATATTTTAAGTTTCTTATATATCAGATCTCACTATTTTAGAAGAGTGTATTTTGTGTTCAATATACTAGTTTTTGAAGGATTATAACAAATCACGAAATCTTATTATAGTTTATGTCATTTGAAGGTTAATAAAGGTCCAAAGTATAAACAAGTATTTTACTCACCTGAATCCTTTGTTAATACTGTAGAACCGGAATTTAAGGTTGTTACCATGAGCGGTCTCCAGGACCGCACTTAAATGGTTGTGGTACAGAAATAGGTGGTAGGTAGTTAAGGGTTAAAGTTATTGATAACAAGATGGCGTTACAGTCTTATAATAATACTAGCTGATGCCCGCGACTTCGTCCGCGTGGATTTAGTTTTTAAAATCCCGCGGGAACTCTTTGATTTTCCGGGATGCCTATGTTACCCTCCATGTTCTGACCTTTCCAAAAAATCACGTCAATCCGTAGCTTTGTTGTAGCGTGATTGGCGGACAAAGCAACAAACAAACACACTTTAACGCATTTATAATTATGTATTAATAGTAAAAGAATTATTCATACTATTACGATAATAAAGGCGATCTAATTAAATTTTAAAACACAAAAGGTACTATAATTGTGACTTAAATATGATAGCTAGATATATTCCCTCAGGCACTTTTTTGTAGAAAATAATGAGTACTTTAATCATGTCGTACATAATTTTTATGTATCATCAATAGTTTTCTCAGCACACGCCAAATAATGCATTTTATAGGCAAAATTTTGCTACTTTGGGTTACATTATTGCAATTTTCTTAAGGATCTCTAATTTTTTTTAAATAAATTATAGCCTATGTTAACTTAACTGATAACTTAACTTTGTAATGGTGAAAAAATGGTTAAAATCGGTCCAGTAGATACAGAGCCTATTCGGTACAAACAAACAAACAAAAAACAAACAAAAAAATCTTTCCTCTTTATAATATTAGTATAGATATTTACTATAAATAGACCCCCTGATAGCCTCAAAACGCGTAACCTATATTGATTTATTAATAAGTGCAACTTCTAGTGAGTTCTTCTTATTTTGGCGTGACCAAAGTGACGAATACGGTATTTGACTATATTAAAAATATCGTTTCATTTGGTGTCATCCTAAAAGATTATTATCTAAAAACATTATTCCATACGACAAAACTAAAAAATAAAGCTTTATTTAATTAGAAAACATTAAATAAAATTGCTATAATTCTGGCATGGTCACGTGATCGAAAACGTTCCGTGATCTCGAATGACGTCACAGTCCACACCACCTATGGAATTCTCATTTTGTCAATACATTTCGACGTGTTTGTGCGGCGTAATAGGCTTATTTCGTCTGTTTTTCATCGTTACTATTTTATTAAATACCAAATAGTATGCGACACGCGGCCTAAACACATATTATAAAATTGTCATTGTTTGAAATGTGAACTGTTACGTCATGAGAGCAAATGGAACTTTTCGGCGGCAATTTATTTTTTTGAATTTATTTCTCGATTTTTATGAAAAATAATGAAAATTATGCCGAAATATACATATGTTTTGTTAGCTTCAGCATAGCATTATTAACAATTTAAGATGATTTTCTAAAAGTAGTCAAATAGCCTATTGTCAGATCATCATTGTATCAGATTCGCTTTCATTTTCTATCTTTAGGTACTGCCGTAAGAGATTTTTTCGCTCCTCGCTCCTTTGCATGTCTACTTACGGTAGTATATATATCAAGTCTATGGTTACAGCTTATCATGGAGTCTTGTGTTAGGTATTATGTACTTCATTGAAGAATAATTTTACACTCCCAGGTATACACAGCTGCGTAAGTTTCCGCTGAAAAGACTTATTATATTTTACTTAAGTTTATTATAAGCCCGGAATTTCCGTACGCCTGCTAGCAAAGAGGAAATTTCGTTTCACCCTGCTGACTTGCGAGTAAATTAAAATTTCTTGCCGTTATTGTTACCGGTAAGTATACCTAGTATTTTAATACTATTTACTAATTGAAGTTTGCACTGTTCAATCTGGTTAAAAATACAAACTACAGATTGATCGACCTCCCTGGCGCAGTGGCGAGCGCTGTTGTCTTCTAACTGGGAGGTCTCGAGTTCAATTCTTTATAGTTTTGAATTGTCTCTGGTCTGGTCTGATGGGAGTCTTTGGCCGTGGCTAGTTACAATGCCACCAAGCAATGTAGCGTTTCGGCACGATGGCGTGTAGAAACCGATTAGAGGTATGGGTTGAATGTACACTGTTGTACGCCATACCCATTCCAAGTTAGCCCACTACCATCTTAGACTGCATCGTCACTTACCATCAGGTGAGATCGCACACCGCAGTCAAGGACGATTTTATGTCATCGAATAAAAAAAAGCTCACATTCGGAAAATGAAAAATAATATGCCCGAAAAAATGGTCAAGACCGTTTATAAGCAACCATAACAAAACAAAGAGATGGAATATCGTACTAACATTATAAATGCGAAAGTGTGTTTGTTTGTTGGTTTGTCCTTTAATCACGCCGCAACAGAGCTACGGATCGACGTGATTTTTTGCATGGGTATAGTTGAGGGCCTGGAGAGTGAAATAGGCTTTTATCCCCGAAAATCAAGGAGTTCCCGAAGGATTTTAAAAACTAAATCCACGCAGACGAAGTCGCGGGCATCAACTAGTTTTATAAATACATAATTATACTTTATAATATATATAACCTAATAATTTTAATTACTGTAATAAAAATTAGTAGGTATTAAAATTACTCTATAAACGTCTCAACATACACTTTATAGTCGTAGCTAAATATTCAGTGAATCGGGTGACCACAATAGTGTGACAATAGTGTATTCTCTTTGTTGAGTAACGGTGAGTTCCTGTATAATTAAACTGAGCATTTGCCTGTGTAATGTTTACGACTGTCCAAAGTGTAAAATAGCTACATGGGTTTACCTTTAAATTATCTGTTGGACATTGTAATTGTACAATTTAATATGACTTTACGGTTAAATATTATGTACTAGCTTTTATCCGCGATTTCGCTCTCGCCATTATTAAAAGTACCTAATCCGAAGTGGTGACTCCCACATAAAATTACCAATTTAGATTTTTTCGGTTTTTCAGTTGTTCGTTTGGGTTTGGGTTTCGTTTTCCCTATTTTTTTATTTTAATTTTAAACCACCCCTGTATTAGAGCAAACTAAACAGAAAATATTCAAATCGGTCAAGCCGTTTTTGAGTTTTAGCAAGACTAACCAACAGCAATTGTTTTTTATGTATATATTTAGATATAGTAACCTGGAACGATACGAGCTGTGACGGATACTATGCCACGACTAAAAGCCTTCTAACAAGAAGGGCCTGCATCCAACGTGATCCAACGTATTGTCAGCCGGATTGTATACTTATAAAAATGACAGATGTACGGTGTTTCGATTGTAATCTCCTCTAATTGCTCGATCCTCTCTTGCTATTAATTTAGTATAAAAAATAAAAAATTATTTTTAAAAAATCAACTTCAAACACCCGCGCCACTACAATGTATATAAGTTATTGTTGATTTTTTAAAAGCCGCTCGACCGATTTCGATAAAATTTAAATGGGACCACCTAGGAAGTATACCCTTTCAAACAAAAAAGAATTTTTCAAATGGGTGCAGGCGTCTTCGAGTAATCGGTGAACATACATAAAAAAACAGATTCCGACGAATTGGGTATTTGATTGATACTTTTTATTTATTTAAAATAACGTTTTTAAATATTATAATACAATAAGTACCATTTTTCTTTTTTAAATATCTTTACTTGTCTCGGAATTTTATGCTGTTTTACTGTGACTGTATCTGTCTCTTTTTAAAACGAAAGAATAATGGCAGAATTGTACCTGAATGTTTTAAGAGGCGTTTACGAATATGATTTATACAAAATAAAGTATTTAAATTAGTTCGTTTTTTATATGAAAGAGTGAAATTACTCTTGCCTTGTTTAAATAATTATTAAATAATGAACCATCATCTGACTAAGTCATATTGCGCTTTGAGTTTGGATTGGTTTGGATCGTTTTCTCGATGACATTGCTCGCACGGAAATTCAAGAGTTTGTCTATGTAGAGAGTTCTATAGACTATACTAAGTAACACATCCCAATGTCAAATTAGAACTTAAAATAACATGGAAGTAGGAATTACGACTACGTCTTTATACCTACATATTTTTATAACCTCAAAATACATTTATAAAATTGTTATTGTAATATCTTTTTTTTGGGAGTTCCTCAAATGAAACATCTCAGTGATTATGTTTCAGTGATGGAACCTCTACGGTTTTAACAATTTTTCATATATAGACGCTTCGAATCGATTTCCGGTAAACTGAACTATGAACCCTTGCTTTGTTCTTTTCTATGGAGCGTGTATGGAGCTGCTGAATTGTGACATCACACTTCACTAGCGCTCGCTCTCTCTAACAGGAAACTTTAAAGCTCTAAAACTTATTTGTTTTTGGACCGATTTATTTTCTGTTTTTACGAATGTCATTCTTACATGTTTTCGATTATAAATAATGAATATCAGCATTTTGACTACAGTCAAATACCCAATTGAGAACCGCCTTTTTGTAATTCGATTAAAACTCATTGCTGCAGCAAGAACGCCATAAAGTCAGTCAATCACCACAATTGAGACTGTAGCAATGATTGATGCAACTTTTCGGAATCCACCAGCAGCACGACAATGCCTTCTTCTGGCTTTTGTAACGATTTTGTTGATGCAAAATCCGCGAGAAGAATTTGTCAAACTTTTTGTGCTTTAGCTGCTGTAAGCCACATATCTCACTGCAGTGCGTAGCGACGAATGCAATTGACTGCAGAAACGTGGCTTCTACGCTTGTTATACAATTTGTACCGCAGTACCTTATATGACCACTTTAAGGAGCCGCGTGAGACAAATGGACATCAATCCCATATAGCGCTACAATGTGATTAAAGTTGCCGTTATGTACCTAAGTATGTGATTCAATTTGTAATTTTTTTTTAACAAAAATGGGGTCTAGATACCGATCAAACCTAGCTGGGTTAACGTACTCTATAGACTTACCATAATTAATGCTTCCACTCGCTCTTTAGATACCATCATATGACTTACAATGAGCCATATAGTAGGAAGCAAGTGCAATAAAGCAAGCCGTATTAACCTTTATCGTAGTGATTTACGATCTAAATTGGCGTGTCGTAAATCAAGACATGGAGTACCTCTCCTTTGCTTTATAACACCCGGTAGCGTTACCTCGTTGTAATGGGCGTTTTACGACGCGTACTCATACTCCTGCCGGTAGTACCTCTGAGATAACATCGATCTAGCCAAGTACTCCTAGCTAAATGTGATTATACACTAGCTAAATGTAATCCTACCTACTTCTTCTTCTTTATCAACCGATAGACGTCCACTGCTGGACAAAGGTCTCTTGCATGGACTTCCACAGGTCTCGGTCTTGCGCCGCCTGAATCCAGCGGCTCCCTGCAAATCATTTGATGTCGTCGGTCCCATGAGGGGTCTGCCAACACTGCGCTTCCCGTTGCGGTGTCGCCACTCTAGCACCTTGGGACCCCAACGACCATCAGCTCTTCGATCAATGTGCCTCGCCCAATTCAACTTCAGCCTCGCGACTCGCTGAGCTATGTCGACCTACCATATTTACCAATATTATAAACTCAAAAATGTCTGCTGGTTTGTCCTTCTATCTTATTCATCTTAACATTTATTGTATTCAATTGTAAGTATGCATTATTGGAACTTCCCCTCATTGTGGAAACACTGCATACACTGCATACATAGCATAGTACATATAACTGTATTGAAAAAGAGCAACCACCGAGTTTCTTGTTGGTTCTTCTCGGTAGGAAGGGCATTCCGAACCAGTGGTAGATTCATTTAACAATTCGAAAACACTTGTAAAAGTTTATTTGAATAAAAAATATTTCTATTCTTTTCTATCACGCAGCAACGGAGCAATAGATCGGCGTGATTTTTACATGGTACAGAACTGGGAGAGTAACATAATATTAATACTATTAATATATTATATAATATAATCATCATCATCATCATTAGCAACCCATCAACGGCTCACTACTGAGCGCAGGTCTCCTCTCAGAGAAGGGTTATAGGCCATAGTCCACCACGCTGGCCCAATGCGAATTGGCGGACTTCACACACCTTCAAGAACATTATGAAGAACTCTCAGATGTGCAGGTTTCCTCACGATGTTTTCCTTCACCGTTGAAGCAAGTGATATTTAATTTCTTAAACGCACTTGACTCCGAAAAGTCAGAGGATCGAACCCGGGATCGAACCTGCGACCCCCCGAATAGGAGACCACAGTCCTAACCACTAGGCTATCACTGCTTCGATATAATATAATACTACTTTTTATTCCGGATTCAAGCGAACACCTAACTCCACGCGATCGAAGTTGCGGGCAGGAATAAAGTGGCATTTGCTACTCTCCAGGTCCTCAACACCCATGCAAAAATCAAATCGATCCGTAGCTCTATTGCTGCATGACTGAAGGACAAACTACTACAACTACTAATATTAGCTTATGAAAATTATCCCCGCATTATCTATTGGTGAAAGCTTGAACTGTTCGTCACAGACATGGTTGATGTGCACATTGAATGGATGTGCATAAGTTACCAGTTGAAAATCAAATTAAAAGGTTGACAAATACGACCTGCATTCCCTGTGTTCGTATTTGTCGACTTTTTGAGAAAACAAAAATCAAAGAAATAAATAATACCTACGGCTCGTGTTAAAATGGGTCAGCACCACAGCATTATGTTGCAGTATGTTTTTATGTAAATAATACTGCAACGCTGCTATTCAAGTAAAACCACCGTGAGAGCCAGAATACAGGCTACTTGCGTACATAAATAACAGCATAATAAAATAATTATCATAATTAAAATTATATTCATTATTCTCAGAATTATTCTGTATTCGATTGCAGATATAATAACTCATTGTTTTGAAAACCTATTCAAATTCATTATCTAGGTACTTTTAATGATGAGTTTAGTTTTGGGAGCTATTTTATAAGCTACCTTGCTTAAAAAATGACTTTAAAAACTACTAAGGACAGCCAGCCTAAAAGTTTTTCGGACGCGACCCCCGGTGTGACGATGAGGCAAAGTAGAATCTACCAGAGTGCGAAAAAGGTCGTTCATACAATGGACCACCGAATAAAGTCTGCCACAGTACGCCCCTTGCATGAGAACATGTTATCTGCCAGCGGAGAGAATTGGCGAATGCTCGTGAGAGGAATCACATCTGTCCCAAAATACGACATTAAGGGCCTGTTTCGTTCAAATTTCTGTTTCACAAGTGTCCGTTAAGAAAAATGTAGCAGATAAACTCTAAAAAATATATCAAACATCTACTACTTCATCTGTTAAATAAATATTATATCAGACACTTTATCGGATAGTGCCATATCCAGATTATCAAAAACATATAATTTAATCAGTAATGAAATAGACATATTCAACGATCCATTGCCGAGATTTAAAAAAAACCGGTCAAGTGCGAGTCGGACTCGCGCACCGAGGGTTCCATACTCCAAAAGTAAAAGTAAAACGATAATATTATATTAATTTGCATAATTATCGTTAACTTTGTTTGTAGAGGTTTATTGTTAATATAAAAAAAAAAACTATGCTAGTTAGAGCGTTGGTTTTATTTTTCCTGTAAAATATACATATACTATATATAATAATATATAAATATACATACTCTATTGAACATAATTATTTCAGATTTTTCGATTGGTAAACATCGGAGATAAGGGGGGGGGGGGGGGGAACGGTATTTTTCTTCGACATTTTGGCCGATTAATGAAAAACTATTACATATAGAAATAAATCAAAAACTGTTTTAGAATGCACCAGTAAAGGCCTTTCATATGATACCCCACTCGGTATAGTTATCTTACTTTGAAATTTCAAACCCCCGATTTTCCCCCTTTTTTAAGCAAACTAAAATAATTTTCGCGTTGCTTTTATTTTTCCTGTAAAATATACATAAACTTCTATTGACCATAATTATTTCAGGTTTTTCGATTGGTAAACTTCGGAGATAAGGGGGGGGGGGGGACGTTATTTTTTTCGTCATTTTGGCCGATTATTCAAAAACTATTATATATAGAAATAAATAAAAAACTGTTTTAGAATGCACAAGTAAAGGCCTTTCATATGATAACCCACTCGATATAGTTATTTTACTTTTAAATTTCAAACCCCCGATTTTTTCCCTTTTTTTAATAAAACTAAAAATAATTTTCGACTTTTCTTTATTTCAATGCTTTTGGGCCACTATTATACACAACTATGCCAAATTTCATGTCGATAGCTTTAATAGTTACTGAAATAATCGACTGTGACAGACGGACGGACAGACGGACGGAGAAAGTCTCACCATAAGGGTTCCATTTTTACCATTTTGGTATGGAACCCTAACAAGCATTAGGAGCATTAGGATTGTTAAGCGTCTGGCTACTATTATTATTATCATCTTTATTTACTTTTACTCATATTCTTTACATTTTTAAATATTTCATTATAAAACAAAAATAAAAAAATATTTAAAAATATAAAAAATAGCGGTCCACCGGTCTCGGGAACAGGGTCCAAGCAACCGGCGGTCAGGGCCCCAGAGAGAGGAACCTCTTGACGATGCGAGCCGTGTCCAGGAGTACAGCCTTCTGGATCTGGCCCTTGACCCAGCTACCCAACGAGAGCTTCGAAAGATGTTGGTCGAGGCTCTTGGCTATAAGACCATTAGCGGTTATCACTATCGGTACAATGATTGCTGAGTCTACATTCCACATGGCGACAACCTCGTGCGCTAAGTCGAGATACTTGGTGAGTTTCTCTTTCTCGGCTTTCACGAGGTTTTCGTCATGCGGGACAGCAACATCAACAATCATTGCACGGCGCTCTGATCGATCTATCACCACTATGTCAGGCTTATTGGCTACAATAGTCCTGTCTGTAATGATAGATCGATCCCAGTACAGTGTGATATGACCATTTTCAAGAACTGGGTCGGGCACATACTTGTAGTACGGTACCTCCGATTCCACAAGATTGTATTTCAAAGCAAGTTGCTGGTGGATAATCCTGACCACTTGGTTATGTCTGTGTAAGTATTCGCCGTTAGCTAGATGAGAACAACCAGAAACAATGTGACGGATAGTTTCTCCAGGACGGCGACATGCCCGACATATGTCTACCGTTCCATCCTTCTATTATTATTATCATTATATTTTTGTTTTTGGTTCTTTTTTGTTTTTATTCACAGAGTAGCTTATGTTTTATTTTCTTTCACAGAGTAAACTTTTATTTCTTATAGTTTAGTATTTAGGTAGGTATTAGGTATAATTATTATATTTACTTTTTTAACTTCTGTGTATGCTGTGACCCCTTAGATAAGTTAGACATTTAATGATTTTTGTTTGTAAAGTTTATACATAATGTATATAATGTATAACTTTTGGAGTCCTGATAAATAAATAAATAAATATTGGTGAAACAGGCCCTTAACGTTGACCCCTACCTATAGCACCGCCACGAATGTCACAAATAAGATGGCTGCTAAGGACTTGCCTCGACTCAGGCGAAAGTGCATTCCGCGGTTGAGGCAGCTACGCAAATAACGCAAATAGCCTAGGCAATAGGGCGGTCTGTTGTATGGAGACCCCCACATCAAATCCTCAGTCGATGAAATTTGGCGAGGTTGTAGTATGGGATGACCCAAAATTTACACAAAAATATCCAAAAAAAAATCCATGCGGAAGTTGGGTATTTATACCTAAAAGTACAAATAGCTTAATATTTTGAACAGAATAATTTCTCCGTCCAATTTTTTTTTTTGCCAAACTAATTATTAGCCTTAATAAGAGGTACTTGATAAAAATCCAAAACTTTTTTCAAACGGAACTGTCATTTTTTAAAGAGGTTTCCTTTTTTTGTCCGTAATTTCGACCAGAAAATTGCTCAGTCAATTTTTTATTTTCAAATGTCCTTAAAATGTAATTTAGCATAACGTGTAAGAAAATCCAAAAAAAAATCCATACCAAAATCTATTTATCTTACTTCAACTGAAAATTGTTTATAACTCGGAATGAAAAATTTCTCTATCCAATTTCTTTTTTTTAACATAGTAGGTAGTCACATTTACACACTTATCCTAAATATCCAAAAAAAATATCACGAAGAACATCGATATTGAAACAGAATTTTTTGAAATCTAAACTGCGTTTTCGCGATAATGTACCTTAATGCTTCAATCATTGGGTATATAGTTTAGCGTGCGCGAGCGAAGCGACTTCACAAATAATATATTACTACATGCCTTCTACGATGCTAAATAATAAACATAAATGTGTACTTCAACATTAATTTATTTATACAACCACTAATTGTAGCGACTTAGCTTCCAGATAATGAATGAGCTTTTCAATAGTTTAATTAAGGGCCCTTAAACATAATTTGTTTCTCCGAATTAGTTTATTTTGGGAAAATTTAAACAAAAACAACATAAAATTGCCATAACAGCTTATATTAACTAATATTCATTTCCTTCACTGAAAATAAAATAATATGTATCTGCTTCAAACAACCAAAAAATAACATCTTTATTTTGAAAAAGTATAAAAAATTATGAAGCTCTATAATGTTTAAAAACAATTGTTTTTTGGCAAAAGCTTCATTGATTACTTTGTTACCAAAACCTTTTTAACCGACTTCCAAAAAGGAAGTGGCTCTAAATTCAGCACTTATTTTTTTAACTTATGCACGGTATTTAAGGAGAACCCTAAAAAAGTGACATACTGTTTTTATTCAAGATTCCTGTATTATGAATGAATACAATACAATAAATAAAAAGAGCATGACACTTTTTAGGGATCCTCAAACACCGTGTGTTGTATGTACAGCGGTTTCTTCGAGATTTCTGAACCGATTTGGATAATTTTTATTTCACTTGCTAGAAGAAATTCTCGAGATGGTTCCCCAATACTTTCTGGATCCAACTTTTCAATTCTAATGCCTCATTCTGAAGTCGGGCGAGCATAAAAACACGCCCAATGTCAACATAATGTGTAGAAACTAAAAACTTTTTTTTCAACACACTTGCTCATAAAGTGGCTCTAATAGTCTAGTTGACAAGTTCAAAATGGTAAAAAATAGAGATACTGGTCTTAAAATTATGTGCGATAGCTCATTGGATCCGGAATGACGCCTACAAAAATGTTCCAAAAGCGTGTATTAGCACATGAAAAATTGCAAAAGTTATAAACAATTAAAGATAAAAAAAATGGCATTTCGTTTTTTGACAATATTTCATAAACTATTAATATTTAAGAAATTTCAAAAAAAGATTCTAAAAGAAGAGGAAATTTTCAATAAAAAACTCCGAACTCCCGGAACTCTATCTCCATTATTTATAATTTTAATTTAACGCTGAAAATAGGTCTGCGCGCGACATTTTTAGGTTGCGCGCGCGGCGTCAAAAGCGAGTACGGCACATTAATTAATTTATTTAAGGTATTGAATATTTTTTTAAAAATTTGAAAAAATTATGGTGTGTTTTGAACACTATAAATAATTTATTCTCGTTGGAAATTTTACTTAAAGTTGAAAAATTAACTATGAAAAATTAAAAATGAAAAATTTAAAATTAAAAATGAAAAATTAACAAGTTAAACAATTGTTAACTAACAAAATTTTCTCGAACTTCCGTCTTAATTGTAAGTGAAAAAAAAATTGTGTGAGTCAGCTCACGACGCACAACTGGAGTTTACTTCATACTCAACGTTGAAATTTCTACCCTAACGTTGAGTAAATAAGGTTGGTCTTCGCTTGAGTTGTCGAATGCCCGCGCTACGCCTTTCACAACGATGCAAATCTCCACCCCTAACGTTGAGTAAACAAGGTTGGCTTTCGTTCACATGTAGATTAGCACCATCTTTCGGCTTATGTGTAAACTATTTGAATAGCCACGGTGTTGTACTCCGTACGGTGTTGTGAACGAAAACCAACCTTATTTACTCAACGTTAGGGTAGAAATTTGCATCGTTGTGAAAAACGTGACACGGGCATTCGAAAACTCAAGCGAAAACCAACCTTATTTACTCAACATTAGGGTAGAAATTTCAACGTTGTGAAAAACGTAACAAGGTCATTGATAAATTGATTTTACTGTCCGGATTTTTCTCATACCGGGCTGCTAAAATCGATTCTTAAGGAGTAAACTCCAAAAAATGTTTAAATAATTGTCGTAAAAAATTTCAATTATATTTATGTACTACTTCTTTATTTGATTTGTTCACATCGGCATTCTCATTACAGAAAATACATTTGGAATTGTAATCAAACTCTGAAGATGGTTCTTGTGAATTAAGTCTTTTCTTTTTTAAAAATGATTTGATCATATTATCGTTTATGTATGCTTTTCTGCAAGAGACGTGTAAGTCTAATTCTTCTAATCCGTGAAGCTTATGCTCTAATTCGTCGCCCCTTTTTATGCTGCATTTTTTAATCGTTTCAACTCCTTTTTTTTCACTGTAACTTTCTCTAAGCCGGCAAAGCTCTTATTGCACAAAATACAAAATTTTTCCATAACGATTACGCGTACAACAACAAACAAATTTGCTAATAACAATGGTCGCCTTGGTCACTAATGGCCGTTTCTAATTTCTTAGTCGAACGAAATACGAGTAACCACGAGTAAGTATACTCGGTCATACTCGGTTGGTTCGGACGAACTGCGCGCGCAGAGATTGCGCTCGTTGGACATCTACAGGCTCACGTCGCCGTGGGCAGACAAAGTCGGGTCTCGTGACGTCATCACGCTCCTGCTCACTCCTTGTTATGGAGTAACATCGGCACAAAAAAAACGTCGAATTGATTACCTGCTCCTTTTTTTGGAGTCAGTTAAAAATAGCCATAACAACTTATAAAATAATAATATCCATTTCTTTCAAATTCAAATTTATTTCACGTAGGCCAACCTGTGGCTCTTATGACACGTCATGATTCTACCACTGGTTCGGAAAGTAGATTCTGCTGAGAAGAGCCGGCAAGAAAGTCATCTCTTTTCAAAATTGGTATGTTATGCAGAAAAAATGTACCTAAACCTAACTAAACTCGCTCCTAAATCATCAATTTTCGGTGTGAAGTGGTGACGAAAAATCATTTTTATAGTACTAAAAAGAAAGATTTTTCACCAAACCAAAACCAAAAATTGGAGATAAAGGACCAATCTCTGTGTAGTAGTTTTTAGTTCCATTGTATTTTGTTCGAATTAGTTACAAAATGATCCGAAAACTCCAATAGTTTAACGGATTTGCATTAGCGCCCTTAAAATTGTGCAGTAATGTCGCTATGATATGGATTTCGTGCCCCTTTTCGAGCGGGATGGCAAATTATTGTGTTCTCGTGAGTGAGAAATCTATATAATATATAAAAGAAAGTGGTGTTAGTTACACTATTTATAACTCAAGAACGGATGAACCGATTTGGCTGAAAATTGGTGGAGAGGTAGCTTAGAACCAGGAGACGGATATAGGATACTTTAAAAAAAAAAACAGAACAGCGGATTGATGTGATTTTTTGCATGGGTATAGTAATGGATTTAGTAGTGGTTCCTCAGACCGGGAGAGCTACTTTTTATCTCGGATAATGAAAGAGTTCCCGCGGGATTTTTAAAAACTTATTCCATGCGGACGAAGTCGCGGGCATCAGCTAGTAGAGTGATAGACGCGCGACGTACTTTTGACGACGTACTATTTTTTACCTAATTACAAATTACTTAAAATACAAAATTGCAAATTATTATACACTCTTAAAGCAGTTTTTGTCTCAGCATTTAAACTAGTTTTAGATCTGCGTGCGATTTTTCGCTTTAATACCATGACAATATGGTTCAGAACCATTTGACCGACACAGTCACTGTAGTTGTCAACAGTTTTTGATTGAAAATTGAACTGTCGACTCTACGACATACATTCGAGTATCGAGTACTGGCTCGCGTCACAAAAGGCAGATACTAATGTCAGTCTCGTCACTGAATAGATAAAGTCTCGTTATAGTCCGGGAGCCAGGTAAAAATTCGGTCAATTATTTCCTCTCGAGCGAAACTTCGTGAAACGCATTAGGGATTTATATTATGAATATTCGCGACCGTCAGCTGCGACTCCGTGGGTGGGGCGGGCAGTGGCAGCCTCCAACGCATGGAGAAAAAAAAAGTTTTTTAGTCATTTCCTCCCATTTGAAAATTTGACAGATTATAGTTTACTAATATTTTGAAGGAAAACTAACCATAACATGGTGGACCATGTTATGGTCAGCTGACTTTATTTCTTTTCTATATATCTGACAAATTTTTAAATGGGAGGAAATGACTAAAAAACTTTTTTTTTCTCCATGCGTTGGAGGATGCCACTGCCCGCCCCACCCACGGAGTCGCAGCTGACGGTCGCGAATATTCATAATATAAATCCCTAATGCATTTCACGAAGTTTTAATTGGGAGGGACTTGGTCATGAAAATCTGTCACTGGCTCCCGGACCATTACGTCAACTCACCACGCTCCTGCTTCCCTTGATGGATTAAAATATATAAAATATTTCTTTCTAAAATTTTATAGTTTTTAATGCGCTTGATTATTTTTTTGGATATTTTGATACTTGATACAAAAAAAAATAATTGTAATCATATCAATAAAAAAAATGGATGGAGAAATTTTGCACTGTGAGTAAAAGGGTAGTTTTTGAAAAAAATATAGTCTCTTGGTATATTGTTTGGATTTTCAAGTTGTAGGTACAAAACGGCTATAAAAGGACATTCCAGTGAAGAAAATTCACAGAGCAATTTTTCGCTGCAAGTTACATTGAAAAAACGTATTTTTCAAAATTTGGTGGTTTCGACTAGGAGTATATTTTGGATATTTTATATTTTGTTTCTAGACTTTACATGAATGTTTCAGGTGAAGAAAGTTTTGACCGAGCATTTTGCCGAACTGAGATATTAAGCATAAAAGAGTTTAGGTAAAAATACCTAACTTCCGTTCTAATTTTTTTTTGGATATTTATAAAATACGTTTAACTACTGATACTTTATCATTCTGTAAAGTTTCGTCGCCTGAGGAATTGATGTTGGGGTCCACTAGCTTCATTGCCTAGACTAAAAGCCTCGCCATGCTATTATCGCCATATATTATCTATTATATTTTTAAACTAGCGGCACGTTATGATGGCCGGTTTGACACATTACAATAGTGATGTGGAATGTCAATTTATTCTCGAACAAAAAACAATTAAGTTTTGTTTTTGTACCTGATTAAATAGGTTTAATAAAACAAAAATGTATATGTTTATTTAATTTTTTAATTTATTTGAACGAACTGAATATTTGAATGAAAATGAATATACATACTTTATATGCACACAAGAAACATATGAATACAAAAGATACCAAAAAAGGTGCCACAAAAGGCCATAATTAATCAGATTCGTCCATACTACTATTTTCACTGTCGTCACTGCTATCATCACCTACATTAATAATTATATGTTCGTTTTCTATAATATTATCTATTTTCACATCTCTTTCATAATCTTCCCTTATTAATTTAACAGTTCTATTCACAACCTTTTCCCAGTCTCCTTTAGTCACATGTTCACAAGCTTCTTCTAATAATTTTAGCATTTTTTTTGTGGTAAATGGGGGTTCTGTATTGTGTCTTGCAGCATATCCCTTAATTTGAGCCCACACCAACTCAATCGCATTATACTCACAATGGTAAGGCGGTAACCGTATAACTCTGTGCCCATGTTCTAATGCTGTTTCGTCAATGACGTATCGGATCTTGGTTGGTTTGTTTTCTTTTAAAAGACGTACTAATTCCGCTTTTAACATATTCATGTTTGCATCTACGCCATTTTTACGAAGCCATGCGACGATATCAGCTTTCTTTTGGGATTGGGCAGGTGGCTTGTCAATTTGCATCGAGTGGTATGGGGCGTTGTCCATAATTATAATAGATGGTTCAGGGAGGCTACACAACATTGAGGTAAACCATTCAGTAAACTTTTCTCCATTCATGTCTTCATGATAGTCTCCAGTGGTTTTTGACGCAAAAGCCATGAGAGAACCTTCGACAAACCCGTTGATGGTTCCGGCGTGACAAATTATAAGTCGCGATCCTTTTCCTACAGGAACTTTGGAAGTAGATGCTGCTGTGTCATCGTTCCAAGAACGGCCTACAGTATGGTTAGCATTAAGCCATGTTTCATCCAAGAACACAACATTTTGCCAATTTTTGATTTCTTTCACTTGCCGTAAAAAAGTATACCTTGCCATCGCTATATCAAATCTTTCCATCAATATTTTGCATTTGTTACATTTTTTGTATCGAAATCCAATGGTCTTCAAAATCTTCGTTAAAGAACTTTCCCCACCGAAGAATAATCCAGCTTCCTTCAGTGAATGCACCAACTTTTTTCTTGTTGGATACTCCTTCTGTAAATAGTAGCCGTAAACATGTCTTCGGATAGCATCGGCATCAAAGCTATCGATGCCTACGACTGGTTTTGCTCGTTTTCTCTTTTTTGGTGTGTGAAGTTTATTTTCTTCTGTGCCAGTCTCGCCATATTTTTTTTTAGTTATCCGTCTAACAGTTCGTTGTCCAATACTAAGCGCATCAGCTACGCGTTCAACCACTGACGTTATAGGTCAAATTGGCCCTCCATTTTGAGCTTCACGATCGAAATAGTTACGAAGGCGTATTACGAACTCACGTGTCTGACTATTTAGAACAGTTCTCTGCGTACGTTCGGTCATATCGACGAAATCCACAACAAAGGGCTTGAACAGAGTCCAAATTAACGAGCAAGGGTCAACAGTAATGCAGTATCAATATTTGAAATCCAAAGCCAGGTCAAAACTATATCACAATCGCATTGCACTGACAGTTTATACTTTTCGAAGCAACGTCAATTCGAAACTGCTTTGTTTTGCATTGAGCATTGACGCGAGTTTGCCGGAGGTAGTAGTTGTGCTAGCCAGCGATCCTATGTGACGATCGTATTAGATTCCATTTTTAAAAATTTTCAATTTAGAAAACCAAATGCCGAGTTGTGGTATATATCATATAAAAATAAAAATTTTACCTTTTGTATGAAACAGCTGATATTTTTTTGCGATTTCAGAGGTTTGTCCACATAGTGAAAATTGTTCATATTCACAAGTACATTCACCCCTTAAATGGTGCAAACTGATTTTTCTACACTTGTATACATTTTAGAAATCAATTTAATAAATAAATTTTGAGTCCTAAACCTAAAACTACATTCGATAAAATTTATGAATCTCTGCACATCACTATCGTCAATAAAGTAATACAATTATTTCCTTCAAAGTCGTTATCAATTAATACGGAACTTCATGAGCGGACAAACGTCAAACCGGCCATCATAGCGTGCCGCTAGTGTAGTGCAAATTTCACAATCGCCTGATGTCACTTTTAACCGAGGAATAAAGGTGTCTTGGCAGATTTTTAATACAAAAAAATGTCAGAACCCTCAAAATTCCTCGGTTTAACGTCACTCGGCGATGGACAAACAGGCCCTAAGTTTATTTAATTTAATCTATTTAATTTATTTATTTATTTCAAATTAATTAGAACGGACATTGTCCAATAACACTAATTAAACATTTACATATACTAAAAATAATTAATTACATTACTATAAAACTGAAACAATACAAATAAAACTAAGTACTTAATAAAAATAGTCAAAAAAAGATTAAACAACATTAAAAAAAACTTAAGATAGGTACAACTTATGAAAGTTACATATTTCTTGTATCTTTTCTTCAGATGAAAGAGTCCGAGACTGAAACTATCTCGCCTAATAGTCCTCTAGTAGCGAGATCATACAATAAACATTAATTCCGGCAAGCTTATCCCTAACAAGGACGGATTATAACGAGATTACACTGATAAGAACATTCAGTTAAATTGTATGGTAAATGATAAATCACGGTCCGACTACAAAGGGATGCACTAGTGGGAACCGATTCTCTGAATATTGAATAGATAGTTCAACCTGCCATACATCTGCATATATGGAGATTTATAGCTACTGAAATATCGTCTTTATCCTTTCACAACAAGGATTTATGTTGTTATATGTATATTCTTACTTAAATACTTCACGATTAGAATAGAATAGAATAGAAATATTTTTTATTCAAATAAACTTTTACAAGTGCTTTTGAATAGTCAATGAATCTACCACTGGTTCGGAATGCCTTTCCTGCCGAGAAGAACCAGCAAGAAACTCGGCGGTTGCTCTTTTCAAAACAGATTTACAATACAGTAAATACTATGCTATATATGCAGTGTTTCCACAATGAGGAAAGTTCCAAAAATGCATACAGACTTTATTCTATCCTAAGATGGGCAGACATAAAGCAGCCCCATTCCCGCCGGTGGCACCCGTTCACGAGCATGACGCATGACCCAGCCATTGCTTCGCTCAACCATATTTGAGGGAACGTAACAACCCGCATCACACGACACCACCACAGAAATGTTTAAAGAGTGCGTGACATACTTATGCTACCCATGTCAAGGCATCAAACTGAAAACTAATATTGAAATGCTAATTTTAAGACATCACTTAGACACAAATAAAGTAGAAACACTGAATAGCACAGGATAATTTTGTTACACAGGTTGATTATTACTGTCTCATGAATCGCTGGAGCGAGTTATATCCACGCTTTTTTGTCATTAATATAGTCTTCAATTGTATAATATGCTTTTTCCATGAGAGAAGTTTTAATTGCTTTCTTAAACTTGTGTAAAGGCAAGTCTAAGATCGACTGTGGAATTTTATTATAGAACGTCACGCCCATTCCCACAAATGTCTTTCGGACCCTCTGGAGGCGCAGTCGAGGAATCACGAGCCTATTTGGATCTCTAACCTGCCTATCGTGTAAATCACCCTTTTTTTTGTAACTTAAAATATTTTGTCTGACAAATATTATGTTGTTATAAATATATTGTGAAGCTACTGTCAGAATGCCTATTTCCTTAAATTTTTCTCGAAGGGAATCCCGCGGTTTTAAATTATAGATTGCGCGAATTGCCCTCTTCTGCAATACAAAAATTTTTCCAATGTCGGCTGCTTTACCCCATAGTAAGATTCCGTATGACATAATACTATGGAAATATGCAAAATAAACAATTTTTGCAGTTTCTATGTCAGTTAACTGTCGAATCTTCCTAACAGCGTAAGCAGCAGAGCTAAGCCTGCCAGCAAGTGTTGTTATATGGGTGCCCCACTGTAGCTTAGAATCCAGGGTTAATCCCAAGAACACTGTGGAGTCCTCAGTTTTCAAAGATTCATTATTTATCTTTAGATTATTACTGACAGCTCTGGTGTTAGGCAATAAAAACTCAACACACTTGGTTTTTTTAGCATTTAAAAGTAAATTATTTGCCGTAAACCATTCAGAAACTTGAGATAATGCATTATTTACATCGTCAAAATTGTCTTTTTTCCTATCGACTTTGAAAATCAAAGACGTATCATCAGCAAATAGTACAATATCGCAAGTATTTTGGACAAAATGTGGTAAATCATTTATGTAAATCAAAAACATGAATGGACCTAGAATAGAACCCTGGGGTACACCCATTACTGAGGCTGATCCGGATGATTTTACGTCATTGACACATACTCTCTGAACACGATCACTGAGATAAGACGCAATGAGACTAAGTGCAAAATCTTTAATACCATAGTGGCTCAGTTTAAGCAAAAGGGTCTCGTGATCAACGCAATCAAATGCTTTTGATAAATCACAGAAAATACCAATGGCATTCTGTGAGTTCTTCCATGCATCGAATATGTGTTGTAACAGCTTTGCGGCTGCATGGGTTGTTGATCGACCCTTAGTAAAACCATACTGCTCAGGGTGAAGAAGTCCATTTAAATTAAAGTGTAGAAGCAGTTGGTTGAGCATTATTTTTTCGAATATCTTGCTGAGGGTTGGCAAAATTGAAATTGGTCTGTAGTTATTCGGGTCACTTTTGTCTCCCGATTTAAAAAGAGGTATTAGTTTACTACATTTCATAAGGTCTGGAAAAGATCCAGAATCAACTGATTTATTAAAAATTAAGGCAAGATATGGCGCAATAATATCAATTATACTGTGGATTATTTTAACTGAAATTCCCCATAGATCTCCCGTTTTTTTATTTTGTAAAGCTTTAAATATTTTGATAATATCATATGGGGTAACGTGTTCAAACTTAAATAGTTTACTGCACTCAGAAACATTGCTCTTTAAAAGATTATAGGCTCCTGTTGGCGAGGAATTTAGAGAACGAGTTGTGGTAACTGGAATATTTTTGAAAAAGTTCTCAAATGTATTTGCAATGTCTATGTCGGAGTCAATAATATGGTTATTAATTTTGAGCTCCAATTTATTATTATGCGTCTTGTGTTTTCCCATTTCATTGCCGATGATGTCCCATGCGGCTTTTATTTTATTATCAGAATTAATAATTTTTGGTTTTATGTAAAGAGACTTAGCTTGTATGCATACCTTTCTAAATAATTTGGAATAGGTTCTTACATATTCAATGAACGCGGGGGAATAATTATAGCGCTTTTCTGCATACAAATCAAATAGCTTATTTCTACTCTTATAAATGCCAACAGTTGCCCAGTCACTAAACTTTAGATTAAACCGAAACCTTTTTTCTATCATCTTAAAGGCAGAGTTGAATTGAGAGTTTAACAGATCAAAAAAATTCACCTTCTTGATTCATTTAATTACACCCGATTTCAAAACCCTATAATATCAATAATAAAATAAGTGCAAATCGGCCGAATACAGTGTTTCAAATTGACTATACTAACACACACACACACAGTAATAATATCTGAAAATGAATAGAATTGACATTATAGGTATATCAAATAAAATGGGTATGACTTAAGTTTGAATTTAAAAATGAATAGAAAATTTAATACTTAATTAAATTTTCTGTGACTGTTTTTTGCATGCTACTCTGTGGCAGATTGAAGCGCTTAGATAATTGTTAGGATCTTATTACTCAATCTAGCAAATAAATCATTTGAATTTGAATTTGAAAAAAGGTTGTTATTAATTTCTATTAATCTTTCCTATTAATTCATAATCGTCAAGTTCACTTGCACTTGGTTAAAGTTCACTTTAACCAACGAATTTTACGTTTACTAATAAAAAAAATGACAAATCATCAATTTTATTAAAATTCGGTAAAAACACTATTCGCCGATTGTGAAAAAGGGCCTAGTTTTGTAACCTTTGAGAGCTTTAGTATGTAAATATTTAAATAGCTAAAAGGGATCCTTTTAATTTTAAATAATTAACGATACAGACGTCATACCGATCGTAACTTTAAAGTGACATTTATTTAATGTTGATGATCGTTCCTTTTGATTAAGCTGTTAACATTTTGCCGTCTTTTAATGAAAATAAAAGGCTGCTTTCATTAAAATTGCAAATATACTTTTAAAGTAATGGGATACAAAAGCAATTATTTAGGTACGGTTTAACAGGGATTCGTGAACGTTTTTAATTAAAGCCAACAGTAAAAAGGTTTGAAAAATGGAAATCAAGGGAATTTGATACCCCCTCTAACGATAATACAGTTTATTTGGTAGGTGAACGAGTATTTATTTAGTAATTAATTCACTCCATTTCAATTTTCACTTCTATCCACAATTATCTAGCTCGTCTTCCTGCTGTGTGATTGATGATTGCAATCCCCTCTGATTGGCTGTTGCTCTCACTATTTGTTAAAATGCAGTGATGTAGCAAGAATGCCATTTTAGTCAGCCGATTATCTTTAACAATTTCGAGATTAACGATAACGAACTCAAACCAATTTTTAAAAACTATTCCAACGCGGACGAAGTCACCGTCATCAGCTAGTTTATCTATATTATATTGGAATATAATAATTAATTGGTTTTAAATTATTTTGACAAAATTACAAACATTATAATGGATATTGAATACAGTTTTTGGAATGCAAGTAATAAAATTGGCTACCTCAGGGAAATCAGGATTCGACAAAGATTTATTTTCCCATTGAAAATAATAAATAATTTACCTACACAATATAATTGTACAGAAATAATTATTAATATTAAAATAATAATATTATATCGTGTTAATACAAAGCAGTTTCCGTGTTTCATCTGAAGAAGAAAGAGAGAGATCAGCGTTAGTACTGAGAAGTGAGCCGCAGTGAGGTTGGGCCGCGACGCTCTGATACATTCTTACGTACCGTAAAGAGCGCTGTCGTGCAGAAAGTTGAGTTGAGAAGGAAGAGAGAGAGCAGCGTAGTAACGCTGCTCTGTCTCTCATTCTCCTATCAGTAGTTAGGTGGGCCACTGTGAGTATGGGCCGCCACGCTCTGATAAAAGGTACTACTTGTATACTGTAAAAATGTCGTAAAGCACGTGGAAGGTGAGGGAGATAGAGAGCAGCGTTACGCAAAGGAGGGCCACAACGCTCTGATATCAAGACTTACTTGTATGCTGTAAAGAGCGCTATCGTAAAGCTCGTGGAAGGTGAGGGAGAGAGAGAGCAGCGTTGCGGAAAGGAGGGCCACAACACTCTGATATCAAGACTTACTTGTATGCTGTAAAGAGCGCTATCGTAAAGCTCGTGGAAGATGAGGGAGAGAGAGAGCAGCGTTACGGAAAGGAGGGCCACAACGCTCTGATATCAAGACTTACTTGTATGCTGTAAAGAGCGCTATCGTAAAGCTCGTGGAAGGTGAGGGAGATAGAGAGCAGCGTTACGGAAAGGAGGGCCACAACGCTCTGATATCAAGACTTACTTGTATGCTGTAAAGAGCGCTATAGTAAAGCTCGTGGAAGGTGAGGGAGAGAGAGAGCAGCGTTACGGAAAGGAGGGCCTCAACGCTCTGATATCAAGACTTACTTGTATGCTGTAAAGAGCGCTATCGTAAAGCACGTGGAAGGTGAGGAAGAGCGAGAGCAGCGTAACTGAGAGGAGGGCCGCGGCGAGTTTGGGCCGCGACACTCCGACCACCAGCACGCAGTCTGCCAGCTCGCCCTCCGCCGGCCGAAACGACGACCGCGGCAACCATCTATTTAAAAAAACAGAAAAGCTGATAAAGTAAATATATTAATTGTTTATCATCAATGTGACATTAAAATAAGTGCTATCAACCAGATTAATTCAAGTGTTGCAGAGAACTGCTTAGTTAATGCTTTCGATGTTTTAATTTGAATTTTTATGAACATAATATTAATGATCCATATTTTTTCGGGATAAAAAGTTCGTCTGCAAGATGCAGGCTGACTAATTCTCTATGACAACATTTTATCAAGATGATTGAGCGTTTATAAATGCCCTGAAAAGGTGACTAATGCCCACCCAACTCAACAAGCTATGGTCAGAACTGAGAACATCGAATAGTATAATTTTTAAGGATGTAAAAAGATCAAAATGACTTTTCTAGTCATATTTCTTCAATTAACGGATATCTCTAATTAAAATTGGCAATTCAATGGCAAATCCCGAATCGGGTTTTTTTATCCAGAAAAAACAAAGTTGAGGGTCGTGGAACATTCGGTTGGAACGAAATTCCTTCTCATTATAAATTAATAATAAAAATAAATAAAATAAAAAATTATAATCTAAAGTCAGGACTCGAACCCACCAAAGTTATAATGCTACGTGTGTAATAAACAAAGGCACCAAGTGTCGTGACGTGACGGAAAATTCTTACACTTTTTTTCGGCTAGCCTCGATCCGACAAACCGTCCGAAAAGGAATTTCGTTCCAAAGTTCGTTTCGTTCGTTTCCGTGAGATGTTTGAAAAACGTAACTCTATTGCAAAGTAAATCATTTCCTTACAGAATGTCAAGGGGCAAGGACTGCGAGCAGCTTCTGTAAGCTTCCGGTCGGTGATGCTTGCTGGGCAGCGTCTGAGTCATCTGGACATGCGACTCCATGTGTTCCCCATTCAATGTGCTCCGGTATTCATTCCCTACATTTTTTGTAAATAAATAAGGCTGGGCCTGTTTTCTTTCAAGAGTTTGATTAAGCTACTTCTGGTTTTTCGTCATTTCGCAAGCTCCTGCTTTTCGATTCTGTGAACAATTCTTCATATTAATTAACACTCTGATATATACACGTTAAATGTGCGAAACAAATGGAAGAAAAGCCCACCACTGAGCTCAGGTCGCCTCTCGCATGAAAGGGTTAAGTCCATAGTCTACCACGTTTGCTAAGTGCAGGTTGGCAGACTTCAAACACTTTTGAGAACATTATGAAGAACTCTCAGGCATGTAGCTATCCTCAGGATATTTTCCTTCACAGTTAAAACACGTAATACCTATTTAATTACTTAAAAACGCACATTACTCTGAATAGATAAGAAAGAGGAGAGATGAAAGAAAAGCAAGAAAGAAAATTATTTTATTCATTAATGGTGCTACAGACAAAAAATATACAAATGTAACATTAATTGCCTGTGACACCACCCAGAAAGGGTGAAAGATGCGTGTCTGGTATCGAAACCCAGACCCCTCGAAATGGAGTCTGAAGTCTTAACCATTAGGCTATCACTACTCAGTTTGTGTGTTAGTTATTACTGATTAAGTATTAGCTGAACAAAAAAGGTGTCTACGAAAGAGCTCCAATTAAGTTTTCATTTTGGCAAAATACCAAATGAAATCATTCACCATTTGCTTTCGAAAGTAAGTAATTAATAAAGTCATTAGTCTGACAGTTCAATCCAAATTAGTGTTCATAAATTAATATAGTTTACTTTCCCTTCCGTCTTTGTAGTTATTTTGTAAGTAGGTTTTCGAACACCATAATTTGCAGAAAATTGCAGAAAATGCATATGCGCAAGTAAGAAAGGAAGGTAGATGAGGAAGGCCCATACACGGTGCCTAAGGTCATGTCCAGCGTTGACGGAGAAAGGTTGAGGATGATGATGATGATGATGAGGACCTCTACCTTAACATATTAACTATCCCCCCTTCTGCCGTCACCTGCAACAATCAAAACATAAATTTATTAATGCCGATAACTACGTACTTTAGTGTATATTAACTGACGATGCTTAAAGGGGATTGGGATGCTTGGGAATGTGCGTGTTGAATCCATTTCATTTTAAATTGATCTAACACAAGATTCTCCACGAATGTCAATATAAATGCTCGGAGAAAAAGAATTATTAAAAGGAGCTCCCGCAGGATTTGTAAAAACCTATTTTCACACCGACGAAGATGCCGGCAAAAGCTAGTAATTAAATAAAGGTATTCAGATTAAAATACCTGCTACCTGCCACGTTACTTATACATTTCATACTTGTATGTACGGAAACTGACTTCCTGGGCCCAAGTGATTTTCCCTCTCACATTTTTATGACGGAAATCGAATATAAAGTACGGATAGAACATGAGTTAGCTTTTAGTGATTACAAAACCTACAGCGCTGTACATGTAAATAATTATTTGATCAAATTGAATATCCTTGTTTATTAACATTAACAACTTCAATTGCGAGTTTTATGTGCATGGAATGTTTGAATGTTGGAATTTAGCTAAATAAAAATGCTCATGGTTTAGCTAAATAAAATCACTCGCGGGATTTTTACAAACTAGACTCCACGCGGATGAATTAGTCACGAACATAATGAACCATAGTAATGTCTAGCAAAATGACGAAAGGTCGTTCAAACATAGGTACAATGGGGTGCTTAAATTTTGTGAAAAAGTGAAAACTTGTGAGTGAGTAAAAAACATGGATTTCGCGTCATCGTCACCTTTACAATCGTCGTCTGGAGATTTCAGTAAGCGTTCAACATTTTAGAAGTTCCCAAGCAAACTTGTACAGCGCAGTGGGCAAGCAGCCGCCTTCCTAACCATTTAATGTATGATGTCGCAGGTTCGAATCTCACTCGCGAAATCGTGACAGTGCGCTTTTCTTATTTGTTTTTAATTATTAGCAAATATAGTTTTCACTTCTATCGGCAGTCCCTAGGAACTGCCAATTTTTTTCTGTTTTAAATTTTGTAAATTAAAGCCACTAAGCTTATACCTACTATTAATAATTATTGTTTTAATAAAAATGAGAAATAATCTATATATATAAAAGAAAGTTGTGTTAGTTACACTATTTATAACTCAAGAACGGATGAACCGATTTGGCTGAAAATTGGTGGAGAGGTAGCTTAGAACCAGGAGACGGACATAGGATACTTTTTATCCCGTTCGACCGCGTTTCCGTCATGTCACTATAAAACGTGGTAAGTATAAGAAAAACGCATCTGACATGGAATAACAAAACGCAAATGACAGTGGAATAACAAAACGTAAATGACAGCTAAACGTAATTTTGTCTTTGGTTAATTAAGGTAAAAAATTTGACAATTATAAAAAGTGTTATAATAAAGCATTACTGATATTATAAATGCGAAAGTGTGTTTGTTTGTTGGTTTGTCCTTCAATCACGTCGCAACAGAACAGCGGATTGATGCTATTTTTTGCATGGGTATAGTAATGGATGTAGTAGTGGTTCCTCAGACCGGGAGAGCTAATTTTTATCTCGGATAATGATAGAGTTCCCGCTGGATTTTTAAAAACTAAATCCATGCGGACGAAGTCGCGGGCATCAGCTAGTAGTATAAAATATTACGAACATACCGCAAGGTACTACATGTTAGTTACTCTTTATGAAATCTATTGTAGGTATTTATGTAACGTAGTTACAAATCTAAATCTTAAATCGAGCTACTATCATTTCAATGAACCGTACTATAAGATATCGGCCGCTATAACGATTGAATATTATGAATTATGAAACGATTCCCTAATTTATTTTCTATGGAAATACGCAGACAAATATTAACATTTGGCTGTAAAACCGAAGCGCACGAAACGTTTCAGCGAGTACTTTATGTTACAATATGAAACTAACGTATTTTACTACTATTTACGACCTTTGGTAAAACAGCAGGATTAGCTAAACGAAACTGTGAATTTTCGAGATTATTTACATATTTTTATGTATCTCTTTCTATCGCCCACTACTACGTCCGTTCGAAAATCACGTCGATGCGTAGCACTGTTGCGGTGTTATTGAAGGTCCGAAGGACGTCAACTCTACCCATACAAATAATCATGTTGGTCCGTTGTTGCGTAATTAAAAGAAAAACCAACAAACATACACACTTTTATATTTATAAAGGATAATGAAATATTATAGATTTCTGCTAAACAACACTCATAGGAAAGGAAAGTACTACGACGTAGCACACCTGCTGTAGATGTCTACGAGCTATGATCCCTAGTTTGCTCCTTTATTTTTTTGAGAGAAAACCCCAATAACTTTTTTGAACTGGAAACCAGGACCTCAATATCCACTGCCGAACAAACTAATTTTCAAAATAGAAGAAAATAATACTGCCATCTAAGATAACAAAATTAATAGAGTAATTTATAAAGTAAATAGGTAAATCTGTCTATAATGTATCACAAGACGAACGTATAATGCAAAAAAAAACAAGAAAAAAGTTTAAAAACTGTAACCTAACTACGGAAAATTCGTTGTAAAATGTAGCCTATAATGATGTCACCCGGCCGATAATTACGTATCGACTGACACATCATTCATCAAAATCGGCTCAGTAGTTTAGGTGATAGGGTGAAACATTTGTGAAACACATACATAGACTGCTAAAATTATAGCCTTTGCCTACGTAGTCGGGTAAAAATTAAATAGCACGAATATAAGATTTATAGAATTTCTTCACATTAAACTGTTTTATATTAAGTAGCTGTTGGGAAAAGTTTTAAAGTAACTGTTTTAGAAACTGCTTTTAAATAAATTGGAGCTGAAAACCCTACACAACAATGTGAAAATGTTATGATTTAATAAAAAAATCAATCGGCCATTTCTGGGTAGTGCTTCTACAAATAAACATAAGATATTCTATTTAAATTGCAAATGTGTTTCGATTTTATTACCATCTAAATACCAAATCGGAAATATCAAGAGAATCGTAAATAATAATACTAAATAATGAATCGTAAATAATAATCGAAATAGAATCGGAAATACCAAGTTGAAAGCTTCTCAATAATTGAAAATGTAGACTATGGTAAATATAGAAAATTTACAAGGATCGAAGAAAAAAATAAGGTTTGCTTTTTGCCAAAGGGCACACGGGTTTTCGCCAAACCTCTAATATAAATCTTAATCTCATTAGAATAGAATAGGAAAGTTTTTTATTCGAATACTTTTACAAAGAACTTTTGAAAATCGTCAAGTTAATCTACCACTGGGTTCCGAATGTCGTTTTAACCGAGAAGAATCAGCACAAAACTCGGCGGTTGAATGGAATAGAATGGAATGGAATGGAATGGAATGGAATGGAATGGAATGGAACGGAATGGAACGGAATGGAATGGAATAGCTTTTTATTCAAATAAACTTTTACAAAGTGCTTGCTCTTTAAAAAAAATTTTAATCTTTGTTGTGTACATGATAAATTACCGTCTCAAGCTTCGACATAAATGTAATCCTATACTATATTATATCATTCTCCATATCCCTAACTAAAGAAATGCAAAAAATCTCGCCAATCCGTTGCTTCTTGGCATGCGTGCTTGAATATGATGATGGGCTAAAATTACTAGAAAGTTTATCCACCTCCTTTATGTAAGCGGCAGACGCATCTTTTTTGGAAAAGATCGACAAAACACCTAAGCGCCTATTTGGTCTTTAAAAGCATCGTAACAATAAAAACCCTGTAACAATTGTAAACACTGATGTTTTCGTGATTTTACAATAATTTATCAGCCCACGCCGCGGCCGTCCCAACGACATTAATCACCCCGTAATTCACGCATTGTTAGCAGTTAACAATAGAAGCAAATCAGACAAAGGCAAAGATCCTTCCCTTGTAAAGTAATAATTACTAGATGCGACTATTCACTATTAGATAATAAAATAACTGCTAGGATAGCGGGAGCAAAATTTAATTTTAACCCCATGGGAGCAAAATGTAATTTAACCCCATGGGACTTTTCATTTCTCTCTTCTGATTGGTACGCGTTCATGCTTTAGTATGTGTATTGGTACTGCGTTCGTTGCATAAACCTGTCGATCGCTCATTCCGTTGGAAATTCAATAGTTATTTGTGTTATATGGGGCCAAAGGAATGTTTTGTTCCCCGATGGCGTTATTTTGAATTCAGAGCGAAGTGAAGGATTCTATAGTAGACTCCCGAGCGCAGCGAGGGATTCTAAAGTAGAATCCTGAGCGTAGCGAGGAATTCAATATACGCCGCCCGAGAACAAAAAATTTTGGCCCCGAATGACACACACTATTTTTCATCATTACCTATGAGAAAAAGCTAGGAGTATCAACCTACTATGTATAGAGTATAGACATTACCAATACGTATATTGAAAGTTTAAATAAAACACAAATATTTTTTTATGAAATAATTCATCATCATCATCATCATCATCTCAGCCTGCGGACGTCCACTGCTGAACATAGGCCTTTCCCAGAGAACGCCACCACACCCGGTCCTCAGCCTTCCTCATCCAGCCACTTCCCGCCACCCGCTTTATATCGTCAGTCCAACGTGCTGGAGGGCGCCCCACACTACGCTTACTTGTTCGCGGTCTCCACTCTAGGACTTTTCGGCCCCAACGGCCATCGCTTCTGCGACAAGCATGGCCTGCCCACTGCCATTTCAGCTTGCTAATGGTTTGAGCTATGTCGGCGACCTTGGTTCTCTTACGGATCTCTTCATTCCGAATCCTGTCCTTAAGAGAAACTCCTAACATAGCCCTCTCCATAGCTCTCTGAGTGACTTTAAATTTGTGGATCAAGCCTTTTGTTAGTGTCCACGTTTCAGCGCCATAAGTGAGGACGGGAAGGACACATTGATTGAAGACTTTCGTCTTCAGGCATTGAGGTATTGACGATGAGAAGACCTGACTTAATTTTCCAAATGCCGCCCAGCCCAGCCGTATCCTTCTGTTGGCTTCTGTGTCGAAATTGTTTCTACCCAATTGTATGGTCTGGCCAAGGTAGTTGTACTCTGAAACAATTTCGATTCCAACATTTTCGACGTTCACGGGTATCGGGACAACATGTTGATTGAACATAACCTTGGTTTTGTCCATGTTTATCCCGAGACCAACTCGTCTGGAAGAGCGGCTTAGACTACGCAGCATCTGCTCCAGATCTTCTGGAGTCTCTGCCAGGATAACCACATCGTCGGCGAACCGCAGGTGTGAGATGTATTCGCCATTTATATTAAAGCCTCGTCCTGTCCAGTCCTGCGTTTTGAAGAGGTCTTCTAGTGCACTATTAAACAGTTTTGGGGATATTACATCCCCCTGTCTAACCCCCCTTCTCAAGTTAATTGGTTTTGTTTGCTGAGACTGTACTTGGACGGTCATTGACGCAGTATCGTAAATACATCGCAGCACCTCGATATAACGCCAATCGACTTGGCATCTCTGCAGTGACTCCAGAACAGCCCAAGTTTCGATAGAGTCGAAGGCTTTCTCGTAGTCCACAAAAGCAAGGCAGAGTGGTAGATTATACTCTTCGGCCTTCTGTATAATCTGCCTTAAGGTGTGAATGTGGTCTACGGTGCTGTAGCCTGCTCCGGAGGTTGAAAATCATCAAGCCTTCGGGCGAGGCGATTTGTGATCACCCTCGAAAACAACTTATAAACATGGCTCAAGAGTGATATCGGCCGATAGTTCTTCAGAAGCTCCTTGTCACCCTTCTTAAAGAAAAGAATTACCACACTCTTGCTCCATGCTTTTGGCGTTGTTCCGTTTGCAATGACGTCATTAAAGAGCTCTGCTAGCTCTTTCAGGATCGGAGTACCTCCTGCACGTAGAAGCTCTGATGTGATGCCGTCATCGCCAGGTGCCCTGTTGTTTTTAAGTTGATTGAGGGCTATTCGCATCTCGCCAAGGTCAACGTCTGGGATGTCTTCGGTGTAGTGGCGGGTCAATGTCGCACGTTTGTCGTTCGTGTCTTGAGCCGCTTTTGGAGCTTTGGAGGAGTATAGTTGTGAGTAAAATCGTTCGATCTCCTCTAGGACCTCTGCTTGAGACGTTACGATTTTACCGACGGGGTTTCTCAACCTTGTTAAGTGGCTCCTCTCAAGTCGCTTAGCGAACACTTTCGAACCTCGGTTTTGCTCGATCGCATTTTGTATATTGCGGGTGTTGGAGCACCGGAGGTCGAATCTTATTCGCTTCTTGACGCGCTTGTTCAAAGTATGCCACTCAGGCAATGCTGAGGAAGTCTCCCGTCTCTGCTCCATAAGTTTACGGGTATCTTCGGATATCTTTGACACCCTTTTATGATCGTTCTGACAGTATTTGCGTCCCACTTCACGAACGACATCTACGAAATTGGTGAATCGTTGGTCAATGTCCAAGTTGGTTTCCAGCAGCTCGAACCGGTTCTTGAGCTCAATTTGGAATTGTTCGGAGCTTACACTTTGCAACGGTTTTAGTCGGAGAGTTGACTTCATCAGACGTTGTCTCTCTAATTGCAGATCTATATTTAAGGTACCACGCACAAGCCTGTGATCGCTGCCGGTATCAAACCTATTGATCACTGAGACATCTTCAAATATATATCTGCGATCCGTCATGATAAAGTCAATCTCATTTTTAGTCACATTATCCGGACTATGCCATGTCCACTTTCTAGAGGGCTTTTTCTTGAAGAAAGAATTCATCAGGAATAGCCCTTTCCGCTCCAAGAAGTGAACAAGCATCTGGCCCCTGTGATTTCTGTGACCAAAGCCGTGTGGTCCTACTTTTAACTCGCCATGTTCCTGTACTCCCACCTTAGCATTAAAGTCCCCCATAACGACATTGAAGTGAGTTTTGGTGGTGTTATCAAGCGCCTTTGCAATGTCTTCGTATAAGGCCTTAACTTCGTCATCAGCGTGTGTCGACGTGGGCGCATAGACTTGTACTATCTTAAAAGAGTACCTCTTATTCAGCTTGAGTATAACATATGCCACCCTCGACGACACACTACTGATCTCCAGTACGTTATTTGTGAGGACTCTATTGACCAAAAATCCAATACCTCCTTGTGAAGCCTGGTCGCCTTGCCGATAATAGAGCATATTGCCCGATTCCAGGATTATCATGTCCTCCCCTTCTCTTCGGACTTCTGATAGCCCCAAAACATGCCATTTAATTCTGCTCAGCTCTACTTCGATTTCAGCGAGGTATTCGTCCGCTCTCAATGTCCGTGTATTATAAGTTGCCAAATACATTCGATTTTTATGGTAGCTGTCCGAAACCCGGTGATTCTTTGCACCCCCTGCACTACCGTGACCACGTCCGCTACCGTGAACGGGAATAGTAGGGCTGCCGGGGACTAGGGGCCGTTGTGTTGTGACGCTAATCATGGGAAGATATGCCCATAATGGCCACGCTGGGCAGGCGTGTTGGCCATCGCAGGGCCAGACTGCTTGCACCGATGACGCTGCTGCCCGACACCGGTCTGCGTAATTTATTCCAGTCCAGCTCATTTGAATGGTTATACCGCCATTATTCGGTCGTCAGGCCCTCGTTCGTTAATCAGCAGGGGGCACCACGGGCAGGTGAGGTTGACATTTGGAGCACTAAGGTGGTAGTGCACTCCCTTACCCCCCATGAAATAATTAAACATTAATATTTATGTTGGAAGTATGGGCGTATACAATCTATTTATGTAAGTATGGAAGTATAATCGACAAATTCGATCACGTGACTTATCGAAGACAACAGCTTCTCAAACATTTTTGAATTTCGACACATTTTTGAATTCTCTCTTCTGATTGGTCCGCGTGAGTGCTTTAGTATGCTAAAGCACAAACGCGGACCAATCAGAAGAGAGAAATTAAAAGTCCCATGGGGTTAAAATTAAATTTTGCTCCCGCTATCCTCTGAAGCCAATATTCGTTTTTCGAATAGGTATGATGAAAAAAATGTTTGAGATGCTGTTGTTGCTGTTGTTGTCGATAAGTCACGTGATCAATTTGTCGGTCGGATATGAACGCCCATAAATATTAATTAATGTTTAATTATTTCATAATTATTTATTTGGGTTTTATCTAAACTTTCAATTTACGCATCATCATCATCATCATCATTAGCAACCCATCAACGGCTCACTACTGAGCGCAGGTCTCCTCTCAGAGAAGGGTTATATGCCATAGTCCACCACGCTGCGCGCTGGCCCAATGCGAATTGGCGGACTTCACACACCTTCAAGAACATTATGAAGAACTCTCAGGTGTGCAGGTTTCCTCACGATGTTTTCCTTCACCGTTGAAGCAAGTGATATTTAATTGCTTAAACGCACTTGACTCCGAAAAGTCAGAGGTTTGAAATTGACCCGGGATTGAACCTGCGACCCCCCGAATAGGAGACCTCAGTCCTAACCACAAGGCTATCACTGCTATGCAATTTACGCATAGATAATGTCTATACATAGTAGGTTGATACTCCTAGCTTTTTCTCATAGGTAATGATGAAAAATAGTGTGTGTCATTCGGGGCCAAAATATTTTGTTCTCGGGCGGCGTATATTGAATTCCTCGCTACGCCCAGGATTCTACTTTAGAATCCCTCGCTACGCTCGGGATTTTCTGCTATAGAATCCTTCACTTCGCTCTGAATTCAAAATAACGCCCTCGGGGAACAAAAAACGTTCTTTGGCCCCATATAACACAAATAACTATTAAGTAAGACCAAAGTGCTGGACTACTGAAACATTATGCACTAGAGACATAAAAATATGTCCTGGAGTAACCCAGCATTGTGAAAAACTTCAATACGTCTTTGATTGTAGGTTCCTTATGTGATAGAATTACCTAAAAGCAACTAGTTGAAGTCTAGCCGAGCCATATTTTCTCAATCTTTTATTCTGCTTACCGCAAAAGTTTGTAAAAGCAGCCATTGTTTTAATAAAGGTTTTTGTGGGGATCTAATGATAGAGCAATAAAATGTTGAGATTTTATTTTAGAGAGAATTTTGTATAGTAATAATATTGAAGATATTGAAATTTTATGCCTACTTTCATGAACGTCATTAGGCTCTTACGTGATAATAGCAATAGCTGACTGAGAATGTAATCGAAAACTTCATTGGCGCGACTACAAAGAAGAAATAAACGTGGGAAGAGTACCTAAAAAAATATTTATGCCATTTACGCAATAGCATTATCTGGGGACACGGGAGTGTCCCCGCCACGGCGAGCCAAGCGAAGCGCAAGGGCACTACCTATTCTCGAAGCGCTTCGTCGTTTTTTTTTGAACCCTCATAATTTGGGTTTGGATTATACCAGATAAACAAAATTCTCAGGGTATGATGTCAATAGTGACCTTATTAAATATAATAAAGTTTCAATCGCATAGCTTTTATACTTAAGATTTTATTGATATCTAAAAAAACCCCAATTTCGTCACTGACTCACTCACTGATCGAAAATTCTTTGGGTTCTTCCCGAAGTCCTAGAAAACTGAAATTTGGTATATAAGCTAGTATTAGTACACAAACAACAAAATTATAAAACTTGAAACTTTTACCCCTTCAACCCCTTAAACTAGGGTTACGGAAGTATCATACAAATGAGACTTCCGCATATTTTAAAAGTTTATATAGGGACCCCTTGTTTTTAATATTTCAGTAGGTTCATAGAAATGACCTGTCATTGATTGCTAGGCAACGCTTTAATTGTAAACATTCCATATCGATAATCGTTAATCGTTATTATCGTTAATCTCGCGCAATTAGTTTTCTTTGAAAACCAACCAGAAAATGAAATTCAAAGAAGAATTGCTCTAGCATGGAACAAATACTGGAGTCTGAAAGAAATCATGAAGAGGTTATGAGGTTAGTCTTAGTACTAAGAAAAAGTTTATGAAACAATAAATTATCGTGCCATCGCTTACATATGGATGCCAGACATGGTCAGGAAAGAAAGAGGACAAAGTGAATAGCAATATGCCAAAGAAAAATGGAAAGAAGCATATTAGGAA
Source organism: Oeneis ivallda (assembly GCA_029955525.1). NCBI lineage: Eukaryota > Metazoa > Arthropoda > Insecta > Lepidoptera > Nymphalidae > Oeneis > Oeneis ivallda. Next base: position 18,112,709 of record JARPMR010000006.1, on the reverse strand, counting down.
TAAAAATGAAAGATATATGATATACTAGCTGACCCAGCGAACTTCGTACCGCCAACTTATCTATATAAATAAAACAAATAAACTATCCCAATCCAAAAAAAACTATCCTATCTTTTAAGTTGGGCCAAATTACAGATAGTTACGAAGTTTGATAAAAATCGGTTCAGTAGTTTAGGAGTCCATCGCGGACAAACAACGTTACACGTAATTTATATATATTAAGACTAGCTGACCCAGCGAACTTCGTACCGCCAACTTATCTTTAGAAATAAAACAAATAAACTATCCCATTCCAAAAAACTATCCTTTCTTTTAAGTTGGACCAAATTACAGATAGTTACGAAGTTTGATAAAAATCGGTTCAGTAGTTTAGGAGTCCATCGCGGCCAAACAACGTGACACAAGAAGATATAAGTTTCGTTACTACAAGAATTATTGTTTAATAGAAAAGTAATGAACAGTGAATAAATTTTTCACCTTACGCCGAGGTAATTGTAGCGAAATGGTCAAGCCACATATTTTGACTATTACGTGTAGAGTTTGTGAAGTTAGGGCTTGTAGATTTAGGGCGTGTAGAATTAGAAGCTTGGCTCTACATGAGATCAGATATAGTCCAGTCAAATAAGCTTAAATTAGGTAAGAATCTCGGAATTCGAGATACCCAGCTGTAAGTCTGTAAATACTTGTTTAATGACACCCTAAAAGTTGTCTCAAAACCTACATATGGTAGGGTGTACGCAACTATAAAATTTCAAGGTCAAAGGTCACAAAAATCGGTTATTTGCGCTTTTTTTGTAAATATCTCATTTCCTATGGGTTTTTTGCTATTTGTATTTATTCTCAATATTGTAGAATACAAAATTCTCTACAAATTTTGTTTGAAAAACTTTTTTATACGGTGAACCGTTTTCGAGATAGAGGGCGGAGAGCGCGCGGTCACAGCATCACTTCAGGTCAGCTGGTGCCTCCGGTCGAAAACGCGCCATATACAGTGTGTCCGGACATGAACTAGCGATATTTTAAACACTTATATACCAACTATTTTTAAGTACAAATACACCCTAAACTTGGGCCCAATCCACTTTCCCCCTATGTGGCAGCCATTTTGTTTTTGTACTGAAATATTCTCTAAACGTGTACAAAAAGAATCATATCTCTCAAAGTTTTGGTCTTACTGAGATAAAAATGGGCTTATTCGAAGGGCAAAAATACTGTCCTACCGTCTACATTACAAAACAAATATGTTTACATTTCCATAACCTTTAAAAAAAATATGAATCCCGAAAAAAATAATCGTAATATCATGCGTATGCGCTATGTTCAAACAACAATAACTCTGAAAGTATTAGACATACAGTTATAAATTAAATGTTGTATTGTAGCTTAGCTCAAAATCTCTTAATCTAGTAAAAAATAAAAAGGGTTGTCGGGGGTGTTTTTGCAGTTATTCACAGTAATTTGTTGATTTGCATGATTTTACGATTATTTTTTTCGATATTTTTTTCAAAGGTTATGGAAATTTAAACATATTTGTTTTGGAATGTAGACGGTAGGACAGTATATTTGCTCTTAGAATAAGCCCATTTTTATCTCAGTAAGACCAAAACTTTGAGAGATATGATTCTTTTTGTACACGTTTAGAGAATATTTCAGTACAAAAACAAAATGGCTGCCACATAGGGGGGAAGTGGATTGGGCCCAAGTTTAGGGTGTATTTGTACTTAAAAATAGTTGGTATATAAGTGTTTAAAATATCGCTAGTTCATGTCTGGACACACTGTATATGGCGCGTTTTCGACCGGAGGCACCGGTTGACCTGAAGTGATGCTGTGACCGCGCGCTCTCCGCCCTCTATCTCGAAAACGGTTCACCGTATAAAAAAACTTTTGACACAAAATATGTAGAGAATTTTGTATTCTACAATATTGATAATAAATACAAATAGCAAAAAACCCATAGGAAATGAGATATTTACAAAAAAGCGCAAAAAACCGATTTTTGTGACCTTTGACCTTGAAATTTAATAGTTGCGTACACCCTACCATATGTAGGTTTTGAGACAACTTTTAGGGTGTCAATATACAAGTATTTACAGAATTACAGCTGGGTATCTCGAATTCCGAGGTGAACTTACTATAACTTGTGGTTCGCCCCGAACTGAGACCTCGCGGTAACGGTATCCCATGATTATTCATTCAATCGATACATGATAACCAAAACTGACATTATTATTATGCCCGTTTTCACCAAACATACCTAAATCATCCCCTAAGTAGGAGTCTCTTAACGTAGGTAGCTCCTAAATACAATCCTAAGTCCTAACATCCGTCCCAATATCCTTTTAGGTGTCCCGTACAGGATCGTGATAAATAAGTTGACAGAAAACATCAATCACCTAACTTATAGGTAGCCCGTAAAGGTTAGGGAACGTTAGTGAAAACATTGAATTATTTATCAAACATTGAATTTAACTCGTAGTTCCATGGGAATAGTTACTGACTGCGCCATCTATTAGCATTATTGTGAAGCTATGTTGATGCTATATGAATTACTGACGCCCATTAAAAATTAAATAATCTCGTTTTTCTTTATAATATTCATATAATTTTAGTATTTGTTGTTCAAGTACAGGATATAAGTGACCTAAAAACATAAAATCAGTTTGAAAATCCATAGCGGATTTTTCTAGAGAGCGTCTTCAAGCGAGCGTATAAAATCGCTTTGAAAGCCCCCCATTTCGTCAATTTTAAGGGAAAAATTAAAAAAAAATTATTTTTGTACTCAGTTCAAAATTATCTTTAAAATGATACGTAACAATTTTATGTAACGCGATATTTTTTTTTTTACTTCGCATTCGCTTCTATGAGAGCCCCCCTGAAATAAAGATTTTTATAACTTTTTAAGCCATTTTCGGCTGGAGGCCATCGGTTTACATATTATATCTAAATTTGAAGTAATTACGTTCAGTAATTCAAAAGTTATAAGGCTCTGACAGACGGACGGACGGACGGACGGACGGACGGACAAGTGCAAATCGCCCTAGTTAACTCAAAGACCTTCGCTTCGCTCGGTCGATGACTGGACTAATATCTTTTTGACAGTGCGAACCATTGGTCTCGCGCGTCGTGCCAACATTTTAGATGAAAATGTTTTTGGTGGGATTATTATTTCTGTGTAAATTTCTTACTACTGTTATATTATAAAAATGCGAAAGTGTATTTGTTTGTTGGTTTGTCCTTCAATCACACAGCAACGGATCAACGGATCGACATAATTTCTTGCATGGATATTATAGTTGAGGAATTGAAGAGTGAATATCTTTTTAATAAATGATGATAATCAAATATTAAGAACTACAGAAAAATGCAGCTTCAGGCTGAAATCACATCTGTGAGCATCGATTCGCATTTTGTCCATACAAACTGTCATTTTTCATTGAGTCGTGTACGCATCGCAAAGCCAAATTAATGCGTACACGACTGTATGAAAAGTGACAGTTTTGTATGAACAAAATGCGAATCGATGCGCATAGATGGGATTTCAGTCTTAATTAGACTTTCTGGGAATGCAATAAAGTCGATTTTGCAAAAAGTATAGTTATTTAATTTTCCAACTACAGCGACGATATAAAATAGCTATCCCGGAAAGACAGAGGGTTCCCGCGGGGTTGTTAAAAACCTAATTCCACGCGGACTAAGTCTCAAAAGCTATTACTATACTATAAATATTATGCAGTTAACTTATACAAAAGGTAGACACGTGTATTTAGTTGCACTTTTTGATATCGAGGCCGCCCGCCCTAAGCGGCGAAGGTTAGGTCAAGGCGAATGCACTAGCGTATTAATACCATACGAGACCGACGGCCCGCGTACTGGAATACTAGCCCACTATTTCTGTGTGAAGGCTGCAGGTTACTATAATATTAAAGATATTTTCCTCAAATACGGTTGGAAACAGGTAGGTATTATCCGCGTTATTTCAAAGTAGAATACTTTTAAATACATAATACCCATTTCGCGTATTACACCTCTCTCTTAAATCAATAAATGTACAACTTGTAAGATAATACGGTGGTCCTATACTAAATCTAACTGAAGAAAGTTTATTTATACCTGTAGTTGCCATAGCGACGGTTTGCAGAGCGTCCTCTTCGTTGGAATGGCCTGTTGTTGAGCTGTGACTTGAGTGAGGCAACTTCGAGTGACAACTTGGTGATTTCACTGACGAGGAATTGCATATCTGTGCTTGCTTTGGTGCTTGTGCTTGGAGTGGCGGCTTCAACAGCTGATATTTGCGTAGGGCTAGACTCGATCATTTTATCTGCCAGGAGAGCTAGCTCGTCGAGTGCAGTCTTCGTGCTGAAAGTTTCACTGACTGCCAGTACTGATCGGACGTGTGCCGGGAGATGGTTTGTCCACATTAATCGTAGCGTAGTGTCTGGTACTTTGTCTCCGGCGAGAAAACGCATTCGACGTAGCAGTTGCGTTGGTTTTTGATCCCCGAGCTCAATCTCCGAAAGTAATTTTTGCAGCTGCCGACTATCGGATTCTTCATAGACAGAGATTAGGCGCTTCTTTACGGCTTTGTATAAATCTGTTGCTTGCTTGCGTCTTGCTTTTCAAGTTGGGCGATAACCATCTGGGCTAATTGTTCTTGGCTTTTCTTCATTTCGCTGGTAGCGGCCTCGAAGCTAATAAACCACAATCTGGGTTTGTCCCTCCAGAATGGTGGAACACGTAGTGAAAGAGCGATGGCTGCAATTTCTTCTTGGCCCGGGAGACGGACAGAGGCTTCTGATTTTGTATCTTCCATTTTTCTTTGTTTTTTTGCTACGGCGTGCTTTGTCCGGGGTCACCACTGTTGAGGTATCTTGGTGTTACGAGTAAAACCCACGATTATATTGGAATGGAATGAATGAATCAGAATGAATTCACGAGGATCGAATTATGATTAATCGAATTATGATTCGATTATGATTTTTGGTGCCAAAGAAAGAAATAAGCAAAAATAGTTTTTTTCCACGGACACTTGTCGATTGACATATACTTAAATTCGTAGATTCATAATCATTCATCAATCTGTGAATTAATCTAGTATTATATGTATTGATCGCGTAATATAATATTATGAACTATTTAATATGAAGTATACAGTACTTTATATGCGATCTAGATTAATTTCTAACTAAAAAAAATGTTGAGCTCATTAAAAAAATGTTTCAGAAACCTTTTAGTAAGGAAGTGTTCAAAAGGTTTTTTTAGATTAGAACTTTTATAAAGCTAAACTCAAGACTGTAGTGGAAACTTATTACCTGATACTTTTAGTTTAAACTGAGAAATATAGCTGTTGATGTCCGTAACCAAAGTTTAAATTTTGAAACAAAGCAGTCCACGGGACGCGGTAACTCGGGTCGGTCGACTTTATACCTACCGTAGTCTGAAAGGCCGTTTTATGATCGCTCGTAAAAATGAGCCCCGGAGGCATATTTTATTCTTTAATTAGCTTACATTCCCGTTTTACAGATAAATCCTTAAATCATTTATACCGACTGTAAAAACGAATATTTTTCGCGAACATAACTTACTACTATTATCATATTCAAAAATTGTAGATCAGATAATTACCTATCTATAAAAAATGTCTGAATACTTTTTTCCTAAGAGCCACCGTTTTTAGGGTTCCGTACCCAAAGGGTACCAACGGGACCCTATTACTAAGCCTACGCTGTCCGTCCGTCCGTCCGTCCGTCCGTCCGTCCGTCTGTCAGCGGGCTGTATCTCGTAAACCGTAATAGATAAACAGATGAAATTTTCACATATTATGTATTTCTATTGCCGCTATAACAACAAATAATAAAAATTAAATTAAAGTAAAAAAATTAAATAAAAATATTTCCATGGGTACATGGAAATATTTTTATTTAATTTTTTTTAACGGAACCCTAAAAGAGCGAGGCCCGACTCGCACTTGGCCGATTTTTGAGATATAACGATACAAAAATTTGAAAGAGTTGTAATCGTCATAATATGCACACGTTTCCACGCCACCTTTGAGGTAGTGTACTTAACGCGTTTTTTTTAATGTGTGACAATTTTTGTCAGGGCTAATTTTATGATAAAACTTACCGTTTTGCTGAAAATCGCGAAAATCCCGTTTTTGTGAACTTTGTACCCGAGTAAATTTTTTTCCAGGAGTCGGATCGATGAGGACTTTTCACACTTCATTTATAATAGTGTTTTGAACAATCCTACCAATTTTCAGCCAAGTGTGAATTATTGTACTGAGCCCATACATAGTTCACAATACATATATGACGTTTACAACTCTTTCTAATTTTTGAATCGTTATATCTCAAAAACGGTGGCTCTTAGGAAAAATGTGTGTGTAACCACGATCGCGGAAAAGAAAAATCATGATTAAGGCTGGCTGTCCACTAGTACGGAGCTAGCTAGCGGAGCGGAGTTGCGGACTGTGTTTTTCATTAGGCGGAGCTAGGTTGCGAGCTACTGGCGCCGGGGCAATTGGTTTAGTTCTACGCGAAATATCAGTGGCAGTAGACAGGGGGGGCGGGATTTTTATTATTTGTTTCTATTTGTTAATATTTGCACAGCTCCGCTCCGCTCCTCATCTTCTCTTCTCCGAACCAGTGGACATAGGATTATAAATGCAAAATTGTTCTTTTGTTGGCTTGTCCTTCCATTACGCAGCAACGGAGCAACGGATTGACATAATTTTTTGCATGGGTATAATTGAATTTAAATGAAATGAAATGAAACTTTATTTGCTGAATATGAGTACAATATAGTTAGATGTTATTAACAATGTCATAAAAATTCTGTATATTCTGCTAAATAGCATGCAAATGTTTAAATTAGGTAGACATCATAATTTTAAAATTTCGATGAGCTCAATTAATTAAAACGAATCTAAAGTGTCAATTACGTTAGTTAAAATGTCAATTAGGTCATAGTGTCAATAATTTTCATTAATTTCACTGTTAATAAGACAGGTATTCTGGTAAGGAATAAAAAGATTTGTTACACAGCCAACGAGAGATTTTTTTTAAAATGACCTGTAGGCAAATATTTTAGGCTTGCATCAAGTTTGTTATAAATTTTGAGGACCTGAAAAGTAACATGGCCTCCTTTTTACCTCGGAAAAATAAAGGGTTTGTTTGTGCAGGGTTCTGCATTTACCAAACTCCATGCAGATGAAAACGCGGGCTCAAAACTACTGCTAAAAATAAGAACCAGTTTGAGGCACCCTTAAAAATTTGGAAAATCACTGTTTCAAAGTAATAGCACAGTGAAACAACGCGAGCGTGTTTAAAAAAAGTAAATCAAGTTGGGTCCAATAAATCCAGACTAGATGGGTTTACCGTAGCGATTGTGCTCGCGTGTGTTCGGACTCCTAGCCAATTTCGATTAGTGCACAAGACGCATAAGATATTAGGATACGTAGCTTGTGTATGAACTGGGAAAGCGACTGAGCTATATATATAATTAATCTATGATTAACACTGGAGAGGCTACCGTCATAGATTGAGATATGATTGACGCCAGTTTGGATTTAATTGACGCCATTTTAGTGCTGTAAGCGTAGATACGAGTGTTTCTGGAACTAATAATATTGCAAATGGCGCACCGATCTCTATTAATTTATGATTTTATGGATTAATTTCAGAGGTCAGTGCGCCATTTGCAATATTATTAGTTCCAGAGACACTTGTATGTCAAATGTGGCACTTCGAATTGATCCATAATTTTAGCTGACATTTGCATAAGGTCAGCCAGTCCAGTGTTAACCATAGATTAGTTATAGAGATCAGTGGGGAAAGCTACGAATGAGCGAAAAGAGACAATATTTTTTTTAAATTGATTAACCTAATTAGGCAATGGTATTCTTACATTATGCCATACACAGTCTTTTACTCGATACATAATATTGTTATGTCGAAGAAATCTTAGCTATTCATAAGTTTGTATCTGTAAATAGATTTAAATGGAACACTCGTTCGATATACATAATAGGTAATTATGAATTATCAAGAGACGAACTGCAAGACTCGCAGAAAATACGAAAGGCGCATGCAAAGTACCTATACCTATTACAATTTTTAATACCTTCTGAAAATATGTATAAACGATCCATCGCTGATCCTCATCGGTCAGATCTAAAATTACCTTTTTGCTAATACATTGCCAACAAAATCCGCAGCTTCGAAATAAATATAAGAATAAATATACAAAATATAAACGCGCAACGTAACAAATGCTTTTATTTACTCAATAAAGAAAATGGGTCTAAACTATTTATTCTTTATGAGTAATAGGCGTATCTAATTGAGCACAGTGTTTACTGCAGCAACACACTTGTTTATTATTGCTCTTCATTAAAGTAATTGCTCAAAGTAATTACTAAATGAAAAACTACACTCAAGTAAAAGAACTTGGGCATTTAATCATATTTTTTATAAGATACGACAACGACACGACTACATTACAACATACTCTCGTGAGAGGTACTATGTCACAGTTAAATATTCGTCAATCGCAACTCTTTTTCAATTTGATTTTAACTTCTTAGTTTTAATAAAACTTATTCTTAATTAATAGTAGGACTATTTGTTTATATAATTCACAAATGATTGTGGTGGGAATTGTGTTCTTGAGATTAAAAACAACCTCTAACAAACCGTGTTTGGTAATCTTCATTAAAACGAACACTTTAATACTTATATTAAACTTGTTCTTTGTTCATGTACCTATGAAAGAATTAAATATTCTTTACTAGCTGATGCCCGCGACTTCGTCCGCGTGGAAAAAGTTTTTAAAAATTGCTTTTTCGTTGCACTACGCCAGTATCTAGTCCGTACTACGTGGTATAGAGCTACAATAGCATCCCACAATCGACATTTTCTTCAGCTGGTACCCAGCAGCATAAAGAATGAGGAATTGGTACCTGGCGTTCAATGATGTAGCCCATTGGTGTAACAATGGGGGGAGGGTGATTCCTAAACCAAATCGAACGATTGTGAAATTAGGTGAATAGATTGATGTTATCTAAGAATACAAAGCTACTGTACGAAGTTCTTGTAAAAGCAAAACGGAAGCTCAATTTTTTTTTACGGCAGCTTGCCACTGCGTAGTTCATACTTGGTACCCATTACCCATTTAGGTCAGCAGGACCCAGCACCAGCAGAATTCGTCCAGTTACAGTTTTATTATAAGTATAGTTAGATGGATGAGTTAGGATTTTGTTTATTTGTTGTTTTTACATTGTTTTTTTTTTGAATATAGTCAAATTTCGGGTGCGTAGTTATTAGTTTTTAAAAAGTAAAAAAGAAATTGAAAACTTTATTTAAAATTAATTATAATAATTATAAAAACTAAAAATGTCTTAACGCTAACGAGCCAAGTTAGGGACTGCCGTTGTATTGTCCTCGTTTCCCATGGCGCGCTGCATCGCCGGTGGTCTTTTTCAGTAGAAAGAGTTTCGCAATCATTTAACAAAGGTTACGCAATGTTGCTTGTCGACATGAGAATCGGTATACTTAACTCCTCCCTCCTTAAGTTCAAAGTCAGCAGAGGGATGATTTTCCGTCTGCTGAATTTGACGGAAAAATTGTAAAGGGATGAATTTATACATTAAAAGAATACAAATGCTTAGTGCTAATATTACATATAAAATTAGTGTTCCGACGCTAACACTTTTCACATTTATAGAGCTTTCACTTTGGTCGAACACATTCTCACTATCACTTTCCTTTAAACTGTATGCTAACTGTTGAAGATGCTGAAGGTTAACGCCATCTAGGTTTAAAAGCTTCTTTTCAGGTAGCGGGCTTGAAGTAAGTATCTCGGGGAAGTGAATAGTTGATATTCTGGGGTAGTTTATAGTTCTACCAACAGTTTGATGTCTTCTCAGTGTTAATCCCTTTACTTTAAAGCTGCAGGTGTCATCTATGGTAAGTATGTAGGTTCCTTTTATATGTTCACGAGTTTCTTCTGTGTTACATACTTTCAAGAGGAGTGTTTCAAATTTGCTGTATAAAATCCATTGGTTATATTTGATGGGTTCTATTTTTATTCCAGATGTCTCAACTAGAATTGGGCTACAAGCGCTAGTATTTTGGGATAGTAGCATAAGCGCCTCTAAACAGTCATCTTTCATCAGAGGTTCGACTTCTATTTCGTGGCATAAAAACATGAATTTGTCCATTTCTTTGCAGGGTTGAGCGAGCGATATGGTTTTCGAACCTTTCACCAATAGGTAAGGAGTTTTAGGGATTATAAGGGATGTTTGATTAAATGAATTTGTGACGGGAAGAGGTATCATTCGGAAGTAGCTATAAAGATCTTTTTTTTACAAGGGGAATGTCCAAAATAAAAATTATCTGATTTTTCTTAGAATAAGCTTTAAGTTCGATAGATTGCTCTATTAACAAAAGATTATCCAGATTAACAGGATATACAAGCTTATCAGTTACTTCAATATCGATTAACAAACTATACAATTCGGTTGTATCAATTACAGACTGGTGTAAAGTTCTTAACTTACTAAAAGCTATAGCTGTTTCAATTTCATCTATTTTAACATAAATCATTTGGAAGTTATTCAAGAATAATTGAAAAGTACTAATAAAACTAGTATCGCTTATTACTTGTTTTGTGTTATTTATCCATGTCTTAATATCGGAAATTTCCTTGTCTAGTTGAATTAAATTATTTTTTGAGAAACCAGTAATATTAACGAAAGATTGCACCATTTCAGAAACTATCGTTATTTTTCTTGATATCCTTTCCTGTCGCGTCTGTAGGTTCGTGATTAACTCATCATACCTTAAAGCGTCGCTATTGTCTAAATTTCCGGTAATAATTTTAATGAATGAACCTAAGGGATTTAATAAGCCGCGTTTAACCCTACTAGTCGGAATAAGCTGCCTACATTTGTCCAATGTAATATTTAGGAAATGATCTGTTTGAGTCTTAATATTAGTTATATCGCTATAGTGCGTACTATTACCAAAGTATTTTAATAAATTTTTATTTAAGTGCTCATACATTCTAACATTATAATCTAAGTCTTCCTTTTTTACTTCAATTTGGTGATAGCCACTAGCAAGATCAAGTGTACTAAAGTAAACAGATTTACCTAATTTGTCAAAGAGGTCTGTGATATTCGGCAGTGGGTATTTATCATCTGTGGTTATTTCGTTTAATCGTCTGTAATCTATTACCATTCTGTACTTAGGTTGGCCTGATGCATCCATTTTTTTTGGAACTAAGTGAACCGGGGCACTCCAAGGAGAATACGATTCGCGAATCACATTATCCCGTAACAATTTATCTATCTGATGTTGTATTTCAATATTTTGAGCAGGGGGGTGCCGATAGGGTTTTATGTAGATCGGATCTTCATGTTTCGTACGGATGGAATGTTTCACTTGATTCGTGAAAGATAGTGGTATGTCTTCACAGTAAAAGATATCGCGGTATTCATAACAAAGATCAGCGATTAATTGACTTTCCTCCGAGTTCATGTGGTCTAAGCGAAGCTTTGATAAGTTTTGTTTCAGTAAAGCATCGATTTCATAATTTTCGCGGATTGAATTCACTCTACATGCATTATTTTCAAATTTAGTAACACTAAAAGGTTTGTTAATGGTTAAAGTAATAGTATTTTCAGAAGTATTTTGAATTACCGTTGTAGCGAATGAGTTTACGCAGTTCACTAAGGCACTGGGCATGCGTGCGCCCTGTCCGAAATCTATGAAGTTTAGTATAGCTTCCCCGTTCTCCAAAGTAGTTGGTAGCTTTACACGAGTTTCGGTTCGAGGTTGTAAGGTCAACTCGTATGGAGCTTTGTATACAATAGGTATGTCAGTGTCACGCGTGTGTAAAATTTGATTTTTCATGTCCACTGTAGCATCGAGTTGTTTTAATAAATCTGATCCTATGAGACCGTCGTAGCGGTTGTCTACGTCGTAGACGTAAAATTTATGAATAGAGTTGCTTTTAAAAGTTTTCAAAAGAGGTATGAGTATCACCTCACTATGTCTACTGCGGGCGTGAGTACTTATGACTTCAAAAGGCTCTGCATGTTTAAATCTTGAGAAATATTGGTCTGCCTTTTTAGGGCTTATAAAAGATCGAGAACTCCCGGTATCGATCATGAACTTAGCCTGAATTTCAGGGAGTTCTATATGCGGCAATTTTAATATGCTATCACAATTAAGACGTATTATCTCGGACCTGGGTTTTTCGAGGCTGTTGCGCAAAAATTTTCGTCAACATTTGATTCTGGGTTTTCGCAAAAAGTCTCGGTTTCTAAACTTGGATTTTCTGTGAAATAAGGTTCCGGGATTCCTTCGTCGTAATTATAATTCGGGTAGGTCTCGCAACAACTATCGTAATAATAATTTTCGCTTATGTCTAGGTCATTGTTATAAAATACATTTTCCGGAATTTCCATCATATTTTGCCTTATTTGTGGAGCAGTACGCATGGATACGTCGGTCGGCATGGTGTTGTTCTGTGGCCTTGGTATGCCGAACTTAAATTGATTTGAATTTCCAGGGTGAACTGGGTTATTCACTTGTCTATTGAAATTCTGGTAATTATTATTGTGTTGTAAATTTCTGATTTGACCATGACCTTGTTGAGGTATGCCAAATTTAAAATTCTGCTGTTGGTTCGGAATTCCAAATTTAAAATTATTAGATTGCGTCGGGGATCCAAATTTAAAATTATTATTATTGGACTTCAGTTGGTTTTGAAAATTAGTTTGGGGTCTGAACCCTTGATTAAATTGGCTAGGCATAGTGAACCGATTTTGAAATGGATTCACTGCCGTTCTAAAGGCTGTTTGTGGGGTGCTCAGCTTATTATTGAGAGGACTCAACTGATTTTGATGAGATTTTTTGTTATTTTTGGAGTCATACTGGAATTGAAAATTAACTTCCTCGGTGACGTATTCCAAAGCTGTTTCTAGTGTTTTGGGATTTTTTAACCTAACAATGCGTATTAAATGCTCTGGTAAGTTGTATAAGAATACGTTCAGCGACAAGTTATTATAGATGATCATTTTGGACTCCTTGAGCGAAACATCGTCCAGCCTATTTACTTTCGAAATTAAAATACTTCTGATGTGCTGGATACGTTTACAGAAATCGGAATAAGGTTCACCGGATTTTATTTTTAATGACTCCATTTCGATGGCAACACATTCTTCTGAACGAGGGTCACCGAAATGCTGTATTAAAACGTCTTTCAATTCTTGCCAACAATGAATATCCTCCCTTTCGCTAATTAGGAAAGCCGCCTTTCCTGTTAGCCTACTCGTTATTACATGGAATAAATAGAGCTCCTGGGCTGGACTATCTGACTGTCTGAAGTTGTGAATGATATATTCACATTTTCTTAGGTATATGTTCAATAAATTTGTCTCTCCATCGAATTTCGGAATCAGTTCCGCAATTTCGCGGGGAACAATAGTTACTTTTTCCATTTTGATTAGATAATAACACAAAATAGTAAGATGTTATAATATTAGCAATTAAAATATAAAATATTAATGCAAACTTTTCTTTTAAGATTTTCTTTTTTAAATTAATTTAATTATAATATAATCATTAAAATATTAATAAAACTTTTCTTTTCAACTTTTCTTTTTAATTAATTCAATTTTACAATTTCACGGTTATCCTAATACTAATTCCTAAATAATGCCTATGTAGTGCATTACAGGACTAATAAAAATCAGATAATCGGTGATTTTGGACCGAACTATCGAGTACGTTTCAATTTCCCTTTTTATTACGGACAAAAATAGCTACACCAACAGGTATAGGATGGGAACACAGGAAAGCGAAAAGTTCTACTCACCCTCTGTGCATCTGCATCCTCCCGTTCAAGGTAAGTTATTTCTTCCAGGAACACCGCCACTTATGACTTATTTATTTGATTTATGGTTCGTAATTTCGCTAGCCGTAAGCGAAGTCGATTTTGGGACCTCTGGATATACAGCTTCACGAAATATCTACATCGGCTGCGCCAGTCAAATTTCGGGTGCGTAGTTATTAGTTTTTAAAAAGTAAAAAAGAAATTGAAAACTTTATTTAAAATTAATTATAATAATTATAAAAACTAAAAATGTCTTAACGCTAACGAGCCAAGTTAGGGACTGCCGTTGTATTGTCCTCGTTTCCCATGGCGCGCTGCATCGCCGGTGGTCTTTTTCAGTAGAAAGAGTTTCGCAATCATTTAACAAAGGTTACGCAATGTTGCTTGTCGACATGAGAATCGGTATACTTAACTATATATTAATAAACGTTTTGTTTTTTTAATTAATTAATTAAGACTAATGTTTATTATTTTATTCTTATTTGTTAATCATAATTATTTTTTATTGTTAGTTAATTTATTGTTATTTATATATTATCTTTTAGTATCGTTTTAAACGTTTTATAATTAAATTTTTTTTTATACAATATTCTTTAAAGCATAATTATATTTTATATTGTTTTTAATATATTTTTTGAACGTTTTATTTTTTACTATATTTTTTGTGTATAATATGTAGTTAATAATTATTTTTATTTATGTATTAGTTTTAATTAATTTAATTTATAATTAATTAAGGCTTATTAATATTTATTATTTTATTCTTTTTCGTTCGGATGGATGGATGGATGAATGTATGGTTGTTACTACGACTTGTACTTGGTTGTGACTTCAAAATGAGGAGGTTCCCAATTCGTAGGAATCTTTTTTTATGTATGTTCAGTGAACATTGTTCACCGATTACTCCTCCTCCGAAGACGCCTGAACCGATTTGGAAAATTCTTTTTTGTTTCAAAGGGAATACTTTCCGGGTGGTCTCATTTAAATTTTATCGAAATCAGTCGAGCGGTTTTTAAAAAAATAACAATAAATTAGATACTTTGCATTAGCGCGGGCGATTGAAGTCGGTTTTAAAAATAGAATTTTTTATTATAGATTTCTTTTCAAATGTTTGTTCCCGAGACAAAAGTCTCTCTCTCTCTCTCTTTCCAGGTCCTCAACATTACCTGTGTAAAAAACCACGTCAATCTAAACTCAACAAATCCGTAAAAAATAGCGACGCATACATACATACATACAAACATACATACATACATACAAACATACATACATAAAAACATACATACATACATACATACATACATACATAATTGCCGCGTAATTAAAAGAAATACGTGAAAAGTAACATGCGGAAATCCCGCAGGAACTGTTTGTTTTCCCGGGATATAATGATCTTTAGTCACTTTTCAGGTCCTCAACTATGCCTCTCAAAATACCACGTCAATCTGTAACTCCGTTGGCACATAATTGAATCCCATTATCTCGCAGGAACTGTTTGTTTTCCCGGGATTAAAGGTAGCTTTTTCACTTTTCAAGTCCTCATCTTTGCCTATCCAAAAAACAACTTAAATCTGTAACTCCGTTGGCGCATAATTGGATCCCATTATCCCGCAGGAACTGTTTGTTTTCCCGGGATTGAAGGTAGCCTTTTCACTTTTCAAGTCCTCATCTTTGCCTTTCCAAAAATCACGTCAATATGTAACTGTATATGTGAAAAGTAGGATACCAATATCCCACAGGAACTGTTTGTTTTGCCGGGATAAAAAGTAGCCTTTGTCACTTTCCAGGTCCTCAACTTTACCTGTATAAAAAACCACGTCAATCTAAACTCAACAAATGCGTAAATAATAGCGACATACATACATACATACATACATACATACATACATACATACATACATACATACATACATACATACATACATACATGCATACATACATGCATACATACATACATACATACATACATACATACATACATACATACATACATACATACATGCATACATACATGCATACATACATACATACATACATACATACATACATACATACATACATACATACATAATAGCCGCGTAATTAAAAGATAAATACGTATAAAGTAGCATGCGGAAATCCCGCAGGAACTGTTTGGTTTACCGGGATATAGAGCAGCCTTTGTCACTTTTCAAGTCCTCAACTATGACTATCAAAAAAACCATGTCAATCTTCATTGGCATCAACCAAGTCAGTCTTCGTTGGCGCATAATTGAAAGATTAATATGTGAAAAGTAGCATACTAATATCCCGCAGGAACCGTTTCTTTTCCCGGGATAAAAAGTAGCCTTTGTCATTTTTCAGGCCCTTAACTTCACCTGTGCAAAAAAATCACGTAAATCTAAAACTCCATTGCGCGTATTTTGAAGGACAAATGCGTAAAAAATAGCGATGCTATCCCGCAGGAACTGTTTGCTTTTCCGGGATTAAAAGTAACCTATGTGCTATTCCAGACTATAATCTATGTCTGTGCAAAATTTCAGCAAAATTGGTTCATTCGTTGTCGCGTTAAAGAGTAACAAACATCCATCCATCCATCCATCCATCCAAACATCCATACATCCATCCTCACAAACTTTCGCATTTATAATATTAGTAGGATTGTACACCAAATAAAAATTAAAAAAAAAAACTAAATTAAGTAACTTAAAAAAAACCGGTCAAGTGCGAGTAGAACTCGTGCGCTGAGGGTTCCGTACCTACCCGTTATACCACCATTATATTATTATTATTATATATAATTTTCAGCTTTTTATTTTTTGGAATTTTTCCTGTTTTGGCAAAAAGCAAGGTCTTACAGCATAAATAAAGGTGAAATTCCGAAAAATAAAAAAAGGTGATAATTAAGGTATTTGGTAGTTACAAGTTTTCGAGAAAATCTAAATTTGCCCATATCTTTTTATCGTGTTGACTCAGGATCTTGATTTTTATACACCTTATTATAGGGACAGTATCTATATATATAAACTAGTAGGGCGCGTGGGTGCGCGGCCCGCAAGCGGACCGCGGTTTTTCTACTCGTCCGCCATTTTGATTTTTTTTTCAGCTCACTGCCAATTGGATGAAGTTTTGAGTATTTTTTGTTTAAGCACCTCCCACCTATCTTCAATACCCTGGCCGTGCTCCTCACCCACCTTCCGAACCCTCGATTATCATATCTCATCATTTGTCAGAATGAGAATTCTTCTTTTAAAAACAATTTTCGAAATGAAAACGTATCAAAGTTTTGCATAGTTCCCAACTTCTAGTCTCTTCAATATCCGCCATATATTTTGTATGGGGAAAAATAAATTCCGCCATCTTGAATTTTTTTTCTGTTCATCGAGTAGACCTTTAAGTCCTGATCATCTTTTGTCAAAAAACCACTCTTCCATCTTTTATCCTCTCCGAGATAGACACCGACGAAGTTTGTATGGCCGCCATCTTTTTTCCGCCATTTTGGATTTTTTTTCAGCTCACTGCCAATTGGATGAGGTTTCGAATGACATTTGGTCCAGCACCCCCTACCTATCTTTAATAACCTGGCCGTGCTCCTCACCCGTCTCCGAAATCCTCAATCATCAGCTCTCTCCATAATTTTCCTCCGAATGAATTTTTGTCATCTATACGAAACCATTGGTGAAAAAAAAATTTTTCATACAAAATTTTACAGGAGAGGTGATCAATCAGTCAGTGAATCAGCCCCAGCAGCTATATATATATTAACTAGTAGGGCGCGTGGGTGCGCTTCCCGCAAGCGGACCGCGGTTTTGGTACTCGTCAAGTAGACTTTCAGGTCCTGATCATTTTCTATCAAAAAACCACTCTTCCATCTTGTATACTCTCCGAGATAGACACCTATGCAATTTGTATAGCTGCCATCTTGAATCCGCCATCTTGGTATTTTTTCAGCTCTCTGCCAATTGCATGAGGTTCCGAGTATTTTTTCTTTTAGCAGCCCCCGCCTATCTTTAATAACCTGGCCGTGCTCCTCACCCACCTTCCAAACCCTCAATCATCATATCTCATCATTTGTCAGAATGAGAATTCTTTTATAAAAACAAATTTTGAAAAGGAACCGTATCAAAGTCTTGTATAGTTCTCAGCTTCTAGTCTATTCAATATTCGCCATATATTTTGTATGGAGAAAAAACATTCTGCCATCTTAGATTTTTTTCTTTTCATCAAATAGACCTTTGGGTTCTGATCATCTTTTGCCAAGAAACCACTCTTCCATCTTTTATACTCCCCGAGATAGACACCGAAGAAATTTGTATGGCGGCCATCTTTTTTCCGCCATTTTGAATTTTTTTTCAGCTCACTGCGAATTGGATGAGGTTTCGAGTGACATTTGTTCGAGCACCCCCCACCTATCTTCGATACCCTGGCCGTGCTCTTCACCCGTCTCCGAAATCCTCAATCATCAGCTCTCTCCATATTTTTCCTCCGAATGAATTTTTTTCCTCTATACGAAACCATCAGTGAAAAAAATTTTTTTCATACAAAATTTTACAGGAGAGGTGATCAATGAGTGAGTGAATCAGTGAATCAGTGAATCAGTGAATCAGTGAATCAGCCCCAGCAGCTATATATATATTAAAGAAAGTGGTGTTAGTTACACTATTTATAACTCAAGAACGGATGAACCGATTTGGCTGAAAATTGGTGGAGAGGTAGCTTAGAACCAGGAGACGGACATAGGATACTTTTTATCCCGTTCGACCGCGTTTCCGTCAAGTCACTATAAAACGTGGTATAACAAAAACGCATCTGACATGGAATAACAAAACGCAAATGACAGTGGAATAACAAAACGTAAATGACAGCTAAACGTAATTTTGTCTTTGGTTAAGTATGGTTAAAAATTTGACAATTATAAAAAGTGTTATAAAGCATTACTGATATTATAAATGCGAAAGTGTGTTTGTTTGTTGATTTGTCCTTCAATCACGTCGCAACAGAACAGCAGATTGATGCGATTTTTTGCATGGGTATAATAATGGATGTATTAGTGGTTCCTCAGACCGGGAGAGCTACATTTTATCTCGGATAATGAAAGTTCCCGCGGGATTTTTAAAAACTAAATCCATGCGGACGAAGTCGCGGGCATTAGCTAGTCTGGTGTAAATTTCAACTTGTTAGGTCCACCCGTTCCTGAGAAAATCGGTGGTAACACACGGACAGACAGACGGACAAGAGAGTGATCTTATAAGGGTCCCTTTTTTACCTTTTGAGGTATGGAACCCTAAAATTAAACAAAAAACAGAGTACAATAGACGGCCTTATCGCTAATAAGCGATCTCTTCCAGGCTACCCATGGTTGGAAGAAAATATATTAAAAAAAACCGGCCAAGTGCGTGTCGGGCCACGCGCAGTGTAGGGTTCCGTAGTTGAAAGTCTCAACATACATTTTGAGTTCCATGGTTTAAATAAACTCGCCGGCATATTTAGCGGAACATAAAAAAAAAGGTCCATAATTTAAAAAATATGGTTTTATTTTAAAATCTACTTACTACACTTCTTTTGTTATTTAAAGTTTCATTTGTTTTACTTAAAATGAGATCACATTAAGAACAGATTTTGCGAGTAAAGGCCATTTGTGAAAAATTGTACATTTTTGAACTTTTCATGTAACAGGGAAAAGTGAAATTTAATATTAAAATAACAATTAATTAAATTAGAAAAATGGTGATTAATATCGCGTATTTCCTCCACGTGCTCTTATTAAAGTTTCTATCCGTCTAGGCATACTGAGAATGATGTTATCGATGGTCTCCTGGGATAGTCTCCACCATTCCTCAACTACGGCGATTCGCAGTTCTCCCACGTTGGCAGGAGCTGGAATTCTGGACTTAACTTTTCTTTTCAGCAAGTCCCAAACGTGCTCTATTGGGTTCATATCCGGTGATCTCGCCGGCCACTCCATAACAGTGATATATTCATATCATTAAGATAAGCTTGAGTTACCCGAGCGGTATGCGGCCGAGCATTATCCTGCATAAAAACAAAATCGTCACCGATATATGGGGCAAACGGTACGACATTTTCTTCTAAAACTTCTCTGATATAGCGGTCTGTAATCAGACTCCCTCTGTCAATCACTACCAAGCCTGTGCGAGCTCCGAAACAAATGCCCGCCCAAACCATTATTGATCCACCACTGTATGCAACTGTAGTTTCAAAATTTGTCTGAATGTATCGTTCTCCTTTGCGTCTGTATATTCTTTGCCTGACGTCAATTTGATTTAAGAGAATTCTGCACTCATCACTAAACAATACCTTACTCCATTGGTCCGCGTTCCAAAGTCGATGTTCCTGAGCAAAAGTTAACCTGTTTCTACGATGATTTACCTCGAGCCTTGGAGCCTTGGCGGGCACAAATGAACCCAAACCAGCTTCTTCGAGCCTTCTTCGTACCGTACGCTCACTTACGGTTACACCCCGCACTGCTTCTAACTCATGTCGGGCTTGGACGGCCGTCAAACGGGGGTTCCTACGTACACGAAGCTGAATGAAACGATCATCCCTACTCGAAGTGCGTCTTTTTCTGCCTTGTCCTGCTCTTCTCACATAAGTACCGGTCTCCCTGAACCGTTGGATACTGCGATGGATCGTTGAAACTGGTCGACGAAGATCTCTGGATATCACTCTGTAGGTTTGACCATTTCTTCGCATTTCGAGTGCCCTGGCAATCTCCGTTGGGGCAGTCAGGCATAATTCAGTCATCAACTCCAGAAAGATACGCGATTAAAAGAAACTAACAAAAAACAGTATTTCAATGAAATTTTAAATCAAACGCAGAAGGAAGAAATACTCGAAGTTTGCTCCAGATAAGGTGTATTTGAATAAAATTAAAACAATTGCATAAAATGTGATGTTCAGTTGTTTTCTTAGTTTGAAAATATTTCTTTTTAAATTAAATGACGTATAAACCAGCCAGCAACCTTATATGATACTGATATCAAACCTTTTTTTATGTTCCGCTAAATATGCCGGCGAGTTTACTATAATATACTACAAAATATGCAACTTACACTACGTGTAATATCTAACTTAGAAAAACCGATATAACTCCTTCACTAATGACCCTACTTAGCCGTGATATTTTACTGTACTGTACTGTACTGTACTCCGCAGCCATCTTTGCTGAAGGCGGTGAAGCTGCGCAATGCACCGCCCATAACTCCGCGACGCCATTAAATAGTTTGCTGAGCGTACCTCTGGTAAATTTTGTAGCCCTGGTACTGTGATGCCATAGATATATAAAAAATAGATAAACTTTTCTGGTCTACTTAAATTACGGATATTGAAAGATTTTCCTCTGATTCTGATGCCCTGGTACTGTGATGCCATAGATATATAAAAAATTGTTAACTACTGGTACCTAAATTAACTGAAAGATTTTCCTCCGATATTCGACAACTCTTCGAAGCTATAAACTCCTGGTAAAGAGATCACTGAGAAAGTATACAGGTTGCTTCTTTTTCTACCACAACACTGATTCTCTAAAATGTCACGTTTGGTTACACCTGAGAAATGTATGTCTGACCCCAACTTAAATAAAGATAGCTTCTATGAGACGGCACATACTTCTGTCAATCCAAGATACAAGCGTAAAAGGCGCGAATCTTTTAATCCGGAATTCGATGCTTTTAAAGAGGAAATTAAAGAGCTTATCGAATCATGGATGAAACAGCATGACAAGCGATTAAGCCAAATATCAACTACACTGGGAGATATACAGAAAACTAACTCTGAGATAGAAGCATCCATCTCATTCCTAAACACACAGTATAAAGAAATTAGGGGCAGAGTAGAAATGATAGAAACTGAAAAGATAAAACAGCAAGAGTATATTCTTATACTAGAGGAAAAAATTGAAGAACTTCAAAGAAATTCCCGTAAGACTTCTTTAGAATTGCGTAACGTCCCTAGCACAAAAATGGAAAGTAGAGAGGACTTAACAAAATCTTTTTTGAAGCTCGCTAAAACAAGCAATGTCGAAATAAACCAAAATGATATTCGCGACATTTACCGGGTAAAAGGCATCCATAACACAAATAGTCCCATAGTGATAGAGGTAGCATCAGTCTCACTTAAAACAGACTTGCTCAAAGCTACCAGGACATATAACAGGAAGAACAAAAACAACAAGTTAAACGCCTCACATCTCGGATACGACAACATCACATCACCTATATACCTGGTGGAACAACTCACAAGTAAAGCAAACAGACTTTACTTTCTGGCCCGAGGACTCATCAAAACGAACTCGCACCGTTTCTGCTGGACTGCTAATGGGAAGGTGTTTGTACGAAAGGATGAAAACTCCCCTATAATACGTATCACTAACGAAACACAAATTCAAAAGCTGGGAAGTGAAGCATGACTATTTTTAAGAACTATTCTAGACTTAGATTGTTTAAGTTTCTATGTACACATTACAATACATAATACACAATACATAATCATAAAAAATACATTCATACATAATAACAAATATTATCATTATAAAACAGTACACTACAGTTACCACATAAATGGTACTACTACGTCTTTATGGCTATGCTTTTATTTCACTACGACTGTATTAAGCCCTACAAATACAATTACTATACGTAAAACGACCAATCATAGTATACCGATTAACAGTTAATAAGTTACTCCCTATGGAAGAAATAGACTCACTACAAATTGCTCAGTGTGTAGTATGTAACCCAGAAGATTGCAAACTGTATATCAATAACAACACAATCCGTAATCCACATTTAAATATTATAACGCAAAACATCAGAAGCATCTATAAAAACTTTGACGACTTCGAGATTTTATTAACATCGCTTCATATTGATTGTGAGATTTTAATTCTAACAGAATGTCGTATTATACCACAAAAACCTATGCCTACAATTGAACACTATGATATATACAGTAGCAAAAATAACATTAACCAAAACGGAGGTATTGCAATATATGTAAAAAACTCGTTAAGCCTAATTAAAGTTGAAGAAAAACTCTTAGTTGATGCTACATGTATGTCATTATGTATTGGTGACCACACTGTAGTGTTAGCGATATATCGCTCACCATCTTTTAAAATAGCTGATGATTTTGTTGAATCCCTACATAATTTAATAAATACATATAAAAGCTACAATAATATTATAATCACTGGTGACATAAATATAAATATAGCAATAGATAGTACAGATAGGAACAGGCACACTTACTTGACAGCACTGGCTGAACATGGTATTCTTTCAGGACATACCTATCCCACCAGAGAAACAAACTGCCCCGATCATGCTATGGTGCGATCACTATACTAGCGGCACGCTATGATGGCCGGTTTAAAATTTATAAATTAATAAATTTTGAGTCCTAAACCTAAAACTACATTCGATAAAATTTATGAATCTCTGCACATCACTATCGTCAATAACGTAATACAATTATTTCCTTCAAAGTCGTTATCAATTAACGGAACTTCATGAGCGGACAAACGTCAAACCGGCCATCATAGCGTGCCGCTAGTATAAGTAGATTAAAAGTTGTAGTTTTGAACTCATCCGTTACTGACCATCAAGCTGTTTTAATATCACTACAAACTAAAACTACAAATAAAGATAAGAATAAAAATAAATTCATACCTAAATTAAACCTGGATTCAGTTTTAAAACAACTTGAAAAAGCAAATTTGCACAATCTTTATCTAATGGATAAACCTAATAATATCGCTAATACTTTGATAAAAAATCTCAATGAGATTATCCAAGAGAATACTACTACATTAAAGATACCCAAAAAGCAGCGAAATTTAAAACCATGGATTACCCCTGGATTATTGAAATGTATTCGGAATAGAAACTGTATGCAATATAAACTCAAGAAAAACCCGGACAATCTTATACTTAAAACTACATACATTCGTTATAGAAACTTTTGCAACAACTTGCTAAAAAAAAATTAAAAGAATCTATGAACGCACTGAGATTGAAAAATCAATTAAAAATCCCTTTGAATTATGGAAAAATATTAAGTCGGTTACAAATATATCTAAAGTCAAAAAGCATAGTACTGAGTTATTGAATATTAAACCTACGGAAATTGAATCATTGAGTTTTATAAATGAATACTTTTCTAATGTGGGCAAACAACTGGCAGAAAACAAACTAAGCAATTATTCAGTAAATAAAACACCACCTAAATCTACATTTACATCTCCGCTAAAATCTTTTGGCTTTATTGGTACTGATGAAATTGAAGTTAATTCTTTTATTATGAGCTTAAAAATTAACAGTGCTGGTGGTTGGGATAGTATACCTACTAAATTTGTAAAATGTGCAAAACATATTCTTGTCCCGATACTTACCTTCCTTTATAATTCCTGTCTCGAACAAGGAATATTTCCTGATGCTTTCAAATTGTCTATAATTCATCCTATACATAAAAGTGGAAGCAAAAACGCAGTAGAGAATTATAGGCCAATATCTCTGTTGCCGGTACTATCCAAAATTTTTGAGAAAATCATAAATAAAAGACTTAATATATACTTACAAGAATGTAAAATTCTTGCTGGTTCCCAATATGGATTCAGGAAAGGAATATCTACCGAAGATGCTGTTATTGACCTTATAAATACTATTGTTGGGAGACTTGACCAGGGCCAGAAATGCATTGGAGTATTTCTGGACCTGGCCAGGTCTTTTGACACCGTTAGTATTCCTTTATTGGTAGATAAACTGGATAGGATCGGTATCAGAGGTACACCATTGCAACTGTTTGAAAGTTACCTTACAAATAGAAAGCAAAAAGTAAAAATTGGTGATGCCGTAAGCCAAGGATCAGCAATTACGTATGGTGTACCACAAGGTAGTGTTCTGGGACCTACCTTGTTCCTAATATACATAAATGAACTATTACTAATAAATCTGGATAAATGTAAGGTCTATTCCTTTGCAGATGACACTGCCTTAATCTTCTATGGTGATACTTGGGAAGAAGTTAAACATAATGCTGAAAAAGGCATAAGTTATGTAGTTAATTGGCTAAATAATAACGTGCTCACATTAAATATATCTAAAACCAAATTTATGACCTTTTCGATTAGAACTCCAACACAACCTCCTGCTGACTTTACTATAAAATGTCATTCCTGTCGCAATTACCTAGACGACTTCTGTGATTGTCCTAACATTAATAAAGTGACAGAGTATAAATACTTAGGAGTGATAATAGATCAACATCTAAATTGGTATAAACAAATAAATAGCCTAATGAACAGAACTAGAAATCTTATATGGATCTTTAAAAAACTTCGCCACGTTGTACCATCTGCATTATTAAAAACTATATATATCGCACTAGGACAGTCAAATTTAATGTATTGCATTCCTGCATGGGGTGCTGCATGCAAGACACAACTTATACAGTTAGAAAGAGCTCAAAGGTCCCTTCTGAAGGTAATGTATTTCAGACCGTACAGATACCCAACACATAGTTTATACACTACAGCTAAAATACTAACTATAAGACAACTATACATTTTGCAAACAATAGTTCGGGTTTACCGTACGACACCATACAACAGATCGCTTCAAAATAAGCGACGTGACTATGCGGTCATAAAGACATTCCCCTGTAACACTAAATTTGCAAGCAGACAGTTCAAGACTAAAGCGCCCTATTTATATAATAAGATAAATAAAATTCTTAATATACATAACATGAAGTTTGTCGAATGTAAACAAAAATTGATTAACTGGTTAAATAACTTAAACTACAATGAAACAGAAAACCTTCTACAATTACAATATTAAATAATTGTTTTTAATTACACACACATACACTTTTTTAACTTACCCTCATGTAGTGCCTACCTTAAATTATTTAAAACACACTCACACGCGCACGCACACACACACACACACACACACACACACACACACGAACACATATACACACACACACACACACACACACCTTACTACCTAAATTTTTTCTTTATTTAATTCTAAATTTAAGCGACGGAGGAAGAGCAGGAATCCCGAGCCACAGGTTTAATTTAACTTAAATCGGGACTCCTGATACTATTGTATACAGAATTTAGTTTGAAAATAAATCATTTCATTTCATTTCATTTCATTTCATTTCATTTCATTTCATTTCATTTCATTTCATTTCATTTCATTTCATTTCATTTCATTTCATTTCATTTCATTTCATTTCATTTCATTTCATTTCATTTCATTTCATTTCATTTCATTTCATTTCATTTCATTTCATTTCATTTCATTTCATTTCATTTCATTTCATTTCATTTCATTTCATTTCATTTCATTTCATTTCATAGTTTTCCTTTAAAATTAATTATATATACTACTGCTGTGATTTTTTTCTTGTATCCTATATACAACCATTTAGCTGGCAGAGGGGGGGACACTTGACTCTAATAAAATTTAGCACTTTAAAATATCATATTTCACAAACAGATCCCTGAATTGAAAAATGGTGTTCCCAGTTCCCACACCCACAACGTTTTTGAAAGACCTATTCAACGACACCCCACACTATGTGATAGATGAGAAAAAAAAATTCATCCCCACTTTACATGTAGGGAAGGTACCCTAAAAAAAATATTTTTCACAATTTTATTTCACCACTTTGTCGGCGTGATTGATATTTATACCCTTGTCAAATTACAGATTTCTAGTATCAATAGTCTCTGAGCTAAACCGCGGACAGACAGACAGACAGACAGACAGACAGACAGACGGACGGACGGACATGGCGAAACTATAAGGGTTCCTTGTTTACTACGGAACCCTAACAAAAACACAGATTCGGGTTTACTGTAACAAAAATAATAAGAAAAATATTAAAAAAAAATCTAATACTTAAATATAAAATACATTGTAATATACCTGGTATAATATAATTGCTGTTCAATTGTTCTTTGTGTGAGACAATATATAGAAACAGTGCATAATTTTTGGGTAGTTTTAGATCTGTGTCGAAATGCAGTGTAAACTTAATAGACTTAGGTACTAGAAAAAAGTAAAAACACAATATGACTCATTTCGTTCACAAACACAATCAAACGTTAGGTTAATTTACGTTTAAACCATGAATTAGCACGTAAACTTGTTGAAATTTAAGATTTTCACGTCTGACAATAAATGGATTTAGGAAATAAAAAGAGTAGATAAAGTTCGCAATCCATGTCGCTATTGCAATTCACGTTCAAACTTTATATCAGCAGAGCTGATCTGGTACCCGCAAGGAAACTAGTACGGAAAAACACAATCGAAACGAACTCTGCAGTATTTTTGTAAGAATGTTCTTAGAAGTAGCATAATTTTCTCGTTTTATTCGGATAAAAATGTCCGCGTACAACACAACACACAGACTAAAAACGATGGTTCATCCTATGTTGGCAATGATTGTATAAACGATGTTTCACACACAGTTTTTTTTATTATTCGATGACAAGCTAGTCCTTGACTGCGATCTCACCTGCTGATAAGTGACGATGCAGTCTAAGATGGTAGCGGGCTAACTTGGAAGGGGTATGGCAGTGAACATTCAACCCATACCCCTAATTGGTTTCTACACGCCATCGTGCCGGAACGCTAAATCGCTTGGCGGCACGTCTTTGCCAGTAGGTTGGTAAATAGTCACGCCTAAAGCCTTCCACCAGACCAGACCAGAGACAATTCAGGAATTATAAATTCCCAAATTGACCCCACCGGGAATCGAACCCGAGACCTCCCAGTTATAAGACAACAGCGCTCACTACTGAGCCAGGGAGGTCGTCAAATCTGCATAAAATCCAAAATTATAAATACGAAAGTGTGTTTGTTAGTTGGTTTTCCATCAATCATAGGAGTAACAGAATAGAGAGTGCACCTGTGTTGCGTGCGTGCTCACTTGTACACATGTCTGTTGTTCAATTTATATTTCATCATTCCTACTAATTTCAATTTATATTATAAATGCGAAAATATGTTTGTTTGTCTTTCAGTCTCGCAACAACGAAGCAAAGGATTGATGTGATTTTCTGCAATAAATGTAGGTAGTTGAGGAATTATAGCATAGTATGGTACCTACCTTCCAAAAAAGACAATTTACATTTTTCTCTGAAAGAAAATTCGCGCTGTTATTTCAAAAACCCAACTATGGGCCGATGAAATCGCGGGTAAAAGCTAGTACGATGAACAACCAACAGTAATATTAACCTAGTATATGACTAGGTTAATATTACTGTTGGTAATACCTATAGGATAGGATTTATTATAATCTTGCCCCAATCTTATCTTACGAAGTTTCACATAATAGCTTAGGCTACTCTAACATGTTGACTTGTATCACTACGTGACCAATTTCATCTGATAGAAAGTACAAAGTGTGACGAGGCATGACAGGAAAGAAGGTGGCAGCATTGTAGGTGTCGTTAGTTGTAAAAAGGGTCATTCTATTTGTTTGACTCTTGTCACGTGCGAGTAGCTGTAAGATGCGGCTATTGTGAAAAGCCAAGTTTCTTGCTGAATAAAGGCTCCCAAAGGTCGTCTTTCCACTGTACTCGCACTTCCATTGAACACTTCAACCGAGCTCCGTACAATGAAATAGTGCCGGCACGGCAGTGACTTTTTATTTCCTTGAGAGATAGGTATGTACAAGTGGATTAAACTACAAATTGTATATTGTTATATTTATGTATATATATATATATATATATATATATATATATATATATATATATATATATATATATATATATATATATATAATTGTAACTATATTGTAGAGCAATAAAAAGTAGCACCGAGGCTGATAAATAATCGTAATAAAATACTCCTTAGTCCATACTAATATTTCCTTATTGTTTAGCTAAAAAAATTCTTTTCAAAAAACCGACTTCTAACGCCACTACAAAGTATAAAAATAATTTTAGTTTGTCCACGTTTGTTGAAGTCGGGCGAGCCTAAATACAAACTATGAAACCGATGCGCGACGCTACACAATATGAGAGACTCGTTTGTAGAAGTCGAGACAGCATCGCGAGTCGGTTTCATAGTTTGTATTTTAGACAAACTAAAATTATTTTTATACTTTGTAGTGGCGTTAGAAGTCGGTTTTTTGAAAATAATTTTTATTTTAAGCTTTTAAGTGTAGTATCCTATGATTGAGGAGCTAGGACCTGGAGCTCCATGATGTAGTCCATACTTGTTACCTACAATGATAATTCGTAATCGACATTTCCTAAATCTCTTTATTTTAGGTGAGCAATATCCCTGCAGCATCAGGCTTGAGGAGTTGAAGGTTAAAATTTTTATGGGACCATTTCGCAAACATCCTCTGTCGATTAAAAAAAAATCACGCGAATCGGTCCAGTAATCCCGGAGAAATCGGTGGACATACATAGAAAAAAAAAAAAAACCGGCCGAATTGAGAACCTCCTCCTCCTTTTTGGAAGTCGGTTAAAAATGGTAAGTACCTACTTACAACGGTCGCATTATTTATTGTGCACCTGGCCTCGATGACGTCATACCAGTGTTCTACATAGTACCGAATGAAAACAATACATTACTGATGTACCTAATTAGGTGAGCGCGGAAAGTAGAAGGGGGAAACGGGAGAAGCATCGCAGTATAGCGAGGTGCACTGATAATGACGTGATCGGGTTATAAGTGATTAAGCGCTGAACCACAACCTAACTTTACGAATTTTTCCACTGAGATAGCTTTTTATCCTTGAGGCGAATAAGTATTATTTTCAAGAAACCAAAAAATCATTAAGTAATCCACGCCAACGAAGTCGTAGATAATAAACTATTGTAGTTCTTTAGTATGGTAGTCGTGTAGTATCACATTTCGGATTCTCTCTCGTTAGAACTCATAAGCTCGTTATTCTCAACTTGTAAGCCACAAAACATATTCAGAGAGACCCATGTCACTGAAAAAAGCAAATACTCTGGAAATAAGGCGACGACAAAATATTTTCGGAGGACAAAAATCCAACTATTTGACCGGAGGTTAAGTTTAGTGTTCTACTTCTGCTTCCCTTTTATTTTTATTTCACTTAAATATTGTTGTTCCTACACAATTGTTCTGAAACGAAGAAACAAAGATTTCGTTGTAAAATAAATAGGTATTATAACTAACTTTCTAACCTAACCTAACTCTATGCACGAAGTCGCGGGTAGAGCTGTGTTAAATAGCTAAAGAAGTGAATGGCATTAAATATTTTAATAGTTAAGCAAAAACTTTCCAACCCACACCAAGTTTTCAGACAGATTGATGCGATTTTAATTATTTTTAGCTACAAATGTTATATGTACCATTGTAGTTTGAAACATTGGAAATAGAATAATCATGTAAGGACTGGAATGCTTTCATTATATTATTACTAGTGGTTCGCCCCGAACTGAGACCTCGCGGTATCCCATAATTCCCATAAGGTAGTTTTAACTATATTATATTGTAATTAAAACGCGCCGAATCTGATGACGTCAATCGTCATCTGCTTTCGTGGATGGGATGCATATTTACAATATTAAAGACAGCGCCATCTAGTAACAGTATAGTGAAGTTTTGTTAAAAACATTGATGCCCATTAAAACTCAAATAATTTCGTTTCTTTATAATATTTATCTAATCTTAGTATTTGTTGTTCAAGTACAGAATATAACTCAAATTATGTGTAAGTTTCAAGTTTTAAAACAAAGTGGTTTTAGAAATCTAGTCTCGAATACAATCTCCACTTTGAAAGCCCCCCATTTCGTATGGGAGCCCCCCCTGAAATAAAGATTTTTATAACTTTTTAAGCCATTTTCGGCTGGAGGCCATCGGTTTACATATCATATCTAAAATTGAAGTAATTACGTTCAGTAATTCAGAAGTTATAAGGCTGTGACAGACGGACGGACGGACAAGTGCAAATCGCTCTAGTAAACTCAGAGACCTTCGCTTCGCTCGGTCGATGAAGAAGGGTGTTTTAAAAAAGTAGCCTAGTGCTATTAACTCAATTTTGACTTGTAACCCACAACCAAAGTTTTTATATAACTACGTCCAATTCTTATTATGAACTGTAAAATAATTTTGACTATTGCACTAATGGCGTAAAATGTTGGTTCGCTTTGTTATTTTTAATTGGTATCGTATAACAAGGAATAATTATAAAGGAGTAGAATTACCAACAACAACAAAGGCAGTCGCGGATCGGAATCATAAACGCCGCGCGCCGCAATGAATTTTTTTAATCAAGTTTCCTTTGATACCTCAGAGATTATGCTTTTAACAATTGTTACTATCAACAAATGACTACTTTTTATTTTCTTTTTAAGTTCCTTATTACAATGATTAGGTATGAGTAATTAATGTAAATAATAAGTAAACACATGAATACGGAAGAAAGGTAATTGCTAATGGACCTAGTGAAAAGTTGAAACAATAGCCTGTAAGATTTTATTAATGAGACTGTTAGTTCATAAGATATTGATGAAATAAACACGTCTCAACATTAAATTTTTAGCCTCAATAGCCGGACTGAAAACTGACAGGTCGCAGGTTCGATCTCCACCCGTTGCACTATTGTCGTCTTCACTCCTAACACAAATTTTCCGCTCATTTGGAAGGGAGAGGAGGATCAAGATCAGCTTGGTCAATTTTATTTAAAAAAACTTCCTCTTTATGACGTGTTCGTTTATTACGAACGTACTATTCACAAAAAGAATGAGTCAAATGTGAAGAAGAAATAAAATTTTTGTTGGCAGGGGGTTAATAAAAGGCATATTTTTCTAAATCACAGACATACACTTCAATTTTATTTATTTGTATAGAAGTCAAGCTGGTAATGGCGGCACTCCGCAGGCTTGTTCCTATTACCATAAAGTACGGAAGCAATAAAACAAAGCCCGCGAAATTTCCCCACGCCGCGCCGCCGCCACCGCTCGCACTGCGTCGATATGAAGCAAATTATGAACGAACACTCGCTACTTATTCAGAACATAAACTTCTACCTACAGTCCTACAATATACATCAACTTATAATATGTATCAACTTATATTTAAGTTTAATGAGTTAAAGGTGAGGAGCTGCAGAATACACACCTGGATAAGTTTTCAACAAATCGAGAAAAACGTTTTCATTTATTGAACAAACTAGCTGATGCCCGCGACTTCGTCCGCGTGGAAAAAGTTTTTAAAAATTGCACTTTCGTTGCACTACGCCAGTATCTAGTCCGTACTACGTGGTATAGAGCTACAATAGCAACCCACAATCGACATTTTCTTCAGCCGGTACCCAGCAGCATCAAGAATGAGGAATTGGTACCTAGAGTTCAATGATGTAGCCCAGTGGTGTAACAATGGGGGGATGGTGATTCCTAAACCAAACCGAACGATTGTGAAATTAGGTGAATAGATTGATGTCATCTAAGAATACAAAGCTACTGTACGAAGTTTTTATAAAAGCAAAACGGAAGCGTGAATTTTTTTTACGGCAGCTTGCCACTGCGTAGTTCATACTTGGTACCCATTACCCATTTAGGTGAGCAGGACCCTGCACCAGCAGCAGAATTCGTCCAGTTACAGTTTTATTATAAGTATAGATAGATGGATGAATTAGGATTTTGTTTGTTTGTTGTTTTTACATTGTTTTTTTTTATATATATTATTAAAAGTTTTGTTTTTACTTTATTTTTTATTTAAAATATGTAGTTAATAATTAATTATTTTTATTTATATATTAACTTTTATTAATTTAAATATAATTAATTTAGACTAATATTCTTATTTGTTAATCATAATTATTTTTTATTGTTACTTAATTTATTCTTATTTATATATTATCTTTTTTAATATCGTTTTAAACGTTTTATAAACTGTAAATACATTAATAAAGGGAGCGATCAGGCTATTTGTGACATCCGACAGCAAGGGAATATTGTTAACCCGAGAGATGAGGTCCAAACATTTAGAGCAGGCCGATATGTTAGCAGAAGCGTGGCAGATCTTAGGCCTGCCTCTGCATGAGAGACACCCAACAGTCACCCATCTTGCCATACATTTACCCAACGGTGAGCGTGTTTATTTCAATGAAAATAACTTTAGAGATAGAATAGCAGCACCACCTAGAACGACTCTGACAGCATTTTTCCTATTGTGCCAAAATGACACATTTGCAAAAACATTACTTTACGTTGACGTACCTCGCTACTATACGTGGAATGCATAGCAAAAGACATGGAAACGTCGTCTACAAGGAACACCTGTCGAGGGCTGGCCAGGTGTGAAGGCGGGAGATGCTCTTGGCCGATTATACAGCGTGCACGTTAGCAACTTTGAATGTTATTGCTTGCGAGTGCTGCTGAATGTAATACGGGGACCCACAAACTTTCTGGATTTAAAAACTGTTAACGGCCAAGAACTTGCCACTTTTCGAGATGTATGTGAGAATTTGAGATTGTTGGAAGACCATTGGGATGCCACGATAGAAGAGGCCGTGCTGTGTCGTTCACCAGCATAAATAAGAGAGCTCTTTTCCGCGTCCGCGTGGAAATAGTTTTTAAAAATTGCTTTTTCATTGCAATACGCCAGTATCTAGTCCGTACTACGTGGTATAGAGCTACAATAGCAACCCACAATCGACATTTTCTTCAGCCGGTACCCAGCAGCATCAAGAATGAGGAATTGGTACCTAGAGTTCAATGATGTAGCCCAGTGGTGTAACAAACAAACCGAACGATTGTGAAATTAGGTGAATAGATTGATGTCATCTAAGAATACAAAGCTACTGTACGAAGTTTTTATAAAAGCAAAACGGAAGAGCAAATTTTTTTACGGCAGCTTGCCACTGCGTAGTTCATACTTGGTATCCATTACCCATTTAGGTCAGCAGGACCCAGGACCTGCAGCAGAATTCATCCAGTTACAGTTTTATTATAAGTATAGATAGATGGATGAATTAGGATTTTGTTTGTTTGGTGTTTTTACATTGTTTTTTTGGAGTTTATTGGAGTTTACTCCTTAAGAATCGATTTTAGGCACCCGGTATGAGAAAAATCCGAGCAGTAAAATCAATTTATCAATGACCTCGTTACGTTTTTCTGTCACGTTTTTCACAACGATGCCAATTTCTACCCTAACGTTGAGTAAATAAGGTTGGTTTTCGTGCGAAAGAGCTTTCGCTTCGGGTAGCCGAGCGCGTAGCGATCGGGTCCCTGAAGCGAAAGTCGGTCGGGGCGCGCTCGGACCCGAGTCGCGCGTAAACTCCAGTCGTGCGTCGGAGGCCGGAGCTGAAACACACTTTTTTTTTTAATATATTATTAAACGTTTTGTTTTTGTAATTTATTTTTTATTTAAAATATGTAGTTAATAATTAATTATTTTTATTTATATATTAATTTTTATTAATTTAATTAATAATTAATTAAGACTAATGTATATTATTTTATTCTTATTTGTTAATCATAACTATTTTTTATTGTTAGTTAATTTATTATCTGTTTTAATATCGTTTTAAACGTTTTATATTAAATTTTTTTAACACAATATTTTTTACAAAGAATTATAAAATAAAATATTATGCTGTAGCATAATAATATTTTATATTGTTTTTTAAATATATATTTTTGAACGTTTTCTTTTTTACTATATTTTTTGTGTATAATATGTAGTTAATAATTATTAACTAAAATAATAAATAATAATAATACATAAATAAAAATAATTATAATTATTTTTATTTATGTATTAGTTTTAATTAATGTAATTTAAAATTTATTAAGACTTATTAATGTATATTATTATGCTATTCTTATTTGTTAATAATAATTATTTTTTATTGTTTTAGGATTATCACAATCAATAATTATTATATAATATAAGATATTATACTATTTGTCCATCGCGATTTCTATTATTTGGTGTGAACAAAATACTTTATTTGATAATCTAAGAAATAATTGTCGTGCTCGTAGGTACCTCGCAGCAATGTATATTAAGGTCTCTCTACCTACTGTAATATACTCCTATAAACAATATTATATGATCTGTTTCCTTCAGCGAAAACATGAAGATTACGCGCCTTCGAAACACGTGAGCAAGCAACATATAGTTGACCGTGGGAAAAACATGGAGTACCCAAATGTATTCCTGCTACTTTTAAAGTTTGACCCTGCGACTTATTTATGGTCATCGAAAATGCAACTTTTAATGGAAACTGCAGACGTTTAAAATTAAACGGTAAGTTATTGGGTATAATTGGGATGCGTGGTATAAGCACACTGTCTCCCTTAGCTTCGCCAGTCAAAATTGTGGCCTTTATAATATTCCTTCCTAGTTCCGTAACTCGCAATCTAGAACCGTTGCATAACCTCGGTGCGTCCAGGTTGCGCATTAACAAAACGGGTACACCTATTTTCAACTCCAGTCTATGGGAAGGTACCCCAGAGAGCTCCAAAGAGTTTAGAAATTCAACGGGGTAACTCGTGGTATCATCGGATGACATGACTGTGTCGATGGAGTTGTACACTGATGTTTCGCTAGTCATTTCATTCAAAATTTTTTTATTGATTTTCGAAACAGTCTCGTTTTTTGGTGCCAGTATGGTTCTTTCACACAACCAATTTTCATCGTGAATGTTTTGTTGCAAGTTTGGAAATACGTGTGCAATAAGCTCTTCTTCCGAATTTACAACATTACAAAATTGGTTGGTGAATAGAACCATACCTTCTTCGTCAGTTTCGAGTCGACCTTCACCTATTTCGAGCAGTTTCTGAGCATATGCACCCGACTCTAAATCGCTAAATAATTGGACTCGCATGTTAGTAGTGAGATGCAACTTTTCAACTTTGGTCCACACATAAGATGCTTTCAGACATGCTCTAATTTCGTCTGCTGCAGTGCCTCGCTCGATAACAGGCAAAGTTTGTCTAAAATCCCCTGATAGTAATACTACCACACCACCCATCAACTTACGATTGCCGTGGATGTCTTGTAGACAGCGATCAAGCGCCTCGACGGCACGTTTATGTGACATAGTACATTCATCCCATACTATAAGCTTGCATTGTTGTAACAGGGCGCCGCGATTGCTGCTTTTGCTGATATTGCACGTTGGGATTTCTTCACTTGCCAGATTAAGGGGTAATTTAAAAACGGAGTGTGCTGTCCTCCCCCCGCTCAGCAAGGTTGCAGCGATTCCAGATGAAGCAACAGCTAATGCAACATTGCGGTCCCTCCGAATTTTAGCTAGAAGTAAATTAAGCAAAAAAGTTTTGCCAGTTCCACCAGGTGCGTCAAGAAAGAAAAGGCCGCTATCATTACTCTCAACTCGTTGTAACACTTTGTCGTAAATATATTTTTGCTCAGGCAATAGACGTGGCACAGTTTCGCTCACGTGAGCGTCTAATATGGTGGTGTCATAACTTAGCTCTCTGACCAATTCATTTGACAGCTGTCCTATGCGCTGTGGTGTAGGCAGACCATAATCGGACAATTTCTTTCCCGAAATTGTGATTATTTTGTCCTCTATAAGTTTCAATGCTTCATTGAAACAGAAATCATCACTGAGCTGATTCGTCCTTTCAAATCTGTGCAAGATATCCTCTGATAACGCAGTTTTATACTTGTCCCATAGTTGAAGAGGATTAGATAAACCACAAGTGCATATCAATAAGGCAAAGAGCTCTCTTATTTTTGCTGGTGAGCGACACAGCACGGCCTCTTCTATCGTGGCATCCCAATGGTTGTCATCTTCCAACAAACCCAACTTCTCACATACCTCTCGAAAAGTGGCAAGTTCTTGGCCGTTAACAGTTTTTAAATCCAGAAAGTTTGTGGGTCCCCGTATTACATTCAGCAGCATTCGCAAGCAATAACATTCAAAGTTGCTAACGTGCACGGTGTATAAGCGGCCAAGAGCATCTCCCGCCTTCACACCTGGCCAGCCCTCGACAGGTGTTCCTTGTAGACGACGTTTCCATGTCTTTTGCGATGCATTCCACGTATAGTAGCGAGGTACGTCAACGTAAAGTAATGTTTTTGCAAATGTGTCATTTTGGCACAATAGGAAAAATGCAGTCAGAGTGGTTCTAGGTGGTGCTGCTATTCTCTCTCTAAAGTTATTTTCGTTGAAATAAACACGCTCACCGTTGGGTAAATGTATTGCAAGATGAGTGACTGCTGGGTGTCTCTCATGCAGAGGCAGGCCTAAGATCCGCCACGCTGCCTCGTTACTGCTAACATATCGGCCTGCTCTAAATACTTGTACCTCATCTCTTGGGTTAACAATATTCCCTTGCTGTCGGATGTCAAAAATAGCCTGATCGCTCCCTTTATTAATGTATTTACAGATGTATTTAATCGCCTGAACTGTGTTACAGAACTCTACATTTATATGGGAGTTAAAAATTTTAGACAGGAGGGGAGAATATGGGACTACCCAGGAGTTGTCTACCAATATTTCTTGTGTACCACCTCTAACTTTTAGAGTTGTCGTGCGTCCGCCATCTTCCGTTGCTCTACGCCTATACAAAGGGTAGCCTTTATCGTTGGTTTGAGTATCTTTTAAAAGCGCCCTAGGGTACTTTTTGGTACACTTTCCATCTTTCATACACGGCGATGAGGGGTTAAGTGAACCACAGGGCCCGTGTATCATATTTTTGGTCACCGTATCGTAAAGCTTTTGGTCAATTTCTGGGTTTGGTATCTCAGCATTTATGACTTCATCAATTTGGTTGGGACGCAATTTCTGCTGCAACCACAATAATAAGTGCACATGGGGTAAACCACGTTTCTGCCACTCGATGGAATACATAAAACATTGCATGTCACCAAATATTTTGCCTTTTGTTAATAGAGCAACTAACTTTTGAACTTTTATTTTAAATACTCTAGCTGTTAAGTCATGCCTGTCCGTTGATTGTTGGCCAGGCATAAGTTCGTGGGTAATTTCTGGCCAGGTGGGGTTACATGTTAATGTTATAAAGAGATCAGGCCTCCCGTAGTTACGTACGTATGTGAACGCATCTTGCGTGTATTCATGAAGGTATCTTGGGCTATTTACAAACGATGACGGGAGAATCACCGCCTGGCCCAAGTTATTTGGATCTAAATTTGCATCGTTTCTTATCGCATCTTGTAAATGAATATAGTTTTCCGCCCGTAGTTTGTTTTGATTCAAAGAAATGAACCTCAAGCGCTCACTTTCCATCTTGACGTACATGTCTACCAAAAACTGGTGAAGAAGGAGTCTACACCGAAGTAATAAATTAAAGTCATCGCGGCGGAACATCAGATGATACGCGTAAAAATCTTTACAGGACACTTTTTTGTTTGGCATGGGGAGTTTGGTAACTGGATTTATCTGAGGAATGTCAAAGCTGTATCCCTCTTGCCCTTTCCAAAAAATTATTGGGTACTCAAGAGCGTCATAAAATCTATGTGTATCCGGAACTCTTTTGAGCATGCCATCGCGCGCTTGGATAACAATATCCCGAGACGCAGTTTGTTCAGCACCAACTACTACTGCAGCTATTTCATTTGTGATCGGTACATTGTACCGTCTCTCGTGTTGCCCACGCGGTACACGGTCTGGGTGGATCACAACTTTGTAACTGTCATTTGGCATTCTTTCTTTAGCCATTTTAAATTCATGCACCAAAATGTTATGATCATGTAGAACTCGTTGTATTTTTTGGACTATGGTCCTTTCTATACCTTGTACGTATTCTGAACGCCTATTAAGTTCTGCTTCATCATCACCCATGAAATAAACTTGTAAAAATTTTGGTTGCATATTGGCCGCAGGCAGCAAAGAACCAATGTTGTGATATACTTGCCCTTGAATTGTGAAAGTTGGACAAAATCCTGGCATTGAGACAATTTTATCTGCTCCAAAAGATGTCATGTGAAAACACGTATTGTATTTTCTTATACTTTTTAGAAAACGGCGGGACTCATCTGTTTCATTAGAGAAAAGTTCTCTCAGAGGTTCAACTGGCTCGTCTATTGTAGGAATCGCTACTTTTCCTCCCGAACAACACATGCTTGCTGCTTCCTCTTTCCATTTAAGAGCTCCACAAAACCGGCAATCTTTGTTCATTGCTTCTATTTTTATAAGCCTGTGGCTTTCATAATCAAGAGTCTCATCGTACTCAAAAGCAGCTTTTTCGAATACACCCCATGCGTTTCTCGTAAAAATTTGACGTCGCTGTACCGCCCTGTTAGCAACAGCGCATCTGCGGGATTCAGCCTCTTTAATGGTTTCTGAGGCTCTTTGGGATGCCATATAAGCTGCCTGCTGCTGTCGCCGAGCTTGGGACTGCTCTGGTGTCTCAGCAGCCCGGTGAGACGCCAGGTACTCGGCGTGTTGCAGACGTCGAACTTGAGTCTGCTCTGATGTCTCAGCAGCCCGTTGAGATGCCAGGTACTCGGCTTGTTGCAGACGTCGAGCTTGAGTCTGCTCTGGTGTCTCAGCAGCCCGTTGAGTCGCCAGGTACTCGGCGTGTTGCAGACGTCGAGCTTGAGTCTGCTCTGGTGTCTCAGCAGCCCGTTGAGACGCCAGGTACTCGGCGTGTTGCAGACGTCGAGCTTGAGTCTGCTCTGATGTCTCAGCAGCCCGTTGAGACGCCAGGTACTCGGCGTGTTGCAGACGTCGAGCTTGAGTCTGCTCTGATGTCTCAGCAGCCCGTTGAGATGCCAGGTACTCGGCGTGTTGCAGACGTCGAGCTTGAGTCTGCTCCGGTGTCTCAGCAGCTCTACGTGCAGCCTCACGCTCCGCTTGTTTAAGCTTTCGCAATTCGGCTTGTGGAGACGTCTCCTCATTTCTAGCTACCTTCATAGCTCGTGCTTTATTAGATCTCTGGGAAAGATCAGACTTACGTTTTCGTGGCATTGTTGGTATTACTAAGTCCTTACAAAATTGGAGTCGAGAACTCGAGAGTCTTTATAAGGATTAATTTATAATAGCAAATTAATTATAATAGATGCAATTCAAATCAATTGCTCACAAAATTTTCCGTTTATGTAGCAATTTTTTTTTTATTTTTTATTTAATTAATTCTACTATTCAAAAATCTGTGCTATAATAATGTATTTGCGGTCGTACTGCATGCGCGACTACGTGACATTCGTAAAAAGAATGAATTTACATGGGTTGGTGACCGCCTATATATTGTCTGGATACCGAATAACATAACCGCGAGTTAACAGTCGTGTGGCGCCATCTAGTTACACAAATAATTCCTTTTTACGGATGGATGGATTGATGAATGTATGGTTGTTACTCTTTAACGGCATAACTATCCTACTAATCCTACTAATATTATATTGTAGATCTATTCCAAGTACACACATCAAAAGTGTCTAGGGATCAACATATATTTTTGCAATAACTTTTCTCCTGATTGATATTAATTAAAATTTTCTTTAAGGATTCATCAAATAAAGTGTTTTCGTTTGTCACAGTAACGATAAACCAAGTCACCTTTGCATTAATAAAGAAATTTGCCATTTTCCTAATAAAGGGATTTTTGACATTTGAACCACTAACATTAAAGTTCGAAAAAAAGACTGAAATAACAGTTTTCTTTAAAATTTTATTGGGTAACTTAAACAATTAATAATCCGTGTTTCTACCGCGAACACTAACAACACAAGAACATCGGTTTGGCATACTCAAAATGAGTTCATCCAAATCACACACTCGCACACTCTTGCGGTGTGCGGTCGTGCATTATCATGCATTAACTGAAATAAGGGACCGATTTGCACTTGTAGAGGAACGATGACGTCTGATACAATCGTCTCAGCATAAATTTGAGCGTTGAGGTTGCCTCTGATCCAAATCAACTCAGTTCTTCCGCCGATCCAAATACCCGCCCATACCATGATGGTTCCACCACTATAAGGATGGACTTCCTGGCAGGATTTTAATCGCTGATTATGAAATTATGAAATGCACCAAAAAGGATCCATATAAATTTATAAAATCATAAATTTATTACAAAGCCACATCTCAATCTCAAGAAATCCGCATAAAAATGCTTGATCCCTAGACACTTTTGATGTGTGTAGTACAGACTACATAGTGGCGTAGTGCAAGCACAAAGCGATTTTTTAAAAACTTGTTCCACGCGCTCGAAGTTGCATCAACCTTCAGCTAGTAGTTAGTACCTATTAATTATAAATGCGAAAGTTTGTGAGGATGTATGAATGGATGGATGGATGGATGGATGGATGGATGCATGGATGGATGTGTGGATTGTGTTTGTAACTCTTTAACGCGACAAAGAAAGAACCGATTTTGCTGAAATTTGGCACAGACATAGATTATAGTCTTGGATAGCACATAGGCTACTTTTTATCCCGGAAAAGCAAACAGTTCTTGCGGGATGGCATCGCAATTTCCTACGCATTTGTCTTCAAAATATGCGCAATGGAGTTACAGATTGACGTGGTTTTTTGGATAGGCATAGTTTATGACTTTTCAAGTCATAAACTATGCCTATCCAAAAAACAAAAGTGACAAAGTATAACTATACTTTTAACTATACAAAGTTAACTATAGTTTTATCTAACTAAAACTATAACTAACTATAACTATAGTTGTAGTTAGTAGGAGGAGTTATCCTCCTCCAACTAACTATAACTATATTAACTATTATCTGTGCTACTAATCCTCCTAATATTATTAATGCGAAAGTTTGTGAGGATGGATGAATAGATGGATGTAGTATACGTATGGATGGATGGATGGATGTATGTATGTTCTCTGAGATAGGGGTTCATCTATTTTGACTGTTTTACTCCATAGCTCCG
This sequence comes from Oeneis ivallda, assembly GCA_029955525.1. Taxonomy (NCBI): domain Eukaryota; kingdom Metazoa; phylum Arthropoda; class Insecta; order Lepidoptera; family Nymphalidae; genus Oeneis; species Oeneis ivallda. The sequence continues at coordinate 18,070,963 of JARPMR010000006.1, read as the reverse complement.
TCAAATCTAAGCTAATTTTATTATTATTTTAACCGACTTCAAAAGGAGGAGGTTCTCAATTCGTAGGAATCTTTTTTATGTATGTTCACCGATTACTCCTCCTCCGAAGACGCCTGAACCGATTTAGAAAATTATTTTTTGATTCAAAGGGAATACTTCTCGAGTGGTCTCATTTAATTTTTATCGAAATCAGTCGAGCGGTTTTTAATAAAATAACAATAAAAAAGTTAGGTACTTTGCATTGGCGCGGGCGATTGAAGTCGGTTTTAAAAATAGAATTTTTTATTATAGATACATACTTACATACATACATACATACATACATACATACATACATACATACATACATACGTACATACGTACATACATACATAAATACATACATACATATATACATACATACTTACATACATAATTGCCGCGTAATTAAAAGATAAATACGTGAAACGTAGCATGCGGAAATCCCGCAGGAACTGTTTGTTTTCCCGGGATATAAAGTAGCTTTTGTCACTTTTCAGGTCCTCAACTATGCCTATCAAAAAACCACGTCAATCTGTAACTCTGTTGGCGCATAATTGAAGGATTAATATTTGAAAAGTAGTATACGAATATCCCGCGGGAACTGTTTGTTTTCCCGGGATTAAAAGTAGCCTTTGTCACTTTTCAAGTCCTCAACTATGCCTATCCAATAAACCACGTCAATCTGTAACTCCGTTGGCGCATAATTGAAGGATAAATATGTGAAAGTAGTATACTAATATCCCGCAGGAACCGTTAGTTTTCCCGGGATAAAAAGTAGCCTTTGTCATTTTTCGGGCCCTTAACTTCACCTGTGCAAAAAAATCACGTCAATCTAAAACTCCATTGCGCGTATTTTGAAGGACAAATGCGTAAAAATAGCGATACTATTCCGCAGGAACTGTTTGCTTTTCCGGGATAAAAAGTAGCCTATGTGCTATTCCAGACTATAATCTATGTCTGTGCCAAATTTCAGCAAAATCGGTTCATTTGTTGTCGCGTTAAAGAGTAACAAACATCCATCCATCCATCCATCCATCCATACATCCTCACAAACTTTCGCATTTATAATCGGTTCATTCGTTGTCGCGTTAAAGAGTAACAAACATCCATCCATCCATCCATCCATCCATCCATACATCCTCACAAACTTTCGCATTTATAATATTAAGTAGGAGTAGGATAGGATGCGAAAGTTTGTGAGGATGGATGAATAGATGGATGTAGTATACGTATGGATGGATGGATGGATGTATGTATGTTCTCTGAGATAGGGGTTCATCTATTTTGACTGTTTTACTCCATAGGTCCGTCAAATCTAAGCTAATTTTATTATTATTTTAACCGACTTCAAAAGGAGGAGGTACTCAATTCGGAGGAATCTTTTTTATGTATGTTCACCGATTACTCCTCCTCCGAAGACGCCTGAACCGATTTAGAAAATTATTTTTTGATTCAAAGGGAATACTTCTCGAGTGGTCTCATTTAATTTTTATCGAAATCAGTCGAGCGGTTTTTAATAAAATAACAATAAAAAAGATAGGTACTTTGCATTGGCGCGGGCGATTGAAGTCGGTTTTAAAAATAGAATTTTTTATTATAGATACATACTTACATACATACATACATACATACATACATACATACATACATACATACATACATACATACATACATACATACGTACATACGTACATACATACATAAATACATACATACATACATACTTACATACATAATTGCCGCGTAATTAAAAGATAAATACGTGAAACGTAGCATGCGGAAATCCCGCAGGAACTGTTTGTTTTCCCGGGATATAAAGTAGCTTTTGTCACTTTTCAGGTCCTCAACTATGCCTATCAAAAAACCACGTCAATCTGTAACTCCGTTGGCGCATAATTGAAGGATTAATATTTGAAAAGTAGTATACGAATATCCCGCGGGAACTGTTTGTTTTCCCGGGATTAAAAGTAGCCTTTGTCACTTTTCAAGTCCTCAACTATGCCTATCCAATAAACCACGTCAATCTGTAACTCCGTTGGCGCATAATTGAAGGATAAATATGTGAAAGTAGTATACTAATATCCCGCAGGAACCGTTAGTTTTCCCGGGATAAAAAGTAGCCTTTGTCATTTTTCGGGCCCTTAACTTCACCTGTGCAAAAAAATCACGTCAATCTAAAACTCCATTGCGCGTATTTTGAAGGACAAATGCGTAAAAATAGCGATGCTAACCCGCAGGAACTGTTTGCTTTTCCGGGATAAAAAGTAGCCTATGTGCTATTCCAGACTATAATCTATGTCTGTGCCAAATTTCAGCAAAATCGGTTCATTCGTTGTAGCGTTAAAGAGTAACAAACATCCATCCATCCATCCATACATCCTCACAAACTTTCGCATTTATAATATTAGTTGGCGCATAATTGAAGGATAAATATGTGAAAGTAGTATACTAATATCCCGCAGGAACCGTTAGTTTTCCCGGGATAAAAAGTAGCCTTTGTCATTTTTCGGGCCCTTAACTTCACCTGTGCAAAAAAATCACGTCAATCTAAAACTCCATTGCGCGTATTTTGAAGGACAAATGCGTAAAAATAGCGATGCTATCCCGCAGGAACTGTTTGCTTTTCCGGGATAAAAAGTAGCCTATGTGCTATTCCAGACTATAATCTATGTCTGTGCCAAATTTCAGCAAAATCGGTTCATTCGTTGTAGCGTTAAAGAGTAACAAACATCCATCCATCCATCCATACATCCTCACAAACTTTCGCATTTATAATATTAGTAGGATATGCTTTATTATCAGTTTAATAAGTACAGACCTAGCCGATAATTGCATGGGTATATTTGAGGAATTGAAGACGTATTTATCCCGGAGCTTCAGAGATCCGGTCAAGTATGGTTGGTTTGATCAGGTCGAGTCAAGTCTGGTGGGAGGTTTCCTAGCGGCAAAAATGTTGCGCCAAAACGGTTTAGTGTTCCAGTATGATGCAGTATAGAAATCGATTGGTTTAATTAAAATGCCATTCCCCAAAGTTAGCCTTCATCAATTTTAGGCTGCATCGTCACTTACCATTAGTTGAGATCGCAGTTGTGAGCCAACTTGTCAACGAATAAAGTAAAATAAAGTACTTGAAATACTTTAATACTGTAGACCCACCACCCATGCTATATTTCTTTAGAACGTGTATTCTAGAAAAATCGGCAAAGTGCGTGTCGGGCCACGCGCAGTGTAGGGTTCCGTAAGTTGCAAGTCACAATTATTATTGCTGACTTAGGATAGTGCTTTTATTTCATTTACTGGCGACCCGCCCCGGCTTCGCACGAGTAGTAGAGCATATTACGCCTATGCTTTGCAAACTCTGAAATGTTCCCTAAGTTATATTGAACAGCATATTGAACAGTACGTAGGCTTATACCGGCGGGAATGGGGCTGCTTTCTGTCTGCCCGTCTTAACATGAATTGAATTGACCTAACGCTTTTTATGGAATTTCACCTCATTGTGGAAATATTATATTCTATTCTATTCTTACAAAATTGCATGGGTTAAATCGGCATGGCATCCGGCTGCCCACAAGATAGTATAAAAAACTTATTACAATGTAATAGCTGTATAATAATATTGTAAAATGATTATTTTGAAAAGAGCAACTGCTGAGTTTCTTGCCGGCTCTTCTCAGCAGAATCCGCTTTCCGAACCGGCGGTAGAATCATGACGTGTCATAAGAGCCACAGGTTGGCCTACATGAAATAAATAATTTTGATTTTTTTTTTAATTTTATAAAAGAAGTATCGCTCGGCTTGTAATATAGCAATGTCAACGCGGTGCGCGGGTTGTCACTGGTCGCATCACGTGAGCGAGTCCCGTCATCGCCATCGGGTTGAAATCCGCGTATTTATTTTGGCGTGCGTTCGTTTTTATTTTGCGATAACTCCTAAGACATTCATTTAAATTGTATGGTGTAAAGCATTATCATAATGTGGATGAAATTCTTAATCTAACTAACGTATTCAAGTTGATAAGGATTTAATTACTCTAAATAGATTTCCAATTACCGCATAGTATGTGACCATTTTTTTAGAAGTTAAAATGGGTATAGTAAGCTATCTTTAAAAGATAGATATATGCCATCACGGACTTTTCTGTAAAGACTTATCCCACCATACCACCACCATAAATTATTTTGTTATATCTCAAAGGGATTAGGCAGCGTTTTCGATGAAAGCTCCCAAGCGGCTTGAATTTTTCCGACATTGTCAACAATTATCGTCATATTTCAACTAATTTACACAAAACCTTAACAAATTATACACTAAAACCTTGCTCACCAATTGCCGTATCTATTGGTGAAAACCGCATGAAAATTCGTTCGATAGTTTTTGAAATGAAATGAAATGAAATGAAACTTTATTTGCTGAATATGAGTACAGTATAGTTAGATGTTATTAACAATGTCATAAAAAATCCTTCATATTCTGCTAAATAGCATGCAAATGTTTAAATTAGGTACTCATCATAATTTTGAAAATTTCGATGAGCTCAATTAATTAAAATGAATCTAAAGTGTCAATTACGTTAGTTAAAATGTCACAGCCAACGAAAGAGATTTTTTTTAAAATGTAGGCAAATTTTGTAGGCTTGCATCAAGTTTGTTATAAATTTTTATGCAACTGGCATGCGGAGATTTTGATGTTTGTCTTAAGTTATATTTTGTGGTACATAATCGATTCTTGTTTCTTGGTTTTCTGTAACATTTATTTACATTTGGCAGATCAGAAATCTTAAAGTAGTCCATGGGTATGTGTACGAATACCGCTATTTCGTAAATATAGAGACATGGCAGGGTAAGAAGATTGTGCGCTTTAAATAGTGGCCTACACAAATCAGTAGGGTACATTAGGACTCTAATAAAAATTGGCACTTTAAAATATCATATTTCACAAACGAATCGAAAAATGGTGTTCCCACTCCCACAATATTTTTGAAAAACCTATTCAACGTCACCTCACACTACACACTATGGGATAGAGGAGAAAAAATTCATCCCCACTTTACATGTAGGGGAGGTAAAAAAATTATTTTTCACAATTTTATTTGACCACTTTGTTGGCGTGATTAATATTTATACCCTTGTCAAATTACAGATTTCTGGTACCAATAGTCTCTGAGCTAAACCGCGAACGGACAGACGGACGGACATGGCGAAACTTTATGGGTTCCTTGTTTACTACGGAACCCTAAAAAGGTCTTGTATTTCCTCTTTAGGAGGAACTGGTTTCGTAATATTCGCCAGAATGCTTTTATCAAGATGGTGGCTGACACATAGCCATTTTGGGCGCGCTAACTTGATTTTTTTTCATGACCTTACAGATCCCAATCATAAGATTGCTATTGGTTTTTGTTGCATAACCAAATGGAAAGACCGGGGATTTTTTGAATTTTTGTTCACAACCAGCTTACGGATATGAAAGCTACCTTCATTTAGGTAGTTCCTTTCTGTTTTTGAAGCAAATTTTGGGAACGTATTTTACGCGTACGTTTTTGGCGCGTGTAACCATTTTGTTTCGGAGTGTTATCAAGCTATGTGAAGAAAACGCTTATTTCGGCAGTAAGTTCGTCACTCATTTTAATGACGTCATTAGTCATTTATGTATATTTTGTCTGATTTTTGCCAATTTAAATTTTCAATAAAAAGAGTCACTGTGTTAAGTACATCCTTAAATACCTACTGATATTTAAGATACTTTTCACTATTCGACTGTTAATCTAATAACCAAACCATCTAACCATCCGATCCCTTCTCTCGTTGAGTAAAGTTGAAACTATTATTTATTCAGTTAATTACAAAAGCGTATTTTAGTCAAAATGACATCTTCCAAGAATTTATCTTTAGGAGGTGGACTGTTTGAAACTAAAATCTTGGGATCATAATATCGTGTTACTGGAGTAAATTGATGCTTATTATTTGTTATAAAACAGAAAGAATCATTTATTTGGGGGAAGATAAATATTAAGAACTTTGGATAGATATATTTTATATTATGTACCTATAGTATTTTAAGAACAATATTTAAGTTCATAAGAATAAATAAATGAACACAGGTAGCTAAACAAAAAATTAACTAATATAATAAGTAGATATTTGCTGCCAGTAATCCTTAAGGGAATGCAATGAACACGAAATGAAAAGCAACTGAGTAAAGCGGAGCAATTTACGGGGACTTTTAATTAATTTTACACCGGTGCGGTGTCCGAATTTCCAAACCGCAGTCACAGGTAGCATTTAGGAGCTCACTCGGATCTGAGCTCGGTAGAGCGTTCATAAGAGCACTAACAGAATATCCTCGCTATGTATTTTGTATACACAGTGATGAACTTTCATATTTAGGCGCAATATTCCGGGCTGAGCCTCGAATTAAAGAGAATTCAAACAGATTATAGTTTACAGATTCTTCACTTTATTTTTGTCAATTCGTTGCTCGGTTGCTGCGTATTTTAAAAACAAACCTTATAAGTAACCGTAGAAGTATATAAGTAGAGATAGAGTATTATATAGACATAATTAGGTACCTATTTAGTAACAAACGTAACTTATAGATAAGTACAGATGTTTGTTTCAAAAGATTTTCATGAGAAAAAACTCAAATACTTTTTAATTTACATAGTAAAATTAATTATTATTTTTCATCGTGATACCTAATAAAATAGTTATCTAAATTCTAAAGAATTTAAGAAAAAGCTTGTAGAAAAGTAATTGAATTTTATATAAACTGCATAAAAGCTTGAAATGAGGTTGTACATTTCCATGCAAACTTCAGTTTTCTTTTCGATTTGAAAAGTTAGGATCGAGATCATTAAGTTAAGAATTTTATAAAAGGAATTCAAGACATTTCTTTCAACCAGGTACCGAGAGATAACGTATTCTGTTTCAAGAGTCAGTTCGAAGTTTTTGTTAAATCTTTCATTATATTCCTAATACTGAAAGGAGATGAACGTGATTCCATACAGCCTTTTTGGCTCATGCTTATCTGGGTTGAACAGGATTGAAATATATACCTTATTTAATAGAGGTCGATGCCAACTGTTTAAGGATAGTATAAATATTTGGTTGAACTTGGGGTTTTGGTTAATATTAAGCACGAATAAATGGCTTCAATTAACGAAATCGTTGTATTTGTGTGTGCTACTTTTTACTTTATTTGGATTTTCGTTAAATAAAGATGTAAATAACTAATGAACAACATAAACAATATATTTTTTATTAATTTCTTATTGATATATTTTTATTGATATATTATTATATCGAATTCTTATATTATTATATTACGCATACCAAGCTTAATTTAATAAAATTTTAACTACTAATTCCCATAAAAAGTTTTCGATTCCGTATGACGCCAATATTATGAACCAGCAAACAAGCACCTATTTTAACCACTTATTTATTTATTGTGTGCAGCAAAAGGACATACCTGTACAAGCAACAAGTTGGGCCCAATTTCTTCCATCTGCATCGTGTATATTAGAATGTCTACCATGCTGCTCATCAGTACCGTCACGCGTTACGTGTGACCAGGCCTTTAACGTCGAACAAAATTTTCTCTTTACCTCGTTATATTACGACCTTGAGTATATTATAATAACCAACAAAATTCTACAACGAAAGTACATATACCGCGAAAGCATAATTAGCTTTAGCGTAGAAATAACAGCGGGTCGCACGTAATATTTAAACTATTTTATTACCCAGGTAGGTAAGGACTAAAGGCGATGCCACATTGCATGGTACGGTACGGTGTAGTTTGTAAGAACCCTCAAGAAATAATTAGTAACGTTATTTCGGTTCATAATCTCTTAATCTCTTAGAAGTCACAGCTTTGAGCATCTAATATTTCCACCTCTACGATAAATACTGTCAGGTGTGATATCACTCCTAGCACACGATGTCAGCAACACAAAACGTTAAGGTGGAATACACGGGTCTGCCCGCGAAATTCAAATTTAATTTGGTTTTTCCCATTTTGTAAACTAATACGACAAAATAGGCTTATGGCATTCTAATTGCGCCAGTAGAATTATCATCTTCACAGGTTTAATCCACCTTAACGTGTTTCAACGTGCCTCCTAGAGGGTATAACACCGGTGCTGCAACGGATTGATTTTTTTAGATTATACGCTACTTACTCTGTGGCACACCTGTGGTATGCAGGGCACCGTTTGTCTTGCCTGCCAAGGATTTTATAAATTATAGACTAGGCGCCATAGTGTAGTGTGTGGCATACCACGGATCATACCATGCCGTAGCTGCGGCCTAGGAGCAACTCATTGACGCCGCATCGCGCTGTGTAGAATCGCTTTTAGTGATACACATTCATAAATCACCAGGAAGCATGGTACGCCTAAAAGCCACTACTTGGGAATTGAGTTGAATTGAAACTAGGAACGTTTTAATACTCAGTATTAAGAGTTGGATTTAAGAACATTTGAATTTATCTATGTAAGACTCGGTTTTAAGGTACAGCTAAGTGGCGAGCGGCATAGAAGTTGCGAAGTGGCACGGACATTCTCGTCTGATTAATGATTATAGACCAAGTGATAGCTACAAGTCAAAGGCATAGTACGTCAAACGAAGAGTATTAAAGTATTCTTGACAGTTGTCAGGTCTCCGCCTCTCGACACTTCTGTATAAACCGCGAAACTTTTACCTATACCTATACATAATATGGAATACCTACCTAATTCGAAAGCACTTTGTAAAGTTTATTTGAATGAAAACTATTCTATTCTATTCTATTCTATTCTATTACATTCCATTCCATTCTATTCCGTTCCGTTCCATTTCGTTTTATTCCATTCCATTCTAAGACTAGTGGTTCGCCCCGAACTGAGACCTCGCGGTAACGGTATCCCATGATTATTCATTCAATCGATACATGATAACCAAAACTGACATTATTATTATGCCCGTTTTCACCAAACATACCTAAATCATCCCCTAAGTAGGAGTCTCTTAACGTAGGTAGCTCCTAAATACAATCCTAAGTCCTAACATCCGTCCCAATATCCTTTTAGGTGTCCCGTACAGGATCGTGATAAATAAGTTGACAGAAAACATCAATCACCTAACTTATAGGTTGCCCGTAAAGGTTAGGGAACGTTAGTGAAAACATTGAATTATTATGTAGGTACTAACGAGTGAAACCGGGTTACGGGCATCTGTACAAATCGTCATCTATCGACGCGAATAGAAAATATACAATATTTAACTAAAATTTAACTAAAAAATAATTTTAATTGAATAATATGGTACAAAAAAAATTACAATACAATTATTGTATTATAATAAGTAACTAAATAATAATGGTCGACGCAAAACTGTTTTTGGGATAGGTCGTAGTCGTAACTCGTAGTTCCATGGGAATAGTTACTGACTGCGCCATCTGACATGAGCATTATTGTGAAGCTATTATGTTGATGCTATATGAATTACTGATGCCCATTAAAAATTAAATAATCTCGTTTCTTTATAATATTCATATAATTTTAGTATTTGTTGTTCAAGTACAGGATATAAGTGACCTAAAAAAATAAAATCAGTTTGAAAATCCATAGCGGATTTTCCTAGAGAGCGTCTTCAAGCGAGCGTATAAAATCGCCACTTTGAAAGCCCCCCATTTCGTCAATTTTAAGGGAAAAATTAAAAAAAAAAAATATTTTTGTACTCAGTTCAAAATTATCTTTAAAATGATACGTAACAATTTTATGTAACGCGATATTTTTTTTTTACTTCGCATTCGCTTCTATGAGATTGAGAGCCCCCCTGAAATAAAGATTTTTATAACTTTTTAAGCCATTTTCGGCTGGAGGCCATCGGTTTACATATTATATCTAAATTTGAAGTAATTACGTTCAGTAATTCAAAAGTTATAAGGCTCTGACAGACGGACGGACGGACGGACGGACGGACGGACGGACGGACGGACGGACGGATGGACGGACGGACAGGTGCAAATCGCTCTAGTTAACTAAGAGACCTCGCTTCGCTCGGTCAAATAGAATTCTAAGAATAGAATTAGTGGGCCGGTGATAGGTAGAATAGAAATTCTACTTATCACCGGCCCACTAATGAGCATAGGTCTCAGCTCTCAGAATAAGAAAAGTTTAGACCACCACGCTGGCTAAATGCAATTTGCAGACTTCACAAGCCCTTCAGTTTAAGAACATTATGGAGACTTCTCAAGTATACATGTTTCCTCACGATGTTTGCCTTTACCGTTAAAGTAAGTCATATCTAGTGCTGATTTCACCAACGTCGAGTGACGCTTAACAGAGGAATAAATTGGGCGTTCTGACAGTTTTTGTATTGAAAATCTACCATAATATCAAGTTTATGCTCGGATAAGACTTATTTTACATGGTGAAATTGACCCTTAGTTGCATTGAATAATGCACATAACTCGAAAAAGTAAGAGATGCGATCCTTCATTCTTTTGCGGTAGGTAATTCTTTTCTATTTCCATTGGTATTTACAAGGAGGAAGATAGACATGATCGCATGCACTGAGCCGAGACCGCTTCCGACTACCCATCACCCGCCCTGCTTAAATATGTAAATTGAATAGTTAATTGAAACTTGAACGACTGGGTAACGGCTTGAAACAATTTGCAGTCTCAGTGTTGCGCAAAGGTGTGTAAATGTCAATTTTTGTATAATAATACTGATGATTGGAGGTGATGCATTCGACTTCGTTTATTTAGTGGAGTGTTTAGTGGTGGTTTTCGACTACGTGGATTTAGATTTAAATAATCCCTGGGGAACTCTTTGATTTTCTTGAGGTCCTCTCAACTATACCCATGCAAAAAACCACTACAATTGGTTGTCCTGTTGCGGCGAGACTGAAGGACAAACCAACAAACAAACAAACACGCTTTCGCTTTTATAATAGTAGTAAGGAGTACATGATGTAACCACAACTAAAGTTCACGTGCGCTTGTAATTTGCAAGAGCTATATACCAAAATAACCCTCAATAGTCCAAAGGTTGTCCAAAGTCCCTTGCACTATTGTCTTACCCAGTCTTAGATCTTAGCTATACGCTTATTTGGGGGGGAGAGGGGATTATTGGTCAGGTTTAGCGTGGCCATCTTTATCCTTTATAAAAAAAATCATTTCTTTAAAATAGAATAAATAGTATCTTCTTTTTTATTTAAAAAAAAAAGAATATCAACCAAGTTGAACTTGACTAATATTCTCCTCTCCTCTCCAAATAAGCGGAAAGCTTGTGTCAGGAGTAGGTACGACAATAGTGCAACGGTTGGGATTCGATCCGCACCTTTAACCGTTGGGCTTAATTGAAAACTACTCACATCAGACAGCGTGTTGACAGGCCATAATTTGGCCACAGCTAGTGTATACTTTCTAAAATACTATTTGTTGCTACAATATACTGTATGTATAATTTACCTAACCTTCACATTCTACTGTGCTTTCAGCATGGCTGATGGCTCTATATTTTTATCTTAATTCGTTTATGGACAGAAATAAATAAAGAAAGAAAGAAATTTTTTTCTTTATATTGACGTGACTTATCGTTTCTCCCATAATACTCGTGTCTACTTGTGTAACAAACAATAAAAAATAAAAGAAACGAAAGCTTCAAACTCCATTTAGGCACGTTAATTAACACTTTCATATTTGATGGTTCAATTGAATTCTCGATAGATTAAGGAATAGTGAATGGAAAAAACAGAAGCGCGGCAAAGAGGCGTAAATGTTCGGGGTGATTAATTAAACAAAGGGTGGAATGGCGTGTTCGCATGATTAATTCAGGTGACCCTTAATTCAAGGTTGTTCGAGTAGAGGCTGGACAGTGGACATGCGGACATCTGTAGGTTGCTAGAGATGTTCCAACATAAGATTGCGAGTCTCTTATCATGTTTATCATCTGTTTATCAAAATTATGCATTTATTGAGTTCAAATTTCAGATCATAATTATCATCATCATCATGTCATCAACTACCAAGCGCAAGCCTCCTTACAGCGAAGAGTTATAGAGCATTACATAGTCCACCACGTTGGCAGATTTTATACGCCTTTGAGAACTTTACGGAGAACTCTCAGGTTAGAGCATGTTATATTAAATTGCTGAAACGTACTCAGAAAAGTCGTGGTGTTGGAGGAGGTGCATGCCCGGAATCGGACCCGCGACCCCCCGAATAGGAGACTATAGTCCTAACCACTAAGCTATCAAAAACGAACAGATATTCATTCGGCCTTATACCTGTAAGTAATATTCATGTCAATAGCTTTGATTTTGGAAATGTAAAGCTACATTGCTCTTCAATTTTATTTGAACAGCGTTAAAAGACATGTCCCAGTTCAGTATGAAGGGTGGTTTTTTATTCCGAGTGTCCATGAACTTGAACCAAACTGCCATCACGTGAAAGAGAAAAATAAATATAATTAAACGCCATAAAAATAATAATTTTAGAATCCTCGGTTTTTTTTAATTAATTTTGAAAAATATCGTTTGTAAAAAATATTTTTTGATGGATGGCAACACTAAAAACTTTTTCTAATCTATGTGATCTATCAAATCTGGCACCTGTTACTGTCACCTAAATGTCATTTTGAACCATGGCACTAGGAAATAGGTAATCTTGTCTTTTTGGCTTTACCATGGAACTAGGAATTACGACTACGGGCTTTACTATCTAAAATAATCGACATTCTATAATATACGATTTTCGAAAATGAAATTCCTGCAATTCCTGACAATCACCTGACATTGACAACTTACATAGACAAATGATATTTTCAAGTTTTTTTTAAACCGGTGTGTAATCACAAGCAAAGGTCGTTAAATGAGTCAAACATGGAACTAGGAATATGGAGTCAAAACAAAAAATATATTTCTTATTTTCGGAAGCTTTAAAAAATCTGTAAATTATTTTGATAGAAGCGTTTTTGGATCTCTATCTAACTACATTAAAATCATCCTAGTTCATTAAATTCAAATTTAAAAAGCCGGCCAAGTGCGAGTCGGAATCGCGCACCGAGGATTCCATACTCCAAAAGTAAAAGTAAAACGATAATATTATATTAATTTGCACAATTATCGTTAACTTTGTTTGTAGAGGTTTATTGTTAATATAAAAAAAACTATGCTAGTTAGAGCGTTGGTTTTATTTTTCCTGTAAAATATACATAAACCTCTATTGACCATAATTATTTCAGATTTTTCGATTGGTAAACTTCGGAGATAAGGGGGGGGGGGGGGGGGGGAACGGTATTTTTTTCGACATTTTGGCCGATTACTCAAAAGCTATTATATATAGAAATAAATAAAAAACTGCTTTAGAATGCACAAGTAAAGGCCTTTCATATGATACCCCACTCGGTATAATTATCTTACTTTGAAATTTCAAACCCCTGATTTTCCCCCTTTTTTTAATTAAACTAAAATAATTTTCGCGTTGATTTTATTTTTCATGTAAAATATACATAAACCTCTATTGACCATAATTATTTCAGATTTTTCGATTGGTAAACTTCGGAGATAAGGGGGGGAACGGTATTTTTTTCGACATTTTGGCCGATTAATCAAAAACTATTATATCTAGAAATAAATAAAAAACTGTTTTAGAATGCACAAGTAAAGGTGTTTCATATGTTACCCCACTCGGTATAGTTATCTTACTTTGAAATTTCAAACTCCCGATTTTCTCCCTATTTTAATCAAACTAAAATAATTTTCGCGTTGCTTTTATTTTTCCTGTAAAATATACATAAACCTCTATTGACCATAATTATTTCAGATTTTTCGATTGGTAAACTTCGGAGATAAGGGGGGGTGGAACGGTATTTTTTTCGTCATTTTGGCCGATTACTCAATAACTATTATATGTAGAAATAAATAAAAAACTGTTTTAGAATGCACAAGTAAAGGCCTTTCATATGATACCCCACTCGATATAGTTATTTTACTTTTAAATTTCAAACCCCCGATTTTCCCCCTTTTTTTATTAAAACTAAAAATAATTTTCGACTTTTCTTTATTTCAATGCTTTTGGGCCACTATTATACACAACTATGCCAAATTTCATGTCGATAGCTTTAATAGTTACTGAAATAATCGACTGTGACAGACGGACGGACAGACGGACGGAGAAAGTCTCACCATAAGGGTTCCATTTTTACCATTTTGGTATGGAACCCTAAAAACCAATTTTGGACAACACCTTTTAATTTCAATTAGGCAGGTAACCAAAATAAAAGAGATTAGAGGCCTTAATTTCTCATTTATTAATGATGGTTAGTATTTCCTTTTCCTTCAAAATAAACTTAAAAACAAATTTTCAAGGATTCTACTTATCTAATCGTAGCTAATTGTAGGTATGTAAGTAAATCACTACTGTTTCCTTTGAGTCTTGCAATTTTTAGACGTCCCAATACTGACAATATTTAAATTAAACTCAACAGCCTTTGAATTTTGTTTTTGTCAAAAGGGTCACTGAATAAATTCAAGAGATTTTGGTCTCTAAAAATTATGAATTCATTACATAGCGCTCAATAATGTTTATGAGAAGATATTATATCCCTGTAATTGACGAAATGAAGCTACCAGTGAGATTTAAAGTTCTATACATTTCAGAAATATACTGCTAAACTAAGTTTAGTAAAAATAAAACTCTGATGGACAAACTTTCTGAACGTGCCCGATATCCTTTTTAAATTTAAGAGACTTCTATAACTTTCGGGATTAGAATGCATAAAGTACTATGTCGTAAAATTTAAATTTCTCCTCAAAAAGATTTATTATTCTTCGATTTTCAGTTTTGACTATAATAATAGGTTTATTTAAATCAACGTTAACACTAGTGATGTATATATCAACCAATTATGTAATTAATAGATATCTTTCATATTTAATTTTTGTTACGATAAAAAATAAGCTAATATTACATAATATATTTGCGGTGTGATTATGTTGTTATTTAAATCTAAATTTTATTTATTTATATTTATATTTAATTAAAATTAAAATATTAGTTGTTTTGTAATGAGATTGATTTTAAGAAAAACCTACTACGGATATATCCCACGTAGACGCGCGAATGTGATACTATCTACTACAAGTGCCTACGGCGTAGACCACCGTAGAGTCCGCGTGTATCTTTTTTCTTTACGATAAAAAGTTAATATTACATAATATTATATTTGCTGTGTAATTATGTTGTACGTTAAATCTAAATTTTATTTATTATATGAATAAAAATAAAAATATTAGTTGTTTTGAAATGAGATATTGATATTTTGAAGAATAACTTACTACGGAAATCTCCCGCGTAGACGTGTAGTACGCGCGAATTTGATACTACCTACTACAAGTGGCTACGGCTTAGACCTCCGTAGAGTACACATGTATTGTTTTTTTGTACAATCATGTAATTACTACCCTTTTACTACCTGTAGTCCCACCTTATACATTACAATGACTATTGCATTAAATCACAATAAAATGTAACTTTTAAACAAAATTAATTATATATTACGTTCATTCAACCGCAAAGGGCTTACACGCTACTTTTAACCTTGATGCTTACAATTTTTTCAGTTGACCTACCATTAACCCATTTCGTAAACAGAACCTAAAAAGTGCGATACGATCTCTTATCGAAACGCTGAAGCGTTCTTACGAAGTGTTTACTACATGCTATGACATCCTGTGCGCTACCGCTTTCAAGGTTTCTGTGTGGCCTTCGAATTTCATAACCGAGTTATATTTACTTATCATAGTAAAATAGATGTCTTACCCTATAGACAGCTGCCAAATATACCCTCTGGATCAACACAGATTTCACATGACACAACAATGTCTTTTATTTAGTTCTAGCACACGCGTTTTACGTCCCGGGCACACTATGGGTATTGCTTAATTAGGTAAATTGCGTCATGTTCAAAATAGTAGATACAGGATGTATATTTTATTTCGCGTTTTGTTGTGTAGAGTCAGTGAGGATGTCGAGGCAGCTGTCAGAGGTGCGGAGGCCACCAGCGCGGTCGGAGTGGCGATGAGGACTGAGGCGGCGCGCGCCGGGCGGTCGATATACACGGTAGAGGCAGAATAAACACGCCGTACTCGGTACTAGAACGGGAGTAACACCCTGTATTGCCTGCCCGACGTCGGTGTTGCCACTTTGGATAACGCGATTTGAATCCCAACGCTCGCTTTGGAAGGAATTCTTAAGCGTCGACGTACAAAATATAACTTGAGTTAGGTATGAAATGTTATAGCCACAAATTTTCCTTATCTCCACGTTATGCTCATGAAACAAATTGGGTTTTCCAATAGGCTTACTTTTGAATAGCGAAACTAAATGGCTCAGAGGAGAGAGATTATTATTTAAACGAACATAAATAATTTTTGGAATGTACGTTCTTAAAATTAAATTGTTACCGCTGTGGTATGTTTTATTTGTTAAGACATTTAAAGATTAATACGCAATTTCTTTGTATAATTATTTATTTATTATTAGTTACGCATTGAAGACGGAGAGACTATAAATAAAAGCTCCTTCCTTCTGTGGTATTTCTAGAAAAAACCACGACGACGTCGCGGACAAAAGTTTATTTTTAATACTTGCCCAATCAACATAATATTATAAGAATGGTATAGCTCTATTCGAACCCGTTAGTCTCATTTGATCAATGAGAATTTGAATGATAATTTATTTATTTTGTTGCATTTTCGTACTTTTGATTAATTAAATTGTATTGTGTATTGTAACAGAATATCGAGATTACAATTGTATATTGATGCAAACAAATAAAATAAAAAACATTGTGGTTGATCGAATAAGTATTTTTAATCTTCATAAAAGCTACTGACGAAAATTATGCAACATTCATGGGTAAAAATAAAAGTCGTATCGTAAATCAGAGAAAACACGGTCACAAAATGGTTGAATAGTAATAGCTCAAATCTAGATCAGCGTCAAAGCTTTTTACGCAAAGAACGTGCGCGTATAATTTACGTGTAACCGTCATTTATCTGTACGTCTGATACGCGGGATTTACATAATAAACCCATCTGTAGTCGGGTGGGATCGCCTGCAGTTGTGTCTCTCAACTATATAATATCTTTATCAACCTCTGATGCTTAGTTAAGAGCGTTATAAATTATTTACTTCTTCTTCTTCACCAACCGATAGACGTTCGCAGCTGAACATAGGTGTGTTGCATAGACTTCATCATGCCTCGGTCTTATGTCGCGTGTATCCAGCGGCTGCCTGCGATCTTCTGACGTCGTCAGTCCGCAATTAAACGTAGCATAATGTCATCCTCTAGGTCAGGGATTCCCAAATTATTTTGGGCAAGAGACCCCTTTTCCAAAATGAACTGATACATATCAGACCCCCATTATAGCAAAATTACTTTAAAAATTCTATCTCTAACTAGTAGGGCGCGTGGGTGCGCGGCCCACTAAAGTGGACCGCGGTTTTTCTGTTTATCCGTTAGAGTTTCAGATCTTGATCATTTTTTACCCAAACACCACAACAAAAACATCTTTTATACTCCCCGAGATAGACACCGACGAAATTTGTATGGCGGCCATCTTTTTTCCGCCATTTTGAATTTTTTTTCAGCTCACTGCGAATTGGATGAGGTTTCGAGTGACATTTGTTCGGGCACAACCAACCTATCTTCAATACCCTGGCCGTGCTCCTCACCCACCTTCCAAACCCTCAATCATCGTCTCTCATCATTTGTCATAATGAAAATTCTTCTATGAAAACAAATTTTGAAAAGGAACCGTATCAAAGTCTTGCATAGTTCTCAGCTTCTAGTCTATTCAATATTCGCCATATTATGTTTTGTATGGGGAAAAATAAATTCCGCCATCTTGAATTTTTTTCTATTCATCGAGTAGACCTTTAGGTCCTGATCATTTTTTGCCAGGAAACCACTCTTCTATCTTGTATCTCCTCCGAGATAGACACTGACGAAGTTTGTATGGCCGCCATCTTTTTTCCGCCATTTTGAATTTTTTTTTCAGCTCGCTGCCAATTGGATGAGGTTTCGAATGACATTTGTTCGAGCACACCCCACCTATCTTTAATAACCTGGCTGTGCTCCTCACCCGTCTCCGAAAACCTCACTCATCAGCTCTCTCCATATTTTTCCTCTCCATGAATTTTTGTCTTCTATACAAAACCATTGGTGAAAAAAAATTTTTTCATACAAAATTTTACAGGAGAGGTGATCAATGAGTGAGTGAATCAGCACGAGCAGCTATATATATATATTAATGTTTTTCCTATTTATTCTTAAAATACTAACCAATTTTAAAACTTTACGGTTGGTTAAGTGAGTAAACTATTCATTTTCTCATTTAAATTAAATAAATATACATGAAATTCAATAAATATCAAGTGTAATTAATAATTATTAATACAAATAACGTAAAAAGTACAACAATGATACTACCTACTAAAATATTAGTCATGATAACAAGTTGGTAGGTGCAGGTAACAAAACTTATATTGTACCTTGAAAGTGTCAAATAAGAACTTGTGTTAATTAATAGGGGTCGATTTTTAGACCTCGTCGACCCCCAAAATCAGTTTTCGTTTATGTCGACCCCTGAGAAACCGAATTCAACCCCAAGGGGTCGATATCGACCACTTTGGGAATCCCTGCTCTAGATCCTAAACTATACCATACAATCACTTCAATCCGTTTCTCCGTTGCTGCATGATTATAGGATAAAAACGACAAACCAAAAAACAGACCCACTCTCGGATTTATCGACAAATCTCCTTTCAATTAAATAAAAATCGGCCAAGTGCGAGTCGGGCCTCGCTCTTTTAGGGTTCCGTTAAAAAATAAAAATTAAAATATTTCCATGTACCCATGGAAATATTTTAATTTAATTTTTTAAATTTAATTTAATTTTTATTATTTGTTGTTATAGCGGCAATAGAAATACATAATATGTGAAAATTTCATCTGTCTATCTATTACGGTTTACGAGATACAGCCCGCTGACAGACGGACGCACGGACGGACGGACGGACGGACGGACGGACAGCGTAGGCTTAGTAACAGGGTCCCGTTGGTACCCTTTGGGTACGGAACCCTAAAAAAGAGCCAAGTGTGAGTCAGACACGCGTACTGAGGGTTCCCTATCTTTTAAGGAACCAATAAATTTTTAATTTTTAAATATATATATATATATGACGTCGCTCGCTTGATGAGTAACCCAACTTTATATTTAAACCTTCTCTTTTCTTTTGCAATGAGAATGGATTTTTTTTTTTCATATAATTGAGAAAGCATCATTCATAACTATTCCAACTTTTAATAGTCGATAGCATTATTAGTTACTGAAATTATCAGATGTGGTGGTCGGATATTTCACACCATAAAGATTCCTTTTTACCATTTTGGCACAGCACCCTAAAAATAAACAAAGTAAAAAATGCCTAGTACATTCGTATCGTTCCATTTTCCCTCTCTCACCCGGTCTCAATCCTAAAGCTGTCACTTACACCCTCGCTGCATTAAATTGTACACAAACAAAAGAATAGCAACGAGCACAATTACTTTTTTCCTCATATAATTGCGTTGCTTGACCCTGAACTTAATCCTACTAATATTATAAATGCGAAAGTTTATGAGGGTGGATGGATGGATGAAGCTTGTTACTCTTTCACGCAAAAACTACTGGACGGATTTTGATGAAACTTTATCAATGTAATAGCTTATGCATGAGCATTAGACATAGTTTTTATTTTATCCCAGAAAATCAAAGATTTCCCGCGGGCATCAAAGACCTTTTAAGGAGGGGGCTGCCTCCCATAATAATTACACACACTTTTTTAATTCAATGTCAAGATAACCTTGACTGCGATCTCACCTGACGGTAAGTGACGATGCAGCCTGAGATGGTAGCGATCTAACTTGGAAGGAGTATGGCGGAGAAAATTAATGGGTTTAATATCCCATTCCCAACCCCCCTTATCGGTTTCTGCAGGCCATCGACCGGAACGCTATATCCCGTGGCGGCACATCTTTGATATGAAATAGCCATGGCAAAAACCACACAAAACACACTGTAGAAATACCAATATATATTTTAAACCTTAAAATATGAAAAAAGAACTCTTTAACTGTATGAGTTCTCCGTGTGACTCTGAGAGAAATATCAACGTTTATTTTCACTGTGTAAAAAATCCACAATTTATTCTCAGTTCTGAATCTCATTGTTTGGAAAATGTTTCAACTTTTCTGATTTTAAAGTCCGTACACAAAGTTTTCTTATTACTCTTTCTGTTATTGTTAAATTTTAATTATATGGCACCGTTGTATATCAAGCAAATTAATGTAGATAAAAATATTGTTTAAATGTCCCAAATGATCAAAGTTTTCGCATTCGTTTTTTAAGTCAAAAAACTCAAAAAATGTGAATATCCACTGTCGCGACTGTAGAAAGTTGCAATAGGAGCTCCCACTTGGGTACTTATATTATGGAAAGTCTACTAGCAGGTAAACGTCTCCACATTTATCCCAACTGTTAAATGACTACGTGTAGCACAATATTGAACACGTCATATTCCGAACGATAGAGGTTTTAAATACCTAATAACTTTAACATAGTTTCGCCATTTCCGTCCGTCTGTCCGCGGTTTAGCTCAGATACTATTGGTACTAGATACACAATAATTTTTTATATTGAAATTCTTAAAGTAGAACGACTGACTCCTTAGTTTAACTTTTGAAATTATTGTATCAATGGGTAGTATATGTGGGCGCAATTGATTTCCGTTTAATTTATATAAATTTATTAAGAGTATTGTTTTGATTTCCGTTTGAATTTTTATTGAAATTAAACTAATTTCTTTAAAGTAATCAAACTGACATTTGACTTTGTTGACAGCGCGGGCACGCCATCTTGCGCGCCATTTTGAAATATTAGTATAAATACAGCTATTTTGACGATACGAATTCAGTCTCTAACCAGAGACTCAGATGCTTTCGCGTCTAGGTCGTTCTATTTGATTGAGGGATTGCGACAGCAATCGTACCCTAATCCAATAAATATTGTCTGTACTCTTAGATTAGTGTAAATGATTAATTAATACTTTGATTTTTTGATAACTACCCTCACGTTTAGATGGTGCTTTGTCTGTCGTGTTGTGGTTAAATTGATTAGATGTGAGGTTCAGGGGCCGTTATTAAGGGGTGGTGGAGACGGCTTTAGGTAGGGTTTTAGCGTTTTAAGAGATGCGTTCTCTTAAAGCCTGAAAGTTTTTGAGTGATAATTCCCTCTTCTGGACCATGGCTAATTAATGTAAAAGAGGGACTTTTGAGGGTACTTTGTTCGAAGAATAAACATCCTAAGTAATGAAATGATTTTTCCACGCTACCTTTCCTCGTTGCGCAACAAATATGTCCAACTTAACTTGTTTAAAAAAAAAAAAAGAACTTATTGCCGACGACGATACCAACGCCGACATATATTAAGGTAATAAGTTACTATCGCTTATAAAAAAACTATTTAACTGATTAGCTAAGCTTTAAAAACCAGTAAAACGTAGAAAAAATGCCTTGCGATTATAAAAAATTTCCCTTCTCTCAATCCTTTACCATGAAAATTAATTTAATTAAAATAATTCAAATGTACGAGCGTCCCAGACGTTCCGGAGTGGTGCAAGTTTTCTCATTAGTTCAATCAGAATTATCCTGGATAAAGTTGCTCTTATCGCTAGTGTTCCCGGGACGATATGACAACCTGCAAGTACTTACCTTGTAGAACTTTTAATGCTATTATATCCTACATTATTTTAAGTAAAATCGATCATTTTATAGATATCAAATGATTTGCATGGGTTATTTTAATTGGGTATTTGACTGATATTCTTAACGAGGGCGTTACTATCATACTGACTATGCATATATTGTAACTAGATATACCTAGTCTATAATATCCTTAACAAAAGCTACCCTAATTTAATACTAGACTATAATGTACTTACGTATATTCAGGTAGGGTATAATATTATGTACCTATATGGTATTCAGGTAAGACTGTTACTTACTTACAATTTCTTCTTAATAAAAAGCCATGCTAAACTTGACTAATGTTTTCTTCTCCCCTCTAAATAAGCGCAAAGCTTATGTTATCAGTGGATAAGATAATAGTGCAATGGGTGTCGATTGAACCGTCGATCTTTCAGTTTTCATTCCGCACCTTTAACCGTTGGACTATTTGAAGCTCAATTTCGCACCATTAATTGATCATGATCGTGTCAAAGACACAAAATAACTGCGAAGAATTAGAGGGTTGACATAAAAAGGCATCAATTACGTTCATCCGTTAAATAGCGGCTTTAACAGGCGTTGCGCCATCTGGCAAGGCCTGACCTCGGTGGCTGATACACGTTATTCGTTCCTTTATTACGTGTTTAGAGTGTAAATGAGCCAAAAAATCGTCTTTGAGACTTAATCCCATTTTGCTTCAGTAGGTATATTTTAAGATAGGAAGTACAGAAATAGAAGATGATCCTTTATTTGTTTCACGAGTATTTACACATGTTCACTTACAGATTATTATTTTATCAATTTGGTTCCTAATAGACAGGTTAGGTTCAAGTTATAAGAATAGGCTACATTTTACATGAAGAAAATCAATATGTCGGATGATATGAAAATTTGCAGGTATACAGAATGTAAAATAATGAATAAGTAGGTATAGAGGAAAATTATAGCTAATAAAACCTCCCGATTTTGAAACATTCTTCATTGGTGCTCCGCTCCTATTGGTCTTAGCGTGATGATATATAGCCTGTAGCCTTCCTCGATAAATGGGCTATCTAACACAGAAATAATTTTTCAAATCGGATCAGTAGTTCCTGAGATTAACGCGTTCAAGGAAACAAACAAACAAACAAACTCTTCTTTCTCTTCTTCTTCTTCTTCAATATGTATAATAATATAAGTATAAATTAGCTATCCATTACACACACCTTTTGAGAGCATTATGGAGAACTCTCAGGCGTGCAGCTCAGGTTTCCTCACGATGTTTTCCTTCATCTTTGAAGCATGTTTAATTGCTTAAACGCAATTTCGAAAAATCAGAGGTGCGTGCCCGAGATAGAACCTGTGACCCGCCCAATAGGAGACTAATCACCAGTTTATTACTGCTGCTAGCTAGCTACATAAATGATTAAACGATTCAATTGAGTTGAGTATGTGAAATTTCACGTGAGCGCCATCTGGGAGAGCTGACCTGTGCAAAGGGACTTGGAATACGTACGGTTATTACGTGTATGGGGTGTAAATGAGCTAAAATATTGCCTATTTAGAGGTAAGAGCCTTTTTCCTGTGGCGATGTATATTGTAAGGTCAGAGAATTTTTACGCCTCCGCTTCGCACGGTTGACCCTAAACTTATTAATATTTATATGTGTCCTTCGAGAGATATTTCGATGACCACTTGGATAAATCCTTTTAGTACTTTTTGAGATTAGCGCTTTCAAATAGAGGGTCTAGAGTAACATTCCAAGTTAACGTTATTTGTGCGTATAGCTGTAATTTAGTATGGAGGTATCAATTGCTCCTCAAGAATGTGTGAAATTCATTTGAAGAAATGGGCGTGACATTCGACAATACATTCGCAGTAAATAGAATTATCGTCGTTTTTATTAAAAGTACGAATCGGTAATATCATGAAATATCATAAAAGTATGGTGTATGCTCATAAAAAAACCTCATATTCATTTGAAGATTATTAATAAATGTTAAAAAAGATTATTAATAAATGTTAAATAATTATTAAAAAAGAGCGTGGATTTAACTCGCTCCAACAATGCCTGAGACGGCAATTAATTATGTACCTACTCAACAATAATTGTTATTCGATTTTTAAAAGAGCAAACTCAAAGTTTTTCCTGGTTCTTCTCTGTTAAAACTTTCCGAACTAGTGGTAGGTAGATAGTAGATGCAGTTGACAATTCAAAAGCACTTTGTTAAAAGTTTATTAGTAAAACAGTTTCTATTCTATTAGGTATGTAAAATCATAACGTTTTCCTCAGTTAATTTCTATAGATCTACGCACAGTTAACCTAAACATGAAAGATATATACTCAGGGCTCAAGTAGTGAATTTGAGCTTTTAAACAATTTTCTTATAATTCTTCTTTAATACATTAATGAATGTGCTACTGAAAATATAATTAATGTCCCATATTTGATTGCAAATTAGTTTCAAATAAAATGGGCCGTTTTTAGACATTTTCAATGGTTTTTTTTTTTAATTATATAAACCATACTGCAATAATCTCAGTAGCAACAAATGAAGTTACTATGAAGCTAGTTATTCATACATTCATAATTCGGCCCTTGTGTTTCAGAAATTAAAGATTAATATGTCACAGTATTTCCACATGATCCACTTCCCGGTTACCGATTGAGCTGAAATTTTGCATTATGCATACATCTGTATATCACGTGACGATGCAATATTATGATGACATGGTGCTGATCTGATGATGGAGCTGGAAGGTGGCCATAGTAACTTCGATGTTTGTCATCAAATCTTGCAAATTAAATTTGACCCACTTCCCGGTTACCGATTGAGCTGAAATTTTGCATAAGTACATGTGTAAATCGCGTGACAATGCAATATTATGATGACATGGTGCTGATCTGATGATGGAGCTGGAAGGTAGCCATAGGAACTTCGCAATGAAACGACACAACCTCATCGAGTTTGGCCTCGTAGGAATCATATTAACGAGTAGTTTGTTTTCCAATGGTAACCAGGGTCTGATGATGGACCTGGAAGGTGGTCATAGGAACTCTGTAAATGAAACGACGCAACCCCATCGAGTTTCGGCTGTTTGATTCGTCTTGACGAGTACTTTGTTTTTAGATGGTTACCAAGGTCTGATCTGATCAGGGTCTGATGATGAAACCGGAACGTGGTTTTAGTAACTTTGTAATAAAATGGCGTAATACCATCAAGTTTAGACTCGTTTGATTAGTCTTGACAAGTAGTCTGGTCCTAGATGATATTCAGGGTCTTATGATGAAGCCAGATACTAAAAGCTCGTTTTTAAAAATATTTTTTTTAATTTACACTTGTTTAAATAAATGTTGATATAAATGAAGTGAAACATTTACTAGTATGGTGCCATCTCACATCTGGCTGAGTCTGACTATTACCCATTATTTAACAATATCATATATCTTTACTGATATAATATCCTTGCTAACAATGGTGAGTTTGTCCTTCAATCACGCAATAAAAGGCTGCCTTTTATCCCGGAAAACAGCGTGTTCCCGTGGGATTTTTGTAAACCTAACTCACTAACTAAGTAACAAACCTAAGTCGAAGGCAAAAGCTAGTCTAGTATCGTTAATTATAGTAGTAAACAATAATAATGGAAAATCTCATAACTCATGTTAATCACATAACTCGTGTGTGCACAGCCGACGTCGCTTTTAGCAAAGCAAACATTCCGTGGGCTCGCGACAAATAACCCGCTAACTTTAATGCGATGGGATTACAGAAATGAATACCTCGTTACTACTTCACTATGTTTTATATTCGTAAAAATAATAATGTATGCATATGTCTGTATTACTGTTCATCTGAATGCCTAAAATATTTACTTGTTTTTTTTTTTAAGTTGGGTCGGTCAGGGTCGGTCTTTGTTTTACTTATGAAGATGTAGGACTGTAGGTAATTACTGTAGCTATAATACGCGCGCAGAAAATTTTCCGATGGCTGCCGCTCCCAAATCTTTTTGGCAAACCTGCGCGCGGATTATATACTCAGATACTCCTAAGCGGTGATGGTCTAGTGGTTAAAAAATACTTCGACCTACCTTTGGGGCTAAGAGGCTTTGACTTTTCAGAACTTAGTGAATGAAAACATGGCGAGGAAACCTATATGCCGAAGATTTCTCCATAACGTGATCGAAGGTGTGTAAAGTTAGCCAATTTTAATTTAACCAGAGTGGCGGCATATGAATTGACTAGCTGATGCCCGCGACTTCGTCTGCGTGAATTTAGCCTTTAAAATGCCTTGGGAACTCTGACTTTGCGGGATAAAAAGTAGCCTGTCACTCTCCAGGTCCTCAACTATAGATACCCCTGCAAAAAATCACGTCGATCCGTAGCTCTGTTGGGGCGTGATTGAAGGACAAACCAACGCACTTTCGCAGTTATAATATTTCACCATATAAAGTGTAAGTGCATATAGTCAACGTGGTTTTTAGGGTTCCGTACCCAAAGGGTGCCAACGGGACCCTATTACTAAGCCTCCGCTGTCCGTCCGTCCGTCTGTCAGCGGCCTGTATCTCGTAAACCGTAATAGATAGACAGTTGAAATTTTCACATATTTTGTATTTCTATTGCCGCTATAACAAAAAATAATAAAAATTAAATTAAATTAAAAAAATAAATTAAAATATTTCCATGGGTACATGGATGGGTACACTTGGCCGATTTTTTATACAGGTAAAGTTCAGGACCTGGAAAATAACACAGGCTACTTTTTGTCCCGGGAGCATACATTTAAACGCCCGCGCCACTACAAAGTTTATAATTTATTGTAGATTTTTTTAAAAACGCTCGACTGATTTCTATAAAATTTAAATGGGACCACCTGGGAATTATACCCTTTGAAACAAAGAATTTTCCAAATCGGTTCAGGCGTCTTCGAGTAATCGGTGAACATACATAAAAAAAGATTCCGTTGAATTGAGATCCTCCTCCTTTTTTGAAGTCGGTTAAAGTAATATAAAAATTAGTTCAAATTTAACGAAGTTATGGAGCAGTCAAAATAGTTCAACCCCTATCTCAGAGAAGATACATCCATCCATCCGTATATGACATCTATACAAACATACATCCGTATACATCCATCCTCACAAACTTTCACATCCTACTTCCTACTAATATTATAAATGCGAAAGTTTGTGAGGATGGATGTATGGATGTTTGGATGGATGGATGGATGCATGGATGGATGGATGGATGTTTGTTACTCTTTAACGCGACAACGAATGAACCGATTTTGCTGAAATTTGGCACAGACATAGATTATAGTCTGGAATAGCACATAGGCTACTTTTTATCCCGGAAAAGCAAACAGTTCCTGCGGGATAGCATCGCAATTTTTACGCATTTGTCCTTCAAAATACGCGCAATGGAGTTTTAGATTTACGGTATTTTTTTTGCACAGGTGAAGTTAAGGGCCTGAAAAATGACAAAGGCTACTTTTTATCCCGGGGAAACAAACGGTTCCTGTGGGATATTAGTATGCTACTTTTCACATATTTATCTTTTAATTACGCGGCATTTATGTATGTATGTATGTATGTATGTATGTATGTATGTATGTATGTATGTATGTATGTATGTATGTATGTATGTATGTATGTATGTATGTATGTATGTATGTATGTATGTATGTATGTATGTATGTATGTATGTATGTATGTATGATGTATGTATGTATGTATGTATGTATGTATGTATGTATGTATGTATGTATGTATGTATCCTACTTCCTCCTACTTATATTATAAATGCGAAAGTTTGTGAGGATGGATATATGGATGGATGGATGTTTGTTACTCTTTAACGCGACAACGAATGAACCGATTTGGCTGAAATTTGGCACAGACATAGACTATAGTCTGGAATAGCACATAGGCTACTTTTTATCCCGGAAAAATGCGAAAGTTTGTGAGGATGGATGTATGTATGGATGGATGGATGTTTGTGACTCTTTAACGCGACAAAGAATGAACCAATTTTGCTAAAATTTGGCACAGACATAGAATATACTACACTATACATTAAACTATACTTTATATATTTATACTATATATATACTTTATATTATTTATATTAATGAACTATACTTATAATAAAACTGTAACTGGACGAATTCTGCTGGTGCTGGGTCCTGCTCAGCTAAATGGGTAATGGTTACCAAGTATGAACTACGCAGTGGCAAGCTGCCGTAAAAAAAATTCGAGCTTCCGTTTTGCTTTTACAAAAACTTCGTACAGTAGCTTTGTATTCTCAGATGACATCAGTCTATTCACCTAATTTCACAATCGTTCGATTTGGTTTAGGAATCACCCTCCCCCCCATTGTTACACTACTGGGCTACATCATTGAACTCCAAGTACCAATTCCTCATTCTTTATGCTGCTGGGTACCGGCTGAAGAAAATGTCGATTGTGGGTTGCTATTGTTGCTCTATACCACGTAGTACGGTCTAGATACTGGCGTAGTGCAACGAAAAAGCAATTTTTAAAAACTTTTTCCACGCGGACGAAGTCGCGGGCATCAGCTAGTTAATAATATTAGTGGGATAATATGAGTTATAATAAGTAGGATAGGATATAGTTAATGTATTTATTGTTAGTAGGAGGAGGATACAAACATACATAAATACATGCATACACACATACATATATACATACATGCATGCATGCAAGCATACATACTCCTTACATACATACACGCATACATACATACATACATACATACATACATACATACATACATACATACATACATACATACATACATACATACATACATACATACATACATACATACATACATACATACATACATACATACATACATACATACATACATACATACATACATACATACATACATACATACATACATACATACATACATACATACATACATACATACATACATACATGCATATTGGCGTATAATTGAAGGATAAATATGCGAAAAGAAGCATACTAATATCCCGCAGGAACCGTTAGTTTTCCAGGGATAAAAAGTAGCCTTTGTCACTTTTCTGGCCCTTTACTTTACCTGTGCAAAAAAATCACGTTAATCTGAAACTCCATTGCGCGTATTTTGAAGGACAAATGCGTAAAAAATAGCGATGCTATCCCGCAGGAACTGTTTGCTTTTCCGGGATAAAAAGTAGCCTATGTGCTATTCCAGACTATAATCTATGTCTGTGCCAAATTTCAGCAAAATCGGTTCATTCGTTGTCGCGTTAAAGATTAACAAACATCCATCCAAACATCCTCACAAACTTTCGCATTTATAATATTAATAGGATGAATAACTAAATGAAGATACTCTTATACTTAGATATTATTTGAACTATGTTTCCTTTCTAAACTCAGTGAATATCACATACTAAAAAAATATGAGCATTTCGCGCGAGACTGTTTCACGACCTTACCTAAGTATATAATATGTAGATATTTAAGGTGCGTGCCATCGTAACATCTCGTCGGACGCCCAGATAACGTGACTTGGTATAGCAAACTGACAAGGTTGAAAGAACTGCCAAAAAGCCATTACAATCGATTTATAAGTCACGCATCTAATTACGCTGAATTTCCGGGAAATATTTCCGATAAACTATTCTTACTCGCACATAACCCGTAAAAAGGGTTTTCTATTTTAATGGATTCATGTCATGGCTTAAAATGGTTCGCAACTCACAGAAATATTTGAACTTGTATTTTCTAAGAACCCTCCCGACGGAAACAATTTGTGTTTATTGTGGCTTAAACGTTGTTACCATTACAGCATTACCAACAATGTTGTCTCTATAAAAGACAAAATATCAGCACAATACAAACCGATGTTGTTTCATGTGTTGCATACATTTTCCGCATCGTTTATCTCGTAACAGAGTTTCCTGACACATAAATGACTATTTGAAATAACTCGTTGTATCAATAGAGTTATTCAGTTGGATATTTTCAAGATTGGTGACCTCTTTGCAGAAGTGTCTGCCCTGTATTCTTGTATCTAAACTTATGATTCGTTTTATCTTAGATTTGGTCATTTATATTTTCTATAATGGCCAGACCGATCTTTTATAGGTAGAACCAGTGTATAATGTATATTAAAAAAAAATCTGTAAAAGTTTATTTGAATAAAAAAGCTTTATAGTATATTTTATTTCGCCTTTATGGAAGTGTGAATAATTTAACATGACATGGACACTGGCTCCATGCTATCCCTTCTGCTAATCTGGGCACTCTTTTAAACCACGCCACTCTTGCAGTGGTAGTTGGTCTTAGGCTTGGCGCCAAAATAACCCAGCCTCACCGTTGCCACTGCGGTGACCACGTCGACGCTTACGGTCATCACGGGCTCTCCTGTTCGAAGAGCGCTGGTCGTTTCTCCCGCCACAATGCCCTCAACGACATCATCCGCAGGTCTCTTGCTACTGCTCACGTGCCAGCTGTATTAGAACCTATTGGTTTGGCGCGTAGTGATGGCAAGAGACCTGATGGTATGACGCTTGTTCCTTGGAGGACAGGGAGGTCGCTTGTGTGGGATGCCACCTGTGTAGATACTCTAGCTGCTTCCCACATCCATGCGACCTCCTCTGTGGCGGGTGCAGCGGCTACTAGCGCCGAACAGGCTAAGAGGCGCAAATATGAGAAACTTGACAGTGGTTTCATATTTGCGCCTTTTGGTGTAGAGACCCTGGGGCCGTGGGGCCCGGAGGCTCGCGCACTTTTTTTAGAGATTATTATGACTTGCATGTTACCTTCGATAATTTCACACATTTCGTCATAGCTCGGTTGGTGTGGTGGTGAAGAGACTGAGTGTAACTACTGGTTTAGAGTTCGAATCCTAACTTCGGTTTATGTTTTCATTTGTTTTTATTTTTATAAGAATTGTTCCAAGGACAGAGAGGGGTCACGGTCGGCGCAAATCGGCATTACCGATCAGCTGATATTAAAAGTGAGACGTGTGGTGGACGTGACATATTTTATTGATTTTATTGATGAGCTTTGGGCATTTGTGGGCAATAAATAGTTATCGATTTGTTATTAATTGATATTAAGTGCTGGAACGAATTCAAAAGGGGTAAGTTTTAAAGAATAATTAGGATATTGACTAGATCTGTAAGTAGATTGTCATTTTATGTAATGCGCGTTCTCTTGTTGTCGCAGCCTAAGGGAACGCCCTTTTATACCCGGCAAATTAAGCAACCCTGAGCAGGAGCCTAGCCGTGGCATGGTTTTGGCAGAGTTCCAACCTTAAAAAAAACTCTCCTGGCGCCTAAATTAGTTTAGTTAGATTAGTTAAATTAGTTAATTTAGTTATCATGAGTTCTAGGTTAAGTAGGTAATACAGTTAGGAATGTAAGGTTTGTCAATAAAAAAATTTAAAAAGGTTCATGATGTGTTTGTTCATGTTTTTCTTTATTGTAACGTAAGGGACGTAAGGAACCCGTAACAAGATATCAAAAAAGGTGATCGAGTCTACCGGGGATCCAAGAGCTGGCAGCTACCTTGGCCAAAGGATTAGCCTGGCCATCCAAAGAGGTAATGCTGCCAGCATCTTGGGTACTATGCCACACTGCGGTGGCTTGGATGGGGTTTTAGATTTTAATTAGTTTTTATTTTAGTTTTAATTTTAGAATTAAATTTAGGTTTATAGTATTGTATATATGAAATTTTCTATCTATAATATAATAAAACTTTTATTTTTGAGATTAAAAAAAAAAAAAATTTAACATGTATTTTAATATTTTTTTTAGTTTTATAAAACCTGTGGAAATAAATGGGCCATACCATAATAATAATCATTTTTTGCTGGGATATGTAACATCAACAAGAGTCCTAAAGTTCATTGTGAATCAACAACAGTGAAGCAGTGAAAGCAGTGAAAGTCGATCGGTTGAAACGACGCTGACGGTTAGACGAACAAGGATACTTCATGACAATTATTACAAT
Source organism: Oeneis ivallda (assembly GCA_029955525.1). Classification (NCBI taxonomy): domain Eukaryota; kingdom Metazoa; phylum Arthropoda; class Insecta; order Lepidoptera; family Nymphalidae; genus Oeneis; species Oeneis ivallda. The sequence goes on along the minus strand of JARPMR010000006.1, from coordinate 18,039,150 downwards.
TTGCCTAAAGAGCGCATTTTCCTTCTCCAATTTATCACAATATTATTTGTGGTTACAGCATTACCAAATATACTAAATACTATTTATAGTACTACATATTATTGGAAAATAATTATGAAATCTCTATTAAGTACATAATAATTTTTCAGCAGAAAACTTATTGTGTTGCAAACTTTTGGGTGCTATGTTTGTGCTATGCTATAGCTATGTATAACCCGTGGCAATAAAGAAAGGAATTATAAATGGCGTCGCTAATCATTCCCTCTCACTCACACACGTCGTTACAGCTGTATCTGCTTGCACACTGTCATAGCCGTCTCTATCTCCTTTAGAGAGCCATGAAGTAGAAGTCTGGCAACGTCGCAGGTAGGCCGTAGGTCTATCTATGGCTCTGTCAGTCGACATTGACAAGTTTGTGTTTGGTGTTTGGTTTTGCTTCGCGTCGTGTTATTTTGTATTTAAATCATAATTAATTAACAAAAGATACAATAATTTTGGTGTTTAATGTACGGTTTCACTCAAGGTGGATAGAAACCTTTTAGAAATACATCAGTTATGACGAGATAAATCCGTTTTCGTGGTTAACTTTATATCGACTGCAAAGTATAAACAAAGCTGCTAAGGTAAGAAAGTTAAGTTTATTACTGACTGACTACTGTCAATATGTTTTAATGTAACTAATGAAGATATTTTCGATTAAAGATGTGTAGTAACTTACAATTAAGTGCCAGACTCATAATTTAAATAAGTATCTAGGTTTGAAAACATAACCTACAAAAGAAATACTCATATTATTTCATTTTGTTTGTTTATAAAAGTTATTTTAACCGTTTTAGATGCCAAGGAAATGCTGTGTGCCAGAATGCAAATCAAATTACGCCAGTGTTATCCGCATTGAAGGAGCTAAAAGTCCATTTTCTTTCCCGAAAGATGCTCATCTCTCTCAAGCGTGGTTACGTGCGATTCCTCGAAAAGACTGGGTACCTACAAAACACTCAGTTGAATGCAGCAACCATTTTACAACCCATGAAATCCAGACTGAGGAAATTGTCATTGGAAGTGACGGACAAGTGTTTAAACAGCAATTGAAATACCCACGTTTAGTCGAGGGTGCAATACCCCATATATTCAATAATCTCCCATCATACATGTCGAAGAGCACTCCACCTCCAAGAAGCAACCCCGAAAAAAGGAGACAACGAGCTGAACTATTTCATGAGGAGCAGGTGTCTAAATTTTTAGAGAGTGACATAATTACATCATTCGAAGACTTAGTGCATAAATTCCAAGAAAAGTTAGGAGACTCTAAATGGTTATATCGAGTGATACCTAATAAGAGGATTTATTTCTATTTGTTAAATCTTGATATTGAAAGTAATAATGGTGACAGTGACAGCAGTGTGAAAGTAGTTGTGTTGGTGGATGAAAATCTAAGCATTCAGGTATATGTAAAAGGACATTTAATGCGTCATGAAGATTTAAGCTGGATATTACCTAGTGAACTTAAGCTAAGCAGATGGTCACAGCTTGAAAATATACTATCTCGTTATTATAACAATAGTTGTGAACCAACAAAGTCATTTGACTATTGTCTTGATAGGTCTATTAATTATTTGAACGAAGCAGTTAATATTGAAAATGATAATTTTGCTGCAGAGCTTGTTCTAGACCAAATGAAATTGTTAAAAAATAAGCAACGTAGATATAGTGTTGCTACACTTATATTTTCATTTGTGATATTTAGTATTTCCTCCTGTGCCTATAATACTTTGAGGCAATACCTAATCTTGCCAACTGCAAGACATTTGCAGCAAATAACTTCGATGACTGGCCTGTGTCCGAATTCACCAGAAAATAACTATTGTTATTTAAAATCAATATGCTCTACGTGGGTAGAAAGGGAGAAAGTTGTAAATTTATTGATTGATGAAATTTATATAAAATGTGGCCTAGAGTATAAGTCCAAAACTATTCTAGGTTACGCAGAAAATAATCCAAAAAAATCTTGCCAAAACCGTACAGACTTTTATGATTAGCTCTGCATTTGGTAACAAAAAAGAGGTTGTTAAGTTGTTACCAGTACATAATATATCTGGGAAATTCTTGTATGAAAATTTATTGCTCATTGTAAATTACATACAATCATTTGGACTGAAAGTACTTTCAATAATTTCTGATAACAATCGTGTAAACCAAAATTGTTTTAAGTTATTAACAGATGAATCAAATTGTAGCTTCAGTAATCCTAAATATACAGATGAAAAAATATTTGTCTTGTATGATCCAGTTCATATCTTTAAAAACATTCGTAATAATTGGATAAATTTAAATAATTGTACTTTTACATATCCTGACTTACATGAAGATAATATTATAAAAAAAGCATCCTTTCATCATTTGCGAGAATTATATAGGACTGAAAAAAATAAGTTGTGTAAAAAAGCTTTTAAATTAAACAATAAATCTATCAATCCTAATACATTTGAACGGCAAAATGTCATGTTAGTAAACAATATTTTTCATGATACCACTATCGCTGCTGTGGAAACATCAGATTTTCTACAAATTATTAGGGACTGGTGGGATATATTGAATGTGAAAAACACAGTCAAAGGTCAAGTATTAAGAAAACATAACTCTACGCCAATATTTCATAGGGATGATGATAAATTGAAGTTTTTGAAGTCAGTCTGTATTTGGCTAAGAAAATGGAAATCTTTAGAAACTTGTGTAGGTTTGACAAGAGATACTTATGAAGCTATGTTGCATACCACATCTGTCATAATTGATATTTCAAGGTATTGTTTTGAAAATTTTAATTTTGTGGTGTACATACTTCTTGGGAAGTTTCAAACTGACAATATAGAAAAAAGATTTAGTAGGTACAGGTCACTTTCTGGATGTAATTATAATGTAGCTTACAGACAAATTGTTGAGTCTGAAAAAAAAATAAGACTTCAACACTTACTAAAGCAGCGAGATCTGGTCTTTCCCAAATCTTGTACATCAGCTGAATGTTTTCAAGATGAAGTTAATATTGAGAAATTTATGTTTATAATAAACTGCAGTAATTATTTGGAAGCATGTGAAATCGATATTTCGTCTCAAATTTATGTATGTGGTTTTGTTTCACATAGTTTACTAAATCGGTTTTCCTGTGAACATTGTAGAAATGTTTATATTGATGAAAATACGGCGGTAAATGATGAATATTTTAATTTGTTGCAAAGAGGGGGTTTATGTGCACCGACTGACCAAATCATGTTTATTTATTATCACATGACAGCAATTTTGGAATATATTATTAATGATGTTGATTTAGAAGTATCCTTCCTGGAATTTGTGCAACACAAAAGTTTACTTCATAATTTAACACTGTACAGCCTTCAAGCTGATACTTTTTATGTAGACTTTACAGCAGTGTGTAGTGTATGTGGAAAACAGAATAAAGAATATTATAGCATTGCTGCAAATATCTTGGCAAACATTATGCTAAATAATTATACTAAGCATAAGAATGATGTTGACAAGACAATTAATTATAAACGACGTAAATTAAACACTTTGGTTTAGTATTAAGATAGAATAGTTACTGCACATACCTATTATTATTTTTATTTAACCAATTTAAAAAAAGGAGGTTATCAATTCGACCTGTATGTATATAATATTGTTTGAAATGTACAATATTCATATAAGTTTATCTCTGTAGGTTTCAAAACAGATGTCAAATTTCATAAGTGTTTTATGTATGTCTACGTATTTCTCAGAAATTTGAAATCAAATTGCAACAAGTAATTCTCTTTTAATTGGGTTAAGAATCTTTTAACTTAGCGATCAGTGCAAGTTTCATCAAAATCAGTTCAGTAGTTTAGTAAGATATGGACTATAACTTTTGTACTTGCTTGTAAATGTGCTTGCTTTGATTATTTTTATAAGAAACTAGCTTATGATTAATTTAGTTTTAAAGTCCCTCGGGAACTCTTTGATTTTCCGGAATAAAAAGTAGCCTGTGTCACTCTCCAGGTCCTCAACTATGCCCATGCAAAAAATCACGTCGATCCGTAGCTCTGTTGTGGCGTGATTGAAGGACAAACAAACATACGAACAAACCAACAAACACACTTTCGCATTTATAATATTAGTATGAAGTATAATGTATGTGTTTTACCTACAAGTTATTGCGTTGACTATAGGTTGACTACTTTTGTACTTGCTTGTAAATGTAATTTCTTTGACTATTTTTATAAAAAAAATTATATTGTGTATTACCTAAAAGAGGAATTAGATAGAGATTTTATTAAGTCATTTGTTGACTAAATAGGTTGACTATTTTTATACTTGCTTTTAAAGTTGTCTACTTTTTTATAAACATATGTTTTACTCTATAAAGACTCTATGACATTGTTTTAACTAAATTTTTGCTATTATCGGCTATTTCATAGTGATTGTATGATGTAGTCTAAATTATGTTGAAGTTGATAATACTCTTAAATATTGTTTTTTCTTTTAAGTAATAATGCATAGACGCTGCCGAGTTTCTTGCTGGTTCTTCTCGCTAGGGTTAGAGCAGCATTCCGAACCAGTGGTAGATTCTTCTTAAAAAGGCAATGAAATAAAAACAAGCTAAATAATAAGAAACCATTAAATAAAGAGAATATTCGCTTTGTGAAGAAGTTTTATTTTATTTTTTAATATACCTACCTACCTACTTTATCATTACCTATCTAAATATCTTCCTTAATTGTTTTAAGAATCTTTTAACTTAGGGAACAGTGCAAATTTCATCAAGATCGGGTCAGTAGTTTCAAAGATATGTACCATAATGTCGTTTACATTGTAACTTTGTTACATCATTACCTTTTCAATTCACTTTTCGATGTTTCTAAAAACACAAAATTATGTAATTATTTAATATGTTAGTTCTCATTCATGTGGACGCCTTAAAAATAAAGCAGCTAATTAGTATAAGTAAATAATTATCAACACCGAAGACCGAAGTCTATACTGATCTATACATTCGTACTGATTTTTCATTTTACCCATGGGCCTACCAGTGGCAGTAAATTGCGACGTTGCCACATTCACTTCATGGCTCCCTACAGGAGATAGAGACGGCTATGACACTGTGTTTTTGTTACTGTTCTTTGTCTTGTTTTCTGTTAAGTTTTTTCGTTGTTATTGTCGTTCGTATGCTGTTTATTGATCACTAATTATTGTTACTTACGTTTAAAAATGAGCTTTAATTTAATGAGCTAATGAGCGTTTACGCGAAACGAGGAAAGATTCTTCGAAATGATGAGCGTGAAATCGTATATAATGTTACAAAGTACTTTGAAGAAGAAATATAAAATACGTTGCGACCTGACCGCGAAACATACAAGATAAGTTAGAGGACTTAGAGATAACATGAAAAAAATAAATACCTAGAGATATTAAACATGTGCGTAGCTATATAAATCAATGGTATACTTAGGTATATTTGCACCACGGGAGCGATGCACAACTCGTTGAAATTATTTTATAAGATATTTTTTAGGCCATCAAAAAATGTATAAAAGTGTCGTTACAACTTTTGGTCTTAATTTTTTCCGTCTAGCCCCTTTTCGCAACGCGCGATAAGGAACTTCGTTCCAATAATATAGGTATATAAATGAATAAGGTATCAACACAAATACTAAATAAATAATATAAACATACAATGTGTGTCTGTATAGCTACACATATAGCAGCCCAGCTTCGCTTCGTTTTTTGCTGACGGTCGAACCTGTGCCTGTCATTACAAGTACAAGCCGCCATTTTAGATTCCATTCTTTATTGACACGGTGTATACAAACATATCATATTAACGTCTGTTTCAAATACATGATATGAAATCATGTGGGTATTGTTCTATTTCATCGTATTTCATTTCAAATTTATATTCATATATGCATGAGCACTGAAATGCAATGTCCACATAAGACCGAACAGTGAGTTCTATTTTTGAACTTATTTCGCGACGACGATAATTTATTTTGAAACATGTATGAAATGGTATAAAAGAGACATGTTTAAAAATTGTACTTACAGTGTTTCTGAAACATTTAATTATTATTATACAGATCATGATTTAGCATTGCATAATAATAATAATTTTTCAGGGCGTATAAAATCGCTTCGGTCAGGGCAAATAAGAGTAAGAATCAATCTTACCCTTATTTGCCCTAAGCTTAGTTTTTTTTTCGGTATTGTGAGCAATTGACAGGTTTCTCGGGTCCAGGGTTCAATCTCATTCACGCATGTCTGACTTTTCGGAGTTATGGCGTTTTAAGCAGTATAATAACACTAGCTTCACCGGTGATGGAAAACACAGTGATGAAACCTGCATGCCTGAATATTCTCCATAGTGTTTTCAAAGATTCCATCGTCAGCTGATCATAGTCCACCACACCGCATCTGTGAATTTCACACATGTGGTGTGGTGGAATATGACCTACCTCTTCTAGGCCTAAATAGGATGAATAAAAATTATGAATGAGCATTGAGCAAATATGATAATTATATAATAGGTGTATACTACATCATTGATTCCAAGACCTATAAACCGTGTTTCCGTAAACCTATAAAATATCTATACTATGTAATATGTATGTAGGTACCAATGCAATGATATAAGCAGGTGCATCACATCGATTTCTTCTATTTTTGCATTCATCCTTGAGACAGAGAGTCTCCCTACTATAAATATTCGGAATGACATTCAGAAGCCTTAGATATATTGCTGGGGTTCGATAATATGAAGTTCATTTGAATCGTTTGGCTGTTGTGGCAAAATGTTATCGCTATTTACAATACTCCAGTAATATCTTAATGAGTCTACGCTTTTATTTGAAATCTATTAGATTTTTCTGACGATCACGTACGGTCTATTAAATGAAGAGTATTCAGCTCCTCCCTATATGGCAATCATAAAATGACAAGAAAACTCAAAGTTTCTCGAAGCAACGTCAAACTCGTTCTTTTTTTTGGGCATATTTGAGGCAGGTGTTACAAAACCATAAGTATCACACCAACTCCAAGTTTTTTGCAACCGATGCCTCCGCCGCATCCTCGGTATACACTGTCCTGAGAGGATCAGTAACATCAATCTTTTGCTACGCTGTAAGGAATCGCCAATAGGGCGTAAGTGGGGTGGATAGGCCACACTCTCCGAGTGAAACCCAACAACTTAGTTAGGCAAAAACTTGACTGGAACCTCAGGAAAGAGAAAACAGGGCTGGCTGAACTTGGTGGCGTATGGTTCTGGTGAAGATTACAAAAAATGGGGATGACATTGAACGAGTTCAAGGGTGTGTGCCCCAACCGGCTCCGGATGGCGTAACAATGTAAACATCCTCTGCCTGCCCCACTAGGGGGATATTGGACTAAAACACAATTCATTAGCATTATAGGTACTTCTTTAAATATACACTTGCACTTACAAGATACCTTGCAAGAGAGTTTTGTACAGCAGTGGACATCTATCGGTTGATACTCAAGAAGATACATTTGCACTTGAATACTTATATAAATATAAGAGGTTCTTTGAAGTTGAAGAATAGATTTGAATAGTAAAAATTTATACTAGCGAATTGTTGGATTATTGATTTCTCCTTAAATTACGCCACAACAGCTAATTTTATATCCTAACTTTATGCCAGCCCTAAATAGGCTATATAAATTAGCTCATAAGCCACTACGCTGCTAGAATTACTTATTTATTGTAATTCAAGGTAAAACCGTTATCAATCAATCGGAAACGAATATTCTAGCAAGTCACAAATCGATAGTCATTAAATAACCGGGTAATTTTAGAAATATAGTTTATTCATTGGGTTTAATCCTTATTATTTACTAGCATTTGCCCATGACTTCGTCAGCCTGCAGTTCAATTTTTTAACAATTTGAGCTGTCAGAGTCTCCTATACTAAACTTTAAACATACCTACCCACATTAAATAATATGTGCGCGTGACTAAGGCGACTTAATATGCGACCGATAACAGCGAGGGATTAAGTGGATTCTTTCAATCACAAAACATAGCCCATGACTTTAACCTTATTTAATGTTAAATGTCGATGCAGTCTAAGACGGGCATAGATGTGAAATTAAGCCCATACCCCTAATCGGTTTCTACACCTATATATTGAGCCGGAACCGTAAATCTTTTGGCGACATGGTAGAGAGGTAACTAGCTAGGCCAAGGACTCCCATCCTCCCATCAGACCAGACCAAACAATTTTAGAAATTATCGATTCGCAAATTTTCCTTGCCGGAAATCAAACCCCAGACCTCTCATTTATAAGACACCAATTCACCAATGCGCCAGCGAGGTTTTCGAATTTATTTGGCATGGTGTATTAAATATTATTTATGAATAAAACTTCCTTGTAGTTTTCTCTACCGCAATCTTTAATGTCTACATGACATAATAACTTTAATAACAACATAAATAAATCATACCTACTCGCATTTAAATTACAGCATCACGTACCTCTGTAATGTATCTCGAGTCCCGTCATGTTTTATGAATGGCGTGAAGATTTGTACAGAGCCGTTGGTGTGTTTCCGTTACATATATCACACAATCCCCTGTAGGCTGAAGCAGATTTTGTACACCAAAGGGATCTCAAAGGCACTGCCCACTCGTTTTATATGAGCGGACTGAAACACGATAACACCGCTCAATGTATGTTTGTATCTATTTCTTTTTGCTTTTATCTTATACTTACTCATACTACGTTTAATTATATTTAATTTTCTAATCATCATCATCAATCCAGTTAGCAGTGATAGCCTAGTTGATATGACTGCAGTCTCCTATTCGGGGGGCGCAGGTTCGAGCCCGGGCACGCACCTCTGACTTTTCGAAGTTAAGTGCGTTTAAGCAATTAAATATCACATGCTTCAACGATGAAGGAAAACATCGCGAGGAAATCTGCACACTTAAGAGTTCGCCATAATGTTCTAAAAGGTGTGTGAAGTCCACCGATTCGCATTGGGCCAGCGTGGTAGACTATGGCCCATTACCCTTCCCTGAAAGGAGACCTGCACTCAGTGGTGAGACGTTAAAGGGTTTCTCATGATAATGATGATCATCAATCCATCGCTGACCCACTGAGCACTCATGAAAAATATTTTTTTTGTAAACGATAACTTTTGTCAATGTACAAACGAAAGTAAATCTTCATAGAAATAAGCAGGAAACAATAATTCTCAATACTTTTGTAAAAGTGAATGAATTTACTAACCATCGTTTTCTATTGATTGCATCTATTATATAAATGAGTAAACTAGATAGCCACTAGAAAATTCGTGAAAAACTTTGAGCTCTTTGTTCTCTGTCTCTCTCTCATATGATGGTGGTGGACGATATTTTTTAGTTTTGGTATCTAAAGCTATGGGCCTCCATAGCTTACGCATTATATCCAACAACCTTAAAATTAAATTTATATGTACGCTATTTTGTATTTGACATATTTTAATCCGTTTTAATCAATGGCAATTTACACATGCCTACGACAAAAGAACCGCGATAATTTAATTAATTTCTATCACTTTGAACACGCCGCCCGTTTGGGCTATTCGAGCACAACTTTTCGGCGTTAGGCTTAACGCCAATTACGAATCCAGTGCTATTACGTAATTAACTTGGACTGCTGTTACATGATCAAATAATTAATTGAAGTGAAAAATGCTTCTACTCCACTTTGACCGAAATGAATAATTGAACAAGCGAAAATTTTATGAAATTATGAAAAGGGCTTAATGTTTAATTTCATTGAAAACCTATTTTCATCGTCGTACTAGAACACGTGTAAAATATGTATTCTTACATCACTTTCTTTCATAATATGCCTACTTTAACAATGTTCCAACAACAATGTTGTTTCTTTATTGTTTTTACAAAATAGATACTCCTAACAGACCGTTTTAGGGCATGTTAAGGGCATGTTAGGTACGTAGTAACACAAAGTCGTATGAGTGAAAGACAATTTAACGTTTATACAATTCACAGTGGCGTACAATTGTAAATGTGTACCATTATGCACATAGAAAAAGACAACCAAAGAAAAATGTACATTACTGTATGCACGACATAAGAATGTAGTCACACTGCAACATTTTATTTCTTAGGTTTCCTTAGTTTATTTGTCTATAAATGCGGAAGTGTTCGTTGGTTTTTCCTTCAAGCGCGCAGCTACGGAGCAACGCATCGACGTGTGATATGTATTAGATTGTATACCCTTATATCCGTCCCTGCAGGAATTTAGGAGATCCTGACGCCAAGCGGATGAAGTTGCGGGAAAGTGCTAGTTAAATATAAACTTTGAAAGAACGTTATGTAGTATTGTAATATGTAAATCTTCCTGACGCCAAGCGGATGAAGTTGCGGGAAAGTGCTAGTTAAATATAAACTTTGAAAGAACGTTATGTAGTATTGTAATATGTAAATCTTCCTGACGCCATGCGGATGAAGTTGCGGGAAAGTGCTAGAGTTAAAAATAAACTTTGAAAGAACGTTATGTAGTATTGTAATATGTAAACCTTTAATCTTCTAAATATATAAAAGAAAAAGGTGACTGACTGACTGATCTATCAACGCTCAGCTAAACCACTGGACAGATCGAGCTGAAATTTGGCATACAGATAGATATTATGACGTAAGCATTCGCTAAGAAAGGATTTTTAAAGTCCAAAAGTTCTAAAGAGAAAATATATATTATTATTTATTACGATACAATTAGTAGGTGTGTTCAAGTAGTAAGGAATACTATGTATATAACCTACTCACTTTTCTTATAATTAATGTTAAATTTCACTATGTTAAGTTTACTCGCTTTCGCAGTGTGCATTGAATCTAATGCACTTAGCGCGTCTACTCTAGGCAGCATGAGGTCACGATTTACGTGTTGGCTTCAGAGTCATAAATGCAGTTTCGTAGCACCGCCGTAGCTCCAAGCTCGTAGCTTGACGTCACGTCATTTTTATGTAGTGTAAATAGAATTTGAATTTTCCATGTTCTTGTTTATTTTTCTCTTATTTTTTGTACTATTATACTCCTAAGTTATGTCATCCACTCTACCATAAAAGATATATGCCACCTTAATAGCAATATAGGGTTCAGGCATGATAGCCTAGAAAAATCCATTACAATTTAGCTCGCTACCTGACTGCTTCATCAGTTACCATGAGGTGAAATCGTAGTTAAGAGCTAATTTTAATTAAGTAATATAATTAATAAATAACAAACAAATCAACGTGATTTCACAAGCAAAATTGCGTGGAAAATATAACTAAAAATAGCGTCGAATCGTGAACATATTCCATCAATAAAGCAGGGTAAAATTTATGAAGCTTCACGAAACTGTGAAAGGTAAAACAATTTAGACATGAGAGAAAAGAACCTCCATGTTAATTAGTGCGTGTAATTTTGAGTATGCGGCCACTTTGGGGGATTTGAGCATAACTTTTCGGCAGTAAACTTTACGGCAATTAGGCAGGACTATTAGTGGAGTAAGGTAAGTATTTCCATTCAGAAAATAAAATAATTGGAAGAGCATTTTGTATTTACCTCAAATTCTAGACTATTGAATGTAGGATCGACTTTTTGGAATTTTGACGCTTCTGTATATTTTAACGCAATTTTAATTTTAGCTTAGTAAAACTCACCTTGTAGGTATCTCTGATATTACAATAAACAAAATAACTGATCTTATTTTGTGTACCTTATTTCAAAACAGTAATTCATTCTTTCGAAAAGTAACCGCATGTAGTTACAGAGATAAAAAGAAAGCTCTCGTGCATTGCAAACATTAGCAAGACTTAATAGCAAACAAGTCTTATAAAATAAATGGCATGTACCTATTGTCTGAACAACATAATATTTTTCAGTGTTTGTCACGATCGAAGCAAATTAAAAAAAGTTTAAAATTGATGAAAGAAATAATCTATTTTGTTATTATACAAACTTTTGCTTGACTAAATTACTAATCGCAAAATCTCGGTGCAGGTAAGGTACCTAATAAATTATGTTGTTGGACCTAGTAAGCTCAAAAAGTCGAAGGTTCAGACACCATACGTTGCTGGTTGCCCTATTGTCGAGCCCACACCTAAAAAAAGTTTTATTAGAGTAAAAAGGGGATATTGGTAATGTTTAACCCGTCAACTATATATTTGTTTAAAATCTACTAAAAATTACTTATTTTATTAAATTTTATTAAATAACCAATAATTTAACAAAATAAAAAGATCTAATAAAATAAGTAATTATAAAAGGAGATTGTTATTGATCAAATTTTAGGTTATATATATAATATATCAGCAGAATTCCCTGTACCTATAGTATCTTTAATACAGCGCGAAGCAGGACTTCGCATTGTATCCCAGCGGCCTGATTTTCATAATAAAACCATCCCCACAGATAGACCTTCGTTCCCGCGCCAATTTGTTTTAGCAGCCCTCCCTTGTTTTATTTATTGATTTAGTAAGTGAGAATAATCTTTAGACTTACTTTTATGTTCAGCTGCTTTTCATAAATAATTTCTTACGCTATAAATAAAAAATGCTAAAAATATGTGAATCATTTAAAAAAAACTATAGGACCAGTTAGTTGCAACATGCAAAAGACAAAAACCAATTTGGGTAGTACTAGTCCCTTTTTACCTGAACCTGAACCCCAAGTTTACTCATGAAGATTACGAAAACTGATTAGTGCAATCCACTTTGCTTGTTTTTTGCTGAGCAAGTTAAACTTTGCTTTAACCGCCTGATGTGCTTTATCAACCTATAGACGTCCACTGCTGGACAAAGCAGCATCTCCTCAAGCAAGCAGCTCCTGCATGGACTTCCACAGGCTTCGGTCTTGCGCCGCTTGAATCCAGCGACTCCCTGCGACTCGTTTGATGTCGTCGGTCCGTCGTTTCCCGGTGCGGGGTCGCCACTCCAACACCTTGGGACCCCAACGACCATCAGCTCTTCGAACACTGTGCCCCGCCCATTTCCACTTAAGTTTCGCGACACGCTGAGCTATGTCAGTGACTTTTTTTTTTTTTTTTAATAATAATAATAACTTTATTGTCTTGGTTACAACAATATCTCTTATAAAACTAGTGGGGCAGTGGTTTCCACACTAGGATTCCCTGTATCGTGGAAACCACTTCCTTCCAATGATGACATTAAAGCTTTATTAAAATAACAAAAGTTGCTTAAAAATAGACTTAGGTATTGAGAGATAACATGTTTAGTTGATACTTAGTTTATACGTGTGTATGTGTGTGCGTGTGTGTGTGTGTGTGTGTGTGTGTGTGTGTGAGAGAGAGAGAGAGAGAGAGAGAGAGAGACTGTGTGTGTATGTGTGTGTGTGTGTGTGTGTGTGTGTGTGTGTGTGTGATTACGTGTATGGATTATATTACATTTTTTAACATTTTTTCAGTGTCTTCGTAGGTGCATTCTATTAACCATTTGTTCAAGGTTTTTTTACAAGTATACCGGGACATTTTCACGATTTTGATTGCTCTGTTGACTTTGGTATAAAGAAATGGTCCAGTAAAAAGGAAACATCTACGTGCCCACTGCGTACGCAATGAGGGGCACCTCCACCTCTGTAAACGGGAGCGTGTTATTACTGTTAAAGGTGCCGACTTGTGGAATCTCAATATAACAGACTTAATATATAACTGTCTGACACGTAAATATCCGCACTCTAAATAAAGGCTATCAGTGGGATAGCGGAACGGCTTTTTATATGCTGTCTTTAGAACAGCACGTTGAGAGCGTTCCAGCTTTAGTAAATGAGTTTTACCAGCTCCACCCCACACAGGTAAGCAGTAATTTAGTACTGATTGGCAAAAAGATAAATAAACAAGCCTTATAACTCTTGCATCAGCCACATTCCTCAACCTTTTGAATATAAACATGAATTTTCGTAGCCTACCACTCAGGACGTGTATTTGCTTGTCCCACCGAAGATATTCATCTAGCACTACTCCTAAGTATTTTAAGTCTCTTACCTGTTCAATTAAAGGACAACCGCAGGTCTTATTATGATAGTTGGAACATACATGCAATTTGATATTTAATTGTTCTATGGGATCAGTTTTACTAGAAATTTAAACTAATAAACTTTGTTTTACTCGTGTTGATAGTGAGCAGGTTACTACTAAGCCACGTATACACCTCTTGGAGTCCCTGTTGACATAAAAGTTCTACTAAGTTCCAGCTATCACCATAAAACACCACCGCAGTGTCATCCGCATATGTAAAGAATTGAGCCTGTTTGAGATTGAGTGAGCACAGATCATTTATGTAGGCTAAAAATAAGGTTGGACCTAGTACACTGCCCTGAGGCACACCGAAATTTACTTCAGCTAGATCGCTGGATAGATCGCCTACCGATACCTTTTGCTTGCGACCTGTTAAGTATGATTGGAACCATTGAAGTGCAATGCCACGTATTCCCAGAGCCTCTAGTTTGTTTAACAAAATTTTCCTGGATAAAGTGTCAAACGCTTTGGCTAAATCCAGAAAGACACCAATGCATTTACTTCCTGAATCCAGTTTAGCAGACAAAAAGTCAGTTAGTTCTGTAATAGCGTCTTCTGTCGAACAACCAGCTCGAAAACCGTACTGATTCTTTGAGAGAAGATAATTTGACTCTAAGTAATCTAGTAATCTTTTATTGACAACCTTTTCAATAATTTTGGACAGAGAAGAGAGCAGCGAGATCGGCCTATAATTTGACAATACGGCAGGGTCCCCATCTTTTAATACGGGACATATAGTTGCTATTTTGAACATAGCTGGAACCGTGCCAGTAGATAGACTAAGATTGCATAAAAAGGCAATTGGGCCAGCCAATACGAAGCCACACTTCTTCAGGAGCTCATTCGTGACCTTGTCCACACCTGACGCAGACCTTGTTTTGAGGTTCCTTATAATCCCCAGAACCTCCACTTCGTCAGTAGGTGTGAAGAAGAAAGAATGTTGGCTATTATTCCCAATTACCTGTGTTAAGCAATCTTTAGCTAGTTCAGATTCGGATTTTCCAGAATTGTTTAATATATTCTTAGCGAGCTTTTCTCCAATAGTTGAAAAGTAGTTATTGGCCTCATTCAGTATGCGAGTTGGTTGAGAACTATTGGAAAGAAGTCGCTGGTTACTTTTTTTTGTGTTGAGATGGCAAATGTCTTTAAGAAAATCCCAAGTATCTTTGCAATTTCCTTTACTGTCCAGTAGTCTGTTTCTGTCATATTCGTCCTTTAAGTTTTGTATGATGTTATTACAAGTATTCCTGTATTTTTTGTAGGTATCCATCTTAGTTTGGTCATTTGGGTGTTTTCGTGCACACATATGAAGATGATCACGTTTTTTTACAGATTTGATAAGTCCGGCCGTCATCCACGGTTTAAGTATACAGTGCGAGCGGTGGATAGGTCGAAATACAGTATTTCTAGTGACAGTTTTGTTTATTAGATTGACCAATTCGTCGGCAACTAAATCAACATCTGTGTGTTCATATAATTTAGACCAATCTGTGAGCTGAAGATCTTCAGTTACTTGGACATAGTTAATCTTCTTTGAATAAGTGTGTTTAGTTGTAGTAATATTACCGTCGTATTTCAATGCAAATAGGACAGTGTCATGGTCGCTTATGTCCGATCTACAGACTACTATAGAACTGGTAATACGCGACTTTATCAAAACGTGGTCTAAGCAGTTAGGGCCTCGTGTTGGAAATGTATGACCAGGAATAAAGCCGTATTGAGCTGTTTAAGTATTCATCTGATTTTATGTCGTTAGTATCGTTTTTAATATCTATGTTAATATCACCCACAATGAAGCAACTGTCGCTTTTACATTTTTTTAATACAATTTCCAGTGAGTTAAGAAAATTATCGATATTTTTAAAGGATGGAGATCTGTAAATACACACAATTGATACAGTCTTGCCCATCTCTAGTAACAAACAGTTTGCATCGGAAAAGGACGGCTCAGTTATATTAATTTTAAGGCCGTGTTTAAAATAAATTACAATACCGTCATTTTGATTGAGATATTGTTTGGAGTTATATTGCTCATAATTATTTAGGTGAAATACAGTATTACTGTCCAATAACCAGCACTCTGTCAAAATAATGATGTCCGGTAAGAAGTCTAGTTCTTTTAAGAAGACAGTTAAATAGTCTAGATTTTTGCGTATGCTTCTTATGTTCTGTGTTAAGACAGTTAGATGTTGTCCAGTATCCCCTAGGTATTTGGTACATAGCCGGGGTTCAGTCACATATGTACTTAAGGCTGCAGATATACTGTTATCAAGATCATTCAATAGCGCTGTGTTATTCACTTTAATTGATAAAAAGAGTAGCAACCAGTAAGTAATAAACAAAAAATACATTGTGAAAGTTTAAAACTATAAAATATATAATACAGCGTGTAAGCGCACCAGATCCACCACCTTATAGGTAAATGATATTTTTTTACGAAGACAGTGTGTGAATAATAATTGTGATGTGTATAATAATAATATATTCTTGATATGGTGTTTGGTGTAAGGTGCAGTAATGTATAATACGAGTATGTTTGATGTTGTGTGTCATGTGTATGAATGTATATGTTTTGATTGTGAATTAAACGGACATAATTGAACATATTGACTTCATTAATCATTTGTAACTTATTTAAGTATTTAAATCTATAGGTCCTGCTATACAACTGAATTATCATAATAGTACTATATAAAAGATCATTAATCACAATTAAAATAGGTAAACAACGTCTGGACCGAACTGCTACAAGAATTTCTATATAATCTAATAAGTGAGGTATATGAGAAGTCACAAGTTTTTCCAATAGTGAAGAATCCGAGGTATTGGTAAGTATAATCGCGCTCACTAGTCACACGTTGGCCGATGGTCTGGGCGACGACGTCGTCGGGGGGCAGTCCAGTTTCGACAGCTGTTCCTCAGACCTGATTAAGATGTAAGGTTCACCCTCCTTTTTTCTCAAGTAAACCTTATCATTGGCTGTCCAGCAGAACTCGTACCCCTTCGCTTTGGCAACCTCCCGAGATAAGTAAAATAACTTCTTTGTCCTCCCAGTTAGCCCGTCGGATACGTAAATTGGTTTAATGTTCCCTTGAAGGCCAAGATGGGATGTGTTCAATTGGAGACCAAGTTTATTATGTCTGTATGATTTGATAGCTCCAAGGAATTCCATTTTACGTAGTGTGTTAGAGAATTCAACAATTAGCGTCGAGTTCAATTGGTCGCGCTTGTTCGGTATTCGATGAACGTCCCGCAAGTCACATGCATTCAATTCTAAGTTAAGGTGAGCTGAGAGATTCTGAACCAAAGAAAATAAATCACGTTTTGTTTCAGTCTTCCGCTTGGGAACACACCGCACTTCAATGAGGAACTTGACTGAGCTGCGTTCAATTGCATCAATTTTATTTTGGAGCAAAGTGCATGTATCCGTCAAATGTACTCGATCGTCTTCTAAGACCTTAATCTTGGTCTGCAAATCTGATACTTGTTCAGAGATAAAGTCTAGTGATTTTTCGATATCCTTATTTGTGGACTTTATACATTCATTTTGTCGTTTGATCTCAGTCATGTGTTTTTCCAGCGAGTCCAAACGCGAGTTTTGTTTATCCATAAACGAACTAAGTAATTCTCTAATTTCGGATTGAAATGAGCTGAAAACGTCGCCGGGCTGGTCATCGCTTAACCTCTTCGTCCGTTTAGGCCGGGTTTGTGCTGGCTCAGACATCGACGGTTTGTTCGGAATGTCAGAATCCGAAGCAAAATAAATTTTATTTTTGAGTGGAGAGGGTTCCATTTTGCGTGGCAAAGCTTGACACAGTGGTTTATAATAAATAGGTAGTTTTCAGTGAGGTATGCGGGTGGAAGTGCATCGACGCTCGCGCGCAGACCGATGCGACAAGGCGTGCGAGCGGAGTTGATTTGAGATAGCAATAGGTGTATTGTTTCGTCTGTTTGCTAGTCTTAGAATTGTACCAGGATAGTAGAATGCAGCGGAGCTACGCCTTGCATGAGTGTGCCATGTATTCACGTCACTTACTTGCACACTGGTGCGGCGAGTATAGCTATTCGTGTTGCGTTTTCAGTTACCTCCTGACATCTTCTGGTCCCCTATTTATTCACATTGATTTTTAACTAAATAAATACTTTAAAAATGAGTAAATATTCACTTTACAATTAAATCCGAAACTAAATACACGTCCACACTGCTTGGAAGTCCGGGGGGAAGGGCTTTGGTTCTCGTACGGATCTCCTCATTTCTGATTTGATCTCGCAGGGATATACCGAGCATAGCTCTCTCCATCGCTCGCTGACTGACCCTGAATATAAGGCCCATGCCTGATGTGCAAGTGCCTCTAAATATAATAAGTATAAATCTTCAAATAAGATAGCTATCTCGCTTCTTAGATCTTCTTCTTCTTCTTCTTCTTTATCAACCGATAGACGTCCACTGCTGGACAAAGGTCTCTTGCATGGACTTCCACAGGCCTCGGTCTTGCGCCGCCTGAATCCAGCGGCTCCCTGCGACTCGTTTGATGTCGTCGGTCCACCTGGTGGGGGGTCTGCCAACACTGCGCTTCCCGGTGCGGGGTCGCCACTCCAGCACCTTGGGACCCCAACGACCATCAGCTCTTCGAACTATGTGCCCCGCCCATTTCCACTTCAGTATCGCGACTCGCTTAGCTATGTCGGTGACTCTGGTTCTCCTACGGATCTCCTCATTTCTGATTCGATCCCGCAGGGACACTCCGAGCATAGCTCTCTCCATCGCCCGCTGAGCGGTCCTGAGCCTACTTATGAGGCCCTTAGTTAGCGACCATGTCTCGGATCCGTAAGTCATCACTGGCAACACGCACTGTTCGAAGACTTGAGTCTTCAGGCACTGAGGAATTTTGGACGAGAAGACATCTCGGAGCTTCCCGAACGCAGCCCAGCCGAGTTGGATTCGGCGGCTGATCTCTTTCTCGAAATTGGACCTACCTAGCTGGACTGTGTGTCCCAGGTAAATATACTCGTCGACAATTTCGAGTGCAGAGTTCTCAACAATTACTGGGTGGAGCGGTGCATGAGCATTGGACAAGATTTTCGTCTTGCTCATGTTCATTTTCAGGCCCACCTGTTGAGAAACCCTGCTGAGATCGTTGAGCATTGTATTGAGGTCTCTCAGAGTCTCTGCCATGACTACTATGTCATCGGCAAATCGCAGGTGAGTGATGTACTCGCCGTTTATGTTGATGCCAAGCCCGTTCCAATCCAGAAGCTTAAAGACGTCCTCCAACGCAGCGGTAAAGAGCTTCGGGGAGATAACGTCTCCCTGTCGCACTCCACGCTGCAAGTGGATTGGCCTCTTAGATCTAAGTAGCAAGTAAAATTAGGAAAAACCAAGTCATCAACTATAACAAGAGTGCGATAACAGCCCTTAAGGATACGATTAGATACAGAAAAAGCTTTTAAGAAGGATCAGGGCCACATCGAGCATACTTGAATTTTTAATCTATAATATCTTACGAGTGAGCCCCTCCCTGTTTGAAATATCAATGAAAGTAATAATCTGAATAAGCTACTTTTAAAAACCCTTGCAAGCCCTCGCAACGCGCTGATAAAAAATATGTGAGTGAGCGAAGGAAACTTGTCGCAATCCAAAGCGCGATTGCTTCAGTATCACTTGCCCGTGCTTGATAGAATGTTATTTCAATCAATATTTATGTGTGGGACCAGTAGCATTCTCTCGTTTGAGAGCATTATGTTCTGTGGTAGCATTCATTAGCAACCCATCAACGGCTCACTACTGAGCGCAGGTCTCCACTCTCCTCTCACAGAAGGGTTATAGGCCATAGTCCACCACGCTGGCCCAATGCGAATTGGTGGACTTCACACACCTTCGAGAACATTATGAAGAACTCTCAGATGTGCAGGTTTCCTCACGATGTTTTCCTTCACCGTTGAAGCAAGTGATAGTTAATTGCTTAAACGCACTTGACTCCGAAAAGTCAGAGGTGCGTACCCGGGATTGAACCTGCGACCCCCCGAATAGGACCACAGTCCTAACCACTAGGCTATCACTGCTTCTTGTGTAGCATTACCAGTGCAATGTGAGACATACTCAAGAGCGAGATGCGCAATATTTCGACCACCCAAACCGGCGTTTGATGAAAGATCATCACAGTAGTACGGCTCAACCGTACTTTGGCTGATTTTTTTTCGTTGACCTCTGAATTGCCAGGACAAGATTTAGGTATATACTTAAAAGAATTTCTTTGGAAAATCCATTGTGAAAAGTCGAAAAGGATATTTTTTTTGTATATGGCACCCGTATGTAGCCGGACGGATGGTTAGTTTTTAATAAAAATATAAGAAAATATCATTTGCTTAGAATTTTTTTGGAAAATCCATTGTGAAAAGTTGAAAAGAATGGTTTTTGTAAATGGTACCCGTATGTAGCCGGGCGGATGGCTAGTTTTTAATAAAAATAATAAGAAAATATCATTTTCATCATACCTATTCGAAAAACGAATATTGGCTTCAGAGGATAGCGGGAGCAAAATTTAATTTTAACCCCATGGGACTTTTCATTTCTCTCTTCTGATTGGTCCGCGTTCCGCGTCCGCACTAACGCGGACCAATCAGAAGAGAGAATTCAAAAATGTTTGAGAAGCGGTTGTCTTCGATAAGTCACGTGATCAAATATGTCGATTAGATGTATACGCCCATACTTCCAACATAAATATTAATATTTAATTAGGATTTCATAAAAAATTATTTGTGTTTTATTTAAACTTTCAATATACGTATTGGTAATGTCTATACTCTATACATAGTAGGTTGATACTCCTAGCTTTTTCTCATAGGTAATGATGAAAAATAGTATGTGTCATTCGGGGCCAAAATTTTTTGTTCTCGGGCGGCGTATATTGAATTCCTCGCTACGCTCAGGATTCTACTTTAGAATCCCTCGCTGCGCTCGGGAGTCTACTATAGAATCCTTCACTTCGCTCTGAATTCAAAATAACGCCCTCGGGGAACAAAAAATTCCTTTGGCCCCATATAACACAAATAACTATTTCATTACTCATACACGGAAAGTAGGTCTGAAGTTGCCTGAGAAGCGGGTTGAAAGTAATACTTTTCAGCCCTAGGGAGAATCGTTTTCAACTGACAGCTGTCAAATAATTAAAAAAAACTAGTTGTCACATTTTTATTGGAGTTCAAATGAAACACGACATACCCGAGTGCATCCATAGACAAGAAGAAAGATAGACTTTATTCATAAAGTAAAGACAACTGATTCATAGACATTCATAGACAATCATAGACAATACTTGACTATTAAAAAGCTAAATGCATAGCCCGCCGGCTAGGCCAAAGAAAAAAAAAGGCGGGAAAGTGGCAAGCGGCAATATCTTCATTTGTTTTTCGAGTTGTAGAGTTTTGTTTAGGCTTCTGTTTAACAGTGATTTTTATTGACACAATGAGTTCATCTGATTCAGATATGGATTTAACGTCTGATTTTGTGAGAGAAGAGGCTCAAGCAGTAGTGGAAAACCTTTTACCACCTAAATCAAAACAAAGATACCTAAAATCATACGACGATTTTATGAAATGGCGCGCTGAGAAAAAAGTGAAATCGTTATCAGAAAACGTTTTGCTAATATATTTCAACGAATTATCAAAGACTTATAAACCTTCAACATTATGGAGCGTGTATTCTATGTTAAAGACAACATTAAGTACTAAACACAACGTCCATTTAAAGGATTTTGAGAGACTCACATCATTTCTCAAAAGACAGTCTGATGGGTTTAAATCGAAAAAATCCAAAGTCTTCACTTCTCAAGAGGTAGAAACCTTCTTAAACAAAGCGCCTGATGAAATATACCTAGTAATGAAGGTAAGTTAATCTTTTTATTGTTTACGCACATAAGTAATTTGTATCAAATTGTAACTTTCTATACATATTTTATTTATCTCGTCTCAACCCCTTTTTATGTCCCACTGCTGGGCACGGGTCGACTCCTCTCAGAATGAGAGGGATTTGGCCATAGCCCACCACGCTGGCCAAGTGCGGATTGGTGGGCTTCGCACACCCTTAAGAACACTTATGTGAACTCTCGGGCATGCAGGTTTCCTCACAATGTTTTCCTTCACCGCTAAGCAAGTAATATTTGAGTTTTCGAAAACGCACATAAGTTCGAAAAGTCAGAGGTGCGTGCCCGGGATTCGAACCTGTGACCTCCTGATGAGAGGCAGAGGACTGAACCACTAGGCTATCACTGCTCTCATATATTTATACATCTATTAGAGAAATATTTTTTTTTGCAGGTAGTGTTAATATTGGCAATAAGTGGCGCTTGCAGAAGTATCGAGCTAGTAAATATGAAGGTTGATGACATTGAAAAACAAGGTGATATAATATTGGTGAATTTACGTGGCACTAAAACCAAAGTTGACCGAACCTTCGTCATTAAAAAAGAATTTGTAAATATAATAGAAAAATACCAAAAGTTACGACCAAGTGGTATAGAAACGAACCGTTTTTTCATAAACTATCATAAAGGGAAGTGTCTTCGGCAAGTAATTGGCAAAAACAAGATGTCGAGTATTCCTAAAGAGATAGCCACATACCTTAATTTGCCAAACTCACATCTATATTCGGGTCACTGTTTTCGCAGAACATCGGCAACTTTGCTAGCGGATTCTGGTGCCGATTTAACTGTCATTAAAAGACATGGAGGTTGGAAGTCGAGTAAAGTAGCTGAAGGCTACATAGAAGAGTCAGTGGAAAATAAAACTAAGATATCACACATAGTAACAAAAATGATAAATCTGCACTCTACTGATACCCCACAGCCGAGCACTTCAAAAGATTATCAGGTGGAATCCAACAATATAACTGTAACAGCTGAAGAAAAGACACCAATACCAATGTCGCCAACATTCACCCAAGAATCCCTGGATACTGTAGAAACTCAATTTTCCCAGAAAATATCAAATATCAATATACCCGGCAAAAACCTTTCACTAACTATTACTAATTGTTCTAATTTTAACATAAACTTTAAATAAATATCTCACCAAAGTTGTTGATTTATGTAAAATAAAGTTCACTCAATTTTCTTTAGCTAATTTCTATTTTTATTTTGACTTTCCTTATATTCGTAATGAAAAGCACAGTGTTAAAGCCTCGGGATAAAGACTTATTTAGTCCCTCGAACTATAGGCCCCCTCGCTACGCTCGGGCGCCAAACCCCGTCTCGGGACTAAATAAGTTACTTTCATCCCTAAGGGCTAAGGTAACAATGTACTATTGCTTATATTTATTTATTTTTATCAGTTATTGTTTAGTAGACACTCTTTTTTTCAGAATCGGTTTCTGGACGTTTACGGCCTGTCTTACAAACTTTTTTTCAACAGACTTCAAAAAAGGAGGAGGTTATCAATTAGTGGGAATGTTTTTTTTATATGTTCACCGATTACTCGAGGACGCCTAAACCGCTTTGGAAAATTCTTTTTTTGTTTTAAAGGGTATTCCCAGGTGACCCATTGAAATTTTATCGAAATCGGTCGAGTGTTTTTAAAATACCAACAATAAATTATATACTTCGTACTGGTGCGGGCGTTTGAAGTCAGTTCTTTAAAAATATTTTTTTATATCAAATTACTAGCTGATGCCCGCGACTTCGTCTGCGTGGATTTAGTTTATAACATCCCGCGGAAAATCTTTGTCACCCCCCAGGTTCTCAACTATACCTATCCAATAAATCACGTCAATCCGTAGCTTTGTAGCAGGAAACATTTGATCGTCTTGCTCGCGGCATGAGAATAGTATATTAGACATCTAGGGCAGTAAAATAAGAAATGTCTCAGATCACATGTAATTGTTGTCCGAGGCGAAGCCGAGGTCAATAAACATGTGATCTGAGGCTTTCTTATTTACTGCCCGTGGTGTGTATACTATTTTTCTCCTCGACGGAGGCGGAAAGCGACATTTTCGTTTAGCGCAGCGGGAGGAAAATTGACGCTTTCCGCCCGGAGGTGAGAAAAACATATTACTGATGATATTATCAATTACGTTTAGCTATCATTTTTATAATTTTCAAATTGTTTACCATAATTAACCAAAGACAAAATTACGTTTAGCTGTCATTTACGTTTTGTTATTCCACTGTCATTTGCGTTTTGTTATTCCATGTCAGATGCGTTTTTGTTATAGCACGTTTTATAGTGACTTGACGGAAACGCGGTCGAACGGGATAAAAAGTATCCTATGTCCGTCTCCTGGTTAGCTACCTCTCCACCAATTTTCAGCCAAATCGATTCATCCGTTCTTGAGTTATAAATAGCGTAACTAACACCACTTTCTTTTATATATATATATATATATATATATATATAGATATAGATATATAGATATATAGATTAAGATTAAGATATCTGGTATGTTGTCCTACAACGTACAGTTCTTTAACATGATAGTCAAAATAGTGTATCGTCTACATAAACCACAGGCAACACTTGGCACGTGGCCCATCTCAGTATTTCAGTCGAGTGTAGGTTTTGGCAATTGAGATGGAGAGACATACATGTTACTATTTGATACACCTAAAAACTTCTAAGCTAGAGTCACAAGGTACCTACTCGAATGGTAACCTCACAGTGTAATGTTGCAGTGTTTGCATAAATCTTCCACCAGTAGATAACGTCATACAAATCGTAATCAATATCTTGAACTAAACGCCACAAGAACATACAGTTTGGTCCAGCAGTGGACTTCGATGATTGAAACCTATGCTATAATAAATATAAACAAAAGTTTCACGAAAGTGAGGCTACATATATTTTTATCATAAAACTACAAAGAGAAGAAACTAATTTAGCATCAAAAATAGTACAAATAAATTAACAAGCTTTCGGAATAAATGTGGAGATTCAATTAATTTGTATTGTTTGAACAAGCCGTGTCATTTGGTATTTAAGCTCAAAATTTCACAGAGATTTTCACTTTCGCCAGTCAAACCTATTTCATTTTAGAATAAAATAATTATTGAAGTAGTTTTGTGAAGCTTTATATTTTTATCTGGCTTTTATCACCTACCACGGTGCACATACATAATATACTCTACATTTACTGGTTAGCTTCAATTGCTGAATATTAAAAAGGAAAGATATCCCCACTAATTATTGTAAATGGGAAAGTATGTTTGTTCGTTTGAAAACTGAGCAACGTGATTTTTTACATGGGTATAGTTGAGGACCTGGAAAATGAAAACTTTTTATCCCAGATGAACCAAAGGTTCCCGCGGGATATTTAAAATCTAACTCCATACGAACATCTCCAAAATCGCACGCAAAAGCTAGCTAGCTATTCGAAGATAACTGACAGTTATTTCTTTACGTTACCAATTTATTTTGCACCTTCTGTTCCCAATTTTATTTCGATTTTGATAGTTTTTAGCCAGGAAATTAGTATTATGGTTCCTGCGCGATTAAGTATCAATAAACCTAACTTCACACGGACGAAGTTGCATACAAAAGCTAATATAGTACGTAGCATTAAAAGCAATACAAGGATGACCGAATGTTGTCTGAAAGTTATAAGTTTAACCATCGACATTGGTGCTAATTCTTTACAATTAGCTCTAATAAACTCTCACAGCTCACAGGAAAGCTCTAAAATGATATAATGGTTGCTATCTTTCTCCGCAGGGAACATTGTGAAATGGTTGGCACTACTATATTTAGGCCTGTCACTAGTACCGAATTAAATATGAACTTAGTGAGAATCGGCAGGCTTAACTAGTCGTGTCATATATCAAAGATCATGTCCCGCTATTCATTAAAATACTTCAATATCAATTTTATAACAATGAGGATGTTATTCACTGTATAATTTAATTTCAACTAACAAATACGACAAACTGAGAGTCGCGGAAAGTTTCAGCGCGTGTTTCATAGCGTGCAACTTGACAGACGCAGTAAATTTAATACCTAACTCGGTAAAACTTTTTAATTTATACCTACTTGTCTTGATGTTATTTAACCAGACGATGTTGTGTTAAGGAACTTTATGATTTCAAAAGTAAAGTGTGTGATATTTTTATAATATTGTGCTCTAGTTAAACAATTTACCAACTGGTAGTGTATTCAACGCAATGTTGTATTGTCATATGCCTTACAAATCCCAGTCCCATTTCTGGGAAAAGGCCTTGTCTTTCATAGGAGAGATGAATCCGACACACTGCTCTTGTGTTCTTGCACTGATTTACTGTTGTAACTGTGACGTCCCCTGGGTCACAGCTAAAATCAGCGCCTGACATTGTATGACTTTTTGGCATATGACGCAGGGCATAGTGCTGAGCTCTGGGTGGTGTCACAGACGAAAGTGTTACTTTTGTATCTAGTTTTGTCCGTGACACCATTGATTTCTTGCTTTCTTTCTTGCTCTTTTGAGGGTAGGGGTTCTAGGTATAGATCTAAAGGTCGACCGTTAAAGGTCGAAGGGAGCGGGGGCGGGTAACGCTACACACGGAGTCAATAATCCAAAGATTTATCTCGAGATAGACATTGTTGGTAAAGAATTAAGTATTTATTTTTAAGTTTTAACATCTCTAACATCTCCCTCCGCTCCCTTCTTACCGGGCAGGCGATACGCGAGTTAAACAGTCGACCTATAGTGACCTATCTTTAGCTTCAAGAGTAGGTAGATACGAGTAGGTAAGTCTGTGCAGGTACTTTATGAGAAATACATTCTGAGATCTATCTACAGTTGTTTGTGTTGAATTCGTAAGTTGAAACCAATAAAATCAATAGCGCTTTTCAAGTAAGAGCTCCCGTTGACCTGCATAAACAGTGCGAATTTTCTTGTACAAACTCCTCTGTGGACTGAGGATACTGAGACATAGAGTATATTTTATAGCCATTCCCCTTTTTACTATCTCAATTTTAGAAGCGATGAGATGAGTATTTTATTTTTAAAAAACTGGCCAAGTGCGTGTCGGACCACGCGCAGTATAGGGTTCCGTAGTTGCAAATCACAAATATTATTGCTGACCTAGGATAGTGCTTTTATTTTATTTATGAGTATTGAATATATTTTGAGTTCCATGGTTAAAATACTATAATATACTACAAAATATGCAACTTAAACTATGTGTAATACCGTGAAATCCTCCAACTTTGACCATGTTTTATAGAAAATTGTTTGCCATACCAAAAAAATATAGGAAATAGTATTGATTTTATGACCTGAACGTAAAGAATACATGAGTTACTATGACTTAAGCATAAAAAATCTATAAAAAATAATTATTTTTGTACCTTAAAAGTAACTTAAAAGAGCGGCCAAAGTTAGGTCCACTTTCTGTCAACATTATCCACCGCTTATATCGGCTGAACTGCCCTATTTGCATTTCATTAAGAGCTATGGTAAAAAATCAGGCCATGGAAGGCAACAAAATAAAGTAAATCTCCAAAAGTGGCCATTCTAGCTTTTTATCACAGTGGCCAATGTTACCTGGTAATTTTTGCTAATTTCCATACAAGAGATTTTAGGGACTAGGGTTGACACAAGTAAAGATAAGCAAATTACAACACGGTTTTTTGCACAATTGTTTTATTTAAAATAAATACAATTAGTCGGAATTAGTCTTTTTCTTTGTTTCAGCCTAGATTTTACTATTCCATTGTTTCTGAAATAATAAAAATAATAATATTACGGGACAATCCACACACGGTCGTTTAGCCCCAAACTAAGCAATGCTTGTACTATGGGTACTAAACGACTGATAAACATACATAAACATATAGATATGACACCCAGACATGAAAACTACACTAGCGGCACGCTATGATGGCCGGTTTGACACATTACAATAGTGATGTGGAATGTCAATTTATTCTCGAACAAAAAACAATTAAGTTTTGTTTTTGTACCTGATTAAATAGGTTTAATAAAACAAAAATGTATATGTTTATTTAATTTATTTGAACGAACTGAATATTTGAATGAAAATGAATATACATACTTTATATGCACACAAGAAACATATGAATACAAAAGATACCAAAAAAGGTGCCACAAAAGGCCATAATTAATCAGATTCGTCCATACTACTATTTTCACTGTCGTCACTGCTATCATCACCTACATTAATAATTATATGTTCGTTTTCTATAATATTATCTATTTTCACATCTCTTTCATAATCTTCCCTTATTAATTTAACAGTTCTATTCACAACCTTTTCCCAGTCTCCTTTAGTCACATGTTCACAAGCTTCTTCTAATAATTTTAGCATTTTTTTTGTGGTAAATGGGGGTTCTGTATTGTGTCTTGCAGCATATCCCTTAATTTGAGCCCACACCAACTCAATCGCATTATACTCACAATGGTAAGGCGGTAACCGTATAACTCTGTGCCCATGTTCTAATGCTATTTCGTCAATGACGTATCGGATCTTGGTTGGTTTGTTTTCTTTTAAAAGACGTACTAATTCCGCTTTTAACATATTCATGTTTGCATCTACGCCATTTTTACGAAGCCATGCGACGATATCAGCTTTCTTTTGGGATTGGGCAGGTGGCTTGTCAATTTGCATCGAGTGGTATGGGGCGTTGTCCATAATTATAATAGATGGTTCAGGGAGGCTACACAACATTGAGGTAAACCATTCAGTAAACTTTTCTCCATTCATGTCTTCATGATAGTCTCCAGTGGTTTTTGACGCAAAAGCCATGAGAGAACCTTCGACAAACCCGTTGATGGTTCCGGCGTGACAAATTATAAGTCGCGATCCTTTTCCTACAGGAACTTTGGAAGTAGATGCTGCTGTGTCATCGTTCCAAGAACGGCCTACAGTATGGTTAGCATTAAGCCATGTTTCATCCAAGAACACAACATTTTGCCAATTTTTGATTTCTTTCACTTGCCGTAAAAAAGTATACCTTGCCATCGCTATATCAAATCTTTCCATCAATATTTTGCGTTTGTTACATTTTTTGTATCGAAATCCAATGGTCTTCAAAATCTTCGTTAAAGAACTTTCCCCACCGAAGAATAATCCAGCTTCCTTCAGTGAATGCACCAACTTTTTTCTTGTTGGATACTCCTTCTGTAAATAGTAGTCGTAAACATGTCTTCGGATAGCATCGGCATCAAAGCTATCGATGCCTACGACTGGTTTTGCTCGTTTTCTCTTTTTTGGTGTGTGAAGTTTATTTTCTTCTGTGCCAGTCTCGCCATATTTTTTTTTAGTTATCCGTCTAACAGTTCGTTGTCCAATATTAAGCGCATCAGCTACGCGTTCAACCACTGACGTTATAGGTAAAATTGGCCCTCCATTTTGAGCTTCACGATCGAAATAGTTACGAAGGCGTATTACGAACTCACGTGTCTGACTATTTAGAACAGTTCTCTGCGTACGTTCGGTCATATCGACGAAATCCACAACAAAGGGCTTGAACAGAGTCCAAATTAACGAGCAAGGGTCAACAGTAATGCAGTATCAATATTTGAAATCCAAAGCCAGGTCAAAACTATATCACAATCGCATTGCACTGACAGTTTATACTTTTCGAAGCAACGTCAATTCGAAACTGCTTTGTTTTGCATTGAGCATTGACGCGAGTTTGCCGGAGGTAGTAGTTGTGCTAGCCAGCGATCCTATGTGACGATCGTATTAGATTCCATTTTTAAAAATTTTCAATTTAGAAAACCAAATGCCGAGTTGTGGTATATATCATATAAAAATAAAAATTTTACCTTTTGTATGAAACAGCTGATATTTTTTTGCGATTTCAGAGGTTTGTCCACATAGTGAAAATTGTTCATATTCACAAGTACATTCACCCCTTAAATGGTGCAAACTGATTTTTCTACACTTGTATACATTTTAGAAATCAATTTAATAAATAAATTTTGAGTCCTAAACCTAAAACTACATTCGATAAAATTTATGAATCTCTGCACATCACTATCGTCAATAAAGTAATACAATTATTTCCTTCAAAGTCGTTATCAATTAATACGGAACTTCATGAGCGGACAAACGTCAAACCGGCCATCATAGCGTGCCGCTAGTATAACAGACATGCTCATGCACACAAATGATGGTTTAGGGCAGGAATCGAACCCGCGACCTTTGGTTCAGAAAGCAGGGTCACTATCACTGAGCTAACGGGCCTGTCGAAATGAAATAAATAAAAAATAACCCAATGTTAAATACTTATACAGGGTTATTGGTAACTAACGTATAACCTTCAAACCATAAATACAGCCCGTCAAAATGAACAACTTTTTCTACGGGACCAATGCTGGGAACTCAAAGATCTTTCGCATTGTCATACAAATTGCTGGTCCGGCCAAACACTTTTGTATGAAAATGTCGATTATTTTTCGAGCTTCCAGCATTGGTCCCGTAGAAAAAATTGACCATTTTGACGGGCTGGTTTGAAGGTTATGCGTTAGTTACAAATGACCCTGTATAGTTTTTGTTATTTGCGAAAATATAATCGCGTTGAAAATGTAATGGAAAGGTAAAATCAACAAAAACTTGGAGTTTTTGTATATTATATTATATTCGGATTAGTATATATTGTATTATATTCGGAGCATGCAGTCGATCATACTAGGTACCGAATCACTAATTGTAATTTTAAATTACAATGTAAATTAATATGTATTTCACTAACTCACCATTATGCAACGTAAAGCTAATAAAGATAAAAAAAAATTACAGCGAAAACCTCAATAGCATAATAACTTTTCTTTACTACACTAGCGGCACGCTATGATGGCCGGTCTGACGTTTGTCCGCTCATGAAGTTCCGTATTAATTGATAACGACTTTGAAGGAAATAATTGTATTACTTTATTGACGATAGTGATGTGCAGAGATTCATAAATTTTATCGAATGTAGTTTTAGGTTTAGGACTCAAAATTTATTTATTAAATTGATTTCTAAAATGTATACAAGTGTAGAAAAATCAGTTTGCACCATTTAAGGGGTGAATGTACTTGTGAATATGAACAATTTTCACTATGTGGACAAACCTCTGAAATCGCAAAAAAATATCAGCTGTTTCATACAAAAGGTAAAATTTTTATTTTTATATGATATATACCACAACTCGGCATTTGGTTTTCTAAATTGAAAATTTTTAAAAATGGAATCTAATACGATCGTCACATAGGATCGCTGGCTAGCACAACTACTACCTCCGGCAAACTCGCGTCAATGCTCAATGCAAAACAAAGCAGTTTCGAATTGACGTTGCTTCGAAAAGTATAAACTGTCAGTGCAATGCGATTGTGATATAGTTTTGACCTGGCTTTGGATTTCAAATATTGATACTGCATTACTGTTGACCCTTGCTCGTTAATTTGGACTCTGTTCAAGCCCTTTGTTGTGGATTTCGTCGATATGACCGAACGTACGCAGAGAACTGTTCTAAATAGTCAGACACGTGAGTTCGTAATACGCCTTCGTAACTATTTCGATCGTGAAGCTCAAAATGGAGGGCCAATTTTACCTATAACGTCAGTGGTTGAACGCTTAGCTGATGCGCTTAATATTGGACAACGAACTGTTAGACGGATAACTAAAAAAAAATATGGCGAGACTGGCACAGAAGAAAATAAACTTCACACACCAAAAAAGAGAAAACGAGCAAAACCAGTCGTAGGCATCGATAGCTTTGATGCCGATGCTATCCGAAGACATGTTTACGGCTACTATTTACAGAAGGAGTATCCAACAAGAAAAAAGTTGGTGCATTCACTGAAGGAAGCTGGATTATTCTTCGGTGGGGAAAGTTCTTTAACGAAGATTTTGAAGACCATTGGATTTCGATACAAAAAATGTAACAAACGCAAAATATTGATGGAAAGATTTGATATAGCGATGGCAAGGTATACTTTTTTACGGCAAGTGAAAGAAATCAAAAATTGGCAAAATGTTGTGTTCTTGGATGAAACATGGCTTAATGCTAACCATACTGTAGGCCGTTCTTGGAACGATGACACAGCAGCATCTACTTCCAAAGTTCCTGTAGGAAAAGGATCGCGACTTATAATTTGTCACGCCGGAACCATCAACGGGTTTGTCGAAGGTTCTCTCATGGCTTTTGCGTCAAAAACCACTGGAGACTATCATGAAGACATGAATGGAGAAAAGTTTACTGAATGGTTTACCTCAATGTTGTGTAGCCTCCCTGAACCATCTATTATAATTATGGACAACGCCCCATACCACTCGATGCAAATTGACAAGCCACCTGCCCAATCCCAAAAGAAAGCTGATATCGTCGCATGGCTTCGTAAAAATGGCGTAGATGCAAACATGAATATGTTAAAAGCGGAATTAGTACGTCTTTTAAAAGAAAACAAACCAACCAAGATCCGATACGTCATTGACGAAATAGCATTAGAACATGGGCACAGAGTTATACGGTTACCGCCTTACCATTGTGAGTATAATGCGATTGAGTTGGTGTGGGCTCAAATTAAGGGATATGCTGCAAGACACAATACAGAACCCCCATTTACCACAAAAAAAATGCTAAAATTATTAGAAGAAGCTTGTGAACATGTGACTAAAGGAGACTGGGAAAAGGTTGTGAATAGAACTGTTAAATTAATAAGGGAAGATTATGAAAGAGATGTGAAAATAGATAATATTATAGAAAACGAACATATAATTATTAATGTAGGTGATGATAGCAGTGACGACAGTGAAAATAGTAGTATGGACGAATCTGATTAATTATGGCCTTTTGTGGCACCTTTTTTGGTATCTTTTGTATTCATATGTTTCTTGTGTGCATATAAAGTATGTATATTCATTTTCATTCAAATATTCAGTTCGTTCAAATAAATTAAATAAACATATACATTTTTGTTTTATTAAACCTATTTAATCAGGTACAAAAACAAAACTTAATTGTTTTTTGTTCGAGAATAAATTGACATTCCACATCACTATTGTAATGTGTCAAACCGGCCATCATAGCGTGCCGCTAGTTTAGTAGATGGCAGCCCTAGTGCTTATTTGACAACGGCCAATGTTTACACCCAAGGTACGAAGAATCTGTTTGTAACATTGGTCGCTATCATTTCTCAAACAAAAAAACCGATCGTAACTTATTATGCATATCAAAACGTTCTCCTGACATCATTTCATAACATATTCAAGAACTACTCACCCAGGCTTCATTTTAACAGGATATCAGTCAAAAATCCCAAAGTAAAAATTGGTCTGCACTTCACTGATGTCACTTTGACCACGGCTGACAGCTGACAGACAACTGAATGACGTAAGCAAACAAACTGTCATTTAATGTTGCCAGAAATATAATCTATTTTCTACCACAGATTACAAAATGTGCCGGTTTTACACCATTCCAGTACTACAAGCTAATTTAGTTATTTTTTTGTTTTGGCCAATGTTACCCTTAGAGTCCAAAGTTGGAGGATTTCACGGTACCTAACCTAGAAAAAACAGATATAACTCCCCCTAATTAGCCGTGATAGTTTTCCTATAAAATTCTTTACGTATACTACTGCTGTGAATTTTTTCATGTATCCTATAAATAAACATTAAACAGTTCCTCCTAAGGAACATTATTTTTTAATTCATCAATTTTTAAATAAATATCATTAAAACTGAAACTCAAAGGTTATTAAATTCCAATATCTGGGTGACCGAGCTTTGCTCGGTTTTTTTTTTTTGGTAAATCGTGTTTTTTGGAAATTATATACATTTGGAAAAAAAATTAAAAAAAATAATAATGAAATTCATAGAGGAATATGTCTGGACTCGAACCCGAGTCTTCGTTTCAGGAACGCCCGATTTCTCTGAGCTATCGGATAATCATAAGTGATGGCGAAATTTATCTTCGTATTCCAATGATATTGTAAGGGGTTTTTCATTGCCTGGAAACACGAATAAAACGACCTTTTCTAAAAATGAAACCTAGCTAGATCGATTTATCGCCCCCGAAAACCCTGCATACTTAATTTCATGAAAGTCGTTGGAGCCGTTTTCGAGATTCAGAATATATATATATATAAATATATATATATATATATATACAAGAATTGCTCGTTTAAAGGTATTAGATAGGTATTATATAGATAGATAGATAGATAGATAGATAAGTTTGGGCGCACAAAATGTACATACAGTACTCTCCAACCTTACAGCTTAAACCATGAAATTCCGTTTAATGAATGGTTCAAGTTTAGTTGACGCAACCGCAAACTTGCTTCATTAGTTGTAGAAATAATGCCCAAATTATGTAACATCAGCCTAAGTTAAGCCATAAAGCAACAAAATTAGCATAGCGTAATACATATCTTCTTCTTCTATCTATCTTCTATATAAATAAAAATGAATGTTGGTAAGCGCATAACTCAAGAATGGATGGACCAATTCGGTTAATTTATTTTTTTGTATGTTCCTTAAGTTCCACGGAAGGTTTTAATACAAAAAAAAAACAAACTAAATTCACGCGGACGAAGTCGCGGGCATCAGCTAGTTATTATTATATAACGTCACAATTTTAGTATATATCTAATAAAATACGTGGTATCCTACTAATATAAAAATTATTAAATTCTCTATAATAATCTTAAATGAAGATCTTAGTAATTTATAAAATAAATATGAATTTACTAAATATAACGTAAGTGTTGCCTAATTTTTTAAACTATTCATTAAAAATAAACGATCATAATCGTTTATAGAGATAAGAAAAGCAGATGCAGACAGAGGCTTCTAAATATAATCACTTAGTGCCGATTTCACCAACGTCGAGTGATGTTTAACCGAGAAATAATTTGGACGTTTAGACAGATTTTGTATTGGAAATCTGCCAAAATATCAAATTTACGCTCGGACAAGACTTATTTTACGTTGGTGAAATCAGCTTTAGAAGTTTTATATAGCTCATTAATCCAGTAGAGGTTGGGTTAGGTTAGTTCTCTTGGGACACCTAAGAAAAGTGGATTTCTAATATTATACAAAAAAATTCTATAATCCAGTAAGTAGGTAGGTACTCTGTATTGTATTATCTATCTAGTAGAGTTTGCCCGAGACTTCGAGTAGAATTAGGTGGTTAAAATATCCCGCGGGAACCCTTTGTTTTCCCAGAATATAATAAGTCTATGCAACTCTCCAGGTCCACTACCGTACGTCTGCGCCTTTGCGGCGTGATTGAAAGACACACCAACAAACAAACACACTTTGGATCTTATAATAGTGAGAAATTTGATTTTTGAATTGAACTTTTACCATTTAACTGAAGTGGTTCACAACAGATCAATTCGTGCATTAATTCATTCCAAAGAAGTAAAACTCGCACAACGCAGGAAAGTATTCCATTTATCTTCCGGGCTGAAGGAAGCACTTGAAAAAATGTTTCCAACTCGTGGTCGGCTTTACACTAGACGGTTATATTACACTTTTTATTTATAGACTATTACCACAATGGCTCTTGTGTGAGATTTTTTATAAAATAACAAGCATTTACCTTCTCGCATTTTTTACCCGACAACGGCAAAGCCAAAAAGAAAGGTTGTGATTTTAGCAGTCTATGTATGTATGACGTATGTATGTATCTATGTGACTATTTTTATATAGGTGATTTAAATAGCGAGCAAAAAGCAG
Organism: Oeneis ivallda; assembly: GCA_029955525.1. Taxonomy (NCBI): domain Eukaryota; kingdom Metazoa; phylum Arthropoda; class Insecta; order Lepidoptera; family Nymphalidae; genus Oeneis; species Oeneis ivallda. The sequence goes on along the minus strand of JARPMR010000006.1, from coordinate 18,003,424 downwards.
GCGGTCTCCTGGTGTTAAGTGATTACCCCCATCCCATGAACATTAATATTTTGGAGCACCAGAGGCATCGCCAATGTGTTGCCGGCATTTGAGTAATTTTTTGGTAGAAGTGCAGTGGGAACCGATGTGAGGGTGATATTTGCATACTTTTTACATATTTTATTATTTATACATACTTATTACTTAATTATAGTTAGGTCCACGCACACGAAATTATCCTCATGCCAATACTAATTTCAACAACATCGAATAATACTTAACTCGAGAGAGAACTCGAGGCAGTTATTCCAGGAATACTATCTTTCCTACATATTTTCATCATGGCCTAACTTGGGACTAAAATTGCTACTCGTGAGTAAATCATGACTGAGTAAATATGGAGAGTAAAATAATTTTCCTGCTATAGTTATTCTCTAGAATAAATTCAAATTCAAAATTTCAGGTAGGCCAACCTGTGGCTCTTATTATGACGATTCAAAACTCTACCACCAGTTCAGATTGAAGATTCTGCCGAGAAGAGGCGGCAAGAAACTCAGAAATATTATATTAAGAAAGTGAAATCGAGTTTAGGAAAAATAAAATATCGTGTAAGAAATAATATTATATTATTAATAAATATTTTATTTTTATTTGTTCGTATTAATTTGTATTCAAACATTCGCTTCTATTAGTTGGACGTGATTCTTGTAGGAAGATAAATTATGTCTGTATTGGAAATGGAAATGGGGCGACATAAATTGGCCTCTCAGTGAATAGCTGCGCTCAGTCGGGAATTGATAATGGAAAAACAGTGAACCAAACTGTTATTAATTTTTTCTTCATACGTGCAGCTCATGGTTTTGAACAAAAATTTTAGTGCACTTTTCGACTTAACATACTTAATTATCTGTTTTATACTTTTATATAATTATCTACTAGCTGACCCAGCGAACTTCGTACCGCCACTACTTATAAATGAAAAATTAGTTAAATAAACATTTTCCAGTGGACCAAATTGTGAATCAAACCATCCTCGAATCCCCTTGAACTCACACAAAAACAATTCATCAAAATCGGTCCAGCCGTCTAGGAGGAGTTCAGTGACATACACACGCACACACGAAATATATATATTAAGATGTAAGTATAATTAATAAAACTGTAGAGGCATCATATCCGTAGTAACATTTTTTATTCTATAAAAAGTTTACCTTAACTGCGATCTCACCTAATGGGAAGTGACGATGCAGTCTAAGATGATAACGGGCTAACACAGAAGGGTATGAATTTCCCCTAATTGATTTCTATACGCTATCTAATCGTACCGGAACGCTAATTCGCTTGGTGCCACGTTTTGACGGCGGGGTGGTGAGTAGCAACGGCCAGACCAGAGCAGAGACTCAGAGATTATAAATTCACACAGCTACTATACTTACCTAGATGTCGAAATGTACTGTGCATTTCAATTTCTCTTTTTGCAAAATCCAAAAATCTTTCAAATCCTGGAATTATGAATTGGGACGGACGTAAAAGCGTTCATAGTTTCCGAAAGGCCTAGTTGTTACGGAAATGGCAAAGAGACGAAAATTCCTGTTCAGTCAGTGGCCGGAGAGATAAATAGCGCTTTTGAATTCACTTCCACATCTCTTTAGGAACCTTTGCTGAATTCTGCAGATTAATTATCATTATAGAGTGCGTTGCTTTTCAACGATTACGGGATTTGTGTTTTGTATTTTGGGTACCCAAAATACAATACGTTTGCTTATAAAAGTAATCAAACGTTTTTTGAAGCGCATTGGGAATACTTATTAATACTAACTACTAAGAATCCCGAATATAATATATCTTCTATCTATCTATATAAATAAAAATGAATGTTGGTAAGCGCATAGGTAACTCAAGAATGGATGGACCAATTCGGTTAATTTATTTTTTTGTATGTTCCTTAAGGTCCACGGAAGGTTTTAATAATTAATAAATAATAATAAAATAAGGTTTTAATAATAAAAAAAATTATAATAGATAAGTTGGCGGTACGAAGTTCGCCGTGTCAGCTAGTATGAAATAAAAAATAGCCTTTGTCACTCTGTCCTCAACTATACCCATGTAAAAATCACGTCAATCACACCGTAGCGAAGCACTGTAGCAATCATTTTTAGGGAATCGCACAGCAGAGTTCCGAAAAAATTGAGCTGTCGTACTACCTCCTACCTGCCTAATAAAGCGTTTGTAATAAAAACGTACAGTCGAAAAACGAGTAAAATCAATTTACTTAGCTACCTACTTCCAAGTAAAGAACGTAATAAAATTTGTTTCTAATTAAAAATAATTGGCATGAAACACTCAACCCTTAACAGCGGCCGCCTACCTCTTGGCCGAAATTTAACTGTAGGTATGCGATATTTCTTTGGTATTTAAAAATGTTACAAAAAATTTCAGGCTCTTTTAATTTGATTAATTTTATGGTCCCGTTGTTCGCAGCGACGTCGCTTAAAACATGCTTAAAATAATCTTCGTACCTACTTTTAATAATAACTAGATGATGGTGATAGGTGATGATAGAAGGTTTCGTGATGAATCGGTGACCTTTCGCTTTTATTTAAATATAGATAGTATTTGCGGACCCTTATTATTTTTACAAAAAAAAAAAACACAAACTAAGGAATTCTTCATTTAGTAATTAAACGAATATCCGTTACTCAATGATTGAATAATTAATACCACACAAGTAGGTATAGGGAGACGTGAACGACATGACAACTCGAAGCAGAATGGCCCCTGTCGTCGATACTCGTTGGCTTTTATGGAATTGATGAACGGCGCAGCTAGGTAGTTTTTATAAAAATCTACCCTCAGCTAACAATAGATAACAACGAGAAACTGTAATCCTACTTCCTACTAATCCTACTAATATAAATGCGAAAGTTTGTGAGGATAGATGGATGAATGTTTGTTACTCTTTCACGCCACAATGAATCAACTAATTTGGCTGGGAATAGTGATAGCTCATTACTTTTTATCCCGGAAAATTAAGAAATTCCCGCGGCAATTAAAAACCTTATTGCACGCGACCCAAGTCGCGGGCAACATTTAGTAATCGTTAAATTGAAATATAGAAATATTACGACGTTTTCAGGCTTGCAAATTGCAATTTGTAGGTCTAAGTACTTAGCATTTCACTTTGCCAGTGGCGACTAGTAAGTACCTACTTAGTTTCAAGTAAAATAAGCACTTAGAATTTTACTTGAGAAAGTCTTTTGATCATGTATTCCTATTGCACTATGACATTTCCCTACTCAACATCCTGCTAGATGCTAGAAACAGAATTCTCTTGATGCATTATGAGAACCCTTCATTGTCCCATAACCCCGTGCTTGACCTAGTTGATGATTGTAAGGCTGTATACATCGGGAAAAACTTGTTTAACAGATGGCTCTTATTACTAAAACTATAAAGGCTATTTTTGAACAAAATCTGAACTTTTCGAGCCATATTCCTTTATTTAAAATACCTTTTAATACAACCTTTCAATGAGCGCAGGTCTCCTCTGAGAGACAGATTTATAGACCATAGTCCTCCATGCTGACCCAATGCAAATTGGTAGACTGCACACACCAATGTCCCACTAGTCGTTCGGTCCCTCTAAGTGGACCGACGACATTAAACAAGTCGCAGGGAGCCGCTGGATTCAGGAGGCGCAAGACCGAAGCCTGTGGAAGTCCATGGAGACCTTCGTCCAGCAGTAGACGTCTTTAGGTTAATTAAGAAGAAGAAGAAGACACACCTTTGAGAATATTATGGAGAGCACTCAGGTTTCCTCATGAACGTACCTTCACCGTTGAAGCGTGTGATATATTTTAATTGCTTAAACGCATTTAACTGAAAAGTCAGAGGTGCGTGACCGGAATTGAACCCGCGTCCCCCCGAATAGGAGATCGCAGTCCTAACCACCAGGCTATCACTACTCTAAGTACTCACTGCTACGGGGTATTGTAAAGAAAACTAATTAAGGCAAAAGTGAGCGTTACCCACAGTATCCATGTAGGTAGGTATTTTGAACATTATTAAGAAACACGAAAAGCTATTGGATCGCAAGCAGAGGCGCAGTGCGCACTTATTAAATTTAAATCTTGCATCCACATCGGCTTTTATAGAGCCTACAAACTGCCCATAGGAAACCTTTTTATAGCGAATTGCGCAGAATAACGCGCTATAAAGCGGACTTTTACTACGTACTATTACGATATTTAGGTGCATTTTCCGTTGCTTAAGATAAAAAAAGTATTCGATTTTAATCTAACAAGTATAAGAAACCTGTTATAATAGTGCTATATATACATAAATAAACATTTATGTAATTATTAATCGCATGATTTTTTATTTGAAATGGCAGCCCAATTTGTTTTATAAATAAAGTCTGCCCATGTCTTTTTAACACTAACTTATAGCTAAACACTTGTTAGTCGGAGCAACGGATCCGTTTCAATCCGACGTCGTTCCGATGCTCCGTTGCTGCGTGATTGATTGAAGGACACACCAACAAACAACACATTTTCACATTTATATAATACTAGTGGTTCGCCCCGAACTGAGACCTGGCGGTAACTGTTTCCCATAATTACTTATTCATTCAATGACGATCAAAACTGACATTATTTTCATACAATACATTTCATACAATGACGACCTTAAAGTTAGAAACATAAGGACGTCATTGTATGATATCATCTTCTTTATTTACCAATAAACGCCCCCTGTTGAAAAAAGGTCTCTTACATGGACTTCCACAAGTCTCGGTCTTGCGCCGCCTACATCTAGCAGCTCCCTGCGAGGCTGCGGCACGTTTGATGTCGTTGGTCCACCTAGTGGGGGTACTCCAACACCTTGGTACTCCAACGACCAATCAGCTCTTGGAACTGTGTGCCACGCAAATTTCCACTTCAGTTTCGCGACTCGCTGAGCTATGTCGATTGTCGGTGGCTTTGGTTCTCCTACAGATCTCATTTCTGATTTGATCTAGCAGGGATACTCTCGCAGGGATAGGGATTGTATATTATGTGACATGTCAAAGTAATCACATCACATCACACATCGTATCACACTACTTAAAATTATAAAGGTGAAAGTTTGTGAGTCTGTGTGTATGTTTCTTACTCTCACGCAAAAACTACTGGACGGATTTGGCTTAAATTTGGAATGGAGATAGGTCATACCCAGGATTAACACATAGGCTACAATTTATCCCGGAAAAGTAAAGAGTTCCCGCGGAAATCAAAAACCTTAATCCACGCGGACGAAGTCGCGGGCATCGTCTAGTATTGAAATAATACCACTAAGCATAGGCGGAACGGAAGGGCCCTGTCGCAGTAAAAATCTTGACGATGTAATGTAGGCTATACCTACTTACGCTCGCCTTAAGTACATCCGGGTAATGGCACTATTTTAAACTACCTACCTAATAGTGTCTATAAACACTCCCGCCATTTTAACAGTTTGCGAAGCGCAGATGTTGACTTTCACGAGGTGTCGGTATCATCATAAAATGAGCGTCAAGACATAAGAGCTAGTACATCGACATTTCACGTGAGAAATCCGTAAAATGTTAATGACCACTCCGCCTTATATCATGCTCTATACGTACCTACTTATGTCTATTTGACATTGGGAAAAAGATTAAGGGCTAATAATTCTAATACTGTTTATGATTAATACTTGAACCTTAATTTCAAGCCTCAGCCCGGTTAAACAATCAAAGAGCGGATTGAAATCTGAAAAGTTTCAGTTCAATTGCGGGACCAGGATTAGTAGTTGATCGCGCATTACTACCAATCCTTAATCTATGTGCGGGACCATCTGCACAAATATAAAATCTAGTACTTAATGCTAACACATTACTCAGCACACTCAGGCGCAGGCCACCCCTAAAATTAAGCTAACTCGGCTTAGCTCAGACCGGGATCTTTTCAGAGGTACTTGGTTCGCATAGCTTCGCTTACGCCCTTACTTAGTACACCAACGCGTTCGTATGCGGCAGCAAATCTCTGCGAAACTATTGCGGTAGCGAAACATCAGCGGAACGTTAGCACACTGCAGTTTTTGCGCAAATAAATATTATTGTAGCTTAGCTTTCTTGGACTTGGGTGTGGACATCATTTCGGGATGTTGTCTTATTCATCGCTTTCAGATTCTGAAGAGGACGAATTGTTGTTGGTGGCGTCGGTATTAAAAAGAAAAGAAAGCGTAGAATCTGGGTGCATGAAATAAACCAGAAACGAAGGAAACTTGGAGGAAATAAACAATGCTACCAACCAACTGCATATGATTCGGAATAACTTCAAATTAAATTCAAAAATATTTCTATTTTTCCCGCGTCTATTATGCGAAAATCTGTCTGCTCGGATAGAACGCGTTGTGACGCCGTGCGATGCGAAACACTACTAGCAAAACGTTTCGCTTTTCGCAGTTACTTAAGCGAAAGAGTACCAACAAGGACGCCACTATCTCATCTCGCTATACAATAATGGAGTGAGATATATACTTAGGCAACACGCTGCCAACAACTTAAGTTTTTTCGTTGTTTCGCTGTCGCATATGAACGCGCTGGTGTACTAAGGGCGTTATTAGTAGCCATAACAGGTTGAAAAGGCTAAGTAAGAATAGCGAATATTAGCTGTCTGTAAAAAATGGCTATATTTTGACGACCTCCCTGGCGCAGTGGTGAGCGCTGTGGTCTTATATCTGGGAGGTCTCGGGTGCGATTCCCGGCGGGGTCAATTTGGGAATTTATAATTTCCGAGTTGTCTCTGGTCTGGTCTGGTGGGAGGCTTTCGCCGTGGCTAGTTACAACACTACCGTCAAAAACGTGCCGCCAAGCGATTTAGCGTTCCGGTACGATGGCGTGTAGAAACCGATTAGGGTTATGGGTTATATTTTCACTGCCATACCCCTTACAAGTTAGCCCGCTACCATCTTAAATTGCATCGTCACTTACCATCAGGTGAGATCGCAGTCAAGGACTATCTTGTGATCGAATAAAAAATAAAACAAATAAAAAATATATATTTTGACCCTTTAATTCGCAACAGTTCTAAACAACATAATAGGTATGTTAGCAGCGACAGAACGCTGCTTTTTACATTTTACCATTTAATTTTAAACAACGCTTAAGTTAAGCTTTAAATTCCTACTTTAACCTCCCGCTATAATCCCTCAGGAAATGTGGTCTTTCTGTTACGGATACTAATACAATGCAATTAGTTTTAGTCCAATTTATAGTTTTCCATTTATTTTCGTTCCTTCGTTACAGCTTTTTATTTTCTTTATTCAATCCGACTTCGTTGGAAAGCTAAGCACAAACAAGTGTTCCTAATTACTTTCTCTATTTTATTAATAGATCAAAACACGGGAAGACCAATAATGGATTTTACTGAGCAGGTAAAAACGTCTAGGTTGACGAATCTACAGAAAATCGGAGACTGACATACTTACCTACCTACATATTATTGAGTGGAAGCAGTTTTTATCGATGACGTTTACCAATTTATGTAGACGAATTTTAAATACAGAAAGTGTTTTGGTTAAGCAAAACCTGTGCTTGACTGATTTAACAAAATATTCAAAATTTCTTATATAAAAACCTATCATCAAGTAGTTACATACCTCCACATGAAGAAATTTTCCGATTTTACTTGAATTACTTAATTTAAGCAGTGATAATGTAATCCCTCCTCTCTCTTCTACAAACGCACCGCCCGCCACCGAAAGCAATTTCACCCTCACCACCTGGGTGCCTGGAGCAGCACTTCGACCATCCACTGTGCCAGATCTTTTTTCCACGCACTACCAAACTGTGGAACCAACTCCCTTCGACGGGGTTCCCGCTTAATTACAACATGGGGCTATTCAAAGGGCGGACCAATAAATTCCCGAAAAGCCGGCAACGCATTGGTGGTTCCGGGCGGCGGTAATCACTTAACATCAGGTGACCCGCCTGCTCTTTTGCTCGCTATTCATTTATAAAAAAAAATGTAAGCAGTGATAGCCTAGTGGTTAGGACTGTGGTCTACTATTCAGAGGGTCGCAGGTTCGATTCCGGGTACGCACCTCTGACTTTTCGAAGTCAAGTGCGTTTAAGCTATTAAATATCACTTGCTTCAAGAGTGAAGACAAAAATCGTGAGGAAATTTGCACATCTGAGAGTTCTTCATAATGTTCTCGAAGGTGTGTGAAGTCCGCCAATTCACATTGGGCCAGCGTGGTGGACTATGGCCTTCTCTGAGAGGAGATCTGCGCTTAGTAGTGAGCCGTTGATGGGTTGCCAATGACGACTTCATATAAAATAGCAGTACCGGCGGGATTCGAACCCACATCTTTCTGGGAATTTGCCCTGATTGTATTGACCACGATGCCGCTTGAATCGGTCTTCTTTCAAATCGGTACACCACGGTCAACTCGCTCAGGGCGCGATTTCCACAGATCTTATTTAAAAAGCACTTAGGTATTTAAAAGTTTATTTGACATTATTTCTATAGGTAGTTTAGTAGTTTTTAGATGATATCAAAGGCACATTATGCCGCCGGCTTCACAACATTTAAACGAAGTCGCTAGGCTTCTGTCATGCTATTAAAAAGACGCCTGGCGTAAGCAGTCAATTTTGCAAAGATATAGCCAGTGACTTATTCCAGCGGTTTATTTAACTTATTTTATCACATAAGAATGTAATAGGCAAGCAAGTTTTACGAATACGAAAGCTTTAAAACTTGTTACATTTCCCCGGCAACTCAATCTCGGGGGAGTTCGAAAGGTATCGCGACTCTGCATAAGCAGGTCAACGACAGCTCCAACTTGCAAAGTACTATCGATTAAAGTTCGTTCTGATTTATGGGTTCTGAATAAAAATACTATTGAAACTGTTAATTGGAAATACTGTAGTTTTTATTAGGGTTCCGTACCAAAATTGTAAAAATAATAAATTTTCATTAATTGGGCAAATGTAAATGTATGTATCGAACAATATTATACCTAAACACATCAAAAGTGTCTAGGGATCAAGCATTTTTATGCGGATTTCTTGAGATTGAGATGTGGCTTTGTAATAAATTTATGATTTTATAAATTTATATGGATCCTTTTTGGTGCATTTGATAATTTGAATCAGGAACTTTCAATCAAATTCGAGTAAAAGATGAAAATCAGCTGTCAATATTTTCCCTATAAAAACATACAACGCATTGAAGACATTATTAGTGCTACTGTTTCCCTACTACTGATTAAAACCAACGTTATTATGGAGCGGCGACGTCATTTAAGCAGGGAAGAAATGCTCAGAGCCGTGGGAATGATAGAAGCTGGTTCCCGGCAACGTACTGTGGCTTTAGCTCTGAATACAAGTCAGAGTGTTATCAGTCGACTTTGGACACGTTACCGAAGCACTGGTACCGTGGCTGAGCGCCATGGAGGATGGTATCGCTGCACCACACGGAGACAAGACCGATACATTCAAATCTTAACTCGAAGAGCTCTAACAATAACCGCCATGATGTTAGCCGTGAGGCTTCATCACTCTTCAGGGAACTTAATTAGCGACCAAACAGTCAGAAACCGCTTGCATGAAGTGAACCTTCATTCCCGAAGACCGCTACGGGTACCACCTATAGCAATGCACAATCGTAGGATTCGATATCAATGGGCTCTTGAACACAGAAATTGGGCAGAAGAACAATGGCGTTTCGTGTGCTTTTCTGATGAGTCTCGTTTTGGTATGAGACCGGATACAAGACGTATACGACACTGGAGAACCCCTGGACGCCAACAGCGATTAAAATCCTGCCAGGAAGTCCATCCTTATAGTGGTGGAACCATCATGGTATGGGCGGGTATTTGGATCGGCGGAAGAACTGAGTTGATTTGGATCAGAGGCAACCTCAACGCTCAAATTTATGCTGAGACGATTGTATCAGACGTCATCGTTCCTCTACAAGTGCAAATCGGTCCCTTGTTTCAGTTAATGCATGAAAATGCACGACCGCACACCGCAAGAGTTGTAAGACAGACTCTCGCCGCAGCTAACATCAATGTCCTGCCCTGGCCTGCTCAGTCGCCAGACTTGAACCCGATTGAGCATACATGGGATATGCTAAAGAGAAGAGCTCTGCCGAATATGGAGGGTATCCAGTGGCAAGAAGACCTTTTTTTGTTGTTGCAACGGACATGGGCGGCCATTCCACAGCGTGATTTGGATGAACTCATTTTGAGTATGCCAAACCGATGTTCTTGTGTTGTTAGTGTTCGCGGTAGAAACACGGATTATTAATTGTTTAAGTTACCCAATAAAATTTTAAAGAAAACTGTTATTTCAGTCTTTTTTTCGAACTTTAATGTTAGTGGTTCAAATGTCAAAAATCCCTTTATTAGGAAAATGGCAAATTTCTTTATTAATGCAAAGGTGACTTGGTTTATCGTTACTGTGACAAACGAAAACACTTTATTTGATGAATCCTTAAAGAAAATTTTAATTAATATCAATCAGGAGAAAAGTTATTGCAAAAATATATGTTGATCCCTAGACACTTTTGATGTGTGTATATATAGCACATAGGCTACATTTTATCCCGGAAACTTAAAGGATTTCGCAGGCATCATCTTGTAGAGTCATAAAACGCTCTCTATGAAACTACGCTACCTTGTTTCAAGAAAACATTCTACTTATAGTGATGTCTATTCTTGGACTTTTAACTAGAATAATAATAACATTATATAGCTTTAGCTAAAGTAAAGTAGTGGTATATTACGGTACTTAATAGGATGAGATCTTCTTAATCATAATAGAATGGAATAAATGGAGAAGATAAAGAAGATAATATACCTACAACAAAAAAAAACTTAAAAAGAAAGCCCGAAGGTTATCCGAGTGCTATTTGTTTTTATTTTAATTTTAATAAGACATCGCTCCAAAAGAAATGAGACATAAGGACTCGAAAGCGTTCAAGTCAGAGCAGAAATGACAGATGAAATGGTCGGCATAAATTACATCTCTCGCGCCCTCCTCGAGCCGGACCCCCGAGGGTGCTTGTCATAATAGAACCGCCCCGCTAAATGAAACGACGGCAATTCGTTTCATGGTTCCTTTTTTTCCTTATTGATTTTAGTGTTAGAAAATTAGGATGCAGGACGGCCTAGTCTCTTAATGCTTATAAAAAGCTTCTTTAATATTAAATGACGATACCTACTTTGATACTGAATAATATCTAACCGCGCTGAGAAAATGCCAACATATTAAAATAAAACTTATGCTTCCGCACTTATAGACATTCATTAAAAAAAATTTATGCGTCAATAACTAATTAAAAAACTTTCTGAAGAACATTGCAATGTTTTTTTCACTGTCATTAATAGCAAGTGATATTCAATTACTTAAATTAATTAATTAAAATGCACATAGCTCCGAATATAGTTAGAAGAAGACAGAGGAGGACGAATTATTATCACCACTATAAATAAGGTTAGTAAACAGTTAGTAAAAATCTATAAAATAAATCAGTAGCGCTAAATATTTTAAATATGTACTTAGGTATATACCTACCTAATACCTATTACCTACGTACTTCATACTTGATCTTGATTGACTTTGTAAAAACTAAACAAAGGAATATTATATTATATTATATTACTTGATGAATTTTATAAAGCTCGCGTAAAAGCTCTTCACTTCAGCACTTGTTCCACTTACCTGGCTTAGGTACTTCTTTTAAATTATATTCAGCAACAAAGTACAGGATATTGTACCCTTGACTTGGGAGCAGGTGAAGGCAACGCTTTGAGCATTGAGGTCAATGCTAAGAGCTCTTCAATTTGATAAAAGATCACCGCTGTGCCGACACAAGTGAATTAAAAAATTAAAAATGGGTTGAATCTTTAAGTAGAGATTAACTACGATACCATGGCTCGGCCCTCCAAAATTCAAAACCTTTGAAAGTATGTATTTATTTGTAAAGTAAGTAAAAAAAGAAAAAGAAAGTATTTACAAAGTGCCACCAGATTCACAAGGCATGTGTGCGTGCTGAGACAGACGTCAAAGATAAAATTGCTCGACTAGCGGTCGCTTCATTAATAAAAATCGGCCAAGTGCGAGTCGGGCCTCGCTCTTTTAGGGTTCCGTTAAAAAAAATTAAATAAAAATATTTCCATGTACCCATGGTAATGGTATGGTATACCCATGGTATTTTAATTTAATTTTTTTAATTTAATTAAATTTTTATTATTTGTTGTTATAGCGGCAATAGAAATACATAATATGTGAAAATTTCATCTGTCTATGTATTACGGTTTACGAGATACAGCCCGCTGACAGACGGACGGACGGACGGACGGACAGCGTAGGCTTAGTAATAGGGTCCCGTTGGTACCCTTTGGGTACGGAACCCTAAAAATAGCATTTTAATAGCTCATAGGGTTCCGTACCAAAATGGTAAAAATCCATCCGTCCGTCTGTCTGTCACAGTCGATTATTTTAGTATCTACCTAACTATTAAAGCTATCGATATGAAATTTCTAGCTAGATCTACTGCTAAAATAAAAAACCTTCCTTTTGGCTTTCCCACTGTCGGGTAAAAATTTATATTTGACGGAGCGACTCCCTGCTTATTAATTTTAAATGGCAAAGTATTATGTACGAGGTAATTATTTGTGCGTTGGTTTGTGCTTCAATCACGCAGCTCTTTTATAGTTTTTAACCGACTAGACTTCAAAAAAGGAAGAGGTTCTCAATTCGTCGAAATCTTTTTATTTATTGACGTGATAACGTCTTATAAATAAATCGATGAACACCGGCTGCACGCACAAAAATTGCCACGTTCCGCCTGAGCCTGAGCGTTCAAGCGAGAGCGCAGAACAAGCGATAGATAGGCACGATCGGCCGAAGCGTTTATAGAGAGCGCCCGCCGCCGCCACCCGCCCGCCAGTCATCAATGTTTCTTTATGATGTTATCACCGATTACTCGAAGACGCCCGATTTGGAAAATTTTTGTTTCAAAGGTGGTCCCTTTGAAATTTAATTGAAATCAGTCGAGCGGTTTTTAAAATATGTATCAATAATAAATTATATACTTTACTAGCTGATGCCCGCAACTTCGTCCGCGTGGATTTAGTTTTTAAAATCCCTCAGGAACACTTTGATTTTCTGGGATAAAAAGTACCCTATGTCACTCTCCAGGTCCTCAACTATACCCATTTAAAAATCACGACGATCCGTGGTTCTGTTGTGGCGTGATTGAAGGACAAACCAACAAACACATTTTCGCATTTATAGTATTAGTAGGTATGATTAGTATTAAATTGCATAGGAAAATACTGTATTACGTCGATACGATGTATTACAATTTACATCCATACATATGTATAATGATCGTTTGGCTACCGACGCCTTTGGACTACTTTTGACTTTGACAAAATAGGCCTATCTATGATGCGCTATATAATAAAGTGTACTTGCCAGCTTAAGATGACCCGTACATTCAAAGTTTCCTATGCATTCCGGGGTTCAAGTTATTTGGACCTTATACTGAGAATTGTGATGACTATAATTTCTGAACTACTAAACCGACGACGTTGAAATAATTACAGGACAATCTTTAAAGTACCTGCTTTCTAACAAAAAAAGAATGAATGAAATCGGAATACGCGTACAACTAAATACATATTTTGACTTTCATCCCCTCTCCCAAGGGAAACGTGCTGAATTTCGGGATAAAAAGTATCCTATATTATACCTCGTAGTATGAACTTAAATATTGCCAAGTTTCATTTAAATCCATCCAGTAGTTTCGGCGTGATGCGCGGCCAAGATACAGACAGACAGACAGACAGACAGACAGACAGACAGACAGACAAAAAATTAAAAAAAAATTGTTTTGGCTTCAGTATCGATTATAGAGTGCCCTCAAACAAAAATTTTCAAAATATCTTCAATGTACAGAATTGGACCTGTTACAGTTTTATTATATTATAGATTATAGATAGTGGCGCGGGTGATAGAAGACGGTTTTTAAAAATAATTTTTATATTAAATTGTTATTTGCAGTAATATTATATTACTATTACCATAATATAAATAAGAGCCTGTGCCTGAGTGACTTTGTTGAATGTTGAATATCACTAAAGCTTTCACTATGCAGATAATAAAAAATGCAATCATGTTATAATGCTTAAGAATTCAGTCCTGAAGGAAAACGTCGGCTATCGGTACATGTAGTGCAGTTTCGCATATAAAGTAGTGTTACGCCGGTCACGTACCTACTTTGCTGTGAAATGGAGGTAGGTGTTGCAGATGCGACCAGGGATAAATGTTATACCTACGACAGCTAGGACTGCAAAATACAAATGAGGACGTCGTGGCATAGTTGCGACAACGAATATTCAGAGATCAGGGTTCCGAATGCGTAAAAGTTATTCAATTGATCGTATTCGTATTCGATGACATTAGCTTCAAAATACAATAATCCTCGATTGTATCGATTTAAAGTCACAAATTCAGTAGGTGCAACCAATTTTAATATGGAGCGTTATGGAGCGTATCGTACATACGAAAACGTGTAAGAATGCATACATGAAATTGAGCTGTAATTCAATGCTGTTATGGTTTATTTTACTTTGACACTAATGTCATCGAACACGATTACGATCAATGGAATAACTTTAGAAAATCGCACCTCAGATATTCACTTTATACGTTGTGGTATTCTCTAAAAATGATTACATCAGGTATTTTACCCAGATAAATATCATCAAATGCTCTACATCTTTATTCATCCATCCGTAGCGGTATATATATATATATATATATATATATATATATATATATATATATATATATATATATATATATATATATATATATATATATATATATATATATATATATATATATAATCTGAATCTCGGAAACGGCTCCAATGATTTTCATGAAATTTGGTATGCAGGGGGTTTCGGGGGCGATAAATCGATCTAGCTAGGTTTCATTTTTAGAAAAGGTCGTTTTATCCGTGTTTTCAGGCAATGAAAAACCCCTTACAATATCATTAGAATACGAGGGTCGCCATCATCTTTAAATTCCCGATAGCTCGATGGTAAGTCGGGCGGTCCCGAAACCAGAAGACCCCGGTTCGAGTCCAAGACGATTATATTTTCCCCTATGAATTTTATAATTATTTTTTTATTTATTATTTTTTTTAAATATAGAATTTCCAAAACACAATTTACAAAAAAAAAAAAATAACCCACCCAGATATTAGGTACTGTAAAATAACAAAAATCTGAAGTGAAGAAAAAGACACCTACTGTCACAATTCTGGAACTTCGGTAAAAAAATATAACATAAAAACACTTGTATAGAACTTCAAGGTTGCGTAATAGTTTCAAGTCCATCGACTAGGTAGGTACATATACTAATCGAGTTTTTTTTGGACACAAGCATACGGAAGCTGAATTTAAAAAAAAATAGTTGACATTATTGCAGTAGTAGTAATTAAGAATTAAGTTCATCATCAGCAACCCATCAACGGCTCACTACTGAGCGCAGGTCTCCTCTCAGAGAAGTGTTACAGGCCATAGTCCATCACGCTGGCCCAATGCGAATTGGCAGACTTCACACACCTTTGGACCACCCACCACCACCATTATGGAGAACTATCAGGTGTGCAAGTTTCCTTAGAAAACTTAACTTAGAAAAGCTAGAGGTGCGTGCTCGGGATCGATTCTGCGACCCCCTGAATAGGAGACCGTATAGTAATAACAACTAGGCTATCACAGGTTCTTAAGAACCAAGTTATATTAGAATGTTCAAATACTAGCTGCTGATGTCTGTGATTCATCCTCGCGGATTAAGGGTTTTTTATTACCACACGAATTCTATTAGTATTCAGGAATAAAAATATAGCCTAGATGTGTTATTCTGATGTTTAAGCTGTTACATTGTAAAGTTTCATCCAGTAGTTTTTGAGTGAAAGAATGACAAACATCCATCTATCCTCACAAACTTTCGCATTTATAATATTTAAAATATTGGTAGGATATAATAATTATGTAGTAGGCAGAATAGGTAGGAGGAAGTTTAAAAGAAAAGTTAGGTAGGTAGAATATAGCGTTATCGCTATATTTTTTCGTTTAGACTCTTTTGCCATAAAATAATAATCAATCACGAGCTAAGAAAAACAATAGGTAAAAAGCTCAAACTGAATTTCGGTATTTAACCAGGCGAGGTCCCGGGGGCGGTATTCATACTGAAACCATTCCCGTAAATGAAACGGAAGCAGGCCTTTCTTTTCTGTTTTATTTTCTTAATTTGGGACCTCCTCCATTTTGGAAATCGGTTAAAAATCTACCTCATTTCTTTAATTAATTTTCAGTATTTGAAATATAATGTATTTTATATATAGCCTAGATGTGTTATTCTGATGTTTAAGCTGTTACATTGTGAAGTTTCATCCAGTAGTTTTTGAGTGAAAGAATGACAAACATCCATCTATTCTCACAAACTTTCGCATTTATAATATTTAAAATATTGGTAGGATATAATAACATATAATTATATGAATATTTTAATGAAATTGAACCAAGATAGAAGGACAGAGTGAAAAAAGTAAGTACAAATAGTTCAGAAAACAATTTATAAAACTTAGTCACTCGATCATAAATCTAACTCAAAATTTAAATAGCATGCAAAAATACTGTCGGAATTTACAAAAGGCAGAAATTAATAATGCTTCGTTTCACGTTTGTCTACTTTATTTGTTATCGCGGAAACATTCAATGAACAGAAAGCATTTACTGCGAGGAAGTTTATTTGATATTTCCCTTTTTAGCAATCGTCTAAACTCGTAGAACCGTACATAGTTTTTTTAGGAATTCGCTCAGTAAAGTACCTACCCAATCTTATTGTTTCGGCAACATAATTGTACCTAGCAATGTAGTATACTACCATAATCAACATATTGTTTCAATACTTCGAAATATTAAGGAGTGACCAGAATTTTCACGATTGAAGTTTAGGGCAAAAGTGAAATTATAAAGTTAACATTTGCATAACCTACGTAACATAATGCAGGTATTGAATTAAAGGAGATCTAATGCTGCGTTCAGGTTGCCCAGAGGTAATTGACAGCTGTTTGTAGGTATTTAGCCTGATTTGCACTTGTCTTACTTAGTTAAGTAGTGAATTTCTGGGGGCACGGCAATGCCCCCGCCAAGTCGAGCGAAAAAGCGGCACGGCCGTACCATCCTTTTCTCGAAGCAGTTCAGGCCATTTTCGACCCCCCTATAACTTCGTTGTGGATAAAACTAGAAGCCTGAATTTTCAGTAACCAAGCAGGCATTGTATAAACACGGTATATTTCAAATTTCATTCAATTTGAACCAGTAGTTTAAGAATTATAACTAGTCAAAGTTTCTTAATTTTGTCACGTTGACTGACCAAAATTCTAAGGCTGCAATTTCGGTCCAGTTTTCTAGATACACCAACTGCATAAATAACTTTGTAATACCATATAAATATATAGGATTACAAAGCTACTTTTACAGTGAATGAATCAGTGTACCTGTATATTATGTAGAAAAACCCATAGAGACAGGCTTTGAGAAAAACTGTAGCTGAAGCTGAAGATGTAGTACCTACCGGAAAAGAAAAAGAGGAAGATTACCTACAAAAATAAGAAAAGCTTAAGAAAATCCGTTGTTGGTATTCAAGAAGTAGAAGGTACCGGAAAAAAAAGTAGGACTATCTACAAAAAAAATGAGATTTTTAATATTGCTATGGACACTATAAGATGTTGTTAGGTTAGCTAATTACGTAATAACTTAAGACAGAAGGACCCTTAAGTAGGGACTGAATAAATTAACTGACTTTGTATTTTTGCGGTACAAGAACTGAATTGCGAGACTGTTTTTTTACGTTATGTTTTTATGGCATAATTTTTAGGGTTCCGTAGTAAAAAAGGAACCCTTATAGTTTCGCCATGTCCGTCCGTCTGTCTGTCTGTCTGTCTGTCCGCGGTTTAGCTCAGAGACTATTGGTACTAGAAATCTGTAAGAAATCTGTAATTTGACAAGGGTATAAATATCAATCACACCGACAAAGTTGTGAAATAAAATTGTGAAAAAGAATTTTTTTTAGGGTACCTCCCCTACATGTAAAGTGGGGATGAATTTTTTTTCTCGTCTATCCCATAGTGTGGGGTGTCGTTGAATAGGTCTTTCAAAAATATTGTGGGTGTGGGAACACCATTTTTCAATTCAGGGATCCGTTTGTGAAATATGATATTTTAAAGTGCTAAATTTTATTAGAGTCAAGTGTCCCCCCCCTCTGCCAACTAAATGGTTGTATAAAGGATACAAGAAAAAATCTACAGCTGTAGTATATATAATGAATTTTAAAGGAAAACTATCACGGCTAAGTTGGGTTCATTAGTTAAGGAGATATAGCTGTTTTTCCTAAGTTAGGTATTACACGTAGTGTAAGTTGCATATTTTGTAGTATATTAGAGTATTTAAACCATGGAACTCAAAATGTATTCAATATTCATTAATAAAATAAAAGCACTATCCTAGGTCAGCAATAATATTTGAGACTTTCAACTACGGAACCGTCCACTGCGCGTGACCCGACACGCACTTGGCCGGTTTTTTTCCACAAAGTCGCTCAGTGCGCTATGGAGAGGACTATGGCTATGCTATCATTGGAGCCGGAAAGATTTATAATGGAGTCCACGTACGAGCAAGCTCAGTGTGGGGCGCCCTCTAGCCTGTTGGATCGACAACATATAAATAGGGTGGCGGAAAGCGGCTGAACGCAAGGCTGAAGACAGTGTGTTGCGGCGCTCACTGAGCAAAGCCTATGTAGACGTCCACAGGCTTATGTAATGATGATAATGAAATAGAAGTATTTAGTTTTAAAATTGGCCTGTTTAACCCCAAGCGTGCTGCAGGCGAGTTAAGTTAAAGTTCAAAAGATCGCGTGAGAAACTATAAAACGTTGTGCGGGATACGCTAGGGAGGGGGTGTGTTTTCAATGTGTTAGAATGTAACGGGCTTTAATCGTCAACCTATCTGTCAAAACAATAATGACTAGGACTTAAGAGGAGTGTCTAGTTGAAAATTTTCATACAAAAATTGACAAAAAGCGATAACGTTTTGCTACCCGTAAATGTTGTCCAATGTTCATAATTTTTTGAAATGTTGCAGATACAATGAAAAACTAGGCCCGTACGTTTTGATTTTAAAGAAATATTGCTTATGTTAAAAGTTATTAGTGACTAAATATCCATATTTTTGACTAAAAAACTTCCTCGACTAATTTTATTTTTTTAAATTTAACTAAACTGAAATACTAAAAAAATGAAACGTACGAGCCTAGATTAAGGTGTACTGAATCTAATGAGACCAAAATTGACTAATTTTGTAAACGTTTAGGGGGGTAAAAACGTTATGACCCGAAACAATATTTCAAGAATAAAATTTAGGCAAATAACTCCTGGACTTGCAACTCTCTCTATCGCACGATGCGGGTCGGGCAGCGAAGCGTTGTGAAACAAATAGCATTTTGGAAAATACCTACTCGCGTCGCGTTTCGTCACTAGACACTACTCTTAACTCGACTGTTTCGCAAGTCGCTATTACCGACTGCGCCATGCTCACTTGTGATCTCGGATATAAATCGTATAATCGTACATACTTAGGTACTTCAAGTAGGTATGCGAGACTCTTCCGACCAAAAAAAGTTGTTTGCGTAGTTTTTTCCTGAAAGAGTAAGGAATTTTCTATCGAATGCACTGATATAATCAACATGAAGGTAGGTATAAACATTTTTTATTTATTGCAAAAAAAAATTTAAGATTGTTTTGGCTTTCAAATAACGCATGCCGAACTTATTATAAACATATAATGTTAAACTATCAATCGAATCCGCTATAAGGGGACTTTCAATATTACCGGCTCCCGGACCATTACTTTCAACACAAAATTCGTACAGTGTACCTAGGTTCCTACCCTTATAAAATTACACTTGAGCAAAGGTGCAACATCCAACTATTTAATTAATCTCTCTATCTGTTAATAGCTCTTAACTCTGTTGTCTTTTAATTCTTTTGAACACAATCTCAGAATTAAACTAAATTGGCAGCTCTAAATTATTCTTCTTTAAACTATCTATTCTTTTCTGCAGGATAGGTTAGGTACACTAAACTAAATTCTACCGTTAAGTATTAAGTTCGTCTAATACATTCGTATTGTATTGTGCAATAAAGAAATCAAACAAAAAAAAACAATGTTTTTAATTCATTAATTTATCGACCGAGCGAAGCGAAGGTCTTTGAGTTAACTAGGGCGATTTGCACTTGTCCGTCCGTCCGTCCGTCCGTCCGTCCGTCTGTCAGAGCCTTATAACTTTTGAATTACTGAACGTAATTACTTCAAATTTAGATATAATATGTAAACCGATGGCCTCCAGCCGAAAATGGCTTAAAAAGTTATAAAAATCTTTATTTCAGGGGGGCTCTCATAGAAGCGAATGCGAAGTAAAAAAAAAAAAATCGCGTTACATAAAATTGTTACGTATCATTTTAAAGATAATTTTGAACTGAGTACAAAAATATTTTTTTTTTAATTTTTCCCTTAAAATTGACGAAATGGGGGGCTTTCAAAGTGGCGATTTTATACGCTCGCTTGAAGACGCTCTCTAGAAAAATCCGCTATGGATTTTCAAACTGATTTTATGTTTTTAGGTCACTTATATCCTGTACTTGAACAACAAATACTAAAATTATATGAATATTATAAAGAAACGAGATTATTTAATTTTTAATGGGCGTCAGTAATTCATATAGCATCAACATAGCTTCACAATAATGCTAATAGATGGCGCAGTCAGTAACTATTCCCATGGAACTACGAGTTAAATTCAATGTTTGATAAATAATTCAATGTTTTCACTAACGTTCCCTAACCTTTACGGGCTACCTATAAGTTAGGTGATTGATGTTTTCTGTCAACTTATTTATCACGATCCTGTACGGGACACCTAAAAGGATATTGGGACGGATGTTAGGACTTAGGATTGTATTTAGGAGCTACCTACGTTAAGAGACTCCTACTTAGGGGATGATTTAGGTATGTTTGGTGAAAACGGGCATAATAATAATGTCAGTTTTGGTTATCATGTATCGATTGAATGAATAATCATGGGATACCGTTACCGCGAGGTCTCAGTTCGGGGCGAACCACTAGTTATACTTAACTATATAAACGACGAAGCGAAGGGGGTTTCCCGAGATACAGGTTTATGCTATAAATGGGGATTCCTAATACTATTGTAAACAGTCGTCCATTTTATAAATAAATAATTTCATTTCAACAATAGCGTAACAGAAACTTGGATCTTGGATGAAGCATCGTAGGTATTTCTGTTTAGTAATTGCAAACTAGCTAGGGTGTGCGAATGGTTGCTAAATGACGGTGTTGCGGCTAGATCTAATTAAGAGGTCGCATTGATTGACACTGAACAGAGTGATCTAACTCGGTCTGTTAAATGAGGCAGCATTGGTAATTACGAATAGTGGATAGACCGTGGTTGTGAATAGCAATGTTGCCGTTCGCTCTAATAAAGAAGATTTAAATGGGATTGCGATCGTTAATTGGTTGAACTATGTAGCTGTACTCACCTTAATAACCAATTTTTGGTTGTGTGTGTATTGGTTGAATGTATATTCCTAGGATAGGCTAACGTGCACAATGCACATACAAATATAAATATTTGAGTACCTAAGTATACATACTCGTCGATACTCACGATACGTACCTACATATTATCGTACCATCTTTGCCAAACTTACGAGTCTGCAAAAGTTGTATTTTACTTTTGAAAGCATAAAAAAATTGTAGGTAGGTAGGTACATGAATGCTTAATACAAAATAGTAATTCGATAAGTAAGATGATAGTAATTCGAAAGTCTACATAAAAATGACTCCAAATCACAAATCTCGTTATCAAACTATAGAATACTAGCGACCCGCCCCGGCTTCGCACGGGCAGTAGAGTATATTACGGATATGCTTTGTAAACTCCTTGGAATGTTCCGTAAGTTATACCTTGAACAGCAAACCAAGTCTACTCGCAACTCAGTTCTTCTGCCGTAAAAAGTTGTGAGATCCATGAAATACCAAATCGGTTAATTTATTCAGTCCCTACTTAAGGGTCCTTCTGTCAAGTTATTACATAAATAGCTAACCTAACAACATCATAATTATAGTGACCATATCAATATTAAAAATCTTTTGTTTTAAATAAATAGATTGACTTGGCAATCGCACTAAACAATCTAATTTAATTTATGTATTACTTGTGAGATACATTGTGTTATGCGATGGCCAAGTCAATCTATTTATTTAAAACAAAACATAAGATCCTTAGTAGGGACTGAATAAATTAACCGACTTGGTATTTCATGGATCTCACAACTTTTTAAGGTAGAAGAACTGAGTTGCGAGAATTGTTTTTTTTACAAGTTATGTTTTTTATGGCATCTCATTTCTTTTTGTAGATAGTCCTACGTATCCTTTCTACTTTTTTTTTCTTTTTTCTTTTCGGTACTTCTGTTTAGTAATTGCAAACTAGCTAGGGTGTGCGAATGGTTGCTAAATGACGGTGTTGCGGCTAGATCTAATTAAGAGGTCGCATTGATTGACACTGAACAGAGTGATCTAACTCGGTCTGTTAAATGAGGCAGCATTGGTAATTACGAATAGTGGATAGACCGTGGTTGTGAATAGCAATGTTGCCGTTCGCTCTAATAAAGAAGATTTAAATGGGATTGCGATCGTTAATTGGTTGAAATATGTAGCTGTACTAACCTACATAACCAATTTTCGGTTGTGTGTGTATTGGTTGAATGTGTATTCCTAGGATAGGCTAACGTGCACAATGCACATACAACTATAAATATTTAAGTAAGTATACTACTCGGAATGCCCCCAAATTTATAGAAGATATACCTTCGATTAGTGAAAGACCTAGAAAGTGACATAAATTAAGATACTTTTCATCTCGGGAAAACAAATGATTCTCGAGGGATTACCTATTATATCCTGTATAACACCACGTGGTCAATGCCGCGGGCAAAGATTAATTTATTTATTGACCTTTGTAGACACCATTTAAACAAAGCCTTTATAAACGATTCGCAAAGACCTTCAAATTAACCCAAGTAATTTACATGCGAAGCAAATTTTACCCAGAATTCTTCCGTAGCAATAAATAACAGCGTGGACTGATCGCGTGCATTGTTTCAAAACATAATCTTGTCTATTAAGGTTGACTAGCGGCACGGCATGGAATGCTGAGGATCCTTCGGCATGCCACGGGGTATCGGATACCCGACATCCTGTCTGAGAATGCCAGCCGAAGTAATCCGCGAGACTGGCTCCTCCCAAACAGTTTGTGCGCACTTCGCTGCTCAGCTGAGTGTATTGCCCTAGTTCACAGAATGAAAAGCGTTTGCTCGAGTTGTCGTGAAACCCAAAAAGCAAAGGCCGTGGGTGGGCCGAATCCTGCCGCGGCGCCACGCCAGGTCAGTCTGCCATGACATCTACTCATGGCGCGCCTGGCGGTCTCTCTGTTACGATATCAACGAATTTGAGTGGTAAATCGATGGCTAAGGATATTAAAATAAGTTTCAAAATCATTTCCACTTAAGAAAATCCTTTGATAAGCCGCGCCCACGACGCCAGTCAGTATAAATTAATTTAAAATACCCTCAACATGTGACTATGTGAGAGAGCTTTAGTGAGATATGAGTCTAAAAATATACAATTAGAACTCATAAATACTTTAGATTGGTCTTAGTTTAGAGTTTAAATATGCTGTTTGTAACAAACGTTGTCTTTATCTTGAAAACAATCAATAGGTTCGTTAAGAAAAAAGTAACCGTTTAATTGCATTAGAGATAGCTGAAGCGACAACGTTGGAGGTAGAGGGAGGGCTTACCGCTTAAATAATGAAATCATTATTCTGAGCACGTCCGTATTACGATTGGTAGTGCGGTGGGATTGTTCGCTACGCTAAACGCTAGTTTCACAAAAGTAAGGCGCACACTCATTACACGTTTCCGAAGGTACGGAAACGGTATAGAAAAATATTTTCACAAAAAACTTTTAGATAAATACCTACCTATAATTTTATTAATCTATCTATGTATATATATATATATATATATATATATATAATAGATTTTTATATTACTCAAAAGATAGGATAGTTTTTATTTTAATTATTTGACATCAATATTATTTGTTTACTGCAAATTGAAATATCGCGAAAAAATTAAGAAATAATATATAGTATAAGCAAAATTATAAAATATCGATTTTGAACGCAATCGGTTCAATATCAAAGAATTTCAATATGGCGGGGACAAGTAGGCTACTTTTTATCCCCGAACATCAAAGAGTTTTAAAAAATAAATCCACGATAATCCCGAGGGATTTTAAAAACTAAATCCACGCAGACGAAGTCGCGGGCATCAGCAAGTCGATCTATAAATAAAAAAACCGGCCAAGTGCGTGTCGGGCCACGCGCAGTGTAGGGTTCCGTAGTTTCAACTACGGAACTCTACACTCTCAAATATTATTGCTGACCTAGGATAGTGCTTTTATTTTATTTATGAATATTGAATATATTTTGAGTTCCATGGTTTAAATACTTACAAAATATGCAACTTACACTACGTGTAATACCTAACTTGGAAACAAGTGTAAATTACAAATTTTATTTTTAAATGCAAGCTTTTAGTAGCTACATCATTAGACTATGGATATCATCTAGGATCAGAGTACTTGTTATGACTTATGACGAATCAAACGAGCCCAAACACGATGGGATTACGTCGGTTTATTACAGATTTCCGATGGCCATCTTCCGTCTCTATCATCAGATCAGCTCCATGTTACAATAATATTGCATTGTCATCCGATTTACACATACATGCAAAATTTCAGCTCGATCAGAAACCGGGAAGTGGGTCTAATTCATCTTGCAAGATTTGACCCAAACAAACATTGCAAGTTAAATAAAAACTTGTAAAACCAGATATAACTCCTTAACTAATGAATCCTACTTAGCCGTGATAGTTTTCCTTTAAAATTCATTATATTTACTACTGCTGTGAATTTTTTCTTGTATCCTTCATACAACCATTTGGCTGGCAGAGGGGGGGGACACTTGACTCTAATAAAATTTAGCACTTTAAAATATCATATTTTACAAACGGATCCCTGAATTGAAAAATGGTGTAGACCTATTCAACGACACCCCACACTATGGGATAGATGAGAAAAAAAAAATTCCTCCCCACTTTACATGTAGGGGAGGTACCCTAAAAAAATATTTTTCACAATTTTATTTCATCACTTTGTCGGCGTGATTGATATTTATACCCTTGTCAAATTACAGATTTCTAGTACCAATAGTCTCTGAGCTAAACCGCGGACGGACGGACAGACGGACAGACGGACAGACGGACGGACATGGCGAAACTATAAGGGTTCCTTGTTTACTACGGAACCCTAAAAAATGGTAGTGTAGACTGGCTTTCAAATTCACTCGCAGAACACCGAAAACGCAACTCGATCGCAGCGTTCGATCGCAGAATCGTGCAGCAGACGCAAGAGGCCATAAAAACGCGAACGCGGAATCGCGCGTCAGCTGCGCAGCTGACGCAAAAGGTAATAAAAACTCGAAAACGCACAGCTGAAAATCGCAAGTGTGGCCGGGCTGTTAAGAAACTAGTCAGAATATCGACTAATTTGTGAGTAACTCACGTCAAACTCGATACTCGGACTAATTTCTTATACTGGACACTTTCAAGTAAAGATTTATTTAAAGTAGGGCGCGTGGGTGCGCAGCCCGCGGTTTTTCTTTTCAGGTCCTGATCATCTTTTGCCAAGAAACAACTCTTCCATCTTTTATACTCTCCGAGATAGACACCGACGAAATCGACGAATCGATGAGGTTTTGAGTGATTTTTGTTCCAGCACACCCCACCTATCTACAATACCCTGGCTGTGCTCTTCACCCGTCTCCGAAATCCTCAATCATCAGCTCTCTCCATATTTTTCCGTCGAATGAATTTTTGTCCTCTATACGAAACCATCGGTGAAAAAAAATTTTTTCATACAAAATTTTACAGGAGAGGTGATCAATGAGACAGTGAGTCAGTCAGTCAGTCAGTGAATTAGCCCCAGCAGCTATATATGTACATATACAGGGTGGAACAAAATTATGGGCCCTGGAGGGGAACTACCTTAAATCCTTAAGTTAGATCATTTTACTTAAAGGAAACATTCCCTTATTTTTAAAAAGAAACAAAACTGCATTCAAAGTTTTTCAAAATTCGCTTGTCTCGCCCGGGAACCGAACCAGCTAAAAATTCAAAAAATAAACACCCGCTATTTTGTTGCACTAGTCGATACAGTCGATGTTAAAGATAAAATTTCTCCATGAAACATTATGTCTTACACTCGTCTGTCGTACAAGATATCCATAAAATCGAATATTTGGCATACAAGTTCTCTAATCAATATTCCTTAGAACTGTTCACCTTCAACAAACAAGTAAAAGACACGTTATAATTTTCTTATAAGTCCAACATCCAAAGACATTGTATGAAGTATAAGCTTGCTAATTATCTCTAAGTACCTTGTTGAAGATTTAGATAAAATCGTTTTTTTGAGAATTGAAAAAAAAGAATTGCAATTTAGCTTCTACACTGTCGAGCTAAATTGCAATCCTTGTTGTTTGAAAAGTACCTAAGCTTCTAATAAATCGATATGCCATTATTACACAATTACTAAATGGAAGCAAAACAAAACAAAGTCGATAAAAATGCTCAAAATGTTCGTTGAATTTCAAAATTGCTGTCCCGCACCGAAAAGTTAAACGTTCTTTTTAAACTTTTCGTAAGAAGGAAATGTGCATAGAATTATTATTACCATTAAACGATTTTCTTAACTAAGTCTTCAAAAAGGTACTTAGAGGTAATAATTAGCAAGATTTGTACTTCATGTCTTTGGATGTTAGAGTTATTAGAAAATTATACCTAACGTGTCTTTTACTTGTTGAAAGTGTAATGTTGGACAAAGAACTTGTATACTAACACCCGTATTCACAAACATTACTTCCGTATGTATAGCAGCAGCGCTGTGCTAAGTACGATGTTTCTCAATATTCGATTTAATGGTTATCTTGTACGACAGACGAGTGTAAGACATAATGTTTCATGGAGAAATTTTATCTTTAACATCGACTGTATCGACTAGTGCAATAAAATAGCGGGTGTTTATTTTTGAATTTTTAGCTGGTTCGATTCCCGGGTGAGACAAGCGAATTTTTGAAAAACTTTGAATGCAGTTTTGTTTCTTTTTAAAAATAAGGGAATGTTTCCTTTTAGTAAAATGATCTAACTTAAGGATTTAAGGTAGTTCCCCTCCAGGGCCCATAATTTTTTTCCACCCTGTATAGTAATTAGACGTAGTCGTAATTCCTAGTTCCATGCCTGTGAAGATGATACTGCCATTGGCGCAATTAGAATTCCAAATGCCTACTTTGTCGTATTAGTTTTCAAATTGCCAAAAACCAAATTAAATTTGAATTTCGCGGGCAGACCCGTAAAATATAAAAAGTCCTTCCGGCGAGTTTGTATGTACATACATACATACCAACTCGGCGGAGGGACTTTTTTATGTATGTGCGCATTTTTTTAACATGCATTATACCAAAAACTATTGTAATTTATACCTACTAATATTAGAGGAAAGATTTTTTGTTTGTTTGTATGTTTGTACCGAATAGGCTCTGTAACTACTGGACCGATTTTAACCATTTTTTCACCAATAGAAAGCTAAGTTATCGGGAAGTAACATAGGCTATAATTTATTAAAAAAAAATTAGAGATCCTTAAGAAAATTGCAATAATGTAACCCAAAGTAGCATTATTTTGCAAAATGCATTATTTGGCGTGTGCTGAGAAAATTAAATTATGTATTAAAAAAATTATGTACTACATGATTAAAGTACTCATTATTCTCAACAAAAAAGTTCCCAAAAAATTTAAGAAAAACTTTAAGTCACAATAGTAGCTTTTGTGTTCTTAAATTTAATTAGATCGCCTTTCTTCTTCTTCTTCTTCTTTATCAACCGATAGACGTCCACTGCTGGACAAAGGTCTCTTGCATGGACTTCCACAGGCCTCGGTCTTGCGCCGCCTGAATCCAGCGGCTCCCTGCGACTCGTTTGATGTCGTCGGTCCACCTGGTGGGGGGTCTGCCAACACTGCGCTTCCCGGTGCGGGGTCGCCACTCCAGCACCTTGGGACCCCAACGACCATCAGCTCTTCGAACTATGTGCCCCGCCCATTTCCACTTCAGTATCGCGACTCGCTTAGCTATGTCGGTGACTCTGGTTCTCCTACGGATCTCCTCATTTCTGATTCGATCCCGCAGGGACACTCCGAGCATAGCTCTCTCCATCGCCCGCTGAGCGGTCCTGAGCCTACTTATGAGGCCCTTAGTTAGCGACCATGTCTCGGATCCGTAAGTCATCACTGGCAACACGCACTGTTCGAAGACTTTAGTCTTCAGGCACTGAGGAATTTTGGACGAGAAGACATCTCGGAGCTTCCCGAACGCTGCCCAGCCGAGTTGGATTCGGCGGTTGATCTCTTTCTCGAAATTGGACCTACCTAGCTGGACTGTGTGTCCCAGGTAAATATACTCGTCGACAATTTCGAGTGCAGAGTTCTCAACAATTACTGGGTGGAGCGGTGCATGAGCATTGGACATGATTTTCGTCTTGCTCATGTTCATTTTCAGGCCCACCTGTTGAGAAACCCTGCTGAGATCATTGAGCATTGTATTGAGGTCTCTCAGAGTCTCTGCCATGACTACTATGTCATCGGCAAATCGCAGGTGAGTGATGTACTCGCCGTTTATGTTGATGCCAAGCCCGTTCCAATCCAGAAGCTTAAAGACGTCCTCCAACGCAGCGGTAAAGAGCTTCGGGGAGATAACGTCTCCCTGTCGCACTCCACGCTGCAAGTGGATTGGCCTCGTAGTCTGGTCCTGTATACGTACTGACATTGTGGCGTTTTCATACAAGCACTTCAACACTTGGATATACCGGTAGTCAATCCGGCATCTCTGCAGCGACCTCAACACAGCCCAAGTTTCCACCGAATCGAAGGCTTTCTCATAGTCCACAAACGCTAAGCAAAGTGGCCGGTTATACTCTTCTGTCTTTTGTATAACCTGCCGCAGCGTATGAATGTGATCTATGGTACCAAAGCCTTTTCGGAATCCGGCTTGTTCGGGAGGCTGGAAGTCGTCAAACCTACGAGCGAGACGATTCGTAATGACTCTCGAGAACAACTTATAAACATGACTCAACAACGAGACGGGTCTATAATTCTTCAACAAGGTATTATCACCCTTTTTGAAGAACAGAACCACCACGCTCCTGTGCCATGCTTCCGGCGTTGTGCCCTCGTGGATGACGGAATTGAACAATCGCTGAAGGATCTTAAGTACCGGTTTTCCACCCGCTTTCAGGAGTTCCGCAGTGATTCCGTCATCACCTGGCGCCTTGTTGTCCTTAAGCTGTTTGAGAGCCATTCTAATCTCGTATAGGCTGACGTCCGGGATATCTTCGGTATAGTGTCGGGTCAGTTTGGCTCTGGGATCTTTCGCCAGATCTTCAATAGGTTTTTGTGTCGTGGTATATAACTGTCCATAGAACTTCTCAACCTCTCCCAAAACCTCAGGTCGAGAAGAGACGAGACGGCCGTCATCAGTTTTCAGCCGCGTCAACTGGCTCTGTCCGATAGACAGATCTCTCGCGAACACTTTTGAGCCTTTGTTCCGCTCAATGGTATCTTTAATACACTTGGTATTAAAGACACGGAGGTCGCGAGTTTGTGCTTTAGAGATCTGCCTATTAATCCGCCGGTAGGCAGCCGCGTCTGCCGATGACTGCAGCCTCATCTCTTGTCTCTCCTTCATTAGCTTGAGAGTATGGTCAGAGAACTTTTCGGTTCTTTTCCTGCGGTGGGTCTTAAAGAATTTAGACCCCACAGTATGAACAGTTTCCACGAACCTGTTGTTTAGATCGTCCACAGAAACGCAGTCTGCTAGGCACTCGAATCGGTTCTGCAGTTCGAGTTGGAAGTTTTCGGGATTTTGGATATGAGCACGAGAAGGTCGGAGAGTGGACTTCACCAGTCTGGCCCTTTCCAGCTTCACATTAATATTCAACGTGCCTCTTACCATCCGGTGATCGCTACCGGTTTTCACCCTATTGATCACAGAGACATCATTGAATATATGCCGCTTGGTCGACATAATGAAGTCGATCTCATTTCTCGTGGAACCATCGGGACTCAACCATGTCCATTTTCTGTGTGGCCGCTTCCTGAAGAAGGAGTTCATCATAAAGAGGCCCTCCTTCTCCATGAAGTCGGCCAACATTTGGCCCCTTTGGTTCCTTCGCCCATACCCAAAATGCCCCACTCTCGTCTCTGCACCGCTTCGTTCGCCCAGCCTTGCATTGAAATCCCCCATCACAACACTGTAATGAGTGGTAGAGGCGTGTATGGCTTTTGATATATCCTCATACAGCGCCTCCACCTCCTCGTCAGAATGTGTCGATGTCGGTGCGTAGACCTGTATAACCTTCAGCGAATACCGTTTGGTGATTCTGAGTATAAGGTACGCTACCCTACTCGACACACTCTTGACTTGTACAATGTTGTTGACGAGGGACTTGTGGACGATGAACCCGACACCACCCTGGGACTGTTGATCGCCCTCCCGGTAGTAAAACAAGTTGCCGGAATTAAGGATTATCGAGTCCTCCCCCTCTCGTCGGACTTCAGACAATCCTATAATGTTCCAGCGCAACTTGCTCACTGCTTCTTCCAGCTCGATGATCTTTTCGTCGGTCCTCAAAGTGCCTGCGTTATACGTCACCAGGTCCAGTCGTCGGGGTTGGCAGCGGAATCTCGTCCGGAGATTCTTAGCACCCCCTGCCCCGCCATTACCGTGACCGCTGCCAGGGTCAGGAATAGCGAGGCCGCCGGGAACTAGGGGCCATGGTCTTGTGCGAATATCCATACAAGGTTTTGCCCATAATGACCACGCTGGGCAGGCGTGTTGGTCATCGCAGGGCTAAACTGATCTCACCCGTGTCGCTGCTGCCCGACACAGGCCTGTGCCATTTGCTCAGTTTAGCCAGTATGAAATGGTTATACCGCCATTTGTCGGTCGTCATAGCCTCGTCAGTAGACTAGCAGGGGGCACCGCGGGCAGGTGAGGTTGACGTTTGGAGCGCTAGATGGAGGTGCGCTCCCTTACCCCCCCCCCTTTCGCCCGATCGCCCCCGATCGCCTTTACTATCGTAGTAATAATTCTTCCATACTAATTACATAATATAATATTATAAATACGAAAGTGTGTTTGTTTGTTGGTTTATTGGTTTGTCCGTCAATCACGCTGCAAAAAAGCTACGGATTAACGTGATTTTTTGGATAGGTATATTGAGAACCTGGAGGGTGACTTAGGAATCCCGGAAAATCAAAGAGTTCCCGCGGGATTTTAAAAACTAAATCCACGCGGACGAAGTCGCGGGCATCAGCTAGTTTCCTATAATTTTCATTCGGTTTTCATGTGGTCTGCGGAATGTGGATAGCCTGGTACTCTGTGTTCTAAGAGAACAAAGAATGCGAGAACTCAACTGCTACTCAACTATCACAGTTTGGTAATAAACTTTTAAAGTTGTGAATTTAATTTTATTGTGTTAATTTAGTTCGTAATAAATTACAATGATGAATCACATATTATTATTAGACTAAGACCAATCTAAGGTATTGAAGGTACAAAACCGATAAAGATAAATGTTTTCTTTTGTCCCATTTTATATTTGGCTGCGATTGCAGATTCTATGACATTAGCTCGTAGAGCGTAGACACTTAGCATTACTTCTATGGCGGAGACTGTGACTTTGACACAACTGACACTGACAAGAGTGACAAAGAATGTATAATGATAATGAGTAATGACTGTTGCTCTCTGGTTTATGTGTATTATCTATGGTTGCTCTCAAACTTCAAGCTGCAGTTCAAAAGTAAAAATCTTGAAAATTCTGGCATGTAAAAAAGTATTACAGTCTCTAGAAATTATATCTGTGTGGTTTTAAAATAATTTAAAATGGTGCGACGGCAGCGCGAACCTAGTTCCACGGAGGACGAAATTGTAATCGGTAAAAACAATACCTAATTGTTTAGCTATTTTGCATGTTTACAAATAAATATGTGAAAAATTATTGATATTTCTAACTTTCCTAGACACCTCACCACAAAAGAAGCACAAGCGGCACAAACATAAAAAACACAAGAAGCGTAAGATCGACAATGACTACGACAGCGATACCTCGATCGATGTGTCTTATGAAGATACTTTAGACAAATCTTACAAAATGAAGTCCAAGAGGGATATGCCAAGTACTTCCGCAGCTGATCTCCTGAAAGCCCAAGCAAAGTCGTCGTCGGACTCTCGCAAATCAATGCCTGGGTCAACATCTAGCACTCCACCTAAGGTTCCTCCCAAAAAGAAAAAAGTTAAAGGCCGCGAAAGTGGTACTTCAAGTGAAGAAGAACGATGGCTTGATGCTATAAAATCTGGAAAACTTGAAGAGGTATCCCTAAATATTTTCTATACTTTATTAAAAATTACTATTATCAATTTTTTTTTTCTGATCCAAAAGCACATCATCTTAATGAATTTTGAATTTAGTCCAGCAGTGAAAACATTGTTTTACCAAATAATTTTTGCTGGTGTTGCTTTTCCAATTAATTGGTGGTGCTACAAATAAAGTTGGTAATTTTATCCACATTCATTTTGAATAAAGTAGGTACTTTAAAATCTTGTTATTGTAGGTACTTTAAAATCTTGTTATTTTAAAATACTTTATTTTTATGAAGTGTTTGGTTATACATACATGTTTTATACCAAATAGCTATTCATATAATGTTCAAACAGTTGCCATATGATCATTTCATGTAAAGCAATGGAAAGTTGCTATGAAAATGTAATATTTATTATACTTAACACTTACATTTGATTTTATTTGACTGTAACAGGTGGATGAGGAGTTAAAGAAAATTAAACCTAAAGATCCCAAAATGATGACGGCTAGACAAAGAGCAATGTATGAAAGAGGCACAGATAAAGAACCCAGCCCAGGTGGAGAAGTCCTGCTTGCATTACCATCAGGTTACAAGGAAAAAGTTATGACTGCTGAAGCTATTCAAAAAGCTGCATTAAAGTCTCAAAAACGAAAACAATTAGCTGATGAAAAGAGGGAGAAAGATAAAAAGAAAACTATGGACCGTCTTCTCAAGAAACAAGAATCAAAGAATCTTAAAAGTGCTCAAAAAGGAAAACCATTGAGGAAACAGGAGCCAATGATAGTGTACAAAAATAACAACAATGAGATATCACTGTCTTTGCCATTGGGTGTTCCTTTTCCACTAGAAACAAAACCTCCATTAGAACCGCCAATACCAATAACGTGTGGTGTAAATGGATGTAACAATATTAAGAAATATAATTGTTCCAAAACTAATATTCCTTTGTGTAGTTTAGAATGTTATAAGAAAAATATTTGTTTAATAAATGTTCAATAACAATATTAAGCACATGTAATTTTTTTTTTCATAGTTTGTAGACAAGATAACCCCTTCCCTGAGATCTCACCTGATGGTAAGTGATGATGCAGTTTGTCAGGCAGATACATGATTTTACAAGTCTGAAGATCTGGAGTGCTTTTATGCCAGAAATATGTTAAAATAAAATCCATCTCCCCTAGACTTATCTCCCATACATGTAGGGGAAGTAGTTCAAATAATTTTTTTTTTGAAAGATTTTACTGTGCAACTTTGTAAGCGTATAATCTATAATATATAGGTACTAGCTGACCCAGCGAACTTCGTACCGCCAACTTATCTATATAAATAAAACAATTAAACCTAATAAAAAAAAACTATCCTATCTTTCAAGTTAGACCAAATTACAGATAGTTACGAAGTTTGATCAAAATCGGTTAAGTAGTTTACGCGTCCATCGCGGACAAACAACGTGACACGTAATTTATATATATTAAGATAACCAAGCCAGAATTACAGCTCTTTAGTACCAATAGTCTCTACACTAAGCTGCAGACAGACTGATGGACTTGGCTAAACTACATAATATAAGAGTTCCTTGATGTTTTACTAGAAAACCCCTGGGAATTCGATGCAGATGAGGCATTAGCTACCTAGCTTAGAGTATTTTTAGCTTCTTTAACCGTTCGGGTAAAGTAAACACAAACATTTGACAGCTAAACAGTGAGCATATATTTCATAAGAATTAGAGAACATTTTTAAGTTTAAGTATAAATAGATTTTATTAACTAGACATTTTTAACATACATAATTGATAATATTTATTCTGTCTTTTGATCTAAGAAAGGACTACATAATTTTTATGAGGTAATAAATCAATGAATAAACTAATCAAGGTAATTTTAATAACAAATTAATAGCCTCAAATAAAATTAATCCCTGTGATACTTAGTTCATAATGCAAAGGATGTGAGGTGCAACAGGCAACTACCATAGGAATTATTATAGTATAGTGTAATGTTGCTTTAGTTATACTCTGAACTGACCTTACTAGTGACTAGTTATACCTGACTTAACTTTTGATGCTACTCTCTTAAAATTTAAGCAACTGTATTAAAATAGAGTTGCAACAAAAGAAAGTGTTGATGCATAATTTTATGTATAATTATCAAAACTAAAGCCATACTATCTCCAATGAACGACACTACCCTATACTATAACAGCTGGATGAATCACATTTTTCTGAAGTGAAATGTCTCCTAGCAAGTATGTAACTGCTTCAATTCATTGCAGATGTCTATATCAGACTACCTAAAACTTGCAAAAATTAACTTTCAGCAAGTTTTATGTGCTGTTGTGCTTACAGTGATAGTGACTTGCTGGAGTTGATATCTGCAAATATTGCTAATGGAGACTGCTCTATGATGACTTATGTATCGTAGATACTGAACCATTTATCTGTGGACTAATGCACCACCAAATTAAAAAATACAAAAATGGAACAATAAATATCAGACTAGACTTTGGTGTCACAATCTAATTCCGACTTATTTAATTGGCATGACATAATACACAGTTATCCCACACACATTACATTCAACCTTTGACAAATTACGGTAGTAAATATCATTCGTCTATGCATTCAACACACAACTATTTATATTTATGAATATCTTGTAGCAATACTACGCAAAACAGACTAGAAGCCCACTTGCAGAAAATATTCCCAGGAAGAGAGAAAGGTATACCATAAAGTACTTTTATATTCCTTCTATTTGACACCCAGTACTTACTTAATATTAATACAATATTATAGTCCCATAGAAAGCTATTTATGCACAAGTATTATTTTTGCATTATAGGTTTAATAAAAAATTAAATTTAAATTAATAAGTGATTTGTGCAATATTTACATTGAACCACTTGTTACCAACTTGTTTTCTCTAAACTACAAATTCTAACATTATGAATTTTATACTAACTTTCTATAATCTGAAGCTATAGTTCAACATTAATTTGGCAAATTACTTGAGCTTTTATGTATTGTGAATATATTTTAATATTTGAAATGTAGTTTAATCTATGAGTGTACTGCAAAGCTTGTACATATTTCTAGATTATTCTAAGACTAATGATTTAGGTACCTCTTATGTTATTAGAATACATATTTTTCTTTGTGAAAGGAGAGTAGAAAGTAAAGAAGTTATTGCGGAGAAACGTCATATTGAATCATAGAATAGAAAATACTGTAAGAATTAAAATGAAAAAAAAAACTATTGTGAACTTCAAATTACATTAATTACAATACTGCTGTAAAATTTACAAAAACATCACATGGACTTAATAGTGTGTAATTTTCTGCACTGAATATTTTGTATGTATTTTCAACTGTCAGTTTTAATGCAAAACTTTTAAAATGTATAAAACTGCATACACTTTTTTCAGACTTAGGATTGGTCTCCACTACACTCAGTCAGTAGAGACCAAACAATCCCTAAATCTTTTTTCACATCAAAAAGCAGTCATTATTCTGACAGAATTCACCCCTCTTGAGTACAACAATATGCTCAACTATAATTAGAGCTTAATATAATATCAAGTATATTTGATTTGGAATGTTTTGCATTAAAAATGGCATACTTTGTCTATATTCACTAAGTACAATCGATAATAATAGTAGCCAAACGTATTGTCCAATTTACTTCAAACTTGTTTGAGTCAATGCTTCACTTTTTCATAACCAGCAGGAGCTCATAATTATAGAGACTCACAGAAAAGTCAATAGTTAAGTCAAGTCTTAAATACCAAGACATGGCAGCCAGCATAATAATGGCAGAATATAAGTGGCTTGGTATCAAACGTTTGTACGTTTGGAGCTCC
Organism: Oeneis ivallda; assembly: GCA_029955525.1. Taxonomy (NCBI): domain Eukaryota; kingdom Metazoa; phylum Arthropoda; class Insecta; order Lepidoptera; family Nymphalidae; genus Oeneis; species Oeneis ivallda. The sequence continues at coordinate 17,966,816 of JARPMR010000006.1, read as the reverse complement.
GTAGGCGGGCCAAGCCTGACTGTAACCGCTAAGATTGATTGTTCTGTTTATTTGATCTCAGTCGGGCTAAGCCAGAGCGCTCTTCCTCCTCATCACTAGTGCAAGACAGTCCACCAACAGCACCCCTCGACGATGTAGCTTGTATTAAGTCCTGATCAGGTCCATTACGACTTTCGTAGAGTAGAATTCCCAGTGTCTCTTCATATATTCTGGCTTCAGGAAATTCTACTTTAGTATGCTTTTTATCAGTAGCATAAACAATTGAAGTACAACACACCTCTGCACACTTTTTGCCATGACCAAAGAATGACCAACAACAGATTTCATTGGAACCAATGACATCTTTAATGAAAAGAACACGCCCACTGAACCGCAACGAAAGTTTGTCAAATAGTTCAATGTTTTTGAGCAAATTATCATCTGATGTATTTGTATAGGAATACTTGTTATTATGCCGGTTGATGAGTAGTTTCACCACAGGCTGGAAAGAGTAAGTATCATTAATAGGCTATTTGACTACTTTTAGAAAATCATCTTAAATTGTTAATAATGCTATGCTGAAGCTAACGAAACATATATTTCGGCATAATTTTCATTATTTTTCATAAAAATCGAGAAATAAATTCAAAAAAATAAATTGCCGCCGAAACGTTCCATTTGCTCTCATGACGTAACAGTTCACATTTCAAACAATGACAATTTTATAATATGTGTTTAGGCCGCGTGTCGCATACTATTTGGTATTTAATAAAATAGTAACGATGAAAAACAGACGAAATTAGCTTAATACGCCGCACAAACACGTCGAAATGTATTGACAAAATGAGAATTCCATAGGTGGTTTGGACTGTGACGTCATTCGAGATCACGGAACGTTTTCGATCACGTGACCATGGCCAGAATTATAGCAATTTTATTTAATGTTTTCTAATTAAATAAAGCTTTATTTTTTAGTTTTGTCGTATGGAATACTGTTTTTAGATAATAATCTTTTAGGATGACACCAGTTGAAACGATATTTTTATTATAGTCAAATACCCTATTGCCATGTCATATACAATTCTGTTAAGATTTCATAGAAATAAAGAATGATTTATCAAACAGTATAACTTGGTATTTCTCTTTATATCCTTTTGACAGGTCTTCACTTCTTCTATTTTATTACACATTTTGTACATACTCTCATATTAAAATACATAACTAGTTTATTCTGACCTCATTAGAATGCACCCTAACTTGTTCATAAGCAATCTAGTCCTGTGAAAGATGTATCAAATGAATAGTCATCATCATCAGCAACCAATCAATGGCTTACAACTGAGCACAGGTCTCCTCTCAGAGAAGGGTTTATAGGCCATAGTACACCATGCTCAGCTCACATCACAAACCTTTGAGAACATTATGGAGAACTGTCAGGTGTACAGGTTTCCTCACAATGTTTTCCTTCACTGTTAAAGCATGTGCTATTTAATTATTTTACTTCTGTAATAGTATAAAGTTGCAGCATGAAAGTTTAGTGCTGAACAAAATAGCTGTGCATGGGGTACTGTCGCATAACCAATGACGATGTCATGCGACTGGAGAGCCAATCAGAGCCATGATACCTTATTTTCGACTTCTGCGCAATAACAGTTACCGCTAGACTTTCGTGCTGCTACCTATACTAATCTTAAAAATAACTTAAATCATACCTTAGATGTGGACATAATCAAAAGTTGCTCCTCCTTCTGTGAAGTGATAAGTGGAACTCTGCAGATAGGTTCTGCCTCCCGTTCCTTCTTACTCAGTGCTTGCTGGCAAGAATCTGTTAACTCTTCGATCAAGAAATACTTGGCTTCAGCCAGCAGTTCCATAATTTCACGGTAACTATCTGGCAAAGCCACTGTACCATCGCGAAGATAATTCAAGATAGTCCCAAAATGTTTGCCGCAGCGATCTATTAATATCCAACCTAAAACCGATAATAATAACAATGTTAAACAGTGGTAATTTAAATATTTCAAACAGGTACCTACAAACGAGAAATGCCTACCTTCAGAATCTGTGAGAACTTCCATTCTGCCACTAAACATGGTCCGCAACATATTATCGCTTTTCGTTAATGTACCAATGGTGGTGTAAAACAAAGTACCACCCACATTTAATTTCACGTATTGCGACGGACTGCCTTTTATCAATGTTTTGTGATCGCCCGACATTTTAGAATATGTATCTTTAGATCTGCACTAATTATTATTATTAGTATTGAACACTCAAGTCACTTGGAAGGCTAGCGCCGGATTCTTTATAAACGTGATTTATTTTACCGTGATCATACTAGGTACCCTTAATTAATTTCCTGCGCCCTGCGGTTTTTTTAATTTTTTTCTCTATTTTTTACTGTACTCTAAAGTAGGTAATAAATTACTAGCTGTCAAGCACCTGTCAAGCACATGTCAATTGTCATAGACATTTCCTACCTTCATGTCATAGACCATTAGACGTAGTCGTAATTCCTAGTTCCATGCCACGAACACTAGGATGGAACTCATGGAACTAGGAATTACGATTACGTAGTCTTCAGTCCTACTCACGAACATATTATAATAATTGTGTTCCTACTTCCATGAATAGGACTGACTATAAAAAAAAAGTGTGTATGTCAGCTCCGACGCACGACTGGAGTTTACTCCTTAAAACGTCGTAATGCATTCGCGGCGCTCGCTGCGTCTCGGCGCCGCTCGGACCCGATCGGTACGCGCTCGGCTTCCCGAAGCGAAAGCTCTTTCGCATTCGACAACTCAAGCGAAAACCAACCTTATTTACTCAACGTTAGGGTAGAAATTTGCATCATTGTGAAAAACGTAACGAGGTCATTCATAAGTAGATTTTACTCCTCGAATTTTTTTCATACCGGGCGCCTAAAATCGATTCTTAAGGAGTTAACTCCAATAAACTCCAAAAAGATAAAAATGACACTTTTATGGACAAAACGCGAATCGATGCGAACAGATGTGATTCCAGCCTAGGGCACCATCTAGATTCTAGAGGTACCTACTTGATATGAGGTTCCATCGTACTACAGTACTACTATAGGTACAAGTTTATTTTTTCCAGATTTCACGGTTCTGGGTTCTAGCGTCTAGTTATTTTTCTGAGGTTGAGAAAAAAGCAAGCTTTCCAATCTCTTTGTATAGGTCTATATGTCTGTTAAGTTGTCTGTGGTCTATTCTAATGTTTATAGTGTTCATGGTCTATGCTAATGTACACAGAGTATAGTAGCATCTTTAGCATAGACCGGGAACAGTGTCCCCACCTTAGGGTATTTTCCCCTAGATTTAGGGGATTTTTGCATGGTTAGGGAATTTTTTAGGGAGTTTTGAATTTCGGTTCGCAAAATAACTGAATGCTTGACTGCGTGCATCACTTGCACTAAATAATATTTTTTTTCAAATTTTTCTCTATCTGAAATGTGACTTGTGTTTGTCTATATGTGTTTTGTAATAAGTTTATAATATTATGATTTTCGTTTGTTCTTAATTCTGAATAAATGAGAAGAAATGCTTCTTGAAAGCACAAATTATATAGATAAAAAGATTGCATCCCAAGAATGTGTACATAGAACATAATATAATTTAAATAGTTTATAATAATACAAACGGCTCAACTTTAGTATAGTTGATGTGACGGAGGGGGGTGGGAGGGGTGCGGGGAGTGAGGGAGAGGGATGAACAACCAACCCCCCCCCCCCCCGCAAGCCAAACTCGTTGAATCCTATAATAGTTTGCTTGATATTAATCCCCCCTTCCTTCCTCACTACCTCCACCACATCAACTAATAGAGCAAAATTTTTTTTAGGGGAAAACATAAAAGTGCTTATTTTAAGGAATTTTTCACGAGTGCGGGGAAAATTAAAATCAGAGGGTGGCAGCACTGACCACGAACACTAGTCTGTGGCTCTAGTCTTAGGTTACTCTGTGATTCGACTGTCGACATTTCGACGATAGTATCCTCTAATCTGTGTTTCGACGGCTAGGCTAGACTTGCCGCCTGCACTCTGCAGAATTTTTTAGGAGAATTTCGCGCGTCAGTCATATTCTAATCTAATTTTAATGCAATAGATCATCAAAATGGGTGCATATTTATCAGAACCCGTTACTGAAAAAATGTCTAGTGATGAATTTAATGAAAAACTTGAATGCGGTGCAAGCTCCATGCAGGGTTGGCGTGTCAATCAAGAGGTTCGCTAGTGTTTCTTTGCTAAATTATTATATTCAAAGTAGCTAACTATTCAGTGCTTAGCAAGTTTTGCTTTATTCATCATTTCGCATTGCTTTATCTTTCCTTTGGGCTAATTTTAGTATGGTTCGTAGATATTGTGTTGACTTGTATACAGTTATCAGTGTTTCGCCTTCTATTACAGGCATGGAAATATTCGTACATAAAATTGTTATATAGTTCATTAAAACTCGTGTATTTGTGTAGCCATACCTAATCTATAAGCCAGATTCAGTTTTTAGGAAATTTAAATAGTATAATGACTTCTTTAAGGATTCACATAACACTATCTTGGACTTTGACGAGAATACCTCACTGTTTGCGGTGTATGACGGTCACGGAGGCGCCGAAGTAGCTACATATTGTTCACAAAACTTGCCCAACTTTATCAAGAACACAGAGGCATACAAAAGTGGAGAAATGATACAAGCTTTGAAAGATGCCTTTCTTGGGTTTGATGCTACTATTGCTACCAAAGAGGTTATGGACATATTGAAAGAATTAGCAGGTGCAGTAGTCCTCAAATCCTACTATTCCTACTAATATTATAAATGTGACAGTTTGTGAGGATGGATGGATGTTTGTTACTCTTTCACACCACAACAAATGAACCAATTTGGATGAAATTTTAATGGAGATCATATCAGGATTCAAGCTAGTTGAATTACTGAGAAGTTGTGAACATGAATTAAGATTTATTGTTGCTTCTCTAAGGCCCTAAGCAGTTGTCCCAAGTTATTATCTTCTCAGCAGAATCCGCTTTCCGAACCGGTGGTAGAATCTTGACGTGTCATAAGAGCCACAGGTTGGCCTACATGAAATAAATAATTTTGAATTTTATTAACACTAAAAAATAATGTTCTTCTTCCTTGTTGTCAACCGTTAGACGTCCACTGCTGAACAAAGGTCTCTTGCATGGACTTCCACAGGCCTCTGTCTTGCGCCACCTGAATCCAGCGGCTGTTTGATCTCATCTGTCTACCTTGTGGGGGGTCTGCCGACACTGCGCTTCCCGGTGTGGGGTCGCCACTCCAGCACCTTGGGACCGCAACAACCAGCTGCTCTTCGAACTATGCGCCCTGCCCATTTCCACTTCAGTTTCGCGACTCAATGAACTGTGTTGGTGACTTTGGTTCTGGTTCTCCTACGGATCTGAGACATAGTCGCTAACTATGGGCCTCATAAGAAGGCTCAGGGTCAACCAGCGGGCGATGGAGAGAGCTATGCTCGGAGTACCCCTGCAAGCTCAACATATAATGTTATTAAGGGACAATTTTCTTTTTTTAACAGATTTTCCTCACAAGAACTGTCAGAATGTCAAACTTATTCCTCAGTTGAACGTTACTCAGCAATAGTGAAATTAGCCCTAAATATTAGTTTATTCCATTAGACCTGTCCTAACCTAGCAAGTTTTTGTTTTCCACTAGTCACTAATAGTTTTATAACTTTATGTATTAGGTGAAATAAACCCACCAGGACAAAGCGATAATGAGGATTCCGACGATGAAAACATTAGTAACCTCTATAAAGATGCAAGACTTCCACTACAGGTTATATTTTTAATACTATAAACTTATTTGTCTATTTATTAATGAAAAGCTATACTCATACTAACTGCTATTATTTTAGCCAATAAATATGCAGCAGTGTTCTAAGTATTAGTCTTGCTATTCTCTTTATTGCCTGTATTGTTGCTGTTTGTTGGTCTGGCTAAAACTCATAAACAGCATGATGGATTTCAATAATTTTTTATACTATTTAGTTACTAGGGGTGGTTTAAAAAGAAATAAAAAATGGGCAAAACCCTAAAGAACAGCTAAAAATTCGAAAAAGTCAAAATTGGTAATCCATTTATCTATACTTATAAAAAGACTTGTATGTATTATATAAAAATGAATTGCTGTTGCCCGTTTGTTCATCTGGCTAATTCAAAAACAGCTTCACCAATTTGAGTATTTTTTTTTAATTTTGTTTTCTTTAATACAGGGATGGTTTAAAAATAAAAAAACAGTGAAAATCATGCAGAAAAGCTGAAAAAATCGAAAAATTCAAATTGGTAATTTTGTATAGGAAGCCCCACTGCAGATTCATTTAAATAGATCGTGTGACTACGAGTCTACGAATAAGTAGTGGCGTGAGCACAGCCGCGGGTAAAAGCTTGTTTTGTTGTTTTTTTTGACGGCCTCCCTGGCCCAGTGGTGAGCGCTGTGGTCTTATTACTGGGAGGTCTCGGGTTCGTTTCCCGGCGGGGTCAATTTGGGAATTTATAATTTCTGAATTGACTCTGGTCTGGCGGAAGGCTTTCGTTGGCCGTGGCTAGTTACCACCCTACCGTCAAAGACGTGCCGCCAAGCGATTTAGCGTTCCGGCACGATGGCGTGTAGAAACCGATTAGGGGTATGGGTTAAATTTTCACTGCCATACCCCTTCCAAGTTAGTCCGCTACCATCTTAGACTGCATCGTCACTTACCATCAGGTGAGATCGTAGTCAAGGACTATCTTGTCATCAAATAAAAAAAAAAGTAATGACCACTTCGGATTAACTTTTATTAGATGGCGGAAGCGAAGCCGCGGGTAAAAGTGAGTGATTTATTAAAGACTCAAATATCGTTTTATTTATAGGAAGTATTGGCAAAATATGAAAACAAGTTAAGCTCACTCCATCGAGCGAGGCTTGGTGACACCTCTACACCCATGTCCCCCTGTTTGCGTGCAAAGAAAAATGGAGAAGAACCAGGTGGCTCTGGTAAGATTAGCAACATCTTACTTCCTACTAGTATCCTACCAATCACATAAATATTATAAATATGAAAGTTTATATGTGTGTATGTTTGTTACTCTTGCTCACAAAAACTACTGGACGGACTTAGCTGAAATTTAGAATGGAGATAGATTATACCTTGGATTAACCCATAGGCTACTTTTATCCTGGAAAATTAGAGAGATTGTGTGTTCATTTGTACTTGTTTTGTGTGTTCACTTGTACTTGTTTTGTGTGTTCACTTGTACTTGTTTTGTGTGTTCACTTGTACTTGTTTTGTGTGTTCACTTGTACTTGTTTTGTGTGTTCACTTGTACTTGTTTTGTGTGTTCACTTGTACTTGTTTTGTGTGTTCACTTGTACTTGTTTTGTGTGTTCACTTGTACTTGTTTTGTGTGTTCACTTGTACTTGTTTTGTGTGTTCACTTGTACTTGTTTTTGTGTGTTCACTTGTACTTGTTTTTGTGTGTTCACTTGTACTTGTTTTTAGGTGTTGGTGCATCGAGTTCCAGTTCAGGAATAGATGTGGCAGGCTCAAGTTCAAAGCAAGGTGACGATGAGGCCACGTCCAGCAAGAATGGCGTGTCATCAGAGGAGGGGTGTAAGACAGAGGAGGACTCTGGTGTGTCTTCAACCAATCTTAACGAAGAAGACAAGGAAGTGAATGGAGAGGTAAGCATACTGAAATTATAAATTCGAAAGTGTGTTTGTTTGTTGGTTTGCCCTTCAATCAGCAACAGAGCCAAGGATCGACGTGATTTTTTGCATGGGTATAGTTGAGGATTGGGAAAGTTCCGCCGACGAGTTGAGTTGGAGTAGGCCTCTTTATATCCTGGGTAATCAAAGAGTTCCCGCGGGATTTTAAAAATTAAATCCAGCAGCGGATAATATCGTGGGCATCAGCTAGTAGTTTATAACTACTGTGTACTAGTTGATGCCCGCGACTTGGTCCGCGTGGATTTAGTTTTTAAAAATCCCGTGGGAAAGCTTTGATTTTCCAGGATAAAAAGTAGCCTTTGTCACACTCCAGGTCCACAAATATACCCATGCAAAAAATTACGACGATCCGTTTTTGTTGCTGCATGATTGAAAGACAAACCGACAAACCCACCCATCCATACTTTCGCGTTTATAATATTATTAATATGTTTAGTATGCCGACGGTCCTGCGCTTGATGACTGCCGTCATGTCGCATTGCTATTCCATTAGACGATGAGAATGAGGGAAAAGAAAGTGCACCTGTTTTGTGCACAGCCTTGTGCACTATAATATCTTCTGCACAGCTTATCTCTGTGGAGATTAGCCTGATTCGGTCAAGAAGACTTTATTAATATTGTCTTATCTGTACTGCTCTGAACATTTGTGGGTCGCTCTTTTCTTTGTCGGCAGTGCGTGCGATTCGAGTAGTACTACGTCATGTCTAGCGAATTACTACTGCTTCTCACACTTTCGAGTTGATGAATATTTTTTAAATTGTGTATTTCAAAACAAAAACTTTATACTTTTTGCTGATGACAATCTACTTTGGGAAAAATCCATTATTTAATGTATATTGGGTGTTAATTTTGTTATCAGGTCTCTACTACAGATAACAAAGAGAATGCGGAAAAATCTGTCAAAATTGATGTAGACAAAGCTGCTAACACACCAGACAGTTCTGGAGAAATTTGTAACCAACCAGAACAGAGTGTTGACTCCAAGACTTCAGAAAATGGTTCAAGCATCTCTGAAGTTTGCAATGGGGAGGTGACAAACTCAAAGGTTGATGGAGAAAATAATATTAGCTCCTCTAATGGATCCACAACGTCTAAATCTGAATCATCTAAAGGTAATAGTTTATAGTTTTCTCATAATATAAAAGAAGATAGTTCATTTCATGATTGTTTTATTACTCAGTATTGAGTATATTGTATAGGGTCTTATTTTGAGATTACATATTATGTTTAGTGAAACAAAAATTAATACTATTACAGTAGAGGAATTTGGTTAGTTAACTGTGGTGTTCATTTTATTTTTAAATCAATGTCATGGTTCCTCAGATGAAATTCCTGTGTGCCCGTAAGTTTTTTTTCTCACTGACCACTCAAAATTTGCTAGGCAGTTTGTTGACTGCTCTTGATTATTTTAAATAAGGGTCAGCTCATTTGAGTACCTATAAAATCAATAATATTTACTATTATCTATTTAGGGCCGATTTCACAAACGTAAAATAAGTTATCCGAGCGTAGATTTGATATTTAATACAAATACTGTCATAACGTCCAATTTATTTCTTGGATAAACCTCACTCGACGTTGGTGAAATCCTTACTTAGCCTATATTAAAATCTGACTTCTTTACCAATTAGATAAAGCATCAACCGTCTCGAGTTCGAAAGTGACGCCTGAAAGACCAAAGAAGTCGAGTCTCCGACGTGCGGCCGCTGCCGTGTACGAAACACTGCGGCATCATGCGCCTGATGACGACGAGGAGAGCGACTCCAATGACGAGACCTTCGAAGGGGGGGAGGTAGATTCCTCCGACGGAGAAAATGTTAACGGAGTTGAAGATTCTTCTGAGGATGGTGAGTTATAATTTAACATAATTCCATAGTAATGATGACGAGGAGAGCGACTCCAATGACCTGACCTTCGAAGGGGGGGAGGTAGATGCCTCCGACGGAGAAAATGTTAACGGAGTTGAGGATTCTTCTGAAGATGGTGAGTTATAATTGAACATAATTCCATAGTAATGATGACGAGGAGAGCGACTCCAATGACGAGACCTTCGAGGGGGGAGGTAGATTCCTCCGACGGAGAAAATGTTAACGGAGTTGAGGATTCTTGTGTGGACTACCGTTTTATATTATTTTAACGAGGTTAAACCCTAGTTCTTTTCGACGCTGCGTGCCGTACTTTAACCCCTGCTGTGACTCCGTAAGTCCTGTATTTTAACATTATACTGCCGAATTATCGTTAATTTTTTACTCTAACTTAAGCGATAAATATCCTTTGTACGCTATAAATAATGTACCTCAATACAATTGAAAATAAATTACTACTTATAGGTCATTTATTTTTTGCAAAAAGCTCTTAATTCTGGCAGTACCTTATTTTATTCTGCAATTATGGGCGGTACATACTCGCAAAACATTACTTGCATTAATTTATGCAAAGTTTATTACACTTTTATTTACTAATCTAATTACAAAAAAGTACATGGAAAAGCATTGGTTTTTTAACTTCTTATGTATACTTTTTTATATTTTTATGTAATGAAAACTGTTAATCAAGAAATTAACACGGATTAAACGGAGGAGATGGAGAACCACCCCAATGAGCTTGCTTTTATGCTACTAACTAGAGGCTATAAAAATAAACTAAGAAGAAAAAATATATTCTGTTACCAGAACAGCAGAGTAGATGTTCTCATTGGCGCTGTCCCGCGGGGACTGCTTCTTTCTGTCCGTCTTAACATGTATTGAATTGTAGTACGCATTTTTGGAACTTCCCCTCATTGTGTAAATATTATATCCTATTCTAACACAGTTGCATGGGTTAAATCGGCTTGGCATCCAGCTGCCCACAAGATAGTATAAAAACATAGCTACATAATAATATTGTAAAATGTTTATTTTGAAAAGAGCAACTGCCGAGTTTCTTGTCCGCTTTCCGAACCAGTGGTAGTCATGACGTGTCATAAGACTTAAGAGCCAGAGGATGGCCTACGTGAAATAAATAATTTTGAATTTTTTTTTTTTTGGAGGATACACTTAACATGCTAAACATCGAGAAAAACATCTGCTAAAAGTTGCCACTATGCAGATTAACGCAGAGGAGGAAATAAATATATACTTTTATGTACGCACGATGTTGCCTCCTAAACCCTGGTAACAATTAGCCCGCGCATAATTTTCGATGTAGACATCATATATAGTGCATCTCAATAATAGCAATAAATATTTTTTAAATAGCAAGCATTTTATTCACTTCCTTGAGTTGATTCTAGTAGAATGCAAACTGAATGCACTGTTGTGTAGGTGAAGCAGAGGACGACGAAGAAGAAGAATATGAAGCGGAATCCAGTGATGAAGACGTAGAGGAGGACCTCAATATGACGGAGGAACCAGGAAATGACAGCGGCTGCACAGCTGTGGTGGCATTGCTCAAAGGTCATTTTTTACTCGCCTTAAAACATCGGCCAAGTGCGAGTCGTGCCTCGCTCTTTTAGGGTTCCGTACATATGTCCCATTTTTTTTTAAACTAGATACATAATTAGATAACTTAGTTCTTAGATAGTACTAAATTAGCATATGGAGAAAAAAATGCTCGTTTGGTTTGGTCACAATTTACAAACCGCATTATAAATCGGTGCTTTCAGTAATTTTGTTTTTTAAATACGCTTTATAGTACATACATAATACATAAAATATACAGAAATTTCGAATTCCGAACTACTTAGTTTAGTTTTTGCGATAAACCCCGTAACCAAAATGGTCTAAAACCGACAAGTTTCTTCCCCCCATTTCTTCATTTTTGAAGCTAAAAATAATAAAAAATTAAAGCATGAGAGGGAATAGTCATGATGACTGATTTTGAAAAACTGTTTGATAATGTTCGGTTCAATGTACCTGCTATTTCGAAAAATATCTTATTTCAGCAAAAAAAAAGTTCGGTAGATAAATTGCCATTTAAATGTTAAGTTTGGCCATGGCGTCGTTCGTGACGTCATCTCTAGGTTTTTCATAGTATTTTGCCAAAGTTTCAACATAGATGTGACATATCATTGTAATTGGTGTTCAATCCAATTGCTGTATTTTAGTTTTATTTTATCAAAATAAATATTAATCTCGCTCAAAGTAGAAAAATAAATACGTTTTTCACCTCTCTAGCTCAAAAAGGGCGCCTTTGTTGCCCAAATCCAGTGAGTAAAAGTTGTTTTTGCTCACCCAGTGAGAAAAATGTTAATTTGTGTCATTAGTTAAATTCATAATTTAATTGATTTTCCGGGATAAAAAGTAGCCTATGTCACTCTCCAGGTCCTCAACTATACCCATGCAAATCACACCGATCCGTAGCTCTGTTGCGGCGTGATTGAAAGACAAACCAACAAATAAACACACTTTCGCATTAATAATATTAGTTCAAATTTTACAGGTAATGAACTGTATGTAGCGAACGCCGGTGACTCCCGCTGCATAATATGTAGGGAGGGCAAAGCGATTGACATGTCAGTTGACCACAAACCTGAAGACACGTCCGAACTGGAGAGGATCACGAAAGCGGGAGGCAAGGTGTCAAACGACGGTCGAATCAATGGCGGACTAAATTTATCACGAGCCATAGGCGACCATTCGTACAAGCAAAATAAAGACCTGGATTCCAAGGAGCAGATGATTACAGCACTTCCAGATGTGAAGACGCTCACGATAGAACCGAAGCTGGATCAGTTCATGGTGCTAGCTTGCGACGGTATATGGAACTTCATGTCTAGTCAAGATGTTTGCGACTTCATCTTGCCGAGACTGGCGGAAGGCAGGGAGAGGCTGTCGCAGATTTGTGAGGAGGTTTGTCTTACTAACTTTTATTATATTACTTACTACTACGTTATATTACTAACTTTTGCCTGCAACTTCGTCCACATAGTTAGTTTTTAAAACCTAGATTTTTCCGAGATGAAATGTAAACTGGACCACAAAGTAAAAGGGTCGGTTATAAAATCCTCAAAATGAAATTATTAAATGTTAATTAATATTTTAATGTGCTTAGATGAAAATAAAGAAACATGAATTCAAGCTTTTTATTTATAACAAATGAAAATGCGTAGTTTTTCATTTTGAAGATTTTCTAACCGACCCTTTTTCTTTGCGGTCCAGTTTTACCTGTGTCACTCTCCAGATTCTCAACCTATACCCATGCGAAAAATCACGTTTGTTCGTTGGTCCGTTGTTACGTATGTTGTTACGTTGTATTTATAATATTAGTAATGATTTTGTTTATAAACAGAGTATTTCATTTTATATTTTTTTTATTGAATCAATCATTATCTTCATTACAGTTAAATGAAATATTCTATTGTTACCTACAAATGTTAGAACTGAGTTCCTCCTCATAAAAAAAAAATACGCGTCGAATTGAGAACCTCCTCTTTTTGTATTTTTTGAAGTCGGTTAAAAAAGGAGAAACCAACAAAATTTTACAACTTAATATATATTTAACTAAATACTATAATATTTAATAAAAATTGGCAAGGGTTGTTCTTAGAGTGCTATTAATAACGACCATCATCAACATAGGAGTTGAGGCCTAACAAATCAATGCTTCTATTTTGAAGGTTTACTTGATCTTGCAATATTATTTCTAGATGTTTGACCACTGCCTGGCACCCAGTACAATGGGAGATGGTACGGGCTGTGACAACATGACTGCAATCATTGTGCGGTTCAAGGGGGGAGTTATCGCAGACATTGGACAATATACAAGCAATACTGAGGGCACGAAAAAACGCGCTGCTGAAGATGAACCCAGTGAGGAAATCCAAGAAACAAAGAAGCAAAAGGTTGACGATCCCTTATCGAGTTCGGACGTAACTTCGAGTGTTTAGACCGCGATTATGTGTGTTCAAGCTACAGACAAGTATTGTAAAATGGTAGAGACATTCTAATGAGAGAACATTTTCAACTGTTAAAGTTGGACTTTTTTTCTAAAGCTGATCGTAGATTACTCGCCAATTAAATGAGACTTCAGCTGATGACGTCATCCGCACATTACGATAAATAATGATGACGTCATTAGCATTATTACTGTAAAGTTAGTAGGAGTTAGCAATTCTCGAACTCTATTGTTAAATTATGTACATTTACATGAGAAAGACAAAAACATTTAAGTAAAATAAATCTAAACTGCCTTGTTTTTGGGTTCGGATTCGTCCAAGATATCTTCAGCCAGCACACCAAAAACAAATTTTGTGAAATAAAAATCGATACTATTTATAAATAAACACTAAGTAAAAAAACTTTAAGTCAAGTCATTTTAGGTCCATTTTGCTCTGACATGTCTATGGTGCAAGCTAGCACTTCACCGTGCATGTAATCTGCGATCAACGTTATCTACATTAATAATTATTAAACGTGTCATTTTGTTTATTCTCTGATACTCGAGCATGTATTTTTTCTTTATCACATTTTGTTCCACCATTGAATTTACACTGTGCAGTTCAAACGTCAGTAGGTATATACATACTTAACGGATTTCTGCACATTGATCGATGTATTCGTAGTTATTAGTAAACTGTCCCTATCTTAGATTTATCTCGAACTAGCTGATGCACACAACTTCATCCAAGTGGATTTAGGTCTTTTTAAAAATTTAGGAGGTAACCTCTGAGATATTCTAAAGTATATTTCCTACCTAGGTCCACCGGTTAAAGCTGTACTTTATCTTAGTGAGCCACAGTACTGTTCTATAGACATAGATTGTTTTGATGCATTCCATAATATAAAGCATTGCATCAATGAATTTCTACTTTTCCGTTACATTTTGTTATATTCATTTATATTTTTATAAGGCTGAGGTCTTTAAATCGAGACAGATTTATATCATGACGTATTTCTTTGTTTTCAATTTGGAGCACACTATTGATTTCAGACCTAAAGGCCAAATCAATTCTTTTATCACAGACATAAACAATCAGTGAAAGACTAAGCTACGATTAGCTGCATTAATAAGTTATTATAGAACTGACTCGATAGTAGGTAAGTAATAATTATAAGATTTTGGTATTAGTGTTAAGGATCTTTCATAAGCTAAGAAAGGACTATGAATATCATGATTTTTTTCTGTTCTGTGGATGAGGCGTTATAATTTTTCAACTTTTTTCCTAAAAATAAAAACAAATTTAATGCTTTAAATTATAATTATTTAATAACAAAAAACGACGAACGTTCGTCCTAAATGTTTTTTTTTTGTAATAGATTGATTTATTTAAAAATCGTGATTGGTGAAACAATATTTTTGACGCCAAAATATGTTCCTACAAAAATATTTGAAACAAGTGAACAAAAATATTATGGTGTATTCACTACTTATCAATATGTGTGTATGTTATTCCTTAGTGACATAGTCATATTTTTGTAATCACAGATAAAATACTATGTGGAAAAAGAAAATAAATATAACCCTCTCCTATTTTTTCCATTAAAACATACAGACATTGGAATAAGTAATTATGTATTGGACTTTTTCATTGTAGCAGTACCTTTTTTTGTTTCAAGTGTGATTTGATTAAAAAATTTATACAGACCCAACTCATGTTTAATTTATTATTATTTGTTCCGTCTTCGATATCCGGAATCCATGTTGAGTGTAGCGTTTCCTTTTTTCGTATGTTCTGACTTAGCGATACCCTCGCTTCCGGTCCCCACCCTGTATCTGTTTCCGCTTTGAGTTCAATATGGCGACGCCGCGGGATCGCGATTCGCGGGTGGGGCCATCTTATTTTCTCATTATAGCCTCGTTTTTCGTATTGTTCGGACGTGTTTCTAAAAAGTTCTTAATAATCCTATATATGGTGATATATTATATAAAACTATACCAAGTGCTAAGATTTATATCAAGAATAAGAATCCCTCGCTTCTGCGATGGAGAATAACGACATAGAAGAAGCTCAAGTTCGCAGAGGAAAGAAGAGGCAAAAGGAAAATGGATTTTCGGGCAGTTCATCTAGTTCGAGCAGCGAGAAGGAATCAGAAGGTAGCGACTCTACGCATCTCTCATCAGTCTGATGTGATGTGTGATGTGATGTGTCATCCAGAAGTGGTTTGTACTTTAAGCAAATCGGTAAGTTTCATTTTTATTTTTCTGGTCAACAAGAAGCCTTCTTAATAAACAACGTGGTGAATATATTTTGTAATAAGAATTCACTTTGCAATCACCACCTGACAATTGAAATATTTCATATAAAATCCCTCTTAGTTCACAACCCTTATTTAACAACGAGGTAATTCGACGTTATTTAAAAATAAGGGGGGGGGGGGGGGGCGAGCAATAATCGTGACAGCTAAGAGGGTGAGAAATTTTATTCACAATTTACCGCTAAGTTAACGAACATTTCAAGGCGGTTGTCTACTGATTTTAATATATCAGGAGACATTCACGGAACTTCCGTGAGAATAATCTAAGCGTGGAATCTTAATTATCACGACAGATCGAGAATTTATAGGTTAGAGATAGAAATACTAGAACAGAAAAAATACAGTCCAAGCTACTTTTTTCACGTTCTTCTTCTTTTTCTTCCTATTCCTAAGTCGGACCAGCCAGATTGGAAGATGAATCAAACCTAATTAATTACCTACTGCCATAATTACCTGACCATCATTGGATTTTTATCAACAACAAACCATTCGCGTCCACTACGGATTGGACAGTACAATTTGGACTTCTCTTGGCGAACAGTCGAAAGGCAGTTGGTCCCTCAGACAGGCCTATTTCCTAATGGGGAGACAACTTTGCCTAAGTATACGCTGTATGGTGTAATACATAGCCGCTAAGGAGTTAGAATACTGGCGTCCATTGCTATATAGCGACCGAGCTGCGAATGGTCAAAATATTTATGCGAGTCATCAGCTGGTAATGTCGAACCTAGCAACAAAAATATCTGCTTGCTTGTCCCGGCAAATCATGTTAAGCAATGCATGTCAGATTAATACTGAAATAAATGATATAAAGGAGACATAAATTGATGGTGTGGACATGTAGTTCGTATGGATGACTCCAGACTTTCTAAGGCCGTTTTTACTCGAAGTTAAAGGAGAGAAAACGTAAGTCTGGCGGTCAATTCTTACGGTACAAAGACGTATTGAAGCACCATCTTATTTCTTGGCATACACCTAGTGAGAGGTGGGAGGAACTTGCGTTGCAGTGGCAAGAGTGGCGCAAGTCAGTAGGTGAGGCGATGGCATCGTTTGAGGAGCGTCTAAAGGACCTCGACGCCAAACGCCATAATAAAAAGACCCAGCCAAGGACCTCTACACGTATAATAGGTCGGGCCAGTTACACTGTGCGCCGTGCAACAGTATTTGAAAATAAAATTTGGTTTCGCGAGCCATATTTGCTCACATAACCGGCTCTAGCCAAGACCACTGTTAACGGATACGTCATGGAGGACATCATCAATGCCCCACACACACTACGCATGGCATTACAGAATTAGTAGAAAGGCAGTTAGTCTCTCAGACAGGCCTAATTCCTAATGGGAGACACAACTTTGCCTCGTCTATTATTCGCCAAGGATGGTTTCACTGTCCAACAGTGCAGCAATACAGTCGACATCTGCCGATATCCATCCCCCAGTCCCTCTGCAATACATATTCCGAAACCACCAACGACGTAGACGAAGGGTCGATGTTCAAATATTTTGAAATGCAGAAACTATATCAGATACCAGCTCTTCCAATAATACTGATGAAGACTTAGACTTAAGGTTAGCACTCACCGGAGGTCCAGAAGCATATTTTAGGAGGCATAAATGATTTGTGCCGGATAGGCTTGGCTTATACAATTTATAAATCCTTATAACTATCCTCTTGAAAAAGAACTGTACACCAGTTTTTGAAAAGTATAACTAAGTTTACACAGATTTCAAAAGTTGGAAAAGCATTTCGAAGGAATGTTGAATGCACTTGAATCAAAGGAACTTTATGAGCGTTTGCTTGAATAGACTATTCTTTTCTATTCCATTCTATGAAATCATATCTGTATAGTCATTCTAGAGTTTTCAGAACCTGATGAGGAAAACTTGTTCCAAAACGTACTGCCATTTACTTCTGCTTGCGTCGGATAGAGGCTTGATCTTGCTTTACCAAAGATTGACACGGAGCACATGATGGTTTATGGTGATCATAAATTATAATATAATAATGTTTGGTAATGCCACATTATTACATTTGACCTTTGTTTGCAAAACAGATACTGCTCAATTTGGACAATCTAGTTGGAAAGACACAGCACCCTAACAAGTATTAAGATGAGTTTAGTATACTGAATCCTTTGATTTTGTACAAATAATAGAGAGTTTTACCTTAAAACTTACCTATTATTTTTCCTGAGATATCCGGAATCCTCATAATTCTTACCTGGTACTTACGCTTATAATGAGAAAATAAGATGGCCCCACCCGCGATCCCGCGGCGTCGCCATATTGAACTCAAAGCGGAAAAAGATACAGGGTGGGGACCGGAAGCGAGGGTATCGCTAAGTCAGAACATACGAAAAAAGGAAACGCTACACTCAACATGGATTCCGGATATCTCAGGAAAAATAATAGGTAAGTTTTATTGGTAGGTAAAACTCTATTAGATAGATAGATAGATAAATAAATTCTTTATTGCTACATACTTAAATAATATTTACAACTAGCTGATGCCCGTGACTTCGTCCGCGTGGATTAATCCCGCGGAAACCCTTTGATTTTTCGGGATGCCTATGTCACCCTCCAGGTCACTGTTGTCAGATTGGGGGATTTTTTCGCAATTTTGGGGAAAAAAATAACTTGGGGAAAAACTGGGGAAACAGAATCTTTGGGGAAAATAAAAAAAATAATGGGGAACTTTGGGGCTAAAACTTTTAAAAATTTTAGAAAATAGAAAGCGCAATAAAACGAACGTACTTTTCGTTCAGCTAATATATCATGGTTAAAATACAAGAATCCAGAGCCATATAAAAATCTCTCTGTCTGTGGTTTTAAGCCAAATAAGCTGTATTTACTGTTTTTAAAGCAATCGTTAAAAGCCATAACAGACGTGAACAAAATGTTTCAGTCAGACAATGTAGATTCTTTGAAATTGTTGTCCGAACTGACTGGAATGCTTTCAAATTATCTATCGATTTTGATTCCCCCTGAACGGTTACAGAAAGTACCACCCAATGAGCTGGCCACATTCAATTTCCGAGATTACGTTATGAGTACTAGTTGCAGTCATTATGGATATTTGTTTACAGAGGAATCTGCAAATGTACCTGTACAAGATTTAAACGTCATTAAAGAAAGGTGTGCTCAATGTCTTATCCGGCTCTGTGAAGAAATTCAAAAGCGATTACCAATTAACATTATTAGAAAAAATTTCATTTTTCTCGCCACAAATCGCGACATGCCAAGTAAGACCTAATATTGAAGAAATAGTTGTTGCTTTCAAAGATGTGATTGGAGGAGTAGAGAACGTTGATGCGACGCTGCAAGAGTGGAGAATTCTACCTCTTCAGATATGGCAAAAAACCAAAACAGCTGACGAGTTTTGGGGAGAAGTGTTGTCATACAGAAATGCTTGTGGAGAGGCGGTTTTTTTTAATTTAACAAAACTTGCCACGGCTATTTTGAGTTTGCCATTTTCTAACGCTGCAGTAGAACGGGCGTTTTCGATGATGAACATCGTCAAAAATAAATTGCGAAACAGAATGCATACGAAAACTGTTGATCATATTATGAGAGTGAGAAGTGCCATACAACACCACGGGTGCACAAAATTTGAGCCAAGTCTGAAATTGTCTATCAAACAGAAGATGAAGACAAAGTAAATGAAGTATTTGCTATTTTTAATGAAGAATAAAAAATTCAATGCTTAGTCAAGTATTTCATTTAATTTTTTTCCTCAGTAAAATAAAAGCAGTTTTAATTTTATATTTATTTTTATTGGTGACAAAATTGGGGGATTTTTGGTTTAAAACGTATCATATTGGGGAAAAATTAAAATAGATTTGGGGAAAATAATAAAATTTCATCTGGCAACCCTGCTCCAGGTTCTCAACTATAACTATCCAAAAAATCACGTTTATCCGTAACTTTGTTGCAGCGTGATTGACGGACAAACCAACAAACACACTTTCGCATTTATAATGTGTATTAGACTGTGACTTAAATTTGATGATTAGATTTTATTCCCTTGGGGACTTTTTTATAGGGAATAATGATTAAAGTAATCATGTAGTAAATAATTTTTATGTATCATCAATAGTTTTCTCTGCATACGCCAAATAATGCTTTAAAGGCAAAATTTTGCTACTTTGGGTTACATTATTGCAATTTTCTTAAGGATTTCTTATTTTTTTTGAAAATAAATTATAGTCTATGTTACTTCCTGATAACTTAGCTTTCTATTGGTGAAAAAATGGTTCAAATCGGTCGAGTAGTTGCAGAGCCTATTCGGTACAAACAAACAAAAAATCTTTCCTAATATTAGTAGGTATAGATTAAAATAAAAGAAAGACAGTAGGTACGCAAAGGCGGCCTTATGGCTTTAAGCTATCTCCTCCAGGCAACTATTAGTTTCCTAAGCGTAAAAAACATCGATTACTAAAAATAGGTATCTACAAAAAAATTATCGTGCAATAAGTTGGTATTAGAAGTTTATTCATTATGATTTGGTTCAGCTTTATCTTAGCTGTGTCAAATATTCTATTGTTTCCATTTGAGTGGCTTCTAATATTTGCAAAGCATCATATTCACTGTCCAATTGTTCCAAAACTACAGACTTATCACTTATTTCTGCCTGAAAAGAAAAAACTGAATTAGTTTGTCCGCCATTTTGAATTTCTTATGTCGTCATTACCGTCATTTGATTAATGCCACTTGTTTCTAAATTTTTTAGAACAGGCGCATGACTCAATTTGACTTTTTTACTTTGTATAGTAACATTTTTGGAATATAGGTCCTTACTTGTAGTTTTGCTTGTTCACTCTCTCTGTCTTTTGCAATAGATTTTAGAAGATTTGTTGCACCTATAGCAGCCATCTTCTGCTTCTCTACGTTATCTCCCAATTCTTTTAACATTTCCAATAAACTCGTGATTACTTTTCCAAATTCTTGTACTTCTGCAAAATAAATTTGTTAACATTATGTTAAAATCAAATGACTGGAAAGTTGACGTTACTATTATATTATAGACAAACCCACTCATTTCGCTTTTAAATGTGGTTAGCTGATGATTACAGCAAATATTTACTATCTATACATATTTATATGCAATTATATTATGTAATTGTCAAAGATAGGAAAAGATTCACCGGAGACTGAGTAACGATTTATTAATAAAATAGTCTACGGAATCGGGATTCACGAAGGAATAGTGACGTCACCGCCTTTTAGGTTCGAAGCTTTCCTAAGATGTTTCTTCTACATCATGTAAGTACAAAAAAGTGTTTAAAATCTTACTAGTCTCATATTCTTTGCTAGTTTCTTTTAAATCTTCAGTTTCCTTAAGAACTGTGTTTTCAATTACTCTTATTTTGTTAATATCATCGTAATAAAGGTGAGACTTCTGTAATTCGTCAGCCATGTATATTGAACCTAGCAGAATAAAATATACTCAAATCAGCGGTTTGTATTCTTAGGCCAGGAAAATGAATTGGAATTTGTATTGTACGAGTTTATTTCACAAGCTATTCGAACAAAAGGTTCATACCTAGTTCATAGACCATTCTATCGTGACATGTTTGTTTGCTTTTTTTAAACAGTTGCCTGGCAACCATTTCTACATGCAACGTTTCCCTCGAGTTTCCCCATAGAAATATGGAAGACCTAATTCCTAAAACCTAATCGTAATTCCTAGTTCCATGAGTTTCCCCTAGAAACGAACTAATTTCCCGTGGTACTACCAAACTCTTGCTCTTACTCTTGAACTGCAAAATTTTCGACCTTCCTCCGGTTTTTGCTCAATAACTTTTTTTTCTTACGTCCTACGGCAAAAGCATTTCTATACTTTTTTGTAGAGCGTTAAATTTCCTACAAGTTTGAAAACATAAAAATTTTTGTATGTCAATTCGTTTCCGAGATTAATGACGCTTCGAAAAAAACTAATTTCAAAATTCGCTAAAATAATGCGGCAAAAACCGCAGAATTCCACCTTTTTCTTCTGTAATTCCCGAATTATGATGAAATGTTATTGTAATTATGGTAAGTACCTGGTTACAATCACAAACTTTGGACACCCTATTCCCCCGCTCACCCCACTCAACCCCAATTCACAAAAGGTTTATAGCGAATTTTGACAAAAAAAATTTTTTCGAAGCGCCATATCTCGGAAACGAATTGACCTTCAAAAATTTTTGTGTTAACACACTTGTAGGAAATTTAACGTTCTACAAAAAGTATAGAAATGCTTTTGCTTGCTTTTTAGGACGTAAGGGAAAAAGTTATTGAGGAAAACCCGGAGGAAGGTCGAAAATTTTGCAGCTTTCAAAAAAAAATCAAAATTATTTATTTCACGTGCTCTTTTCAAAATAATCATATTTTTACAATATTATGCAGCTATTACATTGTAATAAGTTTTTTATACTATCTTGTGGGCAGCCGGATGCCATGCCGATTTAACCCATGCAACTTTGTTTTATATAATATTTCCACAATGAGGTGAAGTTCCAAAAAAGCGTAGGTACTACAATTCAATTCATGTTAAGACGGGCAGTCAGAAAGTAGCCCCATTCCCGCCGGTGGCAACCGTTCACGAGCTTGACACATGATCCAGCCGTTGCTTCGCTAGACGATATTTGTTTACCCCACCCTCACAGGGTCCTCGAGGCCTGACCCATTGACATTACCTCTCCACTAATTAGGAATAAGTTAAGGTGAGTGTTTTTCGTTTGGTTTACAGATTTTCCTGTTTTGGTTTACAGAAGAAAGAAAGAAAATATCTTTATTCACTAATGGTGACACAGACAAAACCAATTACAAAAATATAATTTCGTCTGTGACACCATCTAGAAAGGGTGTACAGCTCAGCACTATGCCTTGCGTCGTATGCAAAAAAAATGCATACAATACCAGGCGCTGATTTTCAGCTGTGACCCAGGTGACGTCACAGTTACAATAAACAACAGTAAATTCAATCTATGGCAGATTTCAAAGGGAAGCAGTAAGTAAGCAGTAGTATCAAATATAATCACATTATTAAATAATATAAAGAAAGGTATTATCACCAGTGTTAAGGAGGAAGCTTTATACACATAATATTATATACATATAACATAGGTAAATATATCTATAATATAATAAAACTGTAACAGGTCCAATTCTGTACATTGAAGATATTTTGAAAATTTTTGTTTGAGGGCACTCTATAATCGATACTGAAGCCAAAACAATTTTTTTTTAATTTTTTGTCTGTCTGTCTGTCTGTCTGTCTGTCTGTCTGTCTGTCTGTCTGTATCTTGGCCGCGCATCACGCCGAACCTACTGGACGGATTTAAATGAAACTTGGCACGATTTAAGTTAATACTACGAGGTATAATATAGGATACTTTTTATCCCGAAATTCAGCACGGTTCCCCTGGGAGAGGGGATGAAAGTCAAAATGTGTATTTCGCTGTAATTCATTAAGGCGTATTCCGATTTAATCCATTCTTTTTTTGTTAGAAAGCAGGTTCTTTAGAGATTGTCCTGTAATTATTTCAAGGTCTTCAATTTCGTAGTTCAGAAATTATAGACATCACAATCTTCAGTATAGGTCCAAATAACTTGAACCCCGGAATCTACAGGATACTTTGAATGAACGGCTCATCTTAAGCTGGCATTCGTAATTTATCGTATATAGCCATCGTGGATACTATTTTGTCAAAGTCAAACTACTCCAAAAGCGTCAGATTTTGCCAAACGATCATTATACCTACATACTACATAGTAGGTATGGATGTAATACATCGTATGGACCTAATATTACAGTGTTTTCCTATGTAATTTAATATTCTAATCATACTTACTAATATTATAAATGCGAAAGTGTGTTTGTTTGTTGGTTTGTCCTTCAATCACGCCGCAACAGAGCCACGGATCTACGTGATTTTTTGCATGGGTATAATTGAGGACCTGGAGAGTGACATAGGCTACTTTTATCCCGGAAAATCAAAGTGTTCCCGAGGGATTTTAAAAACTAAATCCACGCGGACAAAGTCGCGGGCATCAGCTAGTTTAAAATAAAATTGTGCAACATAACATATAAATTTAAATAACTGATATATTGATATATAGAAGACTAATTCTGTCTATAGGCCTCTGCTCCAGCAGAGGTAAATGACAGCTTATTCCTTCGTATTTAGAGTGCCTTTGACTCCGATCTCGGGTCAAGCCCAGACGGAAACAGTCATGTAACATATCTGGCACGAGATCTAACTTCCATCCGGCGCCTATTCTGGCCCGTCCGGGCCTGGAAGTTGGGCCGACCGGGCCCGAAATTTGGGCCGACCGGGCCCGAAATTTGGGCCGACCGGGCCCGAAATTTGGGCCGACCGGGCCCAGGATTTTATTCCGACCGGGCTAAAAGGTTGGAACGACCAAGTCTGGAAATTTGACTGCAGGGTCCGGACCTTGAGCCGATCGACCCGCACCTGGGGGCCGAGATCGGACCCATAATCCGGGCTGACAAACTCGTCTTGGTTGCAATCGACCATTGATCTATTCTGATAGCGTTCGAGTATCTTGAATGGGTACAAGGTTCCCAAACGAAGCGCTAGTTACAAACTTGAATGGCGTCAGGTGAACTGAACCAAATTTTTTTATTTTGATTCGGCAGATGGCGACATCTCAAGGGTTCGTCACGCTCGGCGAACTCTTCAACAGACACTGCACCCACCATGAAAACCATGAAATTGAAACTTTTGGACTGGGATATCTGCAGGGCGCTGATAACAAACCCAAACCACGTGGCTGCCAAACTGCGTGGGTCAGCGGCACAAGCTGAGATATTTTACAGGGCTGTCGAGCCCATAAGAGCGTCAGTTTTCTCCAGGGAACATATCTCCGATGTGCTGACCACAGACGTGGAATCCCACCAGAATAGGGTAGGGAGGTTTTCCGGATCTGACTCAGAAAATCGAACAAAGGCCGTACTGGACAAATCCAGGAAACGGAGGCAATCTTATCTAGGCGATTGTCATCGTCATCGGAGGAATGTTTAAGCCAGTTAAGGTCAAAGAGAAACCGGTCCAACTCATCACCAGAAAGGGACTCACCTAGGCGTAGGAGCTATTCTTCATCATCTTCGGATTTGCCAAGCAAGAACCCGATTGAAGCAAGATTGGACAGAATGGAAGAAATGATACATGGTGGGGACAAGTAAGGATAATGAAGGTGTTGAAAACTGGCGAGCCCCTAGCCCACAGTTGGATTTACCTGGTAAGGCCTCTAGTCGAGAAGCGAATGACAATTGGGACATTTTTTCGAGTGAATACATCTCTATAATATCAACATTCGAATCAGAGTCCTCTGAAAGATTTATTAGGGAAGTGTTATTCGGCTTTCGGTACAGTAACACATGGCCTGTTAACACAGCGCCTCAGGCTCCAAGAAGGGCTGAAAAAAGTAGCGGAGCAGCATCCAGAGGCAACGGGAAGCCTGATGAAGATATTGGCTGCAGATAGTGAATTTCGTACTATATCCGATGATTTGCTCCAATATATATACTTGCGGCAAATGGGCGGAAATAATTGAGTCTCGACGAAAATTATATGAACCAAAAAACAACTATTACAGATCAGCCATCCTTAGCGAGATCCCACCATCGGAGACTCATCTATGGGATGAAGAAAAACAAGGCAATTAAAACGCATGGTATCTCTAAAATTGCTCCACCGACTCGTCGGTTGTTCTCAAGTCAGACTAGTATGAAAGAAAACATACCAAAACAACCTCGAGATTTGAACAACCCGAGAAAGTCACTTCAAGTGAATAAGAAATTTAAAAAACCAGAATTCAAAGATCGATCTCAGAAACATCAAACACCAAAGGACCAGAAGCGCCGCAGTTATAAGGAAAGGAGTGGAAAGGAGAGACGTCGGTATATTTGACGCCAATGGTTTTCGAGCGGGACAACTAGCCGATCATATTTCAGCTTGGGAAAAATTGGGTGCTCCAAAACCGATCCTAAGCATTATAAAAGGTTATTTCACGAAAACCTTACTAAGGAAATTCAAAACGCCAGTATCCTCACAAATGGAAAAAGAAATTACGAAAATGATCCGGCAAAAGACGATACGAAGAATACACTGCAATTCCGGCTTTCTCTCGAAAATGTTCTTAACACCGAAAATTAAAAAATTTTGACCATAAATTACGTAAATTTCACCTGTGTGCGGCGGCTTCATTGCCCAGCGCCCTCCTTGCCCAGCGCCGTCATCGCCCGACGCCGCCCTCCCAGCAGCTTCCTCGTCCTTCAGGGTGTCGCTGGCCATCGGCTCCGTCGATCTGCAACAAAAACAATAGTTAAAATTATCAAAATTTTCATTTCAAGGCATCCGCCACCAGTATTTATACCAAAGCATGCTTGTTATCAATGCAAAACTACAAAACCATGCAACACAATGAAAAAATTCCGTCGACCTGCAACATAAAAACAATAGTTTACTTACCTCTTAACTAAATATTTGAATTAAGTGAGTTGGAAATATGTAAAGTGGCAAACGTTTTACTAATCACTAAAAGGTGGCTCCATATCTCTAGTAACTTGATTTTAATTAATTTTGACCAATATTACGTAAATTTCACCTGCGGCGGCTTCATTGTGCAGAGCCTTCCTTGCCTGGCGCCGTCATCCGCCGATGCTGCCCTCCCAGCAGCTTCCTCGTCCTTCAGGGTGTCGCTGGCCATCGGCTCCTTCGACCTGCAAAAAAACAATAGTTAAAATTTTCAAAATTTTCTTTTCAAGCCATCCGCCACCCGTATTTATACCAAAGCATGCTTGTTATCAATGCAAAACTATACAATTACAAAACCATGCAACACAATAAAAAATTCCGTCGACCTGCAACATAAAAACAATAGTTTACTTATCTTATAACTAAATATTTGAATTAAGTGGGTTGGAAGTATATAAAGTGTCAAACGTTTTACTAGTCATTAAAAGGTGGCTCCATATCTCTAGTTACTTGATTTTAATCCATTTTGACCATAAATTACGTAAATTTCACCTGTGTGCGGCGCCTTCATTGCCCAGCGCCTTCCTTGCCCGGCGCCGTCATCGCCCGACGCCGCCCTCCCAGCAGCTTTCAGGGTGTCGCTGGCCATCGGCTCCGTCGACCTGCAACAAAACAATAGTTAAAATTTTCAAAATTTACTTTTCAAGGCATCCGCCACCCGTATTTATATCAAATCATGCTTTTTATCAATGCAAAACTATACAACTACAAAAACATGCAAAAAAAAAAAAAAAACTCCTTCGACCTGCAACTTAAAAAAATAGTTTACTTATCTTATAATCAAGTGAGTTGGAAATGTAATGTATAAAGTGTTAAATTAGTTAATTTTGACCATAAATTACGTAAATTTCACCTGTGTGCGGCGCCTTCCTTGCCCAGCGCCTTCCTTGCCCGACACCGCCCTCCCAGCAGCTTACTCGTCCTTCAGGATGTCGCTGGCCATCGGCTCCGTCGACCTGCAACAAAAACAATAGTTAAAATTTACAAAATATTCTTTTCAAGGCATTCGCCACCCGTATTTATAAAAAAGCATGCTTGTTATCAATGCAAAACTACAATTAAAAATGCAACATAATAAAAAAATCCGTCAACCTGCAACATATTAAACAATAGTTTACTTTTCTTACAACTAAATATTTGAATTTAGTGAGTTGGAAATATATAAAGTGTCAAACGTTTTACTAATCACTAAAAGGTGGCTCCGTATCTCTCGTTACTTGATTTTAATTAATTTTGACCATAAATTACGAAAATTTCACCTGTGTGCGGCGCCTTCATTGCCAAGCGTCTTCCTTGCCCGGCGCCGTCATCGCCCGACGCCGCCCTCCCAGCAGCTTCTTCATCCTTCAGGGTGTCGCTGGCCATCGGCTCCGTCAACCTGCAACAAAAACAATAGTTAAAATTTTCAAAATTTTCTTTTCAAGGCACCCGCCACCCGTATTTATATCAAAGCATGCTTGTTATCAATGCAAAACTATACAACTACAAAACCATGCAACACAATAAAGAAACTCCTTCGACCTGCAACGTAAAAAAATAGTTTACTTATAATCAAGTGAGTTGGAAATGAAATGTATTGTGTTAAATTAATTAATTTTGACCATAAATTTCGTAAATTTCACCTGTGTGCGGCGCCTTCATTGCCCAGCGCCTTCCTTGCCCGGCGCCGTCATCGCCCGACGCCGCCCTCCCAGCAGCTTACTCGTCCTTCAGGGTGTCGCTGGCCATCGGCTTCGTCGACCTGCAACAAAACTTAAAATTTTCAAAATTTTCTTTTCAAGGTATCCGCCACCCGTATTTATATCAAATCATGCTTTTTATCAATGCAAAACTATACAAATACAAAACCATGCAACACAATAAAAAAAACTCCTTCGACCTGCAACGTAAAAAAATAGTTTACTTATAATCAAGTGAGTTGGAAATGAAATGTATTGTGTTAAATTAATTAATTTTGACCATAAATTTCGTAAATTTCACCTGTGTGCGGCGCCTTCATTGCCCAGCGCCTTCTTGCCCGGCGCCGTCATCGCCCGACGCCGCCCTCCCAGCAGCTTACTCGTCCTTCAGGGTGTCGCTGGCCATCGGCTCCGTCGACCTGCAACAAAACTTAAAATTTTCAAAATTTTCTTTTCAAGGTATCCGCCACCCGTATTTATATCAAATCATGCTTTTTATCAATGCAAAACTATACAACTACAAAACCATGCAACACAATAAAAAAAACTCCTTCGACCTGCAACGTAAAAAAATAGTTTACTTATAATCAAGTGAGTTGGAAATGAAATGTATAGTGTTAAATTGATTAATTTTGACCATAAATTTCGTAAATTTCACCTGTGTGCGGCGCCTTCATTGCCCAGCGCCTTCCTTGCCCGGCGCCGTCATCGCCCGACGCCGCCCTCCCAGCAGCTTACTCGTCCTTCAGGGTGTCGCTGGCCATCGGCTCCGTCGACCTGCAACAAAACAATAGTTAAAATTTTCAAAATTTTCTTTTCAAGGCATTCGCCACCCGTATTTATATCAAATCATGCTTTTTATCAATGCAAAACTATACAACTACAAAACCATGCAACACAATAAAAAAAACTCCTTCGACTTGCAACTTAAAAAAATAGTTTACTTATCTTATAATCAAGTGAGTTGGAAATTTAATGTATAAAGTGTTAAATTAATTAATTCTGACCATAAATTTCGTAAATTTCACCTGTGTGCGGCGCCTTCATTGCCCAGCGCCTTCTTGCCCGGCGCCGTCATCGCCCGACGCCGCCCTCCCAGCAGCTTCCTCATCCTTCAGGGTGTCGCTGGCCATTGGCCTCGTCAACCTGCAACAAAAACAATAGTTAAAATTTTCAAAATTTTCTTTTGAAGGCATCCGCCACCCGTATTTATATCAAAGCATGCTTGTTATCAATGCAAAACTATACAACTACAAAACCATGCAACACAATAAAAAAAACTCCTTCGACCTGCAACTTAAAAAAATAGTTTACTTATCTTATAATCAAGTGAGTTGGAAATTTAATGTATAAAGTGTTAAATTAATTAATTCTGACCATAAATTACGTAAATTTCACCTGTGTGCGGCGCCTTCATTGTCCAGCGCCTTCCTTGCCCGGCGCCGTCATCGCCCGACGCCGCCCTCCCAGCAGCTTCCTCATCCTTCAGGGTGTCGCTGGCCATTGGCCTCGTCAACCTGCAACAAAAACAATAGTTAAAATTTTCAAAATTTTCTTTTGAAGGCATCCGCCACCCGTATTTATATCAAAGCATGCTTGTTATCAATGCAAAACTATACAACTACCAAACCATGCAACACATAAAAAAAACCTCCTTCGACCTGCACCGTAAAAAAATAGTTTACTTATAATCAAGTGAGTTGGAAATGAAATGTATAGTGTTAAATTAATAAATTTTGACCATAAATTACGTAAATTTCACCTGTGTGCGGCGCCTTCATTGCCCAGTGCCTTCCTTGCCCGGCGCCGTCATCGCCCGACGCCGCCCCCCCAGCAGCTTACTCGTCCTTCAGGGTGTCGCTGGCCATCGGCTCCGTCGACCTGCAACAAAACAATAGTTAAAATTTTCAAAATTTTCTTTTTAAGGAATTCGCCACCCGTATTTATATCAAATCATGCTTTTATCAATGCAAAACTATACAACTACAAAAACATGCAACACAATAAAAAAAACTCCTTCGACCTGCAACGTAAAAAAATAGTTTACTTATAATCAAGTGAGTTGGAAATGAAATGTATTATTGTGTTAAATTAATTAATTTTGACCATAAATTTCGTAAATTTCACCTGTGTGCGGCGCCTTCATTGTCCAGCGCCTTCCTTGCCCGGCGCCGTCATCGCCCGACGCCGCCCTCCCAGCAGCTTCCTCATCCTTCAGGGTGTCGCTGGCCATTGGCTCCGTCAACCTGCAACAAAAACAATAGTTAAAATTTTCAAAATTTTCTTTTGAAGGCATCCGCCACCCGTATTTATATCAAAGCATGCTTGTTATCAATGCAAAACTATACAACTACAAAACCATGCAACATAATAAAAAAAACTCCTTCGACCTGCAACGTAAAAAAATAGTTTACTTATAATCAAGTGAGTTGGAAATGAAATGTATAGTGTTAAATTAATTAATTTTGACCATAAATTACGTAAATTTCACCTGTGTGCGGCGCCTTCATTGCCCGGCGCCTTCCTTGCCCGGCGCCGTCATCGCCCGACGCCGCCCTCCCAGCAGCTTCCTCGTCCTTCAGGGTGTCGCTGGCCATCGGCTCCGTCGACCTGCAACAAAACAATAGTTAAAATTTTCAAAATTTTCTTTTCAAGGCATTCGCCACCCGTATTTATATCAAATCATGCTTTTTATCAATGCAAAACTATACAACTACAAAACCATGCAACACAATAAAAAAAACTCCTTCGACCTGCAACTTAAAAAATTCTTTTCAAAAAACCGACTTCTAACGCCACTACAAAGTATAAAAATAATTTTAGTTTGTCCACGTTTGTTGAAGTCGGGCGGGCCTATATACAAACTATGAAACCGATGCGCGACGCTACAGAATATGATAGACTCATTTGTAGAAGTCGAGCGAGCATCGCGAGTCGGTTTCATAGTTTGTATTTTAGGCCCGCCCGACTTCAACAAACGTGGACAAACTAAAATTATTTTTATACTTTGTAGTGGCGTTAGAAGTCGGTTTTTTGAAAAGAATTTTTATTTTAAGCTTTTAAGTGTAGTATCCTATGATTGAGGAGCTAGGACCTGGAG
The DNA here is from genome assembly GCA_029955525.1 of Oeneis ivallda. Lineage (NCBI taxonomy): Eukaryota > Metazoa > Arthropoda > Insecta > Lepidoptera > Nymphalidae > Oeneis > Oeneis ivallda. Next base: position 17,935,584 of record JARPMR010000006.1, on the reverse strand, counting down.
CTCCACGATGTAGTCCATACTTGTTACCTACAATATCAATTCGTAATCGAAATTTCCTAAATCGCCATTGTTTTAGCCTGCAGCATCAGGCTTGAGGAGTTGAAGGTTAAAATTTTTATGGGACCATTTCGCAAACATACTCTGTCGATTAAAAAAAAAATCACGCGAATCGGTCCAGTAATCCCGGAGAAATCAGTGTAGATACCGGCGGAATTGAGAACCTCCTCCTTTTTGGAAGTCGGTTAAAAAATAGTTTACTTATCTTATAATCAAGTGAGTTGGAAATTTAATGTATAAAGTTTTAAATTAATTAATTCTGACCATAAATTACGTAAATTTCACCTGTGTGTGGCACCTTCATTGCCCAGCGCCTTCCTTGCCCGGCGCCGTCATCGCCCGACGCCGCCCTCCCAGCAGCTTACTCGTCCTTCAGGGTGTCGCTGGCCATCGGCTCCGTCGACCTGCAACAAAACTTAAAATTTTCAAAATTTTCTTTTCAAGGTATCCGCCACCCGTATTTATAACAAATCATGCTTTTTATCAATGCAAAACTATACAACTACAAAATCAAGCAACACTTTTAAACTCCGTCGACCTGCAACGTAAAAACAATAGTTTACTTATCTTATAATCGAGTGAGTTGGAAATGTAATGTATAAAGTGTTAAATAAAAAATTTTGACTATAAATAACGTAAATTTCACCTGTGTGCGGCGCCTTCATTGCCCAGCGCCTTCCTTGCCTGGTGCCGTCATCGCCCGACGCAGCCCTCCCAGCAGCTTACTCGTCCTTCAGGGTGTCGCTGGCCATCGGCTCCTTCGACCTGCAACAAAAACAATAGTAGTTAAAATTTTCAAAATTTTCTTTTCAAGGTATCCGCCACCCGTATTTATATCAAAGCATGCTTGTTATCAATGCAAAACTACAATTACAAAACCATGCAACACAATAAAAAAATTCCGTCGACCTGCAACATAAAAACAATAGTTTACTTATCTTATAATCAAGTATGTTGGAAATGAAATGTATAGTGTTAAATCAATTAATTTTGACCATAAATTACGTAAATTTCACCTGTGTGCGGCGCCTTCATTGCCCAGCGCCTTCCTTGCCCGGCGCCGTCATCGCCCGACGCCGCCCTCCCAGCAGCTTCCTCATCCTTCAGGGTGTCGCTGGCCATTGGCTCCGTCAACCTGCAACAAAAACAATAGTTAAAATTTTCAAAATTTTCTTTTGAAGGCATCCGCCACCCGTATTTATATCAAAGCATGCTTGTTATCAATGCAAAACTATACAACTACAAAACCATGCAACATAATAAAAAAAACTCCTTCGACCTGCAACGTAAAAAAATAGTTTACTTATAATCAAGTGAGTTGGAAATGAAATGTATAGTGTTAAATTAATTAATTTTGACCATAAATTATGTAAATTTCACCTGTGTGCGGCGCCTTCATTGCCCAGCGCCTTCCTTGCCCGGCGCCGTCATCGCCCGACGCCGCCCTCCCAGCAGCTTACTCGTCCTTCAGGATGTCGCTGGCCATCGGCTCGGTCGACCTGCAACAAAAACAATAGTTAATTTTCAAAATATTCTTTTCAAGGCATCCGCCACCCACCGTATTTATACCAAAGCATGCTTGTTATCAATGCAAAACTACAATTACAAAACCATGCAACACAATAAAAAAATTCCGTCGACCTGCAACATAAAAACAATAGTTAACTTTTCTTATAACTAAATATTTGAATTTAGTGAGTTGGAAATATATAAAGTATCAAATTTTGACCATAAATTACGTAAATTTCACCTGTGTGTGGCACCTTCATTGCCCAGCGCCTTCCTTGCCCGGCGCCGTCATCGCCCGACGCCGCCCTCCCAGCAGCTTACTCGTCCTTCAGGGTGTCGCTGGCCATCGGATCCGTCGACCTGCAACAAAAACAATAGTAGTTAAAATTTTCAAAATTTTCTTTTCAAGGTATCCGCCAACCGTATTTATATCAAAGCATGCTTGTTATCAATGCAAAACTATATAACTACAAAATCAAGCAACACAATAAAAAAAAACTCCGTCGACCTGCAACGTAAAAACAATAGTTTACTTATAATCGAGTGAGTTGGAAATGTAATGTATAAAGTGTTAAATAAAAAATTTTGACTATAAATAACGTAAATTTCACCTGTGTGCGGCGCCTTCATTGCCCAGCGCCTTCCTTGCCTGGCGCCGTCATCGTCCGACGCTGCCCTTCCAGCAGCTTCCTCGTCCTTCAGGGTGTCTCTGGCCATCGGCTCCGTCAACCGGAACAAAAACAATAGTTAAAAATTTCAAAATTATTTTTGACCATAAATTACGTAAATTTCACATGTGTGAGGCGCCTACATTGCCCAGCGCCTTCCTTGCACGACACCGCCCTCCCAGCAGCTTACTCGTCCTGCAGGATGTCGCTGGCCATCGGCTCGGTCGACCTGCAACAAAAACAATAGTTAAAATTTTCAAAATATTCTTTTCAAGGCATCCGCCACCCGTATTTATACCAAAGCATGCTTGTTATCAATGCAAAACTACAATTACAAAACCATGCAACACAATAAAAAAATTCCGTCGACCTGCAACATAAAAACAATAGTTTACTTTTCTTATAACTAAATATTTGAATTTAGTGAGTTGGAAATATATAAAGTGTCAAACGTTTTACTAATCACTAAAAGGTGGCTCCGAATCTCTCGTTACTTGATTTTAATTAATTTTGACCAATATTACGTAAATTTCACCTGTGTGTGGCACCTTCATTGCCCAGCGCCTTCCTTGCCCGGCGCCGTCATCGCCCGACGCCGCCCTCCCAGCAGCTTGCTCATCCTTCAGGGTGTCGCTGGCCATCGGCTCCGTCAACCTGCAACAAAAACAATAGTTAAAATTTTCAAAATTTTCTTTTCAAGGTATCCGCCACCCGTATTTATACCAAAGCATGCTTGTTATCAATGCAAAACTACAATTACAAAACCATGCAACACAATAAAAAAATTCCGTCGACCTGCAACACAAAAACAATAGTTTACTTTTCTTATAACTAAATATTTCAATTAAGTGAATTGGAAATATATAAAGTGTCAAACGTTGTACTAATCACTAAAAGGTGGCTCCATATCTCTAGTAACTTGATTTTAATTAATTTTGACCAATATTACGCAAATTTCACCTGTGTGTGGCACCTTCATTGCCCAGCGCCTTCCTTGCCCGGCGCCGTCATCGCCCGACGCCGCCCTCCCAGCAGCTTCCTCATCCTTCAGGGTGTCGCTGGCCATCGGCTCCGTCAACCTGCAACAAAAACAATAGTTAAAATTTTCAAAATTTTCTTTTCAAGATATCCGCCACCCGTATTTATACCAAAGCATGTGTTATCAATGCAAAACTACAATTACAAAACCATGCAACACAATAAAAAAATTCCGTCGACCTGCAACATAAAAACAATAGTTTACTTTTCTTATAACTAAATATTTGAATTAAGTGAGTTGGAAATATATAAAGTGTCAAACGTTGTACTAATCACTAAAAGGTGGCTCCATATCTCTAGTAACTTGATTTTAATTAATTTTGACCAATATTACGTAAATTTCACCTGTGTGTGGCACCTTCATTGCCCAGCGCCTTCCTTGCCCGGCGCCGTCATCGCCCGACGCCGCCCTCCCAGCAGCTTCCTCATCCTTCAGGGTGTCGCTGGCCATCGGCTCCGTCAACCTGCAACAAAAACAATAGTTAAAATATTCAAAATTTTCTTTTCAAGGTATCCGCCACCCGTATTTATATCAAAGCATGCTTTGTTATCAATGCAAAACTATATAACTACAAAATCATGCAACACAATAAAAAAGACTCCGTCGACCTGCAACGTAAAAACAATAGTTTACTTACTTATCTTATAATCAAGTGAGTTGGAAATGTAATGTATAAAGTGTTAAATTAAAAAATTTTGACCATAAATTACGTAAATTTCACCTGTGTGCGGCGCCTTCATTGCCCAGCGCCTTCCTTGCCTGGTGCCGTCATCGCCCGACGCAGCCCTCCCAGTAGCTTACTCGTCCTTCAGGGTGTCGCTGGCCATCGGCTCCGTCGACCTGCAACAAAAACAATAGTTAAAATTTTCAAAATTTTCTTTTCAAGGTATCCGCCACCCGTATTTATATCAAAGCATGCTTGTTATCAATGCAAAACTATACAACTACATAACCATGCAACACAATAAAAAAAACTCCGTCGACCTGCAATGTAAAAACAATAGTTTACTTATCTTATAATCAAGTGAGTTGGAAATGTAATGTATAAAGTGTTAAATTAATTAATTTTGACCATAAATTACGTAAATTTCACCTGTGTGCGGCGGCTTCATTGCCCAGAGCCTTCCTTGCCCGGCGCCGTCATCGTCCGACGCTGCCCTCCCAGCAGATTCCTCGTCCTTCAGGGTGTCGCTGGCCATCGGCTCCGTCGACCTGCAACAAAAACAATAGTTAAAATTTTCAAAATTTTCTTTATACCAAAGCATGCTTGTTTTCAATGCAAAACTACAATTACAAAACCATGCAACAATAAAAAAATTCCGTCGACCTGCAACATAGAACAATAGTTTACTTTTCTTATAACTAAATATTTGAATTAAGTGAGTTGGAAATATATAGTGTCAAACGTTGTACTAATTACTAAATGGTGGCTCCATATCTCTAGTTACTTGATTTTAATTAATTTTGACCATAAATTACGTAAATTTCACCTGTGTGCGGCGCCTTCATTGCCCAGCGCCTTCCTTGCCCGGCGCCGTCATCGCCCGACGCCGCCCTCCCAGCAGCTTACTCGTCCTTCAGTGTATCGCTGGCCATCGGCTCCGTCGACCTGCAACAAAACAATAGTTAAAATTTTCAAAATGTTCTTTTGAAGGCATCCGCCACCCGTATTTATATCAAAGCATGCTTGTTATCAATGCAAAACTATACAACTACAAAACCATGCAACACAATAAAAAAAACTCCTTCGACCTGCAACTTAAAAAAATAGTTTACTTATCTTATAATCAAGTGAGTTGGAAATTTAATGTATAAAGTGTTAAATTAATTAATTCTGACCATAAATTACGTAAATTTCACCTGTGTGCGGCGCCTTCATTGTCCAGCGCCTTCCTTGCCCGGCGCCGTCATCGCCCGACGCCGCCCTCCCAGCAGCTTCCTCATCCTTCAGGGTGTCGCTGGCCATTGGCTCCGTCAACCTGCAACAAAAACAATAGTTAAAATTTTCAAAATTTTCTTTTGAAGGCATCCGCCACCCGTATTTATATCAAAGCATGCTTGTTATCAATGCAAAACTATACAACTACAAAACCATGCAACATAATAAAAAAAACTCCTTCGACCTGCAACGTAAAAAAATAGTTTACTTATAATCAAGTGAGTTGGAAATGAAATGTATAGTGTTAAATTAATTAATTTTGACCATAAATTATGTAAATTTCACCTGTGTGCGGCGCCTTCATTGCCCAGCGCCTTCCTTGCCCGGCGCCGTCATCGCCCGACGCCGCCCTCCCAGCAGCTTACTCGTCCTTCAGGGTGTCGCTGGCCATCGGCTCCGTCGACCTGCAACAAAACAATAGTTAAAATTTTCAAAATTTTCTTTTCAAGGCATCCGCCACCCGTATTTATACAAAAGTATGCTTGTTATCAATGCAAAACTATACAATTACAAAACCATGCAACACAATAAAAAAATTCCGTCGACGTGCAACATAAAAACAATAGTTTACTTTTCTTATAACTAAATATTTGAATTAAGTGAGTTGGAAATATATAAAGTGTCAAACGTTGTACTAATCACTAAAAGGTGGCTCCATATCTCTAGTAACTTGATTTTAATTAATTTTGACCAATATTACGGAAATTTCACCTGTGTGTGGCACCTTCATTGCCCAGCGCCTTCCTTGCCCGGCGCCGTCATCGCCCGACGCCGCCCTCCCAGCAGCTTCCTCATCCTTCAGGGTGTCGCTGGCCATTGGCTCCGTCAACCTGCAACAAAAACAATAGTTAAAATTTTCAAAATTTTCTTTTGAAGGCATCCGCCACCCGTATTTATATCAAAGCATGCTTGTTATCAATGCAAAACTATACAACTACAAAACCATGCAACATAATAAAAAAAACTCCTTCGACCTGCAACGTAAAAAAATAGTTTACTTATAATCAAGTGAGTTGGAAATGAAATGTATAGTGTTAAATTAATTAATTTTGACCATAAATTATGTAAATTTCACCTGTGTGCGGCGCCTTCATTGCCCAGCGCCTTCCTTGCCCGGCGCCGTCATCGCCCGACGCCGCCCTCCCAGCAGCTTACTCGTCCTTCAGGGTGTCGCTGGCCATCGGCTCCGTCGACCTGCAACAAAACAATAGTTAAAATTTTCAAAATTTTCTTTTCAAGGCATCCGCCACCCGTATTTATACAAAAGTATGCTTGTTATCAATGCAAAACTATACAATTACAAAACCATGCAACAAAATAAAAAAATTCCGTCGACCTGCAATATAAAAGCAATAAATAGTTTACTTTTCTTACAACTAAATATTAGAATTAAGTGAGTTGGAAATATATAAAGTGTCAAACGTTTTACTAATCACTTAAAGGTGGCTCCATATCTCTAGTAACTTGATTTTAATTAATTTTGACCAATATTACGGAAATTTCACCTGTGTGTGGCACCTTCATTGCCCAGCGCCTTCCTTGCCCGGCGCCGTCATCGCCCGACGCCGCCCTCCCAGCAGCTTCCTCATCCTTCAGGGTGTCGCTGGCCATTGGCTCCGTCAACCTGCAACAAAAACAATAGTTAAAATTTTCAAAATTTTCTTTTGAAGGCATCCGCCACCCGTATTTATATCAAAGCATGCTTGTTATCAATGCAAAACTATACAACTACAAAACCATGCAACATAATAAAAAAAACTCCTTCGACCTGCAACGTAAAAAAATAGTTTACTTATAATCAAGTGAGTTGGAAATGAAATGTATAGTGTTAAATTAATTAATTTTGACCATAAATTATGTAAATTTCACCTGTGTGCGGCGCCTTCATTGCCCAGCGCCTTCCTTGCCCGGCGCCGTCATCGCCCGACGCCGCCCTCCCAGCAGCTTACTCGTCCTTCAGGATGTCGCTGGCCATCGGCTCGGTCGACCTGCAACAAAAACAATAGTTAATTTTCAAAATATTCTTTTCAAGGCAACCGCCACCCACCGTATTTATACCAAAGCATGCTTGTTATCAATGCAAAACTACAATTACAAAACCATGCAACACAATAAAAAAATTCCGTCGACCTGCAACATAAAAACAATAGTTAACTTTTCTTATAACTAAATATTTGAATTTAGTGAGTTGGAAATATATAAAGTATCAAATTTTGACCATAAATTACGTAAATTTCACCTGTGTGTGGCACCTTCATTGCCCAGCGCCTTCCTTGCCCGGCGCCGTCATCGCCCGACGCCGCCCTCCCAGCAGCTTACTCGTCCTTCAGGGTGTCGCTGGCCATCGGATCCGTCGACCTGCAACAAAAACAATAGTAGTTAAAATTTTCAAAATTTTCTTTTCAAGGTATCCGCCAACCGTATTTATATCAAAGCATGCTTGTTATCAATGCAAAACTATATAACTACAAAATCAAGCAACACAATAAAAAAAAACTCCGTCGACCTGCAACGTAAAAACAATAGTTTACTTATAATCGAGTGAGTTGGAAATGTAATGTATAAAGTGTTAAATAAAAAATTTTGACTATAAATAACGTAAATTTCACCTGTGTGCGGCGCCTTCATTGCCCAGCGCCTTCCTTGCCTGGCGCCGTCATCGTCCGACGCTGCCCTTCCAGCAGCTTCCTCGTCCTTCAGGGTGTCTCTGGCCATCGGCTTCGTCAACCGGAACAAAAACAATAGTTAAAAATTTCAAAATTATTTTTGACCATAAATTACGTAAATTTCACATGTGTGAGGCGCCTACATTGCCCAGCGCCTTCCTTGCACGACACCGCCCTCCCAGCAGCTTACTCGTCCTGCAGGATGTCGCTGGCCATCGGCTCGGTCGACCTGCAACAAAAACAATAGTTAAAATTTTCAAAATATTCTTTTCAAGGCATCCGCCACCCGTATTTATACCAAAGCATGCTTGTTATCAATGCAAAACTACAATTACAAAACCATGCAACACAATAAAAAAATTCCGTCGACCTGCAACATAAAAACAATAGTTTACTTTTCTTATAACTAAATAAGTGTCAAACGTTTTACTAATCACTAAAAGGTGGCTCCGAATCTCTCGTTACTTGATTTTAATTAATTTTGACCAATATTACGTAAATTTCACCTGTGTGTGGCACCTTCATTGCCCAGCGCCTTCCTTGCCCGGCGCCGTCATCGCCCGACGCCGCCCTCCCAGCAGCTTGCTCATCCTTCAGGGTGTCGCTGGCCATCGGCTCCGTCAACCTGCAACAAAAACAATAGTTAAAATTTTCAAAATTTTCTTTTCAAGGTATCCGCCACCCGTATTTATACCAAAGCATGCTTGTTATCAATGCAAAACTACAATTACAAAACCATGCAACACAATAAAAAAATTCCGTCGACCTGCAACACAAAAACAATAGTTTACTTTTCTTATAACTAAATATTTCAATTAAGTGAATTGGAAATATATAAAGTGTCAAACGTTGTACTAATCACTAAAAGGTGGCTCCATATCTCTAGTAACTTGATTTTAATTAATTTTGACCAATATTACGCAAATTTCACCTGTGTGTGGCACCTTCATTGCCCAGCGCCTTCCTTGCCCGGCGCCGTCATCGCCCGACGCCGCCCTCCCAGCAGCTTCCTCATCCTTCAGGGTGTCGCTGGCCATCGGCTCCGTCAACCTGCAACAAAAACAATAGTTAAAATTTTCAAAATTTTCTTTTCAAGATATCCGCCACCCGTATTTATACCAAAGCATGTGTTATCAATGCAAAACTACAATTACAAAACCATGCAACACAATAAAAAAATTCCGTCGACCTGCAACATAAAAACAATAGTTTACTTTTCTTATAACTAAATATTTGAATTAAGTGAGTTGGAAATATATAAAGTGTCAAACGTTGTACTAATCACTAAAAGGTGGCTCCATATCTCTAGTAACTTGATTTTAATTAATTTTGACCAATATTACGTAAATTTCACCTGTGTGTGGCACCTTCATTGCCCAGCGCCTTCCTTGCCCGGCGCCGTCATCGCCCGACGCCGCCCTCCCAGCAGCTTCTTCATCCTTCAGGGTGTCGCTGGCCATCGGCTCCGTCAACCTGCAACAAAAACAATAGTTAAAATATTCAAAATTTTCTTTTCAAGGTATCCGCCACCCGTATTTATATCAAAGCATGCTTGTTATCAATGCAAAACTATACAACTACATAACCATGCAACAATAAAAAAAACTCCGTCGACCTGCAATGTAAAAACAATAGTTTACTTATCTTATAATCAAGTGAGTTGGAAATGTAATGTATAAAGTGTTAAATTAATTAATTTTGACCATAAATTACGTAAATTTAACCTGTGTGCGGCGGCTTCATTGCCCAGAGCCTTCCTTGCCCGGCGCCGTCATCGTCCGACGCTGCCCTCCCAGCAGATTCCTCGTCCTTCAGGGTGTCGCTGGCCATCGGCTCCGTCGACCTGCAACAAAAACAATAGTTAAAATTTTCAAAATTTTCTTTATACCAAAGCATGCTTGTTTTCAATGCAAAACTACAATTACAAAACCATGCAACAATAAAAAAATTCCGTCGACCTGCAACATAGAACAATAGTTTACTTTTCTTATAACTAAATATTTGAATTAAGTGAGTTGGAAATATATTGTGTCAAACGTTGTACTAATTACTAAATGGTGGCTCCATATCTCTAGTTACTTGATTTTAATTAATTTTGACCATAAATTACGTAAAATTTCACCTGTGTGCGGCGCCTTCATTGCCCAGCGCCTTCCTTGCCCGGCGCCGTCATCGCCCGACGCCGCCCTCCCAGCAGCTTACTCGTCCTTCAGTGTATCGCTGGCCATCGGCTCCGTCGACCTGCAACAAAACAATAGTTAAAATTTTCAAAATTTTCTTTTCAAGGTATCCGCCACCCGTATTTATATCAAAGCATGCTTGTTATCAATGCAAAACTATATAACTACAAAATCATGCAACACAATAAAAAAAACTCCGTCGACCTGCAACGTAAAAACAATAGTTTACTTATCTTATAATCAAGTGAATTGGAAATGTAATGTATAAAGTGTTTTGTGTTTGTAAAAATTCTTCCTTTAATATCCTCTAATTTTGTCCCAATTCAGTTAGGCTTTGGGGTAAAGGGGGGATGCGAAGCAGCTGTTCACGCTGCTCGCACATTCTTCCTTAACTCCCGGGAGGAGGTACTCCTTAAAATTGATGTGAAGAATGCCTTCAATTCAGTGGATCGGGGGGTGCTCCTCTCAGAAGTAAAAAATAAATTTCCACAGTTTTTCCCATACCTTCAAAGCTCGTACACAAAAAGAATGTTCTGAGCTCCGCTGTCGGCTGTCAGCAGGGGGATCCGCTTGGACCAGTTATTTTTAGTTTAGCCATACACCCTATAATTTCGGTTCTAAATTCCAAATTCAATGTTTGGTATTTGGATGATGGAACCTTGGGCGGCGAAGTGAGTTCGGTTTTGAAGGATTTAGAAATAATTATATCAAAATTTAAAACTATTGGCTTGGAACTTAATTTTGATAAATGTGAAATTTATATTCCAAATTCTTTTTCGGCCGAATCCAAACTGCACATATTAAATAAAATCAATATTTTAGCTCCGGGTATTAAAATTTTAAACGATGAGTCACTTCGCCTCTTAGGAGCACCTGTTTTAGAGGCCTCAGTTCCTCAATTTTTTACAGACTTAATTTCTAAATTCAAAAACACTTCCCATCATCTGTTAGATATTAATCCTCATATGGCAATGACCATCATTCGATTCTGCTTATTTGTTCCAAAATTTACTTATTTCGTTAGATGTTCACCTCTTTGGAAATTTAATAATTTATTGGAAAATTTGGATAATTTTATACAAAATATTCTATCTGAAATCTTAAATTGTCCGATAGATGATCAAGTATGGGCCCAGGCTTCTCTTCCGATCAGGTATGGAGGTCTGGGAATCCGCAAAATTTCTAGTGTCTCTCTGCCAGCTTTTCTTTCCTCTGCTTATAGTACACACACTCTCTTTGAAAAAATTATATCCCAGTCTTTGGGATCAATTGAGGTGTCGTACTTGGCAGAGGCAAGAAATGGTTGGTCAGCGATTAGCCCAAATCAATTGCCGGTTTCTCTTCCTTCCCAGAGACAGTGGTGGTTCCTCGTCCTTCAGGGTGTCGCTGGCCATCGGCTCCGTCGACCTGCAACAAAAACAATAGTTAAAATTTTCAAAATTTTCTTTATACCAAAGCATGCTTGTTTTCAATGCAAAACTACAATTACAAAACCATGCAACAATAAAAAAATTCCGTCGACCTGCGACATAAAAACAATAGTTTACTTAACTTGCAACTAAATATTTGAATTAAGTGGGTTGGAAGTATATAAAGTGTCAAACGTTTTACTAGTCATTAAAAGGTGGATCCATATCTCTAGTTACTTGATTTTAATTAATTTTGACCATAAATTACGTAAATTTCACCTGTGTGCGGCGGCTTCATTGCCCAGCGCCTTCCTTGCCCGGCGCCGTCATCGCCCGACGCCGCCCTCCCAGCAGCTTCCTCGTCCTTCAGGGTGTCGCTGGCCATCGGCTCCGTCGATCTGCAACAAAAACAATAGTTAAAATTATCAAAATTTTCATTTCAAGGCATCCGCCACCTGTATTTATACCAAAGCATGCTTGTTATCAATGCAAAACTACAAAACCATGCAACACAATGAAAAAATTCCGTCGACCTGCAACATAAAAACAATAGTTTACTTACCTTGTAACTAAATATTTGAATTAAGTTAGTTGGAAATATGTAAAGTGGCAAACGTTTTACTAATCACTAAAAGGTGGCTCCATATCTCTAGTAACTTGATTTTAATTAATTTTGACCAATATTACGTAAATTTCACCTGTGTGCGGCACCTTCATTGCCCAGCGCCTTCCTTGCCCGGCGCCGTCATCGCCCGACGCTGCCCTCCCAGCAGCTTCCTCATCCTTGAGGGTGTCGCTGGCCATCGGCTCCGTCAACCTGCAACAAAAACAATAGTTAAAATTTTCAAAATTTTCTTTTCAAGGCATCCGCCACCCGTATTTATATCAAAGCATGCTTGTTATCAATGCAAAACTATACAACTATATAACCATGCAACACAATAAAAAAAACTCCGTCGACCTGCAATGTAAAAACAATAGTTTACTTATCTTATAATCAAGTGAGTTGGAAATGTAATGTATAAAGTGTTAAATTAATTAATTTTGACCATAAATTACGTAAATTTCACCTGTGTGCGGCGGCTTCATTGCCCAGAGCCTTCCTTGCCCGGCGCCGTCATCGTCCGACGCTGCACTCCCAGCAGATTCCTCGTCCTTCAGGGTGTCGCTGGCCATCGGCTCCGTCGACCTGCAACAAAAACAATAGTTAAAATTTTCAAAATTTTCTTTATACCAACGCATGCTTGTTATCAATGCAAAACTACAATTACAAAACCATGCAACAATAAAAAATTCCGCCGACCTTCAACAAAAACAATAGTTAAAATTTTCAAAATTTTCTTTTCAAGGCATTTTTTTCAAGGCCACCCGTATTTTTTTTTTAATAATAATAAAATTATTCAGTACTTTACAAAGTGCTTTTTTACAATACAAAACACAATAAAAAATATCTAAATGTGCACATAATATATTTAGTTACAGTAAAAAGGCAGGGGTAGCACTGCTTTAGTAAAAACTGTGTTGCAGATGCAGCGAATTAAGGATGTAGTATCGTTTCAGTTTGCTCGTAATTCATTTGCATTAGCCACAAATACATTGCTGATTTAGCTGAGTATTTGGTCATTGGGTAGATATTAAGTTGCTTGTTGATATTATTGTATAAAAAGGTAGCCAAATATGAATGTTGGTGTTTAAAGAAAGAAGTTCGATGTTTATGAGATGACGGAAGAACGATATATTTTCTGCGTTTACTCGACTGCAATGACTCCAATTCTGGATCAAAAACCAGAGATGAATGTGTCTTGATAGTAATGGATAAGAGGAACAATTGACGAACTGTAAGGACTTTACTCATGGCATACAATAATTGGGCGGGAAAACGATAGTGTTTATGATGCATTACTTTGAGAACTGATCTCTGGGCCCGTTCAAGATGAATTAAATGAGTTTTGCCAATACCTCCCCACACAGAGATGCAGTAAGAAAGTATTGACTGACACAAAGCATAATAGATTGTCCTAAGAAGATTAGGTTTGATTACATTTCTCAATTTCTTGAACACCCATGCAAGCTTTCTAACACGTCCTGTTAATTGGTTTATTTGAGGGGTCCAGGACAAGTGCTCGTCAAGGATTATGCCCAGGTATTTAATGCACTGCACACGTTCAATCTGAGGACAGTTGCATGTTATGGGATGGATATCATTACAGGTATGTACTTTTAAAGTACGACTTGTATTACTTGGCAAACTAGTTCTGGCTGAAATTGAGAATGTGAGGTGTTTGGTCTTTCCTGCATTGAGCGTAAGAAGATTGAGTTTCAACCATTGTGTAACAGTTTGCCGATCTATTTGTGCCTGTGTGTAAACCTCATCCCAACTTTCTCCCTGAAATACAATAGCTGTGTCATCCGCGAACGCAAATATTTTCCCATTATTCAGCTTGATTTGACATAGGTCATTTATGTAGATCAAGAAGAGTCGGTCCGAGGATACTTCCCTGCGGTACTCCGTAGTCTACGGGAAAGTCATCACTAAGGTTGTCCTCAATTTTAACCTTCTGGACTCTATCTGTCAGATAGCTCTCAAAAAGTTTTAATGGTGTACCACGAATGCCAATCGAATTTAATTTGTTTAAGAGAGAAGGAACAAAAACGGTATCGAAGGCTTTTGCTAGGTCTAGAATTTTCTTTTCAAGGCATCCGCCACCCGAATTTATACAAAAGTATGCTTGTTATCAATGCAAAGCTATATAACTACAAAACCATGCAACACAATAAAAAAAACTCCTTCGACCTGCAACGTAAAAAAATAGTTTACTTATAATCAAGTGAGTTGGACATGAAATGTAGTGTTAAATTAATTAATTTTGACCATAAATTACGTAAATTTCACCTGTGTGCGGCGCCTTTATTGCCCAGCGCCTTCCTTGCCCGGCGCCGTCATCGCCCGACGCCGCCCTCCCAGCAGCTTCCTCATCCTTCAGGGTGTCGCTGGCCATCGGCTCCGTCAACCTGCAACAAAAACAATAGTTAAAATTTTCAAAATATTCTTTTCAAGGCATCCGCCACCCGTATTTATATCAAAGCATGCTTGTTATCAATGCAAAACTATACAACTACAAAACCATGCAACTCAATAAAAAAAACTCCTTCGACCTGCAACGTAAAAAAATAGTTTACTTATAATCAAGTGAGTTGGAAATGAAATGTAGTGTTAAATTAATTAATTTTGACCATAAATTACGTAAATTTCACCTGTGTGCGGCGCCTTCATTGCCCAGCGCCTTCCTTGCCCGGCGCCGTCATCGCCCGACGCCGCCCTCCCAGCAGCTTACTCGTCCTTCAGGGTGTCGCTGGCCATCGGCTCCGTCGACCTGCAACAAAACAATAGTTAAAATTTTCAAAATTTTCTTTTCAAGGCATCCGCCACCCGTATTTATATCAAATCATGCTTTTTGTCAATGCAAAACTATACAACTACAAAACCATGCAACACAATAAAAAAAACTCCATCGACCTGCAACTTAAAAAAATAGTTTACTTATCTTATAATCAAGTGAGTTGGAAATTTAATGTATAAAGTGTTAAATTAATTAATTCTGACCATAAATTACGTAAATTTCACCTGTGTGCGGCGCCTTCATTGCCCAGCGCCTTCCTTGCCTGGCGCCGTCATCGTCCGACGCTGCCCTCCCAGCAGCTTCCTCGTCCTTCAGGGTGTCGCTGGCCATCGGCTCCGTCGATCTGCAACAAAAACAATAGTTAAAATTATCAAAATTTTCATTTCAAGGCATCCGCCACCCGTATTAATACCAAAGCATGCTTGTTATCAATGCAAAACTACAATTACAAAACCATGCAACACAATAAAAAAAATCCGTCGACCTGCAACATAAAAACAATAGTTTACTTATCTTATTACTAAATATTTGAATTAAGTGGGTTGGAAGTATATAAAGTGTCAAACGTTTTACTAGTCATTAAAAGGTGGATCCATATCTCTAGTTACTTGATTTTAACTAGTGGTTCGCCCCGAACTGAGACCTCGCGGTAACGGTATCCCATGATTATTCATTCAATCGATACATGATAACCAAAACTGACATTATTATTATGCCCGTTTTCACCAAACATACCTAAATCATCCCCTAAGTAGGAGTCTCTTAACGTAGGTAGCTCCTAAATACAATCCTAAGTCCTAACATCCGTCCCAATATCCTTTTAGGTGTCCCGTACAGGATCGTGATAAATAAGTTGACAGAAAACATCAATCACCTAACTTATAGGTAGCCCGTAAAGGTTAGGGAACGTTAGTGAAAACATTGAATTATTTATCAAACATTGAATTTAACTCGTAGTTCCATGGGAATAGTTACTGACTGCGCCATCTATTAGCATTATTGTGAAGCTATGTTGATGCTATATGAATTACTGACGCCCATTAAAAATTAAATAATCTCGTTTCTTTATAATATTCATATAATTTTAGTATTTGTTGTTCAAGTACAGGATATAAGTGACCTAAAAACATAAAATCAGTTTGAAAATCCATAGCGGATTTTTCTAGAGAGCGTCTTCAAGCGAGCGTATAAAATCGCCACTTTGAAAGCCCCCCATTTCGTCAATTTTAAGGGAAAAATTAAAAAAAAAATATTTTTGTACTCAGTTCAAAATTATCTTTAAAATGATACGTAACAATTTTATGTAACGCGATTTTTTTTTTTTTACTTCGCATTCGCTTCTATGAGAGCCCCCCTGAAATAAAGATTTTTATAACTTTTTAAGCCATTTTCGGCTGGAGGCCATCGGTTTACATATTATATCTAAATTTGAAGTAATTACGTTCAGTAATTCAAAAGTTATAAGGCTCTGACAGACGGACGGACGGACGGACGGACGGACGGACAAGTGCAAATCGCCCTAGTTAACTCAAAGACCTTCGCTCGGTCGATTAATTTTGACCATAAATTACGTAAATTTCACCTGTGTGCGGCGGCTTCATTGCCCAGCGCCTTCATTGCCCAGCGCCGTCATCGCCCGACGCCATCCTCCCAGCAGCTTCCTCGTCCTTCAGGGTGTCGCTGGCCATCGGCTCCGTCGATCTGCAACAAAAACAATAGTTAAAATTATCAAAATTTTCATTTCAAGGCATCCGCCACCCGTATTAATACCAAAGCATGCTTGTTATCAATGCAAAACTACAATTACAAAACCATGCAACACAATAAAAAAATTCCGTCGACCTGCAACATAAAAACAATAGTTTACTTATCTTATTACTAAATATTTGAATTAAGTGGGTTGGAAGTATATAAAGTATCAAACGTTTTACTAGTCATTAAAAGGTGGATCCATATCTCTAGTTACTTGATTTTAATTAATTTTGACCATAAATTACGTAAATTTCACCTGTGTGCGGCGGCTTCATTGCCCAGCGCCTTCATTGCCCAGCGCCGTCATCGCCCGACGCCGCCCTCCCAGCAGCTTCCTCGTCCTTCAGGGTGTCGCTGGCCATCGGCTCCGTCGATCTGCAACAAAAACAATAGTTAAAATTATCAAAATTTTCATTTCAAGGCATCCCCGCCACCCGTATTTATACCAAAGCATGCTTGTTATCAATGCAAAACTATACAATTACAAAACCATGCAACACAATAAAAAATTCCGTCGACCTGCAACATAGAACAATAGTTTACTTTTCTTATAACTAAATATTTGAATTAAGTAAGTTGGAAATATATAGTGTCAAACGTTGTACTAATTACTAAATGGTGGCTCCATATCTCTAGTTACTTGATTTTAATTAATTTTGACCATAAATTACGTAAATTTCACCTGTGTGCGGCGCCTTCATTGCCCAGCGCCTTCCTTGCCCAGCGCCGTCATCGCCCGACGCCGCCCTCCCAGCAGCTTACTCGTCCTTCAGTGTATCGCTGGCCATCGGCTCCGTCGACCTGCAACAAAACAATAGTTAAAATTTTCAAAATTTTCTTTTCAAGGTATCCGCCACCCGTATTTATATCAAAGCATGCTTGTTATCAATGCAAAACTATATAACTACAAAATCATGCAACACAATAAAAAAAACTCCGTCGACCTGCAACGTAAAAACAATTTGTGTTTGTAAAAATTCTTCCTTTAATATCTTCTAATTTTGTCCCAATTCAGTTAGGCTTTGGGGTAAAGGGGGGATGCGAAGCAGCTGTTCACGCTGCTCGCACATTCCTCCTTAACTCCCGGGAGGAGGTACTCCTTAAAATTGATGTGAAGAATGCCTTCAGTTCAGTGGATCGGGGGGTCCTCCTCTCAGAAGTAAAAAATAAATTTCCACAGTTTTTCCCATACTTGGCGCAGTGCTACCGGGAACCTTCAAAGCTCGTACACAAAAAGAATGTTCTGAGCTCCGCTGTCGGCTGTCAGCAGGGGGATCCGCTTGGACCAGTTATTTTTAGTTTAGCCATACACCCTATAATTTCGGTTCTAAATTCCAAATTCAATGTTTGGTATTTGGATGATGGAACCTTGGGCGGCGAAGTGAGTTCGGTTTTGAAGGATTTAGAAATAATTATATCAAAATTTAAAACTATTGGCTTGGAACTTAATTTTGATAAATGTGAAATTTATATTCCAAATTCTTTTTCGGCCGAATCCAAACTGCACATATTAAATAAAATCAATATTTTAGCTCCGGGTATTAAAATTTTAAACGATGAGTCACTTCGCCTCTTAGGAGCACCTGTTTTAGAGGCCTCAGTTCCTCAATTTTTTACTGACTTAATTTCTAAATTCAAAAACACTTCCCATCATCTGTTAGATATTAATCCTCATATGGCAATGACCATCATTCGATTCTGCTTATTTGTTCCAAAATTTACTTATTTCGTTAGATGTTCACCTCTTTGGAAATTTAATAATTTATTGGAAAATTTGGATAATTTTATACAAAATATTCTATCTGAAATCTTAAATTGTCCGATAGATGATCAAGTATGGGCCCAGGCTTCTCTTCCGATCAGGTATGGAGGTCTGGGAATCCGCAAAATTTCTAGTGTCTCTCTGCCAGCTTTTCTTTCCTCTGCTTATAGTACACACACTCTCTTTGAAAAAATTATATCCCAGTCTTTGGGATCAATTGAGGTGTCGTACTTGGCAGAGGCAAGAAATGGTTGGTCAGCGATTAGCCCAAATCAATTGCCGGTTTCTCTTCCTTCCCAGAGACAGTGGTGGTTCCTCGTCCTTCAGGGTGTCGCTGGCCATCGGCTCCGTCGACCTGCAACAAAAACAATAGTTAAAATTTTCAAAATTTTCTTTATACCAAAGCATGCTTGTTTTCAATGCAAAACTACAATTACAAAACCATGCAACAATAAAAAAATTCCGTCGACCTGCGACATAAAAACAATAGTTTACTTAACTTGCAACTAAATATTTGAATTAAGTGGGTTGGAAGTATATAAAGTGTCAAACGTTTTACTAGTCATTAAAAGGTGGATCCATATCTCTAGTTACTTGATTTTAATTAATTTTGACCATAAATTACGTAAATTTCACCTGTGTGCGGCGGCTTCATTGCCCAGCGCCTTCCTTGCCCGGCGCCGTCATCGCCCGACGCCGCCCTCCCAGCAGCTTCCTCGTCCTTCAGGGTGTCGCTGGCCATCGGCTCCGTCGATCTGCAACAAAAACAATAGTTAAAATTATCAAAATTTTCATTTCAAGGCATCCGCCACCTGTATTTATACCAAAGCATGCTTGTTATCAATGCAAAACTACAAAACCATGCAACACAATGAAAAAATTCCGTCGACCTGCAACATAAAAACAATAGTTTATTTACCTTGTAACTAAATATTTGAATTAAGTTAGTTGGAAATATGTAAAGTGGCAAACGTTTTACTAATCACTAAAAGGTGGCTCCATATCTCTAGTAACTTGATTTTAATTAATTTTGACCAATATTACGTAAATTTCACCTGTGTGCGGCACCTTCATTGCCCAGCGCCTTCCTTGCCCGGCGCCGTCATCGCCCGATGCTGCCCTCCCAGCAGCTTCCTCATCCTTCAGGGTGTCGCTGGCCATCGGCTCCGTCAACCTGCAACAAAAACAATAGTTAAAATTTTCAAAATTTTCTTTTCAAGGCATCCGCCACCCGTATTTATATCAAAGCATGCTTGTTATCAATGCAAAACTATACAACTACAAAACCATGCAACACATTAAAAAAAACTCCTTCGA
Organism: Oeneis ivallda; assembly: GCA_029955525.1. NCBI lineage: Eukaryota > Metazoa > Arthropoda > Insecta > Lepidoptera > Nymphalidae > Oeneis > Oeneis ivallda. The sequence goes on along the minus strand of JARPMR010000006.1, from coordinate 17,915,885 downwards.
CCTGCAACGTAAAAAAATAGTTTACTTATAATCAAGTGAGTTGGAAATGAAATGTATAGTGTTAAATTAAATAATTTTGACCATAAATTACGTAAATTTCACCTGTGTGCGGCGCCTTCATTGCCCAGCGCCTTCCTTGCCCGGCGCCGTCATCGCCCGACGCCGCCCTCCCAGCAGCTTACTCGTCCCTCAGGGTGTCGCTGGCCATCGGCTCCGTCGACCTGCAACAAAACAATAATTAAAATTTTCAAAATTTTCTTTTCAAGGCATCCGCCACCCGTATTTATATCAAATCATGCTTTTTATCAATGCAAAACTATACAACTACAAAACCATGCAACACAATAAAAAAAACTCCGTCGACCTGTAACTTAAAAAAATAGTTTACTTATCTTATAATCAAGTGAGTTGGAAATTTAAAGTGTTAAATTAATTAATTCTGACCATAAATTACGTAAATTTCACCTGTGTGCGGCGCCTTCATTGCCCAGCGCCTTCCTTGCCTGGCGCCGTCATCGTCCGACGCTGCCCTCCCAGCAGCTTCCTCGTTCTTCAGGGTGTCGCTGGCCATCGGCTCCGTCAACCCGGAACAAAATCAATAGTTAAAAATTTCAAAATTAATTTTGACTATAAATTACGTAAATTTCACATGTGTGCGGCGCCTACAGTGCCCATTGCCTTCTTTGTCCGACGCCGCCCTCCCAGCAGCTTACTCGTCCTTCAGGGTGTCGCTGGCCATCGGCTCCGTCAACCCGGAACAAAAACAATAGTTAAAAATTTCAAAATTAATTTTGACCATAAATTACGTAAATTTCACATGTGTGCGGCGCCTACATTGCCCAGTGCCTTCCTTGCCCGACGCCGCCCTCCCAGCAGCTTACTCGTCCTTCAGGATGTCGCTGGCCATCGGCTTCGTCGACCTGCAACAAAAACAATAGTTTAAATTTTCAAAATATTCTTTTTAAGGCATCCGCCACCCGTATGTATACAAAAGCATGCTTGTTATCAATGCAAAACTACAATTACAAAACCATGCAACATAATAAAAAAATTCCGTCAACCTGCAACATAAAAACAATAGTTTACTTACCTTGTAACTAAATATTTGAATTTAGTGAGTTGGAAATATATAAAGTGTCAAACGTTTTACTAATCACTAAAAGGTGGCTCCGTATCTCTCGTTACTTGATTTTAATTAATTTTGACCATAAATTACGTAAATTTCACCTGTGTGCGGCGGTTTCATTGCCCAGACCCTTCCTTGCCTGGCGCCGTCATCGTCCGACGCTGCCCTCCCAGCAGCTTTCTCGCTCTTCAGGGTGTCGCTGGCCACCGGCTCCGTCGACCTGCAACAAAAACAATAGTTAAAATTTTCTTTTCAAGGCATCCACCACCCGTATTTATACCAAAGCATGCTTGTTATCAATGCAAAACTATACAATTACAAAACCATGCAACACAATCAAAAATTCCGTCGACCTGCAACATAAAAACAATAGTTTACTTTTCTTATAACTAAATATTTGAATTAAGTGAGTTGAAAATATATAAAGTGGCAAACGTTTTACTAATCACTAAAAGGTGACTCCATATCTCTAGTTACTTGATTTTAATTAATTTTGACCATAAATTACGTAAATTTCACCTGTGTGCGGCGGTTTCATTGCCCAGCGCCTTCCTTGCCCGGCGCCGTCATCGCCTAACGCTGCCCTCCCAGCAGCTTCCTCGTCCTTAAGGGTGTCGCTGGCCATCGGCTCCGTCAACCCGGAACAAATTACGTAAATTTCACCTGTGTGCGGCGCCTTCATTGCCCAGCGCCTTCCTTGCCCGGCGCCGTCATCGCCCGACGCCGCCCTCCCAGCAGCTTCCTCATCCTTCAGGGTGTCGCTGGCCATCGGCTCCGTCAACCTGCAACAAAAACAATAGTTAAAATTTTCAAAATTTTCTTTTCAAGGCATCCGCCACCCGTATTTATACCAAAGCATGCTTGTTATCAATGCAAAACTACAAAACCATGCAACACAATGAAAAAATTCCGTCGACCTGCAACATAAAAACAATAGTTTACTTACCTTGTAACTAAATATTTGAATTAAGTGGGTTGGAAGTATATAAAGTGTCAAACGTTTTACTAGTCATTAAAAGGTGGATCCATATCTCTTGTTACTTGATTTTAATTAATTTTGACCATAAATTACGTAAATTTCACCTGTGTGCGGCGGCTTCATTGCCCAGCGCCTTCATTGCCCAGCGCCGTCATCGCCCGACGCTACCCTCCCAGCAGCTTCGTCCTTCAGGGTGTCGCTGGCCATCGGCTCCGTCGATCTGCAACAAAAACAATAGTTAAAATTATCAAAATTTTCATTTCAAGGCATCCGCCACCCGTATTTATACCAAAGCATGCTTGTTATCAATGCAAAACTATACAATTACAAAACCATGCAACACAATAAAAAAATTCCGTCGACCTGCAACATAAAAACAATAGTTTACTTATCTTATAAACAAGTAAGTTGGAAATGAAATGTATAGTGTTAAATTAATTAATTATGACTATAAATCACGTAAATTTCACCTGTGTGCGGCGCCTTCATTGCCCAGCGCCTTCCTTGCCCGGCGCCGTCATCGCCCGACGCCGCCCTCCCAGCAGCTTACTCGTCCTTCAGTGTATCGCTGGCCATTGGCTCCGTCGACCTGCAACAAAACAATAGTTAAAATTTTCAAAATTTTCTTTTCAAGGTATCCGCCACCCGTATTTATATCAAAGCATGCTTGTTATCAATGCAAAACTATATAACTACAAAATCATGCAACACAATAAAAAAAACTCCGTCGACCTGCAAAGTTAAAACAATAGTTTACTTATCTTATAATCAAGTGAGTTGGAAATGTAATGTATAAAGTGTTAAATTAAAAAATTTTGACCATAAATTACGTAAATTTCACCTGTGTGCGGCGCCTTCATTGCCCAGCGCCTTCCTTGCCTGGTGCCGTCATCGCCCGACGCAGCCCTCCCAGCAGCTTACTCGTCCTTCAGGGTGTCGCTGGCCATCGGCGCCGTCGACCTGCAACAAAAACAATAGATAAAATTTTCAAAATTTCCTTTTCAAGGTATCCGCCACCCGTATTTATATCAAAGCATGCTTGTTATCAATGCAAAACTATATAACTACAAAATCATGCAACACAATAAAAAAAACTCCATCGACCTGCAACGTAAAAACAATAGTTTACTTATCTTATCCAAGTGAGTTGGAAATGTAATGTATAAAGTGTTAAATAAAAAATTTTGACTATAAATTACGTAAATTTCACCTGTGTGCGGCGCCTTAATTGCCCAGCGCCTTCCTTGCCTGGTGCCGTCATCGCCCGACGCAGCCCTCCCAGCAATTTACTCGTCCTTCAGGGTGTCGCTGGCCATCGGCTCCGTCAACCTACAACAAAAACAATAGTTAAAATTTTCAAAATTTTCTTTTCAAGGTATCCGCCACCCGAAATTATACAAAAGTATGCTTGTTATCAATGCAAAACTTTACAATTACAAAACCATGCAACACAATAAAAAAATTCCGTCGACCTGCAACATAAAAACAATAGTTTACTTATCTTATAATCAAGTGAGTTGGAAATGAAATGTATAGTGTTAAATTAATTAATTTTGTCTATAAATTACGTAAATTTCACCTGTGTGCGGCGCCTTCATTGCCCAGCGCCTTCCTTGCCCGGCGCCGTCATCGCCTAACGCTGTCCTCTCAGCAGCTTCCTCGTCCTTAAGGGTTTCGCTGGCCATCGGCTCCGTCAACCCGGAACAAATTACGTAAATTTCACCGGTGTGCGGCGCCTTCCTTGCCCAGCGCCTTCCTTGCCCGGCGCCGTCATCGCCCGACGCCGCCCGCCCAGCAGCTTTCTCATCCTTCAGGGCGTCGCTGGCCATCGGCTCCGTCAACCTGCAACAAAAACAATAGTTAAAATTTTCAAAATTTTCTTTTCAAGGCATCCGCCACCCGTATTTATACCAAAGCATGCTTGTTATCAATGCAAAACTACAAAACCATGCAACACAATGAAAAAATTCCGTCGACCTGCAACATAAAAACAATAGTTTACTTACCTTGTAACTAAATATTTGAATTAAGTGAGTTGGAAATATGTAAAAAGGCAAACGTTTTACTAATCACTAAAAGGTGGCTCCATATCTCTAGTAACTTGATTTTAATTAATTTTGACCAATATTACGTAAATTTCACCTGTGTGCGGCAGCTTCATTGTGCAGAGCCTTCCTTGTCTAGCGCCGTCATCCGCCGATGCTGCCCTCCCAGCAGCTTCCTCGTCCTTCAGGGTGTCGCTGGCCATCGGCTCCGTCGACCTGCAACAAAAACAATAGTTAAAATTTTCAAAATTTTCTTTTCAAGGCATCCGCCACCCGTATTTATACCAAAGCATGCTTGTTATCAATGCAAAACTATACAATTACAAAACCATGCAACACAATAAAAAAATTCCGTCGACCTGCAACATAAAAACAATAGTTTACTTATCTTATAAACAAGTAAGTTGGAAATGAAATGTATAGTGTTAAATTAATTAATTATGACTATAAATCACGTAAATTTCACCTGTGTGCGGCGCCTTCATTGCCCAGCGCCTTCCTTGCCCGGCGCCGTCATCGCCCGACGCCGCCCTCCCAGCAGCTTACTCGTCCTTCAGTGTATCGCTGGCCATTGGCTCCGTCGACCTGCAACAAAACAATAGTTAAAATTTTCAAAATTTTCTTTTCAAGGTATCCGCCACCCGTATTTATATTGTTGCCGTCCATAGTTACCACTTGCTATTCAATTATGTAAATAAAACTCGATTTTGGTATCGCATGAAATCCTTTATTTTGGCACGTAATAAGTAACAATTTGAGGACTTACAAAACTAGATACCAGGACGAGCAAAATACTCGTATACAATATACCGTTACCTACTCGCGGAAATGCACTGAAACTGCAGTCTCTCAATTCTCGTCAATGTGCGCGCAGGCAGACTTTCCTGTCGTTCTTATAAAAGGCGAACAATCGAATTCTTCAGTTCAGTCGACACTCGTCAGCGGCACAACGCGGAGCGGGCACCTTCACTACAAGCACAGCGAGCATTTCGAGGCGTCTACGCTATTTATATAGCAGCGCGGTCCAATGGAGCTCAGTCGCTCGTCGCAAGCCGCGGTGTGTGGACGTATGATATGAGTGTATGATCATGACCGCTACATCACTCCCTCCTCAGCGAAGCGTATGGGTTTCCTAGAGACTCTTCCATACCTCGTAATATGAGCGTTGTTTTTAGCTTCTTGCGTTACTTCATGCTCGGGATTTTTCACCATATAAGCGGGCTTAAGTCGATCGATAGAAATGTTTGTTAACTTCTTATTTATGCAAATCTTGAAACATTTCGAGCTTCGTTCGATGACTGGAAAGGGGCCGTCGTATGCAGGAGTAAGTGGTTTGCTTACTGCGTCGTGCCGTACAAAAACGTGGTCACACTTTAAAAGGTCTTGTGGTACAAATATTGGACGACAATTTGATGTTCGCTGTTCTTGTGATTTCCTTATTGCGTTGCTTATATTTTCCATTAGCTTACTGCTTGTTTCAATGGAATTGTTTGCCGTTCCACAGAACTCCCCCGGCAATCGAATGGTTTGGCCATATAATAGCTCAGCTGCGCTGTACCCAATATCTTCTTTGACGGCTGCGCGAAGTCCCAATAAAACAGTTGGTAATTCGTAAGACCAATTATTATCTGCATTTAGACGTGATGTTAATGCGCATTTAAGCGTTCTGTGCCACCTCTCAATTATACCGTTTGTTTGTGGATGGTAAGCTGTGGTGCGGTTTTGCTGTATTCCCATACGTCGCGCTAGATTCTTGAATATGTCACTCTGGAGCTGTCTGCCCTGGTCCGTTGTAATTTTTTCAGGTGGACCAAAACGAATAATCCATCCTTCGTAGAATGCTGTCGCTACGGTTTCTGCAGTTATATCTGTTATTGGACACGCTTCAGGCCACTTCGTTGCTCGGTCTATCATAGTTAGACAGTATCGGTACCCGTTGGATATGGGTAGTGGTCCAATAATATCTATGTGGACATGTTGCAACTTTCCGACGACATCGAACTGTTCAAAAGGTGAATGTACATGTCTTTGAATCTTCGATTTCTGACAAGCTATGCATGTTCGAGTCCATTCACTTATATCTTTGTTCATGCTGGGCCAGAAAAATCGTGAAGTAATCAATTTCCTTGATCCTCTTATGCCTGGGTGACTGAGTTCGTGAATTGCTTCATATGCTGCTTTACGAAACTCGAGAGTCAGGTATGGGCGTGCAATTCCTGTAGACATCTCGCAGACGATAGTTGCTGAAGTGTCGGGCAGGGTTATAGATTTAAACTTTAGGTTGCTTCGATGTTGTAGGTTCTGAAGTTCGACGTCGTGCTTTTGGCTTCGGGCTAATTGTTCGTAGTTGATCGGAGAAGGACAAGATATTGTTTCTACTCTTGACAGAGCATCTGCGACTTCATTGTCTTTGCCGGAGATGTATCTAATCTTGGATGTAAACTGGCCAATGTAATCCAGGTAACGTGCTCTGCGTGGGGTTTCGATTTTGCTTTGCACGGTGAGTGCATAAGTTAATGGCTTATGGTCGGTGTATATCGTTAATTCTTGACCCTCAAAGATGTGCCGGAAATGACGAATGGCCATGTAGATGGATAATAGTTCTCTGTCGTAAGTACTGTATTTTCTTTGTGCTTCGGTGAACTTCTTTGAATAAAATCCAATAGGTACCCAGGATCCTTTTCTTTGTTGCTGTAGGACGGCACCGGCGCACGAGTCTGAGGCATCGGTCATAAGGGAGTATGGTACTTCCGAAGATGGATGGTATAATAGAGCTGCAGATTTGATGTCATCTTTACATTTATCAAAAGCCTGTTTGGCTACATCTGTCCATTGTATTTTGGTCTTGTCGTTCTTCTTGGTGTTATGAAGGTATTTATGGAGCTCTTTTTGATGGTCTGCTGCCTGTGGTATATTTTCACGGTAGAAATTTAACATCCCTAAAAACCGCCGGAGTTCTTGAATGGTTTCTGGTAATGGGTAAGTAGATATGGCCTTGACTTTCTCCTCCGTTGGTTTGATGCCATCTTTTGAAACTGTGTAGCCCAAGAAATCTAGTTGTGGTGCACCAAAGATACATTTTGAAACGTTCAGTGTTAGCCCATTTTCATTCAAACGTTTAAAAACCTCTTCTAGGTGTTCCCTGTGTTTCTCTTCGTTTTCTGAGGCTATTAATATGTCGTCAATAAAGGGAAATACTGGCAAGCCTCTTAGTACGTTATCGATGTGTTTTGGAACGTTTGTCCAGCATTTCTTAAGCCGAAACACATCTTGGTGAATTCATATAGCCCGAAAGGAGTGATTATCGCGGTCTTCTGAATATCACTGTCTCGCACTTTAATTTGGAAGTAGGCTTTCTCCAAATCTAGTTTTGAAAATATTTTCTTGTTTTCCAAACAATGTGTGAAATCATGAAGACGAGGTACGGGATATCGGTCTGGTACTGTCATCGCATTTAATCTTCTGTAGTCTCCACATGGGCGGTATTGGCCGTTTTTTTTCTCCACCATATGTAATGGACTAGCCCAGGGGCTACTTGAAGGTCGACAAATTCCTTGGTCCATCATGTGTTGAAATTCTTCTTTTGCTATTTTGCATTTTTGCGGTGATAATGGTCGAGCCTTCGCGAAAACGGGGGGGCCGGTGGTCTCAATGTGATGTTCTACGTTGCTTCGAGATGCTTTCATTACGTTGGGTCGTGTAATGTCGGGATACTTCGCCAATAAATCGTGATAGGGTTGATTATCGTCGATGGTCCGTATACTTGGTTCTTGTGTCGGAGATACGCATCCTTTTGCTATCGGAGTACCTTTTGAGTCAATTAATCTTCGCCCTCGAATGTCAACCATCAAGTTGAAATGCTGTAAAAAATCAGCGCCTAGTATGGGTCGGCTCACTGAAGCAATGATGAACGTCCATTTATATGTTTGCCGTAGACCTAGGTCGACCTCCACTGTGTGGCTGCCATATGTAGGTATGGGAGTCCCGTTTGCCGCATACAGGTAATTTTGTGGCTCACGCACTTTTCTCTTTGAGTTTCGTAGTGGAATGACTGATATATTGGCTCCGGTATCGACCAGGTAACGTAGGCCACTGGTTTTGTCCTTGATGAATAGACGGTTTACTTGTACTTCTTCGACCCGGGCTCCCGTCGCAGCGTGAGTCGTCATTAGTTTCCCGTATTTGTGTTATTCTTATTGCCTTGGTTCTTGAAATCACAAGGTGATAAGCAACGATAAGCTAGGTCTCCAAACCGACGATGGTAAAAACATATTCTTGAACGATTAAAATTCCTTTCTTGAGATGAAGGCGGACGGTATGTATTAAACCTGCGGAGTCGAGGTGGTCGAGATGAGCGTGACTGGTTAAGTTTAATTGCGGCGATTTCCTTAGACAATTCTTCGATTTTGTTTAAAATCGTATCACTGTCGCCCTGTGTTGAAGTTGATGGTTGGCACACGGCGTTTACTTCAGTGTTCTGTTGTTCGGTCATCCTATCCGCCGTCGTGGCGAGTTTATCAAGATTTGTTTCGCTGCTCATAGTTAACGCGGTGCGAACGGCTTGCGGAAGATGGCTCGTCCATAACAGTTTTAATGTTTCCTCTGGAAATAATTTTTGTGCCACGTCTCGCATTCGCCTTAATAATTGTGACGGCTTCTGACTCCCAAGTTCCATTTCGTGTAAAACTTTGTGTAATCTTTTTGTGTCTGTTTCTTCGTAAATGTTGATCAATCTTGTTTTAAGAGTTTCATATTTTGCAGTGGCGGGAGGTTCCAGAACGATGTCACTGATTTGTTCTATGTCGCATAATTCGAGTTGACCGACAGCAAATTGGAATTTAGCTTCATCGCCGAGTTTCTGACTTGCCACGATAAATTCAAATTGGGCGAACCATAGCCGTGGCTTATGGCGCCAAAACACTGGAATGCGGGACTTGAGAGAAATGGCTGCGAGTTCAGAAAGATCTTCTTTGTTTATTTTGGGGTCACCACTGTTGCCGTCCATAGTTACCACTTGCTATTCAATTATGTAAATAAAACTCGATTTTGGTATCGCATGAAATCCTTTATTTTGGCACGTAATAAGTAACAATTTGAGGACTTACAAAACTAGATACCAGGCGAGCAAAATACTCGTATACAATATACCGTTACCTACTCGCGGAAATGCACTGAAACTGCAGTCTCTCAATTCTCGTCAATGTGCGCGCAGGCAGACTTTCCTGTCGTTCTTATAAAAGGCGAACAATCGAATTCTTCAGTTCAGTCGACACTCGTCAGCGGCACAACGCGGAGCGGGCACCTTCACTAAAAGCACAGCGAGCATTTCGAGGCGTCTACGCTATTTATATAGCAGCGCGGTCCAATGGAGCTCAGTCGCTCGTCGCAAGCCGCGGTGTGTGGACGTATGATATGAGTGTATGATCATGACCGCTACAATATCAAAGCATGCTTGTTATCAATGCAAAACTATATAACTACAAAATCATGCAACACAATAAAAAAAACTCCGTCGACCTGCAACGTTAAAACAATAGTTTACTTATCTTATAATCAAGTGAGTTCGAAATGTAATGTATAAAGTGTTAAATTAAAAAATTTTGACCATAAATTACGTAAATTTCACCTGTGTGCGGCGCCTTCATTGCCCAGCGCCTTCCTTGCCTGGCGCCGTCATCGTCCGACGCTGCCCTCCCAGCAGCTTCCTCGTCCTTCAGGGTGTCGCTGGCCATCGGTTCCGTCAACCCGGAACAAAAACAATAGTTAAAATTTTCAAAATTTTCTTTTCAAGGCATCCGCCACCCGTATTTATATCAAAGCATGCTTGTTATCAATGCAAAACTATACAACTACAAAACCATGCAACACAATAAAAAAACTCCGTCGACCTGCAACGTAAAAAAATAGATTACTTATCTTATAATCAAGTGAGTTGGAAATGTAATGTATAAAGTGTTAGATTAATTAATTTTGACCATAAATTACGTAAATTTCACCTGTGTGCGGCGCCTTCATTGCCCAGCGCCTTCCTTGCCTGGCGCCGTCATCGTCCGACGCTGCCCTCCCAGCAGCTTCCTCGTCCTTCAGGGTGTCGCTGGCCATCGGCTCCGTCAACCCGGAACAAAAACAATAGTTAAAATTTTCAAAATTTTCTTTTCAAGGCATCCGCCACCCGTATTTATATCAATGCATGCTTGTTATCAATGCAAAACTATACAACTACAAAACCATGCAACACAATAAAAAAAACTCCGTCGACCTGCAACGTAAAAAAATAGATTACTTATCTTATAATCAAGTGAGTTGGAAATGTAATGTATAAAGTGTTAGATTAATTAATTTTGACCATAAATTACGTAAATTTCACCTGTGTGCGGCGCCTTCATTGCCCAGCGCCTTCCTTGCCCGACGCCGCCCTCCCAGCAGTTTACTCGTCCTTCAGGATGTCGCAGGCCATCGGCTCCGTCGACCTGCAAAAAAAACAATAGCTAAAATTTTCTAAATTTTCTTTTCAAGGCATCCGCCACCCGTATTTATACAAAAGCATGCTTGTTATCAATGCAAAACTACAATTACAAAACCGTGCAACATAATAAAAAAATTCCGTCAACCTGCAACATAAAAACAATAGTTTACTTTTCTTATAACTAAATATTTGGATTAAGTGAGTTGGAAATATATAAAGTGTCAAACGTTTTACTAATCACTAAAAGGTGGCTCCGTATCTCTATACTTGATTTTAATTAATTTTGACCATAAATTACGTAAATTTCACCTGTGTGCGGCGCCTTCATTGCCCAGCGCCTTCCTTGCCCGGCACCGTCATCGCCCGACGCCGCCCTCCCAGCAGCTTACTCGTCCTTCAGGATGTCGCAGGCCATCGGCTCCGTCGACCTGCAAAAAAAACAATAGCTAAAATTTTCTAAATTTTCTTTTCAAGGCATCCGCCACCCGTATTTATACAAAAGCATGCTTGTTATCAATGCAAAACTACAATTACAAAACCATGCAACATAATAAAAAAATTCCGTCAACCTGCAACATAAAAACAATAGTTTACTTTTCTTATAACTAAATATTTGGATTAAGTGAGTTGGAAATATATAAAGTGTCAAACGTTTTACTAATCACTAAAAGGTGGCTCCGTATCTCTCGTTACTTGATTTTAATTAATTTTGACCATAAATTACGTAAATTTCACCTGTGTGCGGCGCCTTGATTGCCCCGCGCCTTCTTTGCCCGGCGCCGTCATCGCCCGACGCCGCCCTCCCAGCAGCTTCCTCGTCCTTCAGGGTGTCGCTGGCCATCGGCTCCGTCGACCTGCAACACCGCTACTACTCGACTGGACTCGATAGTAATGCTTAAGGCGATTAAACTCGCGATGGCTTTAAAACCATTAATTTTTCACCGTGTATAGAAGAAAAACTGGATGACTTACAGAGATTTCTCCCTTTTACAGTCCCGACGACGTTGCATGCCGCTGGCTTCCGCTAGTAGCCTCAACGCCAGCGGCTATGTGTTTCACGTAATCCACACAGGAATTGTCCATAATTACGCTTAGAAGTCCGATAAAACAAATTAAAAGACACTTTACGGTAATTACACTCAATTAAATTCACACAAATTGTATTTAATCACACACATGTACACACTTAATAATTGTTTAATAATCATAATAGCCGTAACACTCATAACCGGGCAGAGTCTCGGCTTATAATTTAACAGCACGGAAAAACTGGCCAGAATGGGCTCGCAGGGCACTTTATACTTTATCCCCCCCCCCCCCCCCCAGATTGGACAGATCCCTCTGATTGGTCGAAGAATTTACATTGACGAAAAAGAAGCGGAAGTGAATATGATTGGCTGATAGCTTGACAGATCCCTATGATTGGTCGAAGGATTAAAAGAAAAGTATCACGTGCTCTCACAGATGCTACACATGACGAATAATGCCAATTTACAATTTAATTAAACTAATTTCAATAAATAAAAGGATGATATCTTTATCATTTCTAAAAATCATAATTAATTTTAAACATGAATTTGTCACTCCTTAAACTGATGAAATAAAAATGGACGGAAGTCAAAGTCGAGTTAGGTACCTACTAAGTATTTAATATGCTTTTGAAATTATTTACAAGTTAAAATAAACGTGCTCTCATGTAAACAACCATAATAATTATTTCATACAGAATTCGGTTCAAAACATATTTTTTAAAAAACAGTTCGTCCATCCTTTTACATTTCGCGACCCCGCGAACGACACTAAACTACTAAACTAAAACCTAAAACACGACTATAATTTTTTATTTTTAAATTTTTCATCATTTTTAAAGGTATCTGCACTGGTCTACAGCGTTTAGTCAATCGTTAAAATATCTATCACAAGGTCCACGGGAGTACCGAGTTGGACGTGAGTTACTCACAAATTAGTCAGTATTTTGATTAATTTCTGAAACTGGTCACTTAAAGATTTTAATGTAAACCTGTGAAGATGATAATTCTACTGGCGCAATTAAAATGCCATTAGCCTAGTTTGTCGTATTAGTTTACAAATTGCGAAAACCCAAATTTAATTTGAATTTCGCGGGCAGACCCGTATAATCATCCATGGCTTTAAACGTGGAATTAGGTTAGAAGACTACATAAACTAAACGTGCAGGCCAAGAAGCTTAAATACGTACAGTCCGTTCACAGTTATTTTACCTCTGACAACCTCCGTTTAGCCATAGTATTTTGTCAAAATACTATGGCTTGACGGAGGTTGTCAGAGGTAAAATAACTGTGAACGGACTGTACTTGGTGCAGGCACAAAAAATTCGTTGGAAAAATTCAAAACGTCAGAATTTGTCAGGCATATTGTTGTTTTTTTTTACTGTTGAAACGTTTCGTTTCAACAGTAAAAAAAAACAACAATAATAGCTATTTATGCAACTGCATCGTAATGAGGGTCATTTTAATTCGAGTGCTGTTTTTTGATACGAGGCTTGCCGAGTATCAAAATAGGACAGTACGAGAATTAAAATGACTAATTACGTTCAGTTGCATACAAGATTTTATCTACGACAAGTAAAATAAAATCATTAACAAAATACGCCGTAGGCTCATTAAAGTAACAAAAAGTAACTCCGTAAGTCGCCACGAGCCGCCTGTGGCGCCTCTGTCAACAAAAAGTAACTCCGTAAGCCGCCACCAGCCGCCTGTAGCGCCTCTGTTGTATGAACGGTACAAAAGTGCCAGAACTCAGAGCCTTAGCTTTAGGTATCCTATTTTAAGAAGATAACCATTTCGATTCAGCTCCCATACAACGAGCTGCATCGAAATGAGAAGCAAAACCGAAAGAGGGTTCATTTCGATTCAGGTGTCAAATTCGAAATTGGAACTTTTCGATGTTGGAGTAGATAAAACGTAGATAAAATTACTATTGAACTTCTGCGGTAAGCGTCATTTGGATGACATCTGTCATAGGACAAGCTTTAATTTACAGATAATATTCTTCTCTATGTTTTACAGAGTATAGTGGTGATCACAGAAGTGGTGATACTAGTTTAATAGTGATCTGTGGTGGTGATCTGTGATCATCATATTCAAATTCAGTGATAAAAACGTAGTGGTTACATTCTCTTTGTCAGTGATAGGGAGACTAAGAAATGAGATATCCACCGATGGTGATAGCTAATTAATTAGTAATAACCAATAACAATAAGATTCTGGTTAGTAGAAATATGTTAAATGTTATAATATAGGGCATCTCTGCAACAAAAACTAGTGATCTGTGAAAAACATTGTTGTTATTTGTTATGAAATGCATAATATTAAGGATTTGTGTTGTGACTTGCGATTGTAAGTTTCAGTGTTTATATTATGGAAGGCCTGAGTCAAAATGAGAAGATTATCTGGAACAGTTGGGAGGAGAAATCAGCAAGAGATATGGTTAGAGAGGCTGCAGCAAAGGGAACTCATATTAACCTTGCAATTAAATACCTTGTGACTAAAAACTCTTGGAGTGAATCGACAGCTCAGGATTGGTTTTTGGCAGAGGTACCTAACTATTACCAGAGTGAATTAGTTACATTTATTAACTTCATTTAGACCAGGGATTTCCAAACTATTTTGGGCAAGAGACCACTTTTCAAAAATATACTGATACCTCAGACCCCCATAGCCATATTACTTTAACGTGCATGCTTATTGACGTTAAGTTTTTTAAAAGTACAACAATGATAATTCCTACTAAAATATTAGTCATTCTTATAACAAGTTGGTAAACATAACAGAACTTATATAGTAGGTATCTTGAAAGTTTCAAATAAGAACTTGTGTTAATTAATAGGGGTTGATTTTTAGACCTTGTTGACCTCCACTCCACAATCAGTTTTCGTTTATGTCGACCCCTGGGAAACCGATTTCGACCCTAAGGGGTTGATATCAACCACTTTGGGAATCCCTGATGTAGACCTTTGTACCAAGGTACTGAAGTGGTGACCCCACACTGGAAATCATAGTGTATTCAAATACCCCATTAGGTGGAAAGATAACATTAGATGAGTTGCAGGGAGTTACTGGATATTGAGGGCTATTCTCTATTTTGACATTAACAGTGGCTAGTTGAGAACAATAAAAGTTCCCAACTAAAAACTGTCGAACCCTCATTTCTTCATTTCACTTAGTCTGTGTGACAGTTTTGGCAATTGAATAATAACCACTGAGATAGTAAATAACCCCCCCAGGCCTGTGGAAGTCAATCAGTTGATAAAGAAGAAGGAAGAATAGACGCAGGGTGGGTGCAATAGATCTTCTTCTATATATAATATATGCAACAGATCTAGCAGTCCCAAATCCTGTAAAGTGGAAAATAGCATGCTATTTTATTCTTTATTTATCTTGGGCAGAACATACTGAAGAGTTGTGCAATGTTAATACAAATAGATTACCATTAGACATTAGATGATACGTGCAACTTCATCCGCATGGATTAATGTTTTTAGTTTGTGCAGGAACTCCTTAATTTTCTGAGATAAAAAAAATCCTCAGAGGAAAAAAGCCTATGTGTTAATCCTGGGTATAAGCTATCTCCATTCCAAATTTCAAACAAATTGGTTCATTTGTTGTGATGTGAAGGACTATAACATCAATCTATCCAAACGTTCACATTTACAATCTTATATATATAAAAATCACATGTCACAATGTATGTTCGGGATAAACTCTGAAACTACTGAACTGATTTAGATAAAACCGTAACTATCGTAGGATAGTTTTTTGATTAGAATTGTTTATTTGTTTTATTTATATTATAGTTAAGTTGGCAGTAGGAAGTTTGCCGGGTCAGCTAGTAGTAGTATAAAAACAAAGGTTTTGATGATATGGTCCTCCATATGAACATAAAACATTTATTTGATTTATAAATTTTGAAGAATTCTTTAGCATGCTTGGTATCATCAGGGCTATTTTTTCTTCCAGGTTAAAGCATGGACAGTTCAGTTGCTAATGCGAAAGCAGATATTTAAAGTTCTTCATATACTAAATAAGTGCAATATAAATCCAGAAGAACATTTGATAGCCCTTGCAGAGACCTCACCAGCAATTGAATACAGAGATTTCATTGTGGAAAACTTAGAAAAACTGGCCAAGGTATACCTACATAAATTTATGAGTTTTATTATTATAGACATAGCTTATATTTATTCATAACTAGCTAACATGCTCTGACTTCTAATTTAATTTGGGGGCAATTTAAAGACTCATCACATTTACAGTCTCATGAACCTGCAAAAGATGCATTTTACAGGGGACCTTTTTGAAAATATGGTTATGGTTGAGAGAAGCAATGGCTGGGTCATGTGTCATGCTCGTGAACGGGTTCCACCGGCGGGAATGGGGCTACTTTATGTCTGCCCATCTTAAGACAGAAGTTAGTCGGTATGCATTTTTGGAACCTCCCTCATTGTGGAAACACTGCATAAATAGCATAGTATTTACTGTATTGTAAATTTGTTTTGAAAAGAGCAACCACCAAGTTTCTTGCTGGTTCTTCTCGGCAGGAAAGGCATTCCGAACCAGTGGTAGATTCATCGACTATTCAAAAGCACTTGTAAAAGTTTATTTGAATATAAATATTTCCATTCTATTCTAATCTAAAGCATAGAATTTGTTTTTCTTTTATCAGGTAAAGATTTTCAGATTTGTAAACTTATTAAAACAGAGGTAATAGTGTAGTTTAAAAAAAAAAAACATTTTTCTATGCCTTCAATTTCCACTCCTAAAATGATTCTTTTGCAGATTAGTAAGTTGTCTGATGATTGATATTTGACTATGTTTTACTTAAACCACAGACTTTATAATACTGACGTACAGATACTCCATCAGGAACAAAGAAACGACACACTGTTAAATTGCTCGGGTGGACCACCCGATGGCTAAAACGGGAATTAATGGCGCTGTTGTAGCGAGCAGCTTCATAACAGTTAATATGATTACAATTAGATGGCGCTCTAGGGAACAGTTTGATCGAGCCCCGATAGATGACGTTCTTTTGTTGTCGTTGCAGTTATGAAAACGCTAATAGATGGCGTATGCAAGTACCTACAATAGAATATTCGGAAGTGTTTGTATTTTTTTCACAGCGATATCGTTCTAACATGAATGGAAATAGTGTCTATTTTCGTATACGATATACCTAGAACGTATTGCGAGGTTGCCAGCTCGGACAATATCACAATTATAGACTAGGCAATGGGGCGGTTTGTTGTATGGAGACCCCCGCATCAAATCCTCAGTCGATGAAACTTGGCAGGGTTGTAGTATGGGATGATCCAAAATTTACACAAAAATATCCAAAAAAAAATCCATGCGGAAGTTGGGTATTTATACCTAAAAGTACAAATAGCTTAATATTTTGAAAAGAATAATTTCTCCGTCCAATTTTTTTTTACCAAACTAATTATTAGCCTTAATAAGAGGTACTTGATAAAAATCCAAAACTTTTTTCAAACGGAACTGTCATTTTTTAAAGAGGTTTCCTTTTTTTGTCCGTAATTTCGACCAGAAAATTGCTCAGTCAATTTTTTATTTTCAAATGTCCTTAAAATGTAATTTAGCATAACGTGTAAGAAAATCCAAAAAAAAATCCATACCAAAATCTATTTATCTTACTTCAACTGAAAATTGTTTATAACTCGGAATGAAAAATTTCTCTATCCAATTTCTTTTTTTTAACATAGTAGGTAGTCACATTTACACACTTATCCTAAATATCCAAAAAAAATATCACGAAGAACATCGATATTGAAACAGAGTTTTTGAAATCTAAACTGCGTTTTCGCGATAATGTACCTTAATGCTTGAATCATTGGGTATAGTTTAGCGTGCGCGAGCGAAGCGACTTCACAAATAATATATTACTACATGACTTCTACGATGCCACAGTATTATAAAGTCTGTGACGATGCTAAATAATAAACATAAATGTGTACCTCAACATTAATTTATTTATACAACCACTAATTGTAGCGACTTAGCTTCCAGATAATTAATGAGCTATTTCAATAGTTTAATTAAGGGCCCTTAAGCATAATTTGTTTCTCCGAATTAGTTTATTTTGGGAAAATTTAAACAAAAACAACATAAAATTGCCATAACAGCTTATATTAACTAATATTCATTTCCTTCACTGAAAATAAAATAATATGTATCTGCTTCAAACAACCAAAAAATAACATCTTTATTTTGAAAAAGTATAAAAAATTATGACGCTCTATAATGCTTAAAAACAATTGTTTTTTGGCAAAAGCTTCATTGATTACTTTGTTACCAAAACCTTTTTAACCGACTTCCAAAAAGGAAGTGGCTCTCAATTCAGCACTTATTTTTTTAACTTATGCACGGTATTTTAGGATCCCTAAAAAAGTGACATACTGTTTTTATTCAAGACTAGCTGATGCCCGCGACTTCGTCCGCGTGAATTTAGTTTTTTGTTTTTTTTTTGTATTAAAACCTTCCGTGGAACTTAGGAACATACAAAAAAATAAATTAACCGAATTGGTCCATCCATTTTTGAGTTATGCGCTTACCAACATTCATTTTTATTTATATAGACTAGCTGATGCCCGCGACTTCGTCCGCGTGAATTTAGTTTTTTGTTTTTTTTTTTTGTATTAAAACCTTCCGTGGAACTTAAGGAACATACAAAAAAATAAATTAACCGAATTGGTTCGTCCATTTTTGAGTTATGCGCTTACCAACATTCATTTTTATTTATATAGAAGAAGATAGATAGATAAATTCGTGTATTATGAATGAATACAATACAATAAATAAAAAGAGCATGACACTTTTTAGGGATCCTAAAACACCGTGTGTTGTATGTACAACGGTTTCTTCGAGATTTCTGAACCGATTTGGATAATTTTTATTTCACTTGCTAGAAAAAATTCTCGAGATGGTTCCCCAATAATTTCTGGATCCAACTTTTCAATTCTAATGCCTCATTCTGAAGTCGGGCGAGCATAAAAACACGCCCAATGTCAACATAATGTGTAGAAACTAAAAACTTTTTTTAACACACTTGCTCATAAAGTGGCTCTAATAGTCTAGTTGACAAGTTCAAAATGGTACAAAATAGAGATACTGGTCTTAAAATTATGTGCGATAGCTCATTGGATCCGGAATGATGCCTAGAAAAATGTTCCAAAAGAGTGTATTAGCACATAAAAAATTGCAAAAGTTATAAACAATTAAAGATGAAAAAAAATGGCATTTTGTTTTTTGCCAATATTTCATAAACTATTAATATTTAAGAAATTTCAAAAAAAGATTCTAAAAGAAGAGGAAATTTTCAATAAAAAACTCCGAACTCACGGAACTCTATCTCCATTATTTATAATTTTAATTTAACGCTGAAAATAGGTCTGCGCGCGACATTTTTAGGTTGCGCGCGCGGCGTCAAAAGCGAGTACGGCACATTAATTAATTTATTTATGGTATTGAATATTTTTTAAAAATTTGAAAAAATTATGGTGTGTTTTGAACACTATAAATAATTTATTCTCGTTGGAAATTTTACTTAAAGTTAATTTTTCAACAAGTTAAACAATTGTTAACTAACAAAATTTTCTCGAACTTCCGTCTTAATTGTAAGTGAAAAAAATGTTTAAATAATTGTCGTAAAAAATTTTAGCTTCGTAGAGCCTTTTTTACATAAATATTTAACAAGATCGCGCCATAAAAGTTAAAAAAATATTTATACTTTGTTTATAATAATTTTTTATACTTGAACAAAAACTGAAAAATCCAAGTAATGTTGTAAAGTAAAATAATTATTATAAACAAAGTATAATTTTTTTTTTACCTTTTATGGCGCGATCTTGTTAAGTATGTATGTTAAAAAGGCTCTATGGACTATCTACAGGCTCACGTCGCCGTGAGCAAAGTCGGGTCTTGTGACGTCATCACGCTCCTGCTCACTCCTTGTTATGGAGTAACATCGGCACAAAAAAAACGTCGAATTGATAACCTGCTCCTTTTTTTTGAGTCAGTTAAAAATAGCCATAACAACTTATAAAATAATAATATCCATTTCTTTCAAATTCAAATTTATTTCACGTAGGCCAACCTGTGGCTCTTATGGCACGTCGTGATTCTACCACTGGTTCGGAAAGTAGATTCTGCTGAGAAGAGCCGGCAAGAAAGTCAGCTCTTTTCAAAATTGGTATGTTATGCAGAAAAAATGTACCTAAACCTAACTAAACTCGCTCCTAAATCATCAATTTTCGGTGTGAAGAGGTGACGAAAAATCATTTTTATAGTACTAAAAAGAAAGATTTTTCACCAAACCAAAACCAAAAATTGGAGATAAAGGACCAATCTCTGTGTGTAGTAGTTTTTAGTTCCATTGTATTTTGTTCGAATTAGTTACAAAATGATCCGAAAACTCCAATAGTTTAACGGATTTGCATTAGCGCCCTTAAAATTGTGCAGTAATGTCGCTATGATATGGATTTTGTGCCCCTTTTCGAGCGGGATGGCAAATTATCGTTTTCTCGTGAGTGAGAAATAGAGTGATAGACGCGCGACGTACTTTTGACGACGTACTATTTTTTACCTAATTACAAGTTACTTAAAATACAAAATTGCATATTATTATACACTCTTAAAGCAGTTTTTGTCTCAGCATTTAAACTAGTTTTAGATCTGTGTGCGATTTTTCGCTTTAATACCATGACAATATGGTTCAGAACCATTTGACCGACACAGTCACTGTAGTTGCCAAAAGTTTTTGATTGAAAATTGTCGGCTCAACGACACATTCGATTATCGAGTACTGGCTCGCGTCACAAAAGGCAGATACTAATGTCAGTCTCGTCACTGAATAGATGAAGTCTCGTTATAGTCCGGGAGCCAGGTACAAATTCGGTCAATTATTTCCTCTCGAGCGAAACTTCGTGAAACGCATTAGGGATTTATATTATGAATATTCGCGACCGTCAGCTGCGACTCAGATATCAGATATATAGAAAAGAAATAAAGTCAGCTGACCATAACATGGTCCACCATGTTATGGTCAGCTGACTTTAATTTTCCTTCAAAATATTAGGTAAATTATAATCTGTCAAATTTTCAAATGGGAGGAAATGACTAAAAAACTTTTTTTTTCTCCATGCGTTGGAGGCTGCCACTGCCCGCCCCACCCACGGAGTCGCAGCTGACGGTCGCGAATATTCATAATATAAATCCCTAATGCATTTCACGAAGTTTTAATTGGGAGGGACTTGGTCATGAAAATCTGTCACTGGCTCCCGGACCATTACGTCAACTCACCACGCTCCTGCTTCCCTTGATGGATTAAATATAAAATATTTCTTTCTAAAATTTTTATAGTTTTTAATGCGCTTGATTATTTTTTTGGATATTTTGATACTTGATACAAAAAAAATAATTGTAATCATATATATTAAAAAAATGGATGGAGAAATTTTGCACTTTGAGTAAAAGGGTAGTATTTGAAAAAAATATAGTCTCTTGGTATATTGTTTGGATTTTCAAGTTGTCGGTACAAAACGGCTATAAAAGGACATTCCAGTGAAAAAAAATCACAGAGCAATTTTTCGCTGCAAGTTACATTAAAAAAACTTATTTTTCAAAATTTGGTGGTTTCAACTAGGAGTATATTTTGGATATTTTATATTTTGTTTCTAGACTTTACATGGATGTTTCAGGTGAAGAAAGTTTTGACCGAGCATTTTGTCGAACTGAGATATTAAGCATAAAAGAGTTTAGGTAAAAATACCTAACTTCCGTTCAAATTTTTTTTTGGATATTTATAAAATACGTTTAACTACTGATACTTTATCATTCTGTAAAGTTTCATCGCCTGAAGAATTGCTGTTGGGGTCCACTAGCTTCATTGCCTAGACTAATTATTTCGTTTTTCGCAATTTCGCAAGATAGTAAGAAAATAGGCAAAATAGGATTAGCGCAGATGTGGCGCAGATAATATATGGCGCAGTATTCAACTTTTTAGGTCAATGTACCTACTTATCACTACATAGTATAAAACAAAGTCGCTTCCCGCTGTCTGTCTGTCGGTCTGTCTGTCTGTCCCTATGTATGCTTAGATCTTCAAAACTACGCAACGGATTTTGATGCGGGTTTTTTTAATAGATAGAGTGTTTCAAGAGGAAGGTTTTTATGTTTATAACATGCATAATATAGTAGAGAAACACTGATAATTTTAGAGGTTTTTAATGTGATGTCGTAAATAAACACATTTTTTTGCGCTTACATTGCAAACGCTGGCTGAACCCTACCCTACCCTAGATAGATCAAAATAATGTACTACAGCAGTATTATAAGGTCTGTGACTACAGTATTGTACACCTTAAAAAGGTCTACAAAAAAGTCCGCGAAGTTATATAACTATGTCTATCTCTTAGGGATAACTCACAATAACCATTTTTTAGCCTTTAGGTACTTTTTACGAGAAATAATGGCTTATTTACGAAGCGATTTTAAGCAATACAGTATTAATCCTTATTCCATTATGTACCTTAAATAAATTGTGCATTTAATATAGATCAATATGGCCCTTTAGAGCATGTAGCATGTTTATATAGGATTTGACTGAAATTTGGAATGGAGATAGCCTGCTAAATTATATCCTGACTTAACACATACTTAGCCTACATTTTATCCCATTTACCTATTTAAACATCGCGGACGAAGTCGCGGGCGTCAGCTAGTTAAATTATAAAAACTACGTGAAATGCAAGTTAGCGACGACATTTGGTAGTTTACGAGTTACGACCGACCCCTTGTCTAGTCGGCGACCACTTGATTTAATACGAAAAACTAATAATACTTAAAATAATTTAATTATTGAAAATAACAAAACGTTCATATTTAATATAGTTTTTAGTGCCATAATATTATTCATCATATACCTACCAATCATACATTTACGAATTATACATAAAATCAGCCATTTTTTTTTCATGATGTGAAAAAAAAACATTATTGAACTTAACCTGCAATCACAATAATAATAAAACTTCTATGTAAGTACCTAATTTTAGCAGACATGTATTATAACTATAATTTTCAATTAAGGGTCCGGCGAACATAGTTCGCAACTCACACTGGCAATATTGCTTTGTCATCGACGGGGATCGTAAGGGTGGAACCACATCTGTGAGGATCGTTTCGGATTTCGCCCATACAAAACTGTCAAATTCCATAGAAACGTGAACGGATCAATTCGGCTTTTCGCATCGATTCGGCTTTCGCATTTTTTGTACCTAAAAGTGCAAATCCTTACAAGTGTAGCTCACGTTTCGCATGCGAAAGGATCCTTTCGCATCCTTACGGATCCGTAAGGATGCGAACGGATCCTTACGGACGCGAACGGATCCGAAAGGATCCTTACGGATCCGTAAGGATCCTTACGCGTGCGAAAGCGTCTTCGGTAACTAGGGAAAAGCATGAAGTGCCAAAAAATATCGATATATCGATGAAATTAGTTTTTATCTCAAGTATGTATGCTAACACAGGTGCCACTTTTCCGCCATGTTGGAATTCTTTGTTATTACACCGATTTAGTTCAAAATCGATATTTAGGCTTCCCTGAAGACAAGTAAGAGGAAAAGATTGGCAAAATTGTAAAAAGTCACCGCCATATTGAAATTCTTTGTTATTGGACCGATTTCGTTCAAAATCGATATTTGGGCTTCCCTGGGGTCAAATAAGAGGAAGTGATTGGCAAAATTATAAAAAGTGACCGCCATATTGAAATTCTTTGTTATTGGACCGATTTCGTTCAAAATCGATATTTGGGCTTCCCTGGGGTCAAATAAGAGGAAATGATTTGCAAAATTATAAAAAGTCGCCGCCATATTGAAATTCTTTGTTATTGGACCGATTTCGTTCAAAATCGATATTTAGGCTTCCCTGGGGTCAAATAAGAGGAAATGATTTGCAAAATTATAACAAGTCGCCGCCATATTGAAATTCTTTGTTATTGGACCGATTTCGTTCAAATCGATATTTAGGCTTCCCTTGGGTCAAGAAAGAGGAAATAGATGCCAAAATTTTAAAAAGTGACCGCCATATTGAAATTCTTTGTTATTGGACCGATTTCGTTCAAAATCGATATTTGGGCTTCCCTGGGGTGAAATAAGAGGAAGTGATTGGCAAAATTATAAAAAGTGACCGCCATATTGAAATTCTTTGTTATTGGACCGATTTCGTTCAAAATCGATATTTGGGCTTCCCTGGGGTCAAATAAGAGGAAATGATTTGCAAAATTATAAAAAGTCGCTGCCATATTGAAATTCTATGTTATTGGACCGATTTCGTTCAAAATCGATATTTAGGCTTCCCTTGGGTCAAGAAAGAGGAAATAGATGCCAAAGTTTTAAAAAGTGACCGCCATATTGAAATTCTTTGTTATTGGACCGATTATGTTCAAAATCGATATTTGGGCTTCCCTGGGGTCAAATAAGAGAAAATGGATGCCAAAAATTAAAAAAGTCGCCGCCATATTGAAATTCTTTGTTATTGGACCGATTTCGTTCAAAATCGATATTTGGGCTTCCCTGGGGTCAAATAAGAGAAAATGATTTGCAAAATTATAAAAAGTCGCCGCCATATTGAAATTCTTTGTTATTGGACCGATTTCGTTCAAAATCGATATTTAGGCTTCCCTTGGGTCAAGTAAGAGGAAATGGATGCCAAAAATTAAAAAAGTCGCCGCCATATTGAAATTCTTTGTTATTGGACTGATTTCGTTCAAAATCGATATTTGGGCTTCCCTGGGGTCAAATAAGAGGAAATGATTTGCAAAATTATAAAAAGTCGCCGCCATATTAAAATTCTTTGTTTTTCGACCGATTTCGTTCAAAATCGATATTTAGGCTTCCCTTGGGTCAAGAAAGAGGAAATAGATGCCAAAATTTTAAAAAGTGACCGCCATATTGAAATTCTTTTTTATTGGACCGATTTCGTTCAAAATCGATATTTGGGCTTCCTTGGGGTCAAATAAGAGGAAATGATTGGCAAAATTATAAAAAGTGACCGCCATATTGAAATTCTTTGTTTTTCGACCGATTTCGTTCAAAATCGATATTTAGGCTTCCTTTGGGACAAGAAAGAGAAAATAGATGCCAAAATTTTAAGAAGTCACCGCCATATTGAAATTCAAAATCGATATTCAAAATCGATATTTCGGCTTCCTGTGGTCAAGAAAGAGGAAATGTTTGCCATAAGTTTTAAAAGTATGACGGCACCCCCCTCATCGCCGAGCGTCTAATAAAAGGAATCACACACAATATCAGAACAGAACATCATTCTCAGCAATCGCCTTCTATCAATAAAAATAACTACCTACACAAAGGAGGGTACATTGTAATCGTTACGTAACAAGGATGGAACCCAAAATTTCCATGTCTAACTAGACAACCCGGCTAACTATCCTAAGCTAGGTACGGCCTCCAAAACCACCCCTTTCTAGCCGTCCGTCTCAACCAAGAAGACCCTAGCAAATTTCGACAGGGTTCTCAGCTCCCTTGACATGTGGTTTGTCAGTAGTGAACTCCGAAATAAAAACTTTTTGCTTAAGCTGAATAGGCGGGATTTTTCATGCTTTTGAGTGAAAACGTTAAGTAGGGATCATACAGATCATTATAGATCGTTGCAGGACGGGCTTCAAGAATATGCCTAAAATGCTGCACGCTTTTATAAATGGCTAATAATTCGTGATAATAAGCCGGCCAAGATGATTGCTTGGTAGTCAGCTTTTTACTGAAAAATGCTATAGGTTGCCAGCTCTGCTTCACTTCTTGTTGAAGGCATGCACCGACATGAGAGCTCGATGCATCTGTAAATAACCCTTATCTAACATTTAAAACTGGGTGAGCTAAACCTGAACCGATTTGAATGAATGAAAAACACTTTATTGCACACCACATTAAAAAGAAATAAAAAACTAAAAATAAATTTAATTTTTAACTTAAGATTTGCATAAGCTAAACTTTCTTTGTAAATATTAAAAATACGCTCTAAATCGGGAGTCCCAGTAAAAGGTTTAACACTTTTATCTTGAATTTTTGATAAAGCATCTATTAATGTTGCTTGAAGTCGCGCTATGCTAGGGAGAAATTTTCGATAAAAATTAATCATATTATCTTGTAAATCCCTGTACTGTTTTAGGTAGAGGAAAATCCTGTAAACTCTTAATGCGGTCAGCAGGAGAGCCAATCCCGGGAGCGCTTATTTTGTATCCAAGGAAACGAACCTCTGGAACATTAAAATGCCATTCTTCTCGTTATTAAGTATACCGTATCCTTCAAAAACGTTTGAAAAGAATACGTAAATGTTTTGCATGCTGTTCGCTATCTTTTGAAGAAACTAAAATATCATCGACGTACGCGAACTAAAAATCTAAACCACGAACAACTTTGAACCCAGAGAAGCCTTAATATCGATTTTGAACGAAATCTGTCCAATAACAAAGAATTTCAATATGGCGGCGACTTTTTAATATAATTTTGGAAATCATTTCCTCTTATTTGACCCCAGGGAAGCCCAAATATCGATTTTGAACGAAATCGGTCTAATAACAAAGAATTTCAATATGGCGGTCACTTTTTATAATTTTGCCAATCATTTCCTCTTATTTGACCCCAAGGAAGCCCAAATATCGATTTTGAACGAAATCGGTCCAATAACAAAGAATTTCAATATGGTGGTCACTTTTTAAAATTTTGGCATCTATTTCCTCTTTCTTGACCCAAGGGAAGCCTAAATATCGATTTTGAACGAAATCGGTCCAATAACAAAGAATTTCAATATGGCGGCGACTTTTTATAATTTTGCCAATCATTTTCTATTATTTGACCCCAGGGAAGCCCAAATATCGATTTTGAACGAAATCGGTCCAATAAAAAAGAATTTCAATATGGCGGTCACTTTTTATAATTTTGCCGATCATTTCCTCTTTCTTGACCCAAGGGAAGCCTAAATATCGATTTTGAACTAAATCGGTCCAATAAAAAAGAATTTCAATATGGCGGTCACTTTTTATAATTTTGCCAATCATTTCCTCTTATTTGGCCCCAGGGAAGCCCAAATATCGATTTTGAACGAAATCGGTCCAAAAACAAAGAATTTCAATATGGCGGTGACTTTTTATAATTTTGCCAATCATTTCCTCTTATTTGGCCCCAGGGAAGCCCAAATATCGATTTTGAACGAAATCGGTCGAAAAACAAGGAATTTCAATATGGCGGTGACTTTTTATAATTTTGCCAATCATTTTCTCTGATTTGACCCCAGGGAAGCCCAAATATCGATTTTGAACGAAATCGGTCCAATAAGAAAGAATTTCATAATGGCGGTCACTTTTTATAATTTTGGCATCTATTTTTCCTCTTTCTTGACCACAGGGAAGCCCAAATATCGAATTTGAACGAAATCGGTCGAAAAACAAAGAATTTCAATATGGCGGCGTCTTTTTCAATTTTTGGCATCCATTTCCTCTGTGTAGAAGAAGATTAATATCGTGGTTGAGCTAGCAATTAAAATATCGATGCCATCATCGACCATCCCTACGCAGACAACAATGTTTATAGGCTTTCGCCTCCTTACGGATCCGAAAGGATGCGTACGCATCTTTACGGATCCGTAACGATCCGTAGCGATCCTTACAAGTGTGTCTTATAGCATCGGCATAAATGCGAATCGATCCTCACAGATGTGGTTCCACCCTAAAACCACAGGCAAAACATAGATGTTATAATATCTGTGGTTAGGGGATTAGGTAATACGAAATTTAAAAATAACTCTGAAACGTACCAATAGTATTATAATACATGTGAAAGAACCAAAATAAACATATAAATTAAATGAATAAATAAAATAAAATATCAATTTTTTAATAAGCGCCATCTGTTAATCTTCTGATCTATAATTTTTAAAGCGCCATCTGTTAACCTAACTATTCATAATTTCATCTTGCAATGTAGTTCAAATAATTGCCGCTTGTCGCTAGTAAGCTGAATTTCATGAAATAAATCTCAAATCGCTACCTCTAGCGCCCTCTATTGACAGACTCTACTACTACTTTTTCTGCACTTAGCGTTGGTGACCCTGTGCTTAAACTTTATAATAATGTAAAATGTGTAAATGATGGTGAAACCCTCATTGAATTACACCAACTAGTACCCAGTGCTTCATTTTATTTGGAGATTGTTGCTTTGAACAGTGTTATGGTCATAGATTTGTACACCAGAAGATTGTGTTACTCCTAAGAAAAGAGAGAAACACAAATATACTTGTGTGCAAACACATAAATAACTGATAATTTTCATCTAGTTTGGAAAAATGTTTTTATGCACCTAGAGGTGAATTTTGTTCCTCTAAGTATACAATTTTGTGTTTCAACAAAAGGTTGGTTTTCTTTCTTTTAAGGATATGAAAATGAAAAGTGAAAATTTAAATAAGTGGGAAAATTTCAAAAGGCATTGGAATCTACTTCGCTATCTTGAAAAGTCGTTTGAAGTAGATGGTACCTTCAAACAAAATAAAGTATTCGGTATTGGAAGCAACAGAGTGTTTGTGAATGAGAGTGAAATAAAGGCTTTAACTATTGAGAACATAGAAAAATATCCCCCAGACTGGAAATGCAAGATTGCAACTGCATTATTCTTTGACACATTTGGTGAGTTTCACAAAGTTGAACTATTTGCATATATAATTTAAAATTATAAAACTTCAATCCTCCTATACTCCAAAATTGCTTTAGCTGGATTAATGCTAGAATATTCTTGGCTAGACTAAGTCCATACTCTGTCACCATGTGTAGTATGAAATGAATAAAATACAATTAGTAGGTCTTTGCATAAAGGAGGTTTGTGAATTTTGACCCAGCATTTTTAAAAACCGTTCATTCAAAAAACATTTAATTTTAATTAACATTTTTCAGAGTATTTTACTGTGTAAACCCCATATTTTTAGAAGATGGGGACCAAAAATATAATTATTCACAAGTGCACATTATAAATAACTGTTACATGGAAAGTGAATATCTTTTTTCTCCCAACTTTATTTGATAGACTTTGATTAATTTTTTGTTAGTCTGGTTTACTAGAACAAGTATGAGAAGTTTAATTCGTGAACGTGGGAGTTCAGTGTTCAGTTCAGTTCGTCTGGGTCAGAAACTCTATGGAATTCGCCAATCTCCTTTTAAATACTTATTAAAAATTCCGAGGCTGGCAGGGTTTGAACCCACATCTCTTGGGAATCGTGCTTGAGTATGTTGACTTTACACCACAGCCAAGAACGAACTACACGCCAGCAACGAAATTAATGAAGTGAAGTGTATCTACTTTTCAGCAACTACAACTTAGCGTTACAGATCTACTTTTTTCCTTAAGTGTAGGTTAACACTTTAATAGAAATAAATAGTAGGTCTTTGTTTCTTTGTTAACAGTGATAGTGTAGTGATTAGGACTGGGGTGTCTTATTTGGGGGGTCGCAGGTTCAATCCCGGGAACTCTGACTTATTGGAGTTAAGTGTGTTTAAACAATTGAATATCACATACTACAATGGTGAAGGAAAACAATGTGAGGAAACCTGCACACCTGAGAGTTCTCCTTAATGTTCTCAAAGGTGTGTGAAGTCTACCAATTTGCATTGGGCCATCGTAGTGGACTATGGCCTATAACCCTTCTCTGAGAGACCTGCGCTCAATAGAGCCATTGATGGATTGCTGATGAATTAATGAATGAAGATCTTTGTTGCCATGTCCTTGTTGATACAAGTCCTAACCCTGGTATGGTTTAAAGCAGGGATTCCCAAAGTGGTTGATATCGACCCCTTGGAGTTGAAATCGGTTTCCCAGGGGTTGACATAAACGAAAACTGATTTTGGGGGTCAATGAGGTCTAGCCCTATTAATTAACACAAGTTTTTATTTGAAACTTTCAAGATACTGTATGTAAGTTGTGTTATGTGTACCAACTTGTTATAAGAATGACTAATATTTTACTAGGAAGTATCATTGTTGTACTTTTTAAAAACTCAACAAGTTGATAAGCGTGCACAAGTTCGTACAATATGAAAAAGTAAAAACTCGGCAAGTTAATAAGCATGAACAAGTGATAGGATTTATAAA
Source organism: Oeneis ivallda (assembly GCA_029955525.1). Taxonomy (NCBI): domain Eukaryota; kingdom Metazoa; phylum Arthropoda; class Insecta; order Lepidoptera; family Nymphalidae; genus Oeneis; species Oeneis ivallda. The sequence goes on along the minus strand of JARPMR010000006.1, from coordinate 17,886,069 downwards.
GTAATGGCTAAAGCTATGGGGGTCTGCTGTTCTGAGGTATAAGGAATAGGGGTCTCTTGCTCAAAATAGTGTGGGAATCCCTGGTTTAAAGTGTAAGAGCAGGTTGACCTAAATTTAAGACTATGAATTAAACAAAGACATTTTAGTGACAATGTTGTTACAGAGTTTTCTCTTCTGGATTTTTCAACTCCTCTTAACATATGGAACTATTTAGTGGATCACAACAAAGCTATGATCCTTGTTCGCTGGATCAACGTTCAGATGTCCGAAGTAGTGCGCGACATGAACGCTCGCTATAATTTTTTTAATAACGACAATTTTGTGCAAAAACTCTTAAATGTTGACACTAAAGGTTTCAATAATGAAGTGCTTAAAACTTTAGATGAAATATTTCGTAAGTGGCCTATTTCAACTGAAATGATAGAAATGATTTCTACCAGTAATTGTTTTGAATACACAAAACTGTGTATTTATGACACTTTGGCTTCTTACGGTGTAATTGTGGAAGGTGAAAAGAAAGATCTGCACCAAATAATTGCAAGATTAGCGAGAACCCAAAATTTGAAACTAATCGATGACATTTTTTCCGAATCCTGTGCCACAATGAGTATGCAAGAATTCTATTTAGAATTGGCAAAGTACTTTGTGAAAAATAAACTCTACAAAGTTTTGACCATCTGTATTGAGGGGCACATACTAGATACAGATTTGTCAGAGGTCGAACAAGAAGCTAAGGATTGCATTGAATTGTGGCTACTGTTTAAAAGTATCGAACAAACTTCCGATAGACAGAGTCATGTAGTGCCCGTGTATAAAACCTGTCAACAAATAGCTAAGGATAATATAGATAGTTATATTTCCTCTAATCCTCACTTGGTATTAGGTATGATTTTATTGGAAGACAACCTGAACTTATTTGATATATTTTCAAAGGAAGAGTTCTTGGAGTTTAAGGATTTCAAGTTGCCAAATAAAGGCTACAAACATAAACACCCCCATTTGTATAATGTTTACAAAAAACATGAGAGTGAAAATCCAATGTATGAGTGTAAAGATGTGAATGTCTATCAGCTGCTATCTGGATATCGGGGTCTGGATGTCTCCAAGATATTCGAATTTCAAATAATAAATATGAGCAGCAATAACCAGCTACCTGACAAAACTGATCGACGAAGTTTAGGAAGCCTTCTATCAAATGATGTAGATGTACATGGACTAAAAGCACTGAGCCAAAGATCAGTAGATATGCCAGACTTTGCCAATGAAAAACTCATGAAAAGATATGGATACGATGCTAAATTGAATCATACGTATTACTTGAAGCAGTATCGTCCCTGTAACGCCAGCCAAGCTTTTGTGTCTCAGCAGTATCAGATATACAATCGTCTACAGGAAAAGAGTATTAAAAGTGCGTGTTGCGAGGCACATGCCTTGGCTCTACAAAATTGGTTCGATACAGCGTTAACAGCTTGCTCGATTTCATTCGTCGCAATGATCGGGTGTAATCCTACCAGATGCAGAGTTCACATATCGGCTACAAAAATGATAAAAGCCCACTTCATACACCGAAAAGGGTTTCCCGAAAACGAAGCCAATAAAATCATCAACGAGTTCATGATGAAGTTGATTCAAAACAATGACGAAACTGCTAAAACTATTCTGAAATATTTGGAAGAAATAACGTCGTGCAAATTGAGAGAAATTCAGGAAGCAAGCGGGAAACATGATATGTCTGTAGTGTTGTACGAATCTCAAACAATGGTCAAGTTTGCGATGTTGCACAATTTACCATTGCCCGAAATGCAGCTGAGGGAGTTCGTAAAGAACGGTTCTTGGTTTAACTTCTTGCTTTTCGGCGACATTTTCAGATATCCCCTACCCCAAATGTTACAGTTATCGCAGGAGTTTGAAAAGACATCATACGCCGAGCATCTTAAATACATAATGGTCCATAAAAGTGCTGAAGATGACAAAGAACTAAAATCCAATTCCAGTAATGGTCAAAGAAGACTCACGAGACTGAATTCAATTGATACAGTAAGTGCACAAGCTTGAGGTTGAGCATTAAAATTTGAATTAAAAACGGCTCCTCTAAAAAGTAGTTTGCATAAGCACCTTCCTGTAAATTCATCTACATAAATTAAAAAAAAATTCAACCTTATGATTTCACTGTGCTACTTGACATTCACTAAATTTTCGCTAGACACTCTTTAACTCTTCATAACATAACACTGATATATATACAACATAATTTTGTGTTAATAGGAAATCTGAATCACAAATTATATCTGCATAATTTTTTCGAAAAGATAATATGAAAACTCAAAGTTATCCGCGCAAAATAATACTCACTGAGCATGTATCTGCGCGCATTCTAATAATAATATGCACCGTGTACTGCAGTGGTCGCATTAGAAAGAATTTAACATACTTTAAATATTATTGCAATTTTCGCAAAAAACATTCGCAAAAATGAACGATGAACGAGGCTAATAACAGGCTTAGACAATTGGTACCCTGATTCTGGACAAGTTATTTTCAACATTATCACTTACAAAAATGCTTTTTAATTAATTTGTTCCTTTAAGAACCAATACATATCCTCATTTCAGAGTCCAACCCAGAGCGTGGTGTTCGACTTTCCGCCTAGCACCTACATGGGCCGGGAACTCTGGGAGGTGGCCGCGGCCTGCCACGGGCCGGAGGACCCCCCGGCCGCCTTGCTGCGAGCTGCGGACACGTACCGGGAACCCTTGCTTGTGCTCCTCGCCAGCTGCTACGAGGCAAGGCTATTATTATTACAGCATCTGGCAGTAAATATTATACATCAAACCTTTGAAATGAATAGTCAGTCAGCTGGATTTTTGCCACAGAGACAACTATGAAGTTGTCACTGTGGCAAAACGTTACATATAGGTGGGAGTGAGTGACAGAGACTACGTTCTACGAAGCCGAGGCTTGCTGACTAATATTTTGCCAGGTACTTCACAGGCACGATCTGAATGATCAGGACAGCATACTAAATATTTTTGCACTGCCAATTTCATATTCAAGGTTTATTGAAAACAGAACCTTATATCCTATTTCATTAAATAATTAACTAATTATCAAATTAATTTATTAAATAAATAATTAACTATTAATTATATAATAATTAAATAATTTATTAATTATCCATTGATAATGTATAGTATTTTATCAGAAACAAAAACAACAAAAAAAAAAGGTCACGCGTTTGTTTCTTTTTATTTTACTTTACAAAAATTAGATAGTTGAATAGTTATGATGATATATTTAACATTTTAAGAAAGACGCGTAACTTCTCTTCAACTGTCGTCTGTGCTTTGAGCCTTAAAATATAAAAATTGAGTTTGAAAAGCTTCTTGGTGAAAAATGATGTTATTTACAGCCTAATGCGGTTGACGTGCTCTGGGCTCACTGGATATTATCATCTCTGGAACCGAATGACCGCAGTCGAGAGGCTCTACAAACCGTCATTGCTCAAAATGTACCGGCTCAGTTATTCCAAAAAGTCGCTGAAATATGTCTTGTTGAAGGCTATATTACCACCCTGCACGAGTCCATGCTCATATTTATGCCGGTAAAACTCCAATTATTTAAAACTTAATTAATACAGGTTTATTTATCATTATTCTTACTCTAAGTTTTCTAGTTTCTAAGTTCCAGCAATAACTAACCTAACCTACTTCCACGCTGACGAAGTCGCGAGCAAAACCTGGTTACTCGTTTTATTTATTGCTTAATCCATGTCATTTTCAATTTATCACACTTTAAAAAATTCAAAATTATTTATTTCACGTAGTTCGGAAAGCGGATTCTGCTGAGAAGAGCCGGCAAGAAACTCAGCGGTTGCTCTTTTCAAAATAATCATTTTACAATATTATTATGTAGCTATTACATTGTAATAAGTTTTTTATACTATCTTGTGGACAGCTGGATGCTAAGCCGATTTACAATAGAATAGAAATATTTTTATTAAAATAAACTTTTACAAGTGCCTTCAAATCATCAAATGAATCCACCAATGCCTCTCCTACTGAGAAGAACCAGCAAGAAAACGGCGGTTGCTCTTTTTCAATACAGTTTGTACAATAGGTACTATGCTATGTATGCAGTGTATGCAGTGTTTCCAAAATGAGGGGAAGTTCCAAAAATGCATACTTACAATTCAATACATGTTAATAAAACATCAAATAATAACACTAGTATTCAAATTTTACACAGCATCAATCGTTTCTATACAGGAAAGTCCATTAGCGATATTGACATCATTTCTATATCGATGTATACGACGTCTCACCTTTGATTCGGAGACAAACAAGCACTTGAACAGTTTCCTTCATCATTGTCAACGTCGGTACAGCGTCGACGCGAGCTGTCTACCCTATGACCTGTCCAAAGAGTCCCTACAAAGAATAGCCGTGGCTCTCGTCAAAATAGCTCTAACACACAATTTTGACATGCCCTTTCATCAAAAGGAATTCTTGAAATGCTTAGCTGAAGCCCGATTTGGTAAAGATTTGATTGGTAAGTGAGATTACTCTACTGGTAAAGTCCGTACTACAGCTCTCTGTGTTTAGACAGACGGACTCCATGCCGGCTGAAAATTGCAGTTTGAGTATTGTTCCTGCAGTATAACTGCTTTGCAAAATCGACCTACTTTACCTACTTTCCACATTCAGCCAGTCCATCTGATTAGACCTTGAGTCTTGTAATGAGCTTTCTATACATCAGTTTTATTATTACAACTACGCTGAATGCACACATTTTCGATGATTAAATTATTACTTACTACCTACTATTAAATTATTACTTCTTGTTCTAGTGCAATCGCCAGATTTCACAATGTTGTATGAAATTTTTAAAATAACAATGGAAACTTCATCTGTAATGGACATATCAAAGATGCTGGGGGATGATGCGGGAGCCTATTTTCTAGATCGAGTAGAAATGTACACTCGCGATAGTAATTATGACGCAGCACTCCAACTAGCAAAGCTAGCGGGTTTGCCAGTTGATGACATATTGATAGCCGAATGGGGCAAAAAGTGTACAAGACTGACATGCGTAGCTGAAGATGAACTGATTGTTCATGATAAAGATATAACATTTATGATAGCTCAGTGCAGTGAGGCCTTTAAGGAAGCTGGTGTTACTTTTAACAGAGCAATTGAATTCCTCTCGGGAGTCCCCGTCCATATCGAAGACCGCGAACAAAAGTTCTATGCCTACAGAGTGATTATGACTTGGTTTGAAGACAACCATGTATATGGCGAGAAGCGAGAGGAAATCGAACATGAACTTTGGGACGCGTATTTACGTAGCAACACAAGTTTTGTATTCAAAGACTATCAGGGTACCATCAATTTCGTTCTCAATGACCAGAAAGACCTCACGTATTCCCAGGAAGTTAATTTGATGCAAGAAGAAAAGCCCTTTTCGTTGACTTTACACGAGATTGAGGTGGAGTCGGATGTGGTGAATATAGAGAACGTGGAAGTGTTGGAAGATCCTGAAGTTATAGATCGCTGGAAGAGAGCTGTTAATGAGCTTCTGGAGTTGAAATTACTCGTGGAAGGGTTCCGATTGGCTGCGCTGTATAAAACGCCCGAAGAATACCGATACGGCTCTTCTGTATGTCCCGTGCATATTATAAGGACATGTCTACGGTTGGCCGAGGGAACATGTTCGCCTTACGAACTGCCACAGGAGTTGCGATTGGTTATATCCTCGCCTACACTTCAAAACAAGTTGACTGGTAAGTTATGTGGACTTAATCTTGATCTGCTTCCTTAATCCTTCGTAAATGTACATACTTCTATGAAAAATCTTATCAAAGTAGGGAAACAAAAGTTTTCATTTAAGTGAAAGTTGACTTGAATACGCAAATGGCTTCTTATAAACGTGATGATCATGTATTTTTGGCTGCGTAATTCGTTAAGGAGAAATGACCACAACTATTGACATATTGACTAAATATTGACATATTGACCAATTACCATTCAGTCAGTGTTGTGTGGTTCAATGATTTGGAATTCGTTAGCATTTATTAACTGTGCGTTTAATTGTCTGATATACACGAAAATCAATTTAATATTAATAAATTAACTATCGGTAGTCCAACTGAGAGGTAATTTTTGGATTGCAAAATAAATTCACGATATGGCGACGATAATGGCGCTCCTATTTTTTATCCTTTAGGTTAACCTGTATCTATATTTACCGCCCATTGGCAGTGTTTTCCTTTATCCTGTGGATTTAATGGGTTTGGCAATAGTTTCAGAGGCCTCGGAAACAAGTTTCGAAGAGTTGGTCGTGATACAGGAGCGACAAGATGGCGAGGGCGTGCCTCACTTAGCCGCCCGCGAGGAAGCGGACCGCTTGTCTGCACTAGAGGCTCTTGCAGTACGCAGTGGCCTCTTAGTTGCTAAACAGGTAACTTGAAAATGTCTTTACAGTTTCCCCTTTTCAACCGACCGAAGTGAAATTGACGCGTATATTTATTTTTTATGTTAGGGAGGGGGGCTAGCCAAAAAAGTGTAAGAATTTTTCCTTTACGACCCTTGTGTGTTGCCTCCGTTTATTACACACATTACGTCACAGCTTTGGTGGCGTAGCGGCTATACGAAGGAATGAAACTATCCGTTCGGCTTCTGGGGCTCGAATCCTGACTTCAGTTAATATTTTTTATTTTATTTATTTTTATTAAAAGGATCTTCATTCCAAGTCCGAGTGTTCCACGACACTCACGCATTTTTGATATATTGTATGCTTTAGATAACCAACTATTTCCGGATCGCGCTGCAAATCGGCTGGGACTACGCATCTGTGCTGAAGTACCAAAGCCGACCCTTGGACTTCATAAACTTAGTCAGCGGCAGAGCTCGAATGTCGTTGGCGAATCTCGTTTTCCGCACTTTCAACGTACCATCGAAACAAGTAAGCACCTATATATAATAATATACATTTGATTCTTCGATTTTTATTTTCCCGAAAATTATTATGTACTTTTATATTATTTTCTTGATAATTGCTGTTAATTTAAAGATTGCAGAATATTTGTGCCGTGAGATGGTCGCTGCTATAATATCACCACATCTAGTGAAAACTTCGACGTTCAGACAAAAAGAACATTTCCAGTACACTCTCTGGGGCTACGTCCTCGATTCGGACGTCGAAATGTTTCTGAACATGCGTCCAGACGCCTGCAGCCAAATCGGAAGACTGATTCTCGATCACTTGATGGCTTTTCAAAAGATCTATAAGGCGACGGGTGCTTTGAAGATCCCTGAAAACAGTTTGGATGACAGTTGTCTCGATGTGGAAACTTTGATCGATGAAGAATATCAAAACGTCGAAGGCGATGAGGTAGAATCGATCATAACAGAAGAAGGCACAATTATGTCCGCCGAAACGGAATCTGTATACTCTGTTTCAACAGTGTATAACACTAGAGCCAAGATGTCACGTGACTCAAGGAGGAATCTGTTCGACGTAATTTCGCGCAGTAATGTCCATATTAGATACGAAGTCAAGTCGAACATCCGGAAGATAACAAAAGGCGCCAAATTATCTACGAAACAGGTACATATTATTAATAATTTTGTTTGCAGATCGGTATCTACAGTCACCGAAGAAAACGCCTCCGAGACGATGTTTAAACTGTCTAGAATAGACCTAAAGGCCTAAATGATAATATTAACAAGTCATAGTTGTTATATCATATTTTGTTCAATATGGCAGAAAATTAGTTCCAACTTTTTGGTTATTTGTTGCTGGGAGGAAAAAGTTTTCGGAACGAACCAAAAGATGATACTTTAAACGTTCATAAAGATTGGTTCATTAGATAATAATAATGATCTTTTTTATGAAGAGGAGGATGTAGCGGTGATATAGGAGGTTGTTCGGCCCACTTTTTGGAGTGACTAGGTTCCGATCCTCATCTCCGGTTTTCAGTGTTATGTGCATTTTATGCAATTAAATATCATTTGCGTTAATGGTGCAGTGGTGGAAAGCATTGTAAGGAAGCCTGCACGACTGAGAAGTCTTTCTTCTTCTTATTTTCTTTAAAGGTGTGTGTAGTGGCAGACTTCCATCCGTACTTGGCCAACATTGTGGACTATGGCCCAAACCTTTTTCCTTACCCGTGCCCAGTAATGGGCCGGTGATGGGTTGAGATGACTTAAAATTCGTTGTCGGAACTTTTATCCGTACTTAACATAATATCGATCAAAGTTATTGATCCTCACGCATACCTACTATGGCCTAAACCTTTCTCATCCGAGCGGGACCTGTGCCCACTAATGGGCCGGCGCTGTCTCGAGATGAATCAAACTCGTTGACTAAAACCCGCATTCGTATTTGAATCGCATATTACAGAAAGTGTATAGGGTTTAGTCGTGGTATGCCTACTTGTGCAAATGATATTTTGAAACGGCATTCAACTAAACTATAAGCCCTTCTGAGCAAACTGTAGAATTGGTTTGCTTCTGGAAACTTGAATATTGTACGAACTAATACCTTTTCTGGACGAAACGCACCAGTTGGGTGCAGACTGGAATAATGCCCTTTCTGCAATATAGAAATGAAATAGAAATAGAAGTGTTTTTTATTCAAATAAACTTTTACAAGTACTTTTGCATCGTCAATGAGTCTACCACTGGTTTGGAATGCCGTTCCTGCCGAGAAGAATCAGCAAGAAACTCGGCAGTTGATATTTTCAAAATACTTTTACAATATACCTAATAGATATTATGCTATGTATGCAGAGTTTCCACAATGAGGGGAAGTTCCACAAAAGCATACGTAATTATATCTAACTAGCTGACACGGCGAACTTCGTACCGCCAACTTTTTTTTTTGTTTTTTTTTGTATTAGGTAAGTATTAAAACCTTCCGTGGACCTTAAGGAACATATAAAAAAATAAATTAACCGAATTGGTCCATCCATTCTTGAGTTATGCGCTTACCAACATTGATTTTTATTTATATAGATTATAATTCAACACATGTTAAGACGGGCAGACTGAAAGTAGCCCCATTGCCGCTGGTGGAACCCATTCACGAGCATGACGCATGACCCAGCCATTGCTTCGCTCAACCATATTTGAGGGAACGTAACATGTGATTCACATAATATTTTTCATTCAACTGATATGTGATTCATTTTAGGTCAACATAATATCGATCGAGTTGTTGGTCCTCGCGCACGAGTGCTTCTCGTGCGCGTGCGACACGGAGGGCGTGGCGGTCGTGCTGCGGTCCGCGCAGGCGCTGTCGGCGCGGCTGCTGGCCGCCCGCTCGTGGCGTCTCATGGTGCGGCTGCTGACGGGCCTCGCGCGGTACACGGAGTGCGCTTACATTTTACAGGTAATATTGTACTGTTAAATTTATTCGCTTCAATCTTTTTGGCGCCTGTGAACTTAGCACAAGTATTTTGGTGTCAATAATGAGGTATAAATGCGAGACAACCGACATTTGCGAACTTGAAGTGGGTAAATAATTTTAAGAATTGAAAGACGTTGCGTTACCCAGCCCCCCTAGCCATATTACATTTCTACTATCGTATTTCCCAAAGTTTTTTAGCACGCCTCCCTTCTGAAAGGATAGGAGACGTGATAAGAACTTTGGGAACCCCTACTTTAGAGGAGGCGATCTTAGAAACGATTAATTGGTAGACACAACGTTCTTGATCGCTCCTTCGCTCCACGGAATAGAATTCACGCTACACGCTTATACGTATAATAAACACGCTTACACGCTTCCTCTAAAGCAGGAGCTCCCAAAGTTTTTTATCACACCTATCCTTCCAGATGGGAGGCGTGATAAAAAGCTTTGAGAACCCTTGCTCTAAAGCTTTAACGATCATATAAAGAGAATAGATAGAACGAAGTGTAATTTGGCTAGGGGGCAGGCTCTGAAATGGCGAAATCGCGCTGGAAAATGCAAGGTTGGCACAGGGTTGAACAGATGAAATCAGAGGATTTGTGGGGAGATGTACGAGAGACCTAAGACCAGTAGTAGAAGCATACGTTTGTGCACTACAAAGAGTATCTATACCATACTAGCTGACTCGGCGAACTTCGTACCGCCAACTTACCTACATAAATAAAACAAATAACTACTAAAACTATCCTATCTTTCAAGTTGGACCAAATTACAGATAGTTACGAAGTTTGATCAAAATCGGTTAAGTAGTTTAGGAGTCCATCGCGGACAAACAACGTGACACGTAATTTATATATATTAAGATTATTACCACAACTTTCTTGGCAGTCAATATCTGAAAATCGGTCACTCACTCAGTCTTCAAATTATATGATCGGAAATAATTTTCTAGACGCATTAGCTTTTTGTAACTTACGCCAATATAATCCTATATTGAACGAAAACTTGTATGCTGTGATCATGTCTAGTAGGTTACAATTATTGTATGTTTATTATGTTAGTTTTAAGATGTTAACTATAAAATTGTAAACCAGTTACATGATCCAAATAAAAAAAAAAAATTAATCCCCACAGATACTTTTTATTGCGAACGTCAAAGAAAATGCGGAAGTTTGTTTTGTTCTTGAATTTGGCAAGATCAATGTTATTAACCGACTTCAGAAAAAAAACAAAAAGAGGAGGTTCTCAATTGGACGCGTTATTTTTTTTTTGTGTGGGTATTAGTAGACCTGGAGATTGAGATAGACATGATATTATACCCGCAGTTAAATTCGTGCACAAAAACTAGGTTTTTTTATATTTCATGAAATGCATTGTATTTTGCATTTTCTTGAAAAGTATTTATGCATTTTTCCAGGCACTACGAGAAAACCACCAATTTGAATTCCTTCTCGGCCAGTTCGACTACATGCTCGGGCAGCAGCAAGACAAAATCGCGGAATTCAAACACGGCTTACTGGACTTCCTGAAGACGCACTGCCCGGGCGATACTGACACGTACATAATGGTGGCGCTACATTTCAACATGTACTCAGAGGCTGCGAACGTCAAGAGAAAACAGGCCCACGATCTGATTGACGATCTGGAGAAAATGGCGAGTGATACGTCCAAAACGGCCCGAAAATCGTCACAGCCGATATGGCCCATGATCCACGATAACGTTTCAACGAGATCCCTTCTCGACACCGCGTTGAATCACTGCAATGACGCGTGCGAACTGTACCTGCAAGGGGGATGCACGGGCTTCGCGGGGGAAATGGCGTGCCTTGCGCAGAAGATAGCGCTGCAGATATCCCTCCTGAACGCGTCGCCGACGCGACTCATTCTGAACAGGAGCACTGAGCAGATGTACAGCCTTGTCACGGAATACTTAAGGTGCGTGTAGAATAGAATATAAATGTTTTTTGAAGTAACACTTCTTTACGCACGCTTGACTTGGGGAGTAAGCTGGTGAATGCGTTACGAAAAGTGTGATCGAGCGAGGCGAACGGAAGTTGAGAGGGAGATATAAGTTAGTGAAGATAGAAAGGGAGAGAGTTACGTTTCTTATATTACTGTAGGAGCTAGTAGGGTAGCTTTTCAAATAATTAATGCAATATGACTAATACTGTTATACAGTATCTCTAAACGAAACTATTGATAGATTTAAATCTCGTGCTATCCCTTTCATATAGCTCCCTTCAGAAAAGGATAGCCTTTTCGATTTTATTTTGTTTAGATAGTGTGTACAACAGAATTAACCACATTGTTAATAAAATAAAATCTTATTGTTACCAGCTTCATGGAGGGATTGGTGCTATTATCGAGTAACAGTAACGCGGTATGGCGAGAGCTGGCGTACCGGCGTTCACTGTCAAACGACCAGGCTTACCTGCGCGACATGGCTGCCTATCGACCCGACATAGCACACGACTTTATTAACAGGTAGGATCTTATAAACCATTGTAAGGTTTCATTTTTAACTGATAAAAGTAAAACAAAATCGTCCAGGTGTGAGATCTACAGTGTGACTATCGCAATCACCTCTGATTGGCCAATGCTCGCTTGCTATTGGCTAAAATTCATTGTTACAGCAAGCATACCATAAATTCAGCCAATAAATTGAGACTAGCCATTGCTAGTGCACTTTTTCTCGCAGCTGGCCTAGCACCGAAGCTTGACAACCACACTAATAATATTATGATCGCTATTATTTTAGTTCGGCTGACACTCTTTGGTAAATAATGTACTAGATACACTGTCAGTCATCAAAAGTGCCCGTGATTTTTTTTTGTATTTCTCACCATTCTGGCTGGTGAAACAATTTTTCATAGAACTTTTGAAGACTGACAGCTTATCTAGCTTGTTAATCGATGATTTTTTTTTCCTTTGGAATTTTCAGGTATAAATCAGAAAAGAAGAGAACTCCAACATCTCAGTCGGCTATGACAGAATTGCGTACTCTGATCAGATGATATTGGGCCAAGAATGCTAATATTTATAAGATCTCAATCTAATTTTCGTATAACTAGATTTTATATTCCAAAGATAGAATTTTAACATGTTTATACTTGTATAGGCTTTAAACTGTATAAGCTGTAAAACAAAAATAAGGGCATTGTGTATAATCTGAAACGCTTGAAACGGATTCTTTTACTTATGTGTCCTGCCCAATATAACATATGGTGCAGAGAAGTGGAATTTCACAAAAAAAGAGGTCAAGCGCGAAACGTATCCTCGATGTTGATCCCTAGGCAACGTCTTTCTAAGGACGCCTTTGAGACTTGGACCTCGGCTTAGGATAATGTTGGAGTCAATTGGAGGACTTCACCAGGCTGAAAATGATTATGTATAATCAATCAATCATCTTGATAGATTTTATGTTTAATATATTATTCTATTAATAAGTGTATAGCTGTGATATTCTAAATCGACTGAGAAAAACATATTTTTATAACTTTGTAGTTTATGAATAAAACATTTATTACATTACGTTTGATTTGTTTTACTATCACGATACGTTCGCAATCACGATATTATCTCGAACAATAATTATAAAGGTATCTTCTTAATTATTTAATAGTAGGGGCTATAACAGTATTAAATCGCTGTTTTTAATTTTAATTAATCGCTGTTTTTATTTTTAATTTTAAAGTGAACATTTCGTAAAACTTTCTAATTTAATCCTTAGTAAAACTGCAATTTACTTATGTACTAGAAAAGAGTCTTGCAGCAAATTTTTTCTCTTTTAAACATACTTAGTAACTAAAAAACTTATAAATAAAACAAAGTTTTTTAAAATATATTTTATTATAAATTAACATAAACCCAACACAAGATATTGGCTATATCTAGTACATAAAGTGACAGAATATAAAGCCCTAATTTAGGGTACAAGTGAAAAGAACCTCAGTCCTTCTAATACTCGACGCACACAATTCATTTAAGTAACACAATGAAAGAATTCAACAGCTGTCCTGACAAAATAGAGCCTCAATAGTCCAACGGTTAAAATGCAGACTGAAACTAAAGGTCGACGGTTCAATCTCATAAAACAAGCTTTACGCTTACGAGTATTTGGAGGGGAGACCGAAACATATTAGTCGAGTTCAGCATAGTTCTTTTTAAAAAATGCTTTCAGTTTGGAGAAGAGGAGCTATTTTCCATTAAGTATCAATTATATTATGAGAAAAATCTTTCGAGTGTCAATCAGCATTAATATGCTTTCTTATTTTGCATCATATTTACATAGTGGGTTAAATATAAAATCCTGACCGTAGCTTTGTCCATGATTCTTTTAATTTACCTACTAAAATATAGGCACCAAAAAGCCACTTTTGACGTTTACTGAGTTCTTAATACGCTTAACTTTGTACGGATGACGACAAAACTTATCGTAATGACTGACACCTTTAACAACAAAGAAAACTTTAATATTTTTTATGTCTTTCTGTATCAAAGTGTAATATTAATATTTTAGACGTTATATTGTCTAAACATTATTCTTATGAAACTGTACTGCACAAGTGTACAAGGTTTAGGTCATGTTAAGGTACATTCTTTAACAATTGTCAAAAGTAGCTTTTATCGCTCTGCAACACAGATTGTTAGGCTTTTTACACAGAGACTGATTAATAGCTTAGGGTGGGTTGCACATCATGCGGTTAAAGTAAGCTAACGATAAGTTAAATAAGATCACCGAAAAAGTCATTCTTTTCACCCATGATGTTAAACATGTAAAATGCAAATACTCACGCAAACCATTTTGCTTCTTATTTGAAGTTCAAAAACCTCCACCGTTATCTAACTTTAACCGACTGTCATGCAACTGGTCCTTAGTAAGTATAGAAATATTGAAATGAAAATTACACCCGAGATTTATGTAAGCGATCACTAATTGCTGCATTTTAGCATAGGCATAGTCTATCTCAGGGATTCCCAAACTATTTTGGGCAAGAGACCCTTTTCCGAAATGAGCTGATACCTCAGACCCCCATAGCCAAATAACTTTAAAAGACCTATATAATATATAGTTTTTCTCCTATTGATCAAGAAACTACCAATTTAAAAACTTTGCGGTTGGTTAAGTGAGTAAACCTGACATCATTTTCTCATCAAAATTTAACAAAATAAATAGTCATAAAGACTAAAGTACAACAATGATAAGTATCATTCCTACTGAAATATTAGTCATTCTTATAGCAAGTTGGTACACGTAACACAACACAGTATCTTGAAAATTTCAAATAAGAGCTTGTCGATTTTTAGACCTCGTAAACCCCAAAATCAGTACTCGCTTATGTCGACCCCTGGGAAACCTATTTCGACCCCAAGGGGACGACACTCGACATCGACCACTTTGGGAATCCCTGGTCTATCTCAATGTACATCGCAAATACATCTTCATTTCATTCCTGTTTCACGTAATACTAAATAATATTAGAGGTAAGTAAACATACTTTGCATCATATACTCGTAATACAAAAATAAAGTATAATAAAATTATAATACAAAAATAGATAAGTAAGTAGGTATAACGAATTAAAGATTCATGGTATTGATAACATGATAAATGGGCAAGAACAACAATTATTGATATGATTTTAATCGTGTCATACACTTGGGAATACCTAAGTGTGTGACACTATTAAAATTAAACTTATCAATAATAATTCACAAAAATAAATCACAAAAGTCGAGGCAAGACTTCAAACTAAGTCAATGTTCTACGTAGGTAATAACTGTAATAGGCACAGTGAATCACATTTTACTGAATAAAAATAATATTCTCGTAATAATTCTGAATAATTTTATTCAGAATTATAACGAGAATATTGTCTTATAAAAAATGAAAAACCAATTTATGAATTATTTAAAGACAAATTAAGTAAGCATGTATACAAAAACTTCAATAAAACAAATAAATAAAAATTAA
Organism: Oeneis ivallda; assembly: GCA_029955525.1. Classification (NCBI taxonomy): domain Eukaryota; kingdom Metazoa; phylum Arthropoda; class Insecta; order Lepidoptera; family Nymphalidae; genus Oeneis; species Oeneis ivallda. Next base: position 17,870,687 of record JARPMR010000006.1, on the reverse strand, counting down.
GTCTCTATAAAATGCTTAAAAACTACAAACGGACTGAGTATATATAGGGTGGAATGTATTATACCTACTCTATGTATAAGAAGTAAATGCTATAACGTACGTAAACGTTATTGCTTAAATGAAAATATAACAAGTTCGCTTCATTTGATCCCCAAGGTATCATGAATAATTATCATAAGTAGAGAGGTTAATCAAGAAATTCTGAAATTGCATGCTGCTTTATTGTAAATAAGATGTAAATATTTAATTCAAATTGCACCATTATCGAATGAAATAAAAAATTCTATGCTAATAGCGCTTACTTTATAAAGAAAAATATGACGAGTAGAATTCCTGCAATAAATATTATTATATTTATTATCATTATTAACAGATATCAATGAAATAATATTATGTACAGATACAATAAAGTAAAAATCTTGTATTTTCTAAATAATTGACACCGGTAACGCAGTGTACCCTACTCTAACATCTAGTTATTGTACTTTTGCTCCGTTGTTCATGAGGCTGGGTCCATATTTGTATCATTTTTATCTACATAATAGTATATAAAAAAATCCTTAAAAATACATAGTATGTGTATATATGTTTATCTGACATAGAATCACCTGTAAAATTATTCAGTAGAAGGAAGCATAACTTTTTCATACTTTTTTCAATAAATTGATATAATGCGCTTATGAGACAATATATATATATGCCCTATGATCTACCAACGCGATGCTTCTTTGCGCTGAGTACGGTATGCAATCGACGCGTCTTCTTTATTTTTTTAGTGAAAACTAGGTTTACTCATAAACCGCATAATATATTCCCCTTCAGTATTTGCAAGGACTTTCTTTACTCGCTGTACCTATACGTAGCTTACGACCGTCGAAGTGTTACGACACAAAGTATGTGATACGCCGATGTGTCCTTATTAACAATCATTAATCATTGGCTTTTCCAACGAAGATACGATACGCCAAAATGATACAAATATAACATAATATGAAATATGGATTCAACCTCACGTTCACTGCGATTTTTACGCGTTTTAAAAATAAATTGCTTTTCAATTGAGCAAATAAAATATGAGTTTTCAACTCCACCTAAAGCAAGAGAATTGAGTTTTGTAAAAAAGGAATATAACACCATCGTCTACAAGAGATCAGAACGTTCTGAACGTTTCTGAAACATAGCCTTAGTTTTAGCACAGAATCATACTAATATTATAAATGCGAAAGTGTGTTTGTTGGTTTGTCCTTCAATCCCGCCGCAACAGAGCCACGGATCGACGTGATTTTTGCATGGGTTGAGGACCTGGAGAGTGATATAGGCTACTTTTTATCCCGGAAAATAAAAGAGTTCCCGAGGGGTTTTAAAAATTAAATTCATGCAGACGAAGTCGCGGGCATCCAGCTAGTAAATTATATAGGGGAACCGGTAAAGTTGTTTAGTTAGTTATTGGTTCAGACATTATTTTCAAAATAAAATAAAGAAATAAACGCATAGGTATGGATCAATAAAAATATTTTTAAAGCATACTAAGGCCCGCTTGCAGGAAGCCGGGTTATCCTTTTAACCCAGAGTTAGCTGCTTCTTTGACAGATTTTGAAGAGATTGTTGGCGGCATTTTGTCAAAACTTCCTGACAACCGATAATAGTGCTGCCAATAATGTATTTTGTTTACCATTTAACAATGAGGTTGATTGGCTAATAACTGCATGGGGGCCAATAACTATACCGGTTCCCCTATTAATTTGTTCTGTGGTTTTTAATAGGGTTAACTATTTACAATTACGTGCAAAATCATAAACCAGCATACACTCCTAAGAATATATACCAATTTAGATTAATACCAAACAAAAGACGTAAGTAGAATTTTTGGTTCTTTTCTTGGACCTGATTGTACTTAATTTAATCTGAAGAGGTATATAGTCATAGATAACTACACATTTTGTTCTGTTGCATATTAACCTCATCACAGACTCACAGTAATCCTATTATTATCCTATTAATGCCATTCCAGAACATCTTTTTAATTTGTATTTTTTACATAAGTATATTAATATAGTTCACTCATTGTAATTTTATTATTTACACTATATTATATAAAACATTCAATCATGAGATTTGATTTATTAATAAATTGCATAAAAATGATTCAACTTAACTATCTGTGTGTAATATTTTTGCTTTCTATTATACATCGATGTTAAAAAAATATTTATTCTCCTTATATATTACAATATATTTACAATTGAGAAATAAAATCAAAATAATAAAATCTGCTTACCTAATAGTAAAATAAACACAGAGGTTGTGTTAGAACTTGATTAAAATCGTTAGTACCTATATTGTACTTATTTTGGCATTTATACCTACATACGTCATACAGACATGCCATGGGGTTGTTTGAGACAACATGCAGCCAATAATATCTGAGCCCTGCCTCAGATATTATAACCCACAGTAACCGAGCATAATAATAATAATAATTATACCTAGTATACCTTCGATAAAATAATCTTCATCAGTGTAGTAAACGCACAAAAATGGCAGCTCCTGATGTTGGCGGGGAGATCTCCCTGCAGAATATTTCTGGTGGGAAGATTTGGCCGTGGGTAGTTACCACCCTATCGTCAAAGACCACCAAGCGATATAGTGTGGGTAGATATAATTAATTTTTCATAATATAGGTAATCTGTCTTGAAAACTTATCAATAGATTGGAATAAACCCGTTGATTCGACTGCGTATATCATTTCAACATTTGAGTGGCGCAGTCGGTAGGATTTGACCTAACCTAACGAACTTCAAAATTCAAGTTTCAAGACAGACAGAAAATGGCGGTTAAAGAGACCGATTCTTTTCTTGATCGAATTAGGTATACCTACTTGTAATTATAATCTCGGACCGTGGATGCCGCGCGAGTTCGCACGCTTTTTGTGGACACACATATTTCCATCTCCATATTTCGTATCTACTACCTACCTTACATAATAACTTTAGATTCCTCTATATCATCGAGAAAATAAAACCTAATAGATTTCTGTCTGTTCTTTCATATCTTAGCTAAACAATGAGAATATTAAACAGCCGATTTGTTCGGAAATTCTGAGGTCTTTAAACAGAGATCGCGGCTTTGAATCCTTTATAAACATTAAACTTTTTTCAATCATAATATATTCACCTACTCAATTTAGGCAATTTAATTACCTTTACCTGCATTAAGTACCTATTTACAGACACCTTTTTTTTAATAACCCCCGATAGTATATACCCTTCATAAGAAAAGACAGGTATTAGAGAGATCTACCTTATTTTAACGCTCGCAATTCTTCATTTCCTTTGTGAGATTATCTTCCTCCATACGATATCGTTACTTATGTCGTCATTATAACGATTCTGAGCTTATATTTTCATGGTTATTTACAACAAAACGATGTACGTTCATACTAAATATCACTTAAAGCTTACACTACGTGAATAACGCGGTACGAGTGTTTTTCCTCAATCACGGTCTGTATCGTGCGGTGCACATTCTCCGGCAAGTGGTCGAGCAACATCCTGGGCATCACTTGTAGTTCCATGAAGTCTTCAGGACACGCCCACCTCATCTCATACGTAGGCTCTTGCGTGCGCACTTTTCTATAAAAAAGGAAAACAAAAGCAACATTATACGCAAGTAAGTTAAATAAAATGTTATCTACCATATACATGTAATCTTCACGGTGATGTATTTGTCGTACTTATGTTGTATCCTTTCCTAATCTACCTAACCCAAGTCTTTCATTGGATGCCAAAATAGTTGTTGATTTACCTCAATTTTTTTTGTCGTAAGTATTTCTTTCTCTTAACCGCCATATTGAATTTTTCATGACGTCATCTTAGCCCATGACATTCAGACCGATAAGACAAAAGCGATTCAGAACGATATCGACGGTAACGATTACGATGAAAAAATGAGTAATTTGGTAAACCCACGGTACAATATAAGCGTTTAGTTAAATTGCAGCCTAAGCACCGATTTAAATAAATAAAATAAATAAAAAAGCCATTTATTCCCATATCAGTATTCAATACAGTTGACTAGTTTACAGTTCCGAAGTTGTTAGTTTATGGTTAATGGTGAAATATAGTTAGTATTGTCAGAACTTACATACTACAAGTATTCTAAACTTATTTTCTTATCTTAATTTATTTGTTTTAACTATAATTTTTAAGAGATATGAGCCCCTTCTCGGGTAAAGGCCTCCCCCAAACTCTTCCACTTTTCCCTATCTTTTCCTGTCCAGTCCAAAAAACTGGACAAAAGCACCGATAATAATTTAAAGCGCGGGTGAAGATTGTATTGAGAAACATAAACTACGGTTTCAAAATAATAATGAATGAATTACCGTTCCTCATCCGCTTCATTGCTTTGGTCAGACATAAATAATAATTAAGACATTAAACATTCATAATTAGGTAAATAAAAATTAAAAGAGAAAAATTATTGAAATAAATAGGTACCTACCTATGTCGCTATTGAGCAGCTCGGTAATAGGTATTTAGTCGAAGCATAAAGAAATTAACTAATAAACAATTACACTTTCGGATTTAGCCTTAGCAATGTTAACACAGAAGACAGCCATGATTAAAAGCATGAAAAAAAGTTTGTGCAAACGGAACGTGTGGACTGCGGACGTAGTAAGCACAAACAAATATTTTTGCAGCGACATTTTGATACGAAATACGAAAAAAATAAACGTTTTGTGCAAACTGAAAATTTCACGTCCACGCGTACCGTTTACCCAAACTTTTTGTCATGCTTTTAACCATGGCTGTCTTCTGTCTTAACATTGCTAAAGCTAAATCCGAAAGTGTAATTGTTCGTTAGTTAATTTCTTTATGCACAAACTTGTTTGTTGACCGGCTTTAAGGTACCTACATCAATACTTATTTTCATGAAATAAAATAGGAAATAATATAGAAAAGTGTTTAACATTTAACTTACTTTTCGATCCCCATGCGCTTGCGTCGTACGATGTGCAAGATTCTGCCGGCCGTGAACAGCCGCGCCGAGGAGAACCGCCGCGCGAACACGTTCCGCGACACTAGCGCCGCTTCCTACACACCACACGTTTATTAATGGTAATAGGATGATGACACCTGATGATGATCCCGCGACGCTGAGCCCACGGATAAGGCAGCTCGCCAAGTGGCCCCGTCAATAGGGTATTTGACTACTTTTAGAAAATCATCTTAAATTGTTAATAATGCTATGCTGAAGCTAACAAAACGTATATTTCGGCATAATTTTCAGTATATTTCCTAAAAAACGAGAAATAAATTCAAAAAATAAATTGCCGCCGAAACGTTCCATTTTCTCTCATGACGTCACAGTTCACATTTCAAACAATGACAATTCCACAGCCCATAGGTGGTGTGGACTGTGACGTCATTCGAGATCACGGAACGTTTTCGATCACGTGACCATGGCCGGAATGATAGCAATTTTATTTAATGTTTTCTAATTATATAAAACTTTATTTTTTAGTTTTGTCGTATGGAATAATGTTTTTAGATAATAATCTTTTAGGATGACACCAAATGAAACGATATTTTTAATATAGTCAAATACCCTATTGATGTACGCTTCCCCGCGCCTCGAGGCCCGCCTGTACCACTGTTGGCTTCAAGGCCAATGGCGATGACCCACTCTCTGTATGTGATGATGTGGGACTGTCATTAAATCGCGCGGGCCAAGTAAATAGTGTAAAATAAAAAGCAAAATAGAACTTGGGTAACTGCCCCATTCCGATTTATAAAGAACATTTTGACGACCTCCCGGGCAAAATCTCGGGTTCGATTTCCGGCGTGGACATTTTGGAAAAATCTCTGGTTTGGTGGGAGACTTTGATCGTTGCTAGTTACTACCCTATACCGTCAAAGACGTGCCGCTAAGCGATCATTCTGGCATAATTGCGTGTAAAAACCGATTAAGGTTAAGGTATTAACACACGACAGCACGCTGCCATCTTAGACTGCATCTTCACTTACCCATCAGGTGAGATCACAGTAAAGGGGTACCTTATAATCGAATAAAAAATATTATGGACAGCTCAAATCTTAAAATTATTAAAAAAATATTTTTACTTTATACTTATCACAAAAACTACCTACCTACAACAAACGGTTGCACGGTTTAGAAAAATCAAGCATCAAAAACACAAAACATTGAAAAAGGTAGGTATGTAGGAATTATAATTTATCTATGAAACAATCCACCAAAAATAAACCTGAATTAATGAAAGAGACGAGAGACGCCATAAAAAGTTTTTAGGAATTAAAAGAGTAAAATTTTAGCATTACAACGATTAATAAAACATACAATTCACCAAGAAATGCACAAATATGGTGGATCCTAATCTTTCCGCCGATCACGATCCACGCGTCGAAGTTACGCGGTGTCCTGCGTGAGCAACGAATACTACGCGACGACGCGACGCTGCGAACGCGATCAACTCAACGGCATACCCTGCTTGTGGCCTGTAAGGCAGTCGCGTCTCACGCGACGTATTACATTACATCGCGTCGTGTCGCGTCGTATTCGTCGCTCGCGCAGGACACCGCGTTAGGGCCAAAACACAAAACCGCGTCGCATCCTCGCATTCTCAAAATCTACGAGATCGCTCGACGTTTCACTCGAACGAGACGCAGTGACTTACGTTATACTAATAACTAAGTCATAGATCATTGCAGTAATCGTAATCGGCGCTTACATTGTGGACCCACCATTAAGGCTGTCAGCAAATTGAAGCGCATCGCACGCGCGTAAGCGAACTTGAAGGCAGCCTTAGGGCTCATAAAATCCGACTAAAGTCATCAAGTCTATCTAGCCGTAACCCCCTTACGGAAAATTAACCCCCTTATTGAAAAACGCACACGTTTTTGAAAATGCCAATAGATTATGTAGGACAAGCAAGAAATCGCTTCAGCAAACGTAGCCGTATAATAATATACAAGTATAATATTATTTAGTGCAGTCACTTTTTAGCGCTGAAAAATAACTTGTGTTCAGCACATGTGACCCTTGTCTCTAGTAATTCTGGCATCTAGTGTTCGGTCAGCTTGATTATATATTTAGTCGGTTTTTATGAGTAAGACTCAAAGCATATTGCGGAAAATTCCAAGAGAAGCAACGCGTCGTTATCCCAACAACAACAACATGCCTAGTAACAATAACATTTTCTCTTAATGCAAACAGCATTGGTTCTGCAATAGGGATGCTGTTGTTTGAAAATGACATAAGAAGATATCTATAGAAGTGTTATGAATGCAGCCAAGGTATACGTATTATGTGTATAAACGCGCCACAACGCGATGCCTTGTTCTAAGGGAATTGGAGACAACGCTTCGCTTCGACCCTAACGCGATGTGCCTTGAGCCTAGAGCTGTGAAAAACAAACGTTAGTGTCACTCACGACAACGATGAACACACAATGAGTGTAATTGCGGCGGTGATTCCCAAGCGGACGGCACGGCACACGTAACCTGGTAATAAGTCTCAACTGACAGCACTCACGGTGGAGACGCCCTGCACGAGCAGCGCGTCCGAGTCGTCCGAGTTGTTCGCCTCCAGGTCCTCGGGCCGCCGCCACGTGGACTCCAGGTCGCGCGCCGGCACGCCGAACAGCGCGTAGCCGAAGCCGTTCAGCATTATGCGATACTGCAACCGTTAGACATTGAATATACCTTCGGGAAGATTGAAACCGCCTTGCTTCACACTATTTTTAGGAGCTGCAGCACATAGGGAAACAAATATTTTCCTTAATTTAGCTTAGCAACCATAGCAAAACAGGTATAGGCCCATTTTAGTCGGTCCTTAGAATCTTTTTGCAGCCAAGAAACACCGGGAAATAATTTGAATCGTGAAAGGTAATCTTGACTATCAAATTGGACCCACTTTGCACACCGTCAGTAATCATACCACCAAGGTATAAATACAACTTTGAATCAATTTCAGGAGCTCTCTGCGTTACTACAAATTGAATATTATGGGAAAAGGATACCTACTCAAATTTCTTCAGAGCCGACGACTGGTAACCTGGTGTTACATCATTAGATACCGCTGTCCACGAAGAGGAATTTCAACTCCGTATTTAATACCATAGTTTTGAGGGAACATCCCAGGTGTAATCATCATCATCATCATCATCATTAGTAACCCATCAACGGCTCACTACTGAGCGCAGGTCTCCTCTCAGAGAAGGGTTATAGGCCATAGTCCACCACGCTGCGATGCCCAATGCGAATTGGCGGACTTCACACACCTTCGAGAACATTATGAAGAACTCTCAGATGTGCAGGTTTCCTCACGATGTTTTCCTTCACCGTTGAAGCAAGTGATATTTAATTGTGTCACAAATATTGATACTTTGCCCATTTTTAACCGAGCTATTCAAAGATAAATCACTAACTGCCTGTCCTCCGCTGTCGACCATCCGGCCCTCGCTTTCTCCCCCCCATTTTTCCCACTCTTTACGTAATTTTGTAGGGGCTACGCGTGCTTATTCCTGATTGGCCAACGCAACCATGTTTGCCAACAACTAACAAATTACCGACATAAAACAAGTGTTGCCACACTGAAAGAATTGCCACTTGAAAAATTCATTTAATACCGTCATTTTTATAAAATCATGACATTCGGCCATCCGATATCGTGCAGCCTCCGGCGCACGTACCCTACTAAAAATCTGGTAACCGCATACCTTACATACATAGATATTTTTTGTTCCGTTTTGCTGGAATGTTGCACTTCAACACTGTATTATCAACATGCATTAGAATAACTAGTGGTTCGCCCCGAACTGAGACCTCGCGGTAACGGTTTCCCATAATTACTTATTCATTCAATAGATACATGACGATCAAAATTGACATTATTATTATGCCCGTTTTCACCAACCATACCTAAATCATCCCCTTTGTAGAAGTCTCTTTACGTAGGTAGCCCCTAAATACAATCCTAACATCCCAATGTCATTTTCACCTTTAGTTGTCCCGTAGAGGTTCGTAATAACAAAGTTGACAGAAAGTGTCAACTAACTTAACATAGGTAGCCCGTAAAGGTTAGGGAACTGTTATAGTGAAATCCTCAAGGCCTCAATAAACTCAGGTATAGTTTTTTGGAACATTCAAATTAAATTACTTGTACACAGCGTCAATTACTATCGACACGATCAGAAAACATGTAAAAACAAACTGCAACGTGAAGTTTTATTGATGTATGCTAAATGACTAAATAATAATTTTAATTGAATAATATGTTACATATAGCTGCATTTGCTATATGAGATGAGAGCGCCATCTATTGACATCATTGTGAAGTTCTGTTGTTGCTGCTCATTAAAAGTTAAATAATTTAGTTTCCTTATTACATTTATCTAATTTTAGTATTTGTTGTTCAAGTACATGATATTACGCTAAAATTATAAAACTTTCAAGCCCCAGCTTTCAATGGTTATTCCGTTGTGAGGTCAAATATAATCTCCACTTTGAAAGCCCCCCATTTCGTCAATTTTAGGAAAAAAATTAAAAACAAAATACTTTTGTACTCTGTTCCAAATTATCTTTACAATGAGGTACTGTAACCCTATGAAATGCAAAAAATTTTTTTTTTCTTCGCATTCGCTTCTATGAGAGCCCCCCTGAAATAAAAATTTTTATAACTTTTTAAGCCATTTACGGCTGGAGGCCATCGGTTTACATATTATATCTAAAATTGAAGTAATTACGTTCAGTAATTCAGAAGTTATAAGGCTCTGACAGACGGACGGACGGACGGACGGACAAGTGCAAATTCACTCAAGTAGACTCAAAGACCTTCGCTTCGCTCGGTCGACAACATAAAATAATATCCATAATTTTTTTTGTTAATATACCCACACTACATTTCAACTAAATTGATTATCCTTTTGTATATGTATCAACTTAACCTAATTTTTGATCATGACATTCGGTCGTAATTCTCACTGGACTTATTTTATTGTGAATCAGATTCGAAACTCATTATCTTTACTAAGCTTGATCATTATTTTAATATGACGAATTACTCTAGCACTAACCAATTAATACCAATTTCATATTACACACTACACTTATAGTTATAGAAACTTTAGACCCATAGAACATAATACTCTCTAACGAGAGAACTATCTAGGAACTATCACACAGCACTATAGCACAGTCTCTAAGATATTTTAGGAGCGAGGTTAACCTAACTCATTCAATCCTTATCATTTTATTATAAAAATGTCATTATCTCACAGAAAATCCAATCTTCAGACTAAATATCTCAAAAATAAAAATTCAATTTTAATTTATTCACAAATTCAACCCTAAACCTTTTCATTTCATTCAAATCTTCATTCGTTCTATTAACCTCAACATAATTTTTAGTTAAAGTTAACAATTTCTTTTAACTATCTGTCAATTACAAACTAAACTCTGCATTCATAATCTCTGTCTAGTCAATTAGACAATAATATTAAGTACTTAAATTTTTAAGTTTTAAATTCAAAGTTCTAGCGGGAAGAACCGGTAAAAATACCGCAACAAATATTTACTAATTGTCATTTTTTTTTTATTACTTTTACGCTATTTGTTTTAAATCATGTTACTGAATATTGTACCTATATTGACTATTCACTTAAATACCATCTTGAAATCGGAAATCAATTAAGTGACTAACTCACTTCGAAAGCAAACTTACTTCACCTTGGTTTGGTCTACTTTAAGCAAATTCCAATAATATCAAATTATCTCTTATTTATCCTAAACAAGTAGTTTATCCCACCACCACATTCGTGAATGCGGTGCCATCAGTTCTGTATTATCTAGTATTGCAGACTACGAATTTGTAAAAAATATCACGCTATAATTTGTCTTTTCAAAAAATGTTTTATCCGACAGATCTACTGGCTATAACCCAGAACTTGTATCAAATAATAATTAATTATATTATTCATTTCTATAAGCAATGTTTTTATCTTGAAATCGCTTATTTATAAAACATTCATTATCATATATTTTGTAAAAAAAAAAAAAACATTCAGTCATCTAAATAGTAATTTCAATAATATAAAATTTATTATTGATCCAAAAAATATAGTCAACAAGAATAAATACTATATAAATCTAAAATGAACAATCACTAATTTGTATTAAAATAACTAAATAATCGTCAATCAAAACAATTAATTTGTTCATTAATGGTAAACGGTTCGAATTCTGAGAATCCATCCCTAACATTACTAATAACGTTCATCTCTGTTTCAAGCAGTTGCAATATATATATTTTTTTCATTCGCAGGTGATCTCAAAATCTCTAGCTACTAGTCAACAATGAACTTGATTGCTAGATCCTTTAAAAATACCTAGAAAATCTAACTATATCCGTCCCTATCGAATTGTAATGTACGACGACCTCTCAAAATCACCATTCCTTCATTTCTATAATTTTATGCTTGTTGTCAACGAAACTCTTTTTACCCTACCAACTAATAAATCAGATTGGAAATGTTCAGAAAAATCTTTCGTTCACCGCATTATTTATTGCCTATGAAACTCACTACCCAAGCACATTAAAGACAGTCAATACACACTTTCAAACCTAGAGTGAAGCAGCACCATCTTTCTTACTGTTCTGTATAGAATTATAATTTTTATATATTTTAATAAAAATGTTTATAAAAATATTTATGTATTTTTGCGTATTTATGGTTTATTAGATAATTTAATTTAAAAAAAATTAACTTCATCCAAAAGAATCAATCCAAAAATCAAAATCAATCCATGAAAACCAAAGAGTCAACATCGCTACAACGGGACTTAACTCGTTAGAAAAACTACGCGAGCCCTCACAAAGCTCAGCTTTTTGCTACTTAGTATATTATTATAGTATATAATTATATATGGATGTACATTTTATACCCATGCACCACTTTTTAATTTCACTTCTCACTTTTGAGCATGCTGAAAGAAATATTCACATAGAGACAAGGTTCACCTTTGTCCAATTCATCTGATAATAGATTTTAAGAGATTTTTTTTCTTGTACATAAATAATGAAAATAACAAACATATTCAAATTCAATTCAAATCCAATTCAAATTCAATTCAAATCCAATTCGAATTCAATCCAAATCCAATTTAAATTCAATTCAAATTCAAATTACTTACAAAATTAATGATTATCATCGTTCAAAACTTCCATGAAGTTTATTTTTAAAATGTTATCGTTTAAATTTCTACTACAGGCGCAAGTTGACGTTCAATCTGCTTGCTGCCTAACTTTGTAGAACCAATGCTGGAAAATGTTTATATATGCGTCAACTTGTGGGCACTTACATTAAATAGTTCATAAACACACACATTAACTTTCTCTAAGAAAGGTTTAAGGATGCCACTAATAAAGTATTTTTTTTATGCCATTAGCACAGTTAAATAAGAGTAGATCTAAGAGAATTATAAATAATCAATAATTCATGATCAAAACCTCGTCAATATACCCCGCCTGTCGTACGCGTAATGAATAACCTCAAAACACAAATGTTTCATCAACTCACAAAGTAACAGTAGTTCATTAGAATATATTTATTATAATATTCTTTATCAAAGAAAAGTTCATTTTCAACAACTTCAAATATTCATAATGATAATACTAGGTAATTCTCATAAGCACTATATGTTACTAATATAATTTATATTGCTACTGAAGCTATATACAAAATAATAATAATATGTATTATTATTTAAAACACTCGCAAACACGTATTAATTGCGATTTCCCGTTCCTCAGTTCATCAAGTCAAGTTCTTATGAATAAAATATTGCATGTACCTACCATACTCTGTTATCAGATAGGTACGCAATAAAATTTTCTAAAATGTGAGTAAGTAAATAAAGATTCATCAAAAAAATTATCTTCAACATACTGATCTTATAATACTGTCAAATTCCCGATTGCAAAGAATTTAATAATATCCCTCTTTTTGTCTGTTTTCTTTTTTTTGAACCCTACTTACGCGACTATCCATACAAACGCATTATTATAAAGCAAAGTATATGACATAGACGTGATTCTTCAAACTTTTTTTTTTTAATATATATTTACCAACTTAAACGACCCGAAGGTATATTTATTTCGTTCAATAATAACTTCATATTAATATATTTATTTTAAAAATATTGGTAAGTCCTACAAAACAACGCAACATAAAATGCACGCGGTCAACCAATCGCGTATCCTACCCGTAAATGCTGACCAAAAAGCCACGACCACCTAATAATGAAAGTATTCTTAATTTCATCTGATTTTTGACAGTCTTGCCTTTTCATATTATGATTAAAGTTTAAGCCCTTCTTGCCCTCGCGGGAAAATTAAGAACAATTATTATATTGACAAATATTTACAATCATACATGTGATCTTAAGCTGTTTATCATCAAAGGACAATCTTGCTAATCTGAGTAGTCTACTCTAATTCGTATCATTGGGCATTTTGCCCTAAATCGTGTCACAGGCTTTCTTACCTTCGTATCATTTAAATGGTTGCTAATAAAATTCACTGTTACACTTGGCCCACCTCTAAACAACTATTATTTATCCCAATTAGGTTTATTCAATTTTTTTTTCAGGCTAATTATGGTATTTAGGAAAATTAAGGTAATTTTAAAGTGTGGAAAAAATATATACTAAAAGAAGTTGGTTAAAAAAAACAGCAGAACCCTTTAAAAGAGGTTCACTCATGCCCAATAATGATAATCATTCTCGATTTCGGCTTGGTTCTGATTTTATTCTAACTAGGCGGGTAGATCCAAATTAAGAATTGAATCTTAGGAAGATAATGAAATCATGGCGGATAACGTGTGGCATAGTTTGCATCACGTACACGATACTTAAATTTACCAATATTTCCTTAAATATTATAAAAATATAAAAATATTGAAATAAAGGTCTATAATATAAAAACTATTATAGTAGTAGTAGGTCTCCTTTTTTTTTTTACAGAAATATTGTTAATACCTACAATGTGCCAAGATAAATTTATTCTGTCAATAAAGTGGACCAAATAATTTTTTAGAATTAAATTTCTCAAATAGAGAACATATTTCAGTACTGTTTGAAATTATAGAACTTATCTTCCTGGGATGCACACTAGTATCGTGAACCGAGAAAAAAGTGGATATAAAACTCATTAAAGTTTAACTATCAAAATATTATGTATGACATATATTTTATTGTTTTTCAATTGAATGCAGATACTTAACTGAGAATTTGCACGCCATGCATAATATGGCAAAATATGAAAGAAAATATTACAATATATTACTATCGCTTTATTATTCACATTTAGCAAATAAACGATTTCATTTCATTTCATGTATAACTTGACACTCTCACTTATCTTTAGGACACCCGCAGTCCGCCAAATAAAATTTATCACTTCTTTGAAATCCACGGCACACTTGGCCACTGTTCGAATGTCTATGGACGAACTTGTCCAATACAGTAGGTAACATACATAGTTACCATCAACAGACACACATGGTCCAATACAGTAGGTAAAATACTTATTTACCGCCTATAGACGCACTGGTCCAATACAGTAGGCAACATACATAGTTACCATTAACAGACACACATGGTCCAATACAGTAGGTAAAATACTTATTTACCGCCTATAGACGCACTGGTCCAATACAGTAGGTAACATACATAGTTACCATCTACAGACACACATGGTCTAATACAGTAGGTAACATCATAGTTACAGTCTAAAACTAAAACTATCATTTTGACTCAACTCATAGTCTAACTATGCCTTTCAAGTAAGAAGGCTTAGAATCAAACATGTCTATCAAACTTTGGCTGCCATCATTTTCACTCAACTCATTATTTCATTTTACCCTCCAAATAAAACATGACGAAAATTACAAATCTTGAATTTGATTGCACATTAAATTTTTAGTCAGTTGAAACTAATGGCATTAACACACATGGTTAAAACTTAAAATAAATAAATAAATTAAGGACCCACATAACCCCACTATTATAGCAACCTGGATACATATGAACACACTTATAATCATGTTGTACCTGCATTTTTGTGAATAAAATTTCGTTCATTCATTCATTCACACTTAGTCCAATATAGAATAAACTTTGTTAAATCTCACAGATTTACATTCACCCGCCATCCTTATCGACCCCACACTGTCCATAAACTGTTCATCGAGTACGCAACTGTATTAATAAAATTATATAATGTGGGTACTATATAAATGATTCATAATTGATGTCATACCTTCAACTTTTTAACATCTAAATTTATCGAGTTCTCATAACATAAGAAAGACTATTTCTCCAAATGTTGAATATAGCAAGGATACATTATCAAAGAGTCGCTTTGACCAAATGATCCAAACTGATATGTCAACATAGCTTTTCGTCATGATCATACGGGATATAATCCTATATGAAAATTGACCTACCCGAAATTAATGATGGGTGTCGCAATGCTAACAATATCACAGGAAAACAGTACCAAAGAGTAGCCTTGGCCAAATGTTCCAAGTGATATGATAGAATCACTGTAGTCTTAAAATTATTGTAAAGGACAAAGCCTTTCAACAACTTATTACTAAATTAACACCATTAATTCCATATAAAATACTATAATCTTAGCTATTCGAAAAATAATTATTCACAACTATTTTGAAGGTATAACATTTTATACAAAGTAATCATTTCTTACATACCATTGGGTTCTTGTCACTTCTGAAGTTGTCACAAATATTGATACTTTGCCCATTTTTAACCGAGCTATTCAAAGATAAATCACTAACTGCCTGTCCTCCGCTGTCGACCATCCGGCCCTCGCTTTCTCCCCCCCATTTTTCCCACTCTTTACGTAATTTTGTAGGGGCTACGCGTGCTTATTCCTGATTGGCCAACGCAACCATGTTTGCCAACAACTAACAAATTACCGACATAAAACAAGTGTTGCCACACTGAAAGAATTGCCACTTGAAAAATTCATTTAATACCGTCATTTTTATAAAATCATAACAATTGCTTAAACGCACTTGACTCCGAAAAGTCAGAGGTCGAACCTGATCGACCCGGGATCGAACCTGCGACCCCCCGAATAGGAGACCACAGTCCTAACCACTAGGCTATCACTGCTTCTTGGCTCTTCTGCACTTTCCCAGGTGTAAGCTGTCGATTAATTACTTTCATAACAGATTCCTGTTTTTCGTGACTTCATTAGATTTTTTAAGGTAAAGAAGTAGATGTTAGATGAGTACCTTGGGTAACTTAGTAGCATGTATGGTCTGTATGACTTTAGTTCGCAGGTTTTCTATACTATGCACGCTGAGCCGCATCACCAGGTCGTCGCCCACGCCGATCGTCAGCACAAAACTCTCCGTAAACCGCGCTGCTTCGCGGCTTATAAGTCCCGCTGGAATAAGGCGACAGGATATTCAATTAAGATTTACGATGTAGGTAAGTTGATATGACATCGTTAGCTTGTGGGCGAAGGCTAGACAGTGTGGTTTCGATGAGTTTAGTTGTTGGCGCGTAGGTATTTTCTAAGAAATCGACACAAATCGGCCAAATCCCAACGTTGGTTTGCATAGTTTGCCCAAAGTTATTTTTGTAACTCTATGGGCACACACATTTTGTAAAATAAACTAGTTGATGCCCGCAACCTCCTCCGCGTTAATTTAGTCTTTTCCCGCGGGAACTCTTTGATTTTCCGGGACAAATTGTAGCCTATGTTACTCTCTAGTAGGGCTAATATCCGTGACACGAGAAAATTTTGTCTACTCATTTACTCGTGAATCTCTAAAGGATGTCAAGAGAAAACGGGTAGACAAAATTTTCTCGTGGCGAGCATGTTCACAGGTCCCTACAGGTCCGCAACTATACTCATGCTAAAAATCTCGACGATCCGTAGTTCTGTTGCAGCGTGATTGAAGGACAAACCATCAAACGAACACACTTTCGCATTTATATATGTAAGGGTTAATGGTTCTTTGGTGACATCCACTGAAGCCGAGACAGACAAAGCAGATTATTGAGCTTAGACCGTTTAACCATCATGCTCTATTTGAAAGATACCTTTTTTTTATGTCATATTATGTCAGTCATGTGAAGAAACCTATTCTTGTTCCTTCACTTCTCCACTTCAATGGAAACTCACGCTTAAAAATGTAATTTTTCCATTAAAAAATAGTACGTAAAAGAAAACGCATTACCTGGAGTTGAAAAGGCAAATACTTTCAGATGAGGATATTTTGACCTTAGTTTTAGTGCTACTAATACTGCCACCCCTGCGCCAAGACTGTGACCTGAAATTGAAATACACTAAAAATCAAAATTGACGGTAACCACATTTTTTAATCGAAGATAAAACACTGCATCAGAGAAGCCGTCAAAATTGATTTTACGAGAGTTTTATAGCTTATACTCGTAAATACTTGTATTTTTGTTTATTTTATTTAAGCTTGCTTTTTAAAGGGAATTAAATTTTAAATCCTACCAGTGGGAATTTCCGGATACTTAGATAGAAAGTATCCTATATCCTCAGAATGTTAAGGTTACGTGGTTCAGCGATGTAGGAGTGAAAAAGTAACATACAAACATACAGTCACTTTTGTATTTTTTTTTAAAGAATATCAACCAAGTTGAATTTGACTAATATTCTCCTCTCCCCTCCAAATAAGCGGAAAGCTTGTGCCAGGAGTGGGTACGACAATAGTGCAACGGGTGGGATTCGAACCTGCGACCTTTCAGTTTTCAGTCCGTACCTTTAACCGTTGGGCTATAATTTATTGGTACATAATATTTGATGTGTCACCTGTTAGAA
Organism: Oeneis ivallda; assembly: GCA_029955525.1. NCBI lineage: Eukaryota > Metazoa > Arthropoda > Insecta > Lepidoptera > Nymphalidae > Oeneis > Oeneis ivallda. Next base: position 17,852,783 of record JARPMR010000006.1, on the reverse strand, counting down.
TAAGGTCATAATGTGGGTATTGCTGGAAAGTCCTGTCAAGCACCGGCATAAGCCGTCTCAACATTTTCGCAGCACCCATGGACATGCCTTTATGAGCTGCCGTACCTTCTGGTAAACCTGAAATGAATATGACACGGTAAATTGTTGTTGATTATTAAGCTATTGCATAGCTTTTATCGCGGGCTTTGAGCGCGGCGACCGAATCAAGAAATTCCGTAACGAAAATAAACCTAACACCCCCCACTCCGACCGTCACAGCGGTGCGGCGTTGAAAGCCGTGCATCGTCTAACGTCGTTTCAGTTCGGCAGACTTCGGCACGGTGTTTGTGTGCGTGCGACTAGACGTATGCGAAGTTGATAAAAAATGCTATGCAATAGCTTTACCCCGGCAGTCCCCGAGTGCCACACGTATTTTTTTTATTTAGCTAAGTATATTGGGTCCAGGCGGCAGAGTCGAAGTGAAGAGGTCCGTCTTTTCTAAAACGTCACAAAGTAAACTGACTTTAAAATCCACTAAGCTACCTATACTTACTGTCTGACGAAAACAAGAAGAAATGCGCGAATGCACGCGTTAAAAGCGTCGTTTGGTATAAATATTACGTGGAGAACATTTCAGATTAAGTAGGTACCTAGTGCTTACTTTGCGAAATTTTACAAAAATCGCGTCGCGTCATGTCGAATCATTAAAACCTCGCAGCTTTATGACTTGAGCCTCAGGCGACGTTTTAGCATAGGCGTGGCGTTGCGCGGCGCGTGCGGCGTCGAGTCGCGTGAGCCGTCGCGCGATATGGCCAAGGTATGAGGGCGAGCGAGAGCGAGCGAGCGACGCACCGCGCTTCGCGCGGCGAATCGCCTATGCTAAAACGTCGCCTTAGGTATGTTAGCATAAAAATCGGAATTGCAATAATGTCGACAAAAATAAATATTAGGCGCACTATTAAAATAAATTGTAAATATCTATCAATTCTGTTGTACATACGTATAGAAAATCTGTAAATTTAAATTGACCAATCTAAAAATATTTTTCCATTCTTTTTAATCCGCCATTCTTTTTATTACAATGCTCTCTGCGCAAAGGATGGCGTAACGTTTAGAGCTGCCCAAGATTAGAGAGTATGTAGGTAGAAATAGAATAAGCCCCACTATCTTACTTACGTTTAGCAATAACTTACCATCGGCCTCAAATTTTTCTGAGCCGGCCGTGAAATCTGTGAATATATCTCTTAACGATATGGAGCCCCTGACTGCCACCACTATGCTCTCCCGGTCGTGGTCGGCTATCACGCAAAACGGTAACTAAAACAATGAAATAACACCACACTTAAACTTCCAATACCTATGTAACTGCTACCCTTCTGCTACCTCAAATATTCTGGCGATTCATTTTTGGCGTTCCTACCGAAGATACCTTACGAACATGTTCTTATTTTCTTTTCTGCGTGCACAGCATTGTTATTAAGGAAGTAGGTATCTCTGGTGTGGCAATAAGCCATTACCTAATACTTTTAATCTGAATCTAGTACCTACCTTCAAAATGCTAAAAACTTGTTTATAATTAGTTATTTAATCATATTATTTTATATTGTTAGTGTCTATCGTGTTATATTATGTTATTATGTATTTTGCAATTATTGTGCAATCTGTTTGGCCTTATTTTGTGACTATTCTTAATTGTATAATAATTAGATGTAACGCTGTTGATTACTTTATAATAAAAAAAAAAAAATAAAATAATTAAAATTTAAGGTTCAATTAAGTTTAAATAAAGAATGACAATAGAAAGTCATCTCATAGTACAAGTCATCTATAGAATAATCGTGTCCGTATAGATACAGGAAAGTGAATAAATAATTAACTGACTAAGCATGCGTCATTCGATTACTTTGCATTTAGCGCCGTCAGTATTTTTATTTTTCATTTAGCGCACAATGCATTTACAATTTGCATAGCTATGCAAATTGTAAGCTTTGTGCGCTATTATATTTTTTATTTGCACATCTTAAATTTTAATGATTATATTTAAGCTGACCATCCCGAAACATATACCTACTTAGTGTTCTAATGGACTGTCTCAACTAGCGGATAACATTGATAAGCAGTTAAACCGAAGTGGGTAGGTAGTAGGCACACCATGGGTAAAAAACCCGCGCCCAGCCAATGTTTGTAATTGTAAGCTTGGATCTCTGCGACGGATGACATGACTTGATCATGACATGAACGGATGTTTATGAACGTGAGCAATGAAGAAAGTGGCGCCTCCATTTACTTCTATACACATCCGTGAGAGCGGGGTCTTCTCTGATTGTCCGTAGGCCATTCAGGGGTACAGACGCGGGGAAGAGCGCTTCCCCGGTTGGCTTAGGGCCAGCCAAAAACATCCGTGTCGTAAATTGTATTGTAAAACATTTTTAGTAAACTTTTGGAACGAAGTTCCTTATGGCGCGTTGCGGAGGGCACCCTAGCCGGCAAAAAACGTCCGTTATGTTAAATAAAAAAGCGTAAGATTTTATACATTTTTTGATGGCCTAAAAATCTTATATAATAATTTCAATGAGTTGTGCATCGCCTCCGTGGCGCAATCGGCTCGCGTGCGTCTGTTAACCGAAAGGTTTTAGCCCTCTCGGGAGCGCGCAATTTTATTTTCATTTTTTATTTTATAAAATTATTTTAATTTTAATATTTTATAATTTCTATATTTAGGCTTCCCTGGGGTCATTTTGATTTTTATCGATAAAAAAATCATGATAAACAATGTATACCCGAATAATTATTTTCTTTATACCTCGAATAGAACTTGAAATTAATATTTTTATAATAAGGAGCTTCTTTCCTATCTGGTGTCCCACGACACCACACGACTTTTTTTACTCGTTGCGACTCCCTGAAACTCGTTTGATATTTTGTCCAACTAATGGGAGGTCCGCCAATAGGTACCTACTGTGCATTCAAGCGCGAGGTTGCCATTTTAACACTTTGGGATCCCAATGCCTTTCGAATTTCGGGGCAAAACAAAGGGCCAAAACATCCGTGTCGTAAACTGTATAAATATTAGTAAACTTTTTTATTCTCCTCATTAGCAGAGACGAAACATTACTGGTCTTATCTACCAACTTTCTCAGCGCAAAACTCATTATTTTTAGCTGAAATACTTAAGTACTTTAGAGAAAGCATTGATTCAGAGTCAGATAAAAGCAATATTTACGTATGCACCTCAAAGACGCGATTGTTGAATGACGCAAATATGATATCATCGGCGGAGAGCTTCGACATGTACTTGACTCCGGCAAAGTGGCACAGGCAGCAGTTATCGTCGGTCACTATGGAGTTCTTTGGCCTGAAAGATAAGGACAGTGGTTTAGGTTTAAAATCAGACCCCCGATTGCCTAAAAGTTGCCGATCAAAATCTTATTCATTTGATGGCATTAGCGTCAAAGTAAAATATTCCTTGACTGTATTGACTTAAAGTTACAAATTCAGTACAACCGATATTAACATGGAGCGTTATGAAGCGTATCCTACATACCTAAACGTATAAGAATGTATACGAAATTGAGCTCTAATTCAATGAAGTTATGGTTTATTTTACTTTGACGATAATGCCATCAAATGAATACGATTTTGATCGGCAACTTTTAGACAATCGGGGGGAGGTACCTATCTGATACTGATTGAACTCATCCAGGTCAAATATCTAGTAGGTATTAATATAATAAAAATAATATGATAAAAGTTCGCTACGTTCGCGACGCGGCGACGTCTGCATGGATTTAGTGTCCGTAAAGGAACCTTTTGTTTTTCGAAAACAAATAGTACCTACTCATTTCCGTCTCCATAAGTCCGTTTGTTAGAGGACATAATATTATTGTATACCTACATAACTAATACTTAAAAGTAATTATTTGTTTTTGCTTATTTTGTATTCGTAGACTAGGATAAAGGGTTATTCAGTATTTTCGAAAATTAATAAGGGTGCGGTTACACTGAAGTGGGGCGGAGCGGAGCCAAGATTTGTTGAGCAGACTAATGAGAGGTAGGTTTTTAAAAATCCCGCGGGAACCTTCTGTTTCTCCGGGATAAAAGGTAGCTTATGTCACTCTCCAAGTCCTCAACTATGCCCATACGAAAAATATCGTCGATTCGTTGCTCCGTTGCTGCGTGATTGAAGGACAAACGAACACACTTTCACATTTATCATAATACTAGCTGATGCCCGCGACTTCGTCCGCGTGGATTTAATTTTTAAAATCCCTCTTTGATTTTCTGGGATAAAAAGTAGCCTATGTCACTCTCCAGGTCCTCAACTACACCCATGCAAAAAATCACGTCGATCCGTAGCCCTGTTGCGGCGTGATTGAAGGACAAACCAATAAAGCAACAACCACACTTTCGCATAATTATAATATTAGTATGATTAGGATTTAAAACATAAAATATAGAAACCTACCGACAGCAACAACAGGTCAAGTGGCGCGCCAATTTGCAGAAACCAGTGAAACAGTGTCGATACAAGACATACGGCCACCCGTACGCCGCTATCGAAAGCCTGAGGTAGTGCAATGCGTCATCGAGGTTCATCCAAGGTGGTGTTTCTGAGAACACTTTGTTGACGTCAGTGGTGTAAATCGGCTCCTCGTCATTCAGCATCTGTATTCGCCGCATCTCCCTCGTCTCGCGCTTCTGACGCACTCGGAGCAGCACGCAGCCCGCCACTACGTCTGATGGGACCAGGTCTGTCGATCTGAATAGAGCGCTGAGTAGTGCTGTAAACGACGACTGTATTAATATACAAGAAAAGTTTTATATTTACAAAAATATACAAAAAAATTTATACTTATATAAAAAAATTATATTATTCACGCATATTTATGCGTCAGTGTCGTGGAACACTTTATTGGAACGAAATTCCTTGTACTAATACATTAATAATAATATTAATAAAAAAAAATCTGAAGTCAGGATTCGAACCCACGAACCGATAATTTCACTCCTTCGTTTAGCCGCTACGCCACCAAAAGTATGACGAAACGTGTGTTATTTAAACGAAGGCAACACTCAAAGGTCGTGACGGAAAAATTCTTACACTTTTTTTCGCCTAGCCCCCAGGGATCCGCCAAGTCTGTACCGTCCTATAACGTAAACGTTGTTCGTAAATGTATTGGCTCAATAGGTTATGCAACATAATAATTGTGTAAATGGAAACATAACAGGTACATTATAAACTGCTAGAATCATAAAGCTTTCTTTTGGCTTAAATTTGTAAACAACGCTTGGACATCGGAAAATTCGGAAAAAATAAAACTGGTTTCGGTGTCTGAATCGTTTCGGTTTCATTCGCGTAACCGGTTATAAACCGGTTATAGAGTTGATTCTAATAGATTTAGTTATATTTAGGTGTCTACCGAAATTATCCAGTTGATGTATTTTATCTTTTGGTTATTTTTCTGCGCGGGCTTTAATTGGTCGAAGTAGCCCAAACATCGCCCAATATACTTACCTACTGAGTATTCTAAGACTGAGATATTTTTCCGTTTTTTTTTTTTTATTCGATGACAAGCTAGTCCTTGACTGCGATCTCACCTGATGGTAAGTGACGATGCAGTCTAAGATGGTAGCGGGCTAACTTGGAAGGGGTATGGCAGTGAACATTCAACCCATACCCCTAATTGGTTTCTACACGCCATCGTGCCGGAACGCTAAATCGCTTGGCGGCACGTAGGGTGGTAACTAGCCACGGCCAAAGCCTCCCACCAGACCAAAGGGGTAAAAGTAGCCAACATCTCTCTCTAATACTCAAAATCGGTTGAATCTTTTCTAAGCCCGAGTAAACAAACAGATACAATGTTTAAAACGGTTGTTTCAGTTTTAGTAACGGGCGAATAACTATTATCAGATTATAAAAAATTCTTTTTAAACAACCGACTTCAAACTCCCGCTTTACTACATTACACACACACTATACAAAGTATATAATTTATTGTTGATATTTTAAAAACCGCTCGACTGATTTCGATAAAATTTATATGGGACCACCTGGGGAGTGTGCCCTTCAGGCGGTTCACCCTTTAGGTAATCGGTTCAGGCGTCGTCGAGTAATTGGTGGATATACATAAAAAAAAAAGAATCCGACGAATTGATAACCTCCTCAATTTTTGAAGTCGTTTAAAAAGATGTTGAAATCACAGATAAGAATTTTTGGTATAAATTTTCTTACCAGCAACCTGTTGAAAAGCCTCCTTCCCGTGTTCATCTCTCTTTAACCAACAGAAGGCCCACCTGAACCTCCGCGACCACAGCCCGGTCACTTTCCTGTGGTGCCGGACCTGGTTGGGGGTGTCCTGCATATCTCCGTAGCTCACCGAGCCAAGGGGGTCGAACACCATGAACAGACCGAACACGGTCAGCGCTAGTTGGACCCAATTGAATAGAACTATACCTGGAAGGATTAGGTAAAATGTAGCTGCAGTTTTATGCTAAGTTTTCTCGATATGTATGCACCTAAGCCAAATTCGTATACACTTTATTAGGTTCCGTACCAAAATGGTAAATATGGAACCCTTATATTGGGACTTTCTCCGGCCGTCCGTCCGTCCGTCTGTACAGTCTATTATTTTAGTAACTATTAAAGCTATCGACATGAAATTGGGAATAGCTGTGTATTATATAGGCCCAACATCATTAGAAAAAAAAATGAAAATTATTTTTACTTTTATTAAAATAGGGGGAAAATCAGGGGTTTGAAATTTCAAAGTAAGATTACTAAGTAGGTATACCGAGTGGGGTGTCATATGAAAGGGCTTTACCTGGACATTCTAAAACAGATTTTTATTTTACCGTATAAATGTAATACAACTCAACACTACTTTTCTTCTTACACGACCTACAGCCTATAGGAAGGTTCACACTCTGTATCATTTCGCAGGATAACGAGCTATCAAAACTAGCTTGTATTGTAACTTTGTCAGTTTTCAAACATTTTTGAAAACAACTCTGAGTGCCAGAATGAGAGTATTTTATACGTGTTTTAGCTTTTCTATTAACAAAAAATAACGTTGTATATGAGTTTATGCGTGTAAGTATTGGCTAAGTAGGTATGTGGAAACATCGTGTATTAGGTAACTGTGCTGAGCTCCATGACGCTGTTTGGAGGGTGGGCATAACGTGGGTGTATCTGCGAATGATCCAGCTTCACATGGCGCTTAAAATACTTTCCCAATATGTTATTGAAACGAAACAATATTATGAAAAGGATATCGTCTAATAATAACGCTTCAAGGACCGCTACCTACTAATGGCCCATTTCACCAGTCCCAAGTTAACTTTTACGGAAAAATACATTTACGTTCCGACAGACTGCCGAAACTGTCCAACCATCAAAATTCGTCTTTAAAAGTTTACTTGAGAATGGTGAAATCATAAACGCAGTATTCTTTACTACCGTATGTGTGAAATAGGCACAGACTTGGGCCAATGATATCTAGATATCATCATTGTCTACTACTAGTAGTAGATAATCGTGAATCCTACGTAGTTATACAAAAACGTTTCAACCCACAAGTTGTTAAAATTCCGTTACTAGCACTAGGCTACTTTTTTAAAACACCCTTCATCATATATTTGACCGAGCGAAGCGAGGTCTCTGAGTTTACTAGAGCGATTTGCACTTGTCCGTCCGTCCGTCCGTCCGTCCGTCCGTCCGTCCGTCCGTCTGTCAGAGCCTTATAACTTTTGAATTACTGAACGTAATTACTTCAAATTTAGATATAATATGTAAACCGATGGCCTCCAGCCGAAAATGGCTTAAAAAGTTATAAAAATCTTTATTTCAGGGGGGCTCTCATAGAAGCGAATGCGAAGAAATTTTTTTTTATTTGCGATTCATAGGTTTTCTGTGTATCATTTTAAAGACACTTTGGAACAGAGTACAACCGTATTTTTTTTTTAATTTTTTCCTAAAATTGACGAAATGGGGGGCTTCCAAAGTGACGATTTAATACGCTCGCTTGAAGACGCTCTCTGGGAAAATTTTCTATATATTTTCAAGTTGTACTTATTTTCTTACTTCACTTGTATCCTGTACTTGAACAACAAATACTAAAATTATATGAATAGGTATTATAAAGAAACGAGATTATTATTTTAATTTTTAATGAGCATCAGTAAATTTCACATAGCTTCACAATAATGCTAATAGATGGCGCAGTCATTAACTATTCCATTGAACTAGGAGTTACGACTACGATTTATCCCAAAAACAGTTTTGCGTCGACCATTATTATTTAGGTACATAATATAATAAAATATTATTCAATTAAAATTATTCTTTAGTTAAATATCATTTTGTATATTTTCTATTCGCGTCGATAGATGACGATTTGTACAGATGCCCCTAACCCGTTTTCACTCGTTAGTACCTACATAATAATTCAATGTTTTCACTGACGTTCCCTAACCTTTACGGGCTACCTATGATAAGTTATGTGATGATTACTGTCAACTTCTATAACACGATCCTGTACGGGACACCTAAAAGGACATTGGGACGGATGTTAGGACTTAGGATTGTGTTTTGGAGCTACCTACGTAAAGAGACTTCTACATAGGGGATGATTTAGGTATGTTTGGTGAAAACGGGCATAATAATAATAATGTCAGTTTTGGTCGTCATGTATCGATTGAATGAATAATCATGGGATACCGTTACCGCGAGGTCTCAGTTCGGGGCGAACCACTAGTATTATAGTGATAACAATCCAGTCCTTACATCAATATTATTTTATTTCCAATGTTCCAACTTCCAACCCACGATGCATAACACATTCGTAGCTAAAAACAATTAAAAACACCTCAATTTGTCTGAAAACTTGCTGTGGGTTGGAACGTTTTTGCATAACTACGTCCATTGTCGATTTTTTAAAAATATTAATAAGTTGCATGAGATACTTACTTTGTATAACAATACTAGAAAACTTATCCTTTACAATACACTCTATGACTTCACAGAACATCCACATGGTCCCCATTACATTCAGCCCTATTTCGGGCAACACTAAAAATACTCTGAAACAAGGAAAACGTTATTTTAAATAAGAGTTTTGTCAACTATTAAAGTACAAACCAGCAACTCTATCGAACGTCAACACGAGAGTTTAAACTATAGATGGTAGCTGCATGAAATAGTGAACAATGACGTCAATAGTGAATTCTTAACATGAATTGAATTGTAGGTTTTTTTTTGAACTTCCCCTCATTGTGGAAATGTTAAATTTTATTCTAACAAAGTTGCATGATTAAATCGGCTTGGCATTCAGCTGCCCACAAGATAGTATAAAAAACTTATTATATTGTAATAGCTTCATAATAATATTGTAAAATGATTATTTTGAAAAGAGCAACTGCTGAGTTTCTTGCCGGCTCTTCTCAGCAGAATCCGCTTTCCGAACCGGTGGTAGAGTCATGACCATGACTTGTCATAAGAGCCACAGGTTGACCTACGTGAAATAAATAATTTTGAATTTTGAATATTTGACGCACTTTTTGGGGTTCCGTAGTAAAAGTACAAGGAACCCCTATAGTTTCGCCATGTCCGTCCGTCTGTCCGTCTGTCCGTAGTCTAGCGCAGAGACTATGTTGTATGTGTGTGACAGAGGTATTAAAGAGCTGTTATTTGACAAGGTTATACATAGGTACTAATTACGCTGACAAAGTTGTACAATAAAATCTGAAAAAAAAAACTTTTTTTTGGGTAGGTACCTACCTTCCCTACACGTAAAGTGGGGATAATATTTTTTAATCGTCTATTCAATTGTGTGGGGTGTGGTTGGATAGGTCTTTCAAAAATCTTGGAGGTGATGACTGATGAGTGATGAGTATGACAGATGATTTAAACTGGTATAAATTAAAATACAGATGATAGGTACGTGGTTCATTAAGTAGCACTTAAAACTAACAGCGGGTGTGTATTTTACTTATTTTGGAATAACCTCTATTTAGTTAACACTTACCTAATCCGTAAAATATACTTAATTTATTTATAAACAAGGTAACATCCCAATTTAGTGGAAGGTTATTTTAAAGTCATTCGTCGTGATAAAATGTTCTTTCAACAATCCCTTTGTGGCTCTTTAATCAAAGTCACATCTGTGAAGTTGTTCGGTTTAAAGTCGAAAAGCCATAGAGTAAGGCCATTTCGTGATGTTGATTGCCATCAAATAACAAACTCTAAGGCATATAAAGGCCATCAAACACTTTATATATCAAGTGTTCGGTCTCTGTAGTTGAAGTGACCCCGATTGCGCACCCTTTACAAGAAGGGTAGATTAGGTACAACGAAGAAAGGGTGTGATCGCGATAGGGTGACTGTTTCTCCAAAATTCCAAGAGCTGTTATCAGCTTAGCTTCCTAAAACAGACTAACATATTCTGTGCTAATATCTCATGATGTTATGAAGGTAACCATATGGAAACTTTCCGAACTTTTAACATGTATGATGACCCTTTTTGAAAAGATTGTAAGTAGGTACCTAACTACATAGGACCTGTTTTTTTGTCAAACGATTACGTATGTTAGGTAGTTAGGTACGTAGGCGGTAGGTATGTAGGTATAACGTACCTATTCGGAAAACTAATTAGGATGCAAATTCTATCACGCTCTAGTTCATAAAATGCATGCTTACCTATAAACAAACATCTACTAAAAAGTTACATCTGAATGTATTTTCTTAATTTTATATACGTTGCGTTCAGGACTTTCGAAATGTGCCTTTGATGTAAATTGTAATGTACATTATTACCTAAATTAGGTACATTAGTATATAATAGGAGATGAATAAATACTTCTTGTATAATGAATAGTCTTACTTAAATTTATTATCCTCGCAAAAAAAGCATTTGTTCAATCTTACAACAGCCAAGGTTAGGTTCTTATATTCTTAGGTTAGGTTAGATTTTTTTTAACTAGTAAAAAATGAAGATGATAATTATTTGCTATTAAACTTATTACATGGCAAATTACTTTTCTATAAGTATATGTATTATAAATTATAATCCTTTCCGAATAGATTAAACTTGTAATCTCCTTATTAATGAAGATGGCACGATCAGTCGATCACGTCTTAAATCTAAAGTCCACGGCAGCTAGAACTTTGAACTATGTAGGTGCAAACAAACTACAGTAGCAAATTGCGTTTGGCGATGAAACAAGAGCTTATTAAAGTGCTGATAGGTACATTACAAATACGAAAGTGTGTTTTTTAGGGTTCCGTACCCAAAGGGTACCAACGGGACCCTATTACTAAGCCTACGCTGTCCGTCCGTCCGTCCGTCCGTCCGTCCGTCTGTCAGCGGGCTGTATCTCGTAAACCGTAATAGATAGATGAAATTTTCACATATTATGTACTTCTATTGCCGCTATAACAACAAATAATAAAAATTAAATTAAATTAAGAAAATTAAATTAAAATATTTCCATGGGTACATGGAAATATTTTTATTTAATTTTTTTTAACGGAACCCTGAAAGAGCGAGGCCCGACTCGCACTTGGCCGATTTTTATTGTTGGTTTATGGTAAGTAATTTTTTGGATGGGTATAGGTGAGAATTGGTTGAGAACTTTGAGAGTGACATGCTACCTTTTATCCAGAAAAAACAGAGGGTTTCCGCGGGATTTAAAAACCTAACTACACGCGGATAAAGTCGCGGCCAAAGGCTAGTCTTATATGCATAAAGACTTGTACTGCTTGCTGTACATTCGATTCGAGATGCGCTTCAGTTGGTGGATCGTCACGCCTAAGAAGTGCTTGCAAACAAAAAAAATACCGGCCGAATTGAGAAACTCCTCCTTTTTGTAAGTCGATTAAAAATGGGCAAACCAAGCACTCAAACAATTTTAATTTGCTTCGGCCCGGTCATGGATACCATTCTATCGGCAAAGCTAAACTTAGAAACCGATTTAGGGGTAAGTAGGTAATTAGGTAGGTACCTGTATATAAAAACTATACCATACAGGTCGAGCTTCTTCCAACTCAGACATCATGACCAAGAACCGAGTGCAGCCTTCAGGAGATTGTTATTGACCAAAAATGTTTAACAAAAAAATAATCCTATATAGTAAGGCTAAAATTAGGCTGACCATACACCTGGTCTTACTCGCGTAAGTAGCTTACAAACGCTAGAGCTCTTGTTAGTAGATTTACATTTGCATTAATTAGTTAAGCTACTTACCTACGATACTATAATTTATATGTTTAAGGCCGGCTTTAGAGAGCGTTAATGTACATAGCATAAGGTCAGTCACAGACTGTGAGTCAACCCAACAGTGTTTCTAAACGTAAAATCAGACTTAATTTTTTCGTTCACACTTTCAAATACGCTGGTAGCGTACACTGTGCCACTAATGGGAACAAAAACAAGAAAAAAGTAAAAACTGGGGCGTTTGTGCACTCATTCGTATTCGATTCGTAAAAAAAACGATTCGAAGTGGCCGTCATAAAAAATTTACGTGCGCTTGTGCACTCATTCGATTTTTATTCAGACGGATCCGTATAAGTACAAATCGAACGAGTGCACAAGCTTAGGTAGGTACATTTTGTATGACGGCCACTTTGAATTGTATTTTTACGAATACGATTACGAATCGAATAAGAATGAATAAGAATCGAACAAGCGCCCTAACTCGACTACGGAAAATTGGATATAATATCCGTCTTATTGATTTTGTTGTTCATAATAATGAATCGATTGACAGTTGACACGTCCTCATTCATCATAAAAATTCTTTTCAAAAAACCGACTTCTAACGCCACTACAAAGTATAAAAATAATTTTAGTTTGTCCACGTTTGTTGAAGTCGGGCGGGCCTATATACAAACTATGAAACCGATGCGCGACGCTACAGAATATGATAGACTCGTTTGTAGAAGTCGAGCGAGCATCGCGAGTCGGTTTCATAGTTTGTATTTTAGGCCCGCCCGACTTCAACAAACGTGGACAAACTAAAATTATTTTTATACTTTGTAGTGGCGTTAGAAGTCGGTTTTTTGAAAAGAATTTTTATTTTAAGCTTTTAAGTGTAGTATCCTATGATTGGACCTGGAGCTCCATGATGTAGTCCATACTTGTTACCTACAATATCAATTCGTAATCGAAATTTCCTAAATCGCCATAGTTTTAGCCTGCAGCATCAGGCTTGAGGAGTTGAAGGTTAAAATTTTTATGGGTCCATTTCGCAAACATCCTCTGTCGATTAAAAAAAAATCACGCGAATCGGTCCAGTAATCCCGGAGAAATCGGTGGACATACATAGAAAAAAAAAAAAGAAAAAAAAAAAAGATACCGGCCGAATTGAGAACCTCCTCCTTTTTGGAAGTCGGTTGAAAATCGTCGCAGTAGTTTAGGCACTTCGTTTCAGCATGCGTAAATAGACACATATACACATTTACATACCCTTTTTTTGGCTATGACGTAGTTGGGTAAAAAAGAACCAACTTGCTGACAATCAGTCGATGGCAGACAGTACATTAGGTGTGAATACGCACTTAAACTACATAAGTGATTACTTAGATGCGAATGTGCGCTTAGACCACGTGCTTACTAAAAGCTTACTAATTATTTATAAGCGTTAGGTGTGAATGCGCACTTAAACTACATAAGTGATTACTTAGATGCGAATGTGCGCTTAGACCACGTGCTTACTAAAAGCTTACTAATTATTTATAAGCGTTAGGTGTGAATGCGCACTTAAACTACATAAGTGATTACTTAGATGCGAATGTGCGCTTAGACTGGGTGCTTACATAGGCGTTTAACGCGCGCTCAGACTAGATTAGGTGCTTACTTAAGAAATAATAAGCGTTAGGTGTGAATGCGCATTTAGACATTGGTGCTTACTAAGGTGTGAATGCACGCTTAGACTAGGTGCTTAGGACTCGTTTCTGGACACGTGGCGCGATGCGCGGCGCGTGATGCGTCGCGTCGCGCGATAAATTCGAACATAATATGGCCAAGTATGAGAGCGTACATACAGAAAGTAGAAACGTTCTGGCGTAGTACGCGGCAACGACCCGCGCGACGCGACGCACCAAACGCCGCGTGTCAAGAAACGAGCCCTTAGGTGTCAGTGTTAATGCACGCTTAGACTAGGTGCTTACTTAAGTAACAACAAAGGCGAGACGAGCTTCCTGGCGTCCGTGTCGGTGATGGTGCCGCGGGCGGACTGCTGCGCCAGCGCCGCCAGCAGCAGCATGAGGCAGGCCTGCAGCGTCAGCGTGCCGCACAGGTACAGGCGCACAAACGAGCCGCCGTGCCAGCCGTCCGACTGGCACTGCCATGTTATGGGATACAGGACCTCCACTACCAGGGCGATGAGGATTAGCCTGGAACAAACACAACTTTTAACTGGAGGGGTAGAAACAGGCGTTACTTTGAGGAATTCCATGATTCTCAAGGAAAAACGAAATTCTTTTGCTGTAATTCGCCAAACCAGATAAATCTGTATGCCAAAACTTAGCTCTAAAGTTTTTCGATGTTACTGCTTTTATTTTCGGTACTACCTACCTATTACTATTTAAGAGCAAATCTGCGCGGTAATTGCGCTATGTAGTAGTTACCTACTGATTTTATCAAAAAATGTTTGATACCTAACGTCTGTCTACCTGTACCTATAGGTCGACCGTTTAACTCGCGTATCGCCTGCGCGGTAAGAAGGGAGCGGGGGCGGGTAACGCTACACACGGAGTCAATAATCCAAAGATTTATCTCGAGATAGACTTTGTTGGTAAAGAATTAAGTACTTATTTATTTTTAAGTTTTAACATCTCTAACATCTCCCTCCGCACCCTTTTTTTTTTTTTATAGCACAGAAACTCGCAAGTCACAACGATCGTCAGTTGCATGTACCTCATACACACGTGTGAATTTTAATGGAGTCTGAGACTAATCAAAATGGAGTGTATGAAACCAGTCACACCGCAGACGTGTTTGTCTTTATCTAAAGCTTTGAAAATCAAGGTATTTTTAGGTAGGTACTTATTTAAATTTATGTAAATAGCAATAATTATGTTTACATTTAATACCGATTCAAAATTAATATTCAGTGACGTTCGAAATATATACCTAAGCTTCTACTAAAAGTTGCTGTATTAGTTAAGTAGGCATAGTAACAAGTGTAGGTACTTAACACATAGGTAAAGGTCCTCTGTGAAGGTCCGCTGGTGACTTGTTTGATAGATTAATTATGCAATTAGTCTGTTATGTCAATTTAAATATCAATTAACCTAGATTTCGAGCTACAATATAATTTATTATTTTATTCGCAGTTAGTTAGAACTATGCAGGATTTCTCAGATCAGCTAATAACTGGAATCTAGAAAACAACAAAAATACTAAGGTACTTAAATATTTTCAAATCGTCCTACATACTAACGTAAGAGCGGTTGTAAACCCACTGCATCGAATCCGTGAAAATACATTCCGAAGTAGTCATAGAATTATTTGTATGGTAGCTTACCTAGCTTACGCACTAAAACCGAATTCCGTCATCTGATTTCTCTCCGTTATCCGTTCGGATGTGCCTCAGATTCTAATAGAACATACCTATCCGCGCAGCTAGCGGGGCGGGGCCAAAGAAGTCCCATGAATAGCTTGGATTTGGATCAGAGATCGGATTAGTGCGTAAGCAATATCCGAATTCGGTCCGAGTTTTTTATATCCGTATTTTCACGGATACGGATCGGATGCAGTGCGTAAACGCTCTAAGTGAGGCAAGAAGTCTAAATGGTGAACCAAGTTTTTGGCGTATTAGTCAAGAAAAATCGGCCAAGTGCAAGTCGGGCCTCGCTCTTTTAGGGTTCCGTACATATAACCAAATCATTTTTTAAAACTAGATACATATTTAGATATCTTAGTTCTTAGAAAGTACTAAATTAGCATATGGGAAAAAAACGCTCGTTTGTTTTGGTCACAACTTACACAACACAACAAACCGAATTATAAATCGGTGTTTTCAGGACTTGTTGTTTAAATACACTATATAGTACATAATATACCTAAATTTCAAATTCCTAACTAGTTTAGTTTTTGGGATAGACCCCCTAACAAAATTGGTCTAAAACCGACAATTTTGACGGCCCCCCATTTCTTCATTTTTGTAGCTAAAAAATAAAAATATATACCTATATTAGAACTCCACTTAATGAGCTCTAGAAAATGACACCCCACATGCCAGGGTAAAAGACTCCTCCCCTTTATTTTTAATTTAAATAATTAATTTTATTTTTATTATTTGTTGTTATAGCGGCAATAGAAATACACAATATGTCAAAATTTCAACTGTCTATCTATTACGGTTTACGAGATACAGCCCGCTGACAGATGGACGGACGGACGGACGGACAGCGGAGGCTTAGTCATATGGTCCCGTTGGGTAGGGAACCCTAAAATTGAATTAAGAAACAAAGATTATTCAGTTATATCAACCGCTATATTTGGTATTTGTGCCACGTCGAAAAGTATAAAGCATTAATCTGTTAGCAATTAAAAATAAGCGACGCACAATTAAGTTTCATTATGTCAAGTTAATGCTGAATTGAATAATAAGCAAGAGATGTCCAAAACTAATGAAATGTCCGGTCGGGGTCAAGTGAGCGAGCATCAGCGAATAATGGCAATCAAAACGATTTCGCGACAATTCAACCGCCATTATGAACCAATCAGACGCCGGGTCGAAGGTCGGTGTAAGGGCCTGTCCACGAACGCTGATGAAAACAAATTCCTAAAAAGTTTTAAGTAGACTTGCATAATTCAGTAGGTGGATTCTGTAAAAATCACAATATGTCGCATACTTAAGGTATCCTTAAGGTTTAGTGATCGTAACGATCACGATGATCGTAACTATCACGATCATTTCAGATAAAGTTTTTACCATACTATATTTTGACGATTGATGCATCATGTGACATGTCATCATCATCATCATTAGCAACCCATCAACGGCTCACTACTGAGCGCAGGTCTCCTCTCAGAGAAGGGTTATAGGCCATCATAATCCACGACGCTAGCCCAATGCGAATTGGTGGACTTCACACACCTTCGAGAACATTATGAAGAACTCTCAGATGTGCAGGTTTCCTCACGATGTTTTCCTTCACCGTTGAAGTAAGTGAGAGTGGGTGTGCGCTCGTTAACAGTAAACAGATTTGATTTTTACAGTAGTAGATCAAGTTTCAATTATCCGAAAAAAAACACGCAAGAATTACATCATACTGCCAAGGGAAGTGTTTGGGCAAAAACATAAAATGATGAAATTTGTTCGATAATAAAAAATCGCGAAGTTAGGTCTAATTTTTAACCAATATTCATTTATTTTCAATGTGTTGCATATTACAGAGCCAAAATTTTTACATTAAATTCCGATTGTTATTATCAAGAGAGTAGCCTAGCGAATTGAAAAGAAAATGAATATTTTACGAGTTACAAAGTATTTTGGCGCTTACCACACTCCTATTCCGCGCAAAACGCTTTCTTTTGTCGCGCCTCACATGAGGTTGTGGCTATGTTTTATCTCATCGCGAAATCTGATTTTTTTTTGGGGTTACACGCGCTCTTAATTGCTTAAACGCACTTGACTCCAAAAAATCAGAGGTCCCGGGATCGAACCTGCGACCCCCCGATGTACCATCATCATCGATGTATTGCGATGCATCATGTACTAGTAAGTAATAAGTATATATAACTGCGACATATAGTACACACATTAAAACATATAATATGTTATTCATTACCTTAACCCACCTAATGTGTGTGCCACAAAATGCTTCTGGAATTGTTAGTTTTAACCTTAGTTACTTTTAAATTACCTATATATAACTATTTAATTTTATATTACCCCCAATTTATCTATGTATCAACTGTTAACCGAAACACATGTTAAGAGGAGTGTCTAGTGACGAAACGCGACGCGAGTAGGTATTTTCCAAAATGCTATCTGTTTCACAACGCTTCGCTGCCCGACCCGCATCGTGCGATAGAGAGAGTTGCAAGTCCAGGAGTTATTTGCCTAAATTTTATTCTTGAAATATTGTTTCGGGTCATAACGTTTTTACCCCCCTAAAAGTTTACAAAATTAGACAATTTTGGTCTCATTAGATTCAGTACACCTTAATCTAGGCTCGTACGTTTCATTTTTTTTGTATTTCAGTTTAGTTAAATTTAAAAAAATAAAATTAGTCGAGGTAGTTTTTTAGTCAAAAATATGGATATTTAGTCACTAATAACTTTTAAAATAAGCAATATTTCTTTAAAATTAAAACGTACGGGCATAGTTTTTCATTGTATCTGCAACATTTCAAAAAATTATGAACATTGGACAACATTTACGGGTAGCAAAACGTTATCGCTTTTTGAAGCTTTTTGTATGAAAATTTTCAACTAGACAATCCTCTTAATATCTGTATTTATTCATTTATTTCTTTTTCTTATTACTTATCTTGTATAACAGCTGTCTCGTGGTTGGCTCGCGATTTCATTTGAGGCTATGCCTGAAAATCAGCGCTCAGCATTTTAATGTTGCAGCATTATGCTGAGCTTTAACATTTAGGAACAATTTATTATTAAATTATTAAGTCATTAAGTTTTTGTCTGTATATCATTATTCTTAAAGACCTTTTTGTTAAAAGCTGAATAAATGTTTATTTATTTATTTAATTGCCCTCTGTTAAATGGGACATCTACTGGGAGTTGGGACTGTACTACAATTATTGTAGAACTAAAACCTTGAGTTGGACATGTAAACTGGGCTACTTCGCAGTAACTTCACTTTACAAAACAAGGTTAAAATCATAACCAAGTTAATTTCCTAACTATATTTAGTACTGCTTACCTATTGCTTCATAATTCTGAGTCAGAAAATACAACGCCCTGGCGTTTCTGTTTTGAATATTTATACAATAGGTAGGGATCTCTTACCTAATATCTAAATTGCATTAAAGGTTTATCGAAATCGATTACTTTGCCAAATTGCCACTAATAAACCTTTTGGATGAGAACAAAGTCCACAAAATAAAAAAATGCGCGAGTGTCGTAGAAAACTCGGTTGGAACGAAGTTCTTTTTAATAATAAAAAATAATTAAAATAAAAAATATTACTAATCTGAAGTCAGGATTCGAACCCCCGCCCCGCCCCGAACCGATAGTTTTACTGCTTCGTTTAGCCGCTACGCCACCAAAGCTATGACGGAACGTGTGTAATAAACGACACACAAAGGTCGTGACGGAAAAATTCTTACACTTTTTTTTCGCCTAGCCCCCATTCGCCAAGTCCGTAGGTACCGTCCAATAAAGAACTTGGTTCCAATAAAATACTTACTAAAATCTTCAAAATTTTTTCGTCAGTCACAGCTATAAAATAATAATACAAAATAATAATAAACCTTCTTTCTGGGAATTATTTTTGCAATTTTTGACAGTGACCACCCGTTTTGTATTAAAAAAAACCGACCTTCTAATGTTGCAGGTACTACTTATTTAAGCTTCTTGCCTTCTACTAATATTTTCGGTAAACCTTCATTCCACCACCTTCAAACGTGCTACTTATGTAATACGTAATCTGGATTATGAATTACTAGATGATGCCCGCGACTTTGTCTGCGTGGGTTAAGGTTTTTTAATTCCCGTGGGAACTCTGCAATTTTCCGGGATAAAAAGCCTATATGTAGCCTTTGTTTTAATCCTGGGTATGAGCTATCTCCATTCCAAATTTCAGCCAAATCGGTTCAGTCGTTGTGGAGTTATAGAGTAACAAACATCCATCCATCCATCCATTCATATATCCTCACAAACTTTCGCATTTATAATATTAGTAGGATTTGTAGTAGGATCATAAAACCTAAAGCGGAGTTAAGTGTTAAAGGTACAAGATAACATACTAGCACAGTATAAGGAGATACTAGGTACCTAGCTAAAAAAAGTAACTTCGGGGGGAAAATAGATAATAAGTACCTACTCGTAGATATTATGGTGCTCACCAATCTTATGGCACCCCGCACACAGTCAATATTATTGTCAATATTTACGAATATTGACAATATTATTGACTGTGTGCGGGGTTTCATCAATATTATTGTCGAAGTCCGGAAATTTCGTCAATATCGGGGGGAGGCAGGGATATTGACAAAAATATTGACAGTGTGCGGGCGCGCGTCAATATTTTAGTTGAAAAAAGATTTCAAGGCAGGAGGACGTGCGCTCGCAACCAAACATGGAGGACATCCCCAGTGCTACAAGCAATGAAAAAGAATATTTAATAGAATTTATTAGAATGTGGGAGACGTAACGATTTTCGCATCAGTATATCTTGTTTTTTTAAGTAAGGGGTTACTAAAGATAGTATTTTTTTAAAGCTACTACTTTTAAAATCATCTTTTTCTGTACTTCGAAGTTCTTTTATTAGATTTAAATGATTTAATTCCACTTTTCCACTTTGTCATCCATATAAAAGGCATCGTTTCTTTCTTTTTTAGGGTTCCGTACCAAAATGGTAAAAATGGAACCCTTATGGTGAGACTTTCTCCGTCCGTCCGTCCGTCCGTCCGTCTGTCACAGTCGATTATTTCAGTAACTATTAAAGCTATGGACATGAAATTGGGCATTGTATATAATAATATATAATATAAAATATATAATATATTGGGCATTGTATATAATAATATATAATTTAAAATAATGTATAATAGTGGCCCAACATCATTGGATTAAAGAAAAATCGAAAATTATTTTTAGGGTTCCGTACCCAAAGGGTACCAACGGAACCCTATTACTAAGCCTACGCTGTCCGTCCGTCCGTCTGTCAGCGGGCTGTATCTCGTAAACCGTAATAGATAGACAGATGAAATTTACTATTGCCGCTATAACAACAAATAATGAAAATTAAATTAAATTAAAAAAATTAAATTATTATATTTCCATGTACCCATGGAAATATAATAATTTAATTTTTTTAAACGGAACCCTAAAAGAGCGAGGCCCAACTCGCACTTGGCCAATTTTGGTTTTATTAAAAATCGGCCAAGTGCGAGTCGGGCCTCGCTCTTTTAGGGTTCCGTTAAAAAAATTAAATTAAAAAATTTCCATCTACCCACCTACCCATTTTAATTTAATTTTTTTAATTAAATTTAATTTTTATTATTTGTTGTTATAGCGGCAATAGAAACACATAATATGTGAAAATTTCATCTGTCTATCTATTACGGTTTACGAGATATAGCCCTCTGACAGACGGACGGACGGACGGACGGACGGACGGACGGACGGACGGACAGCGTAGGCTTAGTAATAGGGTCCCGTTGGTACCCTTTGGGTACGGAACCCTAAAAATTTTCAATTTTGGTTTTATTATTTTGGTTTGGTTGGTTTTATTAAAAAAGGGGGAAAATCGGGGGTCAATAGAGGTTTATGTATATTTTACAGGAAAAATAAAAGCAACGCGAAAATTATTTTAGTTTGATTAAAAAAGGGGGAAAATCGGGGGTTTGAAATTTCAAAGTAAGATAACTATACCGAGTGGGGTATCATATGAAAGGCCTTTACTTGTGCATTTCAAAACAGTTTTTTATTTATTTCTATATATAATAGTTTTTGATAGATCGGCCAAAATGTCGAAAAAATACCGTTACCCCCTTATCTCCGAAGTTTACCAATCGAAAAATCTGAAATAATTATGGTCAATAGAGGTTTATGTATATTTTACAGGAAAAATAAAATCAATGCGAAAATTTTTTTGTCATCCAGTATTTAAGCCATCGTTTCTTTCTTTTTTTATTCAATAAAGTTAATGCAATAACCAATGCAATGGTTTTTTTCTTTGTATCCATTTTAGCACACGTGCATGCAAATCAAGCTTCTACGCCTTACTGAATCACTTTTTGTTAGAAATATTGACAATATTATTTGCGTAGTGTGCGGGGTCTAAATATTGACGAAAATATTGTCAATATTTTCGTCAATATTTTCGTCAATATTATTGACTGTGTGCGGGCTGCTTATCGAATGCTCTCAATCACACGGCGAGGTCCAACGTCCATTAAACAAGATTGAACTTGCGCACGGTAAAGTATTCCATATAATTTTTGTGAAATGCAAAGAATGCATGATTCAATCAATGCATTCAAAAAGATTGATGCGGTCTGCGGACTGTTCTTATCTACCAATGTGACAATCTATATTGTCTTAATTTATATTTACTACCGTAAGAAGGGGTCTACTTCATAAGTATATTACGTCTATGGTACCTACTAGGTACCTATCTTGTGAAATTGTTCAAAAATGAAGCAACAATGTATAATAATAATAATAGAATGACCGAGCAGTTCCTTCAGACCTTCTATTTCTTAAGGAAAACGCGTCACTCGATCAGATATAATCAAGATATCAATTAACAAAACAACTTTTACGATACCTACTCGTACAATAAAATAAGGGCCTTTTCACAATACTACAGTGCGAGTTGCGACGTCAGTGTCACATCGTAAAATTCTTCGACATCGCACAACCACAACGCATCGTGGACGTTGCGTTGCCACTTGCCGCAACGTTCGTCGCAGGACCTGCTAATCGGTGTCCATATTACATCGAACAATTTAATAAATAAATAACAATTAGGTACTTCAAAACCTGATACACTCATTTTAAGGCGTCTATTTTCAACCCCTCGTATTTTCTAGTGAAGTAATTTCCATCCTCAATAATAGTAGATAGAAATGAATGCACCCAGTACCTACCGTCTTCTGTTTTTTCTGGATACCGAATCTTAGCTCTAACTACGGATCAGATAACAGAAGTAGCACAATTTTAGTTGTATCCATGTCTGACTAGAACTGATGGTTAACATCTTGTGACTTGTCCTATGATACCCAGATACGACAAAAATTTTGCGGTGCGAAACCTCATCGCATTCACGTGCGACGTCGTTCTTACAATGCGACCTCTTACCGCAAGTACCTAAGTAAGAAGCAGTGATAGCCTAGCCTAGTGGTTAGGACTGTGGTCTCCTATTCGGGGGGTTGCAGGTTCGATCCCGGGACGCACCACTGACTTTTCGGAGTCAAGTGCGTTTAATCAATTATATATCACTTGCCTCAACGGTGAAGGAAAACATCGTGAGGAAACCTGCACATCTGAGTTCTTCATAATGTTCTCGAAGATGTGTGAAGTCCGCCAATTCGCATTGGGCCAGCGTGGTGGACTATGGCCTATAACCCTTCTCTGAAAGGCTCTTCTCTGGCTCAGTAGTGAGCCGTTGATGGGTTGTTATTGATGACCGCAAGTAATGTGGAAGGGCCCTTTATGGGCGAATGGATGGGAATTGATTTCCATCGCTCATTATTCATAATAGTTAGAAATGGATGCACCCAGCAGGTACATTCTTTTCTGTTTTTCTTGATCCGTCTTAATGCAAGCAGAAGTAGGACACGAGTAGTGCAGTCCATGCCCCACTAGAAAGTAGAAACTAAACTAATGGTAATAAAATAAACTTCGACAAAGCGGCGATGTTGCGCCGTTATTGCGATGCGATTTCTTGCAAGTATTGGGCAAAGACCCTAGTCACTTACCAGACGAATCGGAATAGAAGTTCAAATATACTCGGAAATACGAGATCATCCGAGGCGGCCAGCCATTTACGCCCCAGGAGCCGGAGCGCCGGCATCCTGAAACAAAAGAAAATGCACTGTATTACATGCTATTACAGTAAAAATTATCATAACGGTGACAAATAAAAGCTAGATAAACGGTAGATCGCTCGTTTTACTACGGAAATTCCAGTTTCGTTGTGTAAGAGCAAACAGCTCATTTTGCGTAAGTCCGTTCAAGGAGGCAGGTAATTTGCGCAAATAAGTAGATAGCTACTGGGTTTATTGAGACTTGGGACAAAGTGGCTCTTCCCATCCACTTTATTTTGATCTATCGTGGCTTACCCTTAGTCCTTAACCTTACTAATACATAATATCATTATTATAAATGCGAAAATGTGCTGGTTTGTCCTTGAATCACGCAGCAACGAAGCAACTGATCGACGTGATGATATTTTTGCATGAATATAGTCAACTATATTCTATTGGACTTTGAGGGTTCCCGCGAGTTTATTGTTTTGAGTGTGAGTCGAGTGTAGTCTCACTCGACTCACACTTAAAATCTACTTTTACTATGTTTTCTTGTGTTTGTTATAGTAATTGAGGGCCAATGAAATGCTTAGATTTACAAGTAGTTACCTAATTGTATTTTTAATCTTCCAAGCAAACTCCCTCTTTGGTCTAGTGGTTAGCTTGTTCGACTGCGGATTACGAGGTCCCGGGTTCAATTCCCGGGTCGAGCCGTTAAAAAAAATGTACTTATTGGGTTTTTCTGCCAGAGAAATTCTCAGTACTAGCCCGGAGTCAGGAAGTTGGCGGTGTGTCACCCCCGTGTCTCGGAGAGCACGTAAAGCCGTCGGTCCTGCGCCTGATCTCTCCGGTCGTGTCGGACTTCCGTCCCATCGGACTATGAGAGTGAGGGAATAGAGAGTGCATCTGTGTTTGCGCACACACTTGTGCACTATAATATCTCCTGCGCAGATGGCTGATCTCTAAGGAGGTTGGCCGCCGTGATCGGATTCGGTCGGGAGGACATTATTAATCTTGCAAAATGAAAAAAAAAAATTTGGTTGATACAAAGTGGTGTATTTACGAGAATGTACAATTATTATTTATTGTTCATAATATTATCTTTGACATTTCCACCATTTTGTATTTACCTTTTTACTCTCTCTAGATTCTACAATTTGTATTTAAACAAAGAATCGATGGTAAGAATAACATTGGGCGCTTTTACAGTTGAAGAGGATAAGGTCAAGTGCTTTGATTCAAATGAAGAGCGATAACCGCTTATTGTTTTATCTCCGATCAATAAAATTTTGTTATTATGATTTAAACTATTTAGCAAGATGTTACCTATCCGTTATACAACTGTTTTTCCCTGACGCTAATGAGTAATGACTCATCAAAAAATTAAAAACCACTCCAGCGCGGCGTCACTTTGAACTGACAGCCTCAAGCATGTCAAAACACCTGTTAAAGGATGGTCTTTACTATACTAATATTGTAAATGCGAGTGTAAGTAATGTGTGTTTGTTTGTTAGTTTGTCCTTCAAACACGCTGCAGCTGAACTACGGATCGACGTGATGTTTTGCATGGGTAGAGTTGAAGGCCTGAAGAGTGACATAGGCTACTTTGTATCCCGGAAAATCAAAGAATTGGATTTCAAAAATTAAATCCATGCGAATGAAGTCGCAGGCATCAGCTAGTATCTGTACCTATATTATACAAACCACATCAAAGTCAGCCCATTAGTTTTACAGGAAAATATAATTCAGTACCTATCTATTCAAAATAATAAACATATACTTAATTCAGAATTGTGCGTTACTTTATAACATAAGTATACGTATACGCAATTACAAACATAAACAAATACATAATATCAGACCGCTAAAATCATAACATCAATTTTGGCTTTTCCGTAATCGGATAAAAAAGATGTAAGTACAATAATATCTTTTATTTTTTATTCGATGACAAGCTAGTCCTTGACTGCGATCTCACCTGATGGTAAGTGACGATGCAGTCTAAGATGGTAGCGGGCTAACTTGGAAGGGGTATGGCAGTGAACATTCAACCCCTAATTGGTTTCTACACGCCATCGTGCCGGAACGCTAAATCGCTTGGCACGTCTTTGACGGTAGGGTGGTAACTAGCCACGGCCAAAGCCTCCCACCAGACCAGACCAGAGACAATTCAGAATTTATAAATTCCCAAATTGACCCTGTGTAGTTAATATATAGAAGTGTTGATTGTATGGGTTGTGTAATGTTTAAAATTAAGTTGAAAGAAATTGTAAATGATTATTTAAATCATGCAATTAATTTAGTAAGTAAGTAAATAAAGCTATATGCATATAAGAATTTCAAACATCTATGTATATTGTAAACTTGTGATTTGTGTTCTGTTTTCAGTAATAAAAGGCTTTTTTAAATTGACCCTGGCCGGGAATCGAACCCGAGATGTCCCAGTTATAAGACAACAGCGCTCACCACTGAGCCAGGGAGGTCGGTCGTCAAAATCTTCCACCCAGTCACCACACATATAACCTATAAAGTCAAACGCATCTACATATTTTTACCATCTCTGTTCCGTCGTCCCCTTGTGTGATAAAAATATTATGTTGAAACAAATTGCTCTGGGATTAAAATGCAAATGAAGTGGCATTTTGACTTTTGAGTGACAAGCAGCTCGGAACAAATTGGTTCGGAAAAGTTATCCCCAGAGATGTCCTTGAAATTTAGTTTTCCGAAACGTACAGCTTTGGGATTGTCTAAAAATGATTGCAACCGTTGGGTAAATAAAGAAAAACGCAGTAACTTCAGCAATTGGGTATTTGACTGTTGTCAAAATGTTGATATTCATTATTTATAATCGAAACATATTTTAACATGTAAGAATAGCAATTGTAAAAACAGAAAATAAATCAGTCAAAAACAAATAAGTTTACCTATAAGCTGTTTTACTACGACTGTATCTGTCTCTTTCTAAAACGAAATTTTCTATGAAGTGTATTGAGCTTTTGAGTTGTGACGTCACACCTCAATAGCGCTCTCTTTGTCTAACAAGTAACTTTAAAGCTCTATATTTCCGAGACTAGTTGAGATATTTAAAAAAGTAAAATGGCATTGTGTTATTTTAAATAAATAAAAAAAATTCAGTCAAATACCCATAATAATATAATAGACATCTCTGAATTGCCGAAATTATGGCGTTCGTTCTTGCTGCATCAATGAATTTTAAGAATAGCTAGAGAGTTCTAGCCAATCAGAGGTGATTGCGATGGTCGCAACAATTTTTAGACAATCCCACAGATGGTTTGTACAACAAATTGACACGAAGTTAACGAGCTGAAAAAACTGTACTTTAACTTTTAATTTATATTTAAAACTAGCTGATGCCCGCGACTTCGTCCGCATGGATTTAGTTTTAAAAATCCCGCGGGAACTCTCATTATCCGAGATAAAAAGTAGCTCTCCCGGTCTGAGGAACCACTACTACATCCATTACTATACCCATGCAAAAAATCGCATCAATCCGCTGTTCTGTTGCGACGTGATTGAAGGACAAACCAACAAACAAACACACATTCGCATTTATAATATCAGTAATGCTTTATTATAACACTTTTTATAATTGTCAAATTTTTTACCATACTTAACCAAAGACAAAATTACGTTTAGCTGTCATTTACGTTTTGTTATTCCTCTGTCATTTGCGTTTTGTTATTCCATGTCAGATGCGTTTTTCTTATACCACCTTTTATAGTGACATGACGGAAACGCGGTCGAACGGGATAAAAAGTATCCTATGTCCGTCTCCTGGTTCTAAGCTACCTCTCCACCAATTTTCAGCTAAATCGGTTCATCCGTTCTTGAGTTATAAATAGTGTAACTAACACCACTTTCTTTTATATATATACTAGCTGATGCCCGCGACTTCGTCCGCATGGATTTAGTTTTTAAAAATCCCGCGGGAACTTTCATTATCCGAGATAGAAAGTACATCTCCCGGTCTGAGGAACCACTACTACATCCATTACTATACCCATGCAAAAAATCGCACCAATCCGCTGTTCTGTTGCGACGTGATTGAAGGACAAACCAACAAATAAACACACTTTCGCATATTTATAATATCAGTAATGCTTTATCATAACACTTTTTATAATTGTCAAATTTTTTACCATACTTAACCAAAGACAAAATTACGTTTAGCTGTCATTTACGTTTTGTTATTCCACTGTCATTTGCGTTTTGTTATTCCATGTCAGATGCGTTTTTGTTACACCACGTTTTATAGTGACTTGAGGGAAACGCGGTCGAACGGGATAAAAAGTATCCTATGTCCGTCTCCTGGGTCTAAGCTACCTCTTCACCAATTTTCAGCCAAATCGGTTCATCCGTTCTTGAGTTATAAATAGTGTAACTAACACCACTTTCTTTTATATATATAGATAGATATATAGATATATAGATTTTAGACCTAGACCTACTTACCTACTTTGTCGGATTGAAATATGGGTAATTAAGAATTCTAATCCATCACATCACCAACTAAATCGATCTTGTGTGGAATTATATTCAACATGAATTACTTTACTTATCGCATACTATTTTTATTGATTTTAATGTACTTACTTAAGAACGCGTAGAACACCAAAAAAAATCAGATTTCGCCCACGCGGTGCGATGAAATAAAACATAGCCGCAGCCCGCAACCTCATGTGAGGCGCGACAAAAGAAAGCGTTTTGCGCGGAATAGGAGTGTAGTAAGCGCCAAATACTTTGTAACTCGTAAAATATTCATTTTCTTTTCAATTCACTAGGCTACTCTCTTGATAATATCAATCGGAATTTAATGTAAAAATTTTGGCTCTGTAATATGCAACACAATGAAAATAAATGAATATTGGTTAAAATTAGACCTAACGTCGCGATTTTTTATTATCGAACAAATTTCATCATTTTATGTTTTTGCCCAAGCACGTCCCTTGGCAGTATGATGTAATTTTTGCGTGTTTTTTTCGGATAGTTGAAACTTGATCTACTACTGTAAAAATCAAATCTGTTTACTGTTAACGAACGTACACCCACTTTTAAGGAAAACACTAAGTAGTTTATGATATTATGACTGTACCAAATACCTATTTCACTTAGCTTTAAAAGCTAAAGTACGAGTTAGAACTAAGGCAGACCGATTTTTGTCGAAGACCGATTTTTTATCTGCGAATTTCCGCAGTCCGCTGGTTTGAACACGATGAAAAGTAGTGTCCAATTTGACACCGACTTCATACAGATCCCGAAACAAGCAGCGCTTCAAACCGTTTCAAAATTAGAAGTGGCAAGAGGAACCAAGTTCCAATATTAATTGTTAGAACGTGAGAGAAGTGGTTGAATTAAGTAATTTTCTGTTCTATGTTATAAATACACATACTTACTATAATGGGCAATCTTTGTTTCATATTTATACCTATAGGCTAAAAAGACAACGACGGCTTAAAAGACCTGTGTTCTATTTTCCACGACTTTAATCGAATTAAATAGTATCGGTCGACTGCAATGCCACTTAGCTCTCTTCTTTGACGAGCGTCGGCAGTGAATTTGTTGAATTTATTTTACCTACTTCGCTGTAAAAGCTTTCGTGTGAAAATAACAAATGTCATCAACAAAATGGTGCTAAAAGAATAGCGAGATAGCTTTCATCGGTATTGCAATAAGCAAACTTCCGATGCTACGTGTCACATTCTAAAATCCGCCTTAGGGTTGTCGCTCACTTATCAACCCAGCACCCGACTAGCACCGCCCGCGCCGCTTCGCTCGGCATTCACTCGTTATCGGCGGGCGGCCCTCGCGGTGGTGTCGACGCGGCCGGCGAGTTGGCGCCCTGTGGTCAACGGGTGGATATCGCGTGGCCAACGCCTCCTCGTCCTCTATCGAGTCACAAAATAGGTAGAGTGAACAACTTGCAGGCGCGGCGGCACGCGTACACTCGGTACTTGCACGTGGGCAACGCACGGCAAGCGAGCAAGCTGCTGGTGGTCACCGAGTTGTTCACTCGTCGTACGCGTATGAACAGCTTACGAATCCTATGAGACTACGGGATTGATAAGTTGAGTGCATATTATTTATGGCCCATAATATAAGAAATCTCAATCGAGGCGAGGCGCTGCTGGTCGGGTGCCGGGTTGATAAATGGGCGACGATCTTTATTCTCAAGTGTCCTACATTCTGTATCCAGTACACTGAACCCGGACGAATATTTTGGGAATCGGAATCTTATTCAGTCTTGTTTACACCCAACACCCAACATCCGACATACAATCTTGCTCGGTCAGTAGGACTGTGTGGAGTAAATAATTCGTTTAATTTTAAACAATTGCGCGAGTTTAGAATACACTCGCGCAATCAAGTTCCGGCTGATTCGCGAAATCTGCCTGGGATATTTATGCTGCCCAGGCAGATTTCGCGATGACATAAAAATAGTTTAAATAACTAGTTATGTGAATTTAATTTTAGCTTATGATTAAGAATAGTGCGCACCTAACAGCTGTAATTGAACAATAAACATTTTTTCACTCACACTGTGCTAATTAGCACTCTATTGAGCAATAGACAGGTAAGTAGGTATCTAATTTATTTTTGAGAGTTGTAGGTAGGTGTAATATTAATAACCTACATTTTTTACGGCCCCGCGCTATGCTGTACCTACCTACTACCACTTTTTTAAGGTTCAAAAATCACGTCAAAATCTATCAAAAATATACGTTACTTGGTTACGTTGATACGTTTTGCGAAGTTCCTCCTTCGCAAAATTTGTGCTTTTCGTGAGAGGATGAGGTATCCATCGCGAAGCAAGCTTTCTAACTTTAAGGTTTTCATACAGTATGGTGGAAACTGCCTGTGATCCAATCTGCAGTTCAGCCTGAATCTGCTGATGTATTCTTCCACAATAGCCTAACTAACCTAACTCTACCCTGATGACAATTCTCATGGGTTACTGCAGTTGTAGGTCGGCTGTTAGGTTCTCTCAACCACGTTTAAATTCACGAAACCAATAAGTAACTGTTACCTACTGACGCAGGAGCAAAATGCAGCTTGTAAATTTTTTTGAGATTCCTTGAATGTTAATGATGAATATAATCATAAAAAATCATAGCACGAAAAGCTTCCCGCGAGACGTCCATTGTTGCAAACAAAAGAGTGACAGATTTAGTTTGTAAAAAATATGTAAATAGCCCTGTGTGCTTCGTAGTCGGGTAAAAAAGAACTACACATAGGTGGCCAATGATTTTCAGCAGAGATTTGAATTGAAAAGAGACAATTTTTTTTGTATTGCGATTGGGCCCACTTCAAATTGTCACGTATATTTGTGAAACTTATGTTGATTTGTTTCTTATGATCTCGTTGATAGAATAGTAAAAGTATCTAAGCCACATCTAACCGGAATATTGAGATATCAACAGTCAAACTTGAACCTCACCTAATACCCTAATGCCCAATTTCACCAACATCCCATAAACAATCACATAGTTAGACAACCGCTAAGCTAAAAGGTCCCATAAACCAACCCATAACTAAAATTTGTTTTCACGAACGCAACAGACCCATAGCTAGCGGACCCATCCTTATGCGACAGTTTTTTTACGATGACAGTGTACCCAGTACCAGTATACCCAGTTGTAGTTCCCGGTTTTATAGGAAATGATTGATATAATACGTATTCATGTATTATTTTAATGAAGAACTTAATTCTTTCATATTTTGACTGATAGGTATTTTCATTTAGTGAATATTTTAATCTATACTAATATTATACAGAGGAAAGATTTTTTGTTTGTTTGTTTTTTTGATTGTAAATCCTTAAGAAAATTGCAATAGTGTAACCCATAGTAGGAAAATTTTGCCAATAAAATGCATTATTTGGCGTGTGCTGAGATAACTATTGATGGTACATAAAAATGATGTAGGCTGCATGATTAAATTACTCATTATTCTCTACAAAAATGTCCCCGTGGGAATATATCTAACTATCATATTATTTAAGTCACAGTAGTAGATTTTGTATCCTAAAATTTAATTTGATCGCCTTTATTATCACAGTATTCTTCCTTACTAATACACATTATAAATGCGAAAGTGTGTTTGTTTGTTGGTTTGTCCGTCAATCACGCTGCAACATAGTTACGGATTGACGTGATTTTTTGGATAGGTATAGTTGAGAACCTGGAGGGTGACGTAGGCATCCCGAAAAATCAAAGAGTTCCCGCGGGATTAATCCACGCGGACGAAGTCGCGGGCATCAGCTAGTAAAAATATATTTTAGTCTATGTTTTACAAGTTTGGTATTGGTATGGGGAATGGTTCCTAAAAATATAAACAAGTTCCTAGGTAAAGTGAATCACAAACTCTAGAAATTAAAATAGTTGGTACCTACCTACTTAAGTAGATATACCTGGGGTATCTACTTACCCAGGTAGGTAAGTTAGCACCAAACAGGTACCTACGGCCTACCTACCTATACATGCTCATTTTCCATTCAAGTTATTGTTAGGAGAGCAAAAGTAAGTAACCTTTTATGCTTTTACCTTTATTTCGTAGCTAGGTATAACATCTAGGTAGGTACCCAATAAGTAAAAAGGTATGGTAACCACAAAAAAAAATGATAATTTCCTATGTAAATAAGTAGGTACTCACCTTTTATCAGGAAATTCCAAAAATTTTTTTCCAACAAATTAATTACCTACTGTTGATTTAGATAACCTATAATATCTTCGGCAAAAATCTATTTCATCGAAATCGTTGAAATAATTATGTCGTTTTCAATATACATATTTTAGGTCTTCGACTACGATTTATATCAAATATAGTATCAGTCGTGTCTAAATTATCAAAAAAATCAAATAGATCACGGTCCATTTTGTCCTCTAGAAGTCGCTTTTACTTATGTGAAGGTTTATGGGACCAATGATCCATCTCATAAAATTATGGGATCGTTTAGGCGCTAACGGACCCTTTAAAAATGGTGAAACGGAAACTATCCCCTAACTGGCCGCTAAATATGCTAAGGGGTCCCATAAATCTTATGGGTCGTTGGTGAAAGTGGGCATAACTCACTTACGACTTACTCGTGTGCTTACGACTGACGGAACTGAAGAACTAGGTAGGTATAAAAACCAAAACATCACCTCTTTTTGATGATTTCACTATTCCGGTTAGATTTTTCTATGACATTAATTCCGTTTACTATGATAAATCGGTTAATTTTTTTTAAATATGATATGATTAATAAATGCTACCATTTCAAGTGGGCCTAAAAAAAATTATCTCCTTTGCCATCAATTCAAAATAGTTTATAGAAAAAAGAGATCGTGTTTATTCTGTAGCTAACAATTTTCGGAACAACCTAGTAAGGTTAGTAAATAGTTTAGCTCTTTTAAACTAAATACAATATAACACAAAGAGCACACAAATACTGGGTCGGACTGTAAATTTCCATTTCCTTGCTTATTTCTACAGACAATAGGATATTTTAGTCATTGTTTACAGCCTCAAAAAATTGTATAAAAGTCCCTAAGAAGGTCGGAAGAATGTTCACCGATTACCTACTCGAACACGCCTGAACCGATTTGGATATTTTTTTGTTTCAAAGGTATACTTCCTATTTAAATTTTATCGCAATTGGTCGAACGGTTTTTAAAAAAATTATATACTTTGAGTGGCGCGGGCGTTTGAAGCGGTTTTTTAATAAAAATCATTTTCAATCAATTATTCACTGTGTGAAGAGTGGGGCTGTGACTTCCCGTGAGAATGACAGGGACTATGGAAATGGTGCAGCTATTGTTAATGGCTATTCGAAGCAAAACATTATATGTATTAATATACATATAAGCAGTGATAGCCAAGTGGTTAGGAATGTGGTCTCCTGTTTGGGGGGTTGCTAGTTCGATCCCGGGTACGTCTGACTGTTCGGAGTTATGTGCGTTTAAGCAATTATACATATATCACTTGCTTCAACGGTGAAGGAAAACATCGTGAGGAAAGTTCTCTATAATGTTCTCGAAGGTGTGTGAAGTCCGCCAATTCGCATTGGGCCAGCGACTTCTCGGAGAGGCTGCACTATAGTGACCAGTGAGCCGTTGACAGGTTGTTAATGATGATGATGCTGAATATACTTACAATATATAATCTTATATATATAAAAGAAAGTGGTGTTAGTTACACTATTTATAACTCAAGAATGGATGAGCCGATTTGGCTAAAAATTGGTGGAGAGGTAGCTTAGAGCCAGGAGACGGACATAGGATACTTTTTATCCTGTTCGACCGCGTTTCCGTCAAGTCACTATAAAACGTGGTATAACAAAAACGCATCTGACATGGAATAACAAAACGTAAATGACAGCTAAACGTAATTTTGTCTTTGGTTAAGTATGGTAAAAAATTTGACAATTATAAAAAGTGTTATAATAAAGCATTACTGATATTATAAATGCGAAAGTGTGTTTGTTTGTTGGTTTGTCCTTCAATCACGTCGCAACAGATCAGCGGATTGATACGACTTTTGGCATGGGTATAGTAATGGATTTAGTAGTGGTTCCTCAGACCGGGAGAGCTACTTTTTATCTCGGATAATGAAAAGTCCCCGCGGGATTTTTAAAAACTAAATCCATGCGGACGAAGTCGCGGGCATCAGCTAGTATTCTATAGAAGCCATAACACACGTAGGAAATTTTGTTGAAAATTAAAATATTTATAAATGTGTATTATTATCACGATTTTGTGTGAATTTTCTAGATTCCTCAAACATTTAAAGTTTGCTAGGAATGTAGTCTCGGGGTTAAAAGGTTGGAATTTGAAACTCTGACCTTTCGGATTTCAGCTCGGCTAGGTATGGAATGGAATAAGTTGTAACATTTGTCTTAGGTTTATTAGAGTTTAGAGCTCTACAGTTTGCAAACTCCGGAAAGCTTTTAAAAGCACTCCGGCTGAAACGGTTATCGATTCTACATAAAGCAGCAGTGGGCTGAATAGACAACACTGAGTGCGTAGCGAGCTCGGAGTTAACAATTAACATCCCGCGCCATTCGATAATTAATTTACCTATGTACTAGAACGTGTCTCGATAAAAAACGTTTGGCATTTACTACTCAATTAACTCTACAAATAAATAAAATTGAAGTGTATCTATGTATTCGAAATAACAACTGCCTCTTCTTAAAATCATAATGTTATTATTATTTATGCGGTTGATAGCGTAGTAGGTACAGTAGTCGTAGCGATTGTGATGACGGCTTCCTTTTCGATGGTACGGGGATCGATCCTAAGCACGTGTTAGTAAAATTGGATATTATATGGGCCTAAAAATCTTGACTAAGTAATCCTACTAATATTATAAAGGCGAAAGTTTGTGTGTATGTTTGTTCCTCTTTCACGCAAAAACTACTGGATGGATTTGGCTGAAATTTGGAATGGAGATAGATTATACCCTGGAATAACACATAGGCTACAAATTATCCCGGAAAAATCCAAGGTTCCCGCGGGATTTTGAAAAAATACCGATCGATGGCGCTGATTGTACTTAAATCACGCTTACATTATCCGCAGCATCGAGAATAAGTAAAAAATTCCAATTCAACAATCAAGTAGGATAAACACAGTTATTGAAGTTTTTCATTAGCAATAGAAAATTTCTTAGGGATTAGGGATGGATTACGAAATAAATAATACATCCTACTATCCTACTTCCTACTAATATTATAAAGGCGAAAGTTTGTGTGTATGTTTGTTCCTCTTTCACGCAAAAACTACTGGATGGATTTAGCTGAAATTTGGAATGGAGATAGATTATACCCTGGAATAACACATAGGCTACAAATTATCCCGGAAAAATCCAAGGTTCCCGCGGGATTTTGAAAAACCACCGATAGATGGCGCTAATTGTACTTAAATCACGCTTACATTATCCGCAGCATCGAGAATAAGTAAAAAATTCCAATTCAGCAATCAAGTAGGATAAACACAGTTATTGAAGTTTTTCATTAGCAATAGAAAATTTCTTAGGGATTAGGGATGGATTACGAAATAAATAATACATCCTACTATCCTACTAATATTATAAAGGCGAAAGTTTGTGTGTATGTTTGTTCCTCTTTCACGCAAAAACTACTGGATGTATGTATGTATGTATGTATGTATGTATGTAGGTATGTATGTATGTATGTGTGTATGTATGTATGCATGCATGTATGCAAACATACATACACACATACATACATACCTACTACTACTGTATGTGTGTATATACTGTATGTGTGTATGTTTGTATGCATGCTTGCATGCATGCATGCATGTATTTATGTATGTTTGTATCCTCCTCCTACTAACAATAAATACATTAACTATATCCTATCCTACTAATTATTACTCATATTATCCCACTAATATTATTAATGTGAAAGTTTGTGAGAATGGATGTATACGGATGTATGTTTGTATAGATGTCGTATACGGATGGATGGATGTATGTTCTCTGAGATAGGGGTTGAACTATTTTGACTTTTATACTCATTAACTTCGTTAAATTTGAATTAATTTTTATTATTACTTTAACCGACTTCAAAAAAGGAGGAGGATCTCAATTCAACGGAAACTTTTTTTAAGTATGTTCACCGATTACTCGAAGACGCCTGAACCGATTTGGAAAATTCTTTTTTGTTTCAAAGGGTATACTTCCCAGCTGGTCCCATTTAAATTTTATAAAAATCAGTCGAGCGTTTTTTAAAAAATCTACAATAAATTATATACTTTGTAGTGGCGCGGGCGTTTAAATGTATGCTCCCGGGACAAAAAGTAGCCTGTGTTATTTTCCAGGTCCTCAACTTTACCTGTTTAAAAAAATCGGCCAAGTGCGAGTCGATCATAGCTCTTTTAGGGTTCCGTTAAAAAAAAAAATTTTAATTTTATTTTTTTAATTAAATTTAATTTTTATTATTTGTTGTTATAGCGGCAATAGAAATACAAAATATGTGAAAATTTCAACTGTCTATCTATTACGGTTTACGAGATACAGGCCGCTGACAGACGGACGGACGGACAGCGGAGGCTTAGTAATAGGGTCCCGTTGGCACCCTTTGGGTACGAAACCCTAAAAACCACGTTGACTATAAATGCACTTACACTTTATATGGTGAAATATTATAACTGTGAAAGTGCGTTGGTTTGTCCTTCAATCACGCCCCAACAGAGCTACGGATCGACGTGATTTTTTGCAGTGTACCTATAGTTGAGGACCTGGAGAGTGACAGGCTACTTTTTATCCCGCAAAGTCAGAGTTCCCAAGGCATTTTAAAGGCTAAGTTCACGCAGACGAAGTCGCGGGCATCAGCTAGTGTTATTAATAATATCTTTAGTTGCCCTTTTCAATAAAATTAGTTTCAGATATCAGATAAGCAATAATTCTTAGAAATTGTCTGCAAATCCGCACTTGGCCAGCGTGGTGGACTATGGCCTAAACACTTTTCATTCGAGAGGAGACCTGTGCCCACTGCCCAGTAACAGTATACAAAGTGACAAAGGTATTTGTCAACGAACTATACTTGCATGCTGAGGAAGTCCTCCTTTTTTAGTAGTCGATTTAAAATAAAATACACACATCAAAAGTGTCTAGGGATCAAGCATTTTTATGCGGATTTCTTGAGATTGACATGTGGCTTTGTAATAAATTTATGATTTTATAAATTTATATGGATCCTTTTTGGTGCATTTCATAATTTGAATCAGGAACTGTCAATCAAATTCGAGTAAAAGATGAAAATCAGCTGTCAATATTTTCCCTATAAAAACATACAACGCATTGAAGACATTATTAGTGCTACTGTTTCCCTACTACTGATCAAAACCAACGTTATTATGGAGCGGCGACGTCATTTAAGCAGGGAAGAAATGCTCAGAGCCGTGGGAATGATAGAAGCTGGTTCCCGGCAACGTACTGTTTAGCTCTGAATACAAGTCAGAGTGTTATCAGTCGACTTTGGACACGTTACCGAAGCACTGGTACCGTGGCTGAGCGCCATGGAGGACGGTATCGCTGCACCACACGGAGACAAGACCGATACATTCAAATCTTAACTCGAAGAGCTCCAACAATAACCGCCATGATGTTAGCCGTGAGGCTTCATCACTCTTCAGGGAACTTAATTAGCGACCAAACAGTCAGAAACCGCTTGCATGAAGTGAACCTTCATTCCCGAAGACCGCTACGGGTACCACCTATAGCAATGCACAATCGTAGGATTCGATATCAATGGGCTCTTGAACACAGAAATTGGGCAGAAGAACAATGGCGTTTCGTGTGCTTTTCTGATGAGTCTCGTTTTGGTATGAGACCGGATACAAGACGTATACGACACTGGAGAACCCCTGGACGCCAACAGCGATTAAAATCCTGCCAGGAAGTCCATCCTTATAGTGGTGGAACCATCATGGTATGGGCGGGTATTTGGATCGGCGGAAGAACTGAGTTGATTTGGATCAGAGGCAACCTCAACGCTCAAATTTATGCTGAGACGATTGTATCAGACGTCATCGTTCCTCTACAAGTGCAAATCGGTCCCTTATTTCAGTTAATGCATGATAATGCACGACCGCACACCGCAAGAGTTGTAAGACAGACTCTCGCCGCAGCTAACATCAATGTCCTGCCCTGGCCTGCTCAGTCGCCAGACTTGAACCCGATTGAGCATGCATGGGATATGCTACAGAGAAGAGCTCTGCCGAATATGGAGGGTATCCAGTGGCAAGAAGACCTTTTTTTGTTGTTGCAACGAACATGGGCGGCCATTCCACAGCGTGATTTGGATGAACTCATTTTGAGTATGCCAAACCGATGTTCTTGTGTTGTTAGTGTTCGCGGTAGAAACACGGATTATTAATTGTTTAAGTTACCCAATAAAATTTTAAAGAAAACTGTTATTTCAGTCTTTTTTTCGAACTTTAATGTTAGTGGTTCAAATGTCAAAAATCCCTTTATTAGGAAAATGGCAAATTTCTTTATTAATGCAAAGGTGACTTGGTTTATCGTTACTGTGACAAACGAAAACACTTTATTTGATGAATCCTTAAAGAAAATTTTAATTAATATCAATCAGGAGAAAAGTTATTGCAAAAATATATGTTGATCCCTAGACACTTTTGATGTGTGTACATTTGCGGCAGTTGGAACAGAATTTTCTAACAAAGTTCCGCCGTAAAAACAACCAATGAATATGTGCATTCCATGTAATTATTTTCTGGTACTGGTAATGATAATTACGTTTTCGATGGTTATTTTAATGAATTATGACGCCCTTTCACAGCAC
Source organism: Oeneis ivallda (assembly GCA_029955525.1). Taxonomy (NCBI): domain Eukaryota; kingdom Metazoa; phylum Arthropoda; class Insecta; order Lepidoptera; family Nymphalidae; genus Oeneis; species Oeneis ivallda. The sequence continues at coordinate 17,813,808 of JARPMR010000006.1, read as the reverse complement.
GGTATGTAATTTTTATAATTTTCTGCGAGCTCGTCGTACTAAAGCGACGATAGAGTAGGCGGCATTTCAAAGCTTACTAAATATGGTATCAAACTCTAATGCTTAGAAGCGCAACAGTCAACGCGGTGATTACATCGACTATTGGCTTCTACGTTAGAGTTCGATCATTCATGCCTATTCAATATCGCATCATAAAAACTTAGAACAATACCTACAGCTGAAGTGGAAGCTCTTTCGGATTTAGCTGTAGCTATTTATCAATATTGTCTGCTACAGTCAGATCAAGGCTTAATATCGACCTTCGTATATGAATTGGTTTGCTTAGCATATTTTGCGATGCATACGATATTGCTTTTACGGTTGTTCTAAAAAGGGAACGGGTTCCAATTTTCTTTTCGCGCGAGAACGCTATAGTCAATTTAGGGAGGGCAGACTGGTTACTTTTAGCGGTAGCGATCGGCGTTTTTATGGCTTTTAGCGTTATTGCGACTGCATCGCGTTTCAGCGATTCTTGATTGCAGAAACGCTAAATCGCGCGAATTGGCGATTTTGTGATCAAAAATCGCTCATCTTTATTTAGAGCTGCAGTGTTCAAATTCAAATTGCCAGAATGATCTGGAGACCATCTTCAATAAAAAAGGCACGTTAAGAAGGAGATGCGTTAAAACACTTCTTCATTGACTAAGCAAAATAGAATAGAATAGAAAAAAAAAATTGACGAAAATTTTCCCTTCCTCTAGTTTTAATAGTAAACATTTCAACCGCAACTTTTTGTTTGATGTTTACCTTTGCTCATAGTTAGTTACGTTTCGGCAATGGAAATAAAACGAGTAAGTAGTTCCTCTAAAATAAACGAAAATGAAACCTAAAATAGCTTTAAACATAGACCGTACTCGTTCGACATTCAAAACTTTTTAAATAAGGAATCCAAGCCAGCCATTTTTTATTTAAATAGGTACCTACTTTTTTATAACATAATTCAATGAATCGCTTCTCAAATTATGAGCGGAATATTCAAAATATTGCACCATTGGTCAGAACTTAGGAGTTAAAAAGAAATATAAAGCCAAAAAACATGGAAATTGGAAACAACATACAGTTGTCATACAGCTAATCACAATCATAATCACCATAAACATAGTATTCCTACCTACTTAGCCAAAATGACCGCGGTATTCGTCCAGATCGAATGACAGTTTTAAATAATTTTTTTCACGATTGATTATTATTTTAAGCTATTGCATAGCTTTTATCGCGGGCTTTGAACAAGGACAAACAGTTTGAGCGCGGCGACCGAATCAAGAAATTCCGTGACGAAAATAAACCTAACACCGTCGTTCAGTAAGCGTTCAACATTTTAGAGGGTCACAAGTAGCTCTGTTTGGCGCAGTGGGCGAGCGGCCGCTTTATGTATGATGTCGCAGGTTCGAATCTCACTCGCGAAGTAGTGACTGCGCTTTTCTTGTTTGTTTGTTTTTTAATTTTTTTTTGCATCATTTTTACTATGCAAAAAAAATATTGCATAAATATTATAATTGCATAAGTTGATAAAAAATGCTATGCAATAGTTTTACCGCGGCAGTCCCCGAGTGCCACTTAATTTTTTTAACAAATACAATTATTCACGACATATATGGATAGTGGGTACACTCGCTCAGTAGGTATAAAATACGTGGAGGGGCAGCATAACGACTTCATTTTTCTTAACCCTCGATTTCACTCTCCACCTAATTTGTGTTGTTTGTATGAAACACCAATAAAGTATGTTCTATTAAGTAAATATTGTTTGTTATTTGGCGTCTGTTATTCCTTCAGCTAACTACGCATGTATGTGTATTGTGTATGTAGCAACCACAGAACACAGTCATAACAATCACACCCACTGGCACTGATCGAAGGATAAAATTACATGCGCAGTAGCGAATTAAACCTAATGAGTGTTTCAGTTCTTGTTTTCAATTATCTTTACTTGTACCTAGTATACCTAAATGCGAAAGTGTGTTTGTTTGTCGGTATGCCCATAAATGCAAGCAGTGATAGCCTAGTGGTTAGGACTGTGGTCTCCTATTCGGGGGGTCGCAGGTTCGATCCCGGGTGATACGAAGATCAACTTTGTGGCACACACATTAGGTGGGTTAAGGTATAATGAATAACATATTATATGTTTTAATGTGAGTACTATGTCGCAGTTATATATACTTACTTATTACTTACTAGTACATGGTGCATCGCAATACATCGATGATGATGATACATCGGGTGGTCGCAGGTTCGATCCCGGGTACGCACCTCTGACTTTTCGGAGTCAAGTACGTTTAAGCAATTAACTACTTATCACTTGCTTCAACGGTGAAGGAAAACATCGTGAGGAAACCTGCACATCTGAGAGTTCTTCATAATGTTCTCGAAGGTGTGTGAAGTCCACCAATTCGCATTGGGCCAGCGTGGTGGACTATGGCCTATAACCCTTCTCTGAGAGGAGACCTGCGCTCAGTAGTGAACCGTTGATGGGTTGCTAATGAAAAATGATGATGCCCATAAATAACGCAACATTGGAGCAACGAATCGACGTGATTTTAACAAGGGTTTAATTGAGAATCACTGGACTGGGCATCAATTGGAGTAGTTTTTATATCGGAAAAACAAAAGATTCACTTTTTTTTAAGACTTTTCAAAATCTAACTCCACACGGATGAAGTCGCGGGTAAAAGCTAGTTTATTGTGCCAAATAAGTAAATAGACTTCTCGCAGCAGCGATTGAAGCGGAAAGACGAAGATGCTTTGATGTACGGTCCCATGAACATCTAAAATGCCGCGTTGACGAATATCGTGAGAATCGCTCGCTTTTGTTAGGTAAGTAGGCGGATTAGGTTACTCATTCACAAATGTAACATGCGTAGAAAAACTCAGGCTTAAAGGTGGCAGTCCATTCAAGCGGAGCAGAGCGAGGTAACAGTGCAGAGAGTTGTAGCCGTGTGTCAAGTTTGCGCTGTCCCGCTTGACCTCGCTCCGCAAGGTAACTCCGCGACCTCACTTCTGTACCAACTACCAAGCTCTTGAAAGCACTCGCGGCGGTTGAAATGTATGAAACTAATCTCTTCACCAAGCCATCTCTATCGAGGCTGGAAGAAGCTGAGACGTGAATTCTTGCGCAATCGCATTTTCTTTCCTTTTCATGGTACCATGGATTGCCAGGAAGGGATCGCTTCTAACTTCTAAGTTATTATATTGGCCGCTTATTGTATTCTGTTTTGTTATTTGTATTTCATTCATTTTAATTTTTCACAGTTCGGCACCACTGTTCTCCGATCCAACTCTTCAAAGTTAACAGAGATCCAGTCGCTGTTGCCGAAAGCGGCAATGAAGTAATGTATGTAATGTTTTCGATCCAGTAGACCCCTGGGCCTGATAAGACTTTATCATTTCTACTTGAGCATCGGCGAGATCGTGGTCAAGCGAAAGCCGGTCGTAAAATAAATCAAGAACCCTATAAAACCTCCAGCGCAGCTTAAAGCGGGTTAAAGGAAGCAGTAGAAAGTCAAGTGGCGTGATATCTGTTGGATGGCATAACGTGGTTGCCTAACACACTTGGCTAACACCTATACTTATATATTTTATCAATGACGATCTTGCTTTGTTAACATTACCGGATTTTGTTGTATTATCATATTTGTTTCACCCACAAAAACTGGATTTTTTTATGTTTGTTACTACTTCACGCCACAATGAGCCGAATTGACTGTTTGGAATGGACTTAGCTTATACCCAGAACCAGAATTATCACATTAAGCATTTTATTTCGCAAAATAAGAGTTCCCGCGGGAATCAAAAAATTGGTTGTCTGTAAAGTCGGTTTACGGACGATAGTTTTACGTGATAACTGATAACGTCATAAAGAAACATTGGCGGCGGGCGCTCTCTATAAACGCTTTGGCCGATCGTGCCTCTCTATCGCTCGTTCCGCGCTCTCGCTTGCACGAGCAGGCTCAGGCGGAAAGTGTCACTTTTTCGTGTGTGCATCGATTTATAAGACGTTATTACGTCAAAAACCTTAATCTACACGGACGATTGACGAACTCGCGGACATCGTCGTCGAGTTGTCTCTTATGTGTGACTAGCTGATGCCCGCGACTTCGTCCGCGTGGATTTAGTTTTTAAAATCCCTCGGGAACTCTTTGATTTTCCGGGATAAAAAGTAGCCTATGTCACTCTCCAGGTCCTCAACTACGCCCATGCAAAAAATCACGTCAATCCGTAGCTCTATTGCGGCGTGATTGGAGGACAAACCAACAAACACACTTTCGCATTTATAATATAAGTATGATGTGATTCATTTCGTCCATCGTTCATTTTCTTCATAGAGTACTGCCTATTTTTGCCGTTCCTGTAGGTATCTCATCTTCGAATGCGAGAATGTGATGGGATATTTTTTAAATTAATTGGATAATCTACACCAAAAACTGTAGTGTTCATAATGAAGCCTGCCAGTCTGCCAGCTACAAACGTCGGCATAATACACGATACATGTTTAACAACGCTAAGATCAGCACGAAGCTAAAGTAAACTTTGCTAATACAATGTAGGTACGAGACACTTCGTGCTCCTTTGTAGTTCCACTGACGTCATAGCACTCTCGCTAAGCCTGTAAGATAAACCTTAGTATAATGTATACTATACAGAGCTACTACTTACTAGTTGAGTTTGATTCATCAGATTCAAAGCTGTATTAGGTATTTCTATACCTATTATTATTTATTATGTATCTATTAGGTGTGTGTATCTTAATATATATATTTCTTGTGTGCGTGTGTATGTCACTGAACTCCTCCTAGACGGGTGGATAGATTTGATGAAATTTTTTGTGTGAGTTCAAGGGGATTCGAGGATGGTTTAGATTCACAATTTGGTCCACTGGAAAATGTTTATTACTAATTTTTCATTTATAAGTAGTGGCGGTACGAAGTTCGCTGGGTCAGCTAGTATACTTTATATATATATATATATATATATATATATATATATATATATATATATATATATATATAGAAGATTCAAAGATTTCCATATGACCCTTTTCATTGTCCACTGAAGCGGAGATAATCGGGACATGTTCGGCAGACTATTGAACGATGCTACAAATATCACGCCATCTGTCAATGTTCTTCTTGGTCACATCACACATCTCCGCTCCACTCCACTTCAGTGCAAAGGCAACCTTAGGATAGGTAATTCCCTAATCAGCCCTGTCGGGAATCGAATCCGGGACCCGTCATAAGACTACAGCACTTACCACTGCGCCATGGAGGGCGAGTGGTTGGAAGAATCAATATAAGCTTCAAGCATGATCAAAAACCTGCTGTGGGATGGGATTGTCTACAAATGATTGCCATCAGTATGACGATATCAGGGACTCACCTCTGATTGGCTGGTACCCTCTTGCTATTGGTTCAAATACATTGATGCAGAAAGAACCCTATAAATTCAGCCAATCAGAGGCCATTGCTATCGTTAGACTGATGCAATTATTTTTAGATTAACCCACAGGTGCTCCGAATGGAAAAAAATACGTGTGGCACTCGGGGTCTGCCGCGGTAAAGCTATTGCATAGCATTCGTCTAGTAGCACGCACACAAACACCGTGCCGAAGTCTGGCGAACTGAAACGACGTTAGACGATGCTGTGTTAGGTTTATTTTCGTTACGGAATTTCTTGATTCGGTCGCCGCGCTCAAAGCCCGCGATAAAAGCTATGCAATAGCTTAATAACAATATAATAAAGATAAAAACTGTGGATACACTATGTTATGTAAGGTTATGTTGGACCTCGGTTGGACATAAAAACAAAAGCCATGTTTTGTATCCTTTGGGTAACATAAAGACCTTCGTCTGGGGACGGCGGGGTATTCAGTATTACACAAAGTAATTACTTTTATGGACGAGCCCGTAATTAGATATATACCTAACTGAAAATAGCATCTGATACCTACTTCAAAAAGTATCTAGAAATAAATACTGACTCATATCAATAATTACTAGCTCTAACCCGCGGCTTCGCTCCCGCCATCTATAAAAAAGTAATCCGAAGTTGTGATTCCTATACCTATAAAATTACCAATTTTGATTTTTTCGATTTTTCGGCTATTCTTTTGGGGTTTTTTTTTTTATTTTTATATCACCAAAGAGAAGATAAAAAAAGATACTTAAAGCTTACACCAAAATAGTGTCCAAAGAATTAAATATAATATTTGAAAATTTCAATCGCAGGACGCTTTATTAAGTTAAGCAGAGGCCAAAACAATTTTTTTAAATTTTTGGCTGTCTTTCTCTCTGCGCTACACGCTAAAAGTACTGAACTGGTTTAAATGAAAGATGTAGTGGTAAAGCTAAGTCGAAAGTAATAGCACGGATACTCCGGGTCATAAATTTTAGTTTAACTTTTCACATTGAATACATCATAATAGCGCCCTGTCACAGTTTTATTATAAGTACTAGCTGATGCCTGCGACTTCGCCCGCATGGATTTAGTTTTTAAAAATCCCGCGGAAACTCTGATCATCCGAGATAAAAAATAGCTCTCCCGGTCTGAGGACCCACTACTACACCCATTACTATACCCATGCAAAAAATAGCATCAATCCGTTGCTCTGTTGCGACGTGATTAAAGGACAAACCAACAAAAAAACACACTTTCGCATTTATAATATCAGTATAAATGCTAAATTATAACACAATCTAGACAACCGCAATCAACATCGTTCGAGATAATGACTGTCGTGTAATTAACATATTTTAACTTGCAATAACAAATATTGACGTCAATAATAAAGATAAAAAGTATCCTATCTTTTAACTTGGACCAAATTACAGATAGCTACGAAGTTTGATCAAAATCGGTTAAGTAGTTTAGGAGTCCATCGCGGACAAACAACGTGCCCCGCAATTTATATATATTAAGATATAGATAGATTTTAATACAAAAGAAGAGTTGGGTATAGATGGAATGGAAAAGCTAGAGATATTATAGAAATAAATATTATAGAAACGGTTATTATTACTTTATTAGTATTTTTTTTATTATAAGTATAGACACGCGAGCGTAACACGTCATTCTCCAGAGATTAAAGTCAAAGCGAAAACCTTAGCGTCTACGAGGCGCGGTTACCTTTAATATTTAAACAGTACTCACTTGTAGCTAAACAACGTGAATACGTGATGAAAGTGGTGCCGTGGAAAGATTTTCATATTCATGAACTGGGAGTCTGGCTTAGGGCCGTTTCATTCAAACCATTGGTTATTTAACAGAATATGTTAAAGTTTCTATGGAAGTATTAGTGTTTATTTGCTAATAACGTTGCTTCATCTTTACTAATATTATAAACTAGCTGATGCACGCGACTTGTCCGCGAGGATTAAGGTTTTTTGATTCCCGGGAACTTTGTAATTTTCCGGGATAAAAGTAACCTATGTGTTAATCCAGGGTATAATCTATCTCCATTCCAAATTTCAGCCAAATCCGTCCAGTAGTTTTTCGTGAAAGAGTAACAAACTGCAAACGTACACACACACAAACTTTCGCCTTTATAATATTAGTGTGATGCGAAAGTGTGTGTTTGTTGATTTTCTCCTGTGCAAATATAGCCCTTTCTTAATCCCTAATAGGTGTTACGGTGCCTGTCCACTCGAGCGAAGCATTACAGATCACTATACATTCTACGCTACGCTCTGCTTCAGTGGACAGTCACTCTTAGGGTAGAAATTTCTCAATTTTCAGTAACATCTAAAAATAGAAATCATCAATCTTCATTCTTATTTACATAGATCCCACGTTTCAAATGTGTCTTTTATTTATATTTTTACTGAGACAATTATTATTAAGAGCAATTAATGACAAAGTTATATCATAATTAATTACAGGTATTTAAATTTCTAGATATTCTTACCGTCTTACTAATTTTTTTTTTAATTATATAAGTAAATGCGAAAGTTTGTGAGGATGGATAGATGTTTGTTACTCTTTCACGCCAAAACGAAACAACCGATTTGGCTGAAATTTGGAATGGAGATAGCTCATACCCAGGATAACATAGGCAACATAGGAAAACATAGGCTACATTTTATCCCGGAAAATTAAAGAGTTCCCGCGCGAATTAAAAAACCTTAATCCACGCGGACGAAGTCGCGGGCATCATCTAGTAAGTATATAAATCAATGTCGCTACCGCGTCTGTACATACATGAGTAGGTATATTTGTGCGCTTCGCTTTTTTGATAGCCTCAGAGATAACGGGATAGCCTGGTGATGAGGAATTTGGTCTCCTATTCGAGGGGGTAGTGGCTTCGATCCCAGGCACCTCTGACTTTTCGGAATAATGTGCATTTAAGCAATTCTAAAACAACACAATGTGACGACGGTGAAGGAAAACATCATGAGGAAACCTGCACTCCTGAGAGTTCATCCACATGTTCTCAAAGATGTGTTAAGTCTGCCAATTTGCACTTGCGTGGTGGACTATGACCTAAGCTATATATGTCTTCTCTGAGTAGTAAACCGTTAATGGATTGCTGTTGACGATGACAACGGATTTTGGTAACAATCTATCATTTATCGTTTTAACTATCATTCAGGGATTTATCAACATCGCGTTATTTATGCTATGCAGTCAATTTAGTTTTATGTACCGACGATTATTGTTTATGTAGGTACCTTTATATACAATGCGGGGACCTTCGAGTATTGCGGGGACATACATACGTCTACAAATACATCCTATTTTATTTATTGTTCGTCGGTCAGTGTCAATGCCAGTGCAGCTGCGGATTTCTCGCACTCACCAAGGTTAAAGGTAATTTTAAACAGATTAAAAGTGCTTTAGGTATGTTTTAGACTCTTTACCGAGGTATTTTAAGGAAATCTGTAAGGCTTCTCTAACGCGTGAAAATGTAGGTAGGTAGTAGGTACCAGAGTATACTAGACTTTTAACAGAGCTCACTTTGTTTGAGCTCACTTACACAACGTAGTACAAAAATGGGACTTAATACTAAAGCATTTTCTTCCAATCTACCTTTAATCTTGGAACATCTCATACATGCAAAATATGTACTTAAAAGACTACCTCCCTTCAAAATGAAAAATGAAAAACAAACACAACAAATAACACATCACAAAGTTGTGATAATTATTAAGCATCACTGTGTTCGCTTAAAACTTCTAAACTTTAAAGTGGATTTCAACGCGGACACTTAGGGCCTATTTCCCTATCGCCTAATAACTTTTAAGCGAGGAATAAATTTAACGTCCTGACAGTTTTTAGTCCAAGATCCCAGTGCCGCCAGACCTAAGTTATTTTCTCAGCAATTATTTGTGTACGATAGAGTACTGTTCTAATGTCCTTTCAGTAAATGCGTACCAGCTAGATTGTGCCGACGGCCAATTTCCAGATACCAGGTGCTAAAGGTAGGTAAAAACTAGAATAACTTATCTTAAATTCTCAGGGCTGATTTTCATATATGTTTTAAAGAATATTGTAAAAATTAATAAATTAATACTGCCAGACGCTTACCGCCGGCGGTTACTTTAGCCAGACGCTTTGAAGCTCCCAAAAAAATATATAATTTAAGTTAACTTATATTCTCAGTTCTGATTTTTATACATGATACTCAGGGAACTATTGCGATATTATCTGTAAGCTGCCAGACCTATTGGAAGGGTCAATCATCCCCCCAGACACACATTATGCGTCCCCATATGTATGAGCGCTAGAACATGATTCACTTGTTTAAGTGTGTGAGAGATAATATCATCATACTATAATATTATAAATGCGAAAGTGTGTTTGTTGGTTTGTCCTTCAATTACTCTGCAACAGAGCTACGGATCGACGTCATTTTTTGCCTGGGTATAGCTTGCAGAAGATATTGCAATAGTTCTCTCTCTCTAGATCCTAAGCTATACCCATATTACGTGCCATTACGCACGGTTTCCCTTCCCCACGCTTTCTGTGTGTCCCAGGCTTTAGCTTAACCGTAAATAATGATAATGCAATTTACGAAGTTGGAGTGTTTGTCATTATTAAAATAGTTGTTAGAGTAATGGAATTAGTTTAATGGTTGGAATAGTTCTAAGTTTGAGAACAATGCTTTGACGGCAGTGCGTAACCTTTAGGTTTTACGCACTGCCATGCCGTCAATATAGTAGAAGGAAAGCCTATACCTATACCTATACTAGGTATAGGTATAGGCTTTTCTCGCAGTATTTATTTGCTCACGAAGTTTAACTGAAAAATATTATAAATTAATAACGTTTATTTAGACATTTAAGTTTATTTCCATAACAAAAATATTAAAATGAAATCTATACTTTAGCAAACAATATTTATTATCATATAAAATTATAAACTCTCCTTTCCACTTTCTGCTGATAATCCTGAAACTAACTAACTACTATTAATAATATAAAATTAAACATTCAAAAGTGTGTTTGTTTGTTTGTTTGTCCTTCAATCACACAGCAACGAATCGACGTGATTTTTTGCATGGGGATATAATATTTGAGTTGAGCTTGTCCTGGAAAAACAAAAAGTTCCCGCGGGATTAAATTAGCTGACTCCACGCCGACGAGCTGCGTTTAAAAGCTAGTTAGAAGATAATTATTACCATTATTTATCTTGAATATTTTGTTAAAAGAATATTAGCCAAGCTGAACCTGACTAATATTTTCCTCTCCCTCTAAATAAGCGGATAGCTTATGTTACGAGTGGAAACGACAATAGTGGGGTGGGATTCGAACCTGAGACCTTCCAGTTTTCAGACCGCATCTTTAGCCGTTGGGCTATTGAGGCGCTGAATGGTATCTACACGAATATTATAGCGAGGTTAGAAACTAATATGGTAAAAAGACTATTTTATGAATCGTAAAATAGAAACTGAGATGGCCTCAATATTTGAATTTGTTTTGTTTTAAAATCGTCGCATTCATTAATTAAAAATCAATATGTTGAGTCACAGTCGAGACCGTGCGAATGTTCGCTCTGTCTGTTACAAAACATTTCGAGGGAGTGTAGTACTTTATAGAAAAATATAGAAAAACTATCGAAACATATCAATCAATAAGTCGATATAGGGTAATAAAGAACCCTTTAAAGTGCCCTTTGTGTTTTCTTAAAGAAAAATATCTTGACTGCAAATTATAATTAGAAGAAGAAGAAGAAAGAAAAGGCATTTATTTTCAAAAATTGTGCCACACACATCATTGTAGCCTAAGTTAATAACGGGCTAACATAATAAATGTCATGTGTGGCACAACCCGAAAAAAGGTCCAAGCTCAGCAATAAGCTGTATACCTTTATAATAAGTACACAGCGCTGATTTTAAGCCAGAACCCAGATTCGGGTGACGCCACAGAAGCAATTAAAACTAAAAATTAACTAAATAACTACTATTAACTAATAAATCAGCCAGAAATTATTAACACAATATATACTATAATAAATAAAAAATGATTATGGTTACCAAACTACATTCTACATAGATACTATAATATGTTACAGATAATTATTATACATTAAATTACGTTGCTACATCTTTACGATCCTGAATAAAACACTATACCCACTAAAGAAATGAATACTCCACAACACAATCCTGGAACTCCACTTGTTTCTCCAAAAGGAATTTTTTTACTTGAGTTTTAAACGCAAATTTATTTTTTCCCTTCCACCGCGGTTTAGACCTGAGAGGTCCAACGGCTATTTTCTTATCTCTGCGGACTGGACCCCCAAGGTCCAACGGCTATCCTGTTCCGACACGCTCGGTTTCGTATTGAATTGCTTCGTATAAACCTATAGTGTACCCTTTCTAACTCGTGCAACAGTACTTCACTTTATACAGATTGCCTTGGAATTTTTTCGCCTAGTTCCATGGTCATCGTCCCAAATTCCGGTTGCCGCGCGATGACATCACTTTGTTGGCGAGCGGCTAGTGAGTGGTCGTGCAAACGTTTTAAACGTTTTTTCTGCCTGAGTGTTTAATATTTGTGTAAATTTTGTGTGGAAACAATGGAAATGTAAGTTTTAAAGTGATTTACTATCATTCATGCAGTTTTTACGCCATTTTTACGCCAAATTCATTACTTTTTTAGTACATCAAACGAACACGTAACTCCTTACTTTACCATGAGATCTTGCTATGTATTTCAGTAATATGTATGGACAACTATACAACAAATTAAAGCCCAATTCATCACGATTCCACACATATTTCTTTTTAAGATAGGTTTCATACAAAAGTTTGGAGAAATTAATTTTTCAATAGCGCGCGCCAGATTCGCGGCTCCGGAGCTCCAGGGCTCCGCAGTTAAACCGACCGGGCAAAATGGCCGCCGCAGTCCTAAATGCAGCAGTACGATGATGAGGAACTCGAAGCGGATTGCGACAACTTCGAAGACTGTTTGACTCACCATCGTCCGCCCAACTAAGCTTGCTGGCGAGGTACAAAGGCTTACCAAGTTTAATCACCCCGAAAAGTAACCCAGCGAGATGTAGCTTTCTCCTCGATCTCATTTTTAATAATCGGTGGCTATTTAAAAAAGGGGTGACATGATTTCGAGGAGGAATATCAAAACTGAACCTCGCACAGGCATTTTGCACGCGTTGTATAAGGCGTTTTGTCCTACATAAAAGTCGCGGTCCATACACAACATCTGCATAATTTAATCTGGAGAGGACCAACGCTTCCACCAACTGGATTCGCAGTTCCAGGGAAAGATATTTACGAACATTGTAAAGTATCTTCAGTCGGTAGAAGCAATTGCGAACCTTCTCAGCTATATGGTCTTCGTAGCGCAGATCAGTGTCCATAAGCAAACCTAAATTACGCGTCTGGAAGACTCTCTCCAAGGCATTTCCCCTTATGCTTACAGTAGCACTTTGAACATTAACTTTTGCTAACTGCTTCTTGGATCCAAACAGAATATATTTAGATTTAATCGGGTTAAGGACAAGTGTGTTACAATCTGACCATTCAGCTATACGGTTAAGGTCCTCATTAACTAAATTAACAGCAGTTTGGAAATCCTCAGGCTTAAACGCATAATATAGCTGCAAGTCATCTGCATATAAGTGATATTTGCAGTTTTTAATTTGATGTATTATATCAGCGCAATATAATATGAAAAGCAACGGGCCTAACACAGAACCCTGTGGCACACCCCTAGGAACTAACGCAGATGCTGAGTTATACTGCCTCCCATCCTCAAGTATTATTTCTACAAACTGAGTCCGGTTAGACAGATAACTGTCGAACCATTTGACAGCATCAACGCTGAAACCATAATATGAAAGCTTAGATAGTAAAAGCGCAATGTTGATGCTGTCAAAGGCTCGAGAAAAATCAAGAAGCACCAGCAAGGTGCACATCCCAGAATCTTGCGCCGCAAGGATGTTATCCGATACGTCTAGCAATGCCGTCACAGTGCCACGCCCTGCTCTAAAGCCGGACTGATACTCTGGTAAAAGTAGATTCCTCTCAAGATAAGCTGAGACCTGTGAATATACAAGTTTTTCCAATATTTTAGAAAAACAAGGCAAAATGCTTATTGGCCTAAGATCTTTTGGTGTGAGAGGGTTTGAATTCTTTGGAATTGGGCGAACAAGAGCCACCTTCCAGTCGGTAGGAAAAACAGAAGTAACTATGGAAGTATTAATGATTGCCTTAATAGTACCCAAGCTTTGAGGAAGCGTCATCAAAAGCATGTTCAAGGTTAATTTATCCGTTCCTTCAGCATTAGAGTGTAATTGTTTAATTATTTTCAATATTTCAGTGTCAGTAGCAATTTTAAGTGAGAAGGCGTTATCGTATAGCTTATTGAACTCAAAAAAGGTAAGCTGAGACAGATTGACATTATTTGAACCAGGAACGTTAAGAAAATGTGCATTTATTGCCTCTGCATCGGTAAAGTGCACTGGCAGTTGATCTGATTTTTTTGGTAGGACTGTCTGTTTTAAATTCTGCCACAAAACTTTTGGGTTTTTAATTTTGTTGTTAATATCATATTTAAAATATGCGCGCTTCTCATTGTGAATGGCTTCTGTAACTAAGTGTTTATACTGTTTATACAAAATCTTATTTGATTCTGATTTATCTATTCGCCATCGAGTATGCGCATCGTCCCTTAAACTCATCATAAATTTAACGTTGCATGTTATCCATGGGGTGAAGCACTCTTTGACTACCTTCCTTTTTATTGGAGCATGTTTATTAAACAAGTCCATTACATTTTTGTTGAAAACCGAAACCATATGGTCAACACTTGCCAAATACAAAATATCATCCCAGGGCATCGCATTAAGGTCATCATTAAATCTATCTAAGCAAACGCTTTTGAGCGGCCTATATACTATAGACTTAGACGGAACTTTCCCCTTCTTAACATTTAATGTACAATTGAGAAATGCGTGATTACTTAAATCTGCAATCAGTGTAACATTTACACTTTTAGCTGGGAGACTAGTAGATATAGTATCAATCAAGGTTTCACTAGATTCAGTAAAATGAGTAGGAGAAGCAATTAGTTGCGTTAATTGTAAATAATTGAAAAAGGCTTCTAATTTAATGGTTTTTGAGTCATTCTTATTAAGTAAATTAACATTGAAATCTCCTAATAAAACGACATGATCGTAGTTTGACAGAGCCTGAATACTATCTGTAAGAACATCCAAGAAAAGATCAATGTTTAACCACGGGGGTCTATAGGCTGTACCAATGGCAATTTTTAGCGAATTTACATTCAAACCAATCCACATTTGCTCAACCATCTCGTGCTTAGGAAATGCGCACGCCCTAGTTTTAAAGCCTCGCCTAATATAAAAAGCCACACCTCCACCACGACCACTGCGCACAGCTTTCGGGCGAGGAATATGCTGAAGCCTATAACCAGGGATGGAAGGCGCTCGACCTTCCTGACCATGGCTTAACCAAGTCTCATTTATAGCCATGAAATCGACTTGAAATCGATTCATAGCCACTAAAAATTCATCGTGCCTTGTGCCTAAAGACCCAGCGTTAAGAAAACCTAATTTTAATAATTTGTTACTATTGTATTTTGTATTATACACACGTAATTAGATTGAATATAGTCGGGGTTTTAATTAAAATTAAAAATATAGTATGCACTATGGAAACTAAATACTTACTTAATCGTAAATTGTAACGTAATACATGTAACACAGTGTACACATTAAACAGGCCCCATAATAATAAAGTAATAATGAAAAAGATTTTTGACCATACTACTCGTACAATATGATATGGTTTAAATAAATATGTCATGTAGATTATATAATATATACCAATAATTATACATCTAAAAAGGATTCATGTTAACAAACGATGACACAACATAAGTAACCAGAACAACACTAAACCAAGTTCAATACTTCTTTCACAAAAATTTAAAAAACTATGTAACAAAACATAGTAACGTAAACTAACTTTACACAATAATAATATGTTCCATATCAAATTCCTAGCCATTAAAAAGAACAATTTACAAAAATTCGTTTGATATCGACTTCGGATCGAACACGATGGACCGGAGCCACACCAGTTTGCCGTACATAAATGCGCCCTCCCTTTGTCCAGACAAATTTCCAGTTTTTATTTCGTCCTTCCTCACGAACTTTATAAAACAATTGCCTGTTAGTACGCGTAAGGTGTTCATTTACGTAGAAACAACGCGGCTCCGCGTCAACTATGCCCGACGAATCAGCGCCACGGCGGACGCGGGCAGCGCGCAACAGGTCATCGCGCACCGCGCGCCGAGCAAAACGCACGACGAGCGGCCGCGATCGCTGCACTTGCAGACCGTCGCCGGTGCCCGCAGAACTTGTGGGCGCACGCCGCGGGCCCGAACGCTCCGCAGAGACGATATCTCTCACATCCAAGTCAATACCTAGCTTCTTGGCTACCAGACTGGCAATACTAATGAGATTTTCGCCGGAGGTTTCCCGCAAACCTGATATTTCTACATCATTCATAAGAAGGTCTTGATCCCTGTCATTTAATTGAAGTTGAAGTTGAGAAATAGTGGTCTGAACAGTGTC
The DNA here is from genome assembly GCA_029955525.1 of Oeneis ivallda. Classification (NCBI taxonomy): domain Eukaryota; kingdom Metazoa; phylum Arthropoda; class Insecta; order Lepidoptera; family Nymphalidae; genus Oeneis; species Oeneis ivallda. Next base: position 17,797,713 of record JARPMR010000006.1, on the reverse strand, counting down.
ACTCTCACTCGACTGACGGGGTGCAGACTGTTCCTCCAAGCGGGACAACCTAGACTCAATATTCTCCACTCGGCTATTGAATTCAGATAACGTAATATTTAGTTGCGCTATCTCTCCCCTGAAAGAGGCCATCTCACTCCGCAAAAGTCTGAGCTCAGCGACAATGCTATTTGCAGAGTCCTCCTGCAAGCTGCTACTCGCCGCTGCTGGCGCCACTGCAGCCGCGGTCACCGGGGGGTTGGGAGAATTGGTTAAATTGTCAGAGTTAACTTTTTGAGCGCTCGAACTCGACACTTTAGTACTCGTTGCTTTGCTCTTACCCTTTTGGCACGGATCACACATCCACTTACTGGGAATAGGACTATTGGGGCTCAAATTCACGCAGTCCCGATGAAAAATCGATAAACATTTTGTACACTTGGCGCCATCTGTTACGCTAACAAACTTTCCACATTTGCACTTGGAAGGCATAATTATTGTCAACGCAGTCACCGCCAAATGCAATGCAAGGAATTACCAGTAGGTGGTGCTTAAAATAATTGATTTGAGATTATTGATTTAATATTTAAATCTTGCTACCAATATGTCCCAAATTATCATCCGCTTTTGTGCAAATCGGAAATTGAACACTCTGGCAGTAATAATAAAGCTTATCAGCCCACGAACACAAAAACAAGTCGGAGGGTAAGCAGTCAAGCAAAACAGCTAGGTACTCGTTATTATGCTCAGCTGTTAATTGCAGAAATCACTAATAATCCTTTTATTAATTACGACACAAACACTTCTACACTTTAATCCAACACTATTTTACCATATGATTCAGTTTTAAGGTCCAATTGTAGCGTATTTTAAATTTAAAATTAAAATAACTTTAGCAGCCGAACAGCTGATGACAACGTCCGTGACGTCACCCCGTCCAGTTCCGTCCAGTTAATTAAGTATAGGACTGGAATAAATCTAAGTAAGTATTTCTTCTTTATCTTTTTTTGAAGTGAAAACTTCTTTAGGCGTCTTGAGCGCATTTTGGCAGGGGAAAATCCTAGGAACAAGGAAAATCTCTCGAGTAGGTATTACATTACACGTCACCGACAATGCTAATGTTGAGTTATGTGTAGCTATGTCTTCACTTCTGTCTGTCGGCTTCTGTCTGCAGTATGTCTTCACTTCTGTCTGCCGGCTTCTGTCTGCAGTCATTTTCTTTTTTTATTAATTTTAGCGACTTTATTTCAACGATGTGATTACGATACGTAAAGCGAAATTTTTGACGTGACAACGTCTTATAAATCGATGAACACCGGCTGCACGCACGAAAAAGTGTCACGTTCCGCCTGAGCCTGCGCGTGCAAGCGAGAGCGCGGAACAAGCGATAGAGAGGCACGATCGGTCCAAGCGTTGGCTTGTGACTAGAGAAAACTGTAATTTTCAATTAACTCCTTAATCCTTAATTAATTATTTTGGACGACCTCCCTGGCGCAGTGGTGAGCGCTGTGGTCTTCGGGAGGGACTGGGAGGTTTCGGGTTCGATTCCCGACGGGGTCAATTTGGAAAGGAGGTTGGCGAATTTTGACCCATCATTTTTAAAAACCGTTCAGATTCAGAAATCATTTAATTTTAATTAAGATTTTCAGAGTATTTTTCCGTGTAAACCCGATATTTTTAAAAGGTGGGGATCAAAAATTTAATTATTCACAAGTACACATTATAAATAACCGTTACATGGCATTACAAGTGAATATCTTTTTTCTCCCAACTTTATTTGATAGACTTTGATGAACTTTTTTGTCAGACTGGTTTACTAGAACAAGCATGAGAAGTTTGATTCGTGAACATGGCCTTTGAGACCCATGGTTCAGTTCGTCTGGGTCAGAATCTCTATGGAATTCGCCAATCTCCTTTATATTTTCTGAATTGTCTCTGGTCTGGTCTGGTGTTCGTTGGCCGTGGCTAGTTACCACCCTACCGTCAAAGACGTGCCGCCAAGCGATTTAGAGTTCCGGCACTATGGCGTGTAGAAATCGATTAGGGGTATGGGTTGAATTTTCACTGTCATAAGTTATGACAGTGAAAATTAGGAAACAGCGGACTAACTTGGAAGGGTTTTGACTTATGACTCATAACCCTTCCAAGTTAGTCCGCTACCATCTTAGACTGCATCGTCACTTACCATCAGGTGAGATCGGTCAAGGACTATTGTATTATGTATAGTGAGATCGGTCAAGGACTATTGTATTATGTAAAATAATGATAATTCAGTGAAAATAATTCAATTCATAAAAGTATGCAATTTTTCATCAATGTTTCTTTATGACGTTATCACGTAAAACTATCATCCGTAACCGACTTTACAGACAACTAATTTTTTTTACCACTCAGTTTCTTCAGTCAGTTTTCACCGAAAACAACCGTGTCTTAATCGCAATAATATACTAGCAGCGCAATCTGCTGACGCCGCGTCCCGACCGCCGTCGGTCGAATGCGTGCGGCATAATGACCTAGTTCCGCGTTTCGTCGCGTCAGGTTTATTATAAAACAATAAAATAATAAATCGCAGCTATACTATCACTATACTGTAACTATGGATACGCCTATTAAATTAATAACAGAAACGGAGCAAATGCTTTTTAAGGCATTCGCAGAAAAAAAGGCCGAAAATGAGAAACTTCAGCTCATCATTGGCAATATGGAAAAACAAATTATTGAGCTCCAAAATCAGATAAAATTCTTATCCAGTCAGAACCCAATGGATACCAGCCAGAATACTACCACCAAGGTAAGCTCACCTCAACCTACCGAATATCAGACGGACGAGGAAGAGCTAGCCAGAGAAACGGAGTGGATTAGAGCAAAAAGCCGGAAGAAAAGAAAATTGAACACTTCACCTGCGCAGTCCACATCTACCAAACAGCATGATGATTCCACGACCGATCTACCTAAAGAAAAGACAAAGAAAGTTCCACCGCCGCCACCAATAATAGTAGACGACGTTACAAATTATCAGTCATTCTATGACTTGCTAACAGAGGGTCCAACCGGAAATTCTTTTCGAATTAAAATGTTGAATGGCAACAATGTTAAAATAAATACCAATAATGAAGACTCATATCGGTCAATCACTAAAATATTGACCGCAGGTAACTTTCTATGGCATTCTTTTGAAAATAAGCAAGAGAGGCCAATTAAAGTCATGGCTAAAAAGCTACATTTCACCTGCAAGCCAGAAAGAATAATAGAAGACCTTCAGAACAAGGGATTTAAGGTCGAAAATGCCGTTAACAAGCTGAGATGGAAAACCAAGGAACCTCTTAACATGTTCCTGCTTAGCTTTAAAAATGGAGAAGATATTAACAAATTTTATGGAATCACCTCGATTCTTGGGTGTAAAGTGGAGATTCATCCTCTGAGATCATCAAAGCTCATACCGCAGTGCAAAAGATGTCAAACGTATGGACACACCCAGAAGTATTGCTCCAGAGAGCCAAGATGTGTCAAATGCACTGGAAAACATCTAAGTGTTGAATGCAAAAAACCAGCTGAACAGAAACCCAAATGCGTACACTGTGGGGAGGCTCATCCGGCTAATTATAGAGGTTGCATAGTAGCCAAAGAAATGCAATCCATCAGAAACAAGACCTGCAAAAAACCATCTGCCCAAAACACCCAGGTAACTAGCATTAATGCAAAACAAACTCCAGTGGTCAAGAATATGCGACTTTCCGAAACCATTAAAGAAAATCCGAATAAAAAGGTAACATATGCACAAGTAGCATCAAATAAAGTACCCAACATTAATAAATCGAGCGATTCTACTCTAAATAAACTAGTGGTTCGCCCCGAACTGAGACCTCGCGGTAACGGTATCCCATGATTATTCATTCAATCGATACATGATAACCAAAACTGACATTATTATTATGCCCGTTTTCACCAAACATACCTAAATCATCCCCTAAGTAGGAGTCTCTTAACGTAGGTAGCTCCTAAATACAATCCTAAGTCCTAACATCCGTCCCAATATCCTTTTAGGTGTCCCGTACAGGATCGTGATAAATAAGTTGACAGAAAACATCAATCACCTAACTTATAGGTAGCCCGTAAAGGTTAGGGAACGTTAGTGAAAACATTGAATTATTTATCAAACATTGAATTATTTATTTATTATGTAGGTACTAACGAGTGAAACCGGGTTACGGGCATCTGTACAAATCGTCATCTATCGACGCGAATAGAAAATATACAATATTTAACTAAAATTTAACTAAAAAATAATTTTAATTGAATAATATGGTACAAAAAAAATTACAATACAATTATTGTATTATAATAAGTAACTAAATAATAATGGTCGACGCAAAACTGTTTTTGGGATAGGTCGTAGTCGTAACTCGTAGTTCCATGGGAATAGTTACTGACTGCGCCATCTATTAGCATTATTGTGAAGCTATGTTGATGCTATATGAATTACTGATGCCCATTAAAAATTAAATAATCTCGTTTCTTTATAATATTCATATAATTTTAGTATTTGTTGTTCAAGTACAGGATATAAGTGACCTAAAAACATAAAATCAGTTTGAAAATCCATAGCGGATTTTCCTAGAGAGCGTCTTCAAGCGAGCGTATAAAATCGCCACTTTGAAAGCCCCCCATTTCGTCAATTTTAAGGGAAAAATTAAAAAAAAAATATTTTTGTACTCAGTTCAAAATTATCTTTAAAATGATACGTAACAATTTTATGTAACGCGATATTTTTTTTTTTACTTCGCATTCGCTTCTATGAGAGCCCCCCTGAAATAAAGATTTTTATAACTTTTTAAGCCATTTTCGGCTGGAGGCCATCGGTTTACATATTATATCTAAATTTGAAATAATTACGTTCAGTAATTCAAAAGTTATAAGGCTCTGACAGACGGACGGACGGACGGACGGACGGACGGACGGACAAGTGCAAATCGCTCTAGTTAACTCAAAGACCTTCGCTTCGCTCGGTCGATTAGACGAGATTCTAAAACTCATGTCGTCATTCGATGACCGCCTGCGAAAACTTGAAAATATCAGAACAAAATAATGGATAAGGAGTTGAAGATATTGGCATGGAATTCTAATGGGCTACTACAACATCAACATGAGTTACAAGTAGTCCTAGATACCGAAAATATCGACGTATGTTTGATCTCCGAAACACATTTCACAAAAGAATCTTATATAAAATTCAAAGGGTATAAAGTTTACCACGCTCTACATCCCCATAATTCAGCCAGAGGAGGTAGTGCTGTTATAATAAAAGAGAATATTTACCACTACGAAGAAAGCAAATACGAGGAGTTAGAAATCCAAGCAGTAGCAGTAAATATCAAAACAGAACGATACCCTATCACAATTGTAGCCATATACTGCCCACCACGGCATTCTCTAAAAAAACATGAATACCTAAGATTCTTGGAACAATATGGTCATAGATTTATAATTGGTGGAGACGCCAAAAATATTTTCTGGGGCTCAAGACTAACAACAACAAAAGGAAAAGAACTGCTAAGTGCGATCAGAGAAATGAGATGCGATGTAGTCAGTACTGGGATGCCAACGTACTGGCCTACTGATCCTCGAAAAATTCCAGACTTCTGATAGACTTCTTTATATCTAAGAATATCTCACCAAAATACCTTAGTATTGAAGGAAAATATGACATGAATTCGGACCATTCACCGATAATGTTAATAATTAATAAACACACTATTGCAGTCAATGAAACTAAGCTTACTCTAGTGAATAAGAATACAGACTGGGAGAGCTTTAAGATAGAATTAGACAGTGTTATAAACCTACAGGTCCCCTTGAAAAATCCAGATCAACTCAATATGGAAGTAGCTAAATTTATATAACAGACATACAAAAGTCGGCCTGGAATAATACGCCTCCGATAAAAATATGGAGTCAGGGTTCCACCTATCCTAAGGAAATTATCGACCTCATTAAAATAAAGAGAAAGCAAAGAAAAAAGTGGCACGCTTCTAGGTCACCACAAGATAAAAGAATACTCAATAAACTCACCAAAACAATCAAGAAAGCTATCGAAAATTACAATGAACATAAATTAAATGATTACCTACAAAAGTTGACTGGTGATAGAGAAACAAACTATTCTCTTTGGAAAGTAACTGGAAATCTAAAAAGACCCATCACACATATACCACCTATTAAAGAGCAAAATGGAACATGGGCCATCAACAACATTCAAAAAGCTAATAGATTTGCTCAACACCTGGAAGATATATTCCAACCAAATGAAGGTCATCCAATTGATTTCTGTGAGAATGAAGAAACTCAAGATGATCTGCAAAAGATTAGACTTGCGACACCAAAGGAAGTATCTAAAGAAATAATGTACAACTTAAGCAAAAAGAAATCTCCGGGATACGATCTTATTACCGGAGAAATCTTAAAAAATCTACCTCGGAAAGCTTTAGTGAAACTTACCAATCTCATAAATGCGTCATTTCGACTGAAACATGTACCTGAGCTATGGAAAGTCGCTGAAGTTATCTTGATTGCTAAACCCGGGAAACCACCTCATGAAACAACCTCATATAGACCGATCTCTTTATTACCAGTAATTTCAAAATTATTTGAAAAATTGTTACTTAAGAGACTAAAACCCCTACTAGAAGACAGAAAATTAATACCAGATCACCAATTTGGATTCCGAGAAAAACACTCAACAATAGACCAAGTCCACAGAATTACTGATATAATAGAGAAAACATTAGAAGATAAGAAAGTGTGTTCTACTGTATTTTTAGACGTAGCGCAGCTTTCGATAAAGTGTGGCACGAAGGGCTTATCTATAAACTCAGAATTATGCTACCAAAGTCATTTGCCGATATTCTTGAATCATATATTTCGAACAGATGGTTTAGAGTTCGTCAAGAAGATGCATATTCTGAACTCAAGGAAATTAAAGCTGGGGTACCGCAAGGAAGTGTTTTAGGTCCGGTCCTGTACTTATTATACACCTGTGATATTCCCGCACTAGAAAATAATACCATTGCAACATTTGCTGATGATACTGCCATAATAGGAACTGGAGAAAGTCACGAAGAAGCAGTGGAAAAAGTACAAGTTGCCATAAACAAAGTCAATGAATGGACTATAAAGTGGCGAATTAAACTTAACGAGTCTAAATCAATGCATATAGATTTCACCAATAAGCTACCGCAATATCACCCGATTTATCTAAATCGGCAACTTATCCCCTACGTAAATACAGCGAAGTACCTGGGTATGACGATAGACACAAAGCTTCGATGGAAAGCTCATGTTAAAAAGAAACGCGAGGAATTAGAATTACGATATAAAAAAATGCATTGGCTGCTTGGAAGGCATTCTAAGCTCTCATTGCATAATAAGCTTATGCTATATAAGCAAGTTCTGATGCCTGTATCGACGTATGGTATACAACTCTGGGGGTGTACTAAACCCAGCAATATCCAAATAATACAGAGATTCCAGAACAAAGTACTCAGGGAAATATCCAATGCACCCTGGTACGTCAGAAATCACGATCTCCACAGGGACCTTAAGATGGAGTTCGTGAACAAGATTATACACAACTACGCAGAAGCTCACCAACATCGACTTCGTCATCATGTGAATCGGGAAGCTGTAAAGCTTCTCGATAACACGAACATTAAAAGAAGACTTAAAAGAACAAAACCGTTCGAACTAGTGTTTAAAAGTGCATAAGTGCAGTGTCAGTGCAGTGCTTGTGTTATTTGACTAGGTCACAAAAACATAGTGAACTTATATATTAGAATAAACTAAGGACAGTTATTGGACTGTAAATTAGATATAGAATTTAATTATAAGTAGAAGTTTAAGTTACAATAATATTGCTAATTAGCCCTCAGGCTAGATTGCAGTAAAAAATAAGGCTACCGTTACATAATGGTGCCTTATGGTAGGAAAAAAAAAACTCAGTTTCTTCTATGAGAGATCCCCTCGAGTGCAAATTCATCCAAGTAACCTCAGAGACCTCACTCCGCAATTTTACCGTAACTTTTATTTTATCTGAATGTCTACTTGTAACCTAAAACTACCAAAAGCCTCGTACCAAATATTAACCTACATTTGATGACGTTGATGTAGCAGCATGTAAAAAAAATAGAAACGCTTGCTATGGAATTAAAATTTAGCATTACGTATTCTAGGACATCTGGTTACGTTACAGCGTCTGCATTTTCCGAGTTAACTGTGTTTGCTCAATAAAACGGACCATATTCTGACGCGAAAATGGGTTAATGTGTTTTGCTTACAATCTCGAACGAATTGCGATAATTAAAATTTTTGTGTCCAGTCATCGCTTACGAGTAAAAACTTGAATATATGACTTAATGATATACAATTTATTGTATTTATGTAACAGATGTTTACAGTCCCACAAACTTATCTGGCCTGGTGACGGCGTAGTGATTACCACAGAATACTTTATACTCCTAGCGGAGGTGATTACATTCTCTTTGGTGACGGCGTTGCTACTGTCAGATTTCGCGTTGCCAATAAATATTGTTTGCTGCTCCAAAAATTTGTAAGTTCCACTTTTGGCCACCGGTTCAGATAGGTATACCAGTATAAGTTTGTGCGACTCTACATAATAATTATTATCTGGTACCTTTTCGACAGTTTCCGGTTTCGCCATGTCCGTCCGTCTGTCTGTTCGTCCGAAGTTTAGCTCAGAGACTATTGGTACTAGAAATCTGTACTTTGACAAGGGTATAAATATTAATCACGCCAACAAAGTGGTGAAATAAAATTGTGAAAAATAATTTTTTTTAGGGTACCTCCCCTACATGTAAAGTGGGGATGAATTTTTTTTCTCGTCTATCCCATAATGTGGGCTGTCGTTGAATAGGTCTTTCAAAAATACTGTGGGTATGGGAATACCATTTTTCGATTCAGGGATCCCTAATCAAATGTGCCCCCTCCCCCCTGCCAGCTAAATGGTTGTTTATAGGATACGTGAAAAAGTTCACAGTAGTAGTATATATAAATACTTTCATAGGAAAACTATCACGGCTAAGTAAGTTTCACAAGTTAAGGAGTTATATCTGTTTTTTAGAAGAGAAGCGCGAAAAACTATGGAACACAAAATATAATATTCAATATTCATAAATAAAATAAAAGCAATATCATAGGTCAGCAATAATAATTGTGACTTGTAACTACGGAACCCTACACTGCGCGTCGCCCGACACGGTCTTGTCCGGTTTTTATTATCTTTGACAGAGCTATCTTACCGTCCATCTATCTATATTATTATCTAATTATTTTTATTTATTTTAGTATATGATACATGCATACATAGTATTGCCTCAAACTGCACAGTAGAAAACCTAGAAAAGCGATTAATTTTGATTTCATAAAATCCAGTGATTGTTTCAAAATATTACTTAGGTGCACAATACACAATAATACAGCAATGCTTCATGTTTGAGTTTTGACAAATACAAAATAGTTCTAAAGACATTTTTGTCAAATTGAACATTATGCGAATTGAACATTGTGGCTCTTATCACATTATAGAGTCTAAGATATTACTCTGGATTACTAGAAGTAATCCAGTAACACAAAGAATAGTATGGCGTGATAAATACGGTAATACGCCGGCCGTGATTCAATTATATTTACGCGAATAGAAACTGACTACAGGCGTAATAAATCAGACAGACGACTTATTTTATGAGTGTTATTAGATACTAGCTTTTGCCCCAACTTCCGCGTGGAGTTAGGTTTTCAAAAATTCCGCGGGAACCCTGTTTTTCCGGGATAAAAGTAACTATAATCACACAACTATACGCATGCAAAAAATCACGTCGATCCGTTACTCCTTTGCAGCGTGATTGAAGGAGTAACCATTGGTTTGGTCCTTCAATAGGTTGATTTGAAGCCAACAAACAAACATACTTTCACATTCATAATACCTATTAGTAGGCATTTTCCAAGAGCTTCCGAACACTTCTCACTTTTTGACATTACTGACATTCATATTTCACGTTTCGTTTTTCATGTTTCAGTACTTATTCGTTTTTGACAAAACCAGGTTTTGATAACAATTTTTGCATTATATTGACCTTTATTTTGAAATTCCAACAAGCAAGTAAGTCTAATACATAGGTATTAGGTACGATACTGACAATAGGTATAATATACCAATGCATGTATTGCATCACTAAAATCAACACCAGTTATCGAGCGGACGCAGCACAGAAAATGATATTGTATTTCAGTTGACTCATTACATATTTCAATTCTATGCTAAAGCCTGCACGCGCAAGCGCAGTTCTAAATGACCGGTTCTTTTAAATTGCATATTATGTGATTGGTGCGCGGAATCCGTGACCTGAATGTGAATTACTAGTAGGTAGGCTCGTGCATTAGGCGTCGGCCTAATACAACGCGAATGCGCGATCATCGCGCGAGTAAGCGATGCGACCATCGCGTGCTCGCGCGATAACAAAACCTGGAATAGAACGCGAATACGCGATCATCGCGCGAATCGACGATGCGAGCGGCCGCAGGTTTCACTTCGCTTCGCAGTTTGCGCGTGGCATGGACGTCAGAAACGCCCAGTTTTTACTTTCTGGAAATATATGGATGACCTATTCTGCGGGTCTTGACGGCAATGAAAAAAAACGACGTGGGTCACGGGACGCGACGCGATTGTCCCGCGAATGTCAATTAGGATACCTATTCAACAGCAATATGTTTGATCGCGCGTTCGTACGAACTAAGTTCGCGCGAATAGATTTAAAACATTTAAATCGCGCGAACCCATCGCGCGAATGCGAATTAGGACACCTATTCGGGATCAGTAGGTATGTTTGATCGCGCATTCGTATGAGTAAAATTCGCGCGAACTGGCGATGGTCGCGCATTCGCGTTGTATTAGGACGACGCCTTAGACCTTTATAGGCTTTCGTCATTTTAACTCTTAGAAGCATACAATGTTTTAATGTTTAATTGAAACTAAAATAAATGTAATACCTACCTTATCTATGTCACCGCCATGCGGCATGGTACGTACCCACCTAAAATGCGGGGCAGCATTGCCCCATTGGCCGAACTACTTCGTTGGTTAAGGTAGCCAGCTACCTTGCAGCTGCCAGCTCTTGGATCCCCGGTGGATTCCATGACCTTTTTTGAAAGCTCTTCAAAAAGAGCTCGAGCCCCAGGGCCCCACGGGCCCAGAGTCTCCACTCCAAAAGGCACAAATATACACCTATCATACTAGCATAAAAATAGATATAATCGCACCTATTTTGTTTTTATCCAAGTGCATTTCGGATGTAGTGTGTCAAGTTAGATTTCTATGAAACCAATAATCTTATATATATGTAAAAGAAAGTGGTGTTAGTTACACTATTTATAACTCAAGAACGGATGAACAGATTTGGCTGAAAATTGGTGGAGAGCTTAGAACCAGGAGACGGACATAGGATACTTTTTATCCCGTTCGACCGCGTTTCCGTCAAGTCACTATAAAACGTGGTACCTATAACAAAAACGCATCTGACATGGAATAACAAAACGCAAATGACAGTGGAATAACAAAACGTAAATGACAGCTAAACGTAATTTTGTCTTTGGTTATGGTATGGTAAAAAATTTGACAATTATAAAAAGTTTTATAATAAAGCATTACTGATATTATAAATGCGAAAGTGTGTTTGTTTGTTAGTTTGTCCTTCAATCACGTCGCAACAGAACAGCGGATTGATGCCATTTTTTGCATGGGTATAGTACTGGATGTAGTATTAGTGGTTCCTCAGACCGGGAGAGCTACGTTTTATCTCGGATAATGAAAGAGTTCCCGCGGGATTTTTAAAAACTAAATCCATGCGGACGAAGTCGCGGGCATCAGCTAGTATACTATATACTTACCTAAAATTCTTTTTAAAAACCGACTTCAAACGACACTACAGAGTCTATTAAAGTAAACGTATTGCAACTACCTACCTAGGCCATCTATGGTCTTCATCATCAGTTCGACTTCACCAAATTGTGCTTTCCGAGAGCAAATGCCCGAGTCACTATAAAAAAAATACTTAAATCGCTTCAAATGTGTATAAAATTTGAAGAGCTCCCTCGATTTCTCCAGGATCCCACCATCAGAGCCTGACCTTATGACCATGGGACCACCTGGTAAATACCCTTTCAAACAAAAGAAGAATTTTCCAAATCGGTCCAGCCGTCTTTGAGTAATCGAGGAACATACATAAAAAAAAGTTTCCGATGAATTGAGAACCTCCTTCTTTTTTTGAAGTCGGTCAAAAAGAAATAAATAATAGGTAATTTTGTTGAGTCTGTATATGATTTCGAAATAATTGCCTCTTATTTTTTTTTCTTGTGTGACCACAGTGGTGGTCCGTGACGTTTCGGCCCTTGGGCCCTTCCTGAAAATCAGCGTTGCGGTGTGTCCGGTAGGTACATACCTGCCTTTCATGCTGCGGCACAAGCTGAGGGGGTGGCCCATTGACCATTCCACACCAATTACTTTTAAATAGGCATATAGTTGACTCATAGTGATAAGGTGCATTGGGGTAATTACGAAAAAGGGGATATTCCGAAAGTCTAAAATTTCTACGAAACGCCTTATCATTTCTTTTAAGGTAGCACTGCAATAGATGGCATGTTTAATGCCCTCCGCCGCTTCAGTTGAGTCTAGCCGCTACCATCGAATGGACGCGTGAAAATTCAAATTCTCTGAGCCTACTCATTTTTCGCGCCATTTTCGACATTCGGATTTACCCCGTGCATTTTTTTTCAGTGATCTGGTAAGTTATTGAAATATTAATTAGTTTTTCAAATATATTGACGTTTTTACTAAATTATGAAATGATTCAGAATATCGTAGCTCTATATTTGGTTTTTTTTTCGAAATAACCCCTGCGGGGCAATTCCGATAGAGCTACCTCGTTTACAGTTATTGTCAGTGGTTGTCAAACTGTGAATATATTTTATTGGCAAAATAAATATTGTAGTTGACTGCTCATAATAATATTAGGTGCTTCAGCTAACTAAATTGATTAATGGAACATATTGTAGTATTTTTTTTAATTATTGTATTAAATGTAATTAAGTCAATTTTGATTTTTATTTTTATTTAGAACATTATCTAAATATATAAAAGGCAAAGGTGACTGACTGACTGACTGGTCTATCAACGCACAGATCTAACCACTGGACGGATCGGGCTGAAATTTTGCACACAGATAGTTATTATGACGTAGACGTCCGCTAAGAAAGGATTTTTTTAAATTCCAATCCCAAGAGGGTTAAATGGGGGTTGAAAGTTTGTATAAAAGTCCGTCATTTATCAAATTATTTTTCATGTAATATCCATGAAACTTTAATTTTTGGGCTTTCGATAAAAAAATAAGGAATACGTGTTTCGCAAATTTTGAAAATTCCACCCCCAAAGATTTCAAATGGGGGTGAAAATTTGTATAAAAGTCCAGATTTTTAAGTTAATTTTCAAGTATATCCATCAAACTTGGTACTTTAGCTTTTATCTAAATATATAAAAGGCAAAGGTGACTGACTGACTGACTGACTGGTCTATCAACGCACAGCTCTAACCACTGGACGGATCGGGCTGAAATTTTGCACACAGATAGTTATTATGACGTAGACCTCCGCTAAGAAAGGATTTTTGAAATTCCAACCCCAAGAGGGTTAAATGGGGGTTGAAAGTTTGTATAAAAGTCCGTCATTTATCAAATTATTTTCATGTAATATCCATGAAACTTTAATTTTTGGGCTTTCGATAAAAAAATAAGAAATACGTGTTTCGCAAATTTTGAAAATTCCACCCCCAAAGATTTCAAATAATGGATGAAAATTTGTATAAAAGTCCAGATTTTTAAGTTAATTTTCAAGTAATATCCATCAAACTTGGTACTTTAGCTTTCATCTAAATATATAAAAGGCAAAGGTGACTGACTGACTGACTGACTGGTCTATCAACGCACAGCTCTAACCACTGGACGGATCGGGCTGAAATTTTGCACACAGATAGTTATTATGACGTAGACGTCCGCTAAGAAAGGATTTTGAAAATTCCAACCCCAAGAGGGTTAAATGGGTGTTGAAAGTTTGTATAAAAGTCCGTCATTTGTCAAATTATTTTTCATGTAATATCCATGAAACTTGAATTTTTGGGCTTTCGATAAAAAAATAAGAAATACGTGTTTCGCAAATTTTGAAAATTCCACCCCCCCAAACACTTCAAATAGGGGATGAAAATTTGTATAAAAAACTTGAGAAGTGTCAAGGGACACCCGGATGGAACGTAGTTCCTTTCGATTAATTAATTTGGCATTGTGTTCGGTATTTTCGCGGTACAATAATGGGTCTCCGTAGCCTTGTGGCTTCTGCAGTCGCCTAACAGCCAAAGGTCGATGGTTCGAATCCCAGCTCGACAGACCGAATTTTCATTTTCAATTTTATTTTAAACAATTTCTACATGTGGAACCTTTCCCTAATTTTTATAACTTATAAGTTATAAGTTATAAAAAATTAGGGAAAAAATTTAGTTTTCAAGTATAATATCCATGAAACTTGGTATGTTGGCTTTTTACGGAGATACGAATCGCCTTAGGTTGGATTTTAATTACCAATAAAAATCTAACTTAACGTGAGCTAACCAACCGCTAAGAAACCATTTTTGAAAATTCAACCTCTAAGGGGGTAAAATAGGGGTTTGAAAAATCGAACTTAATGTGAGCGAAGCCGCGGGCAAAAGCTTTTACCAATAAAAGTCTAACTTAACGTGAGCTAACCAATCGCTAAGAAACCATTTTTGAAAATTCAACCTCTAAGGGGGTAAAATAAGGGTTTGAAAAATCGAACTTAACGTGAGCGAAGCCGCGGGCAAAAGCTAGTTATTAATAATTAGTTTTAGAATTGCGTGTAATTATTTTTTTGTTTTAATTAGTAACATATTGTGGTTGAAAAGGTAAGTAAATGCTTGAAATTTGGGAACCATTATTTCTTTGACGTTCTTGGCGGGGTTATTCCGAACCATTAGATGGCTAAATCGATGTTCTCGGTCATCGACAACAGTAATAAGAACTAAATTGACATAAGGACTATCTTGGGTAAAAATGAAATATGAACTCTAAACTTAAACTTAATAAAACTCATTTTTTAAAATATTCGGAATAACCCCAACATATATCGGAATTACTCTTGTTAACAAAAAATACGAACTACATTTTTGAATATTTATATTTAATTTAAATAAGCATATTTATTGAATCTCTTCATAAGGATCAATAGGTCATTTATTTAAAAAAACGGTAGTAAAATTTGTTAGTAAATAAAATTAAAAATATTTTAAATTAATTCGACAACGTTAAGCCGCCTGTCACCTCATCAAAATTTCTATCGGAATTCCTCCGATGCACCTTAACTAATTTGTTGTGTTGGTTAAGGTCAATAAAGTTTTATTTATTTATTTATTTATTAAGCTCACATTTCTTATATAATGGGGTAAAAAGAGAAAACTGAGCAAATAAAGTACTTAACAGTTGTGGTTCACAAGACAACATACCTACCTATTGTATTATCGGACGATCGTATCGACGATTTGTATCGATTAGTCCTAATTGAAACTCGTAGATCGATAAAGCGAAGGTTGTCATGTAAATTACCGATTGTTCTAGTAAATTAATACGTCTGCAACGAATCATACTAATATTATAAATGCGAAAGTGTGTTTGTTGGTTAGTTGGTTTGTCCTTCAATCACGCCGCAACAGAGCCATGGATCGACGTGATTTTTTGCATGGGTGTAGTTGAGGACCTGGTGGAGAGTGAATTAGGCTACTTTTTATCCCGGAAAATCAAAGAGTTCCCAACGGTTTTTAAAAACTATATCCACGCGGACGAAGTCGCGGGCATCAGCTAGTATTAGATATTTATTACGTCCTCAAGAAATAAGGTCCAATATGATGTAGATAAGACATTACTAAAGATAATTGGTATTAAAGTAAAATCATAATTCTTTAAAGTTGATTGTTTTGATATTTTTATTTGTGTATCAATCAATCATCAACGGTTAAAGGTGCGGACTGAAAACTGAAAGGTCGCAGGTTCGAATCCCACCCGTTGCATTATTGTTATACCTACTCCTAACACAAGCTTTCCGCTTATTTGGAGGGGAGAGGAGGATATTTGTCAACTTCAACTTGGCTGATATTCTTTTTTAAAAAAAATAGAGAAAAAACAGAGTCTCCTCTCAGAACATCGTTAAAACAAGTGATATCTATACGTCTTATATACAAAGACTTGTCCTGGCTGTAGGAACCCTGTTCAAACATGTCAACTCCAAAACCTAACTCCACGCGAACGAAGTTGCGGGGGCAAACGCTAGTGTAAATTTATTTGTATAAATAAAACTTATTTAATACATTATACATAATATCATAATATACACCCACAAAAGTAGTTGAACTGATTCTTGCCTTGCAAGTCAATAGACGATTCACGAGATGATTATGTTTAGCTGACAGTTTTTGCGCCAGTTTTACTGTCAAGATTGCCAATATTATGTTCACTTTTTACTTAATATTATGTATTATATAATAGCTATATATAACAATAAAGTACACCAATAATACTAAATACCTAGTAAAACTATTTTAGGGAAATAATAAAAAAGCCAGTGTAACATACCTACCTACCTACGTTGTTTTTTTTATAAAAAACAATATTTTTAAACAACTTTCACCTACAATAAAAGTTTAGGTACATAAGTATGTTTTATCGCATTCAATTTTCCACATTCAATTTTTCGCATTTAATTTCTAAACTAGTGCAGATTAAAATATTAGTTTCACTATTGAAAAATATAATTGATTCATCCAACTTAAATATAACATTGAGTAAGTAAATAATATATTATATGTATTTTTAATATTTATAGAATATTTCTAGTATAGTATGCAAACTCAAAATTCTCTAAACATCTAAGGCAAAATACGTTTCAATGCTATATGTTTATACCTAATACAAGTAGTATGGTTCGAATTAGCCAGTAACCCTGACCGTGACTAACGGATACCTTATCAGTTCCAATAGTCACTCAAGACATCACTCATGATTGACAGAAATACGGAATTGGCTGATGCTAATCGTCTATTGGATCTCTTAGATCCTCATAAGTAATTAATTATTGATAGTTGTATTTATTATAGTCCTGCTATATATATATATATCTATATACATCCAACAGTCTCCTGATACCAATAAATACCTAGTTACAATATACAAGAATTCGCTTGGGATATTATTGTTATACCTACCTATTAGGAACAAGGAAATACCTAATGATATTACAGTTTGCAAACTGTAATATCATTGAGACTCATAATAATGTTTTTGTTATATTTTATCATTATTATGTATTATTCAAAATAGGTTCTTTGTTGTTGAATGTGCCGAGCCCTGTGATCTAACAAGACGTAACGACCGTTCACTATAACTTGTCCGTTGCCGTCATGTTGGTAGATATTGTACCATTGCTTCACACAATGAAAACCCTGACAAGGGGCCATCTATGAATTACGTCACACGTTGAGTGGGGGGAAGGGGGCCAATAAAATGTGACATTGTGTGACAAGGGACAGGGGGGGTTAAAAGATTATGTGACGTCACATGTTGAAATCTAAAATACTAAAACACGAAATGTATATGTAAACCAAAAAGTTTAAAATATTATGTATCTAGCTCCCTACTAGTATCTCGATTATTTAAAATATTTGACTTTACTTTAATTCTATTAAAGATTATTTTTGATTTTAGATTAAGTAAATAAAAATTTAATAAGTAGTTAATTTAGTTAAAAGAAATTTAAGTAAGTACTTCTATAATATAAAATTGAAAAATATGTGACTAGGGGGAGGGGGTTGCACAAGTGTGACCACCTGTGATAAGGACGGGGGGAGGGGTCAAAAAACCATAAAATTTGTGAGACGTAATTTATGGATGGCCCCCAAGTGCCAACGGCTTGAGATAAGCAATGGTGCAAACATGACGGCAAGGGATAAGGCCCAAATAAATGATAAATTATTACTATTAAATTAAAATCGAAATGATATGTATGGTGGAGACTTAGGCCGTGGCCACCCTATCGTCAAAAAAAACGGTATTATACGTTGCATGGCGTATAGATACCTATTATTTGTAGGGGTATGGATTTACTTAAAACTGCCCCTTTCCAAAGAAATCCCATTACCATCATCTAGACTGCATCGTCATTCGTCACATATCATCAGGGCAGATAGCAGTAAACAAAAATCATAAGTACAAAGGTACATTTTGAAAGATTTCTTGGTTCGAGTAGGTATAGTCTTTTAAAATAATACTACCTTTTGCCCGCGACTTCGTCCGTGTGGAGTTAGGTTTTAAAAATCCCGCGGGATCCCTCTGTTTTTCCGGGATAAAAAGGTAATATATGTCACTCTCCAAGTCCTCAACTACGCCCGTGCGAAAAATCACATCGACCCGTTGCTGCGTGATTGAAGGATAAACCAACGCTTTAAAATTTCTAATATTAGTATGGTTTTTGAAACTTACATGTTTACTTTGATTCTTGCTGATAATACTTCCGACGTAGGTACTACATTTATATCAGTGCTTCCGACCTTATTTTCCAATTACCGATTTTATAAAACGGCTTAGGTAGTCATCGTTATACGGCACGCACGTTCGTTGGATCAACATTTTCGTAATATCGATTTTATAATTAAAAAAATTATCAGCTCGTAATAATAATGGTACCTAACTTTATTACTAAGGTAATGATAACTTTTATTACTATCGCGTCACTGTCAGTATAATTGCGAATGTGTCCCATCTTGAAAATATAATAAAATCGCGAATCGCGATGGTGTCGTTTTATGGCCTATAAAACATTTTGACGACACGTTTTCATCGTAGTTTCTCATATTCTGGATATTATATATCAGAAATACTAGGTACTCGCCGTCTCGCTTCAGATTCTCACAGTTGCATTTTTTTATTGGTAATGTGACGATGCAGTTTAGGATAGTAGCGGGCTGACTTGGAAGGGCTATGCCGTGTACTTAAAGTAAACCCACTCCCTGAGGGTACGTTTATGCACACGCGGCGCGTAGTGCGTCGTGTCGCGCAGTAAACTCAAACATATGGCCAAGTATGAGAGCGTTCATACTTCATACAGAAGCGTTTGCGTTGAACGCGGCGGGCACCGAGGTCACGCGGCGCGTTGCGCGTGTTGTAAACTCAAACATATGGCCAAGCATGAGAGCGTTAATGCAGAAGCGTTTGCGTTGAACGCGGCGGCGCACGCGGCGGGCGCCGCACAACGCGCTGCGTGTGCATAAACGTACCCTGAGGGCGTTTTTCCACGAGCCGCCGCACGGCATGATAATAATTATGATAAATTGCGGTGACGACTTCGAGCGCAATATGTTTTCTATGGACCGTTTACTCATTCAACGACACCGCACAGAAATAGAAATATATCCGACATTTATCGTGCCGTGTCGTGCCGTGCGGTGGCTCGTGAGGCTGGAACCACATCTGTGCGCATCGATTCGCATTTTGTCCATACAAAACTGTCATTTTTCATAGAGTCGTGTACGCATCGAAAAGCTGACTTGATGACAATGAAAAATGACAGTTTTGTATGGACAAAATGCGAATCGATGCGCACAGATGTGGTTCCAGCCTAAAAAAAACCAATTTAATCCGCTACTACATGCCATCATATTATACGCTGAATCGCTTGGCGTTACATTAATTTTGTACGGTGGTAATTAGCTACGGCCTATGCCTCCCATTAGAAAAAGGCTTATTTAGTTACAAAAAGACTTATAAACCTACTTATTCTATAGACTTAATAATTCTGACTTAACAATCAAATGATTAAAATTAAAATAGATTAAAAACCCGACTGCTTCAAAGAATATCCACTAAAAATTTATAGCAGTGACACGCGGGATGATGTAAGGATTCTAACAATACGTCAGTCGTCATACATCCAAATCTATAATTAGAAGTTATAGTGGAATAAAAAACAAACATGGTTACATGTGCCTATTCCATTTATTGATTTATATATACATATCCTGAAAATATTACTATTACACTCCTTTTTTGGGCAGTCGTGTAAAAATACATAAGTATCTAGGTAATAAATCTTTCTCGCTAGCCGCTGAAAAAAAATCGAAAAAGTTCAGAGGTTAGGTATGTTAGTTCTAACTAATATTACTGTGGCTATATGCTAATTTTTGTTTATGTCTTATCTTTCTTAATTTTATCAATATATATTATTACCTCTGAACCTATTTTTAAATAATTACCTAACTTTCACCTTATTAAATTGAGTTCCAAAATTACATCTCTAAAGAAAAACCAATTTCGAGCTTAATGGAAATTTGTCATATACTTGAATTGGAAAAATTCCCGAACGATTCATCCATGCTAAATTCCATCAAGACATCAAAGGTCACGCTGTTTATGGAACGAAGGTAATTGATAATCTGAGAGACCGTGTGAAGTATTGAGTAGGTGCTTGAAAAGAGCTAAAAATGTTGGTGACTTCTGTGAAGTTCTGTGTAATCCTGGTCTTACTAGAAACTAGACCATATGGTTATTGTTGTATGGTTCCGTGGAAAGTTCGAAAGCCACATAAATACCTAAACATTTAACTGTCTCTGTTCTGATCTGGTGGTAGGCTTCAGCAGTGGCTAGTTACCACCCAAGCGATTTAGCTGTCCGAATTCCGATACGATGCCGTATAGGAACCGACAAGGGTATAGGTATAAGTATAATAAGAAATGGTTAACCCATCTATGTTAGCCCGCTGCAACATTATACTGCATAGTCACTTACCATCAGAGGTGCGATTGTCTAAAGTTATTCCATTGATCGTAATCGTATTCGATAACATTAGCGTCAAAGTAAAATAAACCATAACAGCATTGAATTAGAGCTCAATTTCGTATATGCATTCTTATACGTTTAGGTATGTACGATACGCTCCATAACGCTCCATGTTAAAATCGGTTGTACTGAAGTTGTGACTTTAAATCAATACAATCAAGGATTATTTTACTTTGACGCTAATGTCATCGAATAAGAATACGATCAATGGAATAACTTTTAGACAGTTGGTACCCAGAAACAAACAGAAGAGCAAACTTGTAGAATAAAAAAATATAAGTAGTTGGTAATTCAGGTCGCTTTCGGCTTGTATTTTATCAACACAGAAAACGAAACAGGTGCTGTGAAGCTTCAGTACCTCTTCTGGCAGGTTTCCAAAAAAATACAACTTGTGAACCCACCTCGTGCTGGGTGGTGTCTCGTTTAAGAACACATCCAAACTTTTAGCTTAATATTAATTATTCATCAAGCACCTCTTGAAAACTTCCAAAGGCCTCTCAAGTCTCAAATAAAGACCGTGGCAATGCGATTATCTCAATCACATACAATACAATCTCTCTGTTAAAGCTTTCGTCATTTTTTAGATTATCCACAATAAATCTTATGAAAGTTTCCCTGAAATATTAGATAGATGATATCGTTATATTATATTCATTCATCTCAACCCACTACGGGACACAGGTCTTCTCTCGAATCAGAAGGGGCATATGTCGGGTCATCATAGTCCACCACACTGGACAAGTCTGATTCGTAGACTTCACATAGTAGCTGGCTGGCTACATCATCAGACCCTGGATATCGTCTAGGACCAGATTACTTGTGAAGGCGAATCAAACGAGCCCAAACTCAATAGGGTTACATCTTTTTATTACAGAATTTCCATAACCACCTTCCAGCTCTATCATCAGACCCTGGATATCATCTAGGACTGGAGTACTTGTCAAGACGAACCAAACAAACCCTAACTTGATCGTGCTACGTGGTTTTAAATACAGAGTTCCCATAGCCACCTTCCGTTTCCATCCTCAGATTAGCTCCATGTCACAATAACATAGCATTGTCGGATTTATGTTTTTTGGAGTTTACTCCTTAAGAATCGATTTTAGGCGCCCGGTATGAGAAAAATTCGAGGAGTAAAATCTACTTATGAATGACCTCGTTACGTTTTTCACAACGATGCAAATTTCTACCCTAACGTTGAGTAAATAAGGTTGGTTTTCGCTTGAGTTGTCGAATGCCCTCGTTACGTTTTTCACAACGATGCAAATTTCTACCCTAACGTTGAGTAAATAAGGTTGGTTTTCGCTTGAGTTGTCGAATGCGAAAGAGCTTTCGCTTCGGGAAGCCGAGCGCGTACCGATCGGGTCCGAGCGGCGCCGAGATGCAGCGAGCGCCGCGAATGCATTACGACGTTTTAAGGAGTAAACTCCAGTCGTGCGTCGGAGCTGACACACGCCCTTTTTTTATTACACTTGCAAAATTTCAGCTCTGTTGGAAACCGGGAAGTTGATCATATTTAGCTTGCAAGATTTGACCTAAACAAACATACATACATACCATACACCTACATAGGTACATTGATTTTAAAAAAAAGCTTGTCAAAACGACTCATTAATTATTGGATTTTTTGACAAGCTATCCAAAAATATCTTTTGAGATTACGAAAAGCTTTGGTGACAAAGTACTCGCTTGGAAAACAATATTGGTAACTTTTCCCTAACTCGCTTCCTTGGGCCCAGTTTCAGCTTTCACTGTAAACAGACCCCTGGGAATGACTGGCGTCTCGTGACGACAACGTTAAGCCTGAAATATTGGATACTTTATGTTCGCATTCTTTAAGGAAAATTGATCGTTTAGCAGTAACCTCAAGTTACAAACATTTTTTTCAGAATTAAGGTTAAAAGTAACAAAACATTTATATACATATATAGGTTGAACTGTGGTTTCAGGTGGCGGAATGCTCCCTTCAGTATCACGTATCGTGCGTGAGAGAATGCTATTTCAATTTATGGGTAGGATAATACTCAAGAGCGAGTTTCGAAATGTAGGAATTTTCATCCGAGTTTCACCAACGCAAGAAGATTTAGGGGCATGACTTATAAAGGTTTAGTGTAAATTGGCATACCAAGTGTAAATTAGACAGAAGCAGGCTTACCTAGTAGGATATGGCGGTCTTATTAGATCCATACAGTATATATATACTTATACCCCCTAATCGTTTTTTTGCGGCATCCATGCTGCAACGCTTAATCCTATTAGTGACTCGATTGCGTTCGTGATTCAATTTAGAAATTATGAATTCTCAAATTGATCAAGTCGGGAATTGTATCCAGGACCCCCCATATATTAGACCATAGCACTCACCATTGCGCACTGCACACACAGGGACGTCATCGACTCTAGCTAATATTGAGCAGATATTTAGAATCAAGCAAGTCAGTGAATTTTGGAAGTATGTCAGACGCATTCCTGTATTTAGGATCCAAAACACGAAGAGTACAAAAATAGAAACGTATACAACATACATATTCAAACATAGAATACATACACACCGACATAGAATGCCTATTGATATTGTAAATGCAAACGTGTGTTTGTTTGTTTTTCAATCACGCAGCAACGGATCGACGTAATATCACCCTATCCTTACTCTGTGGCTCTGTGGTAATATTTTGCATGGAAGGTTGAGGACCTGAATAGTAACATAGTGAGTAGTGACATTATTCAAGAAAAACAAAGCGTTCCCGCGGGATTTTAAAAACCTTAATCCACGCGGAAAACGTTGCGGACAAAAGCTAGTTTGAAACTCCATTCCAGAAAATTATCAGGTGATTTTCCTTTGAGCGATGCGCACGTGAGGCTTTTAGCGTACTTAGTTACCTACTGATGATAAAAAAATTTGAGCTTGAATAGTAATAACGTACTTATATAATGTGTTTTAAACATAGATCAAAACAAGTTTTGATACTAAAATAAATGTTCATTTCTTACATTTAATATTTGTTTGATGCGGAAGTCTATCAAGTTCCTTTATTAGTTTTCTTTTTGATGGATTAGGTTTTCCGAAGGTGGTAAATTCAATGGGCAATGGGGCTAAATAAATAAAGAATATTTTATTGGAATAGAATAGAAGAATTTTTTATTCAAATAAACTTTTACAAAGTGCTTTCGAATCGTCAAGTGAATCTACCACTGCACTGGTTTGGAATGCCGTTTTAACCGAGAAGAACCAGCAAGAAACTCGGCAGTTTTCACTTGATACAGTGTAGACTATATTAAAAACATTACAACTTAAACAAAATTTATTTAGTTTTGATGTTAGTATTAATTTAAATGTAAATAATTCTTTGAACACCCTAAAATTAATAATAAAATTATATTAAATTATAGTACTATGTATTAGTAAAATATATTAGAACACATACAACATAACACAAATAGAAAGAGTTTATAGGTATATAATATAGAAGTGCCAAAGCAACGCGAAACAGATAAACAAATAGGGCATCAAACACGAACGACCATGTGAAGTGCCAACAAAATAGCCAACACGATTCCTATAATGATGATTGTATTGACACTACCGTTAACAAACTCATATTCATAGTGCTACCTTTGAAATACATTACGTATCTACCTCGTAGTACCTTTATGTTACCTACGATGGCCACAGTTTACAATAATAATTTTGATTTTTGACATTTCGTTCATCACCTATAGCTAACCTATGACAACCGATTGTCGGAGAACTACTGCTGGAGTATACTGGGCAGGTCTGAGGCCTTAGGCTTAGGCGCTGCCTGGCCACATTTTACACATCGCTCGCGCTTGTGCCATACAGTTTTTGCAATTCACGAAGGCGAGTGAGCTTTACTTGTGGTTACTTCGTGTATTGCATAAGTGTACGTGCCTGTCAAAGCCTAGGTGGGAGCGGGCAGGCGCGAGTATTGCGCTCGCTCACACTTATACAGATACGACACACACTCAACCATAAGTCAGTCGCCCTCGTGAATTGCAAGAACTATAAAGCGACGGCCATCGAACTATACCGCTTAGAACAGAAGTTTCTAACAAAGTTCCGCTCCAAACGTAGGCTCAGAACAACCAATGAATGTGTGAGTGACATATTATTATTTTCTGGTTCTGGTAATGATAATTATGTTTTAGCAGGGGTCTCCAAACTACGGCCCGCGGGCCAAATCCGGCCCGCCAGTGCCATCAATCCCGCGAAATGCAAAAAAAAGCGTATAATTGCATAGTTCGCGCACTTTGCGACTAGTCTAGCTAGAAATATAGTTAAGGGCAGAAAAATTTAAACTGTTTTGGCCCTTGGAACGTACTGAAAAAATCATTATGGCCCTAAGGCTTCAAAGTTTGGAGACCCCTGTTTTAGATGGTTATTGTGATGAATTATGAAACCCTTTCACAGTACACTCTACGTCATTTTTAAGCTATTGCATAGCTTTTATCGCGGGCTTTGAACTAGGACAAACATTTTGAGCGCGGCGACCGAATCAAGAAATTCCGTAACGAAAATAAACCTAACCCCGTCGTTCAGTAAGCGTTCAACATTTTAGAGTTTCACAAGTAGCTCTGTTTGGCGCAGTGGGCGAGCGGCCGCTTTCTTTACCCTATGGTGTATGATGTCGCAGGTTCGAATCTCACTCGCGAAGTAGTGACAGTGTGCTTTTCTTGTTTGTTTGTTTTTTAATTATTTTTTTGCATAATTTTTATTATGCAAAAAAAATATTGCATAAATATTATAATTGCATAAGTTGATAAAAAATGCTATTTTTTTAATAATTTTCTGCGAGCTCATCGTACTAAACTAACTCTTACGCGAAGATACTCCGTATTCGGCCTTTAATGGCTTACTAAAAAAACTTGAGAGGTGTCAAGGGACACCCGGATGGAACGTAGTTCATTTCGATTAATTAATTTGGGATTGTGTACGGTATTTTCGCGGTACAATAATGGGTCTCCGTAGCCTTGTGGCTTCTGCAGTCGCCTAACAGCCAAAGGTCGATGGTTCGACTTTTAACTGTTAGGCGACTGCAGAAGCCACAAGGCTACGGAGACCAAATATTGTACCGCGAAAATACCGAACACAATGCCTTCAAAAAATACGACTGCATTGCCTTAACGTGCAAGCTCTGCTACCGTGTGCCGTCTAAAACTCCCATGCGTAGTTGCCGAACACACCAACTGTTCGCTACCACCAAATGCTGCACGAATGCAGGAAAGCGCTCACCTCTGCTCAGAATGACACAGATATACAATGAGCGCTTTGGCAATATTGATATTTTTGCTACTCGTGTAGGAGGTTTCAAGAGGTTGGTCATATGCAACCTTAAATTAAAAAAAACTTGTGCTAGACTGTTTGATGTCCCGTGAATAATAAATAAATAAATAAATAAAAAAAAGTGTCGGTTTCAAAAAAGTGTCGATCCGTCTAGCCCCCTTCCGAGTTCCGCACCGCGCGATAATTAACTACGTTCCAATGGCTTATCAACGACTATTGCGCTTCTAAGCGTTAAAGTTCGGTGGCGACGGCTCTCAGAAACTATAATAGGTATCTATAGTTTATTGTCGTCAGTCCATCTATTGAGAAGACTGGCAACAGTGCTCATTCTGATGTCAATCGATATTTCTTCTTTCTTTATCTCTCTTTAATCTTGGAGGAAACCTGACATCAATGATCATCATCAATGATGATGATCATCAGGTGATGATTGATGATTCATCATCAGTCAAAATGTATTCACTGTTAGATATATAGTTAGCGTCAGCATTGCCTATTCTATCCTTTAAAACTTCGTATCCTTTAAAACACAATAAAATAAACTCAATAAAGCTTAGCTGTAATAGTAATATCATAGTCTCTCGTAGTTTATCCCTAATCTATACAACGTAATAGTACGAAATACGAATGAATTGACGTTTGTTAGTCTCACAAAAACTCGAAAGCGGCTGAACCGATTTGCCTAATTTTGGTTTTAAAATATTTGTAGAAGTCCAAGCGAAGGTTTAAAAGGTGATTTTTTGCATGGATATAGTTGAGGACCTGCAGAAAGAGTGACATACCTATAGGGGACTTTTTATCCCGGAAGATCAGAGTTCCCGAGGGATTTAAAAACTAAATCTACGGACGAAGTCGCGGGCATCAGCTAGTATAGAATATAGATTTATAGATGAACAGAATAGGTACCTATAACAGGGTGACGTTCCGCCCACGCCCCTCAGGATCGTGTCTAATCGCCATTTTATCTTGCCTTGGTTGAGCAATTCTTTGGATTGAAAAAAATTTATTGATTTGATTTGATTCTTTGGATTTTGGAAAAAACTGCGATGTTAAATAATATATTATTACGTGTTGAAGTATATTGGGCGTTTAGCTCTCCGATCATCCGATCGGTTTTGAAACCCTGATTGGCTCGTAATTATAGATAGGTGGTACCTAAGAATTTTATTATTATTATGTATTAGTTTAAATAAAAACTATTTTCCAAAGAATCCACCCGTCAACATTATCCTACCTACCAAAAAATTGTTTTAGATGGTTATTTAAATACCATCTTTTGAGTAGATAAGTCACAGTCGATTATTTCAGTAACTATTAAAGCTATCGACATGAAATTTGGCATAGTTGTGTATAATAGTGGCCCAACATCATTAGAATTAAGAAAAATCGAAAATTATTTTTAGTTTTATTAAAAAAAGGGGAAAAATCGGGGGTTTGAAATTTCAAAGTAAGATAACTATACCGAGTGGGGTATCATATGAAAGGCCATTACTTGTGCATTCTAGAACAGTTTTTTATTTATTTCTATATATAATAGTTTTTGAGTAATCGGCCAAAATGTCGAAAAAAATACCGTTCCCCCCCCCTTATCTCCGAAGTTTACCAATCGAAAAATCTGAAATAATTATGGTCAATAGAGGTTTATGTATATTTTACAGGAAAAATAAAAGCAACGCGAAAATTATTTTAGTTTGATTAAAAAAGGGGGAAAATCGGGGGTTTGAAATTTCAAAGTAAGATAACTATACCGAGTGGGGTATCATATGAAAGGCCCTTACTTGTGCATTCTAAAACAGTTTTTTATTTATTTCTATATATAATAATTTTTGAATAATTGCCTAAAATGTCGAAAAAAATACCGTTCCCCCCCCCCTTATCTCCGAAGTTTACCAATCGAAAAATCTGAAATAATTATGGTCAATAGAGGTTTATGTATATTTTACAGGAAAAATAAAACCAACGCTCTAACTAGCATAGTTTTTTTTATATTAACAATAAGCCTCTACAAACAAAGTTAACGATAAATAAGCAAATTAATATAATATTATCGTTTTACTTTTACTTTTGGAGTACGGAACCCTCGGTGCGCGAGTCCGACTCGCACTTGGCCGGTTTTTTTTTATATATATATATACAGTTTTTTTTATTATACTAATCTACTAAAAGTGGTCAACTCGTTATTTCGGTATCCTACAACAATACAGAGACAAATCAATCAGAGTTGTATGTAAATTATTGTCTTAAGGAAAACGTTCATTCTCTTTCTTTATCCGGCTTTTCGTTCACTTTATTTGATTGATTATTGAAGTAAACGGCGAATAAAAATTTATTTGAAGAGAAGCCTTCAAAATCCAATAAAAATATGTACTTTCACTGGGCGAAGGCAAAAATAAACGCGCCGGTTAGTTCCGATGCATTGTTATAATGGACAACAGTGTTCCACTTTGTTCTCGATTATAAGCTGGCACCGACTGAAGGCGGTGTCATCATTGTTTGCTGTTTCCGTATAATGTAGACATGTTTTTGAGACACATAAGTTAAATGCAAGTTTAAAGTGAATTTAAAAAGGAACACTATAATATATTATATGAAAGTGTGTTTGTTTGTTGGTTTATCCTTCAACCACGCAACAACGGAGCAGCGGATTGACGTGATTTTTTACATGTGTAGTTGATAACTTGTTCAACACAAATTCGGTTATTCAATAAATGGGTCGCATATTATGCCGTCAATTATACAAAAGGGTGATTCGCATTTTTCAGGCAAATTACACATCGCCGGCCCATAACTGGGCACAGGTCTCGTCTTTGGCAGACTTCAAACCCGTTTTATGGAGAATTCTCAAGGATGCAGGTTTCCTCGCGATGTTTTGCTTCACCTTAAAAGAAAATAATATATTTTGCTTAAAACGCACGTAACTCTGAAAAGTCAGAGATCAAACCCAAGCCTTTCTGGATAGGAGGCGGAATTCTAGAGTGAGATCTATAGATGACACTCTCACTCAGCTGAGATTCAAGACTGAGTTAAAACGAGACAGATATAAATCTGTAAAAGGATACACAAATATGTCCTGATATAAGTCAGGACCTGGACATGTTTGTGTCTCATTTTAAATCTAACTTGAGTCTTGAGCAGAGTACGATCTATAGATCTCAGCTTAAATACTATAGGCTATCATAGCAAATCTTTCAGAATAAGAAGTTTATTTGATCAACCACAGTCCATATAGCGACATTATCGTTATTTACTTGTCAGTGGACAAAAGGTTTCCAGTTCATAGCTAGTACATAGTTGAAATGCCGGCACCGATCATCATTGTTTCCATAAGATAAACATTGGGGTCGGGGACGCGGGGCTTGCATGCGAATTTTATGTGATGCCATAAAAATGGTTGCCACATGAATGTTTTGATATATTTTTGTACCGCGATGGCGATACAAAAAAACTCCTTTCAATGATTTTTGGAAACACATACATATCTAACTAGCTGTTGCCCTCGCGACTTTGTCCGCGTGGAATTAGGTTCTTTGAAAATCCCGTGGGAACTCCTGGTTTTATCGAAATAAAAGTAAGCTGTAACACTGCACTCTGGAGCCAAAATACCAAGTTTCGTGGATATAACTAAAAAAATTACGGACTTATTTCCATCTCCTATTCCAACCCCTTTGGGGGAGAATTTACAAAATCTGTGAAACGCGTAATTCTTTATACCTTTGATCAAGAGCCAAAATACCAAGTTTCTTATACTTATTTTGAAAAATAACTAAGAATAAAGGACTGTCATAAAAACTTTCATCCCCTATTTTATGCATTTGAGGGTAGAATTTTCAAGAAATATAAAAACTTACTTCTTTATTTTTAATCAAGAGCAAAAATACCAAGTATCATAAACATAACGTGAAAAATAAGTTGAAAAACGAAGGACTATCATACAAATATTCAACCCCTATTTAACCCCTTTGGGGGACGGGGGTTGAATTTTCAAAAACTGTGAAATACGTAATTTTTAATTTTTAATTTAAGGGCCAAATACTAATTTTCTGTTTTACTTAGAAATATAAAAACTTACTTCTTTATTTTTAATCAAGAGCAAAAATACCAAGTATCATAAACATAACGTGAAAAATAAGTTGAAAAACGAAGGACTATCATACAAATATTCAACCCCTATTTAACCCCTTTGGGGGACGGGGGTTGAATTTTCAAAAACTGTGAAATACGTAATTTTTAATTTTTAATTTAAGGGCCAAATACTAATTTTCTGTTTAACTGTTTTAGAATGCACAAGTAAAGGCCTTTCATATGATACCCCACTCGGTATAATTATCTTACTTTGAAATTTCAAACCCCTGATTTTCCCCCTTTTTTAATTAAACTAAAATAATTTTCGCGTTGATTTTATTTTTCCTGTAAAATATACATAAACTTCTATTGACCATAATTATTTCAGATTTTTCGATTGGTAAACTTCGGAGATAAGGGGG
The DNA here is from genome assembly GCA_029955525.1 of Oeneis ivallda. NCBI lineage: Eukaryota > Metazoa > Arthropoda > Insecta > Lepidoptera > Nymphalidae > Oeneis > Oeneis ivallda. The sequence goes on along the minus strand of JARPMR010000006.1, from coordinate 17,766,943 downwards.
GGGGAACGGTATTTTTTTCGACATTTTGGCCGATTAATCAAAAACTATTATATCTAGAAATAAATAAAAAACTGTTTTAGAATGCACGAGTAAAGGCCTTTCATGTGATACCCCACTCGGTATAGTTATCTTACTTTGAAATTTCAAACCCCTGATTTTCCCCCTTTTTTAATCAAACTAAAATAATTTTCGCGTTGCTTTTATTTTTCCTGTAAAATATACATAAACCTCTATTGACCATAATTATTTCAGATTTTTCGATTGGTAAACTTCGGAGATAAGCGGGGGGAACGGTATTTTTTTCGACATTTTGGCCGATTAATCAAAAACTATTATATCTAGAAATAAATAAAAAACTGTTTTAGAATGCACAAGTAAAGGCCTTTCATATGATACCCCACTCGATATAGTTATTTTACTTTGAAATTTCAAAACCCCGATTTTCCCCCTTTTTTAATAAAACTAAAAATAATTTTCGATTTTTCTTTAGTCCAATGATGTTGGGCCACTATTATACACAACTATGCCAAATTTCATGTCGATAGCTTTAATAGGGTCATTCCATGTCAAACGCTACCACGCCAATTTTTTTAAAGTACTTATTTTATAAATATATAGCTGCTTATGTAAGCCTAATTACAATGAATCATATGCATTGACTGAAAATTTTAACAAAACTATTTTTTTTACCATTTTTCTCGTGTGTTGAAGTATGAGAAAATATTCACTCCGGCGGTGGTAGATATTTCGGAGTTTGAATTGGCAACACTGCAACTAAATGACGTTAATTGTCAAAGCTAACTTGGCGCCATTTTGAGTAGTGATACACGAACTGCTTGGTAGACGTAAAATTTTCTGTAAAGCGGTAAGTTTTCCTTTGTTTTTAGTACTGTTTTAATGGAGACATCGCATGTTACACCCGTTACGGAAATAAGGGAAAAGTTTAATCTGTAGCTTACTTGTTGCACTAACAGCTTCACGGCTTTGGGAAAGTTAGGTTATGTTTGCAAATAATGTCTGGTATTTTATACAGAATTGTGTAAATTTTGATATTTTTACTAATATAATTGCGTTACGCCCGTTACGTAACGGGTGTAACACTATTTTGGTGAGGTTTTGTGGGTGCAAAAAATTAGCTTTCGAGTGATTTTGAGGGCGAATTGGCCCTTTTTTTAAAGGCAGAATGTTAGTAAACCTGGTTTCAGTAAGAGTTCGTAATAGTTTGCCTTTTTCTTTCAATTTCACACCATAAGTTTAATTGTTTAATTCAGAATATAAGTTTTAGTTGCTATTAATTAACTTTATTTGCATGTTGGGTGTTTTGCATAAGGGGTTAATATTTTGTTGTAGGTAACGATGCCTTCAGCAAAAGAACGCATGAAAAAGTATCGAGAAAGAATGAAAAACGACCCAGCGAAGCACGTCGAGCACCTGCAAAAAGAGAAGGACAGAGATCGCAAAAGACGAGAGGCTATGAAGATAAATACTAACTCTAAATTAATATCAAACAAAAAATCAAGGGATAGAATGCGAGCTTACAGAGCACGATTGAAGGCAGCAAAAAACTTGGACAGTCTTGCAGCTACATCTACTATTGGCAGCTACAAATGTTTGCAGTCTTTTGGTAAAGCAGTGCGAAAATTAAAGAAAAATTTACCAGATTCTCCACTGAAGCGAGTTGCTGTGGTAAAAAAAATTGCTGTTGAGGTACTGGGCAACATCGTTCAAATTTCAACACCTAATCAACACGGAAAAAGACTGGATGAGGAGATTAAAAAGGCTGTTATAGAATTTTACTTTAGGGACGATGTAAGTCGACAAGCTCCAGGAATAAAGGATTTTAAATCCGTAAAAGACCCTGTTACTGGAAAGAAGACGAAGAAGCAAAAGAAGACAATGATAATGACTATACGTGAAGCATATGAATTGTTTAAAGATGATCACCCAGACATAAAAATTGGAAAATCTGTTTTCTACAGCTTGCGCCCAACTGAGGTTGTTCCAGTGGCATTTACAGAACATGTCGTTTGCGTTTGCGCGCTACATTCAAACTTTATAAACACAGTGGAAAGTATAGGAAAGTGTCTGCTAGAGTTCCCTAAATCGCACACTGAGTTGATAAACGCTACAACTTGTAGCTCTGATAATGAAAGATGCATGTCTGGCTCATGCACAGACTGTCCTTACAATTTCTGGGAACAGTTTGAAGAGCATCCGAACTTGAATAAAACCATATCTTGGAAGGAATGGACATTTTTGAATAAACGTCCAAAAGTGGTTATTAGGACTATGTTGTGCAAAGATGCAATCAATGAACTGAAATGTAAAATGCGAAAATTCAAGCAGCACTACTTTTTAAAAAGAGTGCAATCCAACTTCTTTCAGAAATCAATTACGGGCTTAAAAGAAAATGAGGCAGTAGTGCAGGTTGATTTTGCTGAAAATTATAAATTAATAAGTCAAGATGAGACGCAAAGCGCTCACTGGAGCCACGACCAGGTTTCTATATTCACCTGCTGCATCTGGTTATCCAACGGACAAAAAAAACCAGTTGTCATAGTCAGCAACGACACGTCACATACTAAACAGGCCGTTTGGACTCTCATGAAAACTCTGTTCGATTACTTACGAGAAGTTAACGATACCGTGAATACTGTAAAAATATTCAGCGACAACTGCGCTGCGCAATTTAAAAATCGATACATCATGTCACTCCTTTGGGAAATGAAAAGTTATGCTGAACTGGATGACCTGCAGTGGATCTTTTTCGCTGCGTCTCACGGGAAAGGTGCGGTGGATGGATTAGGCGGCACAGTCAAACGAGTTGCGTGGACTGGGGTAAAATCCAGAAAAGTCCTTCTCAATTCTGCAGAAGACTTTTTTTTGTATGTGGAGAAAGAAATCAAAGGCTTACACATAACATACGTGTCTAAAATAGATATTGAAGATGAAACAGCGTTTCTTGACAGCGTTTGGTTACACATCCTACCAATCCAGAAAATTCAGAGCTACCACCATTTTAGAACTGTGAATGAGAGTGAAATTGCAGTGGCACAAACCTCTAAATCAGAAAGAACTGTTGTTAAGATAAAGAATTTGAATGAGACCATAGACGAGACACACGAAGAATTGGACGTTATCAACCATAATGAAAATGATAGTGACTGGAGCGATGAAGACTTACTTCCTCTCGCGGCATTAGCTACAAATAAAGAGAACGAAACTGAACTGATTGTGCGTGGACTTCAATCAACTTCAACTGTAGAAACCGTCAAGAAAAAATTGCGGTTCAGTGATGTATATACCGACTCCGAAGAAGAAGAGTCACAAGAACCCAATGCAGTGTCTGTAAATAAGATTCAACCAGGAGTGTTTGTCTTAGTCAAAATAATTGCAGAGGGTAAACAAAGAACTGAATATAAGTATGCTGCAATTTGTCAGAGTTCCATTGATGACGATGAAGGCGAGGTTCGCGTTATGTTCTTAAAAAAGATTGATAAAAATGCGAAAGTATTTATCAGCAACGAACAAGACGTTTCTGATATCCCTTTTGAGAATATCATTAGAATTTTACCTGATCCAATGCTAAAAAATAAGGGTATCCGCACTTACTACAATTTTGATTATAGTATTGATATTTTTGAAAAGTAACCCATTCAATTTAACATTACTTGAGTTCCTACATCATTTCGCTTGTTTTTTATTTCAAAATGTTTTAGAAATTAAAGATTTTTCATATATTTTTGTTTTTAACTCGTACACGTTACGCCCGTTACAAAAGCCTGTTACGCCCGTTACGCACAAATATTTTCGTAAATTTTAAATTATCGTTTGCTTTTCTTTAATAAATGTTGTAGATGGTGGGTTATTAATTTGGCTACAGCTTAATGTTAATTTTTATTCATTAAAAAAGGGCAATTCGCAGACTTTGGCAAAAAGATCACACCATCTGGAAGTGAGAGGCAAAATCAAGTTACGCCCGTTACGGTACTTGCGGCTGATTTTCTTGATATCTATAAAAGTAATAGAAAACTTAAATTAATATTAATTTAATATAGACTAAAAAGCTACTAATTAAGTTTTAAAATGAATATGCTTCCTTATAAAACATTATAAAATCACCATTTGAAAGGGTGCGACCTGTTACACCCGTTACATGGAATGACCCAATAGTTACTGAAATAATCGACTGTGACAGACGGACGGACAGACGGACGGAGAAAGTCTCACCATAAGGGTTCCATTTTTACCATTTTGGTATGGAACCCTAATGACGGACTTTCATACAAACTAACAACCCCTATTTTACCTTTACCCCTTCGGGGGTAGAATTGTCATAAAATGTAAAATACGTACTTCTTTATTTTTAATAAAGAGCCAAAATACAAAGTTTCGTGCATATAACTTGAAAAAATAACTTGATTAATGAAAATCCATCACACAAACATTCAACCCCTATTTAACCCCTTTGGGGGTAGAATTTTCAAAAACCGTGAAACACGTAATTTTTTGTTTTTTATTTAAAGCCCAAATACCTAGTTTTATGGGTATAACTTGAAAAATGACGGACTTTCATACAAACTTTAACCCCCCATTTAACCCCCTTGGGGGTGGAATTTCAAAAAATCCTTTCTTAGTGCTCGCCTACGTCACAAAAGGAACCCACTGTCAAAATTTTAAGTTTTTAGTTTCAGTGGTTTAGGCTGTGCGTTGATAGATCAGTCAGTCAGTCAGTCAGTCAGTCAGTCAGTCAGTCAGTCAGGACAAGTCTTTTTATAAGTATAGATATATAAAATTCTCATGTCGCGGTGTTTGTTACCAAACTGTTATTTTCTGCAATCGATCGTCATATAGGTATCCTATAGTTAACTTCATTTCATTTTCCACTTCAATAAATAAACTGCAAACAAATTACACACTTACTCCCCTTGTGCGGTTAAATAAACTTTCAAACCAATTTTTACGCTTGAAAGTGCATAATATTGCGAGCAAGTGTAGATATTTATTGTTACATATTTTTTAAATTTATCGAATTTGTCGATAACGCAACTTTTTATTTTTATTTTATTTATTTATTTCTTAAAAAACTTCTATGTACAAAATAAATTTTATAAACACATATCAAAAATTCCGAAGCCAGCGGGATTCGAACCCACATCTCTTGGGAAACGCGCCCGAGTGTGTTAGGCCACTTACACTATAGCCACGGTCGAACTACCCGTCAGCATCGAAATTAGTGATATGTATCTACTTTCTCAGTTTAAGCAACTGCTTGGAAAGTACTGCTTGGAACTGTCTTGGAAAGTAGATCAATAACTGTAACGTGTTGCTACTAGATGTCGCTAGCAGTTGCTTAAACTGAGAAAGTAGATACATATCACTAATTTCGATGCTGACGGGTAGTTCGACCGTGGCTATAGTGTAAGTGGCCTAACACACTCGGGCGCGTTTCCCAAGAGATGTGGGTTCGAATCCCGCTGGCTTCGGAATTTTTGATATGTGTTTATAAAATTTATTCTGATATTTCTATGTACAATCTTATAACTAACTTACATCTACAAGACTCAGTATGTATTCAGTTTGACTGTTGTCTCATTTTACAAAATTATATTATTTTTCCCTAAAATAAGCCTGATTACAGCTTGGCAGGCTTTGATCATGTGCTGTACTTATGGATAAATAGTTTACCTCTCTATATTATCGTAACTAGATAATTATCTTATCTTAATAGCTGTTTTAATTACTAATTAGCATCTGAATAACGAAACACTTAGAGTTTATAGGTACTTAATTAAGCTTAGTGTCTACACTTGAAGTAAAGTGCTACTTGTAAAAAAAAATGTAAAGTGAGACATTCTTTGCGGCAGATTATTATTATTTAAGGTAGATCATCTTGGCCTTCTTAAAACCAATATAGACTGGTTTCGCTTCTTTCTAGGGTTCCGTAGGAAAACAAGGACCAAGTTCACTACCTACTACTTATCGTAAAACAAAATATTTAACTTGTAAAGTGTTAAATAATGCAATTAATACTATAATAATATTGTTGTAAAGATAACAAAATCGCATCGTACTTAATTATCATCATAATTATACTTAATTCTAGTTCTGTTATTTTTTTAATGAATCTTTTAGTTTATGCTAAGATTTTGAAGTGATAACTTCATATAGAGAGGGAGCCAGCACGTTTCAGACCTTCGTTATTTTATAAAAGCAGAAAATTCCACTGCGTATGTCCCCAATAGAGATAAGAACGATCCCCGACTATGAAGTTTGGATCTTGGTGGCTTTGGGAGATATCAGGTAGTAAAGGTGCATAAATTCTGAGGATACTTTCGTCATAGTATAAAAGCTGAGTTTTTCATATGTTACTTGGGGACCTATCAGAAGGTGTTTCCTCAGCAGTCAGACACTTCCGATAGTTCCAACCCCGTGTCAGACACCCTTAAACTATAGTAAATTATGAGTATACTTTCGTCAAAGTATAAAAGCTGAGTTTTATATATGTTACTTGGGGACCTTAGATCAGAAGATGTTTCCTCAGCAGTCAGACACTTCCGATGGTTCTTACGCCCTGTCAGACGCTTTAAAAATCTGCCGTAGGTAGGTAGGTAGGCGAACTTTGATGAAACCATCAACTTTTACGGGATATAAAGTAGCCTGCATGTTAATCCAGGCTATAATCTATCTTCATTCCAAATTTCAGCCAAATCGGTTCATTAGTTGTAGCGTGAAGACGCAATACGTGAATTTCGGGTTTGTGTGAATTTGGATTTATGTTCCCGCGGGAACTCTTTAATTTTCGGGGATAAAATGTAGCCTATGTATTAATGCTGGGTATGAGCTACCTCCATTCCGAATTTCAGTCAAATCGGTTCATTCGTTGTGGCGTGAAACACACAAAAAACAGCTATCCATCCATCCTCACAAACTTTCGCATTTATAATATTAGTAGGAAGTATTATTAGTAGAAAGTAGGACTACTTAAACCTGAATAAAGAAGAGATGATCCGCACTTTTTTCAATCATTTTTCATACAAAAATTCCTGTGACGGATTGTATAAAAACTGAGAAATAACTTAATTTTTTATCCATTTTTAGGAAATTATATCAAACTAAATTGTGCTGTACAATAAAAATTCTTTTCAAAAAACCGACTTCTAACGCCACTACAAAGTATAAAAATAATTTTAGTTTGTCCACGTTTGTTGAAGTCGGGCGGGCCTATATACAAACTATGAAACCGATGCGCGACGCTACAGAATATGATAGACTCGTTTGTAGAAGTCGAGCGAGCATCGCGAGTCGGTTTCATAGTTTGTATTTTAGGCCCGCCCGACTTCAATAAACGTGGACAAACTAAAATTATTTTTATACTTTGTAGTGGCGTTAGAAGTCGGTTTTTTGAAAAGAATTTTTATTTTAAGCTTTTAAGTGTAGTATCCTATGATTGAGGAGCTAGGACCTGGAGCTCCATGATGTAGTCCATACTTGTTACCTACAATATCAATTCGTAATCGAAATTTCCTAAATCGCCATAGTTTTAGCCTGCAGCATCAGGCTTGAGGAGTTGAAGGTTAAAATTTTTATGGGACCATTTCGCAAACATCCTCTGTCGATTAAAAAAAATCACGCGAATCGGTCCAGTAATCCCGGAGAAATCGGTGGACATACATAGAAAAAAAAAAAAAGAAAAAAAAAAAAAAGATACCGGCCGAATTGAGAACCTCCTCCTTTTTGGAAGTCGGTTAAAAATATACCGGCCAAATGGAGAACCTTCCCTTTTTGAAAGTCGATTAAAAAGTATAATTCCTTCATAAAGATAACTATATAATCATACTAATATTATAAATGCGAAAGTGTGTTTGTTTGTTGGTTTGGCCTTCAATCACACCGCAACAGAGCTACGGATCGTCGTGATTTTTTGCATGGGTATAGTTGAGGACCTGGGAGAGTGACATATAGGCTACTTTATATTCTGGAAAATTAAAGAGTTTCCGAGGGATTTTAAAAACTAATCTGCATCGGCTAATAAAGCAATCATATTGCTCGTAAGTAATAAGGAGAGTTTTCGGGTAGAGCTATGTATTTTCATTCTTTTAGCTCTGAAATCTAAGGCTAAGATCTATAGATCGTCCTCTGGCTCTACATAAGACTCAAGATAGTGAAATGAGACACAAAATATGTTCCGACATAAATCTGTCTCGTTTTAACTTAGTCTTGAGTCAGCTGAGTGGGAGTGCCATCTAGATCAACTCTGATAAGTTTTAAAAAGTCTAATGTATATTTACTCCTACGCCAGCTAGAATCATTAAACATGAAAATCATGCTGCAGGTATAATTTTAGCCTTACGAGCCACAAAGGCAGCAATTAAGGTAATTTGTACAACTCGACCAACTTTCATCTCATAATGCTGAAACTTTTACTGGAAAACATTTCCATTTTTCATGAAGAACAGTGATTTTATCTTGGCTTATAATGTTGAACTACCTACTACACAACGCGTGAGACTACTTCTCGCAAAATTTGTTTCATTAATCATGTATGTGATAATTGCCATTTATTCTCATCATTAAATTATCAAATTGTTTTTTAGTTTCGTAAGAAAATTTAAAATTGTCGAGCCACGCGCGGTGATTTTCGTGGGTACCCGTCACAATTAAATCTTCTTCTCATAAAAAAGGAGTACATGGTGTAGTTTTCATCATAAAATATTTAAGCCTAGTTTTAACTTATTGGCATAGCGCCATGAAGTAATTTTCTACGGAATTCATTTTCATTTTATACTCTTTTTGATGCGTTCGAACACTTAATTGAGTCAAATAGCTAGCCAGTTACGGAACCCTCGGTACGAGAGATCCTAACACGCACTTGGCCGGTTTTATTTCTTAAGAAGGGTGAATGTCTAAATTCCATGGTTGTTTAATTCAACATATCAACGTAATTGTTGATTTAAGCCGTAAATAAAAAATAAAGAATGAAAGATAAAGATTCAATAACTGTTTTGGCTATTAAAAATGTTTATTTTTGTCAACCCCCTCTTGTAAAAAAAACCCCAAAGAGTACCTATTTTTGACATAATTTGCATAACTTCTCCAAAAGCGCGCTAGCTTTTTAATTCGTTCTTGCACACAAAAAAAGGTATCAAAAATATGAATCTTTTCGCTATTTAACTTTATTTTTACGCCGCATTACAATCGTGTATAGTAATATTAACCTGAAATTCAACTAAATCCGAGCTGATAAACACTCGCGAGCCCCATCCACAGTCCCTGCCGGGACGTTGCGGAGGGAAGACCGCGCATCGGTTTTGCAGCGACTTCGTTGAAATTAATTTTAGCTTTTAAGGAGTTTATACCAATTTCTAAATATTTATATTAATAGATTTACTTAGTTTAGATAAAATCTTTAAGTCAGTAACTGTAAATATTTTTTTGTAAATACATAAACTTTTATAAACTTCTTAAATAATCAAAGAATAGTGAATTCGAAAATGCCAAACAGGTGGACAATTAAAAATGTATTGGTGAATATTTACCTACAATTTTTAGTTAGTGTAATATGTTATTTTTTCGATTATTACCTATGCTAGGCATAATAATGTAAGCAGTGATAGCCTAGCGGTTAGAACTGTGGTCTCCTATTCGGGAGGTCGCAGGTTCGATCCCGGGCACCATTGATTTTTCGGAGTAATGTGCATTTAAGCAATTAAAATCATCGTGAGGAATCCTGCACTCCTGCACACCTGAGAGTTCTCCATAATGTTCTCGAAGGTATGTGTAATCCACCAATTCGCATTGGGTGGATTATGGCCTGAAGCAATGCCTGGGTCATGCGTCATGCCCGTGAACGGGTGCCACCGGCGGGAATGGGGCTACTTTCTGTCTGCCCGTCTTAACATGTGTTGAATTATAGGAATGCTTTTGTGGAACTTCCCCTCATTGTGGAAACAGTGCAAACATAGCATAATATCTATTATATTGTAAACTTGTTTTGAAAAGAGCAACTGCCGAGTTTCTTGCTGGTTCTTCTCGGCAGGAAGGGCATTTCGAACCAGCGCGAGCGGTAGAATCATCGACGATTCAAAAATACTTGTATAAAAGTTTATTTGAATAAAAAGCATTTCTATTCTATTATTTAACCCTTATCTAAAAGGAGACCTGCGCTCAGTAGTGAGTCGTTGATGGGTTGCTGATGATGATGATGATGATGGTGATGATGATGATATGCATGTTGATAAAAATTGCTTGAGGTCTTAGACCATATTTTTTGAATGGTCTAAGTTTGAGGTAGATACCTACATAACAGTGGATAACAGCAAAACATCAAGTCAAGCCTGACAGTATGACTTTCAACGTGCCTTATTCCTATAACAATAGGGTTGACATTCGCAATTCACTCGTACCATTGAACAGCTGTCGACTGTAGGTACCGTAGATCTTGTGATTTAGTGGTTGTATAGGTATTATACAAGACGTGGTCTAGTGGTTAGCAAATTCGACTACAGATGACGAGGTCCCGGATTCGATTCCCGGGATTATACTAATGTGTACATATTTTTATATTCATAGATTTAATATGTTTAGTTTTATCTTTAAAATTGTGTGTTGTGTGTGTGTGTTTTGTAAATAAGTTAACTTTTTAATCGGTCAAAGAATAGTGTAAAATTTACACTATAAATATTTACACTGTAAATAGTGAATAGTGCAGGTCAAAAATGCCAAAACATAAGAAAAAATATCTTGTTAAAAGAGCAAGAGAATTAAAAATGTATATGTGAGTATTTACTTACACTTTATATTTAGTACCTATATTTTATATTTGTTATTTTTCGATTACATAGGCATGTTGATAAAAATTGCTTGAGGTAAGTATAGATGATATACGTAGGTACCTACTGTGGACAACACGTCATGTAATAACTAACTGCCTCGTTGGTCTAGTGGTCAGCTTGTTCGACTGCGGATGACGAGGTCCCGGGTTCGATTCCCGGGTCGGGCTGCGGCCGTTAAAAAAAAGTATTGCGTTTTTCTGCCAAAGAAATTCTCAGTACTGGCCCGGAGTTAGGAAGTTGGTGGTTACTGGTTAGTCACCCCCGTGCCTCGGAGAGCACGTAAAACCGTCGGTCCTGCGCCTGATCTCTCTCCGGTCGTGTCGGATTTCCGTACCATCGGACTATGAGAGTGAGGGAATAGAGAGTGCACCTGTGGTTGCGCACACACTTCTGCACTATAATATCTCCCGCGCAGATGGCTGACCTCTAAGGCGACGTTTTAGCATAGGAGGTTGGCCGCCGTGATCGGATTCGGTCGGGAGGACATCATGTAATAACTAGCTTATATGTTCGCGACTTCGTCCGAGAAGTTGGACCAAATTACAGATAGTTACGAAGTTTGATCAAAATCGGCGTAGTAGTTTTCAAGTTTATCCCGAACATACTTCGTGACTCGAGATTTTTAATATAGATAGGGGTTGACATTCGCAATTCACTCTTATTAACATAAAATAACTAGTTTTTATAAATTAATCTATACATATAATTAAACTGTAACTGGAAGATTTCTGTAGGTACATTTAATATATTTTGAAAATTTTAATTGGGGGATGCTTTACTATCGATACTGAGCCCAAAACAGATTTGTATTTAATTTTTGTCTGTTTGTTTGTCCTTCTTTCACGTAAAAACTACCGCACAGATTTCTACAAAATTTTATACCGTGGTAACTTATTAATTGGGTCAACATCTAGGCTACTTTTTATCCCGGAAAATCAAGGAGTTCCCGAGGGACTTTAAAAACTAAATCCACGCGGACAAAGTCGCGGGCATCAGCTAGTATTATCTATACCTACTTATAATAAAACTGTAACAGGTCCAATTGTCTATAATTAAGCGATTGATCGTAATCGTATTCGATGTCATTAGAGTCAAAGTAAAATAAACCATAACAGCATTGAATTAGAGCTCAATTTCGTGTATGCATTCTTATACATTTACCTATGTATGATACGCTCCATAACTCTCCATAATCGGTTGTACTTACTGAATTTGTGACTTTTTATCAATACAATCAAGGATTATTTTACTTTGACACTAAATGGATTATTATCCCGGAAAATCAAGGAGTTCCCGAGGGACTTTAAAAACTAAATCCACGCGGACAAAGTCGCGGGCATCAGCTAGTATTATCTATACCTACTCATAATAAAACTGTAACAGGTCCAATTGTCTATAGTTAAGCGATTGATCGTAATCGTATTCGATGTCATTAGAGTCAAAGTAAAATAAACCATAACAGCATTGAATTAGAGCTCAATTTCGTGTATGCATTCTTATACATTTACCTATGTATGATACGCTCCATAACTCTCCATAATCGGTTGTACTTACTGAATTTGTGACTTTTTATCAATACAATCAAGGATTATTTTACTTTGACACTAAATGGATTATTAGAAGTATATATATAATTATTATTTAACTAGCTGATGCCCGCGACTTCGTCCGCGTGGATTTAGTTTTTGAACTCCCTTGGGAACTCTTTGATTTTCTGGGATAAAAAGTAGCCTATGTCACCCTCCAGGTCCTCAACTATACCCATACCATAGGTCTTACCTTGCTTTTAACCAAAATTGACAATTCTTGGTCAACCGGAAGTACCTACTCTATAGGTTTTGGGTCGAAAACCTATATGGTAGTTCTCGTTGACCTAGAATCACAAAATTTGACAAAATGCAAGGTCTACCAGCACAAATAAAGGAAAAATTACAAAAAATAAAAAAGTTGAATTTTAAAGGATGTCCCCATACATAAATAATAGAAGCCAATTAAGATAGTCCTCCGAGTTGTATGGGCGCTCATACAATTTAGAGGTCTATCTTAATTGGCACTAACCTTAAATAAGGTAAATAAATAAAATTGTGCTATTTAGTCCAGTAAAAAGTTAAATGAAACCATGATCTGACCAGCTTTGGCGCAATGAGTAAAAATGTGTATATGTAACGGTAGGAAAAAGAAAAAACAGTTTCAAGTAAAAGTAGTAGAGAAAAAAATTTTACACAAAAAATTTCCACTTCATTTTTAGGGTTCCGTACCCAAAGGGTACGAACGGGACCCTATTACTAAGCCTACGCTGTCCGTCCGTCCATCCGTCCGTCCGTCCGTCCGTCCGTCCGTCTGTCAGCGGGCTGTATCTCGTAAACCGTAATAGATAGACAGATGAAATTTTCACATATTATGTATTTCTATTGCCGCTATAACAGCAAATAATAAAAATTAAATTAAATTAAAATATTTCCATGGGTACATGGAAATATTTTTATTTAATTTTTTTTTAACGGAACCCTAAAAGAGCGAGGCCCGACTCGCACTTGGCCGATTTTTTTTTGTTATCTGCTTTAGTTTAGCTGCAAAAAATAAAAATTAAATTTGCTTTGTAATTAATTATAAAGATGTATAAAGGCGGGAAACATAGTGCCTACTGCCTATCTCAATTAATTAAGCTTTGAATAACGGTAGTACAGTCAAATTAATAAGGTATTTTTAGGGTTCCGTACCCAAAGAGTACCAACGGGACCCTATTACTAAGCCTACGCTGTCCGTCTGTCCGTCCGTCCGTCCGTCTGTCAGCGGGCTGTATCTCGGTAACCGTAATAGGTAGACAGTTGAAATTTTCACAGATTGTGTATTCCTATTGCCGCTACAACAACAAATAATAAAAATTAAATTAAATTAAATTAAAAAAATTAAATAAAATATTTCCATGGGTACATGGAAATATTTTTATGTATTTTTTTTTAACGGAACCCTAAAAGAGCGAGGCCCGACTCGCACTTGGCCGATTTTTTTGAAATAGAAGATACTTCCGAACATCATCCAACAGTTTTCAAAATCGGTCATCGTAGCTAATAAAACTCTAACCTGCGTGATGTCAGATTTCAGATTGAAACTTTTTCGCTTTCTATATTAAAAAGTTAGACTTTAGACTGTTTGACTTTAATTTGTTTTTAACCAATTTAAAAAAAGGAGGAGGTTCTCAATTCGTCGGAATCCTTTTTTTTGTGTATGTTCACCGATTACTCGAAGACACCTGAACCGATTTGCAAAATTCTTTTTTTTGTTTCAAAGGGTATACTTCCCAGGTGGTCCCATTTAAATTTTATCGAAATCGGTCGAGCGCTTTTTACAATAACAACAATAAATTATATACTTTGTAGTGGCGCGGGCGTCTGAAGTCGGTTTTTTAAAAAGTATTTTTTAGTATAGATTATAGCGGCAGTGATCGGCCTAATTTTAGGCCTATATTTTACACACTTCTACTTAGAAGTGTGTACAATATAGGCCTAAAATTATACGCATAATATTGTGACTGGCAACTACGGAACCCTACACTGCGCGTGGCCCGACACGCAATTGGCCATTTATTATACTTTACAAATAAAACTACAAACATACTAGTTTCCAGAGTTACAAACAGAATTCGATAACATAATCAAATAAGAATCAAACTTCATTTGTGTGGGGCTCGCTCGCTGAGTCTTCTATTGCAAACTTCAAAAATCTAGATACTCTGATACAAAAATATGATTGAGTTGCACAGCACAAAACCTGACAATAGTTTGATGAAACGCATGACTTTTGTATACTTAGTTTTAAGCATGGACACGTCTCATATACTTAAAGTATTTTGATATGGTATGAAATTCGTATTTTGTCATACCTCCGCATTTTTCAGGTATTTTTCTATCCGTAGTCAACCCAAGTCAACTGACTTGGGTTGACTACGGATCGAATTTTATATTACGCCTCATGCGTACTGCTAATTCACACTGCTGTGATTTTTAATTTCGTACAACTTGGCAAAAAAGTGTAGAAACTGAACTAATTGTTCTCTTTATTTTATATTACGCCTCCTGCGTACTGCAAATTCACACTGATGTGATTTTTAATTTCGTACAACTTGGCAAAAAAGTGTAGAAACTGAACTAATTGTTCTCTTTATTGACAGCACTATTATGTTGTCAAGTTTCATCGCCGAAGTGTTTTTTTTATTCGATGACAAGCTAGTCCTTGACTGCGATCTCACCTGATGGTAAGTGACGATGCAGTCTAAGATGGTAGCGGGCTAACTTCGAAGGGGTATGGCAGTGAATATTCAACCCATACCCCTAATTGGTTTCTACACGCCATCGTGCCGGAACGCTAAATCGCTTGGCGGCACGTCTTTGACAGTAGGGTGGTAACTAGCCACGGCCAAAGCCTCCCGCCAGACCAGACCAGAGACAATTCAGAAATTATAAATTCCAAAATTGACCCCGCCGGGAATCGAACCCGAGACCTCCCAGTTATAAGACAACACAGCTCACCACTGAGCCAGGGAGGTCGTCAAATGTTATGTCAATGTTATGTTTTGAAATTCGTCAATATTCGACCGAGCGAAGCGAAGGTCTTTGAGTTAACTAGAGCGATTTGCACTTGTCCGTCCGTCCGTCCGTCCGTCCGTCTGTCAGAGCCTTATAACTTTTGAATTACTGAACGTAATTACTTCAAATTTAGATATAATATGTAAACCGATGGCCTCCAGCCGAAAATGGCTTAAAAAGTTATAAAAATCTTTATTTCAGGGGGGCTCTCATAGAAGCGAATGCGAAGTAAAAAAAAAAATATCGCGTTACATAAAATTGTTACGCATCATTTTGAAGATAATTTTGAACTGAGTACAAAAATATATTTTTTTTAATTTTTCCCTTAAAATTGACGAAATGGGGGGCTTTCAAAGTGGCGATTTTATACGCTCGCTTGAAGACGCTCTCTAGGAAAATCCGCTATGGATTTTCAAACTGATTTTATGTTTTTAGGTCACTTATATCCTGTACTTGAACAACAAATATTAAAATTATATGAATATTATAAAGAAACGAGATTATTTAATTTTTAATGGGCATCAGTAATAATTCATATAGCATCAACATAGCTTCACAATAATGCTAATAGATGGCGCAGTCAGTAACTATTCCCATGGAACTACGAGTTACGACTACGACCTATCCCAAAAACAGTTTTGCGTCGACCATTATTATTTAGTTACTTATTATAATACAATAATTGTATTGTAATTTTTTTTGTACCATATTATTCAATTAAAATTATTTTTTAGTTAAATTTTAGTTAAATATTGTATATTTTCTATTCGTGTCGATAGATGACGATTTGTACAGATGCCCGTAACCCGGTTTCACTCGTTAGTACCTACATAATAAATAAATAATTCAATGTTTGATAAATAATTCAATGTTTTCACTAACGTTCCCTAACCTTTACGGGCTACCTATAAGTTAGGTGATTGATGTTTTCTGTCATCTTATTTATCACGATCCTGTACGGGACACCTAAAAGGATATTGGGACGGATGTTAGGACTTAGGATTGTATTTAGGAGCTACCTACGTTAAGAGACTCCTACTTAGGGGATGATTTAGGTATGTTTGGTGAAAACGGGCATAATAATAATGTCAGTTTTGGTTATCATGTATCGATTGAATGAATAATCATGGGATACCGTTACCGCGAGGTCTCAGTTCGGGGCGAACCACTAGTTATTTGAATTCGTAAATACATACCTACGTATTAGTCTAGTCAACAAGTTCAAAAACGTGAAAAATAGAGATAAAGGTCCTAAAAATATGAGCGATGGCTCATTCGAGTCGGAATCACCTCTAGAAAAATGTTTTTGAAGGATTTTGGTGCAGGTAAAAAATTGCAATTGTTATTAACAAAATAAGATGAAAAAAAATGATTTAATAAAAAATTGGTTTAATGTAGTATACTGTATAAAGTCAAAATGTCATAATAAAAAATATGTTATAATAAAAAAAATAAAAAAAAATGATATTTCGTTTTTAGGGTTCCGTACCCAAAGGGTACCAACGGGACCCTATTACTAAGCCTACGCTGTCCGTCCGTCCGTCCGTCCGTCCGTCTGTCAGCGGGCTGTATCTCGTAAACCTTTATAGATAAACAGATGAAATTTTCACATATTATGTATTTCTATTGCCGCTATAACAACAAATAATAAAAATTAAATTAAATTAAAAAAATTAAATTAAAATGTTTCCATGGGTACATGAAAATATTTTAATTAAATTTTTTTTACGGAACCCTAAAAGAGCGAGGCCCGACTCGCACTTGGCCGATTTTTTGTTAATAACTCGAAAAATATTGACATTTAAGCAATTTTGAAAAAAGCTCGTTAAGAGGAGGAAATTTCCGAAAAAAAGTCCCAAGTCCCGGGATTCTATCTCCATTATTTATAATTTTAATTTGACGTTGAAAATAGGGCTCCGCGCGGCTGTTACAGCATGCGCGCGCCCCCGCTAAAGAGAGTTCAGCAATAAAAATATTTTTTTTATAACATAAGATGTGATTTTAAAAATTTGAAAAACTTCTAGTATCTTCTTAACACTTGAAAGAATCGAGCCCTGGAGAAACAAAAGTTTAACCACCATTTTTCAAAATGTTATTCAATTGTTATCTAACAAATTATTTCCCAATCTCCATTGTCATAAACAATGGGATGAAAGGTATAAATAATTGGCCTATATTTTTGTATCAGAGTATCTAGATTTTTGAAGTTTGCAATAGAAGACTCAGCGAGCGAATTGAGAACCTCCTCTTTTTTTAAAATTGGTTAAAAACAAATTAAAGTCAAACAGTCAAAGTCTAACTTTTTAATATAGAAAGCGAAAAAGTTTCAATCTGAAATCTGACATCACGCAGGTTAGAGTTTTAATAGCTACGATGACCGATTTTGAAAACTGTTGGATAATGTTCGGAAGTATCTTCTATTTCGAAAAAATACCTTAATAATTTGACTGTACTACCGTTATTCAAAACTAAATTAATTGAGATAGGCACTATGTTTCCCGCCTTTATACATCTTTATAATTAATTACAAAGCAAATTTAATTTTTATTTTTTGCAGCTAAACTAAAGCAGATAACAAAAAAATGAAAAGGAACTTTTTTGTGTAGAATTTTTTTCTCTACAACTTTTACTTGAAACTTTTTTTTCTATTTCCTACCGTTATTAAGTTATTTAAAAAAAAGGCATTTTTCAACCCCTTTTTTATTTTTTTCATCCCTTTCCCCTAAATTTAAATCAAAATTTCTTTCATAATATCTTTATTTAAGTATTAATGAACACATTTTTACTCATTGCGCCAAAACTGGTCAGATCATGGTTTCATTTAACTTTTTACTGGACTATAATATCTCGTAAACAGTAATACATAGTTGAAATTTTCACAGTGTGTATTTTTATTTCCGCTATAACAACAAATAATAAAAATAAAATTAAATTAAAAAATAAAGGGGGCTCCCATGCATGGAAAAGCTTCAAAAATGAAGAAATAGGGGCCTTCAAAGTTGTGACCAAAACAAACGAGCATTCTTTCCCCATATCCTAATTTAATCATCATCATCATTTCATCATTAGCAACCCATCAACGGCTCACTACTGAGCGCAGGTCTCCTCTCAGAGAAGGGTTATAGGCCATAGTCTACCACGCCGGCCCAATGCGAATTGGTGGACTTCACACACCTTCGAGAACATTATGAAGAACTCTCAGATGTGCAGGTTTCCTCACGATGTTTTCCTTCACCGTTGAAGCAAGTGATAGTTAATTGCTTAAACGCACTTGACTCCGAAAAGTCAGAGGTGCGTACCCGGGATCGAACCTGCGACCCCCCCGAATAGGAGACCACAGTCCTAACCACTAGGCTAACACTGCTTCCTAATTTAATACTAACTCAGAACTAAGTTATCTAAATGTGTATCTAGTTTTAAAAAAGTGATTTGGTCATATTATGTACGGAACCCTAAAAGAGCGAGGCCTGACTCGCACTTGGCCGATTTTTTGTTTATTACCTAAATAAATATTTTTGATAAAACAGGGTTGGCACCTTTTGGGTACGAAACCCTAAAAACTATCAAAGAATACAATGATTTTAAAAGACCTATTAAAAATAATTAAGGTAAGAATAACAACAAAAAGAATTAATTACCTCGAACTTATAAACTACTTGCAAGCTCGTTATGGTACATTGCGCCTACTAGGTGAAGCTAAAGCAATGGAGACTCTTAACACCTGCACGTGACATCAATCTCAGTGAGGCCCAAACATACTAGGTAGGATAACATAAAACACTGTTCCCTCTGCACGTTTATTTTATCGTCGATATATTTCGAGGTACTCTCATGTACTTGCTGAGTTCTCGAGCAAGTACCGAGCGTAGCCGCTAGATGGCGGTGACGTTGAAATAAGTCTAGGTTGGCTCCGTTTCTCAAGGTTATTTCACGCATCTTAAAGCCTTAATAAATTCTTTTGTTTCTGCGTATCATATAGTAATGTAATAGGTAGAGTATGTATTTACCTGACAGTCAATCATCAAAAATATATTATAAGTTAGCTGAAGCCCGCGACTTCGTCCACGTGGATTTAGTCTTTAAAATCCCGCGAGAACTCTTTGATTTTCCGGGTTAAAATGTAGCCTATGTCACCCTTCAGGTTCTCAACAAAACTACATAATTATACAATAATGGTATACCCATGCAAAAAAATCCCGTCGATCCGTACCTAGTTGTGTTGCAGTGTGATTGAAGGACAAGTATGCTACGACAACAATATAGTTATCCATAAAGTTTTATGTTATTCTTATTTTTCTGTTAAAAATAATAATACTGGTAATATCCAAACGATACACTGCACAATTATAGCAAAATCTAGGTAACCGCAATCTAACATCGTTCGAGATTTAGGTTGCCTAGCAACATAATAATACTCGTAATAACATCGTTCAAGATTTAGGTTGCTAGGTTGCCTAGCAACCTAAATGTCGAACTATATAGGTATATGACTGTCGTGTAATTAACATATTTTTTTTTATTTGCAATAACAAATATTGATGTCAATAATTTAAGATAAACACTATCCTATCTTTTAAGTTGGACCAAATTACAGATAGTTACGAAGTTTGATCAAAATCGGTTCAGTAGTTTCGAGTTTATCCCGAACATACATCTTGCCATGTTATATATAACTAGCTGACCCAGCAAACTACGTACCGCCCACAAAAATATTTAGTGGTTGGTCACCCTTATCATTTAAGGGTATGAAAAATAGATGTTAGCCGATTCTCAGACCTACCCGATATGCACACAAAATTTCATAAAAATCGGTCCACCCGTTTCGGAGGAGTAAGGTAACTAACATTGTGACACGAGAATTTTATACATATATTAGATTTTTCAATTTGATTTTAATAATGACTACACTAGCGTGGATCAGGTGTCGCGTCACAGCTGACTAACCACAGATATAAATAGCTGACACCGAAGATAAGTATACGGATCGTATTCGTTTGAATTATTCTTTGTTACTCGTTTTTGTAAAAATAGGTAAAAATAACAATAATTGTTACTACCATCTTTGAGTATTAACCAAGATGTTACTACCATACCAACTAGGAATTGCGACTAGTCTTCCTATTTCTATGGTTACTACCTACTACTCCTACTACGTAATATTACGTCAAATTGTGATAATATAAAATATGAGATTACATCGATCATGTTATTATATTTTTTTAAGTGCGTGGAGTGCAGTATCTAAGTAGGTAGGTACAAAAATATTTGCGTATCTTTAGCTATCTATGTCTAATGTTATTTTTTTCTGATGATAATGTTGTTGTTGTGATAATGAAATAAAACATACAAAGCTTAAACCTTTGCATTAAAAAATATTTTTAGCAGGTAGGCAACTACATAATAACTTAATATCTATAAAAGGCAAGGCAAAATATAGCTAAGGCGTAAGGTAAATATATAAAAAAATATAAACATTTAGGGGAAACCTGGGCAAAGTGAATACCACGGGTCTGCCCGCGAATTTCAAATTTAATTTGGTTTTTCGCAATTTGTAAACTAATACGAGAAAGTAGGCTTACCTATATTAGCATTCTAATTGCGCCAATGGCAGTGTCATCTTCACAGGTTTATAAAAAATCTTTACTTGAAAGTGTCCAGTTTAAGAAATTAGTCCGAGTATCGAGTTTGATCATAGTCGATACTCGGACTAATTTCTTAAACTGGATTGAAATACACCTGTGAAGATGATACTGTCATTGCATTGGTGCAATCAGAATGTCATAAGCCTACTTTGTCGTATTAGTTTACAAATTGCAAAAAACCCCATTTAGTTCACCTTAAGCTATTTTTGTTATTGTCGTTTAGTTATTCCTACTTGACAAATCGAAACTAATATTTATCAGCCTTTAATTAAATTACTTGACAAAATGAAACTAATATTTATTATCAGCCTTTAATTAAAGGATCTCCATGATTATATATTTAACATTTTCCCTTATCCCTGATTTAATCATTAGATAAAAGACTTATAAGCCAAGTTTACAAAAAATAGCAAACTTTTTTTTTTTTGGTTTTAGGTTGCTAGGCAACCTAAATCTCGAACGATGTTAGATCGCTAGATAGTTTTAACCCAAATAGACTACTTATCTTACTAATCCTTACTAATATTATAAATGCGAAAGTGTGTTTGTTTGTTGGTTTGTCCCTCAATCACGTCGCAACAGCGCAACGGATTGACTTGATTTTTTGCATGGGTATAGGTTGAGGACCTGGAGAGTGACACTTTTTATCCCAACTTTTTATCCCGGAAAATCAAACAGTTCCCGAGGGAATTTAAAAACTAAATCGCGCGGAGTCGTGGGCATCAGCTAGTTAACTTATAAGTACCAAATAGCACAGAATATATAATAGTACTACGTACTAATAGGTAATAAATATATAAAATTTCTGGAACGCAGTTTAAACTTTTCCAGTCGTCAACGTTCATAGATTTTAAGCACCTATATGTAATCAAAGAAAGGAAATAAATAATTTCAAATAATTTCAATATACCTAATAGGTAATCTTGAAATCATTTACTTGCATGCATTTTTTCTTCTCTAAAATCATGCCATGGTTCATGCGACGAAATTTTCTGTCTCAATGTTTTTTTCTAGTTCCTGTACCTACTTAATTAATTCCTGTTAAAAATGAAAATATTTAAGTATTTAATTTTTTCAGAGGCTGTTTCTTGACAAAGTTTATTTCTTAGATCAAACTCTATCTCAAATTTTGCCTCAGTGACCGTTTCCAAAATAGCTTCATGTAGGTATAAATAGGATTATTTTGAACAATAACGAAATTATGATAACTATGGTTGATCTAAGCGTTGATCCCAACAAAATTGTGGAATGTAGAGCGTTTTAGTGTAGAGCTACATAATATAATAAAAATAGTGAGAAACATCATCATCATCGTCATCATCATGAGCAACGCACTACAGAGCGCAGGTCTCCTCTCAGGGAAGGTAATCTAATAGGCACCACCACGCTGGCCCAATGCAAATTACCAGACTTCAAACACCTTGGAGAACATTATTGAGAACTCTCCAGCGTGCAGATTTCCTCACCATGAAGAAGAAACATTGAAATAAGATATAATTTATTTTTTACCTATATTATGATGATCATGTACCAGATAACGACGGTAGAAACTGCCACGAGGGTATTAACTAGGGAGATTCAACCATGTCCTCGTCTCACAGAAACTGGCTCTCCTTCATGTACCTACATTGGACATCAAACTCGCACTAAAACGTTTCACTCAGGCTGTATGGTCCACGATCACAGTAACAGTTACACGAAATCACACACAAAAACAGCAATACTGAGCTACTTTCACTTAGAACACCGCACCAAAATACACCTTCTAACCTGGCATGATTATTGCAACTCACTAAATTCACTGCGGCCGGTCGTCTAGATTCTCCGTGTAATTATAGGAAAATTTGCACTGCAACGCGTTCACTCGGTTTTGAGACGTCTGGGAGATTGTTTTCATTAAGAAAGAGAGAGTTTTCTGTCATCTGTTTTGTTTACAGCGGAAATAAAATGCACGGCAAGTATCACGTCCGTACTGGCCGGCGGCCGGCTGCCTTATGCCGATTGCCGAGCCGAGGCCCGAGGCTCGATCGAGAATCGAGATGCCTATACGAGCCGACTGCCGAATAAGCTTCGAACTGTGGTCCGACTCGGTGCGGCGCAAGGCACCTTCACTTACGACGTTTTACCTTTGTTGGGACTTGGGAGCTATTTCCCCGAAGTGTTCCGAACCGAGCCGAAGCCCGGTTAAACCGCCAAATCACATTTTCCTTCGCTCGTGTAGACAGCTTGTAGGGGCCAAATGAGATAGAGCGAAGAGAAACTACCTCAGAACTACGAGTTTTCATAATCGCATGCAATAATTTAATTATTATACGATGGACCGCCTATACCTACTTACTAGTATTTTGTTATATAATTTTACATTGAATATAATTATGTAAATATTTGGAATTGCAAATACATACTTACATTGCAAAATTATTTTCATTGCTCTCCCCTCCATAGCGGAAGCGGAAAATTTGTGTTTGGACTTAGGAGTGGGTAGGTAAGACAGGGGATGCAACGGGTATTGAGGCTTTAAATGATTTAATGATTATTTACATATTATACCTTACTAGTAAAATAACCAAAACAACACTTGTTCAATATTTGACCGATAATTGACCGAGCGAAGCGAGGTCTCTGAGTTTACTAGAGCGATTTGCACTTGTCCGTCCGTCCGTCCGTCCGTCCGTCCGTCCGTCCGTCTGTCAGAGCCTTATAACTTTTGAATTACTGAATGTAATTACTTCAAATTTAGATATAATATGTAAACCGATGGCCTCCAGCCGAAAATGGCTTAAAAAGTTATAAAAATCTTTATTTCAGGGGGGCTCTCATAGAAGCGAATGCGAAGTAAAAATTTTTTTTTTGCTATTCATAGATTTTCTGTGTATCATTTTAAAGACAATTTGTAACAGAGTACAAACGTTTTTTTTTTTATTTTTTTTTCCTAAAATTGACGAAATGGGGGGCTTTCAAATTGGCGATTTAATACGCTCGCTTGAAGACGCTCTCTGAGAAAATTGGCTATATATTTTCAAGGTCTACTTATTTTCTTACTTCACTTGTATCCTGTACTTGAACAACAAATACTAAAATTAGATAAATATTATAAAGAAACGAAATTATTTAAGTTTTAATGGGCATCAATGTTTTTAACAAAACTTCACTATACTGTTAATAGATGGCGCTGTCTTTAATATTGTAAATACGAATCCCATCCACGAAAGCAGATGACGATTGACGTCATCAGATTCGGCGCGTTTTAATTACAATATAATTTATTTAAAACTACCTTATGGGAATTATGGGATACCGCGAGGTCTCAGTTCGAGGCGAACGACTAGTTAGATAGGTACATAGACATACTACATAGTAAATTACCTACACGTCATCATCTACAACAATTTTACTCCTGTGATAACAATTTATCTTTTTATTAGTCATGAGATTCATTCAAGTCAAAACTGGTTGCCATTACTACTTACTAGGGTACCTACTGTACCTAAGTGGAGATTTCATATGCAATTTATTAGGTACTTTTAATATTATATAATATTTAATGTACTTTTATAATAGTTATTTAGTAATTACCTGAATAAAACGCTACCTATTTTTTGTGACTAAATTAAAGACACAAACTACTTTGTATTATGTTGGACATAAGCGGAAAATTAAGTTTCTGTCAAAGCGGAAAAGTGTTATGTAATTATTTACTAGTAGGTATTTATACCTGCATCTTATTTTATTAAACTGACTCCCAAAAAGAGAAAATATACGGATACTGATGGAATGGTAACCAAAATACCTAAATATAGCGTATGCATCAACTCAATTCACTCAAATCCTTACTGTTAGTTTGTTCTGCAATCACACAGCAACGGAACAAAAAACTTACAAACTAAGGCTGATCTATAGATCATACTCTGGACCTGGACTGGAAGGTATAATATGTTCCGACAAACTCAGTCTTGAGTCTGAGCTTAGTGAGAGTGCCATCCATAGATCTTACCTACCTTTATTCTTGGCATGAAAATTATGTATATTATGCAGTTAGAGACTTGGACAATGGACATAATAGGTAGGTATACTTTACAGAGGGAGAAACACCGAATATACATATTATAGTGCTAGTTACTAAACTAGCGGCACGCTATGATGGCCGGTTTGACACATTACAATAGTGATGTGGAATGTCAATTTATTCTCGAACAAAAAACAATTAAGTTTTGTTTTTGTACCTGATTAAATAGGTTTAATAAAACAAAAATGTATATGTTTATTTAATTTATTTGAACGAACTGAATATTTGAATGAAAATGAATATACATACTTTATATGCACACAAGAAACATATGAATACAAAAGATACCAAAAAAGGTGCCACAAAAGGCCATAATTAATCAGATTCGTCCATACTACTATTTTCACTGTCGTCACTGCTATCATCACCTACATTAATAATTATATGTTCGTTTTCTATAATATTATCTATTTTCACATCTCTTTCATAATCTTCCCTTATTAATTTAACAGTTCTATTCACAACCTTTTCCCAGTCTCCTTTAGTCACATGTTCACAAGCTTCTTCTAATAATTTTAGCATTGCATTTTGAAAATTGTTCATATTCACAAGTACATTCACCCCTTAAATGGTGCAAACTGATTTTTCTACACTTGTATACATTTTAGAAATCAATTTAATAAATAAATTTTGAGTCCTAAACCTAAAACTACATTCGATAAAATTTATGAATCTCTGCACATCACTATCGTCAATAAAGTAATACAATTATTTCCTTCAAAGTCGTTATCAATTAATACGGAACTTCATGAGCGGACAAACGTCAAACCGGCCATCATAGCGTGCCGCTAGTGTACATATATCTACGTACAAATTACCAATAAAGCCAATAGCTGTTTTTCGTATTGGCTACTGGCTAGTAACGATGTAACGAACGCTATAGTACTGGCTGGTAGCAAAGATAAATTTTTGTCGCTACAAAATTGTATGAAATTAAACGGTTCAAGTAACCTACCTATTACGGTTCATGAGATACAGCCCGCTGACAGACGGATGGACAGGCGGACGGACAGCGGAGGCTTAGCAATGAGTCCCGTTCGCACCCTATATGTCTTATCCGAGCGTTTTGATATTTTGACAGATTTTCAATACAATAACTGTCAGAACGCCCAATTTATTCCCTCGAATAAGCGTAACTCGACGTTGGTGAAATTGTGCAAATCAAAGAAAGATTTTGCACTTTAATCATTACACTAGATTAGTCTAGGCAGATAGTTGCACATATTACGTGTTGGTTATATACCTACTCAAAGATATTACTAGATCGTGCTCGAATTATAGCTAGGTATAAGATAGCTATGAACCGTTTCCGTATAACAGACTATATTCCGGTTTATAGCTATAAACTTAGGGTTATAGCTATATCACGGCTTCAACTATCTTACTGCGACATATACAAACAACTCAAGTAAAACTGCCACTTTGATGTTCATTATTTCGTAAACGGTAGTTTTTTTTGCGTAAACTGTTTAAAAGAAACAGTCATTTTATAATACCTACCTATCAAAGAAATCGAAGTGGTATGTACCTAATGACTATGCAAAAAATCGTCCCCACCCACCAACAGATTTCAAACATATATCAGTTAATACATCACGGTAGCCTGATGATTTTTTTATTATGACGACATCCGCCGTAGGATTGGGGTTTTCATGCAAATCGAGTTAGAATTATTTCTTTATTTATTTTTCAGTGAAGTGCTTTGGATACCAGTTTAGTAAATTACAACTATAAAAGAACATACAGGAGCATTAACCAACTAGAAAAAAGCTATTGTAATATGCATCTTGCGTTTCTGAGACGCAGAGGAAAAAACCGCGCCGCCGCCGCCGCGAAAAGACCCTTGCGTCGCCTGTCACTTGCGTCGCGCGCGCGTACTTCACAGCGTGCGTACTTCTTTCGTATTTAAAAAAAAACCCCATCCTTTTTGGGATTGAAAAAGGTTATATTATGTCTTTTTATGGGACGTTACAATAATATTAAAAATAGTGCCACGTCTGTTGGGGGGTGGGTACAGTAGTGCCCATACAATTTTTTGCATAGACCTTTATTTCTATTTTCTCTCTTAGAAGATACCAGATTTTATACATGCCTTTGTAGAAGTTATATAACTTTTTAAGATGGACGGAAGCGTACGGTCCTTGTGATAATGAGGTTTCCTCATTCCTTTCTTTTCTACGGCACCCTAATATGTATATCTAATGATTCAGGCGGGAAAAGCCGCACACACAACGTAGTATATGATAACCATGTAGAGTGTGTCTGGGCCAAATTTTAATTCCGGCTAGATAACATTTGACCTGATGCGCCACATGACATGAAGAGTTAGAGCCCAAAAAAGCGGACGGGTCGAGCAGATATCACGAGTCCGGATCCTGGTGTTATCTTATCGACATAACAGGCTCGTCTAGTGGAGCTATTGAAGTTAAAATAAATACATTTGGAAGCTCTCATGTAAGAGCTAGGGCCTAGGCCGCACTGGTAAACATACTGCGAATAAATTTTCTCGCGACTTTTGTCAATTATTAAGGAGTTATCGGTAGCGACGCACGTTTAAATACTGCATAAAATATTCGCGCGAATTTAATCCGGACCACACAATCATCAATCAAAAAAGTAAGTATCAAACTACAGAATTTTAACCGCTCGTATTTAAAATCGCAGTGCGTGTATCTGTATTAGGTATGTATTATGAATTATGATAGTAAGTGTTACAGAATTGCGAAAAAAAATCGCGCAGGTTTTTTCGCAGTGCGGGCTAGTTCATAAGGGTTCGTAAAAACGTAGATATGACTCACAAGCCCATTTGCAAATTAAATATTTAAATAATTATTATACTCTTTAATGTACATAGATCTTACAATAGTTACTCGCTCGACAATGCCTTTTAGATAAATGTAAACTACGTCATTACATTCCTACTGAAATCGGATTTGATCGGAAGCCGGAAGGAAGGTGGTTTTGGCAACTCTGTAATAAAACGACGTAACCCCATCGAGTTTGGGCTCGTCTGATTCGTTTCTAGATGATAGCCAGGGTCTGACGATGTAGCCAGCTACTAAAAGCTTATTTTTTTTAATTAACATTTGTTAATTATTCAATCATCATCATCATCACCGTTGAAGCAAGTGATATTTAATTGCTTAAACACGTATGACTTGGAATTGTCAGAGGTGCGTGCGTACCCGGTATCGAACCTGCGACCTCCCGAATAGGAGATCACAGTCCCACCACCACAACCACTAGGCTATCACTGCTTTACCTACCTACCTACCTACCTACCTACAATTCAAACTTTTTCCATCCTCCAATAATATTATATCAACTACTCTCTCCCCCCCCCCCCCCCCCCCTTGGCCATCGGCTGGCGACGCCCTTGGGACAAACAAACACACTTTTGCATTTATGTCTAATAATTGTTAGGAAGTAAAGATGACTGTCATACATATTAATATGTTTAATGAATGTGACTTTTTGAATTAGAATAAACAAATGTCAATAGTCAGTCACTAAAACTCAGAAAAATAACCATCTCGCTGAGTGAGGTCAAAAGATAACAATCCTAAGAAAACAACAAAATTGAATCTAATCATAATATATTTCTTTACTTCAGACTCACTTGAGACTTGATTGCTTATTTCTAAGTACTTAGCATTTGATTGCTGTTGACGTTTACTAAAAAAAACCCGGTTCAGTGCGAGTCGAACTCGTGCACCGCGAGTTCCGTACCTACCCGCGAGCTTTGTGAGGGCTCGCGTAGTTTTTCGAATGAGTAATAAGTTCGGTTGCAGCGATGTTAACTCTTTGGTTTTCTAACAGATGGCGATAGTAGTAGAATAACATTCTATCCAATGTTAATCCAATCCAAATTGTTAGGGTTAATTTTTTCAATAGTTATATAATTATATTTTTTTTGACAGATAACATATCTGGATATGAAATTAAATTACTGTGTTAAAGCACATATCTATAGGCGTGATAGTTTTTCAGTAAAGTGTACCACAAAAATGCTCAGGTCGTGGGATAGCGTTAGGACTTAGCACAATACTGAGCTTTGTGAGGGCTCGCATAGTTTTTCTAACGGGTAATAAGTTCTGTTGCAGCGATGTTAACTCTTCGGTTTTCTAACAGATGGCGTTAGTAGTACAATAACATTCTATCCAATACAACATTGTCAATGTTAATTTTTTTAATGGTTATAAAATTACCTATATATTTTTAGCCAGATAACACATTTGGATGTGAAGCTGAATTACTATGTTTAAAGCACAAATCTATAGGCATGATAGTTTTTCAGTAAAGTGTACCACAAAAATGCTTAGGTTGTGGGATAGAGTTATGGCTCGCTTCGCTCGCCCTAATAACTTTCAACTTTTTTATTCTTTGGAATTTTTCGTTTATTTGTGTTTTTTGCCAAATTTTGTGATTCTAGGTCAACGGGAACTACCATATAGGTTTTCGACCCAAAACCTATAGGGTACTTCCGGTTGACCTAGAATTGTCAATTTTGGTTAAAAGCAAGGTCTTACAGCACAAGTAAAGGGAAAATTCCGAAAAACAAAAAAGTTGAAAATAAAGGTAAATTTTCGTACTTACAAGTTTTCGCGAAAATCTAAATTTCCCATATCTTTTTATCGAGTTGACTCAGGATCTTGATTTTTATACACCTAATAGGGACTATAGACCTCAGTATCTGAAATAAGTTTCAACTTTCTACGTCCACCCGTTCCTGAGAAAATCGGTGGTGACACACGGACAGACGGATAGACGGCCAAAAGAGTGATCTTATGAGGGTTCCTTTTGAGGTACGAAACCCTAAAACTACATATAGCTTACTTACCTGCGTACTTATAGCTGCTAATTCATTATTTTTTGGTAATATTCCATTGTGAGATGGTTTTTTTTAACCGAATTCCAAAAAGGAGGAGGTTCTCAATTCGGCCGGTATCTTTTTTTTTTCTATGTATGTCCACCGATTTCTCCGGGATTACTGGACCGATTCGCGTGATTTTTTTTTAATCGACAGAGGATGTTTGCGAAATGGTCCCATAAAAATGTTCACCTTCAACTCCTCAAGCCTGATGCTGCAGGGATATCAAAGAGGGATATTGCTCACCTAAACTAAAGAGATTTAGGAAATGTCGATTACAAATTATTATTTTAGGTAACAAGTATGAACTACATCATGAAACTTCAGGTCCTAGCTCCTCAATCCTGAAGCTGCAGGGTACTGCCTACCTAAAACTATGAGGATTTAGGAAATGTCGATTATGAATTGATATTGTAGGTAACAAGTATGGACTATATCATGAAGCTTCAGGTCCTAGCTCCTCAATCCTGATGCTGCAGGGTACTGCCTACCTAAAACTATGAGGATTTAGGAAATGTCGATTATGAATTGATATTGTAGGTAACAAGTATGGACTACATCATGAAGCTTCAGGTCCTAGCTCCTCAATCCTGATGCTGCAGGGTACTGCCTACCTAAAACTATGAGGATTTAGGAAATGTCGATTATGAATTGATATTGTAGGTAACAAGTATGGACTACATCATGAAGCTTCAGGTCCTAGCTCTTCAATCCTGATGCTGCAGGGTACTGCCTACCTAAAACTATGAGGATTTAGGAAATGTCGATTATGAATTGATATTGTAGGTAACAAGTATGGACTACATCATGAAGCTTCAGGTCCTAGCTCCTCAATTCTGAAGCTGCAGGGTACTGCCTAACTAAAACTATGAGGATTTAGGAAATGTCGATTATGAATTGATATTGTAGGTAACAAGTATGGACTACATCATGAAGCTTCAGGTCCTAGCTCCTCAATCCTGATGCTGCAGGGTACTGCCTACCTAAAACTATGGCGATTTAGGAAATTTCGATTACGAATTGATATTGTAGGTAACAAGTATGGACTACAACTTTGAGCTCCAGTTCCTAGCTCCTCAATCCTGATGCTGCAGGGTACAGCCTACCTAAAACTATGGGGATTTAGGAAATTTCGATTACGAATTGATATTGTAGGTAACAAGTATGGACTACATCTTTGAGCTCCAGGTCCTAGCTCCTCAATCCTGATGCTGCAGCGTACAGCCTACCTAAAACTATGGGGATTTAGGAAATTCCTTGTAGGTACCTATCTAAGAGATGATTTGGATCTTATGAATATAAGTACTACACTTAAAAGCTTAAGAGTGGTTGTGCGCTCGTTAACAGTAAACAGATATTTTGATTTTTACAGTAGTAGATCAAGTTTCAATTATCCGAAAAAAAACACGCAAGAATTACATCATACTGCCAAGGGACGTGTTTGGGCAAACACATAAAATGATGAAATTTGTTCGATAATAAAAAATCGCGAAGTTAGGTCTAATTTTTAACCAATATTCATTTATTTTCAACTAGCTGATGCCCGCGAATTCGTCCGCATGGATTTAGTTTTTAAAAATCCCGCGGGAATTCTTTCATTATCCGAGATAAAAAGTAGCTCTCCCGGTCTGAGGAACCACTACTACATCCATTACTATACCCATGCAAAAAATCACATCAATCCGCTGTTCTGTTGCGACGTGATTGAAAGACAAACCAACAAACAAACAAACCTTCGCATTTATAATATCAGTAATGCTTTATTATAACACTTTTTATAATTGTCAAATTTTTTACCATACTTAACCAAAGACAAAATTACGTTTAGCTGTCATTTACGTTTTGTTATTCCACTGTCATTTGCGTTTTGTTATTCCATGTCAGATGCGTTTTTGTTATACCACGTTTTATAGTGACTTGACGGAAACGCGGTCGAACGGGACAAAAAGTATCCTATGTCCGTCTCCTGGTTCTAAGCTACCTCTCCACCAATTTTCAGCCAAATCGGTTCATCCGTTCTTGAGTTATAAATATAGTGTAACTAACACCACTTTCTTTTATATATATAGATGTGTTGCATATTACAGAGCCAAAATTTTCACATTAAATTCCGATTGATATTATCAAAAGAGTAGCCTAGTGAATTGAAAAGAAAATGAATATTTTACGAGTTACTAAAGTATTTGGCGCTTACTACACTCCTATTCCGCGCAAAACGCTTTCTTTTGTCGCGCCTCACATGAGGTTGCGGCTATGTTTTATCTCATCGCGAAATCTGATTTTTTTTTTGGCGTTATACGCGTTCTTAAAATAAAAATTCTTTTCAAAAAACCGACTTCTAACGCCACTACAAAGTATAAAAATAATTTTATTTTGTCCACGTTTGTTGAAGTCGGGCGGGCCTAAAATACAAACTATGAAACCAACTCGCGATGCTCGCTCGACTTCTACAAACAAGTCTCTCATATTGTGTAGCGTCCCGCATTGGTTTCATAGTTTGTATTTAGGCCCGCCCGACTTCAACAAACGTGGACAAACTGAAATTATTTTTATACTTTGTAGTGGCGTTAGAAGTCGGTTTTTTGAAAAGAATTTTTTATGTACGAGATCAATAATTGATCAGAAATGTTTTCTCATTGGCTACCTATATACTTTTATTACCTATTAGGTAGTAGAAAAAGGAAAATTAAAGATTGCAATATTAACTTTTTAAAAAAAAATAAAATAAATACGAAATAAAATGTAAAAAAATGTAAAATAAAATGTAAACTAGTTGTTCGCCCCGAACTGAGACCTCGCGGTAACGGTATCCCATGATTATTCATTCAATCGATACATGATAACCAAAACTGACATTATTATTATGCCCGTTTTCACCAAACATACCTAAATCATCCCCTAAGTAGGAGTCTCTTAACGTAGGTAGCTCCTAAATACAATCCTAAGTCCTAACATCCGTCCCAATATCCTTTTAGGTGTCCCGTACAGGATCGTGATAAATAAGTTGACAGAAAACATCAATCACCTAACTTATAGGTAGCCCGTAAAGGTTAGGGAACGTTAGTGAAAACATTGAATTATTATGTAGGTACTAACGAGTGAAACCGGGTTACGGGCATCTGTACAAATCGTCATCTATCGACGCGAATAGAAAATATACAATATTTAACTAAAATTTAACTAAAAAATAATTTTAATTGAATAATATGGTACAAAAAAAATTACAATACAATTATTGTATTATAATAAGTAACTAA
This sequence comes from Oeneis ivallda, assembly GCA_029955525.1. Lineage (NCBI taxonomy): Eukaryota > Metazoa > Arthropoda > Insecta > Lepidoptera > Nymphalidae > Oeneis > Oeneis ivallda. The sequence goes on along the minus strand of JARPMR010000006.1, from coordinate 17,733,687 downwards.
ATAATAATGGTCGACGCAAAATTGTTTTTGGGATAGGTCGTTAGTCGTAACTCGTAGTTCCATGGGAATAGTTACTGACTGCGCCATCTATTAGCATTATTGTGAAGCTATGTTGATGCTATATGAATTACTGATGTACATTAAAAATTAAATAATCTCGTTTCTTTATAATATTCATATAATTTTAGTATTTGTTGTTCAAGTACAGGATATAAGTGACCTAAAAACATAAAATCAGTTTGAAAATCCATAGCGGATTTTCTTAGGGAGCGTCTTCAAGCGAGCGTATAAAATCGCCACTTTGAAAGCCCCCCATTTCGTCAATTTTAAGGGAAAAATTAAAAAAAAATATTTTTGTACTCAGTTCAAAATTATCTTTAAAATGATACGTAACAATTTTATGTAACGCGATATTTTTTTTTTACTTCGCATTCGCTTCTATGAGAGCCCCCCTGAAATAAAGATTTTTATAACTTTTTAAGCCATTTTCGGCTGGAGGCCATCGGTTTACATATTATATCTAAATTTGAAGTAATTACGTTCAGTAATTCAAAAGTTATAAGGCTCTGACAGACGGACGGACGGACGGACGGACGGACGGACAAGTGCAAATCGCTCTAGTTAACTCAAAGACCTTCGCTTCGCTCGGTCGATAACTGGCATAGCAGCCACTTCGTTCTCGTTTGGGTTGTTAATGTCAGGAACATTAGTTGTGTCAACATCTTTTTCATCCAACCATACAGCATCATCGTCATCATCCACACAAAGAAGTTCTCTGGCACGTCTAGCAGCAATTCTTTGAGGACGAAATTTCGCGATAGGTAAAACTTCTTGTTGCCTCTTATGTAATTGTTTGTGTTGATTAGTGGCCTTGTATGATGCAAAATATAGACCACAGATGCCACATGATCGCTTAAACAAATATGATTCGACACTAGGGCAATAGCTATCATACGGAACTTGCTTCAAATGTGATGACGCTCGGAGATCCAAAGCTAACTGAAGTAATAGTGGAGCGAATTTACCTTCGGAGTCATCTTTTTCTGTGGTTACGTACCCGTTTGACGTCTGACTAATTAAAACAGGTGGTGGTAAGAACCCCTCTCGCAATAGTCGCCAAAGACTGGATCGTCGCACACCACAACATGGGACAACCTCGCATTTTACTATTTGTAATAAATATTGAGATTCACGCACATGTTTTGCGTACCAAGTCGCATCACTTTTCAACTTTGTAGATGTTTTTGAGGTTTTCGTAAAGTATAGTATAAAGTTCGTGTTTTAATACTTAAATTATACTTAATAGATTTTGAAATGTGACGTCACGAAATTTAGGACCCCTCCCACCCCCTTGTCACACAATGTCACACTTCGTCGACCCCCTCCCTCCCCCTAAACGTGTGACGTAATTTATGGATGGCCCCTAAAGGGAAAATAAAATAAAGCTTTTTGCAGCGAGGATGCTTTTAAAAAAGTTTGTCACCGATTTAAAATTAATTACAGCGTGGGCATACATAAAAAAATTAAAAAAAAGTATACGCGATGAATTGAGAACCTCCTCCTTTTTTCGTCGGTTAAAATGCAAGGCGATCAGAATTCAGAATTTCTGGCTATGTATGTATTGGCTGGCTTTAGAATTTAAGAATAGGAAAACATTAAATGTTTTCAGTTCAAAGCAAAAATGCATGTTGTCGATCTCGAACGTCCATTATACACTTGTGATATGCAAATTGGCAGACTTCACACCTTTGAGAACAAGAACTCTCAGATATGTAGGTTTCCTCACGATGTGTCCTTCACCGTTGAAGCTTGTCATATTTAATTTCTTACACGCACTTAACTTAGAAAAGCCAGAGATGCGTGCCCGGGATCGAACCTGCGGCCCTCCGAATAGGAGACCGCAATACTAACCACTAGGCTATCACTGCTTCTAATTATTACTAACATTTATTAATTTATTAATTACTAGCTGATGCTCGCGACTTCGTCCGCGTGGATTTAGTTTTTAAAATCCCACGGGAACTCTTTGATTTTCTGGGATAAAAAGTAGCCTATGTCACTCGCCAGCCGCTCAACAGCATCGATGTATGGACATGATGTATATACATCGATGCTCCACAGGTATACTCGTATAAAAAATTACGTCGATCCGTAGCTCTGTTGCAGGCTGCAGCGTGATTGAAGGACAAACCAACAAACAATTACACTTTGGCATTTATAGCATTGGTAAGAAGTAAGATATATTAGAATGATAATAGGTGATTACCTGCTTTCTCTTAAAGTATACAATAAAATTTCTTAATTGATAGATTATACATAATGGAGCGCATACATGGGTAGATAGGTAATTATTATGATTATGTTTGGATAACTTGTATTTTATTTTACAAGCTTTTATTTAACTTGCAATGTATGTACTCGTATATTGTATATGTCTTATATGTATGCATGTATGTATGTCTTTACCTACCTATGTATGTTTAGGTCAAATCTTACAAGATGAATTAGAACTATGGGAACTCTGTAATAAAACGACGTAGCCCCATCGAATTTAGGCTCGTTAGACTCGTCTTGACAAGTACTCTGGTCATAGATGATATCCAAGGTCTGATGATGGAGCAAAAAAAAGTGCCTGTAATAAGTAGAACGACCTAACCCCATCGAGTTTGGGCTGGTTTAATTCATCTTGACAAGTACTTTGGTCCTAGATAATATCCAGGGTCTGACGATGTAGGTATCTACTAAAAGCTTGTATTTTAAAAATACTTTTTTTTAATTTACACTTGTTTTATACAATCTTGAATGATAACACTGCTTTTTACCCGACTACGGCAGCTTTGACAGCTTACGATTTTTGCAGTCTATGTATGTATGTATTTATATGTTTGTTCCACCTTAACGCCTAAACTACTGAGCTCAATTTGATATTTATGGTCCGTTCGGGTGACAAGTACATTTTAAAGCAGACATTTTTTTTAAAATAGACATAATATTAATTATTAGATACGTTTTTGACGTGATAACGTCTTATAAATAGATTAACACCGGCTGCACGCACGTAAAAGTGTCACGTTCCGCCTGAGAATGAGCGTGCAAGCGAGAGCGCGGAAGAAGCGATAGAGAAGCACGATCGGCCCAAGCGTTAGCTTGTGCACATTTATTCATCAATGTTTCTTTATGACGTTAACATGTAAAACTATCGTCCGTAAACGGATTTTACAGACAACCAATGTTTTTAAAGAATAAAAATAATATAAGTAACGGATGCTACAATGAAATTTTAGGTAGTCGGGTTACAGTTTGTGAACCCTTGAAGAATCCTCATGGTAGGTAGGAAAGGAGGTTTCTTACCTACCATGAGAATCCTCTTTCTATAAATTCAGACAGTCACACTTGCAAAACAGTAATAATAATAATTAATTTTTTTTTTAAAACCGCCTTCAAACGCCACTACATACCTTAGGCTAGTATAAAATAATAATTTTAGTTTGTACTGGTAGGTATGTTGAAGTCGGGTTGGCGTTGCGCATAGGTTTCATCGTTTCTTAGTAGGCCCGCCCGACTTCAAGATTCTTCAGAAAAAAAATCGCGTCTAATTGATAACCTCCTCCTTTTTTTTAAATCGGTTAAAAATACTAGTAAGAATAAGTACTAGTAAGGCACCTTAATAATTGACTTCTTGAAATATAGGTAGGTATATATACTCACTTTTGTATTTGCTGAGTCAGGCTTACATAAGCACGTGCGCTTGTTTTTTTTTACAGGGGCATAAGCACACTCACCGCACTCCTCACAGACCAGATTTCAACATTTTAACACTCATTTCCATTGCAACACATCGCAAGAAAAAACATACACAGCACAACGCAGGTATACCTATCTATGCCCGAGGCTGACAGCTTTCGCTCAATTTGTCTGATCACTCTTCACTGTAGCTCGCACCGAAAAACACTACGCGATAAGATTTCACTTGATCTTTTCGACTTCACACCTGGGATTGTCGTAAGACGCGGCCGATATTCGGTGTTGGGAGGATTCGTACAACGCGTACGCGCCGACGCTGCGCGGTCGGTATACCTACTCGGTACGCGTGGCACAGAATAACTGAGAGCCACACTGGTGAACAGTCGATGGTCGGCAGCCAAGCGCGACCGCATCGCTGGCATCGAGTGGTGGGACTAGAATGCTAGAAGGCTGCCCTCACCTGTTGCTGTCGTCTGCAACCGGCCGACGATGAACGACCTACTAAAGATGGATGCCCTAGAAATGGGGATTCGTAAAACGCCTGAATCACTTTCGCCATCTGACGCTCTGTTTTTATGTATGTATGTATATTGTATATATGTATGTATGTATGTATGTATGTATGTATGTATGTATGTATGTATGTATGTATGTATGTATGTATGTATGTATGTATGTATGTATGTATGTATGTACTCGTAGCAAATTATATACTTTGATTTTCACAGATATTTCAGTATGGGAGGTACAAACAAATAACAATATGTAGTTTATACTACCCGTTCGCAAAGTTAATGTTACGTTTTAAATGTTTTTGTTAAGTTTTAATTAAGTATAAGTTATTACTTAATTTATTTTTGTTTAGTTACTATTTATTCGCGTGTCATTTTCTATGATAAGTTAAAAAGGAAAAGTTTTGCATAGCGCAGACTATATTTTATTACTTCCTTTAATTAATGACTTTCTTTGTAGAGGAGAAAAATAAGAAATTAATAATATATAAAAATTCTTTAAAAAAAACGGCTTCAAACGCCACTGAAAAGTAAAAAATAATTTCAGTTTGTACACGCATATTGAAGTTGGGCGGGCCTAAATAGAAACGATGAAACAAATGCGCCACGCTAGCCAAAATTTTAGTTTGTAGGTCCAGGCACAGAATATACTTATTAGTACTTGGTACAGGTATGGAAGTCGGGCTAGCGTTGCAGTTTCATAGTTCTATTGAGGCCCGCCCGGCTTTAACATACGTTGTACACGTATGTTAAAGTTATAACATACGTGCACAAACTGAAATTATTTTATGCTTTTCAGTGGCGTTTGAAGTCAGTTTTCTTTAAAGAATTTTTATATATTATTATTTTAAGCTTTTTAGTGTAGCTTCATAGGATAAATCTACACATTCTCTGATCGCGATTGATTTATTTCTATTCATTGAGGAGTTTCATCCTCTATCACCGAATATATTCATCAGATCTTCACCAAATTTGCAGCATCAGCTCATCAGCTCAATGGTGGCACCATTGCATTCTATTTATAATCAAATACTGATCAAAACGAATCCAAACACGACATATCTGCTATTATTTTTTCAAGAGTGTACTGGTGTGCTGGATATCCTAGCTGCAGTTTCAGCTCCATCATCAGAGCCATTCCATGGATATCATTTGAGATTACTTATCAATACGAATGAAACGAGCCCAAACTAAATATGGTTACGTAGTTTCATTACAGAGTGCTCTTAACCACCGTTCAGCTTCATCATCAGACCCTGGATATTATCTAGGACCAGAGTACTTCTTAAGAAGAATCAAACGAGCCCGAACTCCATGGTGTTACATTGTTTTACTACAGAATTCCCATAGCCATCTTCCGCCTCTATCATCAGAACAGCTCCATGTTACAATAATATTGCATTGTAATCCGATTTACATGTACATGCACATTTTCAGCTCAATCGGAAACCGGGAATGTTTCTAATACATCTTACAAGATTTGACCTAAACATACATTGCAAGTTAAATAAAAGTTTGTAAAAATAAGGATGAATAGAAATTTAGCTTATGTAGGTATGTATGTTATGTACTATAAGCATGGTTGAAAGTCTACACATACTCTGATCGCGAGCGATTTCCTCTCATTCATTGAGGAGTTCCGTCCTCCATCTCCGAAGATATTCATCAAATCTTCACCAAATTTAAATGGGACCTACCTGCAGATACACCCTTTCAAATAAAAAAAAAATATTGAAATCGGTTAAGATTTGATGGAGGTAAGGATGGACATCGACAAATAAATAAAAAAAAAGTACGCGTACTTATCGGAGACAGCAGCTTCTCAAACATATTTGAAATTCGACACATACTAAAGCACGAACGCGGACCAATCAGAAGAGAGAAATGAAAAGTCCCATGGGGTTAAAATTAAATTTTGCTCCCGCTATCCTCTGAAGCCAATATTCGTTTTTAGGGTTCCGTACCCAAAGGGTACCAACGGGACCCTATTACTAAGCCTACGCTGTCCGTCCGTCCGTCCGTCCGTCCGTCCGTCTATCAGCGGGCTGTATCTCGTAAACCTCGTAGATAGACAGATGAAATTTTCACATATTATGTATTTCTATTGCCGCTATAACAACAAATAATAAAAATTAAATTAAATTAAAATATTTCCATGGGTAGTTGGAAATATTTTTTTAACGGAACCCTAAAAGAGCGAGGCCCGACTCGCACTTGGCCGATTTTTCGAATAGGTATGATGAAATAGTTATTTGTGTTATATGGGGCCAAAGGAATTTTTTGTTCCCCGAGGGCGTTATTTTGAATTCAGAGCGAAGTGAAGGAATCTATAGTAGACTCCCGAGCGCAGCGAGGGATTCTAAAGTAGAATCCTGAGCGTAGCGAGGAATTCAATATACGCCGCCCGAGGACAAAAAATTTTGGCCCCGAATGACACACACTATTTTTCATCATTACCTATGAGAAAAAGCTAGGAGTATCAACCTACTATACATAATATATAGAGTATAGACATTACCAATACGTATATTGAAAGTTTAAATAAAACACAAATAAATTTTTATGAAATAATTAAACATTAATATTTATGTTGGAAGTATGGGCGTATATATCTAATCGACAAATTTGATCACGTGAGTGACTTATCGAAGACAACAGCTTCTCAAACATTTTTGAATTTCGACACATTTTTGAATTCTCTGTTCTGATTGGTCCGCGTTAGTGCTTTAGTATGCTAAAGCACGAACGCTGACCATTCAGAAGAGGGAAATGAAAAGTCCCATGGGGTTAAAATTAAATTTTGCTCCCGCTATCCTCTGAAGCCAATATTCGTTTTTCGAATAGGTTTGATGAAAAAACATTTTTAATTTACACAATAAACGCAACAGCACACAACGAAATCCAATAGTGAATTTTCAAGATGCCCATGGAGTATAAAAATTGGATGACCGAATTAGTCACCACCGCCAACTTATACTTACTTGTGGCACTGTACTTTACCAACCTACAGAACCTGCTTCCAAGAGCTTTCTAAGAATTAATTCATGGCTGTACACAAAGAGTTCTATGTATAGAGCAGGAATTCGGAATAAGAAATGTGTACTTACAGTTTAGATCACGCGGGTTGAGGTAGAGAGGGGAGCCGGCATGATTAATAAGGTTGCAATTCGCGCGACCGCGGGACCGCAGAGGCGTGCCGCAGCCCGCACCCCGTTTACCGCTCGGTCGTTCGTAATAAAAAAGTTTTTTTGAATAAATAAAGAAATAATTTTTATTTCGTATCTATTGTTACAAATTACGATGTTGATATCTAATTATTCACTATAATCTATACTTTTTGCTATTTACTTGAATAAATGCATTGTTGGCTTTTCAATTCACAATTAGGTAGCCAGAAAGTTTGATCGCATAAATAGCCCGCGTCCGCGTCCGTACGTCGCGAGTGCCGTCGACCACACTCTGTATTGTTCGGCATTAGGTACAACTCAGTTGAAAATGGTAAGTGTTCGGAACACGTAATCTAATCTAGGTACTACATTTATATCAGAGGCTATAAACTGTAATCCGCTTACCTAAGCTAGTACCTACCTAAGTAAACAAGCATTACTATAAATACATACTTGTGGTTTTCCTCACGGGTAAATGTCCTTGCGATTTTAATGAGCGAGTCAATCCACAAAGGTTATTAGATTAATGCCTAGGTAGGTAGATACTTTAATGTGAACTAAACGGGTCTGCCCGCGAAATTAAAATTTAATTTGGTTTTTCACAATTTGTAAACTAATACGACAAAGTTTTAGGCGTATGGCATTCTAATTGCGTCAATGGCAGTATCATCTTTACAGGTTTATATTATACAAATCTTTACTTCAAAGTGTCCACAGTTCAAGAAAAGAGTTTGACGTGAGCTACTCACAAATTAGTCGATACTCGGACTAAGTTATAATTTATAATATTTGGTAAAAAATTAAAAACAAATTACACTTGTTATTATATATTTTTATAAATCATTGTAAACAAAATAAAAGTGTTAAGATAATTTTGTAAAGTAGATTTTTGATTTTTATCGCTAAAAAAATCATGATAAAAAATGTATACCCAAATAATTATTTTCTTTATAGGTACCTCGAATTTAATATCCTCAAAGCCTCGAATAGAACTTGAAATTAATATTTTTATAATAAGGAACTTCGTTCCTATCTGGTGTCCCACGACACCAAACGACTTTTTTTCTATTAAAATCAAGTTGAGATAGGTTACGTTACATACCTACTTTGATTAATTATCAAGAAACTAGCTGATGCCCGCGACTTCGTCCGCATGGTTTTAGTTTTTAAAAATCCCGCTGGAACTCCTTCATTATCCGAGATAAAAAGTAGCTCTCCCGGTTTGAGGAACCACTACTACATCCATTACTATACCCATGCAAAAAATCGCATCAATCCGCTGTTCTGTTGCGACGTGATTGAAGGACAAACCAACAAACAAACACAATCGCATTTATAATATCAGTAATGCTTTATTATAACACTTTTTACAATTGTCAAATTTTTCACCATACTTAACCAAAGACAAAATTACGTTTAGCTGTCATTTACGTTTTGTTATTCCACTGGCATTTGCGTTTTGTTATTCCATGTCGGATGCGTTTTTGTTATACCACATTTTATAGTGACTTGACGGAAACGCGGTCGAACGGGATAAAAAGTATCCTATGTCCGTCTCCTGGTTCTAATGCCACCTCTCCACCAATTTTCAGCCAAATCGGTTCATCCGTTCTTGGGTTATAAATAGTGTAACTAACACCACTTTCTTTTATATATATAGAAGATTGTCAGTCACGAAAATAATCCAGAATTCCAACGCTGAGTTGCTCAAAATCATGTACTGATTCCCTGGTTTCAGTTTTCGGCATGTGCCTTACCTACACCCTGTATAATATCTTAATATATATATAAATTACGTGTCACGTTGTTTGTCCGCGATGGACTCCTAAACTACTGAACCGATTTTCATCAAACTTCGTAACTATCTGTAATTAGGTCCAACTTAAAAGATAGGATAGTTTTTTTGGATTGGGATAGTTTATTTGTTTTATTTATACAGATAAGTTGGCGGTACGAAGTTCGCTGGGTCAGCTAGTGTTTTATAAAATTTCATTTTAGGTAAGTATATATTTATAGATATTTATTAAGGTGCGCCATGTTTTGTGGTAGGTATTCTTCCATCAGCTAACCACCCGTTCAAAAGCTACATTAGCGCTGAGGCGATCAACATGGCGAGGCGATCTTTTTACATGATTGACGTCATGGGGTTTTACGAACCCGCAATTTATGTGCGAGATTAGAGATATGACAAACGATACGAATAATAATGCAGTCATTAAAAACACTCTACGCAAGTGTAAGTTTACTTTAATGACGTCCTAGGTATATATAAAATAACACGATATTATAACATTATTTTAATTCTAGGGTTGTGAACTGTGTTCAAAATGTTCTGAGAAACAAACACATCGTCGCGTCAACGTAGAGCCGCAGCGCCGCGCGCCGCCGCGTCCATCGGTCGCTTCTGTAAAATTGCTAGTCTCAATAGGCATGTTGACCGATTTTAAAAAACTATTGGATGATGTTCGGAAGTATATATTATGTTAATGGAGACGTTAACGTACTCGGAACTTTTGTATGAAAATAAGCATGGAAAAACTAGCTTTTTATCGAGTTGAACTAGAAACTTAAATTTACAGCAATAAAGGGACCATTGATATTTGTATTCAGTATTCAACTTAGTACCTCAAGCCGTTTCTGAGATAAAGGTCCTTGACACATTGACAGATGGACAATAAAGTGATTCTTTCTATCTATTTATTATATATGATAAGAGTTCTGTTTATTTCTGAACCCTAGAAATGAACAATCCTACTATCCTACTTCCTACTATCCTACTAATATTATAAATGTGAAAGTGTGGATGTTTGGATGTTACTCAATCACGCAATAACGGCTGAACGGATTTGGATGAAATTTGGCATGCATGTAGCCTTTGACATAGAAAAGAACATAGGCTACCTTTTATCCCGATTCCTTAAGGAGTTCCCGAGGGAAATTTGAAATTTTTTTACGAGCTAAGCCGCGGGCAGACAGTTTTGAAATTTGGTATGCATGTCACCTATGCTATTGAAAAGGCTACCTATACTTTCTATACCGATCTCTCAAATAGTTCCTGTGGTAAGATTAAAAATTGTTAACGAGCGAAGCGAACCAGTAATTCATTTTTATATCATTCTAGCTTTTCGCCCGCAACTTCGTCCGCGTGTAATTCGGTTAACACGCTCTAAACGTGTTTTCCCGTAGGAATAAGATGTTTTTCCGGGATAAACAGTAACCTATGCCACTTTTCTGACTACAAACTATCCCTATAATCCGCTATAATTTCAAAGCTATCTGCGCTATTTCTTCTATTACAGCTATTTTTTCTATAACAGCGCAAGCGATAGCATGGGTGTAAATTTTATTCCATTTTTTATTACTTTCACATTTATCATTTTTTTTTTGGATCCAATTCTGAAGTCCATGCAGACGAAGTCGCGGGCAGAAGCTAGAATATTAAAGAAAGCTAGAATATTATAGAAGATAGAAGAAAGTTTGTATGTTTGTTACTCAATCATGTCGCAACGATTGAACCGATTTGGCTGACATTTGTTACAGATAGATTGTAGTCTGGAATAGCACATAGGCTACTTTTTATCCCGGGAAATAAGAGAGAGCCCGTGGGAGTACAAAACCTTAATCCACGCGAACGTAGTCGCGGGTATCAGCTAGTGTAAGCATAATACTGATAGGCCTTAGACCATTGTGAATGCATTATCACCCCCAAGAAATTCCTCACCTATATGTATATAGTGTATAGAGAGATCCTATTTATGGACATCAAAATTTAGGTAAAAGTAGGTACTTACATAAGTTTATTGTTAGAGCAGCAATTACTACTTAACTAATTAGCAGCAATTAGGAAAGTCATTAATTTTATTTTAAAAACTAGCTCATGCCCTCGGCTTCGCTTACGTTAAGTTCCATTTATTTTTCTAACCCCTATTTATCCTTTCTTGGTGGATGCCTACGTCATATAGCTGTGTATACCAAACAGTCCGATCCCTCCAGTCGTTTGAGCTAAGCTAGCAGTAGGTGTTAGTTATTCTTATTTATGATGATCGAGGATCGAGGAGGAGGATCTGATTATGGAGCAGAAAACTGGGTAACAGGATGTCAGGTAGATAAAATAACTATTCGAAGCAATTATAAGAATTCATCCTCAAATGATCCCGATTACGCCTCATACAAAACAAAGATTCTGAAAGAGTCAGATTGTCACTAATGAAATTAAGTAGACACGCTAGAAACAAATTTGGCTATGAATCTTTAAATTTCCGTAAAAGTATGTAAAAAAATATATGATTATAGTTTCAAAGTTCACACACTATTACTAACTAGTTAGTTCAGACTATTCACACATAGTCCGGCCAAAGATTTACATGTCGAGAGTGTTATTAAATTTTCATTAAAAATTACACTTAGAGGCTTGTAGGTATCTAAGTATATAGGTATTTGGACCTACTCAATACTATCTTGTAATAAGTGCCTACTAGTAATAATTAATTGATGATCGTTTTATATTGATAGCTTGCTATTCATTCCCGGCAGAAGGCCAAAACAGAAGAGTGAAGCGATTTGCGCTAAATTGTACGAGACATGCGAACCGCGGCCTTGCCCTTTTAACGACCATATTGTTAAGACTAGTCCTTACTCCTCAGTAATCACCGTAGATTAGTTAGTGTGCCACTAGCAAGTAGCAGCTGTTTGAAAATCTTTCTGCATCAATGTTCTTCTTTTGTACACAATCTCTAGACTTTTACCGGTCTGAATCTATCGCTCTCCTTTTCCGCTGTAACGATTTCGATTAATATTCCCTACTTACTATATGTGATTTCTGCTAGGAACTGTAATTGTATACATTCTTAATATGTCTAAATTCTCATGTGTTAACTACTTACCTTGTTTTACCTGCATCGTTGGTGATATTAGGGTCATGGTACTGTCCTGTTGCTGACTTAAGAAGCACTGAAGCCCTGGGGAAATCACCGATGCAGACATAACCAAGAAACCTCAACTCAGACCGGCAATATGACCAATTCCAGGGTTCTTGCACGAGTTCTTCTTCTACCACGAGTTCTTCTACGAGCTCTTCTACCAACGGTTGCCTTCCAAACGGGAGCTGCCCCGTTCTCCGGAAGCCAACGTCACCTACCTACCTGCTCACACTCAAAAAGCGTGACAGTGCTCAGCACGTAGGTAGCAGACTGCAAACTTGTAGTGATGCTGGTAGTTGCAGGCACGCAGACGGAGGTGGTAGACCCACGCGGCGATGCTGGTAGCTCTGGCCGGGGCAGCTGCTCAAGTGGCCAGAGTGTGCACGGCGTAGTGCTCGTAGGTAGACGGCGTAGTCGACGATGTCATAAGCTAGTTTCTTGTTATAACGGTAGATATCGTTGGAGATTAATCTGCAAATCTGAATTAGTAGCGAAGATTTTTTTATGAAATCGTTACACCGCCTGAGAGCATTATGAAAGGAATAGCACTAGATTTAGACTTGTCAAATTAGAGCTTATTTTAGAGATCGTGTACAGCTGACTGAATTAGCATCAAGTCACAATGATTTTCAAATAGATCCTAGATAGATTCAGCAGTGGTTGATCGACAGACTGATCAGTGGTCTATCTTCAGAATTGAATGGCCAAGTTCAATAAGACCTTATGTCCATTTTTTCTGTTAAAACAAAGTTAACGATAAATTAGCAAATTAATTTAATATTATCATTTTCATTTTAATAAAAAATAAATCATTCATCATCATCATTAAACTAGCGGCACGCTTAGATGGCCGGTTTGACGTTTGTCCGCTCATGAAGTTCCGTATTAATTGATAACGACTTTGAAGGAAATAATTGTATTACTTTATTGACGATAGTGATGTGCAGAGATTCATAAATTTTATCGAATGTAGTTTTAGGTTTAGGACTCAAAATTTATTTATTAAATTGATTTCTAAAATGTATACAAGTGTAGAAAAATCAGTTTGCACCATTTAAGGGGTGAATGTACTTGCGAATATGAACAATTTTCACTATGTGGACAAACCTCTGAAATCGCAAAAAAATATCACCTGTTTCATACAAAAGGTAAAATTTTTATTTTTATATGATATATACCACAACTCGGCATTTGGTTTTCTAAATTGAAAATTTTTAAAAATGGAATCTAATACGATCGTCACATAGGATCGCTGGCTAGCACAACTACTACCTCCGGCAAACTCGCGTCAATGCTCAATGCAAAACAAAGCAGTTTCGAATTGACGTTGCTTCGAAAAGTATAAACTGTCAGTGCAATGCGATTGTGATATAGTTTTGACCTGGCTTTGGATTTCAAATATTGATACTGCATTACTGTTGACCCTTGCTCGTTAATTTGGACTCTGTTCAAGCCCTTTGTTGTGGATTTCGTCGATATGACCGAACGTACGCAGAGAACTGTTCTAAATAGTCAGACACGTGAGTTCGTAATACGCCTTCGTAACTATTTCGATCGTGAAGCTCAAAATGGAGGGCCAATTTTACCTATAACGTCAGTGGTTGAACGCGTAGCTGATGCGCTTAATATTGGACAACGAACTGTTAGACGGATAACTAAAAAAAAATATGGCGAGACTGGCACAGAAGAAAATAAACTTCACACACCAAAAAAGAGAAAACGAGCAAAACCAGTCGTAGGCATCGATAGCTTTGATGCCGATGCTATCCGAAGACATGTTTACGGCTACTATTTACAGAAGGAGTATCCAACAAGAAAAAAGTTGGTGCATTCACTGAAGGAAGCTGGATTATTCTTCGGTGGGGAAAGTTCTTTAACGAAGATTTTGAAGACCATTGGATTTCGATACAAAAAATGTAACAAACGCAAAATATTGATGGAAAGATTTGATATAGCGATGGCAAGGTATACTTTTTTACGGCAAGTGAAAGAAATCAAAAATTGGCAAAATGTTGTGTTCTTGGATGAAACATGGCTTAATGCTAACCATACTGTAGGCCGTTCTTGGAACGATGACACAGCAGCATCTACTTCCAAAGTTCCTGTAGGAAAAGGATCGCGACTTATAATTTGTCACGCCGGAACCATCAACGGGTTTGTCGAAGGTTCTCTCATGGCTTTTGCGTCAAAAACCACTGGAGACTATCATGAAGACATGAATGGAGAAAAGTTTACTGAATGGTTTACCTCAATGTTGTGTAGCCTCCCTGAACCATCTATTATAATTATGGACAACGCCCCATACCACTCGATGCAAATTGACAAGCCACCTGCCCAATCCCAAAAGAAAGCTGATATCGTCGCATGGCTTCGTAAAAATGGCGTAGATGCAAACATGAATATGTTAAAAGCGGAATTAGTACGTCTTTTAAAAGAAAACAAACCAACCAAGATCCGATACGTCATTGACGAAATAGCATTAGAACATGGGCACAGAGTTATACGGTTACCGCCTTACCATTGTGAGTATAATGCGATTGAGTTGGTGTGGGCTCAAATTAAGGGATATGCTGCAAGACACAATACAGAACCCCCATTTACCACAAAAAAAATGCTAAAATTATTAGAAGAAGCTTGTGAACATGTGACTAAAGGAGACTGGGAAAAGGTTGTGAATAGAACTGTTAAATTAATAAGGGAAGATTATGAAAGAGATGTGAAAATAGATAATATTATAGAAAACGAACATATAATTATTAATGTAGGTGATGATAGCAGTGACGACAGTGAAAATAGTAGTATGGACGAATCTGATTAATTATGGCCTTTTGTGGCACCTTTTTTTGGTATCTTTTGTATTCATATGTTTCTTGTGTGCATATAAAGTATGTATATTCATTTTCATTCAAATATTCAGTTCGTTCAAATAAATTAAATAAACATATACATTTTTGTTTTATTAAACCTATTTAATCAGGTACAAAAACAAAACTTAATTGTTTTTTGTTCGAGAATAAATTGACATTCCACATCACTATTGTAATGTGTCAAACCGGCCATCATAGCGTGCCGCTACACTAGCGGCACGCTATGATGGCCGGTTTGACGTTTGTCCGCTCATGAAGTTCCGTATTAATTGATAACGACTTTGAAGGAAATAATTGTATTACTTTATTGACGATAGTGATGTGCAGAGATTCATAAATTTTATCGAATGTAGTTTTAGGTTTAGGACTCAAAATTTATTTATTAAATTGATTTCTAAAATGTATACAAGTGTAGAAAAATCAGTTTGCACCATTTAAGGGGTGAATGTACTTGTGAATATGAACAATTTTCACTATGTGGACAAACCTCTGAAATCGCAAAAAAATATCAGCTGTTTCATACAAAAGGTAAAATTTTTATTTTTATATGATATATACCACAACTCGGCATTTGGTTTTCTAAATTGAAAATTTTTAAAAATGGAATCTAATACGATCGTCACATAGGATCGCTGGCTAGCACAACTACTACCTCCGGCAAACTCGCGTCAATGCTCAATGCAAAACAAAGCAGTTTCGAATTGACGTTGCTTCGAAAAGTATAAACTGTCAGTGCAATGCGATTGTGATATAGTTTTGACCTGGCTTTGGATTTCAAATATTGATACTGCATTACTGTTGACCCTTGCTCGTTAATTTGGACAACGCCCCATACCACTCGATGCAAATTGACAAGCCACCTGCCCAATCCCAAAAGAAAGCTGATATCGTCGCATGGCTTCGTAAAAATGGCGTAGATGCAAACATGAATATGTTAAAAGCGGAATTAGTACGTCTTTTAAAAGAAAACAAACCAACCAAGATCCGATACGTCATTGACGAAATAGCATTAGAACATGGGCACAGAGTTATACGGTTACCGCCTTACCATTGTGAGTATAATGCGATTGAGTTGGTGTGGGCTCAAATTAAGGGATATGCTGCAAGACACAATACAGAACCCCCATTTACCACAAAAAAAATGCTAAAATTATTAGAAGAAGCTTGTGAACATGTGACTAAAGGAGACTGGGAAAAGGTTGTGAATAGAACTGTTAAATTAATAAGGGAAGATTATGAAAGAGATGTGAAAATAGATAATATTATAGAAAACGAACATATAATTATTAATGTAGGTGATGATAGCAGTGACGACAGTGAAAATAGTAGTATGGACGAATCTGATTAATTATGGCCTTTTGTGGCACCTTTTTTGGTATCTTTTGTATTCATATGTTTCTTGTGTGCATATAAAGTATGTATATTCATTTTCATTCAAATATTCAGTTCGTTCAAATAAATTAAATAAACATATACATTTTTGTTTTATTAAACCTATTTAATCAGGTACAAAAACAAAACTTAATTGTTTTTTGTTCGAGAATAAATTGACATTCCACATCACTATTGTAATGTGTCAAACCGGCCATCATAACGTGCCGCTAGTTTAGCAACCCATCAACGGCTCACTACTGAGCGCAGGTCTCCTCTCAGAGAAGGGTTATAGGCCATAGTACATGTTACGACATAGTGTACGATGTTTTCCTTCACCGTTGAAGCAAGTGATATTTAAATGCTTAAACGCACTTGACTCCGAAAAGTCAGAGGTGCGTACCCGGGATCGAACCTGCGACCCCCCGAACAGGAGACCACAGTCCTAACCACTAGGCTATCACTGCTTCAAAAAATAAATAATAAAAAACCGGCCAAGTGCGTGTCGGGCCACGCGCAGTGTAGGGTTCCGTAGTTGAAAGTCTCAACATACATTTTGAGTTCCATGGTTTAAATACTATACTATAATAGTTGCATATTTTGTAGTAAGTAGGTATTACTTACTACAAAATATGCAACTTACACTACGTGTAATATCTAAAAACCGATATAACTCCTTCACTAATGAACCCTACTTAGCCGTGATAGTTTTCCTTTAAAATTCATTATATATACTACTGCTGTGAATTTTTTCTTGTATCCTATATACAACCATTTAGCTGGCAGAGGGGGGGACACTTGACTCTAATAAAATTTAGCACTTTAAAATATCATATTTCACAAACGGATCCCTGAATTGAAAAATGGTGTTCACACACCCACAACGTTTTTGAAAGACCTATTCAACGACACCCCACACTATGGGATAGATGAGAAAAAAAAATCATCCCCACTTTACATGTAGGGGATAGGTACCCTAAAAAAAAAATATTTTTCACAATTTTATTTCACCACTTTGTCGGCGTGTGATATTTATACCCTTGTCAAATTACAGATTTCTAGTACCAATAGTCTCTGAGCTAAACCGCGGACAGACAGACAGACAGACAGACAGACAGACAGACAGACGGACGGACATGGCGAAACTATAAGGGTTGCTTGTTTACTACGGAACCCTAAAAAGCAATGTGGCATCTCTAGTTTCTAAAGAGCTCCATTTTAATATGGGTTCTTGAAAAGTAAATCGACAGTAAAGTTGTAATATGTTGCTTTTAGATGTCGCTAGCAGTTGCTTAAACAAAGAAAATTAAACTGATTAAAAAAGTACATTATACTTCGTTGCTGACGTGTAGTTCGTGGCTGTGGTGTATCGGGCGCGATTCCCAAGAGATGTCGGTTCGAACCCCGCCGGCCTCGAAATTTTTTGATATGTATTTGGTGGCCTTTAAGGCCGATTCACACCGGAATGTCAGCGGCCGGCAGCGACCGGTAGCGGTCGGCAGATGCGCGACGAGGCCAGCCGCGGAAGGCTCGCGTCGCCGCGCAGGCGCGGCGGCCTCCCGGCACCGCGCGCCTAGTGTCCTCTTGCTAGTTTAGTTTCTACATTTGGCAAGGAAACTCGTGTGTTTGAAGTGAAAATAATGGAATTGGTTATTATAGCACTTATTTCTGAAAAAGAAATAAACAAACAAAGGAAAAAAAAGAAGGGGGTGTGCAGAGCGGGGAGCGCGCGGCCGCCGCGCCGCGTCTGAACGAGCGGCCTCGCGGCGCTGAGAGGGGCGTCGCGTCGCCGCGAGCAGTACCGCTGACAAGACGCGTGGGCCGTTCGCGGCGCGGCCGCGAACGGCCGCGTGCCCTTTTCAAGCGATACTGGTATTTTAATTAGTGTAGATAAAGTTTAAAAATATTTCACACTGTAAGTGCTCGACGCGCCACTGCCGGCCATCCCGGTGTGAATCGGCCCTTACTATTCGGAGTAATATGTGCGTTTTAGGTAAACAAGTAGGTGTACAAGTTAGGTCAGGTGGTAGTAATATGTAGATTTTTAAAGGTTTTTATTTCTAACATACTAATACTATCCTTGATCGATCTTTGTAGGTGTAATTCTATCTACCTATAATACCTATCCGTGAAAATCCCGTTAAAATCAGTTCAGCCGTTCTGAACATATACTTATGTACATATTAGTTGTCTTCCATCAAGAAGCGCTTGCAACTAATACCTAACTGAGGAATGTTAACTTATAGGACTTACCTAGGGTGTGTTGCATGACTGGCGGTTAGAGTAAGGTAACTACAGTTAAGGTTAAATCCAACAAAAAATAATTATGATTTGGCTTGAAGATGTCAGGCTTATAAAAAATTTGACCCTCAACCTTTAACATGGAGGTTTAGATACTAACTTGTGCAACCCAGTTTACTTGTTTTTGGTGATCAAGTTCGTAACTTTACCATCGTGCAACAGCCTAAAACGTATTAATGTTTTCAAATGCAAAGTAAGTATAAATATGTTTTGTCTGTACGAAAAATAAAAGAAACAACAAACCAGAGATAATACTTATTTATTTAAGGTACAGATGGCCGATCGCATTGATTACACTCTAAAAAAGTATACAAAATTATACCATAACATGTCAAAAACATGTCTTATGTACAAGGGTTGGTATAGGCACGCTAGGTATATGCAAAACATGTATTTGCAAAACAATTAACATTTATTCTCATTATAATATTAATTATAATTACACAGTCAAATTGTATAGCATTATTCGGAATATATTTAAACATTTTTATTTACACGACACATTATTAATAGCAAATTTTTATATCTTTAATTATTTATAAACTAACAATTGTCTCATGAACAGAGTGCTGTGTTTGGGACTGTATGAGGAAATTTTAAACCAAAGAAGGTGCGGAGAAAATATTACTAATTTAAATCTTAATTTGATTTATTTGTAAATAAATGAAAATAGTATTAAACAAACTTGGCATATTATGCTTCTCTTTACAAGGTTAACAAAGTTATAACCGAATTACAAAATATCAATAAGTTCCGCATAATAAATCTATCTCCTTTGGGTAAAAATGTCTCCATACTATGCCAGATATATTATATGACACACATACAACTATAATGAACCTGTATTTAACATCTCAATTAAGTAATTACAAAGTAAATATCACATTGATTGATTGAACGACAACGTACGACAATTTATTGATTGATAATGAAATACAAATTAGAATTTAATATCAAATCGAGATACACAAAAAATATTTAATTGGAATATCTAAAGTCAGTCGGTATAAGACTAAAGTCTTGTATTCACTAAGCAATAATTGAAGCGGAACCGATGACGCTCATAATGTTCGGCAAAGATGCTCAACAGCGCATGATGTTGCCAGATGTCGCGCGACTCAACGTTACTTGCAACATGTTTGGCAGCATGTTGCATGACATTTGTTGCTCAGTGAATACATGGCTGGCCTGTAAGTAAACAATTTTTCTTCTATTGATACAGCTTAGCTTATAAACTATTCTATACTTTAAAGCTTCTTTGATTTATAACTTAAACAACTAATTAAAGTAGGAATGTATTTAATTTCTCTCTCTACCATAAGAGCTCATTTGCTTATAAGTACAATGATTTATGTACAAATCACTTGTAAAGGGACGACATGTTTTTTAATACATAGGTTTAAGGAAAAATATAAAAATAAACTTTTCTAAAATACAAGAAACTCGATTGGAAGGTCAATAGTTTAAATTCATTGATTAGTTTTGCAATTAATTTACAAATCTTGCGTCTAAATAAAATTATTTCAGAGATTTGAAAGTGTATTTTTGTTTTTACTTTTGCATCTTAATCGGAAACGTGAAGTTATGTTTTTTTATCCGGGAAGTATCTAATTTTATATAAATGTTGAAACACTCACTAAATAGGTACTTACCTACTTACCTGGAGACACCATATTATTAAAAAGATTTTTACAGAAAGGTGTACAATTGCACTTTACTTATTCATACAATAGGTATCTAAATGGACGATAAAAACTTCAACAGTATTATAATTTTTTATCCTCCTAACTTTAGATTAAGGGGTTTTGAGTTGCATGTCAGGCGGCAAGGGTAAGGTTACGGTTCAGGTTAAATAATTATAA
Organism: Oeneis ivallda; assembly: GCA_029955525.1. Taxonomy (NCBI): domain Eukaryota; kingdom Metazoa; phylum Arthropoda; class Insecta; order Lepidoptera; family Nymphalidae; genus Oeneis; species Oeneis ivallda. The sequence continues at coordinate 17,712,944 of JARPMR010000006.1, read as the reverse complement.
CTACCAAAAATGTTTTTCTGGTGGTGGAGTATTATGTAAAAGAAGTAACAATATATTTTCATCCTCAGTTATACGTGGAGATACGAGATACTTAAATATAATCTTTTGCTTATTTATTGGTGGGCAAGTTTATCTATAACGGTAACTTAACTTTAACCGCCACACGTGCAACCAACACAGTTTAGAAATTAAAAAAAAAAACACTACTAGCAGCGTATAAATTCGCTACTGCATAGCAGATAGGTACCTTTAGTTTAATCGTTTAATCACAGTTCAGGCCGGATGATGCCGATTAGATTTTTTGAATTCTAGTCGTTTTATAACTGCGAGATCGACAAGCAAATAGGGTCAGGGACCTTGAACTGTGATCGGCTATGATGATGCAGATTTGAAAGACATCCTAATAAACCACTAGACTCAAATCAACGTTCAGCAAGACAAAAGGATTTTTTTCAAATAAAAAATTGTTGTTTTGTGCTGTGGCGATTTTCGCATCTTTTTATGATTGCGATTTCGCAATACATTGTCAGAATGAATTATGATTATTCAACTTTATTATTAAGCAAAGTTTAATGTTTTTTATTCTTTAACTACTCACTTCCCTAATGACGTTTTTAATGATAAGCATAAAAATTACAATAAGCACACAAATATTTTAACAAACTCATTTTATTTCCCTCTTATATTGCCAATCAATATATTTTCAAATTGCTGGCGTCAAACCATTGATTCAGTAATATTTCAGTCCAAAACACTAAGCTCTATAATTTTATTAATCTACTAGCTTTTGCCCGCGGCTTCGCTCACGTCAAGTTCGATTTTTCAAACCCCTGTTTTACCCCATTAGGGGTTGAATTTTCAAAAATCCTTTCTTAGCGGATGTCTATGTCATAATAACTATCTGTAAGCCAAATTTCAGCCCGATCTGTCCAGTGCTTTGAGCTGTGTGTTAATAAACAAATCAGTTAGTCATTCACCTTTTTTAGGGTTCCGTACCCAAAGGGTACCAACGGGACCCTATTACTAAGCCTACGCTGTCCGTCCGTCCGTCCGTCCGTCCGTCCGTCTGTCAGCGGGCTGTATCTCGTAAACCGTAATAGATAGACAGATGAAATTTTCACATATTATGTATTTCTATTGCCGCTATAACAACAAATAATAAAAATTAAATAAAATTAAAAAAATTAAATTAAAATATTTCCATGGGTACATGGAAATATTTTTATTTAATTTTTATAACGGAACCCTAAAAGAGCGAGGCCCGACTCGCACTTGGCCGATTTTTTTTTATATATTTAGATGATTGACACTGGAGAGGCTGCCGTCACATCTACTTAATTGACGCCATTTTGAATTCAATTGACGCCATTTTGGCGCTGTATAAGCATAGTTATGAGTGTCTCTGGAACTATTAATATTGCAAATGGCGCACCAACCTCTATAAATTAATCTATGATTTCTTATGAAAATATAGATTAATTTTAGAGGTCGGTGCGCGTTTGCAATATTATTAGTTCCAGAGACATTCCTATGTCAATGTGGCGCTTCAAATCGATCCATAATTATTATGCTGTCATTTGTATAGGGACAGCCAATCCAATCAAATTAATTATAGGGATCAGTGGTCTGAAAGAATTTACAAAATCTTATTGAAAAAGTTTTCGTGAAAAATAGTTCTCGAGAAATACTTATGATAAACCTTAGGTTATCAGTTATGGACTCAAGGTCATCAAAAGGAAAACTAAAAAAAAAAGAAAAAAAAAGAAAAGATACCGGCCGAATTGAGAACCTCCTCCTTTTTGGAAGTCGGTTAAAAATATATACATACTTGAGAATGCATAAAATGGAGAACGTAAAATATAGTAGTTACTAGTTATGTATCTATCATGTACACACAATAAACTACCTACCTACCTCAACTTTATAAAGAATTACTAATTTACTATTCTACTCAAATTCTACTATTTTTTATTGAATGTGAAATAGGTAATTTATATGACTTCGAACTATTCTATGAAAGGACGTTTAAGGTCTTATCAAAGGCAGACGAATCACAGATAAACAACACTGCCTATTTATGTTGACATTTGGAATTTAGACTGGAGGGAGACTGAGGGCCTCCCAGGCTATTTAGTAAATTTAGTAAAATCAGTCACAATATTATATTTAATAGGCTTTTATTCCATGAGGCGAATCCAAACATTCAATGAATGAGGTTGTATCCGAACATTCAAAAGTAATACGCATACGGCATAACGCATAAGGCGTCTAACACGGTTGAACTCTACAAAGGATACAGTAGATAGGTACAGGCGTATCGTTTAAGATATGTGAAGGGCATATCTCGAATGATACGCTCATAGATTTCGAGTGTCGAAACACTGTAATTGACATGGTAAAATGGATCTAAATTGTCTAATTGTAGTCGTAAGCAAAGGCTCTTATTAAAAACTAACACAAATTGTAAGTCCAGTGAATTAAAAGACATTCTAAGGCAGATCTATATCTCTCTATAACTCTCTTTTTACTCAGACTCACGGCAGAGTTAAAACGAGTCAGATTAATGTCAGACCGTGTATACGGCGCAGTGAGACTACCAAACATTCTGTTGACACTGGGATAAAGGTTTTAGTCCTCCCATAAAAATTATAAAAAGAAAACAATTTAACAAAACGATTCGTATAATGACAAGCATTGTCTACTTTCTGAATCTTTAGCGGTAGTAGACTCTTGACGTGTCATAAGAGCCACAGGTTGGCCTACATGAAATAAATAATTTTTTTATACACTTAAAATCTCTACAGTTACAGTGCTAAAACAGTTCGCCTAGCACCGATTCATACTATTTTGTAAGGTTGATAAACGATTGTTGAGATGTGCAAACTCGTACTATAAAGATATTATCAGGCACTCACGTAATTTGAATCTTCACAGTTGCAACTCTCGAGCTTTTCTGCAGGTAGGATAGTATTGATAGCGAGTACGGGTGCTTGCATAAAGAAGCAGGTTCCCGGTACCGACAGGTCGGTGCTGGTCGGTACCGATCGGTGCGGGTACAATAGCCCCGTGTTATCATATGCACTCTCACATAAAGAGACAGGTTGAAATTTGTCGGTTTTGAACCTGTCTCTTTATGTGAGAGTGCATATAATATCACCGCGCTATTGTACCCGCACCGATCGGTACCGACCAGCACCGACCTTTCGGTACCGGGAACCTGCTTCTTTATGCAAGCACCCTACCGGTAGCCAGCGATCAAGGCCAGTGCGAGGAACCTACACTTTTCTACCCGTAGTAGTTAGACATGTCACATTATTGCTCTCACAAATAGTTCACAATACAATTCATGAGCAGAACAGTTGGAATCTTCACACTTACAACCTTCCAGCTGGTCTGAATGTAGGATAATATCGATAGCGACAACCGCTTGCTCATCTTCAGAGGTTGAGGGTATACCTTGCCGGGGCAGCGCGAGGCGCACTTTTAGACTAGTGGGTAGGGATTCCGTTCCCACAATAAAATTCCAAGAGTAGAACAGTTGGAATCTTCACAGTTATAAACCTTCCAGCTCGTCTGCATTTAGGATAATATCGATAGCGAGTACCGGTAGCCAGTGGTCAGGGGTAGTGCGATAGCTTGTCGGGACAGTACGAGAAAGTTTTCTACCCGTGTGTTAGACAGGTCACTTTATTGCTCTCACAATATAACTCCAATAGTAAAACAGTTGTAATGTTCACAGCTGCAGCCCCCGCGCTCGCCCGCGTGGAGGACGACGTCGACAGCGAGTACCGGCACCCACGGCGGCCAGTCAGTGGTAGTGCGACAGCTTGCCGGGGCGGCGCGGCGGCGCGCTCTCGTACTCGTAGTAGTTAGACTGGGGACGGAGGCCGCTCTCCTTGCACGAGCGCTGGGAATGGTAGCCAGCCGCGCCCGCTCGATGGCTGTTGGGAAAACGTTTTGTTACTACGATTTTTAATTAAAAATGACTGCCTTGTTGGTCTAGTCATAGTTCGAAGAGCTGATGGTCGTTGAGGTCCCAAGGTGCTGAATGGTGAAACCGCACTGGGAACCCGCTCACTAAGTGGACCGACGACAGCAAACGAGTCGCAGGGAGCCGCTGGATTCAGGCGGCGCAAGACCGAAGCCTGTGGAAGTCTATGTAAGAGACCTTTGTCCTGCAGTGGACATCTATCGGTTGATAAAGAAGAGAAGAAGGGTTTTTCTATCAAGAAATTATCAGTACTACCCTGGAGTTAGGAAAGTCGGCGGTGTGTCATCTTGTGCCTCAGATAGCACATAAAGCCGTCGGCCCTGCATCTAATTTCTCCCCGGTCGTGAAAGATTTCCGTCCCATCGGACAATGAGAGTGAGGGAATAAAGTGCATGTTTACGCGCACATAATAATCATTATAATATCTCCCGCGCAGATGAGATCCATCGTGACCAGATTCGGTCGGGAGAACATTATGTAAAAACATTACGTTACTAAAGCATGTAACATAATAATTAATAATTATACTTAGAGGAAAAGGCCGGTGCGGGAACAGAACAGTAACTTTTAAGTGTACAGTAGGTATAGATATACCCACAGTTCTGAAAGATTGTGCATGATGCATGTGCGAAATGACACATTATCCCGTGGACCTGCTGTATAATATTGTCTGAAAATTATTGAATCAGTTTGACGATCGCAATCGAATTTATGGCGTTCTTGCTGCATCAATGCATTTTAACCATATTTTTATTTTGCATTTGCATAGTGAAGAGTACCAGCCAATCAGAGGTGATTGCGATTGGCTACGATGGTAAAAACTAATGGTAAAAACTAATATCTACGATGGTAATATCACTACGTTACCACAGTGCTATATCAGGGATGGCAATTAAATCGTATATCTACTGATACTGATTTCACTGTCTGGTGTGAATAACGGCTCAGTTTTATCTACAGTATTAAAAGAGAAGACATGTTCCACCCAGATGAAGAAACAGGTTATAAAAGACATTATTTCTATTATCGTATGTCCTTAACCATTATCTACTTTTTATAAGAATTAACTAGTTTTACTGCTTTGTAATTTTAATCTAGGCATAGAGATCTGCGCACGTCACGCATGACGCAACAAACCACGTTTCAAGGCATTTCATTATACGAACACGTGAAACATAAAACCTTGTTACCAGGTCGAGTTTCTTAACCGACGAAGAAAAAGAAGAGGTTCTCAAAGTCATCGCGATTCGCGTAAGTATATTAATTATTTTTTTTAGGATTTTCATCCACACGCCATGTCAACGTCATCGTCATCGACGAATAATATAAGTACAAGTTCTTAGCAAATTCTATATTAACTTAAAAATAATAACTATTTTGCTACCTGCTTGTCATGCAAAATGGACTCCATTATGAAGCGAATAAAATAATTGTTCATTAATTATATTGATAAGATACTAGCTTTTGCCAGCGACTCCGTCCGTATGAAGAAAAGTAGCCTAGTCATCTCCTCTCCCTCTAGGGTCCTGAGTTATATCCATCCAAGAAAACACTTCGATCCATTTTTTCGTTGCTGCGTGGTTGAAGGACAAACCAACGGACATATAAATTCACATATTTTACTATATTATAGTATATAATAATATAATATATTATAAAGAGTTTTGTACCATACACGTGCAAGTCTATTTATGAAATTATGCCATTATTGTTATTATTATTACTAGGAACAAAGTTATTAATCCAATGCTTGCTTGTAACGTAATAAATGACGCAACACGTTAGGCCACGCACATGACCTAGGGACCTTTATTTTACACACTAAGCACTAACATAATACAGTAGGTATACCGAAACAAGGACAATACGACACTTCCGCTAGGCTAGCAATTAAGTTAGGATTAATGAGCGAAATAGGGAATATGCATAAAATTTAAATTTGTCTCAAATATTTTTTTCTAGATTCTTTATTGCCTTAACATTATACTTAAAAGGTTTTTTTTTTTATTTAGTTATTATTTAAAACCAGAAAATATTATATAGAAAGTGAAAAATAAAGGAGGGAAATTCAAACTTACAAAACGCGTCGCCATTGGTCGAAACGAAATGTGACGTCATTTGTGTTACGGTTGATTTACGGCGTCGATATTCATACAGTGTTTGTGAGAAAAATTGTTTAAAACTGTATTCCTGTGTGATTACTTGTGAATTTATATTTGTAGTCAATCTAGGTCGATGACAGAAACTGGTTTTGTCAAAGCACAATCGGATAATTTACCGAAAATAGATGCATTTATGATGTCAGTATATTTTGTATCAAATCTCGATTTTACGAGCGCAGAGATCAAAGGAGTGAAAGCTGCAAGATAATTATTATGTTACACGGTATATTTTAGTCCTTAACATAGATTTTTATTCTTATATGTTTAAATAATACTTAAAACAAAACATAACCTTTAAATAACCATCTGTGTTCCTAAACTCCTAATTTACGTCTATATCATGATAATTTATACGTAATATTATGTTATTGAAGCTCACTCAAGTTTGATATGTTTATATACTTTTTGTAAATAAGTATTAGATAAATACGATATTCCGATTTATATGAACAATTTTCTTACACTTTTTTTCGTACTTTCGCATCTCGTGGAATACGAAAAAATCGGCCAAGTGCGAGTCGGACCTCGCTCTTTTAGGGTTCCGTTAAAAAAAATTAAATAAAAATATTTCCATGTACCCATGAAAATATTTTAATTTAATTTAATTTTTATTATTTGTTGTTATAGCGGCAATAGAAATACATAATATTATGTGAAAATTTCATCTGTCTATCTATTACGGTTTACGAGATACAGCCCGCTGACACACGGACGGACGGACGGACAGCGTAGGCTTAGTAATAGGGTCCCGTTGGTACCCTTTGGGTACGGAACCCTAAAAACACTTTATCGGGTGTACTAATAATAGTGTTTTTTGTATTTAGGTACCATACAATACTTGTAAGAAGGTTTTTTTAACTTCTTCCATGGTTTGTGTAGCAATTAAAACTGAAAATAAGTATGAAGTAACTGAAACGCTATAGTAAACAAACACGGGACATGTCGAATGACGTCATCAAAAGCGCGCGCTAAATGGTGGCGTTTGAACGGCTCAAATTTATTCAGTGTTTTAAATTTCACTTTGAAAAATTATTTGACTATTTTCAAACCTATTTATATTTTTTATATGTTATAGAGATGTAAATGATTAATTTAAGAAATTAAAAAAAAAATCATGCATATTCCCTATTACAGAGCCCTATAGCTAAGTACCTAAGTACCGACATCCAAGCTTAAAAATAAACTAAAATACGAGTATTTATCATAGGATTATCATCATCATCATCATCATCATCATTTTGTTTTTGGTTGTATGAATATCGAAAAGAAACTTTTTTTGTCAATTAAAAATATGTTTGTTACTGTAGGTACAAAATCTGTTAGTTTGCTAGGTTGGTATGTTGAGCATCTGGTAATTGGTATTATGCTCTGAAGAGAACCTATCGCCGGCTGTCGTCGAACGACGGGCTGTCTCCTTTCAGATCATGCTGGCTTAGTGCGGTTAGGCAGACTTCAGAATACACCTATGAGAACATTATGGACAACTTTATGGCTTGTCTACCTAATATAACTATAAAGTTTATGACAACAATCCATGTACCTAATGACATTCCAACTCACAAAATAGATGAATTTAACCTTGATAATTTTCTCAGATGTATAAAAATAACTAACTAACGATCCATATATTATATAGGTACCTAAAGGTACCTAATACATTTCTGTAGGCAAGGAAGTACCTATCTATTCGTCTCTAATTGCGAGAACAAAATATCTTGTCTATATAGATACACATCGGGAATCCCCTAGTAGAAACGTTGTAAGCAATAGGTATTTATTTATTCATCATAATGTTTAGTTCCAAGATCATAATAGCTGTATCTGAAATGGAAATAATCTAGCAATTACGTGTGATAAAGATGCAGCGATACCATAATTATGATTACGAAATGTCTAATAAGAAATCAAAAATTTAATTTGGCCCTACCTACGTTATTTTTGGCTCTAGACTGCTTCTATTTTTTAAGTAATAGGGTCTGTTTCACCGCCTTCATTGTACCGACAAACAAAGTTGAAGTTTTGACAGTTTTTGTATGGGCAATCTGTCAAAACGTCAATTCTTTTTCTGTTAAAGTTTGCTTGTATACGTGGTTAAACAGGCCTTTAGTGTATTTATTTTGCAAACCTTTATATACTTAGGTATATAACTTTATAAACTGTCATAAATCATTAACATGTGTACATTGCTTAATAATATTCGACCGAGCGAAGCGAAGGTCTTTGAGTTAACTAGGGCGATTTGCACTTGTCCGTCCGTCCGTCCGTCCGTCCGTCCGTCTGTCAGAGCCTTATAACTTTTGAATTACTGAACGTAATTACTTCAAATTTAGATATAATATGTAAACCGATGGCCTCCAGCCGAAAATGGCTTAAAAAGTTATAAAAATCTTTATTTCAGGGGGGCTCTCATAGAAGCGAATGCGAAGTAAAAAAAAAAAATCGCGTTACATAAAATTGTTACGTATCATTTTAAAGATAATTTTGAACTGAGTACAAAAATATTTTTTTTTTAATTTTTCCCTTAAAATTGACGAAATGGGGGGCTTTCAAAGTGGCGATTTTATACGCTCGCTTGAAGACGCTCTCTAGAAAAATCCGCTATGGATTTTCAAACTGATTTTATGTTTTTAGGTCACTTATATCCTGTACTTGAACAACAAATACTAAAATTATATGAATATTATAAAGAAACGAGATTATTTAATTTTTAATGGGCGTCAGTAATTCATATAGCATCAACATAGCTTCACAATAATGCTAATAGATGGCGCAGTCAGTAACTATTCCCATGGAACTACGAGTTAAATTCAATGTTTGATAAATAATTCAATGTTTTCACTAACGTTCCCTAACCTTTACGGGCTACCTATAAGTTAGGTGATTGATGTTTTCTGTCAACTTATTTATCACGATCCTGTACGGGACACCTAAAAGGATATTGGGACGGATGTTAGGACTTAGGATTGTATTTAGGAGCTACCTACGTTAAGAGACTCCTACTTAGGGGATGATTTAGGTATGTTTGGTGAAAACGGGCATAATAATAATGTCAGTTTTGGTTATCATGTATCGATTGAATGAATAATCATGGGATACCGTTACCGCGAGGTCTCAGTTCGGGGCGAACCACTAGTATTATTAGAGTTGATAGAACACAAAAAGGGAGCCGAGGTCTGTTTGAAGTTCTAAAGGGACTCCAACTGGCATGTCAATTTGGGGTTGTCCACAACTACGTACGTAAGGGTATGTCCAAATTAAGACGTGTACCTACTCAATAGTCCCGCGCACTATTCGCAATGTGTCATGTGAATCACAGGCAGAAGTGATAAGACGTGCAAAATAGCAACCCATACGATAAATATCTTAAACTAGCAATCAGCTACAGTAAAATTAAAGCATCACAAAGCACGTGCATCTTACCACCACAGGACCAGAAGCAAGAAAAATAATAAAAATATATATTAAGGGTTATTAAGGTTTTTATAGCATCTTTTAGTTCGAGGGTTTTGGTCTAGTTCTCCCGCGGGGACCAACCGTGTTGGGAGACATTTTAGTTGCTGAGTGCTGAAAAGTTGTTTTGATTGTCCAGTTCCTGGTGGTAATTTAGATTCTATACGTGTTTTTGTCGGAGAGTGAATAGAATCTCTCACGCATGAATTGAAATACGTCTTTCCTTTGCATTTTTGGGGTATTTTGTTTTGCATTGAAAGTGCCAGGGTTTGGGGTTTCCGATCGCTTCCGTTTTTCATTGTCCGTTAACTTTTTTCTTTCTTTAGCTGTAGTTCAGTTTTTGTTAGATCGTGGGTAATTTATGAGTTTTGTTTCATCTTCTTTTTATTTTTGAGGATTTGTATTTTTTTTTGCAAGGTGGTTGTGGCTAATAAAATTGGTCTAGTTTTGCTATCTTCTTTTCCTTTTTTCCCCAATCATTGCAGTATGTCAATTTCCCCATATTCAAGTTGCACGTCTATGTCTTTTAGTGTTGATGTTATCAGTAAAGTTAAGTCCTCGTGGGTTTCCTCCTTCGGTTCCTTTTTTTATTTTATTATAGCATGGCAAACTATCTTGGGTTTCGACAAGCCACGTGGCAAACTTGCCACATGCTTTAGCATGATTTTAGGATCCCTTGGCGTGATGTACCTCCTGTAGCCTGTACAGGTCATAAGTGACTCGCCTGAGTAGCTATATAAAGATTTACAACGATCGTAGGTTGTCAAAACAAAAGGTAGAACAAAATGGCTGTCTAGAATCTGATTTGACAGATTTTCAATACAAAAACTGTAAAAACATTATAATATCGATATCCTATAAACTTGTTTCAAGTTTTTGTATTAAGGCCGATCTCTACCGTGCGTTTATCACCGAATTTCTGAATATAAAACTCGAAGAAAGTAAAAGTAAAAATATTTGTAGGGTACAAATATAATTATGAAATACAATAGGTACTTGCAAAATACTTGCCCGTTATAATGTTTTAAATGAATGTCATGTTTCCTAGACCGCGCTTAAGTAGTTTTGAAATTATTGCTATTGATTAAAACTTAAAGTACCTAATCAGTATATATGTAAAAGTTTTTGCAGTCATGCCTTTCAACCGTTAGCTTTAGGAAATACTTTATCATTATTAAACTAAAATAAAATCTTTTGACTATTGGAAAAACCTTGAAAAAAATAAGTACTTACTTACATGTTATGAAATATAGCTGGAGAAATGTAAATACGCATATCGCAGACTTGTTTGTTTCCAAATTCTAATTTTATCATTAAATGTACATTAATATGATTTAGATTTATACGAGGCAATTATTTCGAAATTACAGACCGACACACTTGTAAATTACGTTTATTTATAAACATTTTTCTAGTCTAAAAAGTTGTAATGAGATCTAATGACGCAACATGTCAAGTGCTACGCGGAAACAGGTACCTAAGTATTAATTATAAACCTAAGTAAATATATTTTTTGTGTTTAGCAATACCTATTCGAAGCAATAAATTATAATCGCGCTGTAGAACAGCAATAAAAACAAAACAAAAACAAGAAACCAATCAATAAATTATTACCTACAGGTTGACGTAAGTTTATCTTGTGCTTTATCTAATGTGATATTAAGTTTGCTGTTTTTTGTAGCAGAGGTCTATTAGACGGCAGTGTCGCATCAACCAATTCCCTCAATCACGATTTACGAGTGACGAAAGAAAGAATGTACCAGATTTTTTCATGCAATCCAAAAGGTTTTACTGGTTTTTACCTCATAATATTCAATTCTTCGCATTAGACGGACAACAGTAGCAAAATATTCCCACAAGCTGGAATACGACCTAGTGTGAGTTCTCCCATAGAATTTGAAGGATAGGGTATTTTACTATTTTTTGAAAAGTGTCTTAATTTAATCATAAGGTGTTATTAAACTACTAGAAAAAGACATGTCCCAGTTTAGTATGGAGGGTGGTTTTTTTATTCTGAGTGTCCATTAACCAGAACCAAACAGCCATCACGTGAAAGAGAAAAAAAAAAATTGAACGCCATAAAAATAATAATTTTAGAGTCCTCGGTTTTTTTTAAATTAATTATGAAAAATGTCGTTTGTAGAAAATATTTTATTAATTTTTAATGGATGGTAACACTAAAAAACTTCTATAATCTATAGAACTATCAAATCTGGCACCGGTTACTGTCACGTAATGTCATTTTGAACCAAATACATGTCATTTTGAACCATGGAACTAGGAATCACAGACCAGGAACTAGGAATTACGACTTTTAAACTGCATAAGTTCAAAAAAATTCCTTGTTCCTGACAATCACCTGACATTGACAACTTAAATAGAATAATATTTTTAGTTTTTTACCGGTGTATAAATGACATGGAACTAGGAATCACGACAAATCACAAGCAAAAAAATGAGTCAAAACAAAAAAATTTTTTTTTATTATCGGAGGCTGTAAAAAATCTGTAAATTATTTTGATAGAAGTCTTTTGGGATCTCTATCCAACTACATTAAAATCATCCTTGTTAATTAAATTCAAATTTAAAAACCAATTTTGGACAACTCCTTTACTAAAATTTTATTCAATGGATAAGTACCAAAAAATGAGTTACGGGCAAAAGCCCTACCTACGGGCGGGCCTAATTAGGGCCGGTTGATTCAAACCATTGGTTAACGTAACTAACGGTCGTTAAAATTTAACAGACATGCACGAACTTTAACGTTTGTTAATTTAGCTAAATGGTGAATCAACGCTTTCTTTAACTAACGTTCGTTAGCGCCATATTTCAACGTTACGTGGTATTTACATATTTAAAGGTTACGTGTCATTGAAAATTTGTTGATGCAACTCACCCATAATAAAACATCCGCGTATCGTTTCCCGCGCGGGATTCGCTTATAATTTAAGTACTACCCGTTCAATTTAAGCTGGCCCTCGACGACCGTTGCAAAATGACGTCATACTGTAGCGTTGACATAAAAAATGATTGTGTTTTTTACTGTTACAACGACTGTGACGGAAGTTTTCTTCTCTGGCAATGCTTTTCATGGCAATGACGTCTTGAATGTCGAAGAGCGTCATTGTTAATTTCCTATTTTTCTCCTCTTCGAAGAAAGTCATTAAAGTAATAAAGAGTCTGAGCTATGCAAAATTTTTCCTTTTTTACTCATCGTAGAAAACTACACGCCAACAATAGTAACGAAGCAACAATAAATAACTAATTAAAACTTAACAAAAAATTTAAAACGTAACAAAAAAGTTTGAAAAACACGGTACTGACAATCGCGAGCGGTACGTTGTTATCCGTACTAAAAGGGTCTGACTTGAGGTGCGGTGCGGGGTAGCGCGAGGGAGGTAAGGGCCAACTTAAATTGAACGTGTATTAATTTATTGCAAATCACCTGTCGTCGCCGTGTGTCGGCTCCCGATGCACGCCGCGCCTCACTTGTCCGATCTGCACCTCGCTTAACTTCTCCCGACGGGCGCTGTGCATAAAACTACTTTTATTAACTATACTGTCTGGTCATACTGTCCGTGTTTAATTTAGGGCAGATTTCATCAACGTATCCAGAATTATCAAGCATAAAGATATTTTGGCGGATTTTCAATACAAAAATTGTCAGAACGCCTAATTTATTCCTCGGTTAAGTTGTCACTCGACGTTGGTGAAATCGGCACTTAAGAGTTCTATACTATATTTCATGATGTAAAGCTTCGGCAACGGTTCGGATTTAGTCATAAAAATAAAAAAACTGTGTAATTAACAATTTTTGAATATCAATCAGTTTTTATTGACATTCAAAAATTGTTAATTACACAATTTTTGAATGTCAATGGTTTTAGCAGTATTTAAGCGAAGTAATACTGATAATTGCTTACGACAACTTAAATTAAAGCTACGAGGGTTGCAAGCGGGTCGGGAAGAGTCCATAATAAACTCAGCTGAGTATTCTTTTTACTATCACCATTTCACAAAATCACTTACGCTAAATATTAGATAGATGATCTGGTTCAAATCATTTTCAAGCTTTTTAGTTGTTAAGAAAATCTTTTCCACTGTAAATATAAGATTGTTCGACACACTGAAATTCGCTCAGAATGTAGCAGAAGGTGATTCGTTCACGGTAGCGTTGACGAATTTATAATCATCATCAGCAACCCATCAACGGGTCATTACTGAGCACAGGTCTTCTTTCATGAGTTTCAGAGAAGGGTTATAGACCAAATCCACTACGCTGGCCCAATGCGAATTGGTGGATTTCACACACCTTTGAGAACATTATAGAGAACTCTCCGGCGTGCAGATGTCTCTCACGATGCTAAATCGCACATGACTCCGAAAAGTCAGAGGTGGGATCGAACCTGCGACCCCCCGAATAGGAGATCACAGTCCTAACCACTGTGCTATCACTGCATAATTTAAATAATGGAAGGTTTAAATTGGCACGGAAAATTTTAGCACGGGTCGCACTAATTCGCGTTCCGCATAGCGCGTGTAATAACCCACAGCTTGATCGAAGCTTAAAGATTTTAGAGCAGACTTTCTATAATACTTATTCGAATACTCACTTAAGATTTTGTTGAATCTCTTCATAATTAACGTAGTGCCCAGTCGGACCCCAAGCGCTGTCCATAGCCTATACAAAAATTGCTGTGTTAAAACAATTAAAACATAACATTAGACTGAGGAGCTTGTCAGTAAAATTAATCACGCTCATTTAATGTTCAAAATAAAAAATGATCGTGTGTGGTAGCGCACAGTGTATGGTAGGTAGATATAGTACTCGGAAAAACCTAAGGCAAATTATTCCTACTTAAAAATAAATGACTTGTTTTTTTGTTGGTAGGTACCTATGTCCTTCAATTACGCAGCGACTTAATTGTTGGGTTTAGTTATGGACCTGGATTGATACGCGGCTTTTATCCCAGATAAACAAAGGTCCCTGTGGGATTTTTAAAATACCTAATCACGCGGACTAAAGCGCTAATTTATTATTAGCCTGTGACACTTTCCAGTCTCCAAGTTCTCCACTATGACCATATCACGTCAATCCGTTGCTCCTTTGTGGCGTGATCGAAGGACAAACAAACACACTTTCGTATTTTAGGGATGTCTGTGACCACAATGAAGACAATATTTTAATAATTTGTACTTATGCTTTTCTAAAAATTTTATTTTATAAGAATTAAAGTCAGTAAGGACTACAATCTACAAGTGTATAATGTGGTCTACCTGCGGTGCGGGCGCGGTGCGCGCGTGCGTGCGCGGTCCGCTTCGTCGCTCCGAACGTGCGTTTCGCTCCGAGCTGCCCTGTCTTTGTGATCGACTCTCCTCCCTGTACATTTAAAAGAATTTTGGAACGAAATTCCTTTTCGGACGGTTTGGCGGATGGAGGCTAGGCGAAAAAAGTGTAAGAATCGTCACGACCCTTGTTGCCTTCGTTTATTACACACGTACAACATGTGGCGAGAGATGGCGTTGATTCTAAAAGGTAATGTTTTAAAAGGCACTTCGTTCCAACCGAGTGTTCCACGACACTCGCGCATTTTTTTAAATCTCCAAGATAATGCATTTTGCTCGCGAATTGTGAAGGTTCGATACACGTCCACTGCTGGTAGGTCTCTTGAAAGTATCGGCACAGAAAGAAATGCTTGACATCAACCGTCCACATAGTGCGGGTCTAACTTGCGTGGACCATTCATTCCAATGCCTTGGGACCCCAACGTCCATGTATGACCTTGCGCCATCTTGTCAAACGCCCATAGTTAGCTACCATGTCTGTATGTATGTATGTATGTATGTATGTATGTATGTATGTATGTCTGTATGTATATGTGTGTGTGTGTGTTTGTGTGTATTGCATTTACCTTGCTGGGAGAGCTGGGTCGGTCTCGTCTATCCGCTCGTCGATCCTGTTATGCCTCTCCAACACGTCCCTTGATATCGACTTTTCTGACGACCTACCCGGCTGCGTCCGCCCGTACACTTCTGATTCAGTCTTTTTACTGGGCTTGCCGATTCTGGATGAACAAAGTAAAATACTACTTATTAAAACGAAATAACCTAGAAAATAAGGAGTTCTTCCAACTTTTTCCTGTGTCCATTAAAAAAGGAAACTATAATCAAATACACCTTTAGATCATTTTTTGTCTACATATTCAAATTTAAGATCTAATGAAATAGAATAAAAATATCCCTCCTAGTTAATTCTTCCAAAAAAAACTTAATAAGCAAGTGTTAAACGAGTGTTTATTTTAAACCTACTTATGGTTTCAGAGTCACTAAACGCCTCATTGTAACTGTCATTCTCAATGTTTTATGCCGGTTTTCACAAACATTCCCAAAATTTTAACGGGCTACCTAAGCTAAGTTAGGTGACGCTTTCTGTCTGAAAATAGTAGACAGTGATTTGTTATAGCAGTGCTGCGAACTTGAACATAGTAGACAGTGATATGTTATAGCAGTGCTACGAACTTGAACAAAGTAGACAGTGATTTCTTATATCAGTGCTACGAACTTGAACATAGTAGACAGTAATTTGTTATAGCAGTGCTGCAAACCTGAACATAGTAGACAGTGATTTGTTATAGCAGTGCTACAAACCTGAACATAGTAGACAGTGATTTGAGCAGTGAAGGTTTCTTGTGAGAGAGCGAGGACTGCTGCGGAGAGCCTCGCACGATAGTGTCGGGCGCTGCATTATCGTCCGTCAGCCAGTGCTTTAGCGCTGAGTACGAGAAAAGGCATCATAATATTATATACATTATAATCTATTTTCGCTTAGCCGACTTAAAATGTAAACAAATCATTATTTTTTATCAAAGTGTTAACCGACACTTAAGGAAATATCAGAATAAATTTATAAACACATATCAAAAATTCAAAAATCCCGCTGGCCTGGGAATTTTTGATATGTGTTTATAAATTTATTCTGTAAACAAATCAGTGACAACTCCTAAGAGAAACACGTAAGTGGCGTTTTAGACACTTTTGACCGTGGTTTTCTTCGCGGTCAAAACGCTATAAGTGCCTTCAAAGCACGATCATGCGTTTCTAGTGGAAACTACTCCCCAATCCATCCATCTAGGGCTCCATCCGAATCATCTGGATCATAATATGTATTTAATAGTTCCATGAAAAGAGAACAACTGAGTTTAAATTCAACTGTTCTAGCGTGAATCAGTATTTAGCTCCATCCAAACTCCATCACCTACCAGTTCAATCCACATTTAGTGAATTTTCAGGTTGATGTGAAAATTGAAAGTGGGCCAAAAATCAGTTAACAATAATGGAAGCACAAGAAAGCAAGCTAAAAGGAACATTCCCTAAATTCATTAATGTCTAAAATAAATAAACTTAAGTTTCCTTACGTGGGTGTGCTCTCGCGTAGATGGGTTCGTTTCGGATTGGTTTCCTTTGCGTTTCCTGGATGGCTGTTTGAAGAGATTCTAAACTCGATGATTTTCGCATTCCCAGCGCTGGTCCCACTTGCATAGCTACAACAAATTTCTCTTTATGGATCCAAGTTTAAGAAATTTGGTGGCATTTTATTCACAAGGTAGTTTAAATTTTCAACAAAAAATATTTCCAAACAACTTAGGCGATGTGGTCTTATCCAGAAATAGTCACACATGAATCCCTCGTTAAATAGTAGTGATAACCGTTCTACCTCGGTATATTTTTGTGTATAATTTCTGTTCTTCACCCTAGTTAAGCATGCACAACACCCAAGTAACTATCACGGTTACCCCGAGTAAGAGCAAACCGACTGAGAAGGAATTGTTCTTCCGCTCATTGCACTGCTCTTGTGTGAAAGGTCCTTTCTAACAAGTGTAAATTGAATATTAAAACACTCCCGAATTGTGAATGAATCTATTGCCAGACTATGTACGGTATATCTGACATCCTGTTACCCAGTTTTCTGCTCCATCATCAGATTCTCCTCCTCGACCATCATCTATCTAACACCTACTCATTGAGACCATTCTAATGAGCCCAAGCACACCATATCTGCTCTAAGTTGCTGAGGAGTTGGGTATCCCGCACACTACTTGATGCTGCAGCATCAGTTCAAGGTTATGTCTTGGAAATAATCCGTACAGTACACCAAATTTCAAATCAATCGCACCAGTAAAAGTTTCTAAGACCCTTTAATCAAGTAGGAAATGAGCTGAGATCTTCATAAATTATAGCTAAGATCCATCTCGATTACGTTAGCTTTCAAACAGAGAACAGACAGACACACAGATACACACGTCAAACCTATAACACCACCCTTTTTTTGTCGGGAGTTAAAAAAAATTTTGAGCCGTCGCGGTATGCCTGACAGATAAAAACATCGAAATTATTTTGTACAGGTAATATCGAGCTTACACATAAATGCACACTCTTTCTAAACAATCACTATCAAACATATTTTTATTGTTAAAATTATTTCTTTTGAGTAAGACACAGGTTACGTGTACCGGAGTAAACAACACTGTTTCGTACTACATACATCCATACTACTACATACATATTACATACATTCGCCACGCCAACAGTCGGTCTGACCCGCTGCTATAGTTTCTTATCAAAAGGCAGCTCTTACCATTGATAGCTTTGGTCTCCTTGATCTTGCGGTAGGTGCCGGTGGCGCGCGCGTCGAGCGCCGCGTGCCGCTTCTCCGACATGGAACGGCGCCCCACCGCGTCCCGGCTGAACGCGCCACCGCCGCTCTCGCTGCCGGACTCGCCCGCCGTGCTGCCCCTGACAGACAATACTACTTTATATATTTAGCTTAACAAAAAATCTGCATCGCCAAAAATCCTATAGTTCCAAGAGATGACGGTCTTTGGGGTCCCAAGGTGCTAGAGTGCCGAACCCGCGCCACCATTGGGATGCGCCTTGTTGGCAAACTCCCCACTAGGTGGACCGACGACATCAAACGAGTCGCAGCCGCTGGATGCAGGCGGTTCAAGATCGGGATCGGAGATTCATCATTGAACGTCTATCAGGTTGAAAAAAAGAAAAAGAAGATCCTTAGGGGCTCGTTTCTGGAGACGCGGCGCGTGGTGGATTGTGTACAGCCAATTTATATATATCCCAAATAGTTTGTGTAGCGTGAGTTGTGTAAAATCAATAATGTTGTTTAGTGCCAACGTCGAGTGACCTTTAAACAAGGAATAAATTGAGCGTTCTGACAGTTTTTGTATTGAAAATCTGCAAAAATATCAAATTTACGCTCAGATTCTTCTTTCGGAGATGCTACGTTGGTGAAAGCAGCTCTTAATCAAATAACTGGGTAAATAACGCTTACCTAGTCCCATAGTCCTCTTCAATTATTACATTGTGATGAGCGGGAGGCGACCGGGACATATGAACGTGCCCCAAATTCGGTCTATAATGGTGTCCATTCACCAAAGGAGCATCCAACTGAGTCGCCATGTAATAACTTTCATTCCGAAGACCAGTCAACCGATCGATCACAGGATTCCACCCGTCGAGACGACTCCACTCGAAGCTATCCCTTTTACTGTCATGGGGAATCGTTTCTTTGTCTCTTTCTAAATACCCTTTGCTGTCATCCGATTGGTTGGAAACCCAACTGTTGTTATTGTTTATCGTGACTATCGAAGCATGTTTCTTCGTACTTCTAACGTCGTGGTTTTCAAAGGTGTCTTTTTGGTTGGCCTCAAGTTTCTGACTGTAGTTGTCGAGCGGTTTGTTTTCTTTGTCTTGTGTGGTGTTGTATATGACGGTGTTGAAGTTCTGCGAGTTGCTGTTTTCGTTGGAGTTAGTCGTGTCGTTTCCGTTTGGTGGAGTGTCGTCTTTCCACCTTGCTAAGCTGTCCATACTATCTGTAATTGAGGATAATGTTATCATATTTTTCTGTAGAAATCATCACTAAAACAAAGTCAAAGAGTCAAAGGTCCATTGCAAAACGCGGAATAAACATTCCTTCCCCTAAATATATCTCGGTAGCCTAGACTTAAACGGAGGACCAGGACCGACGGAGGCCAGTAACAAGTCACGCTGCTATTTCTAGTGGCAAGTATTAAGACGAGAAATGTGTATAGTGGCGAATAAAAAATTGATAGCGGTCAACGTGATACAGGGACTGCAAGAGCCTTGTTCATCCGCTACTTCTCAAAAAGATTAAGCCCTAGGTACTAAGGGCGGTTTCAGATTAGCGTTTTTCCAGCGCGTATAAGGTCGTTTTTGGAAGCGGGTGTAGGCGCGTATAGGCGCACCCTTTGCCACACGCACAACTCTTACGAGCGTTGACGCGCTTATAAGCTCGCGGCAGATGCCTTCCTGCGCGCCCTCAGTCTTGAGCGAACACGCCGCCGGAGTAAGCGTGCGTGTAAGCGCGTAAGCGAAAAAAATACGCTAGTCTGAAACCGCTCTTAAGCGGCTTACGTAGCGGGTTGCCCGAACGGCTGCCTGCCAGAGATAATTATAAACATTACTTAAATTACTTTATATGAAATTGCCCGGATGATAAAAGCTGAAAAGGGTGATTTAAATCTGAAATAATTATTTCCCTTATACACATAAAATTACTTGGTAAATTATGTTTTTAGACGAGTTCTTACCAGTCCTCCTAGCGATTGTTAAAGATATACTGCCATGTACATTTGGCCTTGAATGCAGTAACGCTCGCCGTAAGGTCTCCATTGCCTCAGCATTAGACTGTCCCACCAGCGATACACCGTTCACACTTAGCAGCTGGTCGTTTGTATGTAACCTGTGGAATAAGGATGGTCATAAGTAAAAGAATAACTAGGTATTATCTAAAAAAAAAAAAAGATCAGGGCCCTGATTCTGTCTGTAACTCAGTGCCTATCAAAAAATGATAGCCACTGACATATTATTTTTGCTATGAAATAAAAATAACATTTTCCTAGCAAACCTTCAATGGATAAAAAATATGTGTGGCTATCATTTTTGGTAGGCACTGAGTAACAGAATCAGGGCCAAGGAATAAATCAAACGGGAAAATGGCGGAATCCCGCTCGCGGAAGTTCTCTTCCTCATTTTGCATGCATTAAGGTACTAAACTTCCTGAGCCATCTCAAAAATGTAAGTGAGTGGTGAATGGGCAATGTTTCCTTACCTGCCGTCTCTGGACGCGGCTCCCCCGTGCAGCACCGACTTGATGAAGATGCCCAGGTCGTGCGGGTCCGGCCCCACGGTGACCTTGCCCTTCACGCTGATGCCGAGCCCGGCCTTCTCCGAGTCGTGCACCGGCACGTCTAGCCTCATGATGAGCCGATTCCGAAGACCTAGTAGCTGTGGAACATTTTATATGTAACAGACTGACACATTTTCAATATAAAAATTAAATATGTCATAAAGCATCAGTGAAACTTATTTATGTTGTGGTATGACGGATGACCACAGTTTATGGCTGAGATAGAAAATGTTTTGAATCAAATTATTTTATTGTGTCTTCGTTTAAAAAATATGCGTGAGTTCGTGGGACACACGTTTGGAACGAAGTGCCTTTTAATAATAAATTAATAATAAAAATAAATAAAATAGAAAATAATAATCTGAAGGCAGGATTCGAACCCCGAACCGATAGTTTCACTCCTTCGTATAGCCGCTATGCGACCAAAATGATGGAACGTTTGTAATAAACGAAGGCAACACACAAAGGTCGTGACGGAAAAATTCTTACACTTTTTTCGCCTAGCCCCCATCCGCCAAGTCCGTACCGCCGATAAGGAACTTCGTTCCAAAATCAAATCGAAGAATCGAATTACAATCGAATCGTATACGAAGAAAATTGAAAATCTGGCATGTTACATTCAAGCTGATTCTATTTTCATAAAGAGAAGAAGAAAGATTGGCGACATTCTCACCGAACTCGAAGACGAATTCAAAGCTTCCTGTATGGCTGTATCGATAGACTGGTCCCTTAGCAGGTCATCTTTCGACGAACTCTTTGGTATCCGCCCCCTCGCGGAGCCGTTGGACGGGTTGCTCTGATTGATCGCGTTGACGATGGTGGACACGCGGCCGTTCTCCGACTTGTTAGCTTCTATTGGCTTCGCTTGTGGGCTGGGAGCAGAGCCTATTGGCTTCTCCACGTACCTGGTCGGACTTTGTTGAGGTTCTACCCTCTGGAAAAATTTATAACAAGTTACTATACGTACTCGTATTTTTAATCCGCTTTATGAAAGAATAAAAAGATGGTGTATTTTTGTAGCTTTATGGCAAATACCGACATTGCGGAAATGTGTTTTCAATGTAAACTTGGCGACATTTCCAAGGTTTTGGGGTGCCATCTCATTGCCACATATTGTCGAAATCGGTTCAGCAATTGAGGCATAAAAAGGTAAAAGACAGATCGAGTTACTTAAGCATTCATAGTTACTTTATTTGAATTGAAGTTGGTTAATAAATACATATAGTGCCATGCCATTTCGTATTGCGCCAACGTGGTGGACTATAGCCTATTATTATTCTTCTCTGAGAGATTTGCGCTCAGTAGTAAGCCGTTGATGGGTTACTAACGATGATGATGATGATGATGGTGGTGGTGATGATGATGACAATGATGATGATGATGATATTATATACCTGCGTCCGATGTGGATGTGTGCGTTCAACGACGATGTCCACTGCGGCGTCAGTGGGCGTGTTTCGGAGTAGAGTAACCACTTGCTGCTGAGTGAGACCCGCTACTGGCACCTTATTGACGGACACCAACCGGTCGCCAGCGCGTAACCGACCGTCCGTCACTGCAGCACCCTGGACAAAAAAATATATTTTGATAGTTTTGCTGATTTCTCGTCACATCCTTATAAACCCAGGCAAAAACGAAGTTCGGTTATTATTTTATTTTTCTTGTAGAAATATGTACATAACACTTCGAGATTACACATAATTTTAAATTTTAATTAAATGGACTAAGAGGTTCTTTTTCTGTCAACGGTCGTCTCACGCTACGCTCGTGAGTCACACAAATACTGCGTACAAAAATGGCAAAATGTGTTACGTGTAAAAAGAATATAACTAAAAAAATACAGGAAATAATATGTAGTAGATGTGAAAAAAACGTACATGCTACTCATGAATGTGCTAAACTATCGAACAAACAGCTGGCGACCCTCCGAAATACCCCAGGACTTGAGTGGAGCTGCGACGAATGCATACGTAACGCGTCCCGCAGATCATCTACGTTTGTTTCCATTGAGGAATCGGAAAATGAGGAGGAAGAGGAAGAATTACCTAACATAAGCAAAAACGTCAGATCAAAACTACTTCATGAGATAACCTCGGAAATGAAAAAAGTTTTCAAGAAGGAATTCGAGGAGTTTAAGAAGGAGTTCGAAGTGTCCCTAAACTTTCTAGGTGAGCAAATTTCTAGTTTAGAAGAAAGTGTAAAAAACCAGGACTGCAGAATTAAGACGCTGGAAAATAAAAACTCCGACCTTCAAAACAAAAACAAGAACCTAGAACTTCGATTGGCTTGTGTTGAGGCACAGATGCAAGAAATGGAACAAAAGGCACTTTTGCATTTTATAGAAATATCTGGACTACCAGATATTTCTTTACAAAACCCCAAGATACAGTAAAATCAATTGCCGCTAAGTTAAAGGTCAACAATGATACAGTAGCTTCAACCCGCTGCATGCCTATCCGGAAAGATCGCGCGAATTCTCTGCTAGTGGAATTGAAATCTTCTGAATCCCGTAAACAGTGGATTTCCGCAGCTAAGCAGTTGACGCCCACGGTTAGTGACATTGTGCCTAACGCGTTACACGAAGTGGCAAGGAATCCTGTGTACATTCGAGGAGCGCTATTATATAACGCAAAGAAAAACCTTCGCCAAACCTATGAATTTATATGGTGTAAAAATGGTAAAATTTTTGCAAGGAAAACTAAGGCAAGTAAAGTGCATCTCAGTCGATCCATGAATGATATTGTATCCCTAACTAAATAGAAAAACTATTAAACCAATTCAGTCTGATTGGTATTATACATACTTATAGGTCTTTATTGTCTAGGTATATATTGTCTATTTGATAAAACCTTAATTACTTATAGCTTTTTCCCTTAAGAATATTTGTACAGTAATTTATAAGTATTATATCTTGTAATGGATGTAAACTCGCCTGAAATAATTGAATACTTCGATTGTTTGAATTGCAACAACTTTATTAAAAAACTTCCTAATTGTCATATTAACCTACTTTGCATACATATTAATATACGTTCCATGATAAAAAATTACTCTAAATTGCTGCATCTTGTTGAAATAAGTTCACATCCAATTGATATAATTATATTGACCGAAGTTGGTATATCACAAAATACCTGTCATTTGTTTAATATTCCCGGCTATAGATTGCACTCTCAACTTCGTGTTAACAAAAAAGGTATAATTGATTATATAAAGAATTATCTAAAGTTTACGACGATTACTTATAAATCACTAACTTTCGAGTCCATTATTGGTTCTATCAAAACACCTTGTAATAAAGTAATCGCTGTGGGTGCTATCTATAGACCTCCCTCCTATAATAAACAGCTGTTTATAAATGATATGTCATCACTTTTAAATAACTTGCATCACTTTGATAACGTTATAATGGCAGGGGATGTGAACATAGACCTAAAAGTATCATCAATTTTGAGAGATAAGTACCTAAACCTGATGGCGGAGCAGGGCCTGAAGTGTGGTATCTCGGATTATACACGCATTGAAAAGAGATTAAATATAACAACACAATCTTGCATTGATCACATATTCGTTCGCTCCCACACAACAGACCCTTGCACGGCCGCGGTCGATACTGTACTAGCGGATCATCGCCTTATCGCGATTGCACTGTGCAGCATGCATGAATCAAAAATGTTGAACTATAATGCAAGTAAACTAATACCTACCTATGACCCTGTAATATTACGCGAGGAATTATGTACTGCGAACTGGTCGCAATTGGATGGTATGCAATCACCACAGCAAATGTATACTTTCGTTAAAGATATATTTAACAATGCCTATTCAAAAGCAACAAAAATCATCACAAAAATCTCGGAATATTATCGCCAAGCACCATGGATTAACAAAAAACTAATTAATTTGAGTAATAAACGAGATGAACTGTTTCATAAATGGAAGAAGGACCAGAATAATGTTCTTTTAAGATTACAGTACAATAGAAAAAGAAATTTGGTAAATAAAGTAACTGAATATTATAGAAATTCATATTATAAAAATAAAATAATTAAAAATTTTGCTAACTCAAGAAAATTATGGCAAATTTTAAATGACATTGCTGGTAGAATTGTAAAATCAATTGATGAGGTAGTTTTAATTGCTTTTAAATCACAAAATCTTCTACCAAAGCAAATTGCCGATAATTTTGCGACCAACTTTGACACTGCTGTAAAAAACATATTGCCGAATTGCAATCAAAATCTTTTTAACTATTATTCAAACAATTTACCTATTAGTGAACCTAGCTGTAGCATGTATTTTAACAAAGCAACTACAGAGGGCATCTTTAAATTAATAAATAAGTTGAATATAGATAAAGCCCCTGGGTTTGATTGTATTAGAATGCGGGACATTAAGGCCATTGCTAACAGAGTTTCGGAACCATTAGCTAAATTTATTAACACCTGTATCAGAGCAGAGTCGTATCCTGACGAACTTAAAATGGGCTGCGTTAGACCGGTGCACAAGCGAGGGAAGTTTGACGACTTGTGTAACTATAGACCAATTACTTTGACATCTTCAATAGATAAAATAGCAGAAAAATATATTTGTAATCAAATTCATACATTTTATCAGAAATACAATATTCTCAGTCCCAATCAATTCGGATTTAGACCAGGTAAAAACACAACAATGCTACTGTCAGATTTCACGGACACAGTTAATTCTTGGATGAGCGAAAAACAACATATTCTGGCTCTTTTTATTGATTTTTCTCGTGCTTTCGATACATTGGATCATTATAAGCTAATTAAAAGGTTAGATGATTCAGGAATTCGTGGACCGCTCTTAAATTGGTGTAAAGATTATCTGACGAACAGAAGTTATTGCGTAAGAATCTGCAACAGCTACAGTTCACCAGTTACAGTAACTGAAGGCACAGCTCAAGGTTCCGTACTTGGGCCATTGCATTTTATAGCTTACGTCAATGACATGCATAAAGTTTTTAGACATTGTGCCCCCTATCAGTATGCGGATGATACTTGCATGCTGGTTGCACATAAAGATGTCAATACTGCTTTGTTACTGCTACAGGAGGATTTCGATAATTTAAATAAATGGTGTCACGATAGTGGTTTGATCTTAAATTCCCAAAAGACTAAATTAGTCCACATTCATTCACCAAATTTAAAGTCAAACAGTATATTAAAACATAAAATAATTGCACATGATCATAATTGCTTGCATCAGCCACAATTCAATTGCTTATGTTCAACTATTGAAGTCGTTAAATCGCATAAATATCTTGGGTTAACAATAGATCATAGGTTCAACTGGCACGAGCACATTAAAAATGTTTGTGACAAGCTTAGAGCTTTTTTGGCAAATATGTCTATTATTAGGAAGCGTTTAAATTATAAAGTCAAACTTATGCTTTACAATGCACTTGCAGACTCGATAATAACTTATGGTCTTAGCAGCTATGGTCGAACAGACAAATCATATCTTCAGCATATTTATCGATTACAATGTAGAATTTTAAAATCCATTGTACCTTTAAATATTATTATAGCTAAAACGAATGAAAAATATCTATTTAAGCATTGCAAAATAATACCCATTCATGAGAAGGTCCAATATCAGCTGCTAAAGGAGCAATTTTTTAATTTAAATATACAACATAGTATTCCAATTAAATGTGATACACGTAGAGTAAATAATAAAACTTTACTTACTATTAGATCTAAAAATAAATATGGTAAACGCACCACTGCATACATAGTCCCTCGTCTAATAAACAATTTAGATAGTAAAGTAAGATTACAATTCACTGAAAATAATTTAAACCGTAAACTAAAATCATATTTTTTGGATAAGTTGGTTTGTTAATGTTAGTATAGGTATTTGTGTTTAACAGAATCGGCTTATAGCTCACAATTTAAACCTTAGTGGTTTTTCGTGTGCTAATAAGAACATTTTGTATATTCCTCTTATTTGATAATTTAAAAAAAAAAAAACGGCCAAGTGCGAGTCGGGCCTCGCTCTTTTAGGGTTCCGTTAAAAAAATTAAATTAAAAAATTTCCATCTACCCACCTACCCATTTTAATTTAATTTTTTTAATTTAATTTAATTTTTATTATTTGTTGTTATAGCGGCAATAGAAATAGATAATATGTGAAAATTTCATCTGTCTATCTATTACGGTTTACGAGATACAGCCCGCTGACAGACGGACGGACGGACGGACGGACGGACGGACGGACGGACGGACGGACGGACAGCGTAGGCTTAGTAATAGGGTCCCGTTGGTACCCTTTGGGTACGGAACCCTAAAAAGGTATTTCTCTAGTAAAATTTTTACTCGGTTGTTCCGTTTATTGGACAGTGAATTAGGGAACGAACAGACTATAGTCGGGCTGTTGCGGGCAATATGTGGCCCGCCCAAGACAGCAAGCTTGTGAATGAAATAATAAAATCCTACTTTCCTAGTTTTTACTAATATTATAAATGCGAAAGTTTGTGAGGATGGATTGTATGGATGGATGGATGTTTGTTACTCTTTAACGCCACAACGAATGAACCGATTTGGCTGTTTGGAGGAAAGAGTTCCGTGGGAATTAAAAAACCGAAGAAGTCGCGGGCATTATCTTAGTATGAAATAATGAAACACTGAAAAAATTACACATTATTTCGAATATTTTTAAACATAAAAATGAAACGGGACTTTTCTTGTTATTTTATCATTTAGTCAACAATCTTATGACGTTATGAGGACTATTCTGACTAAAAAAGCTCACCTTTGGCAAAATATTCTTAATGTAAATGGGGCAGTGTCCGCCGGTGGGGTTGTCCCTGGTGGTGATGGTGAAGCCCAGCCCCTTCTCGCCCTTCACCAGCGTCACGGGCACGCTCTGCGCGGCGCCCGCCGCCGGCTTGCTGCTGGGGCTGACGGGCACCTCCATGCCCGACACCGCCCTCTCCCTGTTACCTGCGACATACAATTGTTTAGGATCATCAAAAATTCGAGGGATGTTGGCCTCTAGTTGTGACAGCGCATATCAAACTTTGAGGAGATCAGAAGGAGAACCAAAGTCGCCGACGTAAAATTGTTACGCGAGTTGCGAAAATGAAGTGGAAATTGGTGGGGCACATAGTTGATGGTTGTTTGGGTCCTAAGGTGCTGAAAAGGCGACACCGCACAGCGAACCATCAGACGAGTCGAAGGGAGCTGCTGGATGCAGGCGGCAAGACCGAAGCCAGTGGAAGTCCATACATGAGACCTTTGTTCAATAGTGAATGTCTATCGTTTAATAAAGAAGAAGATATCAAACGATCAGGCTGGTTAACCAACGTTGACCTCTGCTGACCCCCCGGGTCAACTTGGAAAGGAGTATAGCAGTTTTAACTAAACCGGACCCCTAATTGGCTACTCACCATCATGCCCGAACGCCAAATCGATTAGCGAAAGAAGAGATAAGCAAACTTAGCGCTTCACCTAATGGCAATTGAAGATTTAGCCTAAAATATTGACGACTGACTGCCATTATTGACGGAAGTATTAGGATGCATGATGAGGCATTCTTTTCTTTGCAGAACATTATTTTTAACCGATTTCCAAAAACGGAGGAGCCTCTAAATTCGGCCGGTAGCTTTTTTCTTTTGCACATCTCAATCGTCTGTCAATATTGTATAAATACCTTGGGGTAATAAATCAAGCGGTCGCTCTTGCACTGGATTTACGCTGGCCACATTGTTGACTCCAGACACCCACCTCAGCATATCTTCCACTCTGCCAACAGAATCACAATAACAGGTTACAGCTATGCTTTCAACCATCATCATCATCGTCATCTTCTTCTTCTTCTTCTTCTTCACCCACAACTGGGCCAAGGTATCTCGAATGAGAAGGTTTTAGGCATAGTCCACGCTGACCAACTATGAATTGGCAAACTTCACACACCTTTGGGACTGCTATGGAAACTCTCAGGCGGATTTCCTCGCGATGTTTTCCTTCACCGCAAGCTTTTAAAGAATGAATTATTTGATTCACACAAACATGCACAAAGCAAAAGTGCGGGCGACGTATGAGGCGCGACTGACCGCCCGCATTCCCCGCATGCGTGATAAGCCGCGGTCTGAGATTAACGTATACGGGGAATGTGCCGCCTTCGAGGATACGATGCCTGCACTCCAACCTTTTCACGTACTATAGTTACAGAATTATCCAGTAGAAATTTTTCATTGTACAATGCACATACTACATAATCAAATGTGAAAAATTATTTATATTAAAACTTAACTATTGTTTCAAGAACTCGTCTATTGTATTGAAGCACTTGCATTTTATAAGGCTTATATAAAAAAAATTAGTTTTGGTACTTTAATGCAAACTAGGTACAATAGTCTAGATTTAAATAATGATGCGCACTGCGCGGTGGTACTACGCGACGGATTGTATCAGGTATTTTTAGTTTGGAGAATAAGTAGCAACTGGCAACGAATGGTTTGGTTTTCACAGGAGATAAGATGAAGTACAAATATCTGATTGATGATCTGTCCGGTTTTATCATTGATATGACTATGTTGAAAACTATATAATATACACAATATTACGACCTCTGCTTGAAGGTGGTAGCACAGAGTAACGAAGGTAAGGTTCATAGTTTGATTCCTGTCTATGTCTGTAATTTTTCCCCACTGCTTCAAATAAGCGGACTAATTTAATTTACTACTTCTGAAAAGTACAACGGTATACGTAAATTGAGTGGGACTAAATTCAAAATAATTTATTTCACGTAGGCCAAACTGACTCTTATGACACGTCTCTCTCTCTACCACCGGTTCGGAAAGCGAGAAAAGCCGGCAAGAAACTCCTCAGCAGTTACTCTTTTCAAAATAATCATTTTACAATATCATGCTATAGCATGCATCATGTAGCTATTACATTGTAATAAGTTTTGTATACTATCTTGTGGGCAGCTGGATGCCAAGCCGATATCCCATGCAACTTTGTTAGAATAGAATAGAATATTTCCACAATGAGGGGAAGTTCCAAAAATGCATACTACACTTCAATACATGTTAAGACGGAAAGACAGAAAGTAGCCCCATTCTCGCCGGTGGAATCCGTTCACGAGCACTACGGCAAAAGGACAATGCGTCGTTACGTTTATTTCTATTGGCAATGATGGTCTCTTCTTAATGTAGTAATTGTAAGTATGCTTTATCAGTACAAGGGCAGTGATTTATTGTTAAACATTTCATGAAATCAATTTCTTACCGGTTTTGGTCATTGCTCGACGGCGTGTCTTGCCCTAAAGGTTCCTTTCTTGCATCTCTCGGAAGACTCTTACTGCCGTATATTTGGACTTTATCGGCTGCGTCTAGCCATACTCCGCTTCTGTAAAAGAGAAGTTATAATGATTTTTAGAGTTACGTAGTAAGTATCAAGCGAAAAAAATCCCGACATTGTTGAATACACGGCTGCCCCATTTCATAACCATACTAGGTTATGAATGGTCTCCAAATTAAATGAGAATTTGAGATTTTTAGCTACAACGTATTTCCTAGTATTTCATCCTTTTATCATTTCAGCTTAGCTAATACTACCACTAGCTTTTGCCCAAGGCTTCGTCTGCGTGGAATAAGATTTTTAAAAATCCCGCGAGTACCCTCAGTTTTCCGGGATAAAAGGTAAACTACGGCCGTTCAGAGAATGCGTTCCTGACACGTCGCGATTGAACTGACGACGTAACTTTGTAATGGCGTTGCAGTTACGATAAAAATATTATTGCTGGTTGTTTACCGTTTTAACATTATTGATGAGCATTAAAACAACATTTATCTACTCCAACATCGAAAAGTTCCAATTTCGAGTTTGACAGCTGAATCGAAATGAACCCTCTTTCGGTTTTACTTCTCATTTCGATGCAGCTTGTTGTATGGTAGCTGAATCGAAATGGTTATCTTATTAAAATAGGATACCTAAAGCTAAAGCTCTGAGTTCTGGCACTTTGGTACCGTTCATACGACAGAGGCGCCATAAGCGGCTGGTGGCGGTTTACGGAGTTACTTTTTGTTGACAGAGGCGCCACAGGCGGCTGGTGGCGGCTTACGGAGTTACTTTTTGTTACTTTATTGAGCCTACGGCGTTTTTTGTTAGTGATTTTATTTTCCTTGTCGTAGATAAAATCTTGTATGCAACTGAACGTAATTAGTCATTTTAATTCTCGTACTATCCTATTTTGATACTCGGCAAGCCTCGTATCAAAAAACAGCACTCGAATTAAAATGACCCTCATTACGATGCAGTTGCATAAATAGCTATATTATATCAATAATCAATTAATGTTATAATTTTGTGTCAAACTGAGTGTCAAATAACTTGGTAAACAATATTTTTCTAAATCTGATAGGTGTCAGGAACGCATTCTCTGAACGGCCGAGCTTTAGTATGTCATGTCCTCAAAAGGAAAAAATCACGTCGGCCTATTGCTCCGTTGCTGCGTGATTGAAGGACAATCCAACTAACACACTTTCGCGTTTATAATCAGTAAGGATGTCACTCCCACAAATAAAACGAATCTAATGACACCTCACATGTTAAAATTACCATAGGTATCCATATTTGCCAAACGTGCGATAAAACCTTGCTTGTAATGCTTTTTTCATGAGCATACCGTTAACAGATTTCTCAAACATTCAAACACATAAAGGCAAGTCCAAAATTGATTGAAGTCTGATTTTATTAAAGAACGTCACGCCCATTCCCACAAACTACTATCGGACGTTTCTGAGGCGTAGTTGAGGAACCACAACCCTTTTTGGATTTTGCATTTGCCTATCATGTAAATCAGCTTTTGTGAGGAAGTCTCACCCTGGTCCAGAGAACTGCATGGACAGGCGGTTGGACTGCCTCTGGAAGTGCTGGCCGTGGCGGTCGGGCGCGGGGTCGGGCGCGTGCAGCTTGTGCGGCGCGCGGCTGCTGTCGTCGCGGCACACCACTGCTGCCGACCAGCGCTTCGTCTGGTCGGTCACCTGGACACGTACAGCATGTTTTATTAAGTCATAATTTAATATAAATTTTTTTTTTAAACAACTAACTTCTAAATCCCACTTTACTACATTATGCACACAAACTATACAAAGTATTTCATTTATTGTTGATATTTTAAAACCGCTCGACCGTTTTCGATAAAATTTATATGGGACCACCTGAGGAGTATACCCTTTCAAATAAAAAAAGAATTTTCCAAATCGGTTCTGGCGTCGAGTAATCGGTGAACATACTCGTACATAAAAAAAAATCCGACGAATTGATAAGATGGATGGGTGGGGATGTCTGTTACTCATTCACGCCATAAGGAATGAACCGATTTGGCTGTTTGTAACAGAGAAAGCTCATACCCATGATTAACATATAGGGTACATTTTATCCTGGAAAATTAAAGTTCCCGCTGGAATTAAAAAAACCTTACTCCACGCGCACGAAGTCGTGGGCATGATCTAGTCTAACCTAAATTATTGTCTGCCAATTTGAATTGGGCCAGCGTGGTGGACTATGGCCTATAATTACCCTTCTCTGAGAGGAGACGATCGCAATTAACTCTGACTGGCTGAATTTACGGCGTTCTGACTGCAATAATGAATTTTATCTACACTAATGTTATAACATTCTACTTATGTTTCCAATACTTGACTTATAATTACTACTGTTATAGCGCAGATAACAAAACACTCAATTTAAGCAATTTCACATGATGGTATAATATCCACATCGATATCGTAAAATCTCATTATAACATCAATAAAACGCGACCAATTAACCTGGCGAGCCTTATGTCAAAATCCTCATACAAGTCGTATAAAATTTTGATATTGGGCTGGCTTTTGAAAACAGTTGGGTTATACGTGAAAACTTCGTCGAAACTACTAAACTTACATACACAAAACTCTTTGGTAAGATCTTTTGGCAATATTATAAAAAGTCACCGCCATATTGAAATTCTTTGTTATTGGACCGATTTCGTTCAAAATCGATATTTGGGCTTCCCTGGGGTCAAATAAGAGGAAATGATTGGCAAAATTATAAAAAGTGACCGCCATATTGAAATTCTTTGTTATTGGACCGATTTCGTTCAAAATCGATATTTGGGCTTCCCTGGGGTCAAATAAGAGGAAATGATTGGCAAAATTATAAAAAGTGACCGCCATATTGAAATTCTTTGTTATTGGACCGATTTCGTTCAAAATCGATATTTGGGCTTCCCTGGGGTCAAATAAAGGAAATGATTGGCAAAATTATAAAAAGTGACCGCCATATTGAAATTCTTTGTTATTGGACCGATTTCGTTCAAAATCGACATTTGGGCTTCCCTGGGGTCAAATAAGAGGAAATGATTGGCAATATTATAAAAAGTCACCGCCATATTGAAATTCTTTGTTATTGGACCGATTTTTACTCTTGTTTGATAAATTGCATTAGTGAAGATAAAGTAGTGTATGCAACTGCATATAACACGGGTATTAAAACACTCGTTAGATACTATTATGAAACTCGCTGCGCTCGTTTCATAAACTCACACTCGTGTTTTAATACCCTTCATTATATGACAGTTGCATAAACTACTATTAACCACTAGCGAGAGAGTACCAGCTACTCAGAGGTGATTGCGTTACATTTTTATACAATCCCGCAGCTGGTGAGATTGCAGTCAAGGGCTATCTTATCAGTGGTGGTATTCTCTAAAATTGATTGCATCAAAGTAACGATCCCAATGACCTCTGACTGGCTGGTGCTCTCCCGCTATTGGTAAAATACATTATTGATGCAGCAAGAACAGTGAACACAATAAATTCAGCCAATCAGAGGTCTTTGCGATCGTTACACTGATGCAATCAATTTTAGAGAATCGACACACAGGATTTAGTTTTACATGGCAAGGGCCCGCGCGTACGGGTGTTTAAAAATTGCAATTCAATTTTTAATCGCATCGTATCGGGTTCGCGCACGGGCGATTTAAAATTGCATGCAATTTTGAATCGCGGGCTCAAAGGCTGAGATCTATAGATTGTACTCTGGCTTTGCTCAAGACTCAAGATAGAGTTAAAATTAGACTTAAATATGTCCTGACATAAATCTGTCTTGAGTCTGAGCTGAGTGAGAGTGTCATTTATAGATCTCACCCTTAAGTGACCAGGTTCAGAGAAAAGGAGCTTTGCTATGTGTAATGAGATAGAAACTCTGGCAAGGACGTGGGATCATGAGTGGAGGCTGCAATTTTTAATTTCAGTGATTTTAAATTGCATCGTTCGCGCGCTCTCATTGAAATCTGTGGGCATGACGTCATTACAATAGTTGCGAGCTTATAAAAAATCGTAGTGATTAAAAATTGCATCGTGCGCGCACTTCCATAAAACGCCATGAATAGTGGCAATTTTTAATTTCAGTGATTTTAATTGCATCGTTCGCGCGCTCTCATTGAAAACTGTGGGCATGACGTCATTACAATATTTGCGAGCTGATAAAAAATCGTAGTGTTTAAAAATTGCATCGTGCGCGCACTTCACAAAATTGAAGCAATTTTTAATCATCCGTGCACACGGGTTCTAAGATGTATTTTACCTGTCTCTGCGGAGGCAATGTGTCCTGATGCAGGGTGGGCTCGCTCCCCCGTCGAACCTGCAGCCCGTTAGCGCCGTCCTCCAGGTCCGCAGCGCCGACCTCCACGCAGGAATCCGTGTTCGGCACTCGCATACTGCCGCCGACGGCACCGCCTCCCTACAACACCATACCGACAAATATTAGATGGAATCAAATGAACTGTTGGGATTCGCACGGGCGGTCCTTGCAAGAGGCTTTGGGCCTAGCTAGTTACCACCATACCGCCAAGTGATTTAGGGTGGAACCACATTTGTGAGTATCGTTTCGGATTTCACCCATACAAAGCTGTCAAATTCCATAGAAACGTGTACGGATCAAATCGGCTTTTCGATGCGTAAACGAATGTATGAAAAATGACAGTTTTGTATAGGCAAAATCCGAATCGATCCTCACAAATGTGGTTCCACCCTTAGGGTTCCAGTACGATGGCGTATATCAATCTAGTACCTCACTCACCTGATCGTAAGAGACTGCATCGTCACTTACCATCGTCAGGCAGTAAAGGACTATCTTCCTATCGGAAAAAAGACCATGTCCAGCAGCATTTTCACAAGACGTACTTTTTGGAAAATTGTAATCTCATCAAAATTGGTTCAATACTTTTAAGCATTTAAAAATAATAATAATCAATATTGCGAGGTAACTACCTTTTCTGTGGGCAGTAAAGAAATTACTGGCCATCGATCTAGGTATCTGTTTCAATCAGATATTTTGATTAAATTCTTTGCTAAATTATTTGTGGTGGATGAAAACCACAGTCCGCACTGTCTGGCCTACTTTCCAAGCATTCTTTCACGATATCAAAATGTAAGGGCCTTCTCTACCTCACCGGTACATTTTGGCACCCGAAAGTCGCTAGAAAAGAGGCTTCCCTACTGCAGATACCTACGTAAAACAGTAGTTAACTATCTATTTTAGGTTACTTACATAATTATAATTTAATGTTATTAAAGCTATTCTTTGATTTCAGTCAATTCAGCAATGTAATTCAGATTTAAAATTCTTTAAGTATTTAGTAAAATCTAAAAGTAATTGAACTACCTGTTTAGCCATAGATTTAGCTTAGTTTCTATCACTTACCATTTCAGATGATTTCAAACACAAACAATTTGCAAAACACTGTCCCATTTTAGAATTATTATGCACGAATAGATTTTTTTGTTTTCTGTTCGGTGACATGTCGCGAAATGATTATAATTCAATCCAGAAAATCTAAAATTCAAAATATCGCGCACTGCACAAACACGTCTCGACAAGTTTTCCTAGCTTAGTTTGGCTTAGTTCTTTATGGGCCCGCACGGCAGCTATGAATTCCCGGGCATTTTTTTTTTTAATTTTCGTAGAAGGCAAAAGTATGTAAGCATTCAGCCTTAAAAAATAAAAGTGAAATGTGTGAATAGATTTTTAGATGCGCATTTAAATATTCCTTAATAGAATATTTTTCCGCAAAGATAGGTAAGTATATATGTACTTACTTATTTAATTAACATTTTTAACCAAATTAATTATGTTCCTAATTTTTTGTGACTCGATTAAACTAGTTTGTTTATAGTTTTTGTGTCTGTTGTTTTTGTTTAGGATTTTTGAAATTCGAATTCGACTTTATGGTCCGTCTGTAGATGGGCATGGAAGCGTCATTTTTTGCGCGGATTATGTTTTTACTATTTTATTTCCACTAGTTTATATTTTTATACCTAATTATTTTAGATTTTTTTGGAACGAAGTTCCTTATGGGGCGTTGCGGAGGGGTACCCTAGCCGGCAAAAAACGTCCGTAACGTTAAAAAATAAAAGCGTAAGATTTTTTCGTCACAGTCCTTGTTGTCTTCGTTTATTTTACACATTCCATCTATGCTTCGTTGGCGCAGCGGTAAAAAGAAGGAGTGATACTATCGGTTCAGAGGTTCGAATCCTGACTTCAGATAATTATTATTTATTTTATTTTTATTATTATTTATAATTTTATAATTTATAATATTTGGTAAAAAATTAAAAACGAATTACACAAAAAATAAAAGTGAGGTTTTTTTTCGTTACGGAATTTCTTGATTCGGTCGCCGCACTCAAGCTGTTTGTCCTAGTTCAAAGCCCGCGATAAAAGCTATGCAATAGCTTAAAAATAAGGTGTGAATAGTTACGTTTGCTCCACAGCAGCGCCTAAACTACCTACTGATTTTGATGAATAAGGTGGCTATCTATCCCTTTGTTATTATGGTCCGGAAGACACAGGTTAAAGCTAATTTTCCGTACCTAGTAGAGTTTTTAAATATTTTTCTTGTTTCGTTTTGGAACGAAGTTCCTTTTCGGACGGTTGGGCGGATGGAAGCTAGGCGAAAAGTGTAAAAAATTTCCGTCACGACACGTCTTGTTGCCTTCGATTATTCATTATAGCTTTGGTGGCGTAGCGGATAAACGAAGGAGTGAAACTATCGGTTTAGAGGTTCGAATCCTAACTTCAGATTAAATTATTTTTATTTATTTATTTTTATTATTTATTTATTATTAAGAGGCACTTCGCTCCAACCAGTGTTCCACGACACTCACGCAGTTTTTTTTCTAAAAAGTTGCAGTAAACTTACCCGAAACATATCGGGCGAGGCGGTGCCAGCAGAGGAGCCGCTGGCGCCATCTGCCGGCGCGGGTCTGGCGGGCGCCTGGTGGTTGGTGCACTCCGCGGTCAGGGTCTCGCGGTCATCCGCCACGTCGCGCACGCGGTCGTCGGGGTCCAGGATGCCGCCGGAGCTGGCGCGAAGTGCCCGCACGCCGACCCATGTCTCCGGTCCCTGCAAATTAAAAAAAAAACCATTCAACTATTCTTTGAAGAAAATAAGTAATTTTTAATTCCATTATGATTTAAATTAGAATAGAATAGAAATGTTTTTTATTCAAATAAACTTTTACAAGTACTTTTGAATCGTCAATGAGTCTACCACTGGTTCGGAATGCCGTTCCTGCCGAGAAGAACCAGCAAGAAACTCGGCAGTTGCTCTTTTCAAAATACTTTTACAATATACTTAATAGATATTATTCTATGTATGCAGAGTTTCCACAATGAGGGGAAGTTCCACAAAAGCATAGTTAATTATTTCTAATTATAATTCAACACATGTTAAGACGGGCAGACAGAAAGTAGCCCCATTGCCGCTGGTGGAACCCGTTCACGAGCATGACACATGACCCAACCAACCATATTTGAGGGAACGTAACAACCCGCATCACACAATTAAAACATAAACTGTCAGTCAAAGTTTTTTTTTTTAATATTTCGAATACGTATTTTACTTGAGTGAATATTTCTCGACGTGACTCGTCAGTAGTCAGTAGATAGTTATTTTAATTTTAACCAGTTTCAATTTTTATCATCACTAACGAGCCACTGAAGTTACTGAAGCATAAATTATGCGAGTTCATGATAAGCAAAATTGGTGCTTCTACTTGGTGAATGAAATTGCAGGTTAATAATATTATGGGCTTATATTCTACGTAAACTACAGAATGATTTCTCAATGACTTCGCTCGCGGGTGGTTTACAGACAAGGGGATTTTCTAATAGTTATTTATGCAACTGTTGTATAATAAGGGGTAGGTCTAATTAATCTAAGGGGTAGGTATTAAAACACTCATGTGATAATAGTATCACATGAGTGTTTTAATACCTAATTATCAACAGTTGCATACAAGACTTTATCTACTCCCATAATATGAATCCTCTATATAAAGGTTCTGAAACAGTTATCTTACTGCTAATATTAAAACAGCCATTCCTAGTACCTAACCTAATTAATATCATCCATTACTGAGTATATACAAATAAACTAAGTATTAATGAAAGAAATATTTATTGTAGTAGTAATAATTAACATTTTGTATAGTGCAATTATTAAAATTCACTTGAATATTACGTTCTTTAATGTTTGAAGGTCCCGATCCCGATGTACTCGGCGATGTTCTTTTTTTGAAATTCATACAAATGTTTTTTTTTAAATTCATAGATACCACGCATCGAACAGTAAGAATGTTGCTGTCTGTGGAGTAAACCTTTGCTCAGAAGGGATCGAAAAAAAACAAAGGAGTGTTATTATGAAATTCAGTACAACATTATATCATCCGTTTGGATGACATTATGGTTATTAAGACATTGGGTGTTTTAATGTTGGCAATAAGCTACAATAACTGTTTCAGAATCTTTTATAGAGGATTTAAAGCATGGGAGTAGATAAAAAAAAATATTGCTGCAGTGTGACGATCGCAATCAGCTCTGGTTGACTGACCCTCTCTCGCTATTGGCCAAAATGCGTTGCTGCAGCAAGAACGCCATGAATTCAGCCTATCACCACATTTGAGAAGCAATGATTGATGCAGTTTTTTCGCAATCGATCTACAGGATTCCTATATGATTCTAAATCCCCTTTCACACTGAGTTTTCTGAGTTACGATACAGTTACTTATTACAAAAGGAATTTAACAATTACTATGTAATTTTATATTTATTGTAAGGAGGCAAACGTGTGAAAAATGTCATTGTTTGTCGGTTTAGCGAAGTTTAGTTTTTCTTTTATTTGAAGGAATTCATCACGGCACTTCAGGTTCAGTATCTGGCACGAACGTTCCCACGCGATATTTGCGCCTTCCAATCTTTTCATTGAAACTAGGGCTGCCACAAAAACACACTGACAAAATGAACCAAAAATTATTATCTTTAAGAAAATGTTCTTGCCAGTGTTTAAATTATAGACTAATTTAAATGATAAGTAGACAAAACTAAAAATCCTATGCTTTAATTTTTTGATAAGAATTAAGAATTTTTCTTGACTTGGTATTATAGTCCTAATCCTGTCTAATTATTATTAAACGCAATGTGTACGTGCTGTAACCTGCACCTCACTGATTGAGAAAAGCGAAGTGAGCGCTTTGTTTAATTTAAACAAAAAACTAAAAGCTTGCGTGGCATAT
Source organism: Oeneis ivallda (assembly GCA_029955525.1). Classification (NCBI taxonomy): domain Eukaryota; kingdom Metazoa; phylum Arthropoda; class Insecta; order Lepidoptera; family Nymphalidae; genus Oeneis; species Oeneis ivallda. The sequence continues at coordinate 17,673,522 of JARPMR010000006.1, read as the reverse complement.
ATTGAAAATTGACGAGCAGGGCAGATAGACGAGCTAGTAAAATATGCAGTTTTAGACAGAAAACTAGAAGTAGTCATGGGCTGCCAGTCGACAAAGAGCGCAGTGGAAAACGGAGGTAGAAGGGCGTATAGTTTATTAAGCTTAGCTGGAATCGTTGGGTACAGAGCTAACCCACTATTTGCTCGCTTAGTTTACTTCTTTAATTCGCGGTTTGAACTACCAAAAGAGGCCGAAGATACTGAGCTGAGCTAAATTTATTCCGCATGGCATGGCAATAGGGATGGCAACCCTAATTGATATGAATGCTGTGAATACTCTGGTTTTATATACCTATATGTATGATTGTAGATATTGTGGTGTTTTGTCCGATTGTCTGTTTGTTCAATAACCTTTGTGTGACCCTCAGCCTTGCTCCGATATTGAATAGTGAGCTCGAACAGATTATCGTCAAAGAAAAAAATTAAAGTGCAAGTACCTACCTTTAATAGCATTGTAATTTTTTGCTACCTATTTTCGAGTACTCCACTTTATATACATGGATTTCCTTTGTTACTAATGCAATTAAAATAAACAGTAGTACCTATAAATTATTTATCGCATTGATAGAATTTTAAGGCAATTCTCGTTCTTATTTAAACAAATAAAATATATCACTTGCGTTAATGCTGAAAGAAAACGTCCTTAGGAAACTCGACCAAATCAGAGAATTTTCCTAATATTGTCAAAGATGTAATAAGTCTGCCAATCTGTAGTTGGCCAGCAGCTTGGTGGATTATAGCTTAAGCCCTTCACATTTTGAGAGGAATCCAGTGCCCAGAAGTGGTAAAGCGATGGATGATCACAGATTAAATCTGTGAGGATGATGGACAATTCTTAAAAATATTGATAACCTTGTCGGTTAGCTAAGTTTCATAATCAGTCACTTCACACCAATATCATATTATAAATAAATAATTTCGTCATTTCGAAATTACGAAGGCACTATAAGTCAGTGTAATATTTACCCATTATATACAAAGACGTACCTAGACCTACATACATACAAACACCTATGATGAAGTAATTTCAATTTACCTGTCAGACTGAATAGCGGTATGGTGAAAACATGAAAATAATTACCGACCGTTGAACGGGATTATGAATTCTAGGCGCATGTCTAGTTTTCTTTTATAATTTCTATTATAATTTATAGCTACGAGGCTTCTCAAAGAAAACTAGGTATCTGGGGAATAGTTATTCATCTATGATTGTGAAACTGACTGGCATTCATTTAAAATATGTGATTGGGTCATTCATAAGAGTCATTTGCATGTATTAGTAACTAAAGAAGTTTTAAGAAAAATGTATACAAAAATTCTTTAGGTACCTACCTACTTTACCTAATTTCCAGACATAAGCAGTTACCTACTGAACAACAACCTACTTAATCCACAAAAACTCAAGATTATTTCGATGGATTAGTTAGATATCAAAGTACGAGTAAAATTGTTACCTAATCCACTCAATCTACGGTCTTTCGATGTTCGATCAACATGCCTAAATGCATTGATTTGATACACAATAGACGGATCTTTTTCATGTAGGGCCGGCTCCTGTCGGAGATTATTTGCGTACTAATATAGAAATTAAACCAAACTTTTCAGTCATTTTGGGAAAATATAAGAATGAATGTTATAAGCACTGGAAAATGTATTATGATGAAAGATCTAGAAGTAAAGGAATATGGTATAAAAGTATCCAATGCGAACCTCCTCGGGTTCCGTGGTTTAGTGATGTGAATTTAACGCGTCAACAAGTTGTTATGGCTTTAAGGCTCCGTTCCGGACATGTTCCTCTCAACAAGTTTGGGTAGGTACATGATGAAAAAAGTGCAATCTCCAAAGTGTGATATATGTAGTATGGAGGAAGATACACAACACCTGCTGAGTGAGTGTGTCCGGAACGGAGTCAAAAGGCGAGAAATTATAAATAAGTATAATTTGAATTTAAATAATGTAGGAATATTTCAAAGCATTCTGGCTGTCCCTGTTTCAGAGGCAGCTAGGATGCTATTTGATTTTAAATTAAGGTAGTTTTAAGTCTATAAGTTAATTGTGTAAGGTAAGATCAGTGAACGATGGGGCTGGCATTCTTTTTTGTAAAGAAAAGCCTCATAAAAAATTTAGGATAAAAAAAAATTATTTGCTATTTCTAAAGATATAGCCAAAGTATTTACTCTAGCTGCTATACATTTTTGGTCTCATGGGTTTAGAGATCATTACTTACCTAGATTTCAGATTACAAATTTAATTTTTTTTTATTCACGACAGCCCTTGTCTGCGATCTCATCTGATGGTAAGTGACGATGCCGTCTAAGATGCGGTAGCGGGCTAGCTTGGATGGTTATATGGCAATTTTTGATACCCATCCAAGTTTCAAAATTTTTTTTAACCCAAAATTTCAAAATTTAACCCATCCCCTAATCGGTTTCTAAACACCATAATGCCGGAACGCTAAATCTCTTGGCGGCACGTCTTTGACGGTAGGGTGGTATCTAGCCACAGCCATGCCCACCACCAATTTCGCGGATTAAAGATGAAATATTAAGTCATACCCAGCTAACTGTTCTCTTTTCCCGGTCCTTGCAGGCCAAGCGGGCCCGTTTCTTCAACCGAGGCGGCGGTACAGGAGTTCCCGCACTCTCATCCATTAGGTATGTGAGCACTCACACATTTTCACATTTCACTACATAGCACTGGTCATTCGTTTTCACTAACTTCTGTTTAAAAAGCGGTGAAACGAATTCGCGCTTTGGCACACCATCTTCGAATTTCGCACTAAATTATAATAAGTAGTTTCAAAACGTTTGTAAAAACTTAAATATTATTATATACAGATATAGTTATTTCTAACTGATAGAAATATCTACACGTCAGACACCTTGTGGACAAATTATGATAATTCGTAATTAGTTAAACATTTTCTAACGCGTGCCTCGGACTTTTAGAAACGTGATTAAATTATTGATAACTACATATTGATATACCTATTATCTATATTCTAGGATGATATGAACTAGTATCTAGTAATTATCACGTAATTTAAAACACTTAAAATACACGATAAACTAATAAGTTCCTAATATTTCTAGGCGACACTTATCCGAGCGGTATAATTTAATACTCCTAAGGTTTCACTTGAGGGTCACTGAAGTCACTATACGGAACACTTATTTAGTTAAGGAACTGTTAAAGATATATGAAAGATGGAATGTTTTACTAATTATGCCATCGAATTATGAGACACGGTTAAATCAATTATATAATTGTTACACTGCGACCTGCACCATTAATCTTTTAGTCTATTATATATTCTGTGGTTCAGTCTAGTGTAACGTGTTGTAGGTATTTTAAAAGCTTCTTGAGTATAACTTTTCAAGTTTACCTTAAATTTTCATTTAGTATGAACGGGAAATGGACAGAGAATTTTTCCATTTTTCCTAATATATATTATTATAAAAACTGTATTTATATAACTATTACCTTTTACTAGCTGATGCTCGTGACTTCGCCCTCATGGATTAAGTTTTCAAAAATCCCGCGAAAAAAAAAAACAAAAATCTTTGACTTTCCGAGATAAAAAGTAGCCCATGTCTCTCATCAGGTCCTCAACAATACCCATGAAAAAAAATTCACGTCGATCCGTCGCTCTATTGTTGCGTGATTCAAGGACAAACCAACAAAAACACATTTATAATACCTAATAGATGATGCCCACAACTTCGTCCGCGTGGATTAAGGTTTTTCAATTCCCGAGGGAACTCTTCAATTTTCCGGGATAATAATGCCTATGTGTATGAGCTCCTGAGAGTCCTGGGTATGAGCTATCTCCATTACAAATTTCAGCCAAATCGATTCAATCGTTGTCGCGTTAAAGAGTAACAAACATCCATCCTCACAAACTTTCGCTTTTATAGTATAGTTGGGATTTATAATATAAATAATTGGGACAAGTAAGAATTAGCAGTACGTAGCAAGTGTACGCCGCCAGTAAGAAACTTAGAACGTTCGTTAAAGAATCAGTCACTTGTACCAGGTCACTGGTGCGGATGAAGCCTTGACCTTCGCGCGCCGCTAGCCAAATACGGCCTCCAGTAGCTGCACCAGATGCTACGTCCCAATACGGGCCGCGTGATTCATTCAGAATCCGCTTACGCCAGGGAAAACTCTTCTCTATCTAATTAAGAAACCTCTATTTAACTTAATTTACCGCCCCTTCCTCAAGTAACCTTCCTAACGAGGCAGTGTAATTTCCAAGTAATATAATTACCTTCAGCTAGACTGAACATTTAACATTTTTCTCGGTAGTAGGTAAATAGTTTAAACGTCGCTCGGATTGGATGATAGTTTTGATGAAATTTTTAACTTTTGTACGTTTCAGATTTTATTCGATATACTCGTATATAACTTCTTCCGCGTGATTTTTATAAAATATAAGACTAGCTGACCCAGCGAAGTACGTACCGCCAACAAAAATATTTAGTGGTTGGTCACCCTTATTATTTAAGGGTATGAAAAATAGATGTTGGCCGATTCTCAGACCTACCCGATATGCACACAAAATTTCATAAAAATCGGTCCACCCGTTTCGGAGGAGTAAGGTAACTAACATTGTGACACGAGAATTTTATATATAAGGTATAAAGTATAAACCCTTTCTAGTTTTCTCGGGTAAAAAATTACTATGTCCAAGTCTCCAAGATGCAAGCTGTCTTTGTATCAAATTACGTCAACATCGGTTCACCGGTAAAAAACAGATGAGACACGCATTTATTTACACGAAAAGTACAATAAGTAAGTAAAATTATCCGTACTCTAAGGATTTGAATTCAATTAAAAATTGTATTCAGGATGAAGAAAGATAGTCAGTTCTTGTGATCTTCCGATAAAGTAATGTTATTATTATCCACTCGCTCTCTTATCATCTATAAGTATCTAAAATTGGGTAATAAAGATCTCATTGGATAAGATCGATACATCGTTAGATCGGAACAGTTAAGTAAGGCGTGAGACTAATTAATTTTTTTCTGAGCGGGAAGTTTCTTCCGCGCCGTGGGACGTTCTTTGTACCTACATAGATTATGAAAGCTTACAGACTACCGTGCATTCCAAATTCCAATGGTAGGTACCAATTTAGTTGGGTTATCAGTAACTGACAGGGATCCATGTCGAATGAAATGAGTCAAAACAATGCACACGTAAGAACAGCGTTCTTGGTTCATATTTATGCCCAAGACTAGTGTTGAAAGGAAGGATTGCAGTCTGCAGATAAGAGAGGTTACTAAAGATGCAAGTTGTTAGATGATATAAGGGCGTGGAAAGGCGTTACCCAAAATTAAAAGATGCGGCTTTAAATAGAGAAACGACCGACTGCGAAGACATCGGCAGTTGATCGTATCCCTGAACTTTGTTAATCCCTAGACGAACCCTCTATAACCATTAAATGCGTTACAAGTTGTTCACACCAGCAAATGTGCATCAGAGGCATAATATCAAACAAATCACAAATATTATTGTGTTTCATGCGAACGAAACGGTGCAAATTATTCACGGAAGGCAAATTGCATGTGAAGAAATGGTAACGTCAGCGGCCACATCACGCGAGAGAGATTCCTTCCATCGTAACGCGTGTGCGTACAGCACGAATTCTGAGAACGTGAGTTCTGCAACATTGACACTTTGAGAGGTACCTGACAACCACTCTCGGGTATTTTTAAACAACCGACTTCAAACTCCCGCTTAACTACTTACATTACACACACACTATATGGGACCACCTGGGAAGTACAACCTTTCAAACAAAAAAGATTTTTTCCAAATCGGTTCAGCGTCTTCGAGTAATCGGTGGACATACATAAAAAAAAAAGATTCCGACGAATTGATAACCTCCTCCTTTTTTTGATGTCGGTTAAAAATCCAGGAACGCGATAATTCTACAGCTGGTCGATTGCGGGAAAACTGTATGAATCATCTCAATTGTGCTGATTGGATGAAAATTTTTGCTGGTTCAATCCATTTTAGGCGAGTGTCGGTCAATCGGAGGTGATTGCGGTCGTCACACTGTAGCAACTATTTTTAGATAATCCTGCAGTTTTATCGGTTTATTTGAGTTCGAATCGCACGAGAGAGATAATAAGGATTTTTTTAAAAGTACCATCATGTTACCAATTACACGACAGTGAAGTCAAGGGCAAAAGCTAAAAATAAAACATATCCTCCGTCAAACGAGTAGGTAAATAAATTCAGTACCTAAAGTGTCTGAAGGAAATAGACTGTTTCCTTCCACAGCTCATCCACTGAACCGATCTTGACGACTGCGAAGATAGCTTTCATGAGTTCCTATGAGATTTTTAAAAACCTTAATCCAAAGGAAGTCAGTCAAAATATTTCTAAAACATGTAGAATTTTCATAAAAATTTCTAAATAACTTTAGCCATTTAGCGCCAATTTCACCATCGCATCGTCGAGATTACTCGTCTAAACGTTATTTTGACCCAGGAATTTTGAAGTTTTGGCAAACTTTCAATACAAAATACTGTTATAACGTCAATTTTATTCGTCAAATAGTGGAATTGGCGCTTAATGGTGTAGTAAAACCATAATAAAACTTAGTTAATAATTTATTCAATTGAAAGTGATTCAAATCTAGACTAATAATAGGTACCTAGTTACAATGGCAAATACGTAACTAATAAACAATACACAGTTTTTGTTACGATAACTGATTTATATCTTCGCGTCAAATTTGTCGAAGGCCTTTTTTAGTCGACGGAAATGCACTCAGTTATGGTTCGGGGATCACACATCGAATGATAAGTGATTACATTTGCGTCAAGGAGGTCCAATTTAATAAATAAGGGCCGATTTGTTGCCCCTTTATCTAATAAGATTGTCATTTTATTAAGGACTTGAAGCGATTGTGATTTATTACGGAAAAATACCGATCAAGATTTTGCAGAGCTACCATTTTTAACATTATTTTACATTACACTAGCGTGGGTCCGGAGTTTCTATATATTCCTTGTCTACATAATAATTATATTATAACTAGCTGATGCCCGCGACTTCGTCCGCGTGGATTTAGTTTTTAAAATCCCTCGTGAACACTTTGATTTTCCGGGATAAAAAGTAGCCTATGTCCTCAACTACAGTACCCATGCAAAAAAATCACGTCGATCCGTAGCTCTGTTGTGGCGTGATTGAAGGACAAACCAACAAATAAACACACTCGCATTTATAATATTAGTATGATTAGAATATTAAATTGCATGGGAAAACACTGTAGCATTAGGTCCATACGATGTATTACATCCATACCTACTTTGTAGTATGTAGGTATAATGATCGTTTGGCAAAATCTGACGCCTTTGGAGTAGTTTGACTTTGACAAAATAGGGCTATCCACGATGGCTATAGACGATAAAGTACGCTTGCCAGCTTAAGATGAGCCGTTCATTCAAAGTATCTTGTAGATTCCGGGGTTCAAGTTATTTGGACCTTATACTGAAGATCGTGATGTCTATAATTTCTGAACTACGAAATTTACGACCTTGAAATAATTAGAGGACAATCTCTAAAGAACCTGCTTTCTAACAAAAAAAGAATGGATTAAATCGGAATACGCATTAATGAATTACAGCGAAATACACCTTTTGACTTTCATCCCCTCTCCCAAGGGAACCGTGCTGAATTTCGGGATAAAAAGTATCCTATATTATACCTCGTTGTATTAACTTAAATCGTGCCAAATTTCATTTAAATCCGTCCAGTAGTTTCGGCGTGATGCGCGGCCAAGATACAGACAGACAGACAGACAGACAGACAGACAAAAAATTAAAAAAAAATTGTTTTGGCTTCAGTATCGATTATAGAGTGCCCTCAAAGAAAAATTTTCAAAATATCTTCAATGTACAGAATTGGACCTGTTACAGTTTTATTATATTATAGAAGATAGATGAAACCTCTGTGCAAGATTTCAGCTATTCTTAGGGTTTAGACAACTTGGCGTTCACGAGTCAGTGGGTAATTCGGGACTTTTCTTATATAGCTACGTAAATAGATTTCAAATTAATTACCTATTTATTTTTAACTAAAAATACATGATTTGCACATGTTAGTTTGTTCATTACAACTTCAAAGTATTTTTTACAATCACACGTTCAATTTGGGCGACCAATTGTCGTCATTATTTTTGCATTAGGTACGGCAATGGTGGACAAATACCTACAAAAAATTATTAATAATAATATTTAAGTACGTAGGTGTGAAATGCTATAATCAATCATTATTTTGATGATCATTTTTACAGCCTCTATAATTTTTCTTATTCCTACGTTCGTTTTGAATAGAATTAAACGCGTCTCAAGGTCCAGACTTGCAAAATAATTACGTAAACGCACTAACGTGTGATTCGTTCTCATCGTAGTTTGCAACTTTGCACTTCATTGATGCAATTCCATATATAATCTGAAACTATATATAACCTGCTAAAGCTTTTGCCCGCTATTTCATCCGCGCGTGGAGTTGATAAAATCCCACGGAAAACCTCTGTTTTTCCGGGTAAAAGTAGCCTATGTTACACATCATCCTCAACTATAGCCATGCAAAAAATCACGTCAATCTGTTGCTCCGTTGCTGAGTGATAGACCAACAAACACTCTTTCGCATAAAATTTATAATAATTGTTAGTAAGAAATCACTGTTTAAATAAAATCCGAGGAACGCGTTCCCTTTCAATGACTTTCGGAAGAATGTGAAACATCGTAAGTGTTTTATCCATTAACATTATTCTGAGCCAAGAACTTGTCTTATCATTGCAAACACGTTTTTTTTTTACAGAGAAATTGCATCCTTGCACTGTTTAGCAATAATTGATTGATTTCCACAAAACGGTCACACAACTTTCTCCTGCGTCATAAGAATATTAGTGATCTAAGCAAGCTGTTAATTAAATAACTGAGGTATAACAACTTGATGATTTGGGACGCGTCTAAGAAACAATCGCAACGGAGCGTGTCGCACAGTCGCGCCAGGCCGCGGCGTAAATACAACTGAAGAGTGAAGGCAACACAGTTAATAAACATCGCACAATAACCACCATAATAATTCGAGAAAGAAACTATTGATATAGCAAAGAAATAGCATAATAAACAGTATTTCATACGTGAGCTACTAAGAAATAACGTTAAAGCTAACAGTTGCATTACAGTTTATACCACCTCTTGAAACCTTCTCCATGTGTTCTGCCTTACACTGAATAATTGAACTTGGAATAGGTACCTTATTTATCCGCCAGGTTCAATTTAGTGGTAGAATCTTTAAATTATAACTGGCTTCATCAAAATCTTGGAATTTATATGGATGTCCTGAGAACATAACTGAGGACAAATAAGGAAGGCACTGAAAATAGATAGAATATAGATTTATTTTTCTCCACATTATGAAAATACGTAAGACTTCCGACGTTTGTAAAACAGACTTTCTTGTACTGCGAAATCTCAAGTAAACCTGATTTATTTACCGAAGGATTAAGGAACTAAAAATTCATAATTGATAATAAACAAGGAAGGAACTGAAAACGGACTTTCAAGTATAGGTACTTGATCATTTTTCAGAAGGAAGTAAATGAAAATATAACAGATTTTTTTTCGCTTTAACAAAGCTGCAAATAAAGTTTATTGGCCTCATTATAATAGAAGACAGCTGGTAGATTTTTCTGCTTTAGAAGGAATTTGGGAAAACTAGGAAGATAAAAATGTTAAGTAAGTATAAAATACTTTTAAGTAAGATAATTATGGAAACATAAGTATTAAGCTAACAAGGAGAATCTTCCGCCTACAATATACTATTAATAATCAAAAGCCGTTAATTAATAAACATCGCCGAGGCCACCTTAGTGACCTTCTATTCTATAGCAAGAGAAAGATTGACGTGGATCAACCTGTCTTAACTAACATAATCGTTTCGCTTATAATGTGTAGACTGTAGGCACATTACAATAATAGGCTTTAGGTCTAGGGTCGCTACAAAATATGGAGTTTTTGCAACGTGCAGTAATAGGTTATTAGGTTAACAATATAAAGGATTTCATTGGTCATTCATTCATCTCAACAGGCATGATGACCGATTTTGAAAAACTGTTTGACGATGATCGGAACAAAGTTCGAAACTATTTAATATTTCGAAAAGATATCATATTTCAGTAAAAAAAAAAACTTTTACAGATAAAATTGCCATTTCTATTTTAAGTTTTAAAATTCACGCAAAAACGCTCGTGGGTGTCATAGCGTTGTTCGTGACGTCACCTCTATGTTTTGTCATAGTAGTTTGTCAAAGTTTGAAGATAGATGTGAGTAATCCTGGTTTAATATTAATACTCAAAGGAGTAATCGCCCTATTGGTGTTAAATCCAATACAGTACAGTTTTATGTTATCATAATAAATAAAATCAATCTCGTTCAAAATAGTAAAATGATAACGTTTTTTATAATCCATGAATACTATTTTATTGGATAAAATTCATAATTTCATTGATTCTTAATAACTGTCATCGCACCTATTGGCAGACTTCACACACACCTTTGAGAACATTATGGAGAACTCTCAGAAATTCAGGATTAACAGCAGAAAAAGAGACGTCATTCCCACATTTTTCCTGTAGTCTTAATATTCTTCTCTCTTTTCTTTCTGTTCTTCTTTTGTCTTAACCAGCCGGCCGTGAGCCAGCACCATAGACTTATTATATTTACTACCGTTAAGGCCAGCACCGTCTGATCTTTTTTAACCGACTTCAAAAAAGGAGGAGGTTCTCAATTCGTCGGAATCTTATTTTTGTTTTTTTTTTATGTATGTTCACCGATTACTTGAAGACGCCTGAACCGATTTGGAAAATTCTTTTTTTGTTTGAAAGGGTATACTTCCCAGGTTGTCCCATTTAAATTTTATCGAAATCGGTCGAGTGGTTTCTCAAAAATCAACAATAAATTATATACTTTGTAGAGGCACGGGTGTTTGAAGTCGGTTTTTTAAAAAGATTTTTTTAATATTTTAAATTATGTAATTAGGTATAGATATTTAGGCAGCTGGGAGTAGGAATGCATTTATACCTACTACTGTGCGTAACGCGCCAATGCGAGGTAGGTACGTCGAAACTGCAGCGCTACCTTCGCGCTTCTGTTTCTGCCATGTTGAGGAATTTCCACCACATAAAGTTGCACGCTACATAAAAGGTGTTACGGTTATGCTTTTGTATCGCGTTGTATGTTAAACGCTGTAGCCTGTACCCATTCGTCGCATTCAATCATGCGAACAACTCGTACAAGGCTGTATCACTGAGTGCAATAAAATACCTACCTAAATAATGCTCTACTAGCTCATTTCCACAACTTTGCTCGTTGGTATTTTGGTCGTGTACATACTAATAATTTATAAATATGCGCGGAATTAGACTATTGCATTTTATGCTGAGGTACCAAAGTAAGGTAGGTACCTACATAAATCATTTTACCTATGGGCCGATTTCACCAATGTAAAATAAGTTTTATCCGAGCGAAAATTTGATATTTTGGCAGACTGTCAAAATATCAATCGCTATGTCGTCGGATAATAATGAGTCGATATAATATCACTCGGATATGACTTATTTTACGTTGGTGAAATCGGCCCTTAGTGAAAGACAAATGATTAAGCACCTTTTCTTTTGAAGTTTACCGTAACGTTCATCAAATTGATGGCAAAAATCATCGATGAAAAATGAATTGCGCGATGATTCAAGGTGGTAGATCTAAAAATACCGAATTTTTCCTAATCCTTTCAAAAGCAGTTTAATCCAGTTATGGACCATCGTCCATTATACGGTGAGTAGATAGTTAGACATTTAACTTGGTTTTACAAAGCGGCTAAGTACATGGTACAGACCACAGATTAGTCTATCAGACTAAACGTAAAGGGAATCGATGTAAAGGGAACATATTATACATTTTGAGAAAACTTTGAATTAAATAACGTACTGTTAATAAATAACTAAGGACTGAATCTCAAAATAAAAAAGTTCGCTGAACCATCGGGCCAAGTTTTTGAGGCATTGCATTTTTAAAAGATACCTACGTAGGTAGGTACTTGTAAACAGTGGTTTCAAGTTCTTAGGTGTTGTTTTATAGCTTTAGATTTACAGCAGGAATGCATTTGTTTGTTGTTTACAGAGCTACAGATCGACATGATTTTTGCACGGCTATACATTTAGTTGAGGACTTTGATTTGAGCGTGACATAGTCTACTTTTTATTCCGGAAAAAAGATAAGTACACAAATTCTTAGTCCAGTCATTGTTTTATCAAGCCGAACCCTCTAAGGGTTCGTCGAGCCAATATTTGTCATTACGATAAAAACGAAACTTATCTTAAAATTGAACAGAAATGAACTCATAAAGTAAAACATGTAAAAGATAAAGACAAAAACTTGAACTATGTAGGTAGGTACAGGTTTGCTAACACGTTTTATTTACTGTGATTGACTTTGAACAGAGAATAGTAGTTAGGTAGGTACCTAATACTTCCACCACTACATCTGCTTTATTGGTTTAATTGTAACGTGTAATAGTAATACATTACAAAAATATATTTGCTCTACAAATACGTACAGGCGGGACGTCTTCTGTATGTAATCTCGAAGCAAATACACAGGAGATTTTGTGATTGTCGAATTGTGGTCTTCTGTGTTCTTTAAGTTTTTTAATTAGTTAAAATTATTATCATATTATGAACATCTTTTTCTTTACTCGTAGCTCCTCAGTTCAAACAAATATCATTTAATTTTATAAGGGCTTTCTACCTACCTAGTATGCCTAACTATGCTTCACATCACACAGGAAATGGTTTGGTAGCCTAGTACTTTTAACAATGAGGGAATCGGGCAAATTACGATTCACATAACAAATCACAAATGTAGGAACAAAAGCGGTTACTCTATATAACATAAATGGCATTCAAGTTTTAGGTAAGTAGGTTGGTACCTACTTATATTAACATTTAATGAATATGTATAATATTGGAGTTGGTTCAAATAAATCTCAGCATAATTAGCAGTAACGTCCTATCTTCTTCTTCTTCTTTATCAACCTATAGACGTCCACTGCTGGACAAAGGTCTCCTGCATGGACTTCCACAGGCTTCGGTCTTGCGCCGCTTGAATCCAGCGGCTCGTTTGATGTCGTCGGTCCACCTGGTGGGGGGTCTGCCAACACTGCGCTTCCCGGTGCGGGGTCGCCACTCCAACACCTTGGGACCCCAACGACCATCAGTTCTTCGAACTATGTGCCCCGCCCATTTCCACTTCAGTTTCGCGACACGCTGAGCTATGTCGGTGACTTTGGTTCTCCTACGAATCTCCTCATTTCTGATTTGATCTCGCAGAGATATACCGAGCATTGCTCTCTCCATCGCTCGCTGGGTGACCCTGAGCCTTCTTATGAGGCCCATAGTTAGCGACCATGTCTCGGATCCGTAAGTCATCACTGGCAACACGCACTGTTCGAAGACTTGAGTCTTCAGGCACTGAGGGATTTTGGACGAGAAGACATCTCGGAGCTTCCCGAACGCTGCCCAGCCGAGTTGGATTCGGCGGTTAATCTCTTTCTCGAAATTGGACCTACCTAGCTGGACTGTATGTCCCAGGTATATATACTCGTCTACAATTTCGAGCGCAGAGTTCTCAACGATTACTGGGTGGAGCGGAGCATGAGCATTGGACATGATTTTCGTCTTGCTCATGTTCATTTTCAGGCCCACCTGTTGAGAAACCCTGCTGAGATCATTGAGCATTGTATTGAGATCTCTCAGAGTCTCTGCCATGACTACTATGTCATCGGCAAATCGCAGGTGAGTGATGTACTCGCCGTTTATGTTGATGCCAAGTCCGTTCCAATCCAGAAGCTTAAAGACGTCCTCCAACGCAGCGGTAAATAGCTTCGGGGATATTACATCTCCCTGTCGCACTCCACGCTGCAAGTGGATTGGTCTCGTAGTCTGGTCCTGTATACGTACTGACATAGTGGCGTTTTCATACAAGCACTTCAACACTTGGATATACCGGTAGTCAATCCGGCATCTCTGCAGCGACCTCAATACAGCCCAAGTTTCCACCGAATCGAAGGCTTTCTCATAGTCCACAAACGCTAAGCAAAGTGGCCGGTTATACTCTTCCGTCTTCTGTATAACCTGCCGCAGCGTATGAATGTGATCTATGGTACCAAAGCCTTTTCGGAATCCGGCTTGTTCGGGAGGCTGGAAGTCGTCAAACCTACGAGCGAGACGATTCGTAATGACTCTCGAGAACAACTTGTAAACATGACTCAGCAGCGAGATGGGTCTATAATTCTTCAGCAAGGTATTATCACCCTTTTTGAAGAACAGGACCACCACGCTCCTGTGCCATGCTTCCGGCGTTATACCCTCGTGAATGACGGAATTGAACAATCGCTGAAAGATCTTAAGTACCGGTTTTCCACCCGCTTTCAGGAGTTCCGCAGTGATTCCGTCATCACCTGGCGCCTTGTTGTTCTTGAGCTGTTTAAGAGCCATTCTAATCTCGTATAGGCTGACGTCCGGGATATCTTCGGTATAGTGTCGGGTCAGTTTGGCTCTGGGATCTTTGGCCAAATCCTCAACAGGTTTTTGTGTCGTGGTATATAAATGCCCATAGAACTTCTCGACCTCTCCCAAAATCTCAGGTCGAGAAGAGACGAGACGACCGTCATCAGTTTTAAGCCGCGTCAGCTGGCTCTGTCCGATAGACAGATCTCTCGCGAACACTTTTGAGCCTTTGTTCCGCTCGATGGTATCTTTAATACACTTGGTATTAAAGACCCGAAGGTCGCGAGTTTGTGCCTTAGAGATCTGCCTATTAATCCGCCGGTAGGCAGCCGCGTCTACCGATGACTGCAGTCTCATCTCTTGTCTTTCCTCCATGAGCTTGAGAGTATGGTCCGAGAACTTTTCGGTTCTTTTCCTGCGATGGGTCTTAAAGAACTTAGACCCCACCGTATGGACAGTTTCCACGAACCTGTTGTTTAGATCGTCCACAGAAACACAGTCTGCTAGGCAATCGAATCGGTTCTGCAGTTCGAGTTGGAAGTTTTCGGGGTTTTGGATATGAGCACGAGAGGGTCGGAGAGTTGACTTCACCAGTCTAGCCCTTTCCAGCTTCACATTAATATTCAATGTGCCTCTTACCATACGGTGATCGCTCCCGGTTTTCACCCTGTTGATCACAGAGACATCATTGAATATATGGCGCTTGGTCGACATAATGAAGTCAATCTCACTTCTCGTAGAACCATCGGGGCTCAACCAAGTCCATTTTCTGTGTGGCCGCTTCCTGAAGAAGGAGTTCATCATAAAAAGGCCCTCCTTCTCCATGAAGTCGGCCAGCATTTGACCCCTCTGGTTCCTTCGCCCATAACCAAATCGCCCAACCCTCGTCTCTGCACCGCTTCGTTCACCCAGCCTCGCGTTGAAATCCCCCATCACAACATTGTAGTGAGTGGTAGAGGCGTGTATGGCTTTTGATATATCCTCATACAGCGCCTCCACCTCCTCGTCATGATGTGTCGAAGTCGGTGCGTAAACCTGTATAACCTTCAACGAATACCGATTGGTGATTCTGAGTATAAGGTACGCTACCCTACTCGACACACTTTTGACCTCGACGATGTTGTTGACGAGGGACTTGTGGACGATGAACCCGACACCACCCTGGGACTGTTGATCGCCCTCCCGGTAGTAGAACAAGTTGCCGGAATTGAGGATTATCGAGTCCTCCCCCTCTCTTCGGACTTCAGACAATCCTATAACATTCCAGCGCAACTTGCTCACTGCTTCTTCCAGCTCGATGATCTTCTCGTCAGTCCTCAACGTGCGTGCGTTATATGTCGCCAGGTCCAGTCGTCGGGGTTGGCAGCGGAATCTCATCCGGAGATTCTTAGCACCCCCTGCCCCGCCATTACCGTGACCGCTGCCAGGGTCAGGCACAGCGAGGCCGCCGGGAACTAGGGGCCTTGGCCTTGTGACATTTTCCATATCGGGTTTTGCCCATAATGACCACGCTGGGCAGGCGTGTTGGTCATCGCAGGGCTAGACTGATCGCGCCGATGTCGCTGCTGCCCGACACCGGCCTGTGCCATTTGTTCAGTCTAGCTAGTATGAGATGGTTATACCGCCATCTGTCGGTCGCCATAGCCTCGTCAGTAAACCAGCAGGGGGCACCGCGGGCAGGTGAGGTTGACTGTTGGAGCGCTAGATGAAGGTGCGCTCCCTTACCCCCCTACGTCCTATGCCTGTTAATAACTCAGATTAATTAAATTGGTCTGAGCCTTGAGGCTCATATTATGAGAGAAGATACTTCATCTATTTTTTTCAATGTTTATGGGACAGTTAAAAGGACCTTCACATAAGATAGGAGGGACAAGTAACGTGTCCTATGGGCCCTATGGCTGCTAATATCTCAGATCAATTAAATTGGTCTTGAAAACCTTGAGGCTAATATGAGTGAAGAAGATGCAATATGTATTTTTTTAATGTTAAAGGAACAGTTGAAAGGACGTAACGTACGAAGTAAGATAGGAGAGACAATGATGGAACGCGTTTCGTAGAAAAGAGCAAGAGAAGAAGGTGCCAGAATATGCAGATATATGATATCAATCAATCATAATTAATATGCATTAGACTCAGTATATACTATAGATCGCCATGTCCGAAGATTTATTATATTTATAGACGACTGGAAAAATGGAGTTTGGATGGAGTCCTTTTGCAATTAACAGAACTGTAGTCTGCATCGTAACGGCCAACTGCCTGAATAGGAGTCTGTCCTATGTCTTTATAAGAAATATATTGGAGTATGCACACGAACTCCAGAACCTTGTTCCATCTTCAAAGAACTGCGGAAGGCGTGAGCGTTGCAATGGCACCCTTTATGTGGTTGACATCCAATTTACTAGCACGAAACGTTTTCGCTCAATATTTCTAATACCAACCGCTAAGGTGTGGAACGCCCTTCTGGTGCACATGTTTCCTGGTACATTATACGTAAGTACTAGAAACTTAAAGCAAGAGTGAATAGACTTATAGAGAAAAGAATTTTTTCTAAAAGAATAGAATCTATGCAAGCGCGCTCTAACTTAGATCTCAGCATCGCTTTCCATCAGGCATGAATTTCGTCAAGCGTTAGCCTATCTTGCAATAAAAAAAAGATTAACTAAGTAATTTGGTAGATATTATTATCAGGGCTTTTTATTTAAGATAGGTAATATAAACTAACATTAGTCAACGTGTAGCGCTATCTCTGGAATGTGACAGATTAGCCTCAACACAACGTTGGCCTTAATAGATCATTCGTTAGGCAATTACTTATCGATTACCCTAAAGAAAAAGGCAATCAATTCATTCGAGTTTACGAGAGAGTTAATTGAAACTGAAATCATTCTATAGAATAGAATAGAATAGAATAGAAATGTTTTTTATTCAAATAAACTTTTACAAGTACTTTTGAATCGTCAATGAGTCTACCACTATATTCAAGGTTTACTTGATCATAACCCAAGTAAACTGGTTGCAGATACATGCACATAATTTGTACATGTATCTATTAAACTAGATTAAATTAAAAATAAGCCTGATACTTATTAGAAGTATAAGTCATCTTTGAGGAAAGATTTGGTATACTGTGTAATTCATCATTTTTAGTGACGCGGACGTATTGAGTTAATAAGGCTGGGCTTTTAGTATATCTATAAACTTGCAATAAGCTTAGTAAACTGGTAAGTGGCAACTTTCGAATTATTAACAATGTACCTCTAATGCCGGAGGGTATTGTCCAAATAATTATCATGTACCTATGTGTTGTGAAATTGAATCAGTTGTGATCTTGTTGTGATAGATTTCTGACAAAGTTAAAAAGTTTAGAAATAGGGTAATACTTCAACGAAGGAAAATAAAAATATTTAAGAATATTGAACTCCCTGTCACTGCAGATTTGAAGGAACTAAAGTCCGCTAAAGAAGAAAGTAATAAAAACTTTGGGCATAAAATAGATAAAGATATCTTGGAACGTTTATTATTATTAAATTAAGGCATAATTCCTGTAATTTTTTATTACACGAAGGAAGCATGAAGGGCTTTACTCAGCAGCAATAGCAGTTACAATGGTTCAATGACCGTATTGCGTGTATCATTTACTAAGCCGTATGGCATCGACGGTACCGTGACTTTATGAAGTACTTTCTAGTTTCTACAACTATTCCAGTGTCTCCTTGCGACTCATCTGATATCGTCGATTCACCTAGTGGTGATCTGCCAACACTATGATGAAGGATTATGTCTTATCTAACGCTAATAATATAAAATATTACTATCGGTCTTCTCTCGGATATTAATTGAAAAGTATGCACAGGAACTTCTCAATCTCGTACTTCCTTTACTTTTCTACTCTTTAGCGTTGTTGCATGGCAGAAATTTGAGCGTAGCGAAAAAATTCTAAGTCTATGGCAGAAATCGCTATTCGCTACTAAGCGATCTAATACGCCAGCTGTAAATTATTACTTATTTTTATTCTATTTTGGTGTACAATAAGGTGTATTCATTTCCACTTATGCAGCGCAGTTCTCAAATAATACATAGTTAAGTATGAATTAAAAAATTCAATCCCGTCTTTTTCAAAAAGATTCAAAGCGAAGTCAGTGTTGCGAAGACAAAACTAAGACATTACGAAATCTGCTCTATCTACATCCTATATTATGTGTTTCTATTCGACTTAATCCGAACGTGTCTAGCCTCACAAGTCACAACACTAGTTACAACTTAATGCACCCAAGAGATCTTATCTCATCTCTTGCGGTATTGAGTTGTGATGATATTCAAGGAAACCAGATTGAACTGTTTAAGATATTGAAATAGAAACAAAAACTTTCACTTATTATTTGGCCTTTTCGAATATCCATTAGATTTTCTTTAAAAAACGAGCATCAGATCACTGCCCTCATGAAAAACCACAGCACCAATGGAACTACCAGTACCAAAGCATTGTTGCTTTTATTTCATCATCATCATCATCTCAACCCATCGCCGGCCCTCTACTAGGCATGGTTCTCCTCTCAGAATGAGAAGGGTTTAGTTTAGGCCATACCCCGCCACACTGGTCAAGTGGAGAGTTTCCTTACGATATTTTTCTTCACCGTCAAAGCGAGTGATATGCTTTTATTTCATTGCTCAGATTTTTATCCTCCTCTTGAGAACTGCTATACAGTTACTCAAGAGGCGGATAAAAAATTCTGCTATACAGTTTTGAATGCGAGGTAGAAAATGAACTGGAATAGCGGGAAGTGAAACAATACTATCCAGATGGCGCGGATGACACTTGTTTCTTTGATGTAAGGTAACTTTATTCTCTTTAATTAAAGGCTTAACTATTAAAATAATTACTATGTAAAAATCTTACCGTTTCATTGACTTTAGGCAACAAGTTTCTTTGCAGCTTCTGCACCGGATACGTTTGCCGCCATCCGAATAACCTCACTAGTTTGTCCGCCACATCCTCACATCTAGGAGGATCTTTCATCGTTTTTATTGTTTCACTTTTTAAACCACTTTACACATCGAAGGCATTGTCTTTAAACGAACATATTTTAGAACACCACATAACATCTTGTAGGCTAATTAAAAATATGACTTCCAAATACAAGTGCTGGCAAATTACTGATTCATTCCACCGAATAGATTATAATGAGTTCTAATAAACAGACGCGCAAAAACTGCAAAAGAATATCGAGTGACACGGCTGAACAACAGGCACATTCTATTTGGCCTCGGCGGTTATCGCTCCATCGTTATTCGTTATCTTCGATCCACGCCCCTCCTACTCGCTTGTATGAAGCGTAGCAGCCTCTGGAGGTTCTATCTTATATAATAAATCAAGATCCACAGGGCACGGAACTTAATTAAACTTACTCTCCTCAATAGGATTCTCTAAATTTCTCTAATTTTTTTCCATAATGGGCTTATAGCACAAGTACACCAATAAACGCAAAGCAATTAAAGATCATGATAAATTATTTATTTATTGATGACAGACTGTTACGCTCTTTATATGGCCTCTTGTAAAATCGACTTAATTTAATTACTTACCTAATGTGAATTTTAATCAGAGTTAATCGGCAATAAAAAAAAATTATGTATTCAGCCACAATTACTAACAGCAAATCAAGGCATATTTTTCGAAGCGTTGACACTGCTAATTATCATCAAGAATGTTTTAAATGCAGTCTCTGTAATTATAGCCTAAAGGTTAGTGCCTGTCATTGTTTTCTGAGGATGATTTACACATGTGCAAACTCGTAAGATGCCTTATATTATAAACCAGCTCTTATTTCAAAAGGCAGATTATATTAATAATATAGTAATACATATTACTCGATCTGAGGTTAACCAAGTTCATCACATTTAAAGAATCTTTGCAATTGTCTGGTTTTAGAGACAAGCTTTTTATTGTTTCTCTCATTTACTCAAAGGGAATTCAAGTGGCATAAAGACCTTCTGTCGTTGTTTTAACAAAAGTTATCAAATATGAGCACATTCACGCGCAACCATTGTTGAGGTTATTCTATCGTGGGAGTCGAAAAAATTTAATAAGGTATTGTAAGATGTAACCAAAATACTTATAAGAACTTGGAAATTTTGATAATAGTATGACGTAATACGTCCATTGAAATCAATAAAACGAACAAAATATGAAGCAAAAATGTATTGATAAATAATGCTAAAAATGCAAAATAAGATGATAATATGGAGCTATTGAGTGTAGGGCAAATATTGAAAATGTAAAAGAAACATAAACATAGTCCTAAGCATATCCTAAGCATACTTTGATACACATTTGCAAAATTAGAGACAATTATGTCGGACAATTTGAGAGAACAATTTCCGGGTGGGTGATGTTAAAAGTAATAGCCTCCATTTACTCGTACTTTGTACAATTAAGAAAAAAACAACCGCAATTTAAGTGACTGAAATAATAGCGGGGCTGCTTTCTACGATGAGATCTGGGTATATAGATCAGCGCCAACTGCTATTATCAGTTTAAATGACAAAACAACGGCAAACCGTGACAATGGTGATTATTCCAAGATATTGAAGTGTACCGTCTCAACTGTATTTGTAATTCCTGACTCAAATTCACATACTGGACGAGAATGTGTTTGCGATGTTGCCGATATTTACGGTTAACTACGTCCTACTAAAATTTGGATTATTTTCGTTTTTGACTTAGGTTTTTGTGTTAGGTTAGGTTGGTCGAAGCAGTGATAGCTGATAGCCTAGTGGTTAGGTCTGTGGTCTCCTATTCGGGGAGTCACAGGTTCGATCCCGGGCACGTACCTCTGACTTTTCGGAGCTATGTGCGCTTCGTCGGTGAAGGAAAACATCGTCAGGAAACCTGCACACCTGAGAGTTCTCCATAATGCTCTCAAAGGTGTGAAGTGGTGTGTGTGTGAAGTCTGCCAATTCGCATTGGACCAGCGTGGTGGACTATACCTACCCTTCTCTGAGAGGAGACCTGAGCTCGGAGTGAGCTGTTGATGGGTTGCTGATGAATATGATGATGAGGTTGGTACAACATCTACCATAAAAGAACTATTGCAACACATGAAAAGAAACCCCAAAGACAAGCCCTAAATTGCGTGAAAACAATCGGCCAATTGACTTTGCGTTCAGCTGCCCACAAGATAGTCTGCAGTGTTCTAATTTTTCACATTAATTTATTAGCATTTTTATAAATATTTTTGTGTTTAGAAATACAGTAAAGAACTGAGTTTTAAGCCGGTGCTTCTCAGCAGAATCTGCTGGCAAACCACGCATTTGGTAGTCTTACAAACAAATTTATTATTGTCATAAAAATTAAAAACTACAAAATTTTAAAAACTGAGGAACGCGTACTTCTTTGTTTTTAATCATGAGCCAAACTATCAAGTTTCGTGGGTATTGATTACCTTTAACTTTACTTTTTTTTTTACTTTAACTTTTGAGGGTAACTTGAAAAATTACGAACTTTTATACAAACTTCCATTCTCTATTTAACTCATTTGGGGGTTGATTTTACAAAATCTGTGAAACATAAAATACCAAGTTTCTCATACATAACTTGAAAAATAGCTCGAAGAATAAAGGACTGCCATAAAAACTTTCAACCCTATTTTATGCCTTTGAGGGTAGAATTTTCAAAAACTGTGAAAGAAGTACTTCTTTGTTTTTAATTAAGAGCCAAACTGCCAAATTTCGTGGATATAACTTGAAAAATGACAGACTTTCATACAAACTTTAATCCTCCATTTAATTTTGGCCCACCCCCATTGCTCGCCTACGTAATAAAAGGAACCTACTGTCAAAATTTCAAGTTTCTAGCTTCAGTGGTTTAGGCTGTACGTTGGTAGATCAGTCAGTCAGTCAGTCAGTCAGTCAGTCAGTCAGTCAGTCAGTCAGTCAGGACAAGTCTTTTTATACGTATAGATTACATTAAGTATCTGTTCGAAGTAGTTCGAAGAGCTGATGGTCATTAGGGTCCCAACTCCCAAGACTCCCAAGGTGCTGGAGTGGCGACCCCGCACTGGGAAGCGCAGTGTTGGCAGACCCCCCACTAGGTGGACCGCCGACATCATACGAGTTGCAGGGAGTCGCTGGATACAGGGGGCGCAAGACCGAGATTTGTGAAGTCCATGCAAGAGAGCTTTGTCCAGCAATGGACGTCTATTGGTTGATAAAGAAGAAGAAGACGTTAACTGTAATCGTCGGTTGAGAAGCGCCAAACTCACAGGTATAACTTAGTACTCTCGTCGGAAGGTGGTCGTTCGGACTTGCGTGCGGTCACGCCACACTGGACATTCAACAAAAACTGATGCAAAAGCAAGTTCACTTATTTTTTGTTTTACTTCTACGTCTTCACAAAACCCTCCAGCACTCTGCAATAAATTATTTCCATCAACAACCAACGAACGTTACTTAACCTTGTCAGGTCATCAGCTTCTTTATAACACTGAACAGCAAATAATCAACAAATAATGAGATGTAGACCACACATTTAAAAATATATAGATTTTTGATGTTAATATAAAAAAAGTCTTGAGTCTAGGCACAAAATACTCAACCTTCACTATCGGTTGCGTTGTAATGCAGTGGACTGTGCAACTTTTGTGCTAACAAATGCCTAACTAGCTGAACAGTGTTAAGTGACAATGCCTTCAATTCCTGCCACGTCCGCGTCCATCACTTCAGTATTAATGAAATTCAAAGCACTTCACAGTTGTGTTCGATCCATGGTACGTATATGGTAAGTTTAATAAGTTTTTTGAAAGGGAACGTCACTTATTAAAGCGGATGTAAACAAACAAGAGGCTGCGCGGCGGCGGCGGGCAACTGGCTCAGTTTTCTGCGCGTGCGCCGGTCGCGCCGGACCGCGGGGCGGGGGACGGTGCTCGCCAGGTCACCTCCTCTCCCCTCGAGGTAACCGAACCATTGCGCCCCGTGTAAACAATCACACAATTCTCCACATAATAAACACCTGAGCTATCAATGTGCTAAAGTCCAAATTGGAATTTGTTAGGTACATTGATTTCCAAACTCTGAATTCCTCATTGAGACCACGAAATCAAAATCTGATCTATCATTAATCTTTAACAAGAAGTCTATCTAACTAATTTCAAGTTGGAATTTGTTAAAATAGATTGATGTCCAACCTCTGAATTTTACTCATAGAGTCCACTAAGGCTGAGATCTATAGATCGTAATCTGGCTCTGCTCAAGACATAAATATTTCCTGTCATAATTTATCCGTCTCGTTGTTCTCAGTCTTGAGTCTGAGCTGAGATAGTGCTATCTGATCTCAGTCTAAGTCACCAGAGGGCCAGGCAGCATATTTAATATTATGCATACATATTATGCCTAATCATCCAAGGAAGGTAACGAATAACGATGCAACCAATGACTCTATTATACTAGCTTTTTTATATATCATAGGATGCAACTAGATCGATGAACAACTAGCATTCCGAGTAGAGTACCTACCTAGCTTTCCGTTATTGTATGATCTTTTGACCTTTTAATTCAACTAAATTAATCAGGAATTCCCATGGAATTCCAATATTAGATAGGTACGTCGTTGTTCCCATCCATCTGCATGTTGACAAGTGACTACGAAATATCGACATGTAATTTTAGATCATACAGGCCCCATAGACTTATTATATTTACTACCGTAAGACAGACCCGGATGAAAAGTGATGATGCGAATTCCTACAAGATTCCAATTCACTATTGATGTCATTGTATATTATTATAAGTGTCAGAAAAAAACGACATAGCTCAATTCTATAGAAACTACATAGGAATGAGGAAATAATAACTTAGTATTGACGGAATGTCAATTATATGCGCGGAATCTTGCGGAAATCACGTACAAAAAGACAAACAACGACAACATATCGAATCATTGATAAAAAAACTTGAGAGGCGTCAAGGGACACCCGGGTGGAACGTAGCTCCTTTCGATTAATTTTAGTGAAGGAATTGTAATAAACTAGTGGTGTCATCTAGTATTAAAATGATTAACTACGATGAATTATATTATTTAGTTTATTTCTATTGTACTGTTACAAAACCAAAGAGTTACTCTGGTGGAGTTACTGTTTTTTCACAGATGGCGTTAGTAGTACAATAACATTTTATCCAATTTATACAATAAAAAATTAGGGAAAAATTCCACATGTAGAAATTATTTAAAATAAAATAGAAAATAGAAAATTCAGTCTGTCGAGCTGGGATTCGAACCATCGACGTTGAACTTTTAGGCGACTGCCCTAACCACTAGGCCATGCAGACGCCGTGTTCTAAGGCGAAAATACCGAACACAGTGCAAAATTCACATTCAACAAAAAAGTGTCGGTTTCAAAAATGTGTCGAGTGTCGGTTCCTTAATTTTTTCCGTCTAGCCCCCTTCCGTACCGCGCGATAAGGAACTACGTTCCAAAAATTTACTTAAACTTACATAAAATATATCAGGTCAATAATAAAGAGTGTGGAACTAGAAAGATAATATCCTTTATAAGATCACGATCATTCTTGACCAATGACAAGGTAGGTATAACACGTACGGAAGTAAAAGGAAACATGTGCCTATCAATGAATGCAGTAAGTAATTGAAATCCTCTTTCCAGTAATAATTGTCCTGATGGAATTTGACTTATAATATCTAATAATAATTAGCAGTTAGGTAAATATGATAAGTAGGTATGCCCAATAATAAATAATAGGTTGTCGACCAAAATATGATCTTAAAGTAAGGATAGGAGTAAATAATTAATCAGATACTAGCTAGGCTTTGAAATGCTCTAATCTAATAGTTCTAATAGGTACGTACGTCTAAGGCTCAATTTCTTCACGAACATGAAATGTCTCATTCGAAGTAGAAATAACTGCTTATTAATTAGCAGAATAAACTAAAACGTTTCAACATAACCTAGTCAGGGATTAATGGTGAGAAAAAATCCTGCAGGTGTAGTTATTCTCGAGAATATGAAAGTTTGGTGACATCGTGTCTAAGCAAGGTCTAAGTGATATTTTGAGATGGTGCATTTATATCCTATTAGTCTGTTGTGGATTTCTCAGACGTGTATAAGATCCTCGCAGCTTTAATTTAAGATGTCGAAAATAATTTATAACTTCGATTTAATTTATAATCGAGAAGTAGAAGCGGGGAATTTGATAATTCGACCCGCTGTGAACAGGATATAATATTATTATAGTTTGTATATAATATGTCTGTAGGTGTGTGTCATGAAGCGAGGCGTAGCAAAAGCGACCAGCGGAACGCACGGGGTGTCCATCGACCTCATCCAGTTGTTAACAAGGACAATGAACACTTTCCCAGAGGAACTTGCGAGTAGGTCCGAGAATAAACCGGACCCTTTTCATTTTTAATTGGTAGGGGCAAGTGCTGTTTCTATGGGCGCTTGTACCTGTGAACACAATCGATTCTGTCCAAACTAGCAACCCTAAAATTCTAATTTTAACGCGAACTGTCAACCATAGACAAAGCGTTACGGTCGCTTTCAAATTAGAATTTTAGGGTTGATAGTTTCGAAGGAATAGATTGTGTCCACAGGTACAAGCGTCCATAGGAACAGCACATGCCCATACTTATTTCAAATATTTTGATTCCTATCTTTGATTGCTTAGCTACTTGCTTTCTGTAAGTGCTCTTCCGTAACATCCTACATGACTTTAACCTATTCACTTCAAATACCTAGTAGGTAATACCTAAAGCCACAATTTCGTTTTGTTACCAACATCTGCTGTATTGTTATTATTATTATACCTACATAATGTAAAAGGGAGGCATTCAGGTACATAATAATACATTACAAAGCAGGAGGAAGGTGTCTATTTTATTGTGTGACAAAAAATGTGTTAATGTGAAAGCGCCATCTAGATTTTCAGCTGTAAACTAAAACGTAGTAACGTAGTACATAGTGAACGAAGGTTCTATCTTTCATACGGGTTGTACGTGGTTGTAACTACGTTACGTTACTTACACTAGCGGCACGCTATGATGGCCGGTTTGACGTTTGTCCGCTCATGAAGTTCCGTATTAATTGATAACGACTTTGAAGGAAATAATTGTATTACTTTATTGACGATAGTGATGTGCAGAGATTCATAAATTTTATCGAATGTAGTTTTAGGTTTAGGACTCAAAATTTATTTATTAAATTGATTTCTAAAATGTATACAAGTGTAGAAAAATCAGTTTGCACCATTTAAGGGGTGAATGTACTTGTGAATATGAACAATTTTCAAAATGCAATGCTAAAATTATTAGAAGAAGCTTGTGAACATGTGACTAAAGGAGACTGGGAAAAGGTTGTGAATAGAACTGTTAAATTAATAAGGGAAGATTATGAAAGAGATGTGAAAATAGATAATATTATAGAAAACGAACATATAATTATTAATGTAGGTGATGATAGCAGTGACGACAGTGAAAATAGTAGTATGGACGAATCTGATTAATTATGGCCTTTTGTGGCACCTTTTTTGCTATCTTTTGTATTCATATGTTTCTTGTGTGCATATAAAGTATGTATATTCATTTTCATTCAAATATTCAGTTCGTTCAAATAAATTAAATAAACATATACATTTTTGTTTTATTAAACCTATTTAATCAGGTACAAAAACAAAACTTAATTGTTTTTTGTTCGAGAATAAATTGACATTCCACATCACTATTGTAATGTGTCAAACCGGCCATCATAGCGTGCCGCTAGTTTAGATCTTCTAAATTAAACACCTACTTACATAATATGTATAACATGTTTATTTTAATCTTGTGTAATACATTACATGACAACAATTTTATGAATCGATTTAATTTGGCATTAGTAGATAATAATTTATCAAACTCACTATTAAAAATAATCAACATTAAGAGTGGGTGTGCGCTCGTTAACAGTAAACAGATTTGATTTTTACAGTAGTAGATCAAGTTTCAATTATCCGAAAAAAAAACACGCAAGAATTACATCATACTGCCAAGGGACGTGTTTGGGCAAAAATATAAAATGATGAAATTTGTTCGATAGAAAAAATCGCGAAGTTAGGTCTAATTTTTAACCAATATTCATTTATTTTCAATGTGTTGCATATTACAGAACCAAAATTTTTACATTAAATTCCGATTGATATTATCAAGAGAGTAGCCTAGCGAATTGAAAAGAAAATGAATATTTTACGAGTTACAAAGTATTTTGGCGCTTACTACACTCCTATTCCGCGCAAAACGCTTTCTTTTGTCGCGCCTCACATGAGGTTGTGGCTATGTTTTATCTCATCGCGAAATCTGATTTTTTTTTGGGGTTACACGCGCTCTTAAGTAAAATTGTTATTTTACGCATGCTGGCACTAGATGGCAGTATGTAAAATAAATAGACTCGAGAGATTATTTAGGACCGTAACAATCTGTAAACTGTGCAAAGTGATTTGAGTACAAAATTATAATAATAATAATTACTAAAGCAAACTGCAAAGTAAATATTTTCCGGTTTGTTTTACAGCGTAACTAAATTATCTCAAACAATAATGCAATTATACTTATTGTTATAGGATATTTACACAGTCGAAAGAAAAGTATATGTCATATCCAAAATCGTAAATTCGTATCGTAGACAGAAATTGGGGCAAAATATGCATTTTATAGTGCTCAAAACCAAAGGAATGCACTACGTGCTTACCTCAGTGAAAAATCAATTCCTACTGAAACCCCATAAGTGTTTTTCTACTAGGGAATTACTGACTGCCCTATGGCCGGCTTATTTATTACATAAAATAACAAACATATATATGTATATTCTATGCCTATCTATTAAATAGAAACGAAACTAAGTGGCAAACAACCAGGAATGTAAAAAATAACGTACATTCTAAATCGACGGAACTAGAAATTGAAAAAGGAATAATTCCTTGTGCTTTTGCTAATGAAGCTGATGCGACAATGGGTGGGGCACATAGTTCAAAGAACTGAATAACGTTGGGGTTCTAGGGTATTGCAATGGAGAAAAGTGCGGGGTTGGCAGACCTCCCCACTTGATGGACGGAACATCGCAGCGAGCCGCTGGAATCTGGATGCAAGTGGCGCAAGACCGCAACATGTGGATTGTCCCACCCATGACCCACCATGAGATTCATGTCCAACATTGGAATTCTTTAAATTCTATTTCATAGAGATAGGTATATTATATTCTTTTCTTTAAAAGGATTACTTTGAGTCACGAGACAGCAAGAGTTCGTTGTGCCGGTCTACTATAGTATACTACACAACAAAACAAGTTTATTTCCAATGACGATTGTGTAATAGGTAGGTGTTAGAATTTGGTGTTAGAATTTATACCTATTCAGACGCAGTCGTCTTAGTAGGTATAAATTCCGTCAGTACGGTTCTACAGTATAAATATAAATCTGTGATTTAGAAATAAGGGCATTAAGTATATTGTTTTTTATTTTTATGATAAAATGTAAACTTATACAAAATGATTTTGAATTATCAAGTGTAATCTACCACTTATTCGGAAATACGTTAGACAAAAACCAGCAAGAAAATTGGCGGTGCTCTTTTTCTAGATTAGAATAATTATAAAGTACTTACCAGGTAGCAGTGATAGCCTAGTGGTTAGGACTATGGTCTCCTATTCGGGCGGCCGCAGCTTCGATCCCGGGTCCCCCAGGATCCCCTCTGACTTTTCGGAGTCACGTGCGTTTAAACATTTAAATATCAGCTACAACAGTGAAGGAAAACATCGTGAGGAAACTTGCACATCTGAGTTCTCTATAATGTTCTCGAAGGTGTGTGAAGTCCGCCAATTCGCAGTGGGCCAGCGTGGTGGACTATGGCCTATAACCTTCTCTGAGAGGAGACCTGCGCTCAGTAGTGAGCCGTTGATGGGTTGCTAATGATGATGATGAATGATGATGACTTACCAGGAATTATTAAAACACTCTCCATACTAACTCCTAACCCGATAGTGATTTAGTTTTAGATACTCGAGTAAATCACAAGTTAGTCACACAATTAATAATAAAATCCCAGATTAGCTACGGTAAAACGTGATTATAGTTCTTGAAATAGTTCTGCTAATTTATTCCAAGTAAGAATTATTGAATGTTGGTAAAATTGGACCTTGGCAGCAATGGTATGCACCAATGAATATGTAGTAGTTCTCTTTTATACTTTGCCTCTGTTTTGCTTCTAGCAGCTGCACGTGCTTCTATCATACGTTGCGTATGGCCAAGCCTTTACCAAGTTACCTGAATGAGACCAAAACTCCTTCATTGGTATGAATCATAGTTCTCTTTTATACTTTGCCTCTGTTTTCCTTAGCAGCTGCACGCGCTTCCATCATACGTCGTGTTTATCCAAGCCTTTATCAAGTTACCTCCTTGATACCAAAATTCCTTTATTGATTCGTGTCCACGGCAACCATGCCGCTTTATCGATTACTTACTGAGGCATTTTACCCTCACTTGCTATTTACATAAATTGCTATGCATAGCCTTCTAAAGCTGATCGCGTATTGCCGCATGAGCCGCAAGAAGAGCAAAAGAAGCGCAAAGGTTACACGCAATGCATTTTTCACACACAACACGCGTCAACCGAAGACCCGCAATCTGAGCCGTTACATTTTTTCGACACGTGCAATATGCGTGCTTTTGTATGCACTATATGGTGTGTCTGTTGTGTCTTGCTGCCGTAATTCGTAGTTTCTCGCAAAATGTGTTGGGTGCGGCTTTAGCGGTGGTGTGCGATCAACTTAACAGTATACGAGAATGTGTAACAAAGTGTTGACCCACAATTAATTTGCAACAGCAATTTTCGCCATGAAACCTAGTTCTGCAATTCAATGGATATTTTCGCTCTTATTGAATAACTTTCTATAGATTTGGTCAAATACATTAGAACAATCAAAAGAAAATAAAAGTAGCGCGCGATAATAATAATATTTCGAAGTCTGCGTGTTGATTACGATTGAGGATTTTTGACAGATTTAGGATTGGTAGTGTAGGTGCGAAGCGACTACCAATCCTAAATTTTTGATAGTAGGTACGTCTCTCCCTAGTCCCTACTAATAGCAAAAACCAAAATATGTCGCAAATGCTTTGATTATAATCCAAGTTTAATTCTTTGCTTAGTTAATTGAATAACAAAATAATAAAATTAAAACAAGTCACTCATTTTCTGCTACTATGTTTTTATCTCTATAAAGCAGTGATTTGTACTAGTACCTAAAAAACGCCATTTCAAGCTTTATGAAAACTACATTATAGAAACTAACATTTTTTAAAAAATCGGGATTTTTCAGATAAAATAGCGTTGCAGTAATTAATGGGCGAATCGTGAATCATGGTGCTGAAGATCTGAATTCTAATGGGTCGTGATGGGTTTCATATCTAGAATATCGCTTGTACTTAGGTGCATTGTTATCAACGTTTAAGAAATTCTTAGTAACTATGTAGTTTCCCAGAAAGTAGTAATTTCCCAACCGAACAATACTCAATAGAGATAATAGACACACGATTTCAATGTGCCATGACCTTGCTTTTTTCTTGACCTACTAGCTTTCGAGTTCTAGAGAAGAGCTGGAAAGTTTTTTTCAAACTTGCTTAATATTCTTTTAATAAATTAGCCAAGCTAAACTTGCTTAATAATGGGTAACTATAAATGGGTAACAATAGGTAAATATTCTAAAAATGTCCATATGAAAACTGCTTGTTCGTGGCAATATTTTACCAATTTTAATTTTATTCAAACACTGTAACACCATACAAGGTTGACGACCCCTTTAAATGTCATTCATGGCAAACGACCACACCATGCAACGTGCAGATAAAGGCCTGGACAGACAAAGCGCGTGATGGCAGAGACGTGTGTAGTGTGACGAGCTCCATTAGCTCATAAAGTTCCTTGTAAATATAGACAAGTATGATCACATGACAGCTTTGTTAATACTCGCACCAATCGTACAATACATTTTTTCCTTAGATGACTAACAATATGCGTAATGTGCATGTGAATGCGTAAGCGATACGTTTAACAGTGTTCAGGACGTTATCAACACTAATAGCGATGAAACTGTGGTGATACAAACATTAGAACGTCTAAAGTCTAAACTCGAAACTTTAAATGGGAATCGTAGCTCCTTGACAAGATCTTCTTGATGATACATAGTTTACATGCACCACTTCTCCGACACAAGCACAATATACCGGAAAGTCGAGTCTTTCTTTCACCACGGACGGACTGTCCGACGTCTCAGGCTACGCCAGCGAGGATTATTTGCTTCGATCTTGCCGGTGAGCATTAGCTTTTCTATGCTTGCACTTTAACTAAAACTTTAAGCAAGTCTAAGTTAAGTTTAAGTTTCTCCGAAAGGCTTAAAAATCAGCTAAGGAAAAGCACCTACATAGAGTAGATATAAGTTGAGATAGTTATGTTACATACACGATTCCATATTGTAAAATAAAAAATATCAAAATTACGAAAACACCGATGATAAACTCCAATGCTGAGCAACTCAGAATCATGTACTGAATTCCTAGTTTAACTTTTCGTTACGGTGTCGCTTACAGCCTGTATAATTACGATCGTAACGATACGTCGCGCGTTGCTGTCGTTGCGCTTCGTGTCTTACCAGGCCTTATTCAACCAGCAAAGTTAAATGTCAAGAAACGGCGTGATCTGGTACAAAACAGTGTGATGGATTACGAAATACACAATTTTACTTTCCTTTTTTTACGAGCAAATGACACGCCAATGTTGGCTGGCTATTATTCTATACTGAAAAACACGATAATTAGGATTTCATCATTAAAGGATATGAAAATTTCATATCCTTTACATTATTATATTACATATTATGCATTACGATTACCATAATTTAATCATGGTAATCCTAATGCATAATATGTAATCCTACTAAACTATTAGGTAAACCTTACATTTAGCTAGCCTAAAGAAGAAGAAGGCGTTCCAGCGCCGGGACTGCGTCTGTGGTCATCGGGTTTTGTTGCAGCAAGTGCGGACGTAACTTTCGCTCACGGATCGGTCTCCACAGTCATCGAAGAAAATGCCTCCGAGACAATATTTAAATCGTCTAGAACAGACGTAAAGGCCTGAATGACATTTAGCTGGAGACATCAGTTCCCACGTTTTTATTCATAACTCAAAATCGGTTTTTAAGCTATTGCATAGCTTTTATCGCGGGCTTTGAGCGCGGCGACCGAATCAAGAAATTCCGTAACGAAAATAAACATAACACCCATCGTCTAACGTCGTTTCAGTTCGGCAGACTTCGGCAAGGTGTTTGTGTGCGTGCGACTAGACGTATGCGTGTAGACTGTACGAAGCTCGCACGGATCGAGACGAGCTGCTAGAGTTTTTATGCAATATTTTTTTTGCATAATTAATATTAAAAAAAAAAATTGCATAAATATTATAATTGCATGAGTTGATAAAAAATGCTATGCAATAGCTTTACCGCGGCAGTCTCCGAGTGCCACACGTATTTTTTTTTTTCATTTTACGGCCTTGTAATCGGACCGCAGCACAGAAACGTGTGCACTTGAATTTTAATTTTTTAATAAGTAGTTCCAAACTAAACTGAGCGGTGTACCACTTCTAACAAAACCAAAGCTCTACCTTGATCTGTTATGGATTTACTCGTAATTCATAATAATTATCATCATCATCTAAATTCTAAACCGATAGACATCCACGGCTGGATCTAAGTCTCTTGAAATGTTCGGCACAGGATCGTGTTCTGCCTCTATCCAACGGCCACCAACGATTCTCCTGAGACCGTCAGCCCAACTAGTGTGGATCAATGAACATTGCGCTTTCCGGTGCGGGGTCGCCATGCCAGCACCTGGGGACCCCAACGCCCATCAGTTCCTCGAGCCCAGCTCATTGCCACAACAGCTTTTTGACTCGAGTTATTTAAAGTATAACGGTATCTCTGGTTCTCCTACTGATCACCTAATTTCTGATTTGATCTATACTCCGAGCATAGAATAGAATAGAATAGAATAGAAATATTTTTTATTCAAATAAACTTTTACAAGTGTTTTTGAATAGTCGATGAATCTACCACTGATTCGGAATGCCTTTCCTGCCGAAAAGAACCAGCAAGAAACTCGGCGGATATGAAAGATAGCTCCATCGCCCACTGAGCGATCCTGAACCTTCTTATCAGGCCCATCCCATAGTAAGCAACAAGTATTCAAACTCGTAGTCCAAACAACCTAAAAATAATATAGCTTTACACGGCATAACCTCCTTACGAATTACGAATACGAGTGGGACCACTTTCATTAGCGACGGAAATTCGTCGAAGCCGGAAAGTGTAACTGTTGGCTGGTTCGCTAGTTTCATTCCAGTGAGTGAGTCTGCGGGGTGGGCAGCCGAGGGTGACCGACCACCGTGGGAGAAAATGAGAGTGATTAACTTAAACACCCATGGTATCTTCACCCTAGTAGGTTTATTGCTGGCATTTAGTATTATATGCCGGAATAATAATATGGGGTACAGCAGCAGCGATTGAATTTTTTGTGTTGCAAGAGAAGGAAATTCTGTTGTGTGCACAATAGATGTAGGATTGGTAGCTCAGTAGTGTGCGAAGCGACTACCAGTCCTAAATCTATGGTGTGTCTATGGTGTGTGTGTGTGTATGTAAATTTTATTAGAGTCAAGTGTCCCCGGCTTCTGCCAGCTAAATGGTTGTATAAAGGTTACTTGATGAAATTCTAATGAAGAATGATAAAGATGAATGAATGAAAATGAAGTTGTATACAGTGTGTCCGGACATGAACTAGCGATATTTTAAACACTTATATAACAACTAATTTTAAGTACAAATACACTCTAAACTTGGGCCCAATCCACTTCCCCTCTATGTGGCAGCCATTTTGTTTTTGTACTGAAATATTCTCTAAGCATGTACAAAAAAAATCATATCTCTCAAAGTTTTGGTCTTACTGAGATAAAAATGGGCTTATTCGAAGCGCAATAATACTGTCCTACCGTCTACGTTACAAAACAAAGTGTTCACATTTCGATAACCTTTGAAAAAAATATGAAACCCGAAAAAAATAATCGTAAAATCATGCAAATGAACAAATTATTGTAAATAACTGCAAAAACACCCCCGACAAACCTTTTTATTTTTTTACTAGATCAAGAGATTTTGAGCTAAGCTATAATACAACATTTAATTTATAACTGTATGTCTAATACTTTCAGAGTTATTGTTGTTTGAACATAGCGCATAGTTGTTATATAAGTGTTTAAAATATCGCTAGTTCGTGTCCG
Source organism: Oeneis ivallda (assembly GCA_029955525.1). Classification (NCBI taxonomy): domain Eukaryota; kingdom Metazoa; phylum Arthropoda; class Insecta; order Lepidoptera; family Nymphalidae; genus Oeneis; species Oeneis ivallda. Next base: position 17,638,535 of record JARPMR010000006.1, on the reverse strand, counting down.
GACACACTGTATATACTTAATGAATTTTATAGGAAAACTATCACGGCTAAGTAGGGTTTATAAAATTATAAGTTAAGGAGTTATATCTGTTTTTTCTAAGCTAGGCATGACACGTAGTGTAAGTTGCATATTTTGTAGTATATTATAGTATTTAAACCATGGAAGTTGGAACTCAAAATAAATTCAATATTCATAAATAAAATCAAAAGCACTATCCTAGGTCAGCAATAATATTTGTGACTTGCAACTACGGAACCCTACACTGCGCGTGGCTCGACACGCATTTGGCCGGTTTTTCCAATAAGTTTCAATGAGGGTCAAATAGGTTTTCCCAATAAGTTTCAATAAGGTTCAAATAGGTTTTCCCAATAGGATTTTCATACTAAAGATTACAATTGACGATGTTAATGATTATTCTTCTTTATTTGAATAAAAAATTGTTTTTTAATAAAATAATAAGGAAAACCTATTGCTGGTTAATTTCAATTTTTGGTAAGTAGGTAGGCATAACGATAATGCTGACAATTTTCGAACAATTTGACGTAAAATAAGCGTAAAATAGCAAAAAGTATGTGTAAAGTCAACCTACCTACTATATTGCGTATAAGTTGAGTAATTGCTTGAATCACTGTATTATTCAGGCTACTTATGTACCTATATAATATATATCTATATATTATTATCTTCTCTGACTACACTTATATATTGCTTGATATAATTGCTTGCTTTACAAATGTACACGTAGGTACAGCTACTACCTACTTACGTAAAGAATATTTTAATCGCTTTAGCCCAATTAAAGGCAAACAGGAAATTATTACTTGTATTGTATGTATATTGTTTTAATTATTATTAATAGTAATATTACTACTTATGTGTTGAATTATAATACACAGTATCAACTACCAATTTGTAATTAAGTTTATATTTAACAGACAAAAGAATTGTAGATGCAATTAAATATTTTCCGGGATAAAGTTGCCAATGTTACTCTCAAAGTTCTAAAGAATATCCATTATCCATATAAAAAAAATCATGTCGATCCGTTGCGTCGTTGCAGACGATAGACGATATACAGTAAATAGACGAAATCGCAAGTAAAACCTAGTCCATAATAATAATGGATAATAATATCCCGAATATTAGCAGAGATTATTTTTCGCAGAATAACGCTTTGCGCATGTTATTCGATATAAAACAGATCCACATTTCCTTGTTTAGTCTGCCCGTTACAATTACACACGCGTTTAATAAAACACTATATCGTGTTTCAAAAGCACTGTACGGGAACAAAGCAGGTATGAATTTTAAACATTGTGAACACCAGGTACCTGAGCCCGTTGCACGCACGGTCTACTTACCTGTTGTTCATTTTCTCCAAGACTCGGGAATGAACCGAGATTCCCTCATTCTTTTTTTGGATTTTTGTCTAGAACACTATGAAAAGGTGCAAAGTGCAAACACGATGAAAATTTATGCTACGGTCTGTAGCACGGAAACCACAAAGCTGTCTCAACTCTCAAAATCACCGTGTTTCTATCTTTATCTTTATCCTCAAGGCTGCCCAAGAAAGCGCAGTTTGAGGAGCTCATAAAATCAAATACCCAAGACCGGACAAAGTGTTCTATAAATGACAGAAAGCGGACTCCATAGGTGGAGTACACTTTCCTGTATGGGCTTTCATTTTCCACCTTTTGTGTAGTGAGTAGTGACTAGTGGGACTTAATAGTCAAAGAAGATAATAATATGAAAACCAGACCCGCATACGGTCGCAAGACCACTGATCCAGAGTAGAATTGCTAGAGCTGCAAGAATATATAGAAACGAAAGATGACAGCAGTCAGCAACAGTGGACAACTGTAGCAGGTGTAGAAGTCATGACTCATGACAGCCTATGCAGACACTTCAACCTACTTTTACCTGTACTATTATTATCCCTACCTCTGTTAACGTTATCACTTATCAGCATTGCATAACAGCATTGACCCGTGCCTCCGCCGATGTACAGACGAATTTTTAGTAAGTAGGTAGCTATGGCAAAACGTTTCATGAACACCCTGATCGTAAATGTAATGAACCCCGCGATCAATGACGTCGTTTACGACTCCTATGAACAGATAACGACTGAGGGAGCCAATAAAGTAGTCCGAACTCTGATCATATTCATAAGTGACGCAGTACCGGTCAATGGAGCTAGCAGATATCAGATATCACTAGATATAAGTACTCCATCCAAAACAATGCCTTTGCCTGTTGCTTGACGTCGCGTCGTGCAAGTGTAGCAAAGCATTGCGAAATAGGTAAGTAACTACATAGTTCCTCCTTTCGTCGTATTCCCCATTACTGAGGGTCGTGACCCCTTCCACCAATGATCTTTTTATGGACGATGTCGCGCCATGTCGTCCGGTTATCTGCGACATGGAGAGCTTCGTGGATCTTGGTGTCGAGAGCGGATTTGATCCGACCAACGCATCGGGCTTCGTCCCCGAGGTCTCCTTCCATCCACTTTGCCAGTAACGACAATCTTTTCAAGGTTGTGTCCCTCTCTTCTGGCAATGTGGCCGAAATAATCAAGGATCCTCTGGAGACAGGTGGTAGATAGCCGTTTCGTGATCTTTAATTGTTTAAGGATCGATGCGTTGGTTCTGTGCGCTGTCCAAGGGATTCGGAGCATTCTCCTCCAGCACCACATCTCGAAAGCGTCAATGCGGTGTCGGTCAGCAGCTTTTATTGTCCACGTCTCAGCTGCATACATGAATATCGGGAATATGAGCGTGCGGACTAGACGCATTTTGGTACCAGTCGATATCTGCTTGTCCCTCCAAGTCTTATACAACTGTGACATGGCACTTTTGGCCATTCCAATCCGTCTTCTAATTTCCACCTCACATGACCCGGTATTAGTTATGTTGGAACCCAGGTAAATAAAGTTCTCTACAATCTCGAGGTTCAATGAGCCAGTGAGTTCCAACTGTCCGGCACGGTCTACCACCATTACCTTCGTTTTGGATCTGTTTATGGAGAGACCCATTTCCTCACTTATTTGCTCCATCCTGTTCAATAGAGACGACATTTCAGTCTCAGATGCTGCTAGGAGTGTTGTGTCATCAGCGTACCGCAAGTTAGTAAGCTTTACTCCACCGATGCTGACGCCACCTTTCCAATCTTCGAGAGTACGCCGCATGATGTATTCACCATAGATATTGAACAAGATGGGAGAAAGCACACAGCCCTGTCTTACACCCTTACGAAATCTAAAGGGCGCAGAGACGGTCTCGTCTATCCTTACAACTACTGTAGAGATTCTTTAGCAGTATGACCAGATGCTGTGGCACTCCTAATTCGGCAAGGACACTCCATAAACGGCTCCAATTGACGCAGTCAAAGGCCTTACTGTAATCGACAAAGCACATGATAATCGGCGTATTGAATTGATAGGCCTTCTCAATTAATTGCCGTACATTTAAAATTGTTCACGGGTGCCTTTACCTTTAACGAAACCCGCCTGCTCTTGCGGGATCTGCCAGTCCAGGTAGTGTCTGATTCGATGATTGATAATGTAGAGCAGTATTTTACTGGCATGTGAGATAAGTGCTAAGGTGCGATAATGATCGCACTTTCTCGTTGATCCTTTTTTGTGTAAAGGCACCACGACAGACAAAGCCCAGTCTCTTGGCCATTCACAGTTGCGCCAGATTAAGTTGCAAATCGTGTGCAACATGTCGATGCCAGTATCCCCCAGAGCTGTCAGCGCTTCTGCTGTTATTTGATCTGGTCCCGGAGCTTTCCTAGTTTTAAGCGACTTCAGGGCAGCGAGAATTTCTGATCTAAGTATGTTTGGCTCCAGTTCCACTCCAGTACAGACGGTATGCAAGAGTCCTAGATCATCGGGATCCTTGTACAGCTCTTCACAATATCTGCGCCACCTTTCAGCTATTGCGTCAAGTTCATTAATGAGCTGGCCTTCGGAATCTTCTATCACCCACGTTTTTGGCTTAAATTGCCTGGACAAGAGACGGACCTTCTTGAACAGGTCAGAAGTTTCAAATTTTTGGGAGTGGTGTTCAATTTCCCTGCATAAGTCTTCTATGAATTTGTTCTTGTCTTCTCGACAGCTTCTCAGGATGTCATTACATATGCTAGAGTAATCTTCCATCACTCGCGGGTTCTGAAGTCCTTTCATTTTGATTGTCTTCCTCTTGTCCATCAATTTCCAAGTCTTTTCTGTTAACCAAGTTTGTTTTATAGGGCTGGCTTTCCTCGTCTTTGAGATTTCATGAAGAGTTTCTGTCATATGAGTTTTTAAAAGTTCCCAAAGTGAGTTAGCATCAGCCTGTGGGTTGTTCTGAAATGAAAGATCCTTCAGCTTATTTTCCAAAGAAGTTTGAGAAACTGATCGCTCCGAGGGGTTAAGTTGTTTTGGTGGGAGAGTACGTTTTCTGGGGGCTTTCAGACGGAGTGCGAAGTCAGCTACGAGAAGGTTATGATCGGAGCCACATTCGGCCCCAGGAAAGGTCTTTGTATTAGAGACAGAAGACCGCCACCTAGAGTCAATAAGTATATAGTCGATTTGATTCCTGACTCTGTCTCCTGGTGATTTCCACGTATATAGTCGGCGTGGGTGATGTTGAAAGCATGTGTTAAGTATAGTGAGGCTTTTGTCTATACAGAATTCGATGAGTCTAGCACCTCTTTCATTTCTGACACCGAGTCCATATTTGCCCACTGTCTTCCTGATATGGTCATCTGCAGCTGTATTGCCAATCTTGGCGTTCCAATCACCAATGATGATTTTTATTTCGCGGCTTGGTATTTTGTTCATAGTTAGTTCAACTACATAGTTAGATACTACTAAAAGTAGTTTTCTGGTTAACTGTGCAATGGTTATTGGTTAACAATTTTAAGTTAACAAACATTCGGAACAATAAATTGTAAGAAATAGGTAATCGCGTGCAAGCATCGTGCAAGACTATTTACAATTATTTAGGGTGCACGCTAGTTGTAACGCCAAATTATCAATATTTTTCTATGATTTTTTATAGGCTTACGTATTGAACAGTATCTAGTATCTACTATCTAAAGATATCTAGCAGTACGCAGTACTGAATAGTACTACAGTACAATTATATTCATTTAATTTATTAAACTAGCTTTTTCTCCCACGTGATGTAATTTTTTTTTAAATTCCGCTGGAACCCTTTGTTTTTCTGATATAAAAGTAGCCTATTTCACTCTTCAAATCTATTCTAAACCCATGTAAAACATTAAGTCGATATATAGCGCTGTTGGACTGTTGGTACGTGATTGAAGGATACACCAACAAACTGCGATCATTTTTTATCGCAGCCAACAAACCAACATACTTTCGCTTAAGGATATAGGAATATTATTAAACTAGCGGCACGCTATGATGGCCGGTTTGACACATTACAATAGTGATGTGGAATGTCAATTTATTCTCGAACAAAAAACAATTAAGTTTTGTTTTTGTACCTGATTAAATAGGTTTACAGTTCTCTGCGTACGTTCGGTCATATCGACGAAATCCACAACAAAGGGCTTGAACAGAGTCCAAATTAACGAGCAAGGGTCAACAGTAATGCAGTATCAATATTTGAAATCCAAAGCCAGGTCAAAACTATATCACAATCGCATTGCACTGACAGTTTATACTTTTCGAAGCAACGTCAATTCGAAACTGCTTTGTTTTGCATTGAGCATTGACGCGAGTTTGCCGGAGGTAGTAGTTGTGCTAGCCAGCGATCCTATGTGACGATCGTATTAGATTCCATTTTTAAAAATTTTCAATTTAGAAAACCAAATGCCGAGTTGTGGTATCTATCTATAATATAATAAAACTGTAACAGGTCCAATTCTGTACATTGAAGATATTTCGAAAATTTTTGTTTGAGGGCACTCTATAATCGATACTGAAGCCAAAACAATTTTTTTTAAATTTTTTGTCTGTCTGTCTGTCTGTCTGTCTGTCTGTCTGTCTGTATCTTGGCCGCGCATCACGCCGAAACTACTGGACGGATTTAAATGAAACTTGGCACGATTTAAGTTTATACTACGAGGTATAATATAGGATACTTTTTATCCCGAAATTCAGCACGGTTCCCTTGGGAGAGGGGATGAAAGTCAAAATGTGTATTTCGCTGTAATTCATTAAGGCGTATTCCGATTTAATCCATTCTTTTTTTGTTAGAAAGCAGGTTTTTTAGAGATTGTCTTGTAATTATTTCAAGGTCGTCAATTTCGTAGTTCAGAAATTATAGACATCACGATCTTCAGTATAAGGTCCAAATAACTTGAACCCCGGAATCTACAAGATACTTTGAATGAACGGCTCATCTTAAGCTGGCAAGCGTACTTATCGCATATAGCCATCGTGGATACGCATAGCCCTATTTTGTTAAAGTCAAACTACTCCAAAGGCGTCAGATTTTGCCAATCGATCATTATACCTACATACTACATAGTAGGTATGGATGTAATACATCGTATGGACTTAATGCTACAGTGTTTTCCTATGCAATTTAATATTCTAATCATACTAATATTATAAATGCGAAAGTGTGTTTGTTTGTTGTTTGTTTCAATCACGCCACAACAGAGCCACGGATCGACGTGATTTTTTGCATGGGTACTATAGTTGAGGACATAGGCTACTTTTTATCCCGGAAAATCAAAGTGTTCACGAGGGATTTTAAAAACTAAATCCACGCGGACGAAGTCGCGGGCATCAGCTAGTATATCATATAAAAATAAAAATTTTACCTTTTGTATGAAACAGCTGATATTTTTTTGCGATTTCAGAGGTTTGTCCACATAGTGAAAATTGTTCATATTCACAAGTACATTCACCCCTTAAATGGTGCAAACTGATTTTTCTACACTTGTATACATTTTAGAAATCAATTTAATAAATAAATTTTGAGTCCTAAACCTAAAACTACATTCGATAAAATTTATGAATCTCTGCACATCACTATCGTCAATAAAGTAATACAATTATTTCCTTCAAAGTCGTTATCAATTAATACGGAACTTCATGAGCGGACAAACGTCAAACCGGCCATCATAGCGTGCCGCTAGTGTACTTTATTTTACTTTATTATATATTACTTTATTTATTATTAATATTATATAACCCTGCACATAAGATATCAAACCCACATTCACATGCTATTGAATAGGTATGTTATTGCTGTTATCAATCAATTACGGAAGAATGTAGCACAATTTTTTTGCCCGATAAGGACAGGTTCAATTCCACTGACACTACTTACTTTTATTTTGTAATTCTCAATGTTGGCCTCCTGTTGGTATCTACGTACCTACAGACCTACTTGAATTTTGATGTGCCTTAGGAAATTAGAGGAAATCCCTTAGCATAAAGTAATTTATTACCTACACTAATCAACCTTTTTTAGTTAAATCCTTATCTCTGGTTAAACCAATCTGAAATCTGACGTAGATACCCCGGAGTACCTATTCTATGAACACTATAAGCTACTTATGTGATTACAATTCGAGGATTAGGTATTTTTCGACCTCATAACTCGTTGAAGAAAAGATAAACCTATTGGCTATTATGTATCAAAATTTAATCCTTTTTCTTCCTTTTAAAATAGTTTTGGACCCATAATATAATAACAATTTGGTTTGGTTTTACTTTTAGCTTTCCGGGACAGTTAGATACTTAGATATTCTGCCTATAGATACCTAAGTACATTTGTTATGTTTTAAATTTATTATGCACAAGTCTTTTTATAAGTATAGATGTCTACGAAATGACTTCTGTTCGGGTGTTCATAATCATAGAATACTACATAGAATAGAAGCTACTACATAATATTATTATTTTTGAATAGATCATACCTATATGTTGCACTGTTTTGCCTACGTTTGTATGGTATATTGTTATGATGTTTTCTAAATCATTTTTACATAGATTTTTGCAATTGTCAAATTCTTGCATATACGAGTAGGTACATATAACATTATCACCTTAATCACACTTAGACTTGTTCAATTACTGAGATAGTACATAAAATTCTTTATAAAAATATTTTCATAGAAATTTATTCCGAGTTTTAGTAGAAAATAGAAATTATGCGTCTACGCGGTTGTGGCGGCGCGGTTGAGGATGAAGTAAAAAATACGAGAATTGATCGGGACTAGACGAGAGTCTACAATGATTCTCTAAAAGGCTTGCAGGTAAGACAGCATTCCATCGTTGTAGGGCTACCACGCTTCCCTTGCGCTGTAGGACGTAAGGCCAAATTGTAACATTTAAGTAATTTTGAAAGCAAACTACTTATTAAAAATAATAATTATTTCAATATTTTACCCACTCGAAATACAAGCTTTGGATGGGACACGAGAATATTAGTCAAGTTCAGTTTAGTTAAACTGAACTTGTCTAAAATTCTCCTGTCTATAGATATTCTCTATGACGAAAAGACTTTTACAACGGCATAAATTTGGAGCTAACTAACCTAATTATTATTTATCATTGCTCAAGTTATGCCCGTGTAGAAGGGTTTAAAGAATTAGACGTAGGTATCTAGGTATGTATGTATATAGTTAAATAAAATCAATTCCATGAAACTTGAAAAAGTGTTTTGTGGGTTGGATTATTTTTGGATAACTTCGTCCTATTGAAGAAACTGCAAAATATGATATTAATGCCTATTAAGTACTTACTAAATTAATTATAAAGAACCAAATTTAATTTTAAAAAGACGGGACCGATATTCGATCAAAAATGTAATACCTAGTGACTGATCTATCAAAAGTTACCTAGCTAGAACACTATTAACAGGAGATTTTTTTATAGTTTTGCAGCGATTATAACACCTCCGTCTTATAAGATAAAACTAAGTATTGTTTTAACATTTCAAAGCACATAAAAAATAATCACGTCCCACATTGAGTGTATCATAACTTGTTACTCTCATATCCCGCCGCACGTATCCTATCCGTGATCCGTCCGACAGCGCAGATGCAATTACTCGCGAGCGGATATAAAACCACTCCATGAAACGACATAGATGCTTAACTTTCCCATAATATGTCAACTTGTTCTTACACAAAAACTAGGAGAACGTCAATGATGTTTCATAGTAAAACTTCAGTATTAATCATAATCATAAAAAACCTGTAATGAGACACAGAGGAGCTCGGCAATTGTTTACTTTTTAGGTATAGCCTAGGCAATGGGGCGGTCTGTTGTATGGAGACCCCCACATCAAATCCTCAGTCGATGAAATTTGGCAGGGTTGTAGTATGGGATGACCCAAAATTTACACAAAAATATCCAAAAAAAAATCCATGCGGAAGTTAGGTATTTATACCTAAAAGTACAAATAGCTCAATATTTTGAAATAAATAATTTCTCCGTCCAATTTTTTTTTACCAAACTAATTATTAGCCTTAATAAGAGGTACTTGATAAAAATCCAAAACTTTTTTCAAACGGAACAGTCACTTTTTAAAGAGGTTTCCTTTTTTGTCCGTAATTTCGACCACAAAATTGCTCAGTCAATTTTTCATTTTTAAATGTCCTTAAAATGTAATTTAGCATAACGTGTAAGAAAATCCAAAAAAAAATCCATACCAAAATCTATATATCTTACTTCAACTGAAAATTGTTTATAACTCGGTATGAAAAATTTCTCAATCCAATTTCTTTTTTTTATCATAGTAGATAGTCACATTTACACTCTTATCCTAAATATCCAAAAAAAATATCACGAAGAACATTGATATTGAAACAGATATCTTGAAATCTAAACTGCATTTTCGCGATAATGCACCTTAATTCTTGAAACATTGGGTATAGTTTAGCGTGCGCGAGCGAAGCGACTTCACAAAATAATAAATACATGTTACTACATGCCTTCTACAATGCTAAATATTGAACATAAACGTGTAACTGAACATTAATTTATTTGTACAAGATAAATGAGCTTAAATAAGGGCTCATAATTTTTTTTTTTGTAAGCTTATGTCTAGGTAAGTAAATTAAAATAAAAAATTAAGTGGCACTCGGGGACTGCCGCAGTAATTGCATAGCATTTCTATCAACTTATGCAATTATAATATTTATGCAATATTTTTTTTTGCATAATAAAAATTATGCAAAAAAATAATTAAAAAACAAACAAACAAGAAAAGCGCACTGTCAATTCTTCGCGAGTGAGATTCGAACCTGCGACATCTATATATATAGTATATAGTAGTGGTACATACAGTACCCGGCGATATATATTGCACATCGGCCTTATGGCCGGGTACTGTAGCTTTTTGTAATGTCGTAATTCATTTCAAACTGTCTGGTTTCTATGCTGTAACGCGTCTACAAAAATTAAAAATTCTTTACGATCTAAAATCTATTTTGGTATTTAAAAATTTTGAATTAACATTGACGTAAGTAGCGACGAATTGATATCGACGCTGGAAATTTCAAATGTCGTAAGGGACATTTTGTCCTAAGTACACTTGATACACCATTGAACTTGAAATTTTATCTCTATCGATCTGTATATTTCAAATTTTGATATCTCTTATAAATAAGGACTGGAGATACGAGATGTAATATTTGTAGTAAGTAATAAAAAAAGTAAAATTTTAGATCGTATAGATCAAATTTTAGATTCTGACTTAGTAAATATTTTCACGATCGCTTCGCTCGCGAAAATTTCCATTACAGATTGATATTTTAGGTATCAAGTATGGAATAAATAGCTGCGTAGTACGGCCGTTAATCACTGGCCTATATCATTGAGCTCAAGGTACCAACTCCTCAATCCTGATGCTGCTGGGCTTCGGCCCACCAGACTCAGCTAGCCTTAATTAAATCATTGGGTCGTTAAAATAATCTAGGAACTGACACAATATTGTAGAGATTTGTAGGGGCGGCAAAATTTGAATAGCCTACTGGCGGCAAATGTGTGAACCTGGTGTGCGTTGCGCTTCCGTTTGTTTCGACGTTTCTTATATGCCCATCCAACTTCAACATACGTGTAGAAACAAAGATTATATATGTAATTTATAGAGGCGTTTGAAGTTAGTTTTTTGAAAATCGTTATTATTTTTAGTGGCCTAGGAGTGCAATATTCTGCAGCATCAGGTCTGATTTTCAGGTCAGGTGATAGAATCTGGAGTTCGTGGTGTAGTCTAACTAAAGGTAATTGGTCTTTACAATATGAATTCACAATCAAAAATTCCTAAATACTCACAGCTTAAGAGTGCAGCACCCTGCAGCATCAGAATTGAGGAGTTGGGGCCTCGAGCTTAACGATGTAGTCTATGCTTGATACCTATTACTTACATTATTAATACACAATCGATATTTTCTAAATCTTCATAGTTAATAGCAAACATTCTCTTTCAAATAAAAAAAATGCGATACGGTCTGAAATCTCGAAGAAATTGGTGTACATACCTGCATGGAAAAAAATATGAGCCGATTGCGCGCCGATATAAACTTCCATTTTTTGAAGTCAATTATAAGGTATGTAACTTTATTTTAGAGTAAATGAAATACAAAAATGGAAAATTAATTTTTTTTTTTTTGTTGGCAAGGGGGGCGCAGGCGGATTTTCGCACCCCGGCGTCCAGTGTGGTTAAGACGACCCTGTCTATGCAATGGTCTGATTCCAATCGAATGTGCTAGATAACATCCAAAGACATTACAAAGTGTATTGTTTTTAACATACTTGGTAATGTCTTGATATAATAAGTTTTAAATATTTAAGAATCGACCTTAGCCTAAACGACACAAACAGCAAAAGGCATTAGCTTAGTTTATTTACAAATAGCAAAAGCTCTTTGTTAATAAACTAAGTCAATTTACAAAATGTGTCTCAATGAAAATTAATGATTGTTAAAAATCAATGGAAGAAGAGTCCAACATTTCAAATGCACCAAAAATCTTCTAAAGATGTAAGAATTGAATTGGAACCTGAAATATCTGTGGCAAACTGCAATGATCTGAAAAGTTTAATGCAAATATAGAACAATATCAATACGGTTTTATACTATTTTCTATTTATTGTCATCGAACCAATTTTGACAAGCGACTCATGTCATTAATCTGATAATTTTATAAGCTTTATATCATGAATTCATAGCTGAGTGAGCAAGACTTTTCAGGCAGTTACGACAAAATTACTTCTATTATACTATTAGGCTTAAGGTGTAAGATTCTTTTGACGTGATAACGTCTTATAAATCAATGAACACCAGCTGCACGCACGACAAAGTGTCACGTTCCACCTGAGCCTGAGGGTGAAAGCGAGAGCGCGGAACAAGCGATAGAGAGGCATGATCGGCCCAAGCGTTGGCTTGTGACACATTTATTCATCGATGTTTCTTTATGACGTTATCACGTAAAACTATGGTCCGTAAACCGACTTTACAGACAACCAATTTTTTTTATTTTATTCCAAAATTTTTCGATATTATTATATTAAATTGATTATTCATATTTTTTTGTTATACTATACAAGATGATGCCCGCGACTTCGTCCGCGTGATTTAAGGTTTTTTGATTCCCACGGGAACTCTGTAATTTTCCGGGATAATAAGTAGCCTATGTGTTAATCCTGTTTATAAGCTATCTCTATTCCAAATTTCCGCCAAATCGATTCATTCGTTGTAGCGTGAAAAAGTAATAAACATCCATCCAAACATCCATCCATAGATCCTCACAAACTTTTGCATAGTCATCGCATCGCATAGTAGGAACTAGGATAGTAGGATATACTGCATCACAAAAAAATAAATTGTGATGCAACTACAAATTTACGATTTTCGGATTTTTTCCTTTACTTGTGCTACATGATATTGCTTCATGCCAAATTTCATGATTCTAGGTCAACAGGAAGTACCCTCTAGGTCTTGCGAGTGTTAAAATATGCGGCATAGATGGACCATAAAAGGCCGTATCTTTTGATTGCGTCGGCTTAGACTTTGTCACAGCTACAAGGGATTGCAGACCTGAGTATTTGATACTATTTTCAACTTGATACCCTCCATGTGTTCCTGAGAAAAAGGGTATTGACAGACGGACAGACAGACGGACAACGAAGTGATTCTAGAAGGGTTCCGTTTTTAGTACGGAGTACGGAACCCTAAAAATGAGAGTTATGACAGTTTAAAAGGTAAAATTTTGTTTGGTCCTCCTGAAAATTAGGGGATTGTCGCTTACAAAATTTGAAATATCCAGCATCGATGTATGGGATTACACACGGACCTCGGATTACAAAGGGCGTAAAGGACATTTTGGCCAAAACTTGAACTTTTTAATGGTATCATACTCAGTTTTTAACGCTCTTTCGATCTGTCTTATTTACGTCTCAATATTCGCTAAAAATGTCGTTAACGACCCAGATTTTTGGTGTTCTTAAACATGATTTTTCGAATAAATAGGTCACTACTAATGGTACTACACTATGTAATGCATACATAGCATAATATCTATTAAGTATATTGTAAAAGTATTTTGAAAAGAGCAACTGCCGAGTTTCTTGCTGGTTCTTCTCGGCAGGAACGGCATTCCGAACCAGTGGTAGACTCATTGACGATTGTAAAAAATCGGCCAAGTGCGAGTCGGGCCTCGCTCTTTTAGGGTTCCGTTAAAAAAAATTAAATAAAAATATTTCCATGTACCCATGATAATATTTTAATTTAATTTTTTTTAATTTAATTAAATTTTTATTATTTGTTGTTATAGCGGCAATAGAAATACATAATATGTGAAAATTTCATCTGTCTATGTATTACGGTTTACGAGATACAGCCCGCTGACAGACGGACGGACGGACAGCGTAGGCTTAGTAATAGGGTCCCGTTGGTACCCTTTGGGTACGGAACCCTAAAAATTGAATAAAAAAACATTTCTATTCTATTCTATTCTAATGGTCGTAAAGCTTGAGCTAAAACATAATATCATCAAAATTTTTTTTTTTTTAATTTTAAAAAGTAAAAAATATTCATATCTATTTCTTCTTTATCAACCTATAAACGTCCACCCGCTTTCAGGAGTTCCGCAATGGTTCCGTCATCACCAGGCGTTTTGTTGTTCTTGAGCTGTTTGAGAGCCATACTAATCTCGTATAGGCTGACAGGCTGACTGACATCTGGGACATCTTCGGTATAGTTCATAAATCATAACGAATAATTGATCGTCATAGTCACCGTCGTTGGCAACAGTTTTTGATTTACAATTGCACTGTCGATTCAACGAAATACAGTCGATTATCGAGTGCAGGCTCGCGTCACCGTAGAAAAAATATGTCGATATAATAGGCAGATAATATGTCGGGTCTCGTGACGTCACCACGCTCCTGCTTCCCTTGATGGATTAAATATAAAATATTTCTTTCTAAAATTTTTATAGTTTTTAATGCGCTTGATTATTTTTTTGGATATTTTGATACTTGATACAAAAAAAATAATTGTAATCATATCAATAAAAAAAATGGATGGAGAAATTTTGCACTGTGAGTAAAAGGGTAGTTTTTGAAAAAAATATAGTCTCTTGGTATATTGTTTGGATTTTCAAGTTGTAGGTACAAAACGGCTATAAAAGGACATTCCAGTGAAAAAAATTCACAGAGCAATTTTTCGCTGCAAGTTACATTGAAAAAACGTATTTTTCAAAATTTGGTGGTTTCGACTAGGAGTATATTTTGGATATTTTATATTTTGTTTCTAGACTTTACATGAATGTTTCAGGTGAAGAAAGTTTTGACCGAGCATTTTGCCGAACTGAGATATTAAGCATAAAAGAGTTTAGATAAAAATACCTAACTTCCGTTCTAATTTTTTTTTGGATATTTATAAAATACGTTTAACTACTGATACTTTATCATTCTGTAAAGTTTCGTCGCCTGAGGAATTGATGTTGGGGTCCACTAGCTTCATTGCCTAGACTAGTATGTTTTAATTACGCTCGCATTGAATCATATCAATGAACGGTATTATTCCGTTGATTCATTGCGATCGGAAGCTACAAGTGAATTTGGTATAACACCTTACAACAACACCTTAGGTAGGTACATGCTTGTTCCATTAACCTCTTGAAAGTTGTATAGCCTATTTATAGATGCATGAAGTACCTAATCTTTTATAAGTAATTTTAAAGCAGCAATTTTCATTTATCTTAGATACTGGTGTATCAGCTAATAAAATTATACCTAGCACACTTTAATAAAATTATATATCCTATCTCAAACATGTGTTTTGCCAATTGCCATTGCCAAAAGCTACCAATCCATAAGATTTCTCTTACAAAGTGATAGGTAGCTGGTAGGTACCAAACTTTTTCTTTGATTGAGGAATAATAATAATCATTTCTTTTTATGGCAGTCGGCCTTTCCATAGCACAAAAGAAGCCTACAAAGAAAGGAGGGATCACAAAAACTCACGATAATGGGTGTAAGGCGTGTTTGGGATAGTTTATAAAACTACCTGAGAACTACAGGTGAGTTTCTTGTTCTTCCCATGTACAGTTTTGTTCTCCTTTTTTGTTTCAAGTTAGAACTTCCGCTTAGCGATTCAAGAAGTTCTTATCTATTTTTAAGTAACAGCTAACTAATAATAAAAAATATCCAATGTACTAAGTCTACAAGTGCATTTTAAACAGATATAGGTAGTAGAGTTAAGTCCGCCTTTTGTACCTTCGATTATTTCGATTTATTCGTGCATTAAATTGAACATAAAAAAGTGTAATTTTCGAAAATACCTAATATTTTTTCTGTGGCAGAGCGACTGTAACGTACTGTAGCTAGTATGTGAAGTTCTAAAAATCCAGAAATCCAGAAACAGTTCTGCATTGCCATTTGACACGTTTTCTTTTTCGCGATTTCGCAATTTTTTGTCTTCTCGTACGATGTTTGGACAATGCACAGAGTAAGGATTTAAGGACATGACAAAGTCTGCAGTAATATAAATTTGTAACTCTACATTAACTTACCTACATAAGATTAATTACATTTTTATCATTAAAATTTAAAAAAAATTGTTCCAAAAAAATTCAAACCAAAACAATGGGTATCCACGGTAGACAAACCTGTTTTCAAACATAACATTAGATTTTAGATAACTACCTACCTATTTTACCTATTTTGGGTGTGTATCAACTATCAACTATCAAAGGCACGAGGTCAGCAGTGGTATTCTGTAAAAAATATTGCATCAGTGTAAGGATCGCAAAGACCTCTGACCATTTTAACCAATAGCGGGAGAGCACCAGCCAGTCAGAGGTCATTGTGATTGTTACACTGAAATGTGAATCATTTTGCATATTTTATTTATTTCTCTTTTTTATGTTCTTGTAATTTATTATCTATAAGTGCATTTACCTAGTCATAATTTACTTTTTACACCTTTAATTGACTATCATACTGTTATTAGGTTAAAGATTTAAGATGGTAAAATTTTGTATGGAAGTTATTGGTGTAATGTAGATACTTAATAAAAAAAAATCCTTTTAGTAGTTTTGACTTCACGCGTTTGTTTTCCTTATTAGTTGTTTATGAGTTCCATTCTAGACGATCTGTTCTGAATCACTGCTCCCATTTACAGCAATATCCCTAGACAAACGATTTCTCAGCCGTTTTAGCTTCACGCCGGCTAACTGAACATAAAATATAAAATATGTAACTAATTTGAATAGGCACAAAGTCCAGCTGGTTCTAGAACATAACATTGACGCAAGTCTCCAACCATAGCAAATCTGGAGTTTACGGTCTAATTAAGCGACGAATCATTAATCATGAATGAAATAAGCTCATTAAAAATTAATTTGATAATAAATCACATTATTTCTTTCAGAACCACAAACTTCGTACTCAAGTAAGTTTAAACCATTTAAACAATGCAAACATTTACACAATTTATAATCCAAATACGCAAAACGAGAATCAAGCATAATGTCGATGTAGACGCGAAGCTAATTGTGATGTTTACAGCATCGACTATGGTGAGTCATTATCATTAGCCACTACTCACTAGCAGTGCTAGCATTGCCTAGTTGGTAATCAAACCTTCCTACCGCGAATGAACATTATTGACCGATACCATTATTACCAATACGATATGGGAATGCTTACAAGACAGTTAAGATAAAAACTAACGATTTACTTTTTGGGGAAATCATTTTGAAATTAAAAATATCCAGGATTTCATTATGAAACTGACAATCTCTTAAAATAAATTACGATGTAGAATTTAAAGAATTTGTGGTGATTGGCTGAATTTATAGGAACCATGCTACAATAATGCATTTTAACCAATAGCGAGATAGTATCGGACAATCAAAGGTGATTGCGATTGTCACACTGTAGCAATCGTTTTTATACAATCCCGAGGCTGATCTCAATCTGGTGAATTGTCATTTGTCGCTTAATTGGACATGAGACGTGACTAGCGATGCACGTGTGCATGATTAAGACCTGGCCACTAAATACCCACGCAATGACGAAACCAAATAATTGAAGAATTAACGTGCAAGTCAAGTTCTGCGAATAATAAATTTGTGTTAAGAGTAGCATTCAAATGAAATGATTCCACTGAGTAGATAGATAGATCTTTTTGCAAAAGCTAGAAATACAAATCTATAATTATAAAAGGATTTGTGTAACATAAATTGAACAAAGACGGCTTTATCGCATTCATGGAAGAATACTATTTGAGGGAATGGGAGATTGCAACGCAACAACGCTTTGACTAGGCAGACTAGGTGCGAAAACTGAAAAAAAAGTAGATACATAATATGATATTGACTCGAGAAAGAAGCTCTAAAATTGTTAACTAAGGGAATAGCAATATGTAAAGTTACAGTACCTACTCAGTTAACTCAAATTAAAAAAAAAAACTTATTTTCTTGATTGGATTGGTTCCGATTGTTGTAAGGATTCCATTACGACTGGTACCGACTCAATATTATGTACAAAAGATAGCAACTAGCAATACCTAGATACGAGTAGACTACCAGTAACCTCGAAGTTGCAAATTAGTTTAAAATCAAGATAATTCATTCGTTCGATTCAATCATTATTTCAGGGCTTAAAAGACAAACATTAGGCCTACCATTCTAAAACTCTATGTTGTAACTTGCTCCACTTGCCTAATTAAGTAACTTGATAAGATTAGGTGGCTTATAAATTAAATAATAGAAGTAGGTAAGTAGTAGATTTGCTTTAAAAACAATATCGATAAAACGAACAAAATTATGACGTGTATTTATGAAGGGTATACCAGGCAGACATGTGCAAAAGTTACCAAAACCTTTTATCGTCCAAGTGGAACAGAATGTAGTCTTGTATCAAACATGTGGAAACGATTTTGTAATTAATAAAAAACAAGGAATTCGGACCAAGAGCCGGGTTTTATCCACTTGACACACAGATAACCCCCAGACTTGACAGGAAGCCCGACATATGGTGCTGTGTGAGAGTTGATGACTAGTTGAAAGACGCTTCTTGGTTTACGGCGTTAATCTGTGATAAGTGATAACTTTTATATTTTGTTAGAGCATTTAAGTTACTGACTCAAGTTTTGATGTGCTATATTTTTACCTACTTATTAACTTTTTTAAGGTCTTGGCAGGCACCTAGTAATGGATAGAAAAAGGCTTTACTTTGCCGACTCCATCAAGGAACGACAAGCTTATTTGGCAAATATTTTGCAATAATTATTGCCTAATGTCTTCATCTCCCGAGGCTGCTCCAGTGTTGGCTTGAATCTTGCTTAGAGCAGGGCTTGGAGGGTTCGTCTGATGTAGCGTCTTGGTGGTCTAGCTCACTTGGCTAGCAGCCTAGCACCTCTTAGGTAGATTATGCAGGAAACAGTAACCCATCACAGTCAGTACCTATTTCCCGGCGCTGATCGCTATTTGTACATCTTTGGACCACTACGTCTATCGGTTCTTCAAGCTATGCTATGGTACTAAATTGATTTCGCCGTCCCGCGACTCAAACCGTAAAAACTACAACTAAAGACTTCAAATTATGTACGATAACCTCGTATGCAAAATTCGCGCCACAAACAATGAATCAATGGTATTCGTAGCTATAATAAAGTTCGGCACACTATGGAACGTCTCGTCATTTTTCTCAGAACCGGTCGCGAAGACGTCTATCCATATAACACGAGCACAATAGACCTTTGAATTGGAATAACCTACCTGGTTGGTTGGCTTGTTAAAGAAAAGCATTGCTTTAGTTTTAAACTACATCGTTTTTATGAGGTTTTAACAGGCAACTGGCAAGTAGCGATACCCGACGCGTAGTCTGAAAAATCAGGATTTTGCATCCACCCATAACCGTCACCCGGGCCTAAACAAATTAGGAATGAAATAAAAATTGTATTTTTAGCCTTTGAGTTGATGACGATGGGCGAGAAATGTTGGGTAAGTGGCATTTCAAATGCAGCACATTGGTCGACGAAGATCTGGTCGATTAACCAACACCTGGAGGAGGTTGTAGAGTGGGTCTCTTGGAGATATAACGAGTAGGAGCCAAAGATTGAAGGGCAGGAAACAAACTGCTGCAGACCTATCTTCCAGGGGGGAATACAAGGACTTAATCGACCTTAAGCAATGAATCAGTCAATATCTTAACCAATAAAACTGAGAAAAGAGAATGATCTGATATCTGAATGTAGGTTTTAGCTTAAGAGTTATATGAAGTAGGTCATCTATTAGTATTAAAAATACTTGAACAGGAAGCAATAATCGGGAATTTAATAGCTCTTGTTTCAATAACATGATACCTAGTACCTACCTATCGTAAGGCCAGTAGAGCGGCAAGCAGCACTTAACCGCTCATTAACGAGAATAGATAGGTACGAGTAATACAGTGCGACCTTTCTGTTGCGTTATTGAGGCAATCATGCAGAAAGTTTACCAAAACTACAACATAGGTATAGGCAGGCACTATGTTTGTGTAACACTTGTATCATTGCTGATGCAAGCAATCTCGATCTATGCGCAATATTGACAACTTTATAGGTTGTCGAGGTAGAACACAGTCCGTCACGAGCGATAGAGGAGCGTTTTGAAATCATATAAAAGTTTTCTTCATAGGCCTACTAAATAAAATATTGGCCATGCCAAACTTAACGTTCCTCTCTCCCTTCCAAATTTCAGTGTTAGGAGTGGGTACGACAATAATGTCGGGTGGGTATTGAACCGGTCAGTTTCAGTGTCAGTCCGCAACTTAAAACTTTAGTCTTTAACTATGACAGCAGACCTGCGTTCTGTCCTCAGTAGTGAGACGTTAATGGGTTGCTCACATGATGATGATGTTGTTGACAATGATTACCTTTAACTATTACGCAATAACCCAATTTATGAATCAATAGATTCATAACTTGAGTTGCCGGCAGAACAAGTGCAGAAGAATGTTTTTACATCGATGGCTTAAAAACCGACTTCAAACGCCCACGCCACTACAAAGTATGTAATTTATTGTTGATATTTTAAAAACCGCTCGACCGATTTCGATAAAATTTAAATGGGTTAGTATACACTAACAAAACAAAACAAAAGAAGAATTTTCCAATTTCGAAGATTTTTCGGTTCAGGCGTCTTCGAGTAATCGGTGAACATACATAAAAAAAAAGATTCCGCCTAATTCAGAACCTCCTCCTTATTGAATTCGGTCAAAAATCACATTGCATTTTATCACATTTTTATTAATTTGCTTTCTTGTTTGTCCATTCGGTTAAAAAATCGGCCAAGTGTGAGTCGGGCCTCGCTCTTTTAGGGTTCCGTTAAAAAAATTAAATAAAAATATTTCCATGTACCCATGGAAATATTATAATTTAATTTTTTTAATTTAATTTAATTTTTATTATTTGTTGTTATAGCGGCAATAGAAATACATAATATGTGAAAATTTCATCTGTCTATCTATTACGGTTTACGAGATACAGCCCGCTGACAGACGGACGGACGGACGGACGGACGGACAGCGTAGGCTTAGTAATAGGGTCCCGTTGGCACCCTTTGGGTACGGAACCCTAAAAATGCATTTCGTTAGACTTATATCTTTAAGCATACCTCAGAAGTCAGAACTCAGAACTGATGATGATAATGCAATAAGTAAGGTGCCGATAAACTCACTTATATCTAGTAGTTCGCCCCCATTTCGCCCCGAACTGAGACCTCGCGGTATCCCATAATTCCCATAAGGTAGTTTTAACTCTATATTGTAATTAAAACGCGCCGAATCTGATGACGTTAATCGTCATCTGCTTTCGTGGATGGGATGCGTATGCCTACAGTATTTTACTAAAATTCAGCTGGTTCGCTGAACGGGTGTTACGTAGTATACGATTTCATAATAAAAAAAAATTATAAAATGCCATAACTGCGCGCTTGCGGCTTCTGCGGCGAGCATGTCTAGATGCGCGCTCATC
Organism: Oeneis ivallda; assembly: GCA_029955525.1. Lineage (NCBI taxonomy): Eukaryota > Metazoa > Arthropoda > Insecta > Lepidoptera > Nymphalidae > Oeneis > Oeneis ivallda. The sequence goes on along the minus strand of JARPMR010000006.1, from coordinate 17,617,095 downwards.
TTTACATTCATAGACACAGTACCATCATACAGTAGTAAATAGGTGCTAACGTCTAATTATTGTAAATAGAAACGGATTTACTTTTGCAAAAACAACGTGATACTTTTATTGATAATAATTTGCTAATTGAATAACATAATTAGTAATAGACAAAATAAGAATAGCTAACGCAAAACTGTATTTACAATAATAAAGACAGCGCCATAACAGTATAGTGAAGTTTTGTTAAAAACATTGATGCCCATTAAAAATTAAATAATTTCGTTTCTTTATAATATTTATCTAATCTTAGTATTTGTTGTTCAAGTACAGAATATAACTCAAATTATGTGTAAGTTTCAAGTTTTAAAATAAAGTGATTTTAGAGATCTAGCCTCGAATTCAATCTCCACTTTGAAAGCCCCCCATTTCGTCAATTTTAGGAAAAAAAAAAAAAACAATACTTTTGTACTCCGTTCCTCTTCTTATTTTATGAGGTACTTATCTTTAAAATGAGGTACTGCAACCCTATGAAACGTAAAAAAATATATTTTACTTCGCATTCGCTTCTATGAGAGCCCCCCTGAAATAAAGATTTATAAAACTTTTTAAGCCATTTTCGGCTTGAGGCCATCGGTTTACATATCATATCTAAAATTGAAGTAATTACGTTCAGTAATTCAGAAGTTATAAGGCTCTGACAGACGGACGGACGGACGGACAGACGGACGGAGGGACAAGTGCAAATTCACTCAAGTAAACTCAGAGACCTTCGCTTCGCTCGGTCGATTATATCACAGTATGTAACTGTCTTTATTCTGTACTTATACCGACTGATTTTTGTACGTAAATAATTACGCTCTAAATAAGGTACCTACTTATCTAAAATTTTTACTGACTTTTGAACTTATGTCAAGGTATCTAGGACAAGAAGACTGGCGGAAGTTAATTTTACTCTTATCTACATTACTTTGGTACCTATTCAACCCGATATAAATGACTGTAGCAGACAGGCTTGTTTATTTATTGTATAGGTACTGGTGAAAATTATGAAAGTCACCAACGTCACGATAAGGGAAAAATAGAAGCCCGTTAGAAATGTGCAGTACCCACCGATTTTTTGGACAAATTTATGAGATTTTAGAACCGTTCTAACTTACCTAGAGTTTTCCCGTCTATGTTGAGAGCTCTCTTTCCAATAATTAGCACACTTTTCCTGGTTTGTGTACCCGATTTTTTGGCTCTTCTCGATGTTTTTGCTCTCATGACAATATCAAGTAAGCGCTTTCTTAGCCAGCCCGACACAGCCGCGAGTTTACGCAGTCACGCATGGTAGGTGAATGTTCACATAATTACCTATTTATTACAATATCTGACAACTTAAGTTTAAATAGGTAGCATATATACATATAGGTACCTACTTTTATCAACGGTTAGTAATATTTAAGCTGTTGTTTTTTTTTTTGGTCCTTCACGCCGGATTCGGTCTGCCTATCCTTTCTTGGAATTAGGTCGAAAGTCTCGAAACTGCTTAATACTTACTTTAGGTAGCTATGTAATTTTTAAAATTAAGAAGTGCATTTTATAAAAAAAATAATTAGGTAGATATATGGTGTAAAGAACAGTTCCAGTTGTTTAGAAAACAAACTTCGGGCATAAATAACTCCAAAAAACCGCCCATGTCATGAGTCAAGCCGATGACCCCGTATTTATTGGCGTCTGCACTCTGATATCTACGAGTTTGAAAACCTGTTAAAGTGTGTCGTTCCCATTACGAAATTCGACCAAGTCGTGCGTGGCTCTAGCCTGACCGCATGTCCGACACCGCTACGCTGACTCGACTCATCTGATACGAGAACAATATTGTCGCGAAAGTGGTACTCGACACCACGATCATGCATTCCATAGCGAGATGATCATCATTAGATATGCAAAAACAAGATGTAACCAACAATAATAATCGTGCCATTCGGCCAACATTATAAAAGGTATTAGGTTATACATTAGGCGCGCATTCTCAGGTGTGCGTGTCTCTTGACTCTTATAAATGCAGTAAGCAACTAAGCAAGCACTTTAACTACCTAGCTTGCTACAAATTGTTAATAGATATATCATAACCTAATTTCTACTACTCAGCGATTAGATGTACAAATGTGGCCGTCATAAGTTTCAAAGCCATATAACATGTATTTAACTAGATAGATGGCTACCTACTCCCCAATCCATTTCTCCACTTTCTTTATAAGTAACTCAAAATTGTAAAATACTATTTCCTAATGTAAAGCTTCCGGAAGAAATCCTTTAAATGACAGCGAAAACTGTATTAAAATTCAGTTTCTTAGTTTAGACCACACAAACAGACAAACGTGGATTGCAACTTTGACTTAATAATGATCTAAAATGGATTCGAAAAACCAAAATCCGAGCCCCAAAATCAAAAGAACCTTACGAAAAAAAGGAACGTTATTTTTTGTAAACAACATTTAAGTTTTGACCAATACAAGCGACCCTAAAGCAACCAATGAAATCGCACAAAAAACCCGCGAAATTGGATTAGATTAAATGTCAACATGAACATTGAACACGATGAGATGTGAAACACTAACCTGTCCGGTAGCTTTCTTGTATCGGAGAGTCGCCTCCCGTACGAGGTCCCTGACCAACAGGTCGCCAGCGCCGCAAGGTACCAACACTCGTACGGAACCAAAACACACCGTCACCTTCATGTTAAAACCACTGGTGAATCACCAAACACTGCGCTCTCCACACACTATAAGATTCCACGAGCTAACATATTAGTTTGTCCAGAAACTAATAGGAGCACAACACTATCTGACGCACATGGCAAAGGTGGCCCCTAGCCCTATGCCGCTCACAAAGCACCGTTGAAACAAAAAGGACAAAACCACCGGTTCCGTCGTGCGTTTTCATTGCGCCGGCTACAGCGACCGGTCGCACAAGATCAACTCGCAGTTTATTTTGTATAAATCGATGCGTGTATAGTAATGGCATTCAGCATTGAGCACATTTCGATAAGATTACGCGAAATACGGGCTCGGGCGCGCGATTAGCGACAGCAACGGTCATAGCGAGGGGTATGAATAAGAATTCATTTGGAAGTTTGTAGCGGGGGCCGAGGCGCGGGGCGTGGGGTGCGACCGGTTCCCGCAGCCAATCGCCAGCCGCGTCACGGCGGGCAGCTGTGCGCTTGCGTCGACGGTCGCGCGCGGTCGCGGAACCGCCGCGGCCGCCGCGTCATACCTGCGCGCCTGCCGATGCCGTGTTTCACTTGCATTGCATACTAACTGCTTCGAATTTTTGAATGAAACCGCCCTCACTAACTGAGTCACGAGTTTTCGGAACCGAGGAAATGACTAGTAAGTACTTATTACTTACTAGTTTACAATTAAACTCAGATGAGTTCTCTAAGAGAGAAGAAGATAACCGGAAGAGTATAACCGGCCACTTTGCTTAGCGTTTGTGGACTATGAGAAAGCCTTCGATTCGGTGGAAACTTGGGCTGTGTTGAGGTCGCTGCAGAGATGCCGGATTGACTACCGGTATATCCAAGTGTTGAAGTGCTTGTATGAAAACGCCACAATGTCAGTACGTATACAGGACCAGACTACGAGGCCAATCCACTTGCAGCGTGGAGTGCGACAGGGAGACGTTATCTCCCCGAAGCTCTTTACCGCTGCGTTGGAGGACGTCTTTAAGCTTCTGGATTGGAACGGGCTTGGCATCACCATAAACGGCGAGTACATCACTCACCTGCGATTTGCCGATGACATAGTAGTCATGGCAGAGACTCTGAGAGACCTCAATACAATGCTCAACGATCTCAGCAGGGTTTCTCAACAGGTGGGCCTGAAAATGAACATGAGCAAGACGAAAATCATGTCCAATGCTCATGCACCGCTCCACCCAGTAATTGTTGAGAACTCTGCACTCGAAATTGTCGACGAGTATATTTACCTGGGACACACAGTCCAGCTAGGTAGGTCCAATTTCGAGAAAGAGATCAACCGCCGAATCCAACTCGGCTGGGCAGCGTTCGGGAAGCTCCGAGATGTCTTCTCGTCCAAAATTCCTCAGTGCCTGAAGACTAAAGTCTTCGAACAGTGCGTGTTGCCAGTGATGACTTACGGATCCGAGACATGGTCGCTAACTAAGGGCCTCATAAGTAGGCTCAGGACCGCTCAGCGGGCGATGGAGAGAGCTATGCTCGGAGTGTCCCTGCGGGATCGAATCAGAAATGAGGAGATCCGGAGGAGAACCAGAGTCACCGACATAGCTAAGCGAGTCGCGATACTGAAGTGGAAATGGGCGGGGCACATAGTTCGAAGAGCTGATGGTCGTTGGGGTCCCAAGGTGCTGGAGTGGCGACCCCGCACCGGGAAGCGCAGTGTTGGCAGACCCCCCACCAGGTGGACCGACGACATCAAACGAGTCGCAGGGAGCCGCTGGATTCAGGCGGCGCAAGACCGAGGCCTGTGGAAGTCCATGCAAGAGACCTTCGTCCAGCAGTGGGCGTCTATCGGTTGATAAAGAAGAAGAAGAAGAAGAGTTCTCTAACTGTTGATGTTTATTTAAAACAATTTACCTAATTTGATAACATTTATATACGCTATACGCACGCCTACTTACAATACAGCATTATATTTATGTAGGTACAATATAAGTCGGTGATCATCATCATCATCTCAAGTCTCAACCCATCGCCAGCCTAGTTCTGGAAACGGGTCTCCTCTCCGAATGAGACAGGTTTAGGCCAAAGTTTACCACGCTGGCCTAGAGCGGATTGACAAACAGTAAAACTGATTTGAGATCATCATACAATACCACCTTCAAATAATACATCGATGAATACCACCTACCCATTAGCTACATTGGAGCAAGGCAACTAAAACAAGTTAAAAAAATTACTTAATAAATACAAGCACCTAACAGTGCCTAAGACCAGTGCCACAGAATATATAATAGTACTACAGTGCTAACATTTCGAGTAGATACCTAGGTAGGTACCTATTAAGTACCTAAGTAGTTCCTTAAGCTTGTTATGTATGTATCTATGTGTTTGGGTATTGGGTACTTAACACGTTTTAGGAACCACTTAATAAATAATTATTAAGCTACCTAGGTGTCCATGTCCAACTACATAAGTATAGATAAAATAATTAACAAAGTTAAAATTAGACAAAAAATCTCTAATATCGGTACTAATATTAACCTCGACGACAACATTGAGAACATTATTAACACCCACGCACCTTCAAACTAAATTAAACCACAGAGTCCATTATCTCTCTCTGCGTTGTTGAGGGTCAGGCCCTTTTCCTAGGGCTTTTAGAATACATTTAAAAATTGCAAAAATCGTTCTGCTTGGACATATTTTCACGGCTCAAAGTCTAAACCGATCTTTGTCATAGCAAAAAGTTAGCTTGCATCCTGCCAGCTCTCTCTATACTCTCAATAGATCCTTTTGACTTTAAATAAGTAAGTACCTATGTAATGCAAATCCATGTCGAAGAAGTCGTACCGTAAAACATTACGACATTGCCCAAATTTCTTACGTTATTTGATTTAATATCATATATTTAAAATAATATTATTATTTTTTATTTGTGTATGTGTTGCACCACTGTTAAATCTTATGCTCTTTTTATTTAATATAAACCTGTGCTAAGCTAACGGAAATTTATATGACAAAAAGGCAATTTAAGATAGTGGGCCAAAAACTGAGAACTTTTTACAAGTTTGCCCAGTTTTATTCAAACTGTCATAACTGCGCTATTTTCAACCTTATGATCTTGAAACTTAAGACTATCTTAGAAAAATAGTCAATGTAACATAGGATCTTGTTATTATACATGTAAATGTTCATATGATCTGCCAAAGTTGGGTGGGCAAAGTCACATCAATCATATTGTAATTTTTCATACTAATAAAACAATAAGCTAGGGTTGAACAATTTTATTCTTAACCAAAATGGTTTAAGTAAAGCACAAAGGTATTTATATTTGTAAGTCACTTTAGTGTTAAACTAAAAATGTTTATATAAACAAATAGTAAATTATCGGTAATAAAAAGCATACGTTGTTAAAGAAATAGCTTAAAAAACAATACTTAAGTACAATTTATTTATTTTAAATACTATTACGAAATACAAATTAATCAGAAGGCAAAATATAACACGCACTAATAGGAACTTAATATTACTAGTTTTTCTTCTTCTTCGTCAGTCAGTTTTGTTTGTCCTCCAACTGATTTCAAGTGTACGTTGTTGACTTTATTCAAAATAGTCCGACGTGGGATCCCGAACCTCTTTTCTGCCTCTCTACTCGACATCGTGTTATTTTTAACGTAATTAACGGCTAACTCTAAGATTTCCTCTGAATAATCTTTATTTATGTCCTCGATCCTAATAATTTTCTTTTTTTTAGTGTTTTTTGACTCATTCATTCTGAAACATAAATAAAGCGGACTTCAGCAAAATTAACTTCGATGCTTCATCGAGTTATGTGAAAGTTTACTAAAATATTATGAGGGACTATCCCTCATAATATTTTAGCACTGAATTTCTGAATAAAGTATAACATTTATGATAACAATACAGCGCGAGACTTTGTGCGTGCGTAAATTCCGTCATTTTAAGTTTCCTTAATTTTAAATATTTTCAATATTTAAAAAATCAATTTTCATAAAAAAAAATTTACTTGAAAAAAATTTACGTAATCTTTACAAAATGTACCTACTTAAATGTCTACTTTGTTATATCAACGGCAGGTCGTACAAAACAAATGTAAAAAAATAACTAGTTATCTCAGTTCTAATTTCATGTTGAGGTGACAGCCCTAATGCTAATATTTTGGTGGGCAAAGTCGTAAAAAGTGTTTCAGAAAAAGCATTTGACATTGCCCACCAGCATATTTCTCTATCTAAAAGAGCTTGTGTGCTGGTTATTCGTTCATTATTGTTTATATGTTACCAACTAACTGTGGTAAAAAAATTACTCACCTGCTGCAATTAGGAAGAGAGTTAAAATAAAAGTTTTTCACACGGATTTTGGCCCGCAAATAGCACCACCAACTTTGGCACGTGCTCAATGCAAACTGAATTGAAATTGGTAACAGTTGCTAATGAAGTGTTGCCAGATACATACTCAAATTTGTACCACAGATAAAATAATAAACCCAACTTAAAAATGTTTGCATATTTTTCAACATTTGTAAAAAATACTCCGCTGGGCAAAATCAAATTGGTTGGGCAATGTCGTAATGTTTTACGGTAATAGTGTGGATTTTTCACACAGTTCGAGCTATTCATCGGTCGGTTGAACTCGCCGCGTAGATCAGTGCAATCAAGATGATTGGCGTTACCTACACACGAGTAAATATTCCGAACCTATGCCACAGTACCTAACTAGTTTAAAAAAGTTGAGTGTCGTGGAACACTCGGTTGGAACGTATAGTTCCTTTTAATAATACATTAATAAATAATCTATCTATCTATCTATCTATAATATAATAAAACTGTAACAGGTCCAATTCTGTACATTGAAGATATTTTGAAAATTTTTGTTTGAGGGCACTCTATAATCGATACTGAAGCCAAAACAATTTTTTTTTAATTTTTTGTCTGTCTGTCTGTCTGTCTGTCTGTCTGTCTGTATCTTGGCCGCGCATCACGCCGAAAGTACTGGACGGATTTAAATGAAACTTGGCACGATTTAAGTTAATACTACGAGGTATAATATAGGATACTTTTTATCCCGAAATTCAGCACCGTTCCCTTGGGAGAGGGGATGAAAGTCAAAATGTGTATTTCGCTGTAATTCATTAAGGCGTATTCCGATTTAATCCATTCTTTTTTTGTTAGAAAGCAGGTTCTTTAGAGATTGTCCTGTAATTATTTCAAGGTCGTCAATTTCGTAGTTCCGAAATTATAGACATCACGATCTTCAGTATAAGGCCAAATAACTTGAACCCCGGAATCTACAAGATACTTTGAATGAATGGCTCATCTTAAGCTGGCAAGAGTACTTTATCGTATATAGCCATCGTGGATAGCCCTATTTTGTCAAAGTCAAACTACTCCAAAGGCGTCAGATTTGCCAAACGATCATTATACCTACATACTACATAGTAGGTATGGATGTAATACATCGTATGGACTTAATGCTACAGTGTTTTCCTATGCAATTTAATATTATAATCATACTAATATTATAAATGCGAAAGTGTGTTTGTTTGTTGGTTTGTCCTTCAATCACGCCACAACAGAGCCACGGATCGACGTGATTTTTTGAATGGGTTAGTTGAGGACATAGGCTACTTTTTATCCCGGAAAATCAAAGTGTTCACGAGGGATTTTAAAAACTAAATCCACGCGGACGAAGTCGCGGGCATCAGCTAGTAAAAATAAATAAAATTAAAAATACATAATGACCGGATTCGAACACCCGAACCGATAGTTTCACTCCTTCGTTTAACCGAATACGCCACCAAAGTAATGATGCAATGTATGTAATAAACGAAGGTAACAAGTGTTGTGACGGAAAATTCTTACACTTTTTTCGGCTAGCCTCCAAACCGTACGAAAGGGAACTTCGTTTCAAAAAACTTCGTCAAGTCATATGTAAACACCCATACCTATTTTAATAACTACCCGCGTCACGACTTGGCAGTGATCGGTCAAACAAACATCGTTCACAAAAGAAACAATGGAACAGAATTTCCACATGAATAGATTGGAATGCATAGTTTTTCTGAGGAAACTTAGTTCAAAGCAAATTGCAAAATGCAATAATTGAAGTGCAAAGTAATTTTTATTAATAGCCAAGTGAAATTGAAAGGATGTGCCAGTTCAAATTATGGCGGAAAGGGAAACTAAATAGTACTCTACAAATTATGCAAACAAAACAAATAAAAAACAAAAAGAAATAAATATAGGAAAACACTATCTAAAATTTTTTAGCGTTCACATCTATTGCAAAAATTTATCACCTAGTTTGTCCACCTAGTGGGACAATCCTAACAATCCTACTAATATTATATCCTACTTCCTACTACTTAATATTATAAATGTAAAAGTTTGTGAGGATGGAGGGATGATTGTTACTCTCTCACGCCACAACTAATTAACCAATTTGGCTGAAATTTGGAATGGAGATAGCTCATGCCCAGGATTAACAAATAGGCTACTTTTTATCCCGGAAAATTACCGAGTTCCCGCGGGAATTAAAAACCTTATTCCACGAGGACAAAGTCGCGGGCATCATCTTGTTTCTGTAATGTCAAAAAATCCAAAACCGAATTTAATAACTGAAATCAGCGCTAAGTAAAATCTGGTCAGTGTTACTATAGCTGATTTCACATCTTTATGGACCGTAGGTACCTGTAAGTTCCTATACAGGAGATAAGTACGTAGTTATTTTAATTAGTTTTATAAAAACACAAAATATACCTTATTAGGTATTATCTTTGAGTATATAACCAACACGGTATTATTATTATATTATTTACTTGGTACCTAACCAGCGGAAAATTCTTGGTATGAACATTTAAAGTGTGTCGTATCTATAAAGTCCTTCCAGTAATACGATCTTCGGTTTTGTTTAAACAACGCATAGCTCTGTTCTAAATATCTAATATAGCTCCAACGGTCGCGCCGTTAAAGTTAGTCATGTTGAACACCATAGCACCATAGTGTACCATGTACGATTCAAGGCTAAAGACATTAAAATGCGGAAAACAACACCGCCATCGACTTGGGACGCCTCACGCCACATACATGACACGCGAACCTATGGAGCCCATTAAATGAACGTGTGATCCTATGGATCTATGTATAATAGGCACATATAACATCAGACTTTATCGACCGAGCGAAGCGAAGGTCTTTGAGTCTACTTCAGTGAATTTGCACTTGTCCGTCCGTCCGTCCGTCCGTCCGTCCGTCCGTCCGTCCGTCCGTCTGTCAGAGCCTTATAACTTCTGAATTACTGAACGTAATTACTTCAATTTTAGATATAATATGTAAACCGATGGCCTCCAGCCGAAAATGGCTTAAAAAGTTATAAAAATCTTTATTTCAGGGGGGCTCTCATAGAAGCGAATGCCAAGAAAAAAAATAATTTTTGCATTTCATAGGGTTACAGTACCTCATTTTAAAGATAATTTGGAACAGAGTACAAAAGTATTTTTTTTTAAATTTTTTTCCTAAAATTGACGAAATGGGGGGCTTTCAAAGTGGAGATTATATTTGACCTCACAACGTAATAACCATTGAGAGCTGTTCCTTGAAAGTTTTATAATTTTAGCGTAATATCATGTACTTGAACAACAAATACTAAAATTAGATAAATGTAATAAGGAAACTAAATTATTTAACTTTTAATGAGCAGCAACAACAGAACTTCACAATGATGTCAATAGATGGCGCTCTCATCTCATATAGCAAATGCAGCTATATGTAACATATTATTCAATTAAAATTATTATTTAGTCATTTAGCAAACATCAATAAAACTTCACGTTGCAGTTTGTTTTTACATGTTTTCTGATCGTGTCGATAGTTGACGCTGTGTACAAGTAATTTAATTTGAATGTTCCAAAAAACTATATCTAAGTTTGATTGAGGCCTTCAGGATTTTACTATAACAGTTCCCTAACCCTTACGGGCTACCTATGTTAAGTTAGTTGACACTTTCTGTCAACTTTGTTTTTACGAACCTCTACGGGACAACTTAGGTGAAAATGACATTGGGATGTTAGGATTGTATTTAGGGGCTACCTACGTAAAGAGACTTCTACAAAGATTTAGGTATGGTTGGTGAAAACGGGCATAATAATAATGTCAATTTTGATCGTCATGTATCTATTGAATGAATAAGTAATAATGGGAAACCGTTACCGCGAGGTCTCAGTTCGGGGCGAACCACTAGTTGTACTATACTAGATGCCCGGGATTTCGTCCTCGCGGATTAAGTTTTAAAGCTCTAATTTTCTGGGGATAAAGTTGCCTATGTCACTCTCCAGGTCCTTGACTATACCCATGTAAAAATCACGTCAATCCGTAGCTCTGTTGCAGCGTGATTGAAGGACAAACAAACACTCGCATTTATACCTATACAAAATTATCGACCGAGCGAAGCGAAGGTCTTTGAGTTAACTAGAGCGATTTGCACTTGTCCGTCCGTCCGTCCGTCCGTCCGTCCGTCCGTCTGTCAGAGCCTTATAACTTTTGAATTACTGAACGTAATTACTTCAAATTTAGATATAATATGTAAACCGATGGCCTCCAGCCGAAAATGGCTTAAAAAGTTATAAAAATCTTTATTTCAGGGGGGCTCTCATAGAAGCGAATGCGAAGTAAAAAAAAAAAAAATCGCGTTACATAAAATTGTTACGTATCATTTTAAAGATAATTTTGAACTGAGTACAAAAATATTTTTTTTTTAATTTTTCCCTTAAAATTGACGAAATGGGGGGCTTTCAAAGTGGCGATTTTATACGCTCGCTTGAAGACGCTCTCTAGAAAAATCCGCTATGGATTTTCAAACTGATTTTATGTTTTTAGGTCACTTATATCCTGTACTTGAACAACAAATACTAAAATTATATGAATATTATAAAGAAACGAGATTATTTAATTTTTAATGTACATCAGTAATTCATATAGCATCAACATAGCTTCACAATAATGCTAATAGATGGCGCAGTCAGTAACTATTCCCATGGAACTACGAGTTACGACTAACGACCTATCCCAAAAACAGTTTTGCGTCGACCATTATTATTTAGTTACTTATTATAATACAATAATTGTATTGTAATTTTTTTTGTACCATATTATTCAATTAAAATTATTTTTTAGTTAAATTTTAGTTAAATATTGTATATTTTCTATTCGCGTCGATAGATGACGATTTGTACAGATGCCCGTAACCCGGTTTCACTCGTTAGTACCTACATAATAATTCAATGTTTTCACTAACGTTCCCTAACCTTTACGGGCTACCTATAAGTTAGGTGATTGATGTTTTCTGTCAACTTATTTATCACGATCCTGTACGGGACACCTAAAAGTATATTGGGACGGATGTTAGGACTTAGGATTGTATTTAGGAGCTACCTACGTTAAGAGACTCCTACTTAGGGGATGATTTAGGTATGTTTGGTGAAAACGGGCATAATAATAATGTCAGTTTTGGTTATCATGTATCGATTGAATGAATAATCATGGGATACCGTTACCGCGAGGTCTCAGTTCGGGGCGAACAACTAGTTATCAATAAGAATGCGTCTCGTCTACATATTGATGAAAAAATCAAATGAAATCCTTACTGAATGCGAGTGTTTGTTTCTTGGTTTGTCCTTCAATCACGCAGTAACAGAGCTACGGATCGACGTGATTTCTGCAATAGAACTCTCTGAACCCTTAAGCTCTGGTTTCCTCCAAAAGCGGTGGCGTCATGAAGCGGCCGTAATACAGCGGTGAATGACGTCACTAGAACGTTGTCTATGTAAACAAATTGGCGCGGTTTCCTAGAGAACGGTATTGACTCCGTAACGTCTAAAAGCGGTGCCGCCATTTACATGACGGCCGTCTTGTCGGTATCGGATGGTCTGTGAACGTTTTTAGGGTTCCATACCAAAATGGTAAAAATGGAACCCTTATGGTGAAACTTTCTCCGTCCGTCCGTCTGTCACAGTCGATTATTTCAGTAACTATTAAAGCTATCGACATGAAATTTGGCATAGTTGTGTATAATAGTGGCCCAACATCATTGGAATAAAGAAAAATCGAAAATTATTTTTAGTTTTATTAAAAAAAAGAGGGAAAATCGGGGGTTTGAAATTTCAAAGTAAAATAACTATATCGAGTGGGGTATGATATGAAAGGCCTTTACTTGAGCATTCTAAAACAGTTTTTTATTTATTTCTATATATAATAGTTTTTGATTAATCGGCCAAAATGTCGAAAAAAATACCGTTCCCCCCCCTTATCTCCGAAGTTTACCAATCAAGAAATCTGAAATAATTATAGTCAATAGAAGTTTATGTATATTTTACAGGAAAAATAAAAGCAACGCGAAAATTATTTTAGTTTGATTAAAGAAGGGGGAAAATCGGGGGTTTGAAATTTCAAAGTAAGATAACTATACCGAATGGGGTATCATATGAAAGGCCTTTACTTGTGCATTCTAAAACAGTATTTTATTTATTTCTATATATAATAGTTTTTGAGTAATCGGCCAAAATGACGAAAAAAATACCGCTCCCCCCCCCCCCCCCCCCCTTATCTCCGAAGTTTACCAATCGAAAAATCTGAAATAATTATGGTCAATAGAGGTTTATGTATATTTTACAGGAAAAATAAAAACAACGCGAAAATTATTTTAGTTTAATTAAAAAAGGGGGAAACCCAACTAGCAAAAATAAGTCATATAAGAGTTTTGCAAACGTTTTGGATATAACTGAATGGTATGCAATTGAGTCATACAATGGTCATACAAACGTTTATACAACGCGATTTTGGCGCAGTTACTATGGCTATTAAGTCGTACAGCTGTCATTCAAAAGTCATAAGCAAACCCGTTTAGTCAATTAGGTGTTATAAAATTAATATTTTAAGTATATTTCGTCATAGTAGTGTTGTAATTTATTATTTGTATGAGTATTTAGTCGTATAGTTAGCTATCGCTATGATTAGCGCAGACGTTTATCTGACCAATGACTCGTTTTGATGCAGTATTGAAGCGCTTTCAATCATAAGTAATATTAATAAATTCTATTGTCTGAGCAGCTCGGCGTCTTCAAAAAATTAAAAAACAAAGAGTAATATGTATTTAATATTTTATACCTCAGTGTAATCAATATTCACAAGTTTGAAATGGGATGTGTTTATTTTTAAGTTAGGAAAACTTAATGCGAATGTCACTTTTGCGACCAACTTTTTAGGTTTATTAATAAATTTTAAATGCCCCCTTGATTTCTTTTAAATTTAATTATATTTTTCTTTAATAAAAATAAATTATTATTTGTCATAATGCCATTATGATTTACAAAATACTTATATACGATAAATAATGCTGTGTTAAGAGTAAAAACTCCTTCATAATGCCATTATGAGTTACAAAATACTTATATACGATAAATACTGCGGTTTTAAGAGTTAAAACTTAAAGAACGCCATCATTACAAACCTATCAGAGTTCCTTAAAACATTTTAGTAATCCGTCTTTTGTCATTCCAAAACATAGTTCTTTTACATTATCAGAACATTTTAGAGAACATAACTTTTTTGGGAATATAACTATTGCATAGATAGGTATATTATAGACCTCGCCTAACGTTTTAGTCGCAATTGTATTTTAAGAAAGTAATAATATAGTACAGTATAGTATAGTACAGTTGGTATACTTACCTAAATGTAAATTTTTGTGCATCAAGTACCTATAACTAGTACCTACCTACTATTTTTTTTAGATTTCAAATATAGACGTGGCCTTTCTGGATGTGGACGATTTTCTTAAGAAAAGCGATTTTGAAATATTGAGAGAATTAAAATGGCCGTGGCAAAAAACACATTTTGTCAAAGTCGAAAAATGTCATAATTGTCGGTTTCCAACTCTATCCACAATGCTTAAACATTTTGTCATGCCAAATAACAAAAATATAATAATGTTGCTTCACTATAATTTTTTTTGGTGCCAGCAGTGCAAAGATTTCGCTATTTATGATCATTATCCATGCGATGAATGTATCTGTAACGAGTAGATAATCAAGAAGCAATTAAAGTATATTTAGTACTACCATGGTAGGTTTGTTTTATTATACTAGTAACTAGAGGATGCCCGCGACTTCGTCCTCGTGGATTAAGGGTTTTTAATTCCCGCGGGAACTCTTTTTTCGGGTTAAAATGTAACCTATGTGCTTTCCTGGGTATGAGCTATCTCTATTCCAAATTTCAACCAAATCGGTTCATTCTTTGTCGCGTTAGAGTAACAAACATCCATCCATCCATACATACCTACATCATCACAAACTTTCACATTTATAATATTACTAGCTGATGCCCGCGACTTCGTCCGCATGGAATAAGTTTTTAAAAATCCCGCGGGAACTCTTTCATTATCCGAGATAAAAAGTAGCTCTCCCGGTCTGAGGAACCACTACTACATCCATTACTATACCCATGCTAAAAATCACATCAATCCGCTGTTCTGTTTTTTTTTTTTTTAAAGTATCCTATGTCCGTCTCCTGGTTCTAAGCTACCTCTCCACCAATTTTCAGCCAAATCGGTTCATCCGTTCTTGAGTTATAAATAGTGTAACTAACACCATTTTCTTTTATATATATAGATATTAGTATGATGTGATTAACTTTAAAGAAATTTTTTCTTCTTCATAATTTTAATCAATTTTAATCAATTTCATAATTTTTTCTTTTTCTTCTTTCATAATTTTACGGTTTACGTACGGAACCATCACTCTCTGTCGCGTTTATTTAAAATGTCAGAATTCTGACGTTTTGAACCAAACAAATCATAAGCACTAGCTTTTAGTCATACAGTGGTTTCGGATATGACATTTATATGACTTTATTGACATGTAACATTCATAAGAAACCGAAATTATGACTAGTCTTACAGTTGCGGATATAAAAGCTTTAATATAACCAAATTGCTATAAGGTGTCATATATAACTTGTAATACCAGCCAAAATGTCCTGGCTAAAACGTTTGTATGACTGTTTATTTTCTGCGATTAAATTGCTTTATAGCTATGTCATACAAACGTTTGTACGAGGACATTTTATTACCAAATAGCATTAAAACATAAATGCAATATACATGACGCCTGTACAACGTCAAGTTTTAAAACTTGCTAATATACGATACTTATAGGACGAATTAGTCATAAAAGGTTAAAATGTTATGACCATTTTGTTAGTTGGGAAATCAGGGGTTTGAAATTTCAAAGTAAGATAAGTATACCAAGTGGGGTATCATATGAAAGGCCTCTACTTGTGCATTCTAAAACAGTTTTTTATTTATTTCTATATAAAATAGTTTTTGAGTAATCGGCCAAAATGTGGAAAAAAATACCGTTCCCCCCCCCTTATCTCCGAAGTTTACCAATCGATAAATCTGAAATAATTATGGTCAATAGAGGTTTATGTATATTTTACAGGAAAAATAAAACCAACGCTCTAACTAGCATAGTTTTTTTTATATTAACAATAAACCTCTATAAACAAAGTTAACGATAAATAAGCAAATTAATATAATATTATCGTTTTACTTTTACTTTTGGAGTACGGAACCCTCGGTGCGCGAGTCCGACTCGCACTTGGCCGGCTTTTTTTTCGATAACGGTGAAGCCATTTTCAAAAATAATAATATTCACTGCGTGCCTTTTATAACATATTTTATTGTACAAAATGAGTTTCATCAACTGGAGCAGCGAGGACGATGAAATTTTAATTGATTTTGTGCGGGTTCATGAGATATTATATAATGTAAAGCATAAAGACTACAGACAGACGCAGATGAAGCAAAAATTATGGTGTGAAGTCAGTCTAAATAAAACAAATATAACGCTAAATCAAGGTCGTCCATTTACAACCGTTGACTCGTATAGCATACGACTATGTGGTATGTTCACCGTAAAAAGACGGCCGTCAAGTCTCGAACATTCCACGTGAATACGGCCGTCTTTTTGCGGCCATCATATTGCGTCCGTTTAATGACGCCACCGCTTTTGGAGGAAACCAGAGCTTTAGACATGGAGTGTAACAAAGGCCAACTTTTAAACCGATAACAGAACAGGTTTGCATTGAAGGTTAAATAGTAACGATGAAACCGATGCGCGACGCTAGCCAAAAAAAATACGCATCGAATTGAAAGGTTCTCAATTCGACGCATATTTTTTTTTTGAAGGATAAAAATAAAACTTAAGTCTCGATCATTTGAACCTCTTTATTTGTAATTAATATTGCTTAATTGAGTTGAAATAAATAAATAAATCACGTAAAACACACAAATATGCAGCATTCGAAGTACATAATTTATAATAATATTGTATATCTACAAAAATTATTAATACATTGATATTTGGCTAACATTGTTTGGTAGCTGATTTAGGAACAATTAAATTGTTTATTAAACATACCATTAGTTTTTACTAAAAATTTAAATTGAAAGGAAAATGGAACTAAGTATTGAATGTTAACAATAACTATGAACAAACATTTTAAGAAAATATTCAAGGACTTCTTGCTTCATACTCTGGCTAAGTAATTAAGAAAGCTTAGAATGAGAGCAATAGTGTCGACGCCATTTTGATTAAGTACTTATTTATTGGAGAACAAGTACTTTTATTTAATATTTTTAACAAAGTTAAAAATGACGTAATAGAGCACCTTTGCCAGAGGGCAAACAGATACAAAGCATGCGGGAACTGATATTGTTCTTTAAAAACGAGATAATTTTAGTAACTGTTCTTTTTTTATTGTAATTGTATTAAAACCATAAAATATGTAAATAATTCTGTATCTGAAAATAAAGGCATATACATATAATAGAGCACCTAAATATTTCTGTCGCATTTCAAACTGAACTTACCCAAAAAATCTTCCTAAACATCTTCACCGTGGCTAAATCAGCTAAATTATATAACTCTATGTAGGTATTAAACTTCAACGAGAAATTATTTATAGTCCAATTTTTTTTCTACTCGTTATATTTTATGATGTTTTTTCTACTGGTATACCCTGAAGTCAAGATTCTAATATTAGTAAATTTTATTTTTTGTACAAAATATAACACATAATTAAAATAAACATAATAATGTAAAAATATATGAAATAAATACAATGATATTTTAATATAAGTAATTTTAAGCAAAATATTTGGCACTACACCTAAAGGTTTTAACGAGAAAAATGTTTAAAATTTAAATGCTGAGAAGACCGATTGCAAATAAGAGATCCCTTCCAAAAATAAGATATAATATCTTCACAGCACGTGAAACTACTTAGATTACAGCTCTAGAGAGGTGATTAACAATATTTACAAAGATTAACAATATTCACTAAACCTTTCGTGTAAAAATACACGTTATAGCAACATTCATCTCAAAAGTCATGCTAAACAAATGAACGTCAAAGATTCTGTCCTTTACGCCAATAGGTATATAATAAGGTAATATATTAAGCAATAGCTATGGGGGACTCTACTTTATAGGAAAACGAAGCTATGAATAATTTAGTAATGATTACTTGATCAGTATATAAAATATGTAATAATATGTCATATTTAGAAATTAACTCGTTTTTAAAAATAATACTTATATTGTAGGCTATTTGTTGGAAGAATCTCAATTGCAAGAATAGGAGAATTATACCCGTTTCCATCAACCATACCTAAATCATCCCTAAGCAGGAGTCTAGTACGTAGTTAGCCCTTAAATAGCCCCCATATAAAATAGTAGGTAGCCCCCTTATCCAATGTCATTGTCACCTTTAGGTGTTCTTTAAAGGTTCTCGACAACGGAATTGACAGAAAGCGTCACCTAACTTAGCTTAGATAGCCCTTACAAGTTAGGGAACGTTGCTGAAAATGGGCATGAGTTCGTAGAAATTTCTTCTATTTTCATACAAATTAGGGTCCCAGTAAAAAACACAATACAACATAAGTTCAACTTTCATGTACATTATATGCGATAATTGACCTCACAGTTCAGACAATCTGAAGAAAATATAAAAGCCGTTTTAAAAATTCAATACATACCTGATAAATAGCCGAGCTTTTATAAACATAAGTAAAATAAATTCTTTTAAGTATCAACTGTAAATCATTTTGTGTTCCACGACCAGCAAAACTAGTACCTACAATGAGCGAGCCGCCTTTTTCATCAATAAGTACAAGCTAAGATTCATATATTATAGCAGTCACATATTGAAATTACGCAATCACATTCTTCAAATAATAATTAGTCTCAAACGAGTTGTTCTGTATTATTACGAATAACTTACACTTATAGATAAAGGATACACCAAATTGACACAATACTATGTTACAATAAACAAAAAAAAATTCTATTTAAGTAATATTATTATTTTAATAGGGAATATTCTACAACAAATATTCGATACTGGTGTTTTATGCATTGGTTGTACTCTCGGTTTTGATCTAATACTACAAAATAGTTTGAAACTGAAAGGTAGAGGTAACACTGAATAAACATATTAAAATAACTAAATATATAGTAATATGATGCTAAATGCTAAATAGATAACAATGCATTAAAATGACAAATGAAACACAAAAACAAACAATATTTCTACTCTTAAATTATCTCAGATTATTGCGAACTATTGTAAAACAATATAATAGGCACCGAAATTTTACCATGTGCAAAATGGCACCAATAGGTACTCTTGGTAGCATATACAGCAAATTAGGGTGCATTTCTAATGCATACATGACTCGAGACATGATTTCGAACCGATTTTTATTGATTTACAAGATTGTTAACATCAAATTGTGTAGGTAATCTTGAAATTTTTATTCAATCCAAAAAATATACTTAAGTAAGTACATGTGTACCGTCTAATAACTTTGTTGAAACAGTTTTGTGAAACTTTTAAAAAAATGATGGCACAGAAAAGCTTTTATTTTCACAAATTTTCAGTCTTGTGTCAACAGATTTTTCCGACTGCTCAAATGTTTATGAGCCATTTATGGGTTTGATAGGAAAAATACTTATTAAATCCAATACAATTTGATGTTAAAACAAAACTAATCAATCCTGTATCGATTTAAAATCTTTTTGTTTTGCAATACAAAAGGTAAGAATATAAATATTTTACAAATTTTCATAGAAAAATACATAAACATAAACGTTAGCAAGAAACAAAAAGTGACTAGAATTACAGAGAAAGGGAGCCCGAGATAGTAAAGTAACAAAGGATTCTTAGTAGGTATCTTATCATTACTAGCAATTACTTGTGGTAACAACAATATTATGGGTAAATAATATGTACTGAAATGCAAAATTAATACATTATATCATCGAACCACTGACCGACTGTGTGACGAACACAAGGCCCTGAGGATGATTCCAGAAGATATTACAATAGACTGTAGAGGGACCAGCCCTTACGCTAAACACCAACGATTATAGATATTGGTCGATCATACTATAGCGAAATCTCTACTTCTTTATCACAAGACAAATAATTAATAATTCTAAATCAGAGCACCTTACAATTGTAGAGATCACCGCATACGTCTAGACTCTAGATGATTCCAAACGCCATCACATGGCCGTCGTTAATGTACAATGACTATCATACAGTGTCGTTAATAGGTACATATTGACAATTTACATAATATATAAAGTACACACGGGATATAAACAACCAGGCACCTTAGCTGATAGCGAAGATCTTCGATCAACAATGTACTACATAAGCCGACGACCGTTAGGTCGTCAGTGTCCATGAAAAAGTCCAGTGAAGTTTTCACCCACGATTAGGAACCTTTTTTTGTTAGTTAGCTAGTGAGACAGCCAACTGTACTAATTTAGTTATACATTATCTCTGAAGTAAGCTAAGTGACAGGTCTTAAAATGGTGCCATCCTTTTCTGAATGTTCCCTGTGGAAAAGGAGACCATTACATACAAATATTAAGGATTAGAGATTTTGTTCAACAGAATTAGAACCAATGTGAGCATATCTCACTATGCAACAGTGAGTTTTTAAAAGTAGTAAAAATAACACAAGTGAATGAGGAATCAAGCAGGTTGAAAGAAAATGTATTTAACAAAATTTCTGCTTAGTAAGAACTAATTATTTATTCACGAACACTTTCAATTAGAGTTTATATGGGACTACACATCTAGTACACTATTGACGGAAGTCCGAACGCGATGTTCAATTAAATTTCGAACTCGCACCGATCTTCGTCGGACAACTTACGCGAGCGATTAACCACATCGCCAATAGAAAAATTAAGAATTGAGTATTAATTAGTTGATAGAGAGCTCAATACACATTTTCCGTCCATTCAGACTTATAATTCTTTGGAACGTCTGTCATGTCTAACCGCACTACGAAGGAGTCGCCGATCGAGGCCCGGCGTCATGCTGACGGGTCGCGCTGCTAAACGTCGCTCTCGCCGTCGGTGACGTGTGCGGGCTGGCCAAAGTTCCTCGTAATGGATTCGCTGACCGTTCGGATGTTCGCTAAGTACCTGTGCGCGGGCTCATCGGAATCATAGATGGCGCTGAGGGACTCGAGCGACACTAGCGCCTCCGAGTCCAGTAGGCGGGAGGAGGCGCGGGACGAAACGTCGTCGTCGCGGTCGAAGTAACAGGAGTTGACGTCGCTCAACGCGGCCTCGGCATCCGTAAGTCCCGCTTCGTTCAACATGGACACATTCTCTAGCGCCGGGTCATCGGTCGTGTACCCGGTACTCTCTGGTTGTCCGCCATCCCCTTCTCCCTCTCCCTCCGAGCACGAAGAACTCCACTCCGATTGACTTTCCCCGTAGAGTCCCATTTCTCTATGATTAGAAGTGGCCACCTAAAATCAAGAATTTTTTTATTACGATTACCACTCGGAACACATAATAATTATATTGATTAGTTGCAGACAGCAGACGCTTACCCGGTTTTGCAGTCTCTCTTGTAACTCTTTCTCCTGCTTTTCTTTCGCTATCGCCGTTTCCGACTTTCTTACACTTGGCACACTGCAAACATAATATCAATGATAAAATTGCATTTTTACTTACCTCTAGCAGAAAGACGACTATGAATGAACACTGTAGGACAGTGCTCATAACTGCTTTTTTCAAACTTTTACCGTCATCAAACTTTTCTCTCTCTCATCATATAATAAGTCGGCCGCTATGCAAGCGTTTTGTGCTTTTGTCTTAAATCATTGATTCTCATCAAGCGCAAGCCTATTTTGCAATTAAAATTTAGTCACTTTTAAACTATCAACGTTGTTGTGCATAAAGTACTTAGGAGACAAATCCACTGACATACAGTCCAGTAGATTCCCCTTAAAAAAAACTGTCACCTGGAATTCTGTTCGGCGGAATGCGTGGGGGAGGGTAGTTCGACGACCACGTCGGTCGGCAGCACGCCGGGGAAGTCCGCGGGGGGCTTGAGGGGCGAGGCGGCGGGGCGCGGGCTGGCCAGCTCCTGCCGCGCCAGCTGCGTGATGGCCGCCAGCCCCACCGCGTGCAGCGGACTGCTGTTGTTGTTGTTGCAATTCCTGACCGCTTCCACAGAACAGTTGGGCGCCCTGAAACAGTTCACTCGCTTGAAGTTCACGTTCTGTCGCAGCAGTGAACGCTGTGCAAAGTCCGTGAGGGTTCAGTTATCAGCTGCTGGACTAGTCAAATACAAATAAATGCAGCGATTGTCTGGGAATTTAAAATAACCACCTGTTATTGAACTTTACTATTAATTTATTTCAACTAGTATAACCCGTCATTTTAAAAATTTATATTTCTGCTGATGTGCTGGCAAATCTTAGGAACCGTATTTGATGGGACTTTTTCAGTTAAGAAAGCAGTTTTGAAGTCAGTTTTCCTGGTTTAAAAGTTTCCAAGGAATCTTTAAACTTAAATCCACGCGGACCAAGACGCGGCCATTAGCTTGTAATTTTAAAGTGGTTTAATGCTCTATGGTTCAATATGAAGCCTCGGTAACAGCATACCCCCAACCGATTTAACGCTCCAGCAGAGACGTGTGTGAGCAGGTAGTTATAACTACAACCCCGGATTCTAATACTGTAATTGATATAAATAAGAAACATAGTTACCGTAGTTCTAATTTCAGGTCTTTCCTTTCTACTTTAGGAGAATTTATTTTAATAAGATGTTTATCATCCAGCAGCCTTTGAATCTCTCTCTCGAAGGGCGGCACGCACGCCACGTCGGACGGACTCCGCTTAGTGAACACTTCCTTGCTGTCGTGATTCAGGTGCTTCAAGTTATTCGGCCGACTCCCCGAACTAGAAAACGAACTCGTTCTTTGAGTAAGTCGATGCGGAAGCTCCTTTTTATCGGTCTGGCTACATCCATCTCTTTTAACGGACGCTTGGAGCATATTAATTATGCTCTTTTGCAGTTTTTCTTCCTCTTTTCGAAAGTCTATACTGCCGTCGAGAATTTTCTCGTCCAGTGAAGACTTTTTATTTAACTTGTGTTTGGCATATATTTCGTTTATGATATTGGGTGTGGGTTTATTGAGACGAATAGGCGGATAGTCGTACGCGGATGTGTTTTCAGTTCGTTGTGGTCTGGGGGGAGGTAGCCAAGGAGACGGTCGAGGGGGAGAAGGGGAAGCGTCAGTAGTGCGCGAGTAGCTCTCGTCCGACGAGCTGAGGCTGGGGGAGCGGGTTAGAGAGCTCAGTTCGTCCGCAGAGGAATGCACTCTTGGACTTCTCGCTAGAGGTAAACTCTCACTAGATCGCGGCCTTGGTAATCTGGTGGGTGGTCTTCTTTTATGAACGGCAGGGGGACGTGGTTCCTGCGGTCGAGGCCAAGGCGGGACCAGCGCTCTCGGAGGAGGCCACCGCGGGTTTCCAGTGATTCCATGCGGGGGCGGAGGGGGTGGTGTATCTTCCGGCTCCTTGTTCCTTCGTCCCTTGCTGCCTTTGTTATTGTTGCCATTGCTTTGGTGACCGTTTGAAGGCAGGAGCGGCTCATTTTCGCCCGTCACGGAGGTCTCTCTAAGAGGAGGTAACCTTGAAGGCTGCGCTGCGGCTCGTCTTGCTGAGTTTTGTAACATCGCCAATGGAGTCGCTACTCCACCGTAAGCTGTCTGGGGATTCGGCGGTTGGCCGTTCGCGCTGTTCTGAGCGTTGCCTGTCGACGGTGCCCTATCTGTTAAAAAGTACGTGGTCATCTCCCCTTTCCCTTTCACTTTCACTTTGCCTCGACATATGAACTGGTAGGGCATATCCTTTAACACTTGAAACACTTCTTCCGTTACTTGAGTGTGATTCGGTAGCCCCGTAGAGTCCATTCGCGATGCCACATTTACTGTGTTGCCCCAGATGTCGTATTGAGGTTTTCTGGCGCCAATCACACCAGCCACTACGGGCCCGACATTAATGCCTGTGAACAAGAAAGATAAATAATTCATTATTTTGGCTGCAATGATTTTTTATTTAAGAATATGCTAATATCCATCCGACTCGTAACTGGCTCCGGCTGTTTTGCTTAGTATGGCTTATCGTCCAAAATATCTCAGTGCCTTGAGAACAAAGTCTTCGAACAGTGCGTGTTGCCAGAGATGAGTCATCACTGATGACTTATGGATCCGAAACATGGTGGCTAACTATGGGCCTCATAAGAATGCTCAGAGTCACTCAGCGGGCGATGAAGAGAGATAAGCTAGGATTATCTCTGCGAGATCAAATCAGGATTGAGGTGATTGTGTACAAATATAGCTCATCGAGTCGCGAAGCTGAAGTGGCAATTGGGCGGGGCGTATAGTTCCAAGAACTGATGGTCGTTGGGGTCCCAAAGTGCTAAAGTGGCAACCTTGCACCAGAAAGCGCAGTATTGATAGACCCCCCCACTGATGGGCCGACGACATCAGACAAGTAGCAGCGGCATATATACAGGCGGCCAAAGACCGCGACATGTGAAAGTCTCTGCAAGTGACCTATGTCCAGCAGTAGAGGTCTATCGGTTGAGGAAGAAGACTAGCTGTTAATACACTTACCAACTCGTAACATGAAGTTATTGTAGGAGTTGTCATTGATGTCTTTGAGTTTGTCCCTCATGGCGAACACGAATTCGACCAGTGTGGCCATATGTTTTTTAGTGCTCGCATCGTCAGACATCTTCTTGTCGGGAATGAGTCCGACGGCAGCCATGTATGTGGAGCCAACGGTTTTTATTTTATCTATTGCACTAAAGTGATCCTCTCCTAGCAACTGAAACAAAAGAATTTGTTCAAACTATGTAAAAGTTAACGGCGTGCTTAGGTATGACTTCTACAAAAAGCGTTCGTAATTGCAGAAAAAACTGAAATTGTGTGTGTTTTAAATTCATGTGTGCCTTAGAAATATGTATACCTAATAGGTCTCATGTTAATTGGCACATGTCAGCGCACGGGTAGACGCAACCGCTGTAGCATGCCTTGCTTCTTCAGCAATGCATGCTACAGCGGTTAAATACCTTTTCAGCTTAAATACCTCAACGTAACTTGAAAACGCACCAGTGTAGTTCATAGACTTAACTTATTTACTACTGTGAGAAGACATACAAAAGAGTGAGGAGCGAAAAAATACCTGAAGACAGAAAAGGAAAGCAAATCTGATATCATTACGACCAGACTTCAAAAGACAATTCTTCTTTATTAAGAAGTTACTAGAAGTTGCACTTATTGATAAATCAAAATCGTTTACGCGTTTTGCGGCTGTCAGGGGTCTATTTACGGTATTAATTTTATTAAGTCTATGGTGTAGTTAAACCATAATATGATTAACGAATATCTCTCAGGAAATTGAAGCTTGACCTCACCTCATCGAAGTCGGCAATGATCTCGTTGAGCAGCCGCAGACACTCCATGCCCTGGTTGTTGCCGTCGAGCTCCATGTAGAACTCGTGGTAGTTGGTGATGGACGCGAACACCACTCCCACGCGCTGGTACGACTGGTGGTAAAGCTCCTGTACGTGACATTTTATTTATTTATCATCATTTGACACATCCAGAAAGTAGTCATAACGGGGCAATCTCTTACAGGCTACCAAATAAGTACAACAACTCAGGGGTAATCCAGTCTTTTAAAGATATATTTTTTTGAAAGACCGAATATAATGTTTGAATTGTAAAATACGTAGTACGTATACAATGGCAGGTACTATAAAATAACTAAATTGGATCGACTTGATCTTTTACATGGGCATCATTAAAGACCCAGAAAGTAATCATTCATACATTCTTATCCCAGGAAAGCAAAAAATGTTCACGGGTTCTTTAAAAACTTACTCCATTCGGATAACGTCGCAGATAAAAACTAGTTTATCACTTTTTAGTTTTGAATATCAGTTAAGAAAATACAATATAAAACGATCGCGTTTATTGACATATAGCCTAGAAAGAGTAGTGTTAATAGCAGAGGCGGCTCTAGCCCATGTGGCGCCCGTGTGCAATCAATACCTTGGCGCCCTCTAGTAGGCGCGCAGTCAAAATCAAGACTTAGGGATTTCGCTAGCTATTTTTGATGAGTTCTGACCCCGGTGAAAGTAGCAGTTATTATGGTAGCTAGTAACCAATCTTACCTTTTATATAATTTTAGTCAAAAGAAAAGCCGATTTACACGTTTACTCGAACATTAAAAGAAATCCTTAATCCATCGCTACAAGGCTTATTTCGAAAAACACAAATTGCGTACACGCGCCTTTGGAAATGCCGTGCGCTTCCCTGACAGTTTGAATTTTGGGTAGTTCTACAAACTAAGGAATTTTCGGCGACTCAGCTAAAATATCGTGACAATTTTGTTACAAACTAATTTATTTTTATTTCTGTACAACATACCTATGTCTAGTTGTCACTGAAAATAATTTAAAAATTAAATTATTTTATTGACGAAATTGCTATTCAAAGTGCCAAATCCTCAGGATCCTGCGTGTCCCTGTGTCCCTCAAACAAAATCTAATCAAAAATGTTATGTGATTTATTTACTATGACATTGAGGCCATAAAGTAAACTTAAATAAAAAAGTACCTACATAATATTTTTTCTCGCCTTGGAGACATTATTATTTTATTGACCCAAAAATATTATAAAATCGCTTTCTGGAATTTGTCCCAAATGTTTCATATTAGGATCCTGTTCAATGTTAAATAAGCGAATATTCAATATACTATTCACCGATCAATGTTCACGCTTAGCTAAGTCAATCGGACCTACTTAAGAGGCTAAGAATACCACCTAACTTTTTGCACCTAGCGTATTGTTTAGTCAGTCTAGCAAAATTGACAGAGGAAATTGCGTCGAAATCGGTCGAGTTCTCAGAATCTTGGTAAGGTATTTACTTACGAAATAAATATATAATATGGTAATTTTAGCGTTTTGATATTGATATGTAATTTGCCTAAACGAAGGCTTAGTTCTGCTTAATTTTGATTGAATGTTGTTTATTCAATGCTATTAATTTTATTCAAAAATTCTCAGGAAATTGGTCTGAGGATTCTGTCAAATTGACACTTAATGTCGTTCAAATTCAGATGGTTAGTAAATATTTTGTTAATTTAATATAAAAAAGACTATACATCATTATTACTTAAAGCTCAAAGATAATATTATACCGATTAAAATTATTGTCCAAGACTGGTTTAATAGAATTAGTATATAAACCAGAAAAAATCCCTAATTTTCGTTGTTGTTCGAGATTCTCTTTCTTTCTCTCGACTTGGACTCTTGCAAATTAATAAAAGCAAAATTAACAGAAGCATATTTTTTTCTGAAATAAATAATAAATACTGGTGTTGATTTTCGTTTTTCCCCTTTTCCTGGCGCTTGATTTCCTTGAAATGGCCATAAATCTAAAAATTTAAAATATTTTGACCGTTCCACTTAACATATTAAGCTTAAAGAAGATTCTTGATAATAGACTAGTTTTTGCAACTAGAATGTAAAAAAATGTCGGGCCGAAATCAGACTCATTTTCGTCCTTAGCTTGTAGAACTACCCTTTTATACTATTCTAATACCGGCTATATTCGCAATGATTGTCGGTATGTTTTCAAACGAATCAAAACACGTGCCGGTACGCGAATTTTTATTAAGGCTGTATTAAGGCTGATTTCACCTTGTAACAAAAGTTATAGTGTAGAGTAAAGGAGCCGCTCGTGGCGCACCTTGCTTTGCTACCGCATCCGGCATCCGCCATAAGGCGCAATTTAGACGGGGCCTCGTTTATCGTTCATCGTTGCGAAAATTTTTACGAAATGAATCGTCTTCATTCGCCCTAGGGGCAAATTTAGCTTTCGAGATTTTTGATTTCATTTTCGAGGATTCATCGAGAGTCATCGAAAATGAACCGTCTAAAATTGTCCTTAGGGCAAAGGGCCTTAGGGTGCATTTTCGCAAACATGTTCGCAAAAATTAACGATGAACGGGACACCGTCTAATTTCAACTTTACACGGGCGCAGGGTCTTTGAGACCGTCGGCAGCCCGCACCGCGGTGCCCGGCGGGCGCCGCGAGCGACGCATGTTCTTTGGAGGTGTCGCAAGCGGCGCTCGGCGCGACGCCCCCTACCACCCTGCGCCCGTGTGCACCGCACACCCTGCACAATAGGTAAAGCCGCCGCTGGTTAATAGTTCATTGTGTAAGCGATACTTAGCAGCCACTTACCATATTCGTCCTAAACTGGTCCAGGAAATGTGTCGCAACGTGCGCTGGGAGCAAATTGAATAATATTCTTCGATTTGATGCCTAAAATAAAGGTTCATTTCAAAAATGTATTGCGAAATTATTTAAAAAAAGATACTAGCCGAACTTCTCCTTTTTGGAAGTCAGTTAAAAATAAGAGACTATATCAATGGAACATTGACAAATCGCGTATAGAGATTACAGTGTTAGCGCCGCCGCACATGCCCACACTCGCACTTGTTCACGATACTGCGCCAATGTGGCACTGACATTGGTGGACACGGTGTGTCCGCATTTGCTTACACGAATTGTACATCATTCGACGCCTCAGTAGCATTCGTCGACGGGAATCAAGCAAGATGGACGCGATAAATTTAAGTTCAGAATCCGACAATGATAACGAGTTTTTATATAGATTATTTCTAATAAGGAAAGCATCCGGAAAAAAAATTTGGTAGAGCTCATTCATGTCCCAAAGGCAAACAACACATGCAGAATTCAAATTAACTTCTGAGTTTTCAGACGAAAAATTCAAAAACTATTTTAGAATGACTAGGAACGATTTCAAGGAATTACATGTGAATTATATACGAACAGCTTCAATTAGTTCCTCCATCTTGCAAACACTCGCGCCACTGCCACTCGAAATTAGTGTCTCAATCACCTAGCCAGCACTCGCGTACACGCGCGTACACGCTCATGTACGTACCTGCATCGACACGTGCGAGCAAATGCGGTGTTCGGTACTGTGCCATAGGTTATAAATACTGCCACTCGCACGCGACTCGTGAAGACCAATGCGAGTGGGTGCATGTGCGGCGGGGCTTACACTGGTACTTACACACATCAAAAGTGTCTAGGGATCAAGCATTTTTATGCGGATTTCTTGAGATTGAGATGTGGCTTTGTAATAAATTTATGATTTTATAAATTTATATGGATCCTTTTTGGTGCATTTCATAATTTCATAATCAGCGATTAAAATCCTGCCAGGAAGTCCATCCTTATAGTGGTGGAACCATCATGGTATGGGCGGGTATTTGGATCGGCGGAAGAACTGAGTTGATTTGGATCAGAGGCAACCTCAACGCTCAAATTTATGCTGAGACGATTGTATCAGACGTCATCGTTCCTCTACAAGTGCAAATCGGTCCCTTATTTCAGTTAATGCATGATAATGCACGACCGCACACCGCAAGAGTTGTAAGACAGACTCTCGCCGCAGCTAACATCAATGTCCTGCCCTGGCCTGCTCAGTCGCCAGACTTGAACCCGATTGAGCATGCATGGGATATGCTACAGAGAAGAGCTCTGCCGAATATGGAGGGTATCCAGTGGCAAGAAGACCTTTTTTTGTTGTTGCAACGAACATGGGCGGCCATTCCACAGCGTGATTTGGATGAACTCATTTTGAGTATGCCAAACCGATGTTCTTGTGTTGTTAGTGTTCGCGGTAGAAACACGGATTATTAATTGTTTAAGTTACCCACTAAAATTTTAAAGAAAACTGTTATTTCTGTCTTTTTTTCGAACTTTAATGTTAGTGGTTCAAATGTCAAAAATCCCTTTATTAGGAAAATGGCAAATTTCTTTATTAATGCAAAGGTGACTTGGTTTATCGTTACTGTGACAAACGAAAACACTTTATTTGATGAATCCTTAAAGAAAATTTTAATTAATATCAATCAGGAGAAAAGTTATTGCAAAAATATATGTTGATCCCTAGACACTTTTGATGTGTGTATTAATAATATCATAGTGGTTCGTGGGCTTTATAGAGACAGCTACATACTACGCGGTTGGTGAAGCCGCCTTCACCCAATAGGGTGAAAGGCCGAATGCAATTTCACCCTCACCACCTGGGTGCCTGGAGCACTTCGACCATCCACTGTGCCAGATTTTTTTCCACGCAAACTGTGGAACCAATTCCCTTCTACGTTGTTCCAGCTTATTTACAACATGGGGTTATTCAAGGGACGGACCATCGAATTCCTGAAAAGCCGGCAACGCATTGGTGGTGTCTCTGGTGCTACAAATATTCATGGGCGGCGTTAATCACTTAACATCAGGTGACCCGCCAGCACGTTTGCTCGCTATTCATATTTAAAAAATAAATTTTTGAGTGTCGTAGAATTCTCGGCTGGAACGAATTTCAAAATCAACTCCATCTCTCGCCATCTCATCACTCATCATCTCGTAAAAAACAGACATTAAAGCAAGTTCACGCTGCCCACAATAGATGGCGTTAATAAATTTTACCTCAAATATTTTCTTCGGAATTTCTGTTCTATAAAATTTTGCCGCAAATATTTTGTTCAGAATTTCTCTTCTATAGAACTTCGTTTCACGATTTACAAAGAACAACAAAGACATCATGTCTGAAGTTAGGATTCGAACCCCTGAACCGATAGTTTCACACCTTCGTTCGCCGCTACGCCACCAAAGCTATAATGGAATGTGTGTAATAAACGAAGGCAACAATGGTCGTGACGGAAAATTCTTACACATTTTTCGTCTAGCCCCCATCCGCCAAACCGTCCGAAAAGGAACTTCTTTCCAAGTAACATCTATATTTAGTGTGTTTCTGACCTGCAAGGCGTCCATATCCCTTTTCTCATCGCGGGCCTGCACCTGCCAGAGGAAGTCCAGGCGCGCGGTCCACTCGGTCTGCCGCGCGTGCAGCAACACGGCCAGCGCGAGCGCTACCGTCCACGCCGACGCGACGTAAGCCGATCCTACCGCGCCGGGGCTGGAAACAATCAACACCGGTCACACTAGCTCACCAAATGTTGCGTTTCTTGGAGAAGCTTCCAGTTAAACACATTTTTGACCGAGATTACTCCTGCGCTAAGGAATAAGTATTATAGATATTTATCTTATTGAGGACTACTAAGTTAAGGGATGGTCGCTGCTACAAGCCGCTGGATACAAGCATGTTCTGAGTTTACCTGTGGCGATCTTTGTAAAAGATCTATGTCCTTAGATCATACAGTTTACATTCTATCTGGAATCCAGGTTAAGTGCTCAACATAATTATGTCCTTATTTATTTGTGTTGTTATTAAACAAGAATACTGTATTAAATAAACATATCATTAATCACCTCGAAACTATCCTCAAAAGTGTGTAAGGTGAAATTACATATCGAAGTACTTTATACTTAAAAGATAATATTTACTGATTAAACTTGAAATTGTGTATCTAGTTGTAGCTGCGAGGCGGCGACATGCGTTCTGTATAGTTCGAAATGGCACACAGGATTTCTATTGTCTCGTTATTAAGATTTCTATGGCCAGAGTACTTACTCAGTCATAAGATCGTAGCAATCGAAGAGGTGCTTATGGTATATCAATACAACAGCCACGTAGCCAGTCGTCATCACAGCCAGCAGGATGCCCTTCACCAGGATCGGCAGCCTCAGGAACACGGCCACCGCCAGCATGCTGAGGCAGCAGCCCAGGGTTATGTACAGCGGGATCGGACACGCCAAGTGGTCGGCACTGCTCCACAGGTTCGCAGCGAGGTCTCCGGATGTTGAGCGGATGGTATCCATCGTTATGTTGTTATCGGTCAGATTAGCGCATACGTTCACCTCGTGACACGTTATCTGGAATTGGGAAAACTTCTCCTATTAACACAGTAGTAAAGCTTATAATTTTTTTTGACGCGATAACGTCTTATAAATCGATGAACACCGGCTGCACGCACGAAAAACGTGTCGCGTTCCACCTGAGCCTGAGCGTGCAAGCGAGAGCGCGGAACAAGCGATAGAGAGGCACGATCGGCCCAAGCGTTGGCGACACATTTATTCATCAATGTACAGTCGTCGATTAAAGACTAAAATTCACTTCGGGATGTCGAAATAGGTCCTTAGACTGAAATCACAATTTACTTACAACATTAACTTGTCCAACAGCGTATCCCAGCACGATCGTGAACGCGGTGATCGCATTCCTCAGCGCAAAGGGTCTAGACACATCGCAGGGGATGAGCCGCAGCCGCGCGGCGAGTGTGAGCGCGAGCACGGCGGCGGACCAGGCGAATGCGGTGACGAAGAGCAGAAGCAGGATGGTCGTCCGCGGCAGTATCGCGGCCTGCAGCGCGCCGGCCGCCACCAGCGCTCCGAGCGCGGCGCTGAGGGACCCCGCCCATCCTCCGTCGGTTGATGCTCTGTACTGAAATGGAAAATGATAATGCTTAAAAGTCGTTATGTAAACTTGCCAACAAACTGGATCACCAGTTTGGCAAGATAGCTGATTGAGAACCTTTTTATATAGGTACTACACGTTCAATTCAAGTTGGCCCCTACCTCTCTCACGTTTCCCCGCACCGCATATCAAGTCAGACCCACTTAGTAAGGATAACAACGTACCACTCACGATTGTCAGTTAGGTTTTAATTAGTTATTTATTGTTGTTTGATTACTATTTTCACGTAGGTATAGTTTTCTACGATGAGTAAAAAAGGAAAAGTTTAGCATAGCGCAGACTTTAATAACTTTAAATGACTTTCTTAGAACAGGAGAAAAATAATAAATTAAAAATCATGCCCTTCAACATTCAAGACGTCATTGTCATGAAAAGCATCGTCAGAAAAGAAACTTCCGTCACAGTCGTGGTAACAGTAAAAAATACAATCATATTTTTATGTCCACGCTATAGTATTTCGTCATTTCAACGGAAAACATAGTGTGGAAACCTGCACGCCTTAGAGTTCTCCAAAATGTTCTCAAAGGTGTGTGAAGTCTGCCATTTCAAGGTCAATCTGCACTTGGCCAGCGTGGTGGACTATGACTTAAACTCTTCCTTCTTCTTTCAAAAGGAGACCTGTGCCCAATACTGGGCCGGCGATGGGTTCAGATGACGGTGATGATGATGGATTGAAATGCTCCTGTGTTTATTTAACACGGTGAGGATGGCATGAATTACCTGTGCTTCCTTATCGGCGTCCTTGAAACAAAGCGTGAGGAGATGAACGTGCGTCGCCTTCTCCCGGTGCACGGAGCGCGCGTCGATCGCTTGTGCCAGGAACTTGTTCACTCGGTTGGAGGGCTGGTGGTACACAGACGAGTGACGCTTTTTCACCAGCCGCTTAGACTTCTCAGTCACTTTATTCTGTACAAACATATCCACCGTTCAGTTACTCACACTCTTATCAAGTCTTACTTTCTTGCCGCTATACGAAGGACGTTGTGGGGTAAAAGGTTATTGCGTTACACATCGAGAGACATAGTGAAGGACCGGTAACACTTAAAGAGTTCTGGACCCACGGCATGCTGACTCCATGCTCCACTTATAGTTCGAACTGACCTTTGAAATAAAAGTTCCGGAATCCGAAGCAGCATCGCATTATTAAATGAGGAAAGTATAGAACACCAAGATTTAAGACATCAAAGAGAAAGAGGAGACAACTTTAAAGTTTCGACGGTTCCCACAATTTGTTCGGCGCATGGCAATGAAGCCTTAATTTAGTGAAAATAAATGAACAGTTTTATACAATAGAAGTAACGCTACTAAGATTAAGACTAAGTTGTTGGAATAAACTCCATGCAAGTTATGTTGTAGTGTGGGTCATGCCATGCCATGCTTAGGTAGCCTATAGTCGGGATAGCGAGTGAAACACATTTCGGTGCGTTCGACTTTATTCTCAAACAAAATGTAATAAAAACAATATCAAATATAAGTTTCACAATTTTGGAAGAAAATAAGTCCCCAACAAGAAAGGGTTCGAGTGCTCGCGTAGCTCTTTTGCGTCTTCATTTCACTTGATCGATTTGAAGTTAAGCTTTAAGACAAAGGTGCGACCCACGTGTACATAAATAAGTTGCTAAATCTTTTATGGGATGTTTAGTGTCACCTGGTGAGTGGTGGAAACAATTATTACACGAGAACAACATTTTCAGCGCTTACGGTTTCAGCGGGTATTTGTGGTAGAACTAATGTCCAAGAAGGGAACATCTGAAAAACAACGAGCAGACGTTCTATGTTAATTAATGATTATTTATTTGTTGGGACAAGCCTATATAATTATTGTGTTAAAATATACATTTGAAGATTTAATCTGCACCACAGGATAAACAAAATAAATAACAGCTAAAATATGGAAAACCTATCCATCATATTTTATTCCTTACTTTAGATATTTTTACCTACCAACTCAATACCATTGAATTTCCGATCTCATATTAATAAATAAACAAAAATAACGTAACAACTTAAACGTGTACAATCCAACAGTCATTTGTTCAATAATAATGAAATTATAATGACACAAATAAGGTTCTATAACATAAAATTGTGCATGAATTTTGGTGATTCACGTTGGCAGTCACGCAAGTATAGGATCACAGCGGGCTTTAAATCTATTTTCAAAACAAAAATTGTGTGCGAAGCGAAAATTCCTCGCAAAATCTTCGGGTGCTGTAAAGAAGCTTGTCAGCATAATTTAAAAACAGCAGATTTAGTTCGAAAACCACACTCGAAATCAATCTAACTACGAGAAAAACATAAAGCGAGGTTATCAAACGTTGGGCATATGAGACGCATTAAACCAATGCATTTCATGTACATGTTTTAAGCAGATTATATAGAAGATGGGATTTGAAGCGATATATTTCCATTTCATAGGTATATGGGACCCACAACCGTATTTAAAAACCCGCCTTATTATACCCAACGTATACACATTTTTTATTTGATTTACTTTCGTTAAGGTATAATGTGTGTACGTGTTTTTTATTCCTCTAAGCTTCATTTAATTGTGCTTACTTTCATTTCACACTTAAAAAATTCTCGATCGGCGTGGCAATATCAAATAAAATCGTTCTGTTTAAATTACGAGTAATGAGTGAGTTAATTATTATATTTTAAAAAAGAAAAAAATATTTCTAATTATGCCAAGCCGAGTTGAGCGATTTAATATCTGAACCTGGCTATACCTAATAGTTAAAAATATATATTATTTTTTATTGAATATGGTCATATGCTCAGTACCTATGTTCTTATTTCTTTTTGAAAAGTCTAGAAAGCTCTGAATTATAATACATATTATAAAGGTTTGTGCCGATTCTAGTATACTTATACAATGATATGTATTAATAGGTCTAAGAATAGAAGTTAAAATTCTTTTGGTACTACTTACGAGTATATCCATTTATTTTTAAATTAAATTAAATAGTCAGAAGACATCTTAAAAGAAGTTATTTACTTTTCCTTAGGGGCTGGGGGTGAAATATTTCTTGAGCTTAAAGGTGATTTTATGAGTGATTTTTGAAATTACGTCTTAAAGGGCTGAAGAGCGTTGGGCGAAATTTGTATGAAGAATCCTTTTTTTTGAAACTTAATCCACGCGGATGAAGTTACTACTCTGTACACCTAATGCGTAAGAATTTGGGAGGCCATCGCATTATTTTCCCGAGAAACCCCTAGCAATGGTCCCTGAGCAATGGGAATACGACACAAAGAGAGAGAGAGAAAGGTATAGCCAGCGACAGTGCGTGTGCGTGGTTAGGGAATGCGAGGCGTTGCATTGCACAGAGAACGTCGGTATGTCGGTGGACCGTTGCGTGTGTGCGCAGGGCGTGGTGCTGCATGACCGCGTCGAAGGTGTGGTGGTGCGGGGCGGCGGAGGGGGCCGGGGCGGGGTCGGGCCCGCTCACGTGCTCGCCGCGCAGCGCCGCCAGCCGCAGCGCCTCCGCAGAGCCCGGCTCCGCGTGCAGCGCGCGCCGCAGGTCCAGCACCTGCCAATGCGTGTCACACGCCGCTACTGACAGTACGAGCACACACCTACTGCACATCGCGCACCCGCACCGCGCCGGGGGCCGAGGCACCAGCGCGAGCGCTCTCGCACTTGCTATTTCTGAATAGGATCAAGTGTCATTACTGATCGCACTCATCGCACATTCGGAATCAGCCGCAAGCGAGCATCGAAACGTATTACTTTAATGTCAAGTAGGTATGCCAACGACGTCATCAGGAGAGTCTTGACTTGTCACCACAAGTTAGCTTACATGAAATAAATAAAGTTTTTAAAATTTTTGAGCACACCCGGAATATTTGCACATACTGATTAACTGACACGATACGATGCATGGCCAACTCGCGGTGTAGACGTCATCAAATACGACGCGTGCGGTTCATGCGGGGCAGGCGGCTCGTCCGTAATGTGCGATCAGGATTCAGAGAGCCTCACAGCCTTACCTCTCACATTTAATGCTCGTTGAGATATTGCTACTACGTAAAAGTAGGCGTCATGCTTTCGTACAAAATCTGAATTGAATAAAGTTAATATAGATCTAACTAGATACGAAGCACGATGCTTACTACTTTTACTCAATTGGGCTTCAATAAATGAAATGTACCTACTAGTTATGTCGTCCGTCGTCAAAAAATCAAAAAGTGTCCGTGAAAAATAAATAGTTACTCACGATTGTTAACTTATTTTCAGTGAGTAAGCCAATGTGAACAAAACTTAAGATGATGAAGAGATGTTTTTTTAAAAGTTGTACAAATATAATATACAACAAAAGTAAAGGTTTCAGAGTTTGAAAGGAAAATATATTTTGGATTTTATCTCGTTGGTGAGAACTTATTTTTCACGGAATCTTTTCTACATATCTTATACATACATTATTGTCTGAACTTTGAAGCATGATATTATACTATAGGTCATAAAGGAGAAAATATGATCAAACAACCACTTCTGTATGCCGTGGTAACTTAAGATTGGCTCGACAATAAAATTGCTAACTTTTAAATAGTTTATTTATAACATATTTAATAAATAATATATTAAAAAAAATTATGGGTTTCATATACAAACTAATATTTGAGGCACAGTAAAGTATACAATAAACAGTAGCATAAACATACACAGAACACCAATATAATTCAAGTAACAAGAAAAAGACTTACCTTTGAAGTACAAAGGTGCGGTTCACCGAAAAAAGAATATAATCACTCGATTGAAAACATCTGGAGAAAGAAAAATGGACATCGACCTCGTACTGTTTAGCGTGTCCAATAAAAGTGCGAGACGGTTTGAAAAACGTAAAGTGCAAAGAAAAATTTTACGGTTTTATTTTTATATTTCAAATATCATAGGTACTTATTATAGAAGAATATAAAAAATATATTCGTGTGAGATAGGTCCTGCATGTGCTAAGTTGGTGAAATACCTTTCTTGCTGCGTTTGCCTTCAGCTCCTGGGGCGAGGCGGCCATGTTGGAAAATGGCACGTCCACGTTGAACTTTATCGAGTGCAACAGTTGGACTACGACGTTGGAAACGTTTTTGAAGGACAGCTTGCGACGTGATCCCGACCCGATTCCTGCCGCTGAGAGACACATCTGGAATGGCAAACCTTTTATTAGGTACTCTCCGCTATTAATGTACATAGATTTAGGATTGGTAGCTTAGTCGCTACTAGATACCGCCCTTCCTACAAACAATAGCTTTTTAAATGCGGCAAAGTAATATCATATTTTGTTTGAAAACATTGGTTGCTACGTAACTATGTGGGTACGCCAGTTCAGGCGTACTATGAATTGCCGCAATTTAATACTACGCCGACGATAGGTGCGAAGCGAAGAATCCTTTATCTAGCAGAGAACGTATATCGGCTGATAAAGAAAAAGAAAAGAACAATCAAACTTCTAAAAAATAACTGACAAGACACATACCTACCTCCAATTTATAACTAGTGGTTCGCCCCGTACTGAGACCTCGCGGTAACGGTTTCCCATAATTACTTATTCATTCAATAGATACATGACGATCAAAATTGACATTATTATTATGCCCGTTTTCACCAACCATACCTAAATCATCCCCTTTGTAGAAGTCTCTTTACGTAGGTAGCCCCTAAATACAATCCTAATATCCCAATGTCATTTTCACCTTTAGTTGTCCCGTAGAGGTTCGTAATAACAAAGTTGACAGAAAGTGTCAACATATTTAGGTAGCCCGTAAAGGTTAGGGAACTGTTATAGTGAAATCCTCAAGGCCTCAATCAAACTTAGGTATAGTTTTTTGGAACATTCAAATTAAATTATTTGTACAAAGCGTCATCTATCGACACGATCAGAAAACATGTAAAAACAAACTGCAACGTGAAGTTTTATTGATGTTTGATATATGACTAAATAATAATTTTAATTGAATAATATGTAATTATATATATTAGTACTTGTAATACAAAATAATAATAATTTACATATAGCTGCATTTGCTATATGAGATGAGAGCGCCATCTATTGACATCCTTGTGAAGTTCTGTTAAAAATACTGCTGCTCATTAACGTCATTTCGTCAATTTTAGGAAAAAAATAAAAAAAAATACTTTTGTACTCTGTTCCAAATTATCTTTAAAATGAGGTACTGCAACCCTATGAAACGCAAAAAAATATATTTTACTTCGCATTCGCTTCTATGAGAGCCCCCCTGAAATAAAGATTTTTATAACTTTTTAAGCCATTTTCGGCTGGAGGCCATCGGTTTACATAATATATCTAAAATTGAAGTAATTACGTTCAGTGATTCAGAAGTTATAAGGCTCTGACAGACGGACGGACGGACAGACGGACGGACGGACAAGTGCAAATTCACTCAAGTAGACTCAGAGACCTTCGCTTCGCCCGGTCGATAAGAAAATAGGCAAATAATTCGGCACTTCGGACAGCTCATTTCATCGCATCGCACTTCGTTTTGGCCTGCGACGGTGGGGCTGGCGGTTTTTGGGGAATTCAGAAAGTAGATTTTCTCGAGTTATCCGGCACGTCACTAAAGACCTGCCCAAGTAAACCGTGCGATTGCAAGGCTAACGGACAGCTGCTCAAGTCTTCAAACGTACCTATCTATAGCAGAATTCCTCACATTCTTCATCTTCGTTGTCAACCGATAGACGTCCACTGCTAGACAAAAGTCTCTTGCATGGACTTCCACAGGCCTCGGTCTTGCACCGCCTGAATCCAGCGCCTCCCTGCGACTCGCTTAATGTCGTGGGCCCACCTAGTGGGGGGTCTGCCAACACTGCGCTTCCCGGTGCGGGGTCGCCACTCCAGCACCTATTTCTGACATTATTTGGAGACAAAAATGTATACCTACAACGGGAATGGAAGCAAGTTTAAGCAGGGAACTAACTTTTCTCCGGCGGGGCGGCGGGATGATGAAGTACGTCTGGATGGAGTGGTCCCGCAAGTAGGCGTTCCTGCTCGCGCCGTGCCCGGGCTCCACCTCGTACGCTCCGCCGAGACACTCCAGAGTCGCTTGCGTTATGTGTACGCGGCTGGAAGGATATAGGCACTTTTTAACCCCCGACGCAAAAAGATGGGTGTTATAAGTTTGACGTCGATGTCTGTCTGTCTGTCTATGTGTGTGTCTGTCTGTGGCATCGTAGCTCTCAAACGGATGGACCGATTTCGATGCGGTTTTTTCCATTTGAAAGCCAGTTTCCTTGCGGTGGTTCTTAGCTATGTTTGGTTAATATCGGTCCAGCAGTGTAAGAATATCAGCTCTTTTCCCAAATGATGTAAGGCATTTTTGGCGTATGATTACTCGATTAAGTGCTTCACGCGTGCCAGTATAATCGTTAAATGACAATTAATTGATAACTTCGACAGCTATAGACTTTCATGTCATGGGGTGTTCAATAACAGGGGTGTTTGGGTAATTTTCAATTTACACTTGTAGGCACTAGCACAATAGCCATACCTACTTTATTTTACGCAAAATTGGCATAATTTACACACTTCGACGTTACAACTGTCTGTTCTGTTTTCCACTAATAAGTGAACACACAGTTACATACGTGCCACATAGAACAGAAGGTTAAAGTCGAGGTTGTTACTTGTTACAAAGTTAATTAATGTCTTAATGACAAAGTTGCATGGTTCTATAAAGGGATGCCTATGCCAATCTCTTCAACTATACCCATGCAAAGAACCCGTCGATCCATTGCGCCGTTGTTGCGCGATTGAAGGACACAACAACAAACATACAAACTTTCGAATTTATAGTACGTAGTAAGGAAGCAAAACAGAATACTAGTCACAATTGCAGAACCAGAGGAATGGCAAATGCGCTTGCTTTTAACGAATTTATTAGTGCACACCTGCAATAACTTCATTACGTGCACTCCACGCTCCACGCAGATGGAAATTCTTTTTTATTAGATGACAAGATAGTCTGCGATCTCACCTGATGGTTAGTGACGATCCAGTCTAAGATGGTAGCGGGCTAACTTGGAAAGGGTATTGCAGTGTAAATTCAACCCATACCCCTAATCTGTTTCTACACGCTATCTTGCTGGAACGCTTGGCGGCACGTCTTTGACTGTAAGATAGCAACTATCCACGGCCAAAGCCTCTCACCAGACCAGAGATAATTCAGAAATTAACCAAATTGCCCTCGCCGGGAATCGAACCCAAGACCTCCCAGTTATGAGACCACAGCACTCACCCCTGCGCCAGGGAGGTTAGAAATTCTCACCCCGGTTCGCCTCCAGCCTCCATGTTGTTGGCGAGCGTCACGTCGTTGGACCACACGTCGTACTGCCACTTGCGGAGGCCGAGCACGCCGCACAGCACGCGCCCCGTGTGGATCCCCACGCGCATGTTCAGCTGCACGTCTGTCGCCTCCACTACGGATCTGAGAACAGACAAATAATTAGTTAACAGCTGATTCCCGCGACTTCATCCGCGTGGATTTAGTTTTTAAAATTTTGATGAACTCTTTGATTTTTCTGGATAAAAATAGCCTATTGACGCACTCTCTAGATCCCATACTATGCTCATGCATAAAATTAACTCAATCTGTAGCTCTGTTGCAGCGTGACTAACAATATTGGTAAGGATAGTTACAACCATCAAATATAGACCAGTGCAGATACCTTTGAAAAATTATGAAAAATTAAAAAAAATTATAGTAGGATGAAACCCATTGGTAAAGGAAGAGAATGCAACAAAAATGAAAGGAAAAATAAATTACGGGCGATCTGAGGTCGGGAAGTGGGGGGGAGGGGGGGTTTAAGGGTAAAAAACGGTTTATCTCAATTTCTGGAAAAACTACAAGTCCTATGGAAAAAAGTTAAAATGCAAAGTTGTAGGTAATAAAAAGTTCTACAACTTTTGTATTTAGACTTTTTTCACATAACCTCAAAATGTATGTGAAAAATTCTAATAACCAAGTTTTTGGTTTTTTATTTTTATCTTTTACAAAAAAAAACTTTTTTCACGAAATTTGGTGAAAACTTACCTTTTTATGTTTCAAACACACTGTAATTTTTCTGATTTAAAATATTTATTTTTTCACCTTTTTTTTGACTTAATATTGAAAAAGCACCTCATTTTCAATCGAAAACTCTCCCGTCAAAATATCTGCTTTTTTAAAAAAGTCGGTGAGCTTTTTGTTCGTTGAAATCTCTACTTTCTGATGGTGTAAAAAAAATATACATTACTATGGTAAAAGCTCTCAGAAAATGCAGAAACGAAATACGAAATAACAGGTAGTAAGGCCCAGACCCTCCTTAAATATCGACTGCCATTATAAAATACACATAATATAATTTATCGCACATGATTTTCAATACTGAATTAT
Organism: Oeneis ivallda; assembly: GCA_029955525.1. Classification (NCBI taxonomy): domain Eukaryota; kingdom Metazoa; phylum Arthropoda; class Insecta; order Lepidoptera; family Nymphalidae; genus Oeneis; species Oeneis ivallda. The sequence continues at coordinate 17,575,105 of JARPMR010000006.1, read as the reverse complement.
CTCAAAATTTTGCGATTTTGAGTTATTAATGGTTTCAGAAAGTAGATTTTTTCTCTACAAACTGATAATCCTTACTAATATAATAAATGCGAAAGTGTGTTTGTTTGTTGGTTTGTCCTTCAACCACGCCGCAACAGGGCTACGGATCGACGTGATTTTTTGCATGGGTATAGGTTGAGGACCTGGAGAGTGACATAGGCTACTTTTTATCCCGGAAAATCAAAGAGTTCCCGAGGGATTTTAAAAACTAATTCCACGCGGAGTATCAGCTAGTACCCTCATTTTTAAGTTATTGGACCACCGAGAGATGATATCAAAGGTCTTTCTTGAATGTTCACCGGCGCCCTGCCCCCGAACAGGCATTATAGTCTCATCTCAATGTATTAGCTTCATACACGTAATTAAACAGATGCTGTTAAGTTTGAAATCTATTTTAAGGTTTTAATAAAGTTTGAATTCTACTTAACTTAGGGAATATTTAGAAATGGTAGGTAAACCTACCTACTGTTATTGAAACAAAAATCCAGGTGAGGTGCGTATTTCACAAAGTACCAAAGTTTACGGCGTGCATGTTTGAAAGAAACAAACAAGCGGATGCTCTACGAAAATAATCAAATTTTTATACTATCCGGTATTTACTCTACGTAAAATAATTACTGGCTTTGCTCGTACCTGTCTAACGAGTTTATAAAATAACTGTAAGATGGAACGAGCAAAAACTTGGCAAAACTCTCTTAACTGTAAACAAAGGATATTTATGTAGTACGAAACTCGATAAAATCCATGCTAGGTATAATCCCAATCCTTCTTTCTTTTTTTTTTTCGATGACAAGTAGTCCTTGACTGCGATCTCACCTGATGGTAAGTGACGATGCAGTCTAAGATGATAGCGGACTAACTTGGAAGGGGTGTGGCAGTGAAAATTCAACCTATACCCCTATTCGGTTTCTACAAGCCACCGTGCCAGAACGCTAAATCGCTTGGCGGCACGTCGTTGACGGTAGGGTGGTAACTAGCCACGGCCAACGAAAGCCTTCCACCAGACCAGACCAGAGACAATTCAGAAATTATAAATTCCCAAATTGACCCCGCCGGGAATCGAACCCGAGACCTACCAGTTATAAGACCACAGCGCTCACCACTGCGCCAGGTTGGTCGTCAGGGAGGTCGTCGTGTTTGTTGGTTTGTCCTCCAATCGCGCAGCAACGGAGCAACGGATCGAGATTTTTTTGCATATAGTTGAGGACTTAGAAAGTGACATGGGCTACCTTTCAATCGGAAAAGCAGAGGTTTCCCGGAGGATTTTCAAAAACCTAACTCAACAAGCAATATTAAAACGTATACCTATATTGGGTAATGTTCGGAAAGATACGACTAATGATTGCGAACCCTAAATTAATCTATTATTATTGTAACTAGACACTAAAGTTTTCCGTATCAACGATTCGTGAAATTGGAACTTTTATCATGGAGACAGATCAAAGATTTGAACAGAATTACGATACATTTGGCTTTGTAAATAGTTAAATACAGATAGAACACCGAATGAGACGCGAAGTGAATCCTCAAGTAGCTAATATTCTCTAGGCTATGAAATACCGACTTGTTTTTTTCATTTACTTATCTTCTTAATATATATAAATTACGTGTCACATTGTTTGTCCGCGATGGAGTCCTAAACTATTTAACCGATTTTGATCAAAGAAGAATGGCGAATTTGGACCCAGAACTTTTAAAAACCGTTCAGATTCAGAAATCATTTCATTTTAATTAGTATTTTTCAAAGTATTTTTCTGTGTAAACCCCATATTTTTACAAGTTGGGGATCAAAAATATAATTATTCACAATTACACAATATAATTAACAGTTCTAATGGCAATACTTAATATTTTACGGAATAAAGAGTAAAAACTTGTCAAATTATTTATGTCAATGTCAATTGTCAACTCCCTATAAATAGGAAGACTATAGTCGCAATTCCTAGTTCCATAGTCAACTCACTTAAATGTCCATGGAACTAGGAAGATGAGTTGTAATTCCTCATCATCATCATCATTAACAACGCATTAACGGCTCACTACTGAGCGCAGGTCTCCTCACAGAGAAGGGTTATAGGCCATAGTCCACCACGTTGGCCCAATGCGAATTGGCGGACTTCACACACCTTCGAGAAAATTATGAAGAACTCTCAGGTGTGCAGGTTTCCTCACGATGTTTTCCTTCACCGTTGAAGCAAGTGATATTTAATTGCTTAAGCGCACTTGACTCCGAAAAGTCAGAGGTTCGTACCCGGGATCGAACCTGCGACCCCCCGAATAGGAGACCACAGTCCTAACCACTAGGCTATCACTGCTTCTAATTCCTAGTTCCATGAAAATGTCATTCGTGGTCATAGAAATAGGAAGGTCGTAATTCCTAGCTGCATGTTCATTGTCCGTGGTCATTTCATTTGTCAATTATTTGTAATGCATTTGGCATTTGGGCGTTTATTTTATTTTTTCGTTCGTTTTGTGTTTGTTATGCATTGTAGTGTATTAATACTAACAATTTGGCGTGATTTTGGACAAGACACACCATTTCTTTCTGAACTTAAAGTAATTACAAGCAAATTAGTTCCAAAGCAGTTACATACATATCGCTCGATAAGATGACATCAGACGAAAGTGATGGAAGTAATGGATCTCTAATAATCTATTTCTAAAAAATAGAACAGCATGACAACCACCATCACTTAGTCGTTTTACTAGTTCCATGCTAATACCATTTTGTACTTATAGTCGAATTACCATGGAACTAGGAATTGCGACGAATTACTCATTTTAGGTAAGGTTGGTAGGAAGCGTGTTCTCATTATGTATATTCAGGCAATAATATTCTGTGCCTATTAGATTATTCAAAGCACAGATTAATGATTGATTCAAAGCTATAGTGGTAATTTGCCTTAAATATATTAAATGGAAACATAACCTCATTTTTAACAATTTACTACTGAATATCTTTTTTTTCCCAACTTTATTTGATTGACTTTGATTAACTTTTTTGTTAGTCTGGTTTACTAGAACAAGTATCAGAAGTTTGATTCGTGAACGTGGGCCGCAAGTCTGGGTCAGAAACACTATGGGGGTCCGCCAAACTCCTTTCGTAACTATCTGTAATTTGGTCCAACTTGAAAGATAGGATAGTTTTAGTAGTTATTTGTTTTATTTATATAGGTAAGTTGGCGGTACGAAGTTCGCCGAGTCAGCTAGTTTACTTAAAAACACAATATATATGTCACCGTAAGATTGTGAAAATCGTTATTTTATAAACAAACTAGTAAGAAGCTAGTCAGATTGTAACTGCCGCAAGTAAACTGTATCTAAGCTCGGGTGACCATGACTCCTGGACTGCGATGATATTGCCATACAAGATATATTGATATACAAGACTCTGCTATAGGTATATCCCGCTAAACTGCTTAAGTGCTTAATGCTCATCAGTTTCTTGGCTAGTATGAGCGCTCTAAAAAAATTCAACTCTCAAGAAAACTTAAAATATCCTACATAAAAACCTATAAAAACATCAGATACACACTCCACTACAGTCTAACAAAACTCTAATTCCTTTAGAAAATATCGTTCTTTTTACGATTCGCAACTTATAATCTATAAAAGGAGAACGTTCATAATTAATCAAACCTCATTAGATTGCATCGTGTTCCTAATGATGATGGACGATCAAGATGACTATAAAAGTTCAATACCTACTTTTTGCGAGCTATCAACTCAGATAACATTTTTTTAATGGCAATGTGCCTTAAGGATGAATCCACTTACAAGTATGTGTACCTACTTATGAACTTGACTAATATTCTCCTCTCCCCTCTAAATAAGCAGAAACCTTGTTTTAGGAGTGGCAAGACAACAAACAGTGCAACGAGCGGGGCTCGAACCGACCTTTCAGTTTTCAGTAAGGCTGTTGAGGCTTTATTAGTATAAATAAATCAAATAAAAAACAAATAAGTTACACAACATATACCTTAATTTAGGAACGTGGGTTTTATAGAATATCTAAGGCAGCTATCTTCAACCTGCGGCCCGCGGGCCGCATGTGGCCCGCCGTTATTTTGTGGTTGATATGCCAACCTCTGTGTTAGGTACTTTATTTTAAACCATTTTGAATTCCGCGCCTATAAGAAAAATTGACAGTGCGCTGAGTATATAAAGCCGCCTTGTGAAAGGCTACGTCTGGTCCACTCTCTTGTATGGTTGCGAAACATGGGTTCTCAAAAAGGAAGCAACAAGTCGATTGCGAGCTTTTGAAATGTGGATATACAAGAAAATGCTCCGAATCCCATGGAACAGCTTTACACCAAATAGCAGGGTACTGGAATTAGTCCACAAAAGGAGAGAACTCATGTCCACCATCATACGAAGAAAAGTAGTTTTCTTTGGACACCTACAAAGAGGAGCCCAATTCACATTCCCAAAACTAGTGCTGGAAGGGAGGATTGCAGGCAAGAGAGCTCCAGGTCGCCAAAGACGCAAGTGGTTGGACGATATAAGGGGGTGGACTGGGCTGACTTATCCAAAATTAAAAGATGCGGCTTTAAATAGAGAAGCTTTTCGCACGATGACCGACAAACTTCAACACGAGGAAGGCACACGATGATGATGATGAGTATATAGGTTCTAACTTCTACATAACAATACCGCCTGCGGTGTGCAGTGCCGTTATTGATACAGTAATTTGTCGTAATATACGGCAATTTATTAATTTATTTTTAACCGGCTTCAAAAAAGGATCTTTAGTCTTTACCAATTTTTTTTGCGGCCCGCGACACTATGGCTAACGTGTTTGTGGCCTCTATGAGAAAAATGTTGAGTACCACTGATCTAAGGGAATTGTTCGGTAAAAAGATTTAAAATCGTTTCATATAATCATGTAGCGGTAAATAAGGAAATTTTCTGAAATTTTCTTCCTTTCATAAGCCGGCCTTTCAAAGCATTCTTAAACTTTCTTCACAATGACACCGTTTTATAAATAGGAGCAAAAGAATGTGATAAAGCGACGCAACTTTGTTAAGGACGGTACGAAATAAAAATTAGTATGATACTTATAATTTAAAAGAGCAATATTTTTTCATCATTGCTGTCCAGAGATGAGAAAGAATTAAAACCTTTGTTTTTATTCTCTTTAATTTCATCGTTCAACGATAAGGTACTTAATCAGTATCTACATGCTATCGTACTGGAACTCTAAATTGCTTAGCGGCATGTCGTTGCCGCTAAGGTGGTCAACCACGGTCAAAGCCTCCCAGCAGACCAGACCAATAAAGGGACAATTAATTATAAATTCACAAATTGCCCCCGCCGGGAATCGAATTAGAGTCATCAATTAGACAACAGCTCACACCACTGCGCCAAGGATCTCCCGAGTTTGTGCACTTGAATTTTATTTTTAATCTATACTCATAAAAAGACTTGTCCTAAATGGCTGACTGACTGAGTGATCTATCAACGCACAGCCTAAACCACAGAGTTAGAAACTTGAAATTTTGACAGTAGGTTCGTTTTATGACGTTGGTATCCACGAAAGGATTTTTGAAATTCTATCCCTAAGGGGGCGAAATAGGGGATGAAAGTTTGTATGAATGTCCGTCATCTTTCAAGTTGTATCTATGAGACTTGGTATTTGGGCTTTCAATTTAAAATGAAGAAAATAAATGTTTTACAGTTTATAAAAATTCACCCCCAAAGGCAATAAATAGGAGATGAATGTCTGTATGAAAGCCCGTAAATTTTCAAGTTATATCCATGAAACTTGGTATTTTGGCTTTTGATTAAAAATATAGAAATATGTTTCACAGTTTTTGAAAATTCCACTCCAAAACATTATTCCACGGCGTACTTACATCAAAAATTGCGGGATTAAAAGGATAGAACCCTTATCTCCCTAGCTATCGGAACCTGATTCCGTTATATCAGGGAACAACGATTGATTTACCCTTTTATGCCGGAATTTATCTCACACATCCCATTACAAGCTTCCTTATTTATCCAACCGCTTTGCGACGATTATATAAGTACATATTTCCAACGATTTCGTTTTACTAATATAATAATATTGCAAAAAAATCTTTTCTATTCTATCCCTATAAAGATCGCAAAGTTTAAGGCCTGTAAAAAATTCATCTTCAGATATTACTTACAAAATAATCTCTGTAGGCTTTTTTATTCAAACTGTATAATTTTTTATTCAAACCGTTTTGTCGCCAAATTAAACAGGTCTAATATAAATAAACCTGCCTTTAGGCACCCAATTACATACACAAAACTCAATCCTTACTGAATACCGGCACCATATTATCCAAGTCTTTTCAAAGAAGTAGGTATTCATTTCTATAGACCTCATTGCACGAGTAAAAGTAATTTACACATACGTGATTCGCTCATATTAAATTTACCATCCCCCATCTTCCCATATTTTCGCAATATAAAAGAAAAAGATACATAAAGTTTAAAGGTCTGGACATATACAAAGCGACATCGAAGTTTTCGACAATATCACGCCAGAACTTCATTTGAACGAGTGCACAGTTCTATGAGGTATGTGAACCATTCGGTCGTTTACGGAAAAGCTGCATCAATAATTGCTGAATTATCAATTGTGATGCATTTTAGTCAATAGCGAGAGAGTTTTGGCAAATCAAAGGAGATTGCAATAATCACACTGCAACAACCATTTTTAAATAAGCTCACGCTTCGCTACATTAGCGTAACGCGTTGTCTTGGTCCAAACCTTACAGTGCGTGTAGCTTGATAGGCACTATACCTTTGGATGAAATAGCCGAGGGCGGTCAAATGTAATATCCGAGAACACCATTATCAGCAATTTTTTGATTTTATATTTGCTATCGGTAAAAAGAAAATAATAATTGACCGAGCGAAGCGAGGTCTCTGAGTCTACTAGAGTGAATTAGTACTTGTCCGCCCGTCCGTCTGTCCGTCCGTCCGTCCGTCCGTCTGTCAGAGCCTTATAACTTTTGAATTACTGAACGTAATTACTTCAAATTTAGATATAATATGTAAACTGATGGCCTTCAGCCGAATATTGCATAAAAAATTATAAAAATCTTTATTTCAGGGGGGCTCTGATAGAAGTGAATGCGAAGGAAAATATTTTTTGTTGCCTTTCATAGGCTTGCAATATACCTTTTTAAAGACTGTTTTGAACAGTGTAAAAAAATATATATTTTTTAATTTTTCCCTTAAAATTGACGAAATGGGGGGCTTTCAAATTGGATATTTAATACGCTCGCTTGAAGACGTTCTCTAGCAAAATCGGCTATGTATTTTCAAACTGAACTTATTTTTTTATTTCACTTGTATCCTGTACTTGAACAAAAAATATTAAAATTATATGAATATTATAAAGAAACGAGAAACTAACTCATGGAACTAGGAGTTACGACTACGATCTATCCCAAAAACAGTTTAGCGTCGACCATTATTATTTAGGTACATATAATAACATATAATTCAATTAAAATTATTCTTTAGTTAAATATCAAACTTCAATAAACTATTAATTAATACATTTTGTATATTTTCTATTCGCGTCGATAGATGACGATTTGTACAGATGCCCGTAAACCGTTTACACTCGTTAGTACCTACATAAAAATTCAATGTTTTCACTAACGTTCCCTAACCTTTACGGGCTACCTATGATAAGTTAGGTGATGATTTCTGTCAACTTCTTTATCACGATCCTGTACGGGACACTTAAAAGGACATTGGGACGGATGTTAGGACTTAGGATTGTATTTAGGAGCTACCTACGTAAAGAGACTCCTACTTAGGGGATGATTTAGGTATGTTTGGTGAAAACGGGCATAATAATAATGTCAGTTTTGGTCGTCAAGTATTGATTGAATGAATAATCATGGGATACCGTTACCGCGAGGTCTGTTCGGGGCGAACCACTAGTATATATAAAGATTCTTTAAACACAAAATCGACTTTAAGCGCCACTACAAAGTATAAAATAATTTTGTTTTGTACTTGTGCTCCGTTTCTGCATGATTCAGGACAAACGAATTAGATTAGGATAAATTAAATCATGTGCACACTATGTGATATTGCAATATCATCCGATTTACACACAATACGTGCACAGCTCAATCGAAAATCGGGAAGTGCTTCTAATTCATCTTGCAAGTTAAAAATTATATAAAAGCTTTTAAAAAGTAATATTTTGAACAAGATAATATATATTCCGGGGATACCATGTCACACTACCACGTCATACCGGGGATACCATGTCATACGTGACACGTATCAATAAAGGAGCAGCCCCCGGCACGACATAAAACTGGTGGCTCAGTCACCGAATAACGTCTATTAGGCTCTATTTTAAACCCTTTGTACAAGATAATGGGAGCAAATTGCTTTAATACAACGATTAACTTCATAGTATTTTACTTGCGTGAGTATTTTATTGATAGGTAAGTGTAAAGCATGGAAAGCATGTTTGTAATAGTTATAGTATTTAAATGAATAATATCTATTCATCTATTTCAAACTTCTGAAGTAAATCTTTTTAACGGTGTGATGGGTGTTAATAACAAAGTAAATGACAAAAGTGAACAAACATTCGAATTCGGCAATGTTCTCAAAGTTGAGAAAGTGAAGTAGACTGTTATGCCGCACCTGGCCAGCGTGGTGGATTAAAACCCAAGGTCTGTGCTCTATCCTGACCTATACATAGATTTCTAACTAATTAAACTCTAATTAATCGATTGAATAGTGTTAGTGTTTTTTAAGCATAAACTCCACCACAGTCCACATGTAAATTGCAGTCCGTGCGAAGCCGGGGCGGGTTACTAGCTTGTATAATATAACCGAACACATTTCTGACACTTGAATAACCAAGATAATAATTATGCCAAATTACCATACACTGTACTTCTTAAAAATACATTAAATTTATAGAAATTTTTATGGTCGACGCGAAATGAAAACTATAGCAGAGCTGGCTAGATTTACAGTTTTACCTCGCAGCATTATATCTTCACGCTACAGTTGTTAAACGCTCTCATAAAAACCTATTTTCGTTCTTTCGAGTTATGACCACTTTAAATCACACAAAAGATTGTAACTACGCCTGAAAGTTCTTGAATACGTCGATCCATTGTCGAAACAAGTGCAAATTAAAAATTTTATTTTTAAAAAAACAAGCTTTTAGTAGCTGGCTACATCGTCAGACCCTGGTACCCGACATCTAGAACCAGACTACTTGTAGAGACGAATCAGACGAGCCCAAACTCGATGGGGTTACGTCGTTTTATTACAGAGTTGCCAAAACCACCTTCCGGCTTCATCATGAGACCCTGAATATCATCTAGGACCAGACTACTTGTCAACTCTAATCAAATGATTCTAAACTCGATGGTATTACGTCATTTTATTACAGAGTTAGCAAAACCACCCTGATCAGATCAGACCCATGGTAACCATCTTAAAAACAAAGTACTCGTCAAGACGAATCAAACGAGCCGAAACACGATGGGGTTGCGTCGTTTAATTACAGAGTTCCTATGACAATCTTCCAGCTCCATCATCAGACCCTGATTACCATTGAAAGACAAACTACTCGTCAAGATGATTCAAACGAGCGCAAACTCGATGAGGTTGTGTCGTTTCATTGCGAAGTTCCTATGGCCACCTTCCAGCTCCATCATCAGATCAGCACCATGTCATCATAATATTGCATTATCACGCGATTTACACATGTATGCAAAAGTTCAGCTCAATCGGTAACCGGGAAATGGATCAAATTTAATTTGCAAGATTTGAGGACAAACATCGTTGATGACAAACATCGGGACAGGTGAAACTAAATAAAAGCTTGTAAAATAGGAAACTTTTTACTTAAGTATATTATTATGTCATTGTATTATAATAGAGAAGTGGAAAATTCTTACCCCATATCTGATGGTATTGAAAAACATGGCCTTCGACCAATGACTTAACACGCACTGTGTACATGTTGTGCACATCTTGTATGCAATAACATAATATATACAGGTATATAATGCAACAATGAGGTGGAAAATCTCCACAGAGATGAGCCATCTGCGAGGAGATAATATGGTAAACAATTATTGTCTCCTCCAATTTCTAGACTTCTTGCTAGATCTGAGAATTTTTGACAGAAAAACCCAATAATCTCCGTTCGATTAAAATTGGCCCTACTTCCCCTTGCGCTTTCAGTACAGACACAGTATAAGAAGATACAGTAGTTTGACGCCTTTGATCTCTTGGTAAATGTCGCTAACGTCTAGACATCGGTAATTAGGCTAGAGTTGTTACCTGTACCACAGAGTAAGGATAGGTTCATACAGAGGTTCGACGAAGCCGTCTAGACAAGGCAATTATGCGGTGGGTGCGGTAAGTGCGGTGCGAGGTAGCGTCCCAAGTAGGCAAGGCCTATTTCTATTTGGGACCTTTATTAGAGTTATCGTATTACGCTTGCGTAAAATCTTTATTATTATACGGTTAATCTATTGAAATTTATTTTTAAAGTATTATCTATAGTCTATACCTCTATATCTATACTCTATACAGACATACATACAAATAAATAAAATATATATAATAATTGTAATGTCAAATTAACAGATTTTTACTAAATGTTCGTTCGGTACTTAGAAAAAAATACATTTTTAAAATTTTTGCCTGTTTGTCATGTCTACCTGTCTGTCTGTATGTTCAGGCTAATCTTGGGAACAGCTGGACCGATTTTGACTGGACTTTCACTGACAGATAGTTATCTGTCAGTGAAAGTCCGGTCAAAATCGGTCGGCCAAAAGTAGGTAAGGTGTTCTGTGCCAGTACCTAAGTAAATTGGTGCTTAATACTACCTATTTTAATAAGCGTTGCTTTGCGAGCGGTATGATTCTATCTTTACTGAGTGGGTCTGACTTGAGGTGCGGTGCGGGGAAGCACGAGGAAGCTAGGGGCCAACTTGAACTGAACGTGTAGTACTACTAGATCAAAGGAGTCAAACTACTGTATCTCCTTATACTGTGGCTGTACTAAGTGGGTCTGACTTGATGTGGGGTACGGGGAAGCGCGAGGGGAAGTTTTTTTTTTTATTCGATGACAAGCTAGTCCTTGACTGCGATCTCACCTGATGGTAAGTGACGATGCAGTCTAAGATGGTCGCGGGCTAACTTGGAAGGGGTACGGCAGTGAACATTCAACCCATACCCCTAATTGGTTTCTACACGCCATCGTGCCGGAACGATAAATCGCTTGGCGGCACGTCTTTGACGGTAGGGTGGTAACTCGCCACGGCCAAAGCCTCCCACCACACAAGTAGGGCCAATTTTAATCGTACGTGTAGTAGGTATATTTGACACAATCCGATAATCTATTTTTCTTTTTCTTATTGCGTTCAACTGCAGATAACGAGGTATTGGGTATACCCTTTGACAATATCATTCGTTTATGGGTATACCTCATTATTTGCAGTCGATGTTAATATTGATAACTAGTAGAACATCAAGGCAGTCATATTAGTAATAATTATATTATAGATATTTTTAAAGCTATCTGGGAAAGCAAGTAAAAAAAATAAAATAGGTAATTTTTTAGACCAAATAAAAAACATCCGTCACCGCGAAAACCTTTTAATGGATCGTCACGCGTTTTCTGCAAATAAACAACTTTATTATTGCGTCGTCCCAAACACATGTTTATAAAACTTCATGAAAAGCGGCAAAAGAACAGACTGGTTAAACCAATAAACACCGTCGAAATGATCTGGATGAAATGCCAACAAATACCTACGTACCAAGGAAAATAAAATATATCCTACGTACAGTTGAGTACACAAATAAAAAACCGGCCAAGTGCGAGTCGGACTCGCGCACCGAGGTTTCCGTACTCTAAAAGTAAAAGCAAAACGATAATATTATACTCGTATTAATTTGCTTATTAATCGTTAACTTTGTTTGTAGAGGTTTATTGTTAACATAAAAAAAAACTATGCTAGTTAGAGCGTTGGTTTAATTTTTCCTGTAAAATATACCATAAACCTCTATTGACCATAATTATTTCTGATTTTTCGATTGGTAAACTTCGGAGATAAGGGGGGGGACGGTATTTTTTTCGACATTTTGCCCGATTAATGAAAAACTATTATATTTAAAAATAAATAAAAATCTGTTTTCGAATGCACAGGTAAAGTCCTTTCATATGATACCCCACTCGGTATAGTTATCTTACTTTTTCATTCTCCCGATTTTCCCCCTTTTTTAATTAATTTAAAAATAATTTTTTATTTGTTTTTATTCTAATGATGTTGGGCCACTATTATAGACAACTATTCCAAAATTCATGTCGATAGCTTTAATAGTTACTAAAATAATCGACTGAGACAGACAGACGGACGGACGGACGAAGTCCACCTTTTGGGTTCCATTTTTACAATTTGGTACGGAACCCTAATAAAAAGACCCGAAACGTCAAGTTTGCATATTTTTTTAAATTTTTATCGTGCAACTATTACCGGAAAAATGCTCTAAAACGCCACGTCTACTCGTAAAGCCTAATATCTTGATCAAACAATTTTATTGCCTGTGTAAAATAAGTAATTAGGTATTTATAACAGCTACCTTTTGTCCGCGATTTCGTTCACGTGGAGTAGGTTTGAATTAAGGTAGGATTGAAAAATCTAACTCGACGTGGACCTTAAATGCGAAAGTGTGTTTGTTTGTTGATTTGTCCTTCAATTACGCCGCAAAAGAGCAATGGATCTACGCCATTTTTTGCAAGGGTAGGTAATGGTTGAGAGACATCATCGGGTGCTTTTTACCCCTGAAAATCAAAGAGTTTCCATTCCCACAAGTCGCGAACATTCAGCTAGTAAATCCTACTATCGTATCCTAGTTCCTACTAATATTATAAATGCGAAAGTTTGTGAGTATGGATGGATGTTTGTTACTCTTTAATGCCAGGTTTAGACGAAGCCAGCGCTGGCTGCCAGTTTCACTGGCAGCCAGCGCTGGCTTGTTATTGGCCTCGTGTAAACAGTTTTTCAAGACAAACCAGCGCTGGCTGCCAGCACTGGCGGGAATAGAGCGCCGGCCTATTTTTCAAGCCAGTGACCCCCGCCCGCGTTCCCCGCAACCCCCGCGCCAGTTTGAGGCCGCGTGTAGCCGCATCGCGCCAGTTGCTGGCGAATATCCGTAGACTGTACACACGTTTGTTTATCGAAAGATTTTCCGCGATGTCGATGAGGACGAAACGTTAAAATTTATCCAACTCTATAGATCATTTTCTCATTTTCTCATCCAAAGTCTTTTATCCTTTACGATTTCTTCTTCTAACATATTGATCAACTCTGCTCTTAATAGTGCAGTGATGTTCTTTATACATTTATTTTTCAACCGCTGTCGCAGCTCCGAATTCATTTTTTAAAACACAAAACGTGTGCTCACCACAAGAATTATCCAGGAATGAAATGAACCCAGTTGGCCTCATCTAAACAACACGGGCCAGGCCAGCGCTGGCTTGTCTGAGTACTGGCGCCAGCGTTACTGGCTTCGTCTAAACCTACCTTAACGCGACAACGAATGTTCCGATTTGGCTGAAATTTGGAATGGAAATAGCTCATACCCAGTATTAGCACATAGGCTACATTTTATCCCGGAAAATTAAAGTGTTCCCGCGGGAATCAAAAACCTTGATCCACGCGGACGAAGTCGCGGGCATCATCTAGTAAATAATATATCACAAAGCAGTAAGGAGGTAATAAAACCTAGTGTACACACGTCAAAACACGAAACGGAGTAACAGTCGTAATTTGTATGATATTACTGTAATTCCTCGCTCGCTGGCGTACTCTATAGTTACGAGTTACGAGTTTCTGTACTGTTATTAACATAAATCTTATCCGGCAGTAAGTTGAGATCGTTCCATATTTTACTCACTAGCGGAACGTTTTGTACGAATAATTGCAACGTTTACTTTGAAAGAGACCAAATTTTCTTAGAAATTTGAAATAGAAAAGCGGAAAACGCGTTGATGTCTTCGAGATTTCATAACAACCATAACAATTTCTCCACAATAAAAAAAATGTATTATGTATTCACTAGATGACTTTTGTCCTGGAACATTTCTGCAACGATGTCACCGGACATTAGGTGATATCGCCCCATCTAGCGTTTTTAACCGGCTTCAAAAAAGAAGGAAGTTCTCAAATTCAAAATTCAAAATTATTTATTTCACGTAGGCCAACCTGTGGCTCTCAATTAAAAGCGTATTTCTTACAAGCTTTTATTTAGTTTTGGTTTCAACTGTCCCGATGTTTGTCATCAACTTTGAGTATTAAACACTTTAATTTTCAAAGGTCATCAACGATGTTTGTCATTAAATCTTGCAAATTAAATTTGATCCACTTCCCGGTTACCGATTGAGCTGAAATTTTGCATACATGTGTAAATCGCGTGACAAAGCAATATTATGATAGCATGGTGCTGATCTGATGATGGAGCTGGAAGGTGGCCATAGGAACTTCGCAATAAAACGACACAGCCTCATCGAGTTTGGGCTCGTTTGAAACGTCTTGACGAGTAGTTTGTATTTCAATGGTAACCAGGGTCTGATGTTGGAGCTGGAAGGTGGTCATAGGACTCATAGGAACTCTGTAATGAAACGACGCAACCCCATCGAGTTTCGGCTCGTTTGATTCGTCTTGACGAGTACTTTGTTTTTAGATGGTTACTAGGGTCTGATCTAATCAGGGTCTGCTGATGAAACCGGAAGGTGGTTTTGGTAACTCTGTATAAAATGACGTAATACCATCAAGTTTAGACTCGTTTGATTAGTTTTGACAAGTAGTCTGGTCCTAGATGATATTCAGGGTCTCATAATGAAGCCGGAAGGTGGTTTTGGCAACTCTGTAATAAAACGACGTAACCCCATCGAATTTGGGCTCGTTTGATTCGTCTTGACAAGTAGTTTGGTTCTAGATGACAGCCAGGGTCTGACGATGTAGCCAGCTACTAAAAGCATGTTTTTAATTTTTTTTATTTTATTTACACTTGTTTTTGGTAATGCCGCATGACTTCTCAGGCGAAACGTATCCCGTGACATTAGACTCCTCTAATAGTTCGGCCGTTCAGAGAATGCGTTTTTGACACGTGTCAGTTTGCCATACAAAACAAAAATATCCGGTTGACATAATCTAATTGTAATAGCGCAGTTTAGATTTAGAAAAATATTGTTTACCAAGTTATTTGACACTCAGTTTGGCACAAAATTATAACATTAATTGATTATTGATATAATAATGTTGTTTTAATGCTCATCAATTGTTAAAACGATAAACAACCAGCAATAATATTTTTATCGTAACTGCAACGCCATTACAAAGTTACGTCGTCAGTTCAATCGCGACGTGTCAGGAACGCACTCTCTGAACGGCCGTAGTTTAGTGAATAGACGGCTTAAATGAAAGTTATAACTCGCCTTCGTAATACAACTTCATATGAAGTGGAAAGCAATATATCATTTTAATGTGACAACAGGAAACAGACGAATGAGGAAGGAATTAAAGGCACAAAGCACACATGTGAAAATCATATCGTGTGAAAGCTGCAAAGTGCCCCGTTGTCAAACTTTTTTTTACTTAACATTCATTACGATAAAATGCGTTTATTTTATGAGAGAGTAATCTAATTTTCTTTAATTATTTAGGAACATGTTTATTTCCTGGCTATAATTGGGTACTTCACTGATATTTTTTTATTTATTTAAAATAACGTTTTTAAATTTTATAACACAATGACATTTTTCATTTTAAATATTAACTAGTCTTGGAAATATAGAGCTTTAAAGTTACCTGTTAAACAAAGAGAGCGCTATTGAGGTGTGTCGTCAAAACTCAAAAGTAGTCAAAAGATACACTCTTCATAGAAAATTTCGTTTTAGAAAGAGACAGATAAAGTCGTAGTAAAACCATGGTAAAACAGCTCACAAATTGTTTGTTTTTGACGGATTTATTTTCTGTTTTTACAAATGTTATTCTTACATTTTCGATTATAAATAATGAATATCAACATGTTGACAACAGTCAAATACCCAATTGGCTATATTTTCATATAGACGAGCGCTATGCGTCGGGAGCATTCTGCGGGAAGATGGAAAAAATTGGTATTTCGATGGCAACATGCTGGATAAGAACATCAGAGGTGCGATTGTCTAAAAGTTGCCGATCAAAATCGTATTCATTTGATGGCATTAGCGTCAAAGTAAAATGTTCCTTGACTGTATTGATATAGTCACAAATTCAGTACAACGTTAGCGTAGAGCGTTATGACTTATGGAGCGCATCGAACATACCAAAACATATAAGAATGCTTACACGAAATTGAGCTCTAATTCAATCCTGTTATGGTTTATTTTACTTTGACGCTAATGCCATCAAATGAATACGATTTTGATCGACAACTTTTAGACAATCGGGGGGCAGGTCGTGCAGCAAATAGCTAGAAGTGGTCCAACACGTACACATCTTCTAAATACCTTCTTATACCCTCCTTAAGGGCCACAATATCTTGATCTTATTGCCAAGTGCCGTTGAAATCAGCTGGCAGGTATTCTGTTCTTGAGGTTAGCGGTTTGCGGTTGCATGAACTTTACCGCATGCCATCGCCCGCCCGTCAACCACAATCCTTTGAGATGACAATGTAGCACCGTTAAGGCCGGCTTTTCACACTTTTTAGTACCAAGTATTCCATCTCCGAATAACATTTAACTGATGATTTCGCAGATATCAATACAAAAGCTATCAGACCGTCTAATTAATTCCTCAGTTAGTAAAACAAAGAGCCCAAAGAGAGAAGGTTATACATATTATAGAGAACATAGTCAAGTCGGTGAATCTTTAGGTAGGTAAAGGTATACTATATTCAGCAAATATTAACGATGATAAATTGATTTTTGGCACGAACACAGAGACTTCAGACTTGATACCGATATGTAGATGCGTGTACCTATTCAAATATTGAAAAAAAATCCCGAACATTTGCCGGCCCACGAGTGAGCACGTGACATCCTGTTGAGTGCGAAGGATTAACCTCGCAGTCCACCATGCTGGCCAAGTGCGGATTGGCAGACGTCACACACCTTTGAGAACATTCACTTCGCCGTTAAAGCATGGATACATATTTAATATTATCTCAAAAATCAAAATGCACATAGGTATCTCCCGAAAAGTCAGAGACTCAGAGATGCGTATGCGAGATCGAATACCGGTCCTCTCGCAAAGCAATATTATGTATCTCATAATAATTGTATTCCCTAATCTAAGATTGAATCGAACTTAGCCTGAGCTGTCCCACGACTGGATACAGGCCTCCATCCGATATTTCCCTATAATTTTAAAATAGCAGATAAGTACAACCTTTCAGTCTTGCAGAATATCGATTAAAAACTCTTTTGACAACTCAACCATTGCGCGATTGGTCATTGTAGGAGGATAGTAGTTACTAATAATAGCTAGTAGCTACCTATTAGCGGCGAAAGCCTATTACGATAGACAGCTCATCTAGCAAATTATACAAAAGACTGGTTACCTACACGTGTAAGGTTTCTTTCTAGCTTTAAACAAACTGTATTTTAAACAAAATTTATTTTTATAGCGCTTCGGACAGTTTATTAATGTTAAAGGCCTTAGGGCTCGTTTCTGGAGACGCGGCACGTTGCGCGGCGCTTGGTGAGTCGCGTCGCGTCGCGCGGTTAACTCTAACATATGGCCAAGTATGAGAGCGTTCATGCAGAATCGTTCTGGCATAGTACGCGGTGTCCAGAAAAGAGCCCTTAGACGACTTCTCTGGCGCAGTGGTGAGAGCGCGTGGTATGGTGTAGGACATTCTCGGGTACGATTCAGGGCAGAGGCAATTTAAGAATTTTATAATTTCTTAAGCCAATAGTCTTTTCTAATTAGCACGCTACCGTCAAAACGTGCCGAAAAAAGATTTAATCGTTCCAGCTTTAAAGGATACGAAGGATACGAGTACTAGATACGAGATACGATACTTAAAGGATACGAGTTTAATTTTCACTACCAATCCTCTTCAAAGTTAGCCCGTAACCGTTGAAAAAAGCGCACACAAGACCAGTACTTAAATATATTTATTGATGTATATATCGAAATATGCAAATCTGAGCTTATTGGGGATGGTCAAAAATATTAAACTACTTTTATTGTATTAGATGATGGTACATTTACGATTGATTTCTAGAATATTATGAATACTATAAGTAGTGAGACAGAACAAAACAAATATGTCAATATACCAAGGTTTAGGTCAAGAATGAGTAGCAGTATGAAATATTTAACGACATGAATGAACAACAGGACGCGATAACGACTTAATAGACAATACTCATGTTATTCTTTCTCTGCCACCGATATCTGTATCGGTACCTTTGACCCTGGACCACCGGTGGCCCTCGCCCTGACAACGACATTGTCCAGGCTCCTTTCATAAAGCCGATAAACTATCGGGACGCAGAACGCGCCATATATCTATCAGGCGCTCCACTGTAACCCGTACCACTCTGCCGGTCGACTGTGCCCCACAAAGCCTAATCCACTATATTATTTATAGGTCGGGATCGAGGGAAAACACAACGGACCGTTGTTTTCCTCCCCGCTGTAGCAAACATTATGTACCCGTTTTATTGTTGGCCATTAATTGTTTTATTCAAATACTTACTTAACAGTTTACGTAACAATTTCATCACAGTGACCCAAAACCGTTTTAAAACAATATTCGGAAAGTAATGAATACAAGTTAATAATAATTTATTTTGTATCCGATGTCGTGTTCAATGGACAACTATAAATCTATATATCTATATATATAAAAGAAAGTGGTGTTAGTTACACTATTTATAACTCAAGGACAGATGAACCGATTTGGCTGAAAATTGGTGGAGAGGTAGCTTAGAACCAGGAAACGGACATAGGATACTTTTTATCCCGTTCGACCGCGTTTCCGTCAAGTCACTATAAAACGTGGTATAACAAAAACGCATCTGACATGGAATAACAAAACGCAAATGACAGTGGAATAACAAAACTTAAATGGCAGCTAAACGTAATTTTATCTTTGGTTAACTAGGGTAAAAAATTTGACAATTATAAAAAGTGTTATAATAAAGCATTACTGATATTATAAATGCGAAAGTGTGTTTGTTTGTTGGTTTGTCCTTCAATCACGTCGCAACAGAACAGCGGATTGATGCGATTTTTTGCATGGGTATAGTAATGGACGTAGTAGTGGTTCCTCAGACCGGGAGAGCTACTTTCTATCTCGGATAATGAAAGAGTTCCCGCGGGATTTATAAAAACTAAATCCATGCGGACGAAGTCGCGGGCATCAGCTAGTGAATAATAAATACGTTTTGAACGCGACTTCGGGGATTTTAGAAATCCCGCCGGTTTTATTTGTTTTTCTGACATATTTTTGTTTTTTTGTCCTTCAGTCACGCAGCAACGGATCGATGTGATTTTTTGCATGGCTATAGTTCAGGATATTATGAACAGTGGCATAGACTACATTTTATCGCGGAACACTAAGTTCCCGCGAGATTTTCAAAAACCTAACTCCACGCGGACAAAGTCGCGGGCAAAAGCTATTTTGACAATAATTTTAAAGCCAGAAGTAATCAAAATATAATTATTAATTTTTTAGGGTGACCATTGACACTGATTGCTCGCAATTATCAAAATTTATGATTAATTGAACATTGACATAACTGATATCGATATCTCGATTGACATGTGACGGACTGATAGACAAGTGCACGGATACCATTCACGTCAGCTGCCTGGGCTTCTGAGATAAGCGTTCCGAGATAAACAAACAGCAACTTATATAATACTAGCTTTTGCCCGCAACTTCGCTCACGTTAAGTTCAATAGTTCAAACCCCTATTTTACCCTCTTGTGGTTTAATTTTCTTAGCGGATGCCTACGTCTAAATAGCTATCTATATGCCAAATTTCAGCCCAATCCGTTCAGTGGTTTGAGCTATGTGTTGATAGATCAGTCAGTCACCTTTTCCGTTTATAGGTATACTAGCTTATGCCCGCGGCTTCGCTCACGTTAAGTTCGATTTTTCAAACCCCTATTTAACCCCCTTAGAGGTTGAATTTTCAAAAATGGTTTCTTAGCGGTTGGTTAGCTCACGTTAAGTAACATTTTTATTGGTAATTAAAATCAAACTTAACGCGATTCGTATCTCCGTAAAAAGCCAACATACCAAGTTTCATGGTTATAAGTTGAAAAACGACAGACTTAATAACAATCATTCACCCTCTATTTAACTCCATTGGGAGTTGAACATTTAAAAACTATCAAACGCGTACTTCTTTATTTTCAATTGAAAGGCAAAATCATGGATATTACATGAAAAATAATTTGATAAATGACGGACTTTTATACAAACTTTCAACCCCCATTTAACCCTCTTGGGGTTGGAATTTTCAAAAATCCTTTCTTAGCGGACGTCTACGTCATAATAACTATCTGTGTGCAAAATTTCAGCCCGATCCGTCCAGTGGTTAGAGCTGTGCGTTGATAGACCAGTCAGTCAGTCAGTCAGTCAGTCTCCTTTGCCTTTTATATATTTAGATTATTATTTAGATATAAACTCTGCCACGGTATACATAAATAAAACTTTGTAAATATAAGACTATTCAATACTTATCAAAATTGCTATATGTGTCAACCTTACCATGGGGCTAAGGTTTAGTATGGGTTTAACGTTTCATCTTCGATAAAGATAAAAAGTAATCCCTATTGAGAGTTTTTTAATTGCACTCTATTTACAATTTAAGCAAACGAAGTGTCTCCACTAATTAACCTACTGCATACCAAATATACTGACTTGCACACTAAATTATACAGCTTAACTTATTTAATTTCTTTGTATAAAAATACATGTCCTTTTTACTTTTTATTTCTATACATTACAAATCGAATAAGAGATAGTAGTAGTAGCAGGTCTAAACTTAGACTTAATTCAATTGCGTTGAATCGTCTAAGCATTTAGAGTCCAAAAGAATACATTGGTGAGCGTTTAGATTGTAGCCTTTTGCTTTTAGTTTTTCGTTGGCTAAAACCATCGTCCAAAATGAATGTTTCGTACATTAAAATTTTATTTATATGTCAGCTGGCGCCAATTATGCAAACAGTTGACATTCACGTCCGTTTAAATTATATATAGTACAACATTAAATTACTCATGATTTGCGACTTACAAGTTTCGTCACACAGCGCAGTTTAGTAACAAATGCCGCAAATTTTCTTAGGGTAAAGCTGTAAAACACTGGGACCGACGAAAAATGATTATATGTTAAATCGGTCGGTTTCGTTAGTTCCCTCATAATTGCCAAACCACTCATGTCTCATACGATTTTAATAAATCTTAGCGGTCTGATTGTCATAGGCTAATTGTGACGTCATGACAAATTCAATATGGCAGATATTTTTATAACGTCAAACAAAATTACGACAAGGAAAGATGAGACAGTTAGTCTGATTCCAAAACATCCCTCCAAATTCTCACTATGTAGATTCCGCAAATAAATAATAATCTTGTGGAGTTTGTATTTTGTGTTTCAAATTCTGTACCGCAGCATATATAAAACAGAAATTTAGTATGGAATTTGTAGAAAATTTTCTTTTCTTAAAAGTGAACTCAACAAGCAACCATTTTTCCTGAAGGAAGTTGTTGGAAAACTCTATTTTTCCACGCTGGCCTCTGGAGTTAGAAAAAATAATCTACCCGATCTTTTAATACAGCCTTAATAACCCAACGGTAGATGCTGAAACAATAACGGTTCAATCCTCATGTGTTCCTCAATTGTATACCTTGCATAACACAAGTTTCACTAATAAAATTAACGTTTATTTGGAGGGGAGAAGGGAATATTAGTCAATTTCTACATCGCTAATATTCCTTAAAAAACTAGACGCAATGACTTCACAAGGGCACATATCGCGGGAATGGGACAGAAATCAATATCAAAGTAGGTACGCAATGAAAATTAAAATAAAACCTTCTTTATCAACCGCTAGACGTCCACTGTTAAACAATGATCTCCCGTATGGACTACCACGGGTCTCGGTCTTGCGCCGCCTGCATCCAGCGGCTCCCTGCGTCTGGTTTGAAATAAAACTTTAATGTTAGGTGAAACTCACGCGATTGCATCGATCATGTCCAGCCCCATCTCGACGGTGCAGCGCGCGTGGTCCGAGCGTGGTTCGGGAAGTCCGGACACACAGTAGTAGCAGTCGCCCAGGATTTTTATACGGAGACAGTGGTTGTCCTGTGAAAAATAGCCAATATTATTTTCTACTGCAATAGAGAGAGAGTGTGTATCAAAAACATTATATTATGTGGTCCCCAAACCCCTGTAGTTACAGGTTGATCTCGTTCTCGATCTCATAGAGGGCGCTAGCAAACAAAAACAATGTTTCACCGAGATTTGTCTCAGTTTTAGGAGTAACAGGAAGGTTAAATTAAATCTACTAGGGTTTCAAACTACTTTCATCGATTCGACCAAAAATAAACCTCTACATATTCGTAACATACACTAAAACTCTATAAATAAAGAATCTCTCAGCTCTACGACTACAATGGGAGTTTTTGATTACACCCAATTAAAAAAAATTGGTAAAATAAACTGTAATGTGTGTAAAAAATCAGTCTATGTATGTTTGTTCCTTTGTGGCACTCTAGAGACCAAACGCGTGGGCCGATTTTGATAAGTGGCACGTCGTTAGATTCGCGATGCCAGCGCGAGTGTCACCGAGAACATAAAAATTTGAAAAATTCAAAATGGCGGATTTTGGACGCCATAATGTGGGGTTCAAAAATTTTTTTCTTCAAATCCTATTGAGTGTGGTATCAAATTAAAGGGTTTTAAAAGGTGAACACGAAAATATATTTTCCATTTTTTTTTCTAATAAATTTGATAGTTGATGTTTTCATTGATATTCTTTAGAGCTGTCGGGTTTTTATTCTTTTTTAATATTTTGCTTGTTATTACGTAGCACTGTGTACTACTCAAAATTAGTTCATCGGGTAAAACTCGTTATTAATAGAGTAGACACCGTGATAAAAATAATTCTCAGTGGAAATATCCGTACTGCTAAATGTGTGTAGCCTTCGTACCGCGTCTGCAGCAGGTGCTGCTGATTCAAACTTTACTTTCGAAATTTAATTTCGACGTGCACCTGGAGAATTTAAATTACCAACTTAGAGCACTTAGATTTATTTTAAACCAGAGGTTTACGATTTTGATCGACAGTTTTTAGACAATCGCAGTCTAAAACCTGCTAATCAAAATCGTATTCATTTGATGGAATTAGCGTCAAAGTAAAATATTCCTTGCCTGTATTGATTCAAAGTTACAAATTCAGTACAACCGATTTTAACATGGGGCGTTATGGAGCGTATCGTACATACCTAAACGTATAAGAATGCATACACGAAATTGAGCTCTAATTCAATGCTATTATGGTTTATTTTACTTTGACGCTAATGCCATCAAATGAATACGATTTTGATCGACAATTTTTAGACAATCGGGGGGCTGGTTACTGTAAGGAGGTTTTAAGTTGGGCGAAAAGACATTGCACATGGCTGCAACACCCGCAAATGCGGCATGAGGTCTGTCTCCTGGCCGGAATTTAGCTATCAACTGAGAATTATGCAGGAGCTATTATAGTGCACTAGTGTATGCACTCTGTACTCCTTCCCTCTTTATAAACCGATGTGTCATCAATGCGACACCCATTCGTGCTCTCCTAAGCACGGGAGTGTAATTCCGTCAACTCCTAACTCCGGGCAGTTACTCAGAGTTTCTTGAAAACCCCAATAACTTTAACTTGGCCATTGACTTTAGGGGCCAGTTGTACTTTGTAGTCTGTCCATTTTCATTTAAGTGAAAGCTTTCCAAATACGATTACATCGTCATTGATTTACTGTTTTGTATGATCGCGATCGTTAAAGTAAACCCAATACCATAATGACATACTGTGGAACACTAAAGAAAATTGAAAGTAAACAATTTAGAAATCACGTTTACCTACCTACGTAATTGCTATGTTTTGTAGGCCACATTTCCTATGTTTATGATCGAAGGACGCAGGAAGGATGTACGATTTACACAAAAGGTCACAAACAAGATATAACACTGTAGGGTACTTACAAAAGGGCAAACTAAGGGGATAGATTCTGCAAATACATAAACTCCCATCGTTCTCTGTTATGCATACATTTATTTTGGTAAAATTCAGTACAATTGTTTTTCATATTTTACTACAACAAATGGCTGTTTTAGATTTTATTTATTGCGACTGTTAAATTATAATGGAAAATATTAAAATTATAACAGTCACAATAAATAAAATCTAAAACAGCCATTTGTTGTAGTAAGATATGATAAACAATTGTACTGAATTTTACCAAAATAAATGTATGCATAACAGAGAACGATGGGAGTTTATGTATTTGCAGAATCAACTTTGCAATTTTTCTTTATCGAGTAAAGTTTGCGTCATCGTGTTAAGGAAACAGCCATCAGGCCAGAAATACGATCAATTATAACTACTTTTTTTTTCATAATATTATGACCCATAGATTTTAAATAAGACGATCTTCATTCGGCTTGTGATTCGGCTCACGAATGATGATCGTGACTGCACACAGCGCCTTAATTCTATTTATCGAAGGTTAAGTATCTATTACGCGATTGTAAAACAACAATATATAGAGCCAATGCACAATGGTGCAAGGAGGTTATCAGTACGGAGAGGTTCGTTTTTCTATAACCGATACCTACCTAGCGCAAAAAGAAAAGCTGAGGTCCTTGTCCTCACATCATAAAGCGAAATTGTGATTGTTTGTTGGTTTAAAAGTACTTCATTCATGCACAACAGAGTCACAGATCGACTCGATTTTTAACCCCCGACGCAAAAAGAGAGGGGTGTTATAAGTTTAACATGTCTGTCTGTGTATCTGTGTATCTGTGTATCTGTGTATCTGTCTGTGGTAGCGTAGCCGCCAAACGGATGAACCGATTTTCGTTTAGTTTTTTTAACATGATTATAATGAAAAAGAACCTGGAGTGTGACATAGACTTATTAGGCCCCACGCGGACGAAACCTCGGGCAAAAGCTAGTAATAAAATAAATTCTAACGTTAGCTAGCTGATCAAATCTGCCGAAGAGCTCGTTCAGAAGGCGCACCAGCTCCTGCGCACTGCACTGGGACGCCAGCACCGTGAAACCCACAATGTCGGCGAACAGGATACTGCAACAAAAATATCAAGCCATAAGCCTACTAAGTACATAACTAAGTACAATAATTGGCACAGAAATTGTGGCACGCAATTTCATCGAAATTTTGTTTTTCTTCTTCTCAACCCATCGCCGCCGGCCCATTACTGGGCACAGGTCTCCTCTCCATTGGGAAGGGTTTAGGCCATAATCCAACACCCTCCCAAGTACGGATTTGTAGACCTCACACACCTCTAAGAAAACTATGGATAATTCTCAGGCATGCGGGTTTCCTCACGATGTTTTCCTTCACGGTTGAAACAATTGCTAAAAACGCACATAAATGCAAGAAAAGTCAAACATGTCTGGGGTCGAACCCTTAATAAACGCATAAAAAAATCTTCAGCTTTACTAATTCTAGGATTCAAGTAGGTAAGTGTAGCAATAATATAATTTATGTAAAGTTAGTTAGTGTGGTAGGAGGGAGGCCTTTGCCCAGTCGTGGGACAGTTCAGGCTAATTTAGATTAGATTAGTTAGTGCAGCAATAAATAAATACTTTATGCAAAACACGCTTGACTAAAATCTAATCTAGAAAAAATTAAACTTAGTCCAAGACTTCGGAAGTGCAAGTTATACCACAAAATATATAATAGTACCACAGAGTAAGGATAGTATAGTTTATAGTACTACATAGTTATACATACATGTATATTAGTTTTAATAGCTGATGCCCGCGACTTTGTCCGTTCAGATTTAGTTTTTAAATCCCTCCGGAACTCTTTGATTTTCCGTAATAAAAGGTAGCCTATGTCACTCTCCACGTCCTCAACTATACCCACTGTCTGTCCTCAACTATATCCACAAACACTGTCGCATTTATAATATTAGTATGATACATATGAAAAAAATACACGTGCTTCAATATTTTTTCAAAGTTCCAGAGTTTTATGCAAATAAGTAGGTAAGCCATCGCTCGTTATTCAGTGGAAGGCGTGAAGTTGGAATATAATGAGTAAAGCCTCCTGCATCTATGATCAAAGAGCACTCAGGTGTTAGGTTGAGTCTTCATTTAAATTTTTGCCCACAAATTATGTTGTCACGTTGACATTTTTATACGTGGAAGAAGCGTGAAAGAAAGAAAAATTGTATACAAGTAGGTTTTGCCTGAATATTGGATGTCAATTTCCTAGAGTTTTTCTTACTAAGCACATTGGCACAGCAATTAATTGTTATCTGGTATACAGACCAAGTATACATAATCTGTGGCAATTGTGGCCCACGATTTCATCCGAGTGAAATTTTTGTGTTTTTAATATTTTCTTTTTTTTCGTGAAACTTGGATATTTTTCCGTGAAACAAAGATGTCCATCTCACAAATCTCTGTTCTGAATGTTCTAAACATTTAAGCGGATGAATCGTGAAAACGTTTTTTTATTTCTGTGAGTGAAAAGATAAGACACCTTTGATTTGAAAGAAATGTAAGTACCTAAATAAATGAACAGTTGGACATTTTATTCGCGTATTATTCATCAAAAAACATTCTTGACTAATTTATGAACAAAAGTGCGCATTAAAATATATATAGTAGCATTGAAGCTGGTAAATTGGATCTCTCTCTGATTAATATTATAGCAACTGACTCTGTGAGCTTACGTGTCAGTTATTTCCCATGACGCAACAACTAGTTGGATATTTTTCATCTAGTGCTTGTAGAATTTACGTAATGTTCGCCTCCTTTTGCCGAAATATCAGCATTCGTTCTTTTTTGTTTGAATACTTAATGAGTCTGAGAATTATCTCTACCTTCTTACGATGAGATTTAAGAATCTTACTCCCGATTGCTCAGGTGGTGCCTGAATAATTTTGTAGGTAATGAATAAGACTAAATCTAGACATTATCCGTAGCATTGAAAGTTTGTTAAAACCTATTGATCGCTAAGTCACAATAATCGGACTTAGGTTTTCCCTAAAATTTAGGGATTGGTATCAACCTTGGAATGAATTACTTTCCTTTGAAATCCTCGTGTGAGTTACTTCGGTGAGTGAGTGTCCCTTCATTATGTAAGTAGTACTTTGTCTAAAGGTATTGTCAAAGGATACAATATCCTTTCTACACTAGCGGCACGCTATGATGGCCGGTTTGACACATTACAATAGTGATGTGGAATGTCAATTTATTCTCGAACAAAAAACAATTAAGTTTTGTTTTTGTACCTGATTAAATGGGTTTAATAAAACAAAAATGTATATGTTTATTTAATTTATTTGAACGAACTGAATATTTGAATGAAAATGAATATACATACTTTATATGCACACAAGAAACATATGAATACAAAAGATACCAAAAAAGGTGCCACAAAAGGCCATAATTAATCAGATTCGTCCATACTACTATTTTCACTGTCGTCACTGCTATCATCACCTACATTAATAATTATATGTTCGTTTTCTATTATATATATTTTCACATCTCTTTCATAATCTTCCCTTATTAATTTAACAGTTCTATTCACAACCTTTTCCCAGTCTCCTTTAGTCACATGTTCACAAGCTTCTTCTAATAATTTTAGCATTTTTTTTGTGGTAAATGGGGGTTCTGTATTGTGTCTTGCAGCATATCCCTTAATTTGAGCCCACACCAACTCAATCGCATTATACTCACAATGGTAAGGCGGTAACCGTATAACTCTGTGCCCATGTTCTAATGCTATTTCGTCAATGACGTATCGGATCTTGGTTGGTTTGTTTTCTTTTAAAAGACGTACTAATTCCGCTTTTAACATATTCATGTTTGCATCTACGCCATTTTTACGAAGCCATGCGACGATGGGGGGTAAGGGAGCGCAACTCCATCTAGCGCTCCAAACGTCAACCTCACCTGCCCGTGGTGCCCCCTGCTAGTCTACTGACGAGGCTATGACGACCGACAAATGGCGGTATAACCATTTCATACTGGCTAGACTGAGCAAATGGCACAGGCCGGTGTCGGGCAGCAGCGACACTGGTGCGATCAGTCTAGCCCTGCGATGACCAACACGCCTGCCCAGCGTGGTCATTATGGGCAAAACCTTAATGGATAATCACAGAAAACCATGGCCCCTAGTTCCCGGCGGCCTCGCTATTCCTGACCCTGGCAGCGGTCACGGTAATAGCGGGGCAGGGGGTGCTAAGAATCTCCGGACGAGATTCCGCTGCCAACCCCGACGACTGGACCTGGTGACGTATAACGCACGCACTTTGAGGACCGACGAGAAGATCATCGAGCTGGAAGAAGCAGTGAGCAAGTTGCGCTGGAATATTATAGGATTGTCTGAAGTCCGAAGAGAGGGGGAGGACTCGATAATCCTCAATTCCGGCAACTTGTTTTACTACCGGGAGGGCGATCAACAGTCCCAGGGTGGTGTCGGGTTCATCGTCCACAAGTCCCTCGTCAACAACATTGTACAAGTCGAGAGTGTGTCGAGTAGGGTAGCGTACCTCATACTCAGAATCACCAAACGGTATTCGCTGAAGGTTATACAGGTCTACGCACCGACATCGGCACATTCTGACGAGGAGGTTGAGGCGCTGTATGAGGATATATCAAAAGCCATACACGCCTCTGCCACTCATTACAGTGTTGTGATGGGGGATTTCAATGCAAGGCTGGGCGAACGAAGCGGTGCAGAGACGAGAGTGGGGCATTTTGGGTATGGGCGAAGGAACCAAAGGGGCCAAATGTTGGCCGACTTCATGGAGAAGGAGGGCCTCTTTATGATGAACTCCTTCTTCAGGAAGCGGCCACACAGAAAATGGACATGGTTGAGTCCCGATGGTTCCACGAGAAATGAGATCGACTTCATTATGTCGACCAAGCGGCATATATTCAATGATGTCTCTGTGATCAATAGGGTGAAAACCGGTAGCGATCACCGGATGGTAAGAGGCACGTTGAATATTAATGTAAAGCTGGAAAGGGCCAGACTGGTGAAGTCCACTCTCCGACCTTCTCGTGCTCATATCCAAAATCCCGAAAACTTCCAACTCGAACTGCAGAACCGATTCGAGTGCCTAGCAGACTGCGTTTCTGTGGACGATCTAAACAACAGGTTCGTGGAAACTGTCCATACTGTGGGGTCTAAATTCTTTAAGACCCATCGCAGGAAAAGAACCGAAAAGTTCTCTGACCATACTCTCAAGCTAATGAAGGAGAGACAAGAGATGAGGCTGCAGTCATCGGCAGACGCGGCTGCCTACCGGCGGATTAATAGGCAGATCTCTAAGGCACAAACTCGCGACCTCCGTGTCTTTAATACCAAGTGTATTAAAGATACCATTGAGCGGAACAAAGGCTCAAAAGTGTTCGCGAGAGATCTGTCTATCGGACAGAGCCAGCTGACGCGGCTGAAAACTGATGACGGCCGTCTCGTCTCTTCTCGACCTGAGGTCTTGGGAGAGGTTGAGAAGTTCTATGGACAGTTATATACCACGACACAAAAACCTGTTGAAGATTTGGCGAAAGATCCCAGAGCCAAACTGACCCGACACTATACCGAAGATATCCCGGACGTCAGCCTATACGAGATTAGAATGGCTCTCAAACAGCTCAAGGACAACAAGGCGCCAGGTGATGACGGAATCACTGCGGAACTCCTGAAAGCGGGTGGAAAACCGGTACTTAAGATCTTTCAGCGATTGTTCAATTCCGTCATCCACGAGGGCACAACGCCGGAAGCATGGCACAGGAGCGTGGTGGTTCTGTTCTTCAAAAAGGGTGATAATACCTTGTTGAAGAATTATAGACCCATCTCGTTGTTGAGTCATGTTTATAAGTTGTTCTCGAGGGTCATTACGAATCGTCTCGCTCGTAGGTTCGACGACTTCCAGCCTCCCGAACAAGCCGGATTCCGAAAAGGGTTTGGTACCATAGATCACATTCATACGCTGCGGCAGGTTATACAAAAGACGGAAGAGTATAACCGGCCACTTTGCTTAGCGTTTGTGGACTATGAGAAAGCCTTCGATTCGGTGGAAACTTGGGCTGTGTTGAGGTCGCTGCAGAGATGCCGGATTGACTACCGGTATATCCAAGTGTTGAAGTGCTTGTATGAAAACGCCACAATGTCAGTACGTATACAGGACCAGACTACGAGGCCAATCCACTTGCAGCGTGGAGTGCGACAGGGAGACGTTATCTCCCCGAAGCTCTTTACCGCTGCGTTGGAGGACGTCTTTAAGCTTCTGGATTGGAACGGGCTTGGCATCAACGTAAACGGCGAGTACATCACTCACCTGCGATTTGCCGATGACATAGTAGTCATGGCAGAGACTCTGAGAGACCTCAATACAATGCTCAACGATCTCAGCAGGGTTTCTCAACAGGTGGGCCTGAAAATGAACATGAGCAAGACGAAAATCATGTCCAATGCTCATGCACCGCTCCACCCAGTAATTGTTGAGAACTCTGCACTCGGAATTGTCGACGAGTATATTTACCTGGGACACACAGTCCAGCTAGGTAGGTCCAATTTCGAGAAAGAGATCAACCGCCGAATCCAACTCGGCTGGGCAGCGTTCGGGATGCTCCGAGATGTCTTCTCGTCCAAAATTCCTCAGTGCCTGAAGACTAAAGTCTTCGAACAGTGCGTGTTGCCAGTGATGACTTACGGATCCGAGACATGGTCGCTAACTAAGGGCCTCATAAGTAGGCTCAGGACCGCTCAGCGGGCGATGGAGAGAGCTATGCTCGGAGTGTCCCTGCGGGATCGAATCAGAAATGAGGAGATCCGGAGGAGAACCAGAGTCACCGACATAGCTAAGCGAGTCGCGATACTGAAGTGGAAATGGGCGGGGCACATAGTTCGAAGAGCTGATGGTCGTTGGGGTCCCAAGGTGCTGGAGTGGCGACCCCGCACCGGGAAGCGCAGTGTTGGCAGACCCCCCACCAGGTGGACCGACGACATCAAACGAGTCGCAGGGAGCCGCTGGATTCAGGCGGCGCAAGACCGAGGCCTGTGGAAGTCCATGCAAGAGACCTTTGTCCAGCAGTGGGCGTCTATCGGTTGATAAAGAAGAAGAGAAGATGCGACGATATCAGCTTTCTTTTGGGATTGGGCAGGTGGCTTGTCAATTTGCATCGAGTGGTATGGGGCGTTGTCCATAATTATAATAGATGGTTCAGGGAGGCTACACAACATTGAGGTAAACTATTCAGTAAACTTTTCTCCATTCATGTCTTCATGATAGTCTCCAGTGGTTTTTGACGCAAAAGCCATGAGAGAACCTTCGACAAACCCGTTGATGGTTCCGGCGTGACAAATTATAAGTCGCGATCCTTTTCCTACAGGAACTTTGGAAGTAGATGCTGCTGTGTCATCGTTCCAAGAACGGCCTACAGTATGGTTAGCATTAAGCCATGTTTCATCCAAGAACACAACATTTTGCCAATTTTTGATTTCTTTCACTTGCCGTAAAAAAGTATACCTTGCCATCGCTATATCAAATCTTTCCATCAATATTTTGCGTTTGTTACATTTTTTGTATCGAAATCCAATGGTCTTCAAAATCTTCGTTAAAGAACTTTCCCCACCGAAGAATAATCCAGCTTCCTTCAGTGAATGCACCAACTTTTTTCTTGTTGGATACTCCTTCTGTAAATAGTAGCCGTAAACATGTCTTCGGATAGCATCGGCATCAAAGCTATCGATGCCTACGACTGGTTTTGCTCGTTTTCTCTTTTTTGGTGTGTGAAGTTTATTTTCTTCTGTGCCAGTCTCGCCATATTTTTTTTTAGTTATCCGTCTAACAGTTCGTTGTCCAATATTAAGCGCATCAGCTACGCGTTCAACCACTGACGTTATAGGTAAAATTGGCCCTCCATTTTGAGCTTCACGATCGAAATAGTTACGAAGGCGTATTACGAACTCACGTGTCTGACTATTTAGATTAATACGGAACTTCATGAGCGGACAAACGTCAAACCGGCCATCATAGCGTGCCGCTAGTGTAAGTGCCGAATGACATGCAAAACAGAGATAAACTAGACACATTAGGAAGCGCTAACACGGTAAGAAATACTACGTTTATGACGCAAACATACAGTAGGTACACAGTGGATGTAAAAGGCCGCGGATAGGCATCGTAGGCGTGAAAGAGGCCTATGTATGCATTGTGGCTGATGAAGACGATGATGATGATGAACATACACTAGACGAGTCGTTTTCTGATATCGAGATAAATTCTGGTTGCTCTATGTATAGGTTACAATAAAACTATAGCGAATAAACTTTCCTACTTTTAGTAGGTATAGTTTTCGTATAACAGTCTGTAAAGTTCTCCAACGGGAACTTCGACCGTCCCGCATAAGTCCTTGCCAAATAAATTTCGCTCATGTTCGCTCATTAGGAAAGGATCATATTATTATTATATTTCGGCATTTGCTGTAACCGTTTCGTAGATTTGATATTTCTGTATTGTAAGAGATTTCAAATATTTTAAATCATTCTTGAATATAATAATTAGCAGGAGCGCACCAAGTGCAAGTTTTAGGTTACCTACATAATAGGTTATCGTTAGTTTTGTACAATAAATTGAAACTCGAAATGAAAATAATAAATTACGACTAACATGTGAATAAAAAATAATTTTAATATTAACGTGAAATAATTCTTATCCGAGCGTGATATTTTGTCAGCTTTTATATTGAAAATCAACCAAAATATCATTACACCTCCAATAAACTTATTTCACGTAGGTGAAATCGGCCCTAAATATAAGTGTTTGTAACCGTCCACTTTTTAACGCTACGTACCTACTGTAATATATGTATGTATTCCTTGTATGCCATAAAAGCAAACGATGCGTTCAGAGTTTCAGACATTAAGCAGGGAGGTAGACAGACAATCCCATCAGCTGAATATCCGTTTAGCCTAAAAGGATCAAGCGCGGTAATAGACTTCCTGCAGCCGCGCAGCGCTCGTACTTCTGCTGTGACGTCATTATTCATGCTTTACGATATAGACCAAGAGAGCAAGATAAAATAAGTAACGGCAAATATCTTACTATAGTCTATTGCAAAGACTAGATACTATCCTTCCTGGCACGCGGGATCATAAAACCGCAGCATTGACGTTAGTCGTTAGGGTAGTTCCAAACCAACGATAGCCAGTATAGACAAAGAAATGCATACAGTTCAAAGCACAGCAAAACCTCTATTTACTAAAGTAGATAACATTGACTAGACCCTGAATTTTTTG
The DNA here is from genome assembly GCA_029955525.1 of Oeneis ivallda. Classification (NCBI taxonomy): domain Eukaryota; kingdom Metazoa; phylum Arthropoda; class Insecta; order Lepidoptera; family Nymphalidae; genus Oeneis; species Oeneis ivallda. The sequence continues at coordinate 17,541,512 of JARPMR010000006.1, read as the reverse complement.
CCGCGCCCTAGCGCAAGCTACTGCCTACGCTATGAATTTTGGCAATCATAATTTCGTAGGTAGACTTATTCATATGTCGAATGATTAATTAATTTTCCCAATCAACTGAAACTGCTAATAACATAAATTATCATTATTATTCTATATTGCACTAATAATAATATTAGAATATCAGCGCTGGATAATATTTTATTCAAATTAAATAATTAATATTAAATGTTAACTCTGTTTCAAATCATAATTATATCGTTGCTATGTGTTCGATACAATACACGACGTAAAATGGGAAGTAAAAATTTTTGAAGTTTTTTATTCTGGTATAAAAGATTTTTGAAGTGACCATAAATATTATGTATAAAATCTGTAGCTGTACAATGTATTGTAAGTTGCAACAAGCTCTTGAACTATGATGTAGGTTGACGCTTGTGCAATCACTGCCGTGAAGACGTGCCTCGAAGTTAAATATGCGATTTTGTGTTCGTCCTTTGTATTAAAATATGATGACCTTAAAGTGTCTTTTAACAGTCATGAAGTCCATTGAAATCAAGGAGAGGAATAAAAAAGTATTTCAGTAAGTCGGAATAATGATTCCAGTTGCTAAAACAGTTTCGAAAATAGAAACTAAGAATTCTAAACTAACAAGTATAAAGCCTAAGTTCCGATTTCACCAACGTTGAGCGACGTTTAACCGAGGAATAAATTGGGCGTTCTGACAGTTTTTGTATTGAAGATCTGCCAAAATATCAAATTTACGCTAGACTTATTTTTAACCGACTTCCAAAAAGGAGGAGGTTCTCAATTCGGCCGGTATCTTTTTTTTTTTTTTCTATGTATGTCCACCGATTTCTCCGGGATTACTGGACCGATTTGCGTGATTTTTTTTTAATCGACAGAGGATGTTTGCGAAATGGTCCCATAAAAATGTTAACCTTCAACTCCTCAAGCCTGATGCTGCAGGGATATTGCTCACCTAAAACTATGGCGATTTAGGAAATTTCGATTACGAATTGATATTGTAGGTAACAAGTATGGACTACATCATGGAGCTCCAGGTCCTAGCTCCTCAATCATAGGATACTACACTTAAAAGCTTAAAATAAAAATTCTTTTCAAAAAACCGACTTCTAACGCCACTACAAAGTATAAAAATAATTTTAGTTTGTCCACGTTTGTTGAAGTCGGGCGGGCCTAAAATACAAACTATGAAACCGACTCGCGATGCTCGCTCGACTTCTACAAACGAGTCTATCATATTCTGTAGCGTCGCGCATCGGTTTCATAGTTTGTATATAGGCCCGCCCGACTTCAACAAACGTGGACAAACTAAAATTATTTTTATACTTTGTAGTGGCGTTAGAAGTCGGTTTTTTGAAAAGAATTTTTATGTTGGTGAAATCGATAGCGTAACGGAGGCGGCAAACTGAAAACTTAAAGATTGGCGTTTCAAACCCCATGGCCCTTCACTTTTGTCGTGCCTATCACAAGTTTTACGCTTAGTTGGAGGGGAAAGGGGAATATTATTCAAGATAAATATTCTTCATAATAATAGCAGTGATAGCCTAGTGGTTACGACTGTGGTCTCCTATTCGGGGGTCGCAAGTTCGATCCCGGGTACGCACCTCTGACTTTTCGAAGTTAAGTGCGTTTTAAGAAATTAAATATCACATGCTTTAAAGGTGAAGGAAAACATCGTGAGGAAACCTGCACACCTGAGAGTTCTCCATAATGTTCTCGAAGATGTGTGAAGTCCGCCAATTCGCATTGGGCCAGCGTGGTGGACTATGGCCTATAACCCTTCTCTGAGAGGAGACCTCGCTCAGTAGTGAGCCGATGATGGGTTGATAATGATGATGATGATGATTCTTGATAAAAAAAAATCGAACGCACATTGGTACCAACTTTAAGGTCTCGAAGATCGTAAACGGTTGTAATGGGAATATGTTTCAAGAAACCTAAATATGATTCAACGACCTATTCAATGACACCCTACTTGGCATAGTCTTGGCATAGACTTTCGTTTTTTTATTTGTCTCAATATGGCGTCTAGTGGGCGCCATACTTTGATAGTATAAGTTTAGTGACATACGAACAATGGAGGCAAATCTTTTGAAGAAAAAATTAAGTAAAAGAATAATTTAAAAGAGTTACTTAAAGAAAGACGTGTCAAACATATACTCCCAATATAATCACTCTGAATAAAAAATAAAAAAAACTTGAGAGGTGTCAAGGGACACCCGGATTACTTTCGATTAATTAATTTGACATTGTGTTCGGTATTTTCGCGGTACAATAATGGGTCTACGTAGCCTTGTGGCTTCTGCAGTCGCCTAACAGCCAAAGGTGTAAAGGTGTGTAACAATTTCTGCATGTGGAAACTTTCCCTAATTTTTTATAACTTATAAGTTATAAAAAATTAGGGAAAAATTCCACATGTAGAAATTATTTAAAATAAAATTGAAAATAGAAAATTCAGTCTGTCGAGCTGGGATTCCAACCATCGACTTTTAACTGTTAGGCGACTGCAGAAGCCACAAGGCTACGGAGACCCAATATTGTACCGCGAAAATACCGAACACAACTCCTTCAAAAAAGTGTCGGTTTCAAAAAAGTGTCGATCCGTCTAGCCCCCTCCCGAGTTCCGCACCGCCCAATAAGGAACTACGTTCCAATAAATCCTAGTGAGGATGTATGGATGGATGTTTGTTACTCCACAACGAATGAACCGATCTGGCTGAAAGGAATGGAGATAGCTCATACCCAGGATTAATACATAATCTATTTCTTATCCCGGAAAATTACAGAGTTCCCGCTGGAATTAAAAAAATCACGCGGACCAAGTCATGGGCATCATCTAGTAAAATATTTGAAGAATCCGTGATGCCATATTTTGCTGTTTGTCCACGCAGATGGAGCATAGTTTTTTAAAAGTACATATATTAGTCAAGATGACCTTGATTTATATCCCCCTCTCTCCTCCAAAAAAGCGGAAAGCTTGTGTTAGGAGTGGGTACAATAGTGCAACGGATGCGAATCGAACCTACAAACCTTCAGTTTTAGGCCGCACTTCTATCAGTAATTGTATTTGCAGCTAAACCAATGTCTGGCTTTAACATGGAACATTTTTACCACTGCTGTAAAAACACAAAACAAAACAATAGAACCTGGCCTCGACCAAAAGCTTTAGAGTTGTTCACGCTGCGCTGGAGCGAACTGCAAATTTACAGAAACATAAAGGCATTTTTAATGAGTAGACGACGTTAAAAAGTTTAAGTAGTATGTAGTGCCAGAATATTTTTTCTCTGATATTTATGTCGCGGTATTTCATTAAATTCAAGCTATAAATTGATTTAAACGTTTTATATGAAAATAATTATAATTTGCTATACTTACCTTTTTTATACGTACCAACATTTTTCAATTATACCTAATGTTGAATTATTTCAATTTACCGCCATCTATGTAGACGCGATTTTTTCCCTGAGATAGGATCCTATACAAGGAATATCTGCTATAGCTTCAGCACTAACAGACTCCTATCTATGAGTCAGATAGAGCCAAATTGTGCCGCGCCGTCCAATCTGATTAGGTCATGTAGAGCCGAATTATGTCAGACTGGATAGACTGGCATAAGGTCCGGATTGGACCAGTGGTATTCTCTAAAATTGATTGCATCAGTGCAATGATCGCAATGACCTGAATTTATGGTGTTCTTGCTGCATTAATGCATTTTAACCAATAGCGGGAGAGCACCAGCCAGTCAGAGGTCATCATCCAATCTCTTAAGGGAAGGGATATCACGAGGAAGCGGGTAGACAAAATGTTCTCGTGGCGTGCATGTTAGCCCTACTGGAACAACCCGAAAAAGTTCTTTTCGCATAGATACACACCGGAGATCCGCATTCATTTTTTATAAAATTGTATTTTTATTTAATAACTTTTAACGTTTGTGTGAATGCGCGTATAAATCTCATTAGAAAAGTAAATAAGTAGGTAATTAATTTGATATTTACGCAATTTACGCACATGAACGCTCCGTGCTGCAGACGCCACATTTCGCAATGCTGTGAGCTGGAAAATGGTATAATATAACGGTGGGTGAGTAAGTTCCGAAATATTCATTATTTTCCGACAACGCATATTATATTACTAGCTATTTTATCCCCTTTGGGGGTGGAATTTTTGAAAACTGTGAAACATTTTTTCTCAATTTTTAATTGAAAGCCCAAATACCAAATAACCTAACTTGAAAGATGACGGACTTTCATGCTAACTTTCATTCCCTATTTTACACCCTTGAGGGTGGATTTTAAAAATTACTTACGTCATAAAAGGAACCTACTGTCAAAATTTCAAGTTTCTAACTTCAGTGGCTCGTTGATAGATCAGTCAGTCAGTCAGTCAGGACAATAGTCCAGGGTAGATAATTTTTGAAAACAAAAAAAATTATAGTAGGATGAAACCCATTGGAAAAGGAAGAGAATGCAACAAAAATGAAAGGAAAAATAAATTACGGGCGATCTGAGGTCGGGAAGTGGGGGGAGGGGGGGTTTGAGGGTAAAAAACGGTTTATCTCAATTTCTGGAAAAACTACAAGTCCTATGGAAAAAAGTTAAATGGCAAAGTTGTAGGTAATAAAAAGATCTACAACTTTTGTGTTTAGACTTTTTTCACATAACCTCAAAATGTATGTGAAAAATTCAAATAACCAAGTTTTTGGTTTTTTATTTTTATCTTTTACAAAAAAAAATGTTTTTTCACGAAATTTGGTGAAAACTTACCTTTTTATGTCCCAAACACACTGTAATTTTTCTGATTTAAAATATTTATTTTTTCACCTTTTTTTTTTTGACTTAATATTGAAAAAGTACCTAATTTTCAATCGAAAATTCTCCCGTCAAAATATCTGCTTTTTTTAAAAAGTCGGTGAGCTTTTTGTTCGTTGAAATCTCTACTTTCTGATGGTGTAAAAAAAATATACATTACTATGGTAAATGCTCTCAGAAAATGCAGAAACGAAATACGAAATAACAGGTATTAAGGCCCAGACCCCCCAAGCCCCTATGAAATACCTTTTAAATTACATGCGTAGATGGCTATTTATTGCTATTTTAAGATAACTTATATACCTGAGTGACCTACGGAAAATTTTAGCCCATCAAAAGGTATTTCATAGAGAAGTGGGGAAGGGGCTAGGAGGGTCTGGGCCTTACTACCTGTTATTTCATATTTCGTTTCTGCATTTTCTGAGAGCATTTACCATAGTAATGTATATATTTTTTTACACCATCAGAAAGTAGAGATTTCAACGAACAAAAAGCTCACCGACTTTTTTAAAAAAGCAGATATTTTGACGGGAGAATTTTCGATTGAAAATTAGTTGCTTTTTCAATATTAAGTCAAAAAAAAGGGTAAAAATAAATATTTTAAATCAGAAAAATTACAGTGTGTTTGGGACATAAAAAGGTAAGTTTCCACCAAATTTTGTGAAAAAATATTTTTTATTGTAAAAGATAAAAATAAAAAACCAAAAACTTGGTTATTTGAATTTTTCACATACATTTTGAGGTTATGTGAAAAAAGTCTAAATACAAAAGTTGTAGATCTTTTTATTACCTACAACTTTGCCATTTAAATTTTTTCCATAGGACTTGTAGTTTTTCCGGAAATCGAGATAAACCGTTTTTTACCCTTAAACCCCCCCTCCCCCCCCACTTCCCGACCTCAGATCGCCCGTAATTTATTTTTCCTTTCATTTTTGTTGCATTCTCTTCCTTTTCCAATGGATTTCATCCTACTATTATTTTTTTTCACTTTTTATTATTTTTTAAGGCTTCTACCCTGGTCTACAAGTCTTTTTATAAGTATAGATTGTATTTAGATAACGGTTGAATTCGATGCGAAATATTGACCCGCCACGAATTATCGAACTATATGATGCTTTTGGACGCTTTACTTTCTACCTTGCCTAGACTAGAATCATAAAATATCAAATATAGGAGTGGAACGTACGTGTCATAAATAGGACTGGTATTTGCAATAGTTTTAGTGCTACGAAAAAATGCTATAAGTATAGACTACCTACGTACGACCTATCGATTTGTAGCGACTGGTGGTTTCGCCAACATGTATATGTCTAAGGTATTTCATTACGGTACCTCTCGTACTCAAGCAATGTATTCTGACTACCGGCTCAACTTAAAAATACCAACACGGACAACAAATGATACTAGGATCGCTAGCCAAAGCCAGATATCACATTTATGAAAATCTAATCAGCGTCATACTCATATATAACTCCAAAAAGTCAGAGATGCGTGCTTGGGATAAAACCCCAACAACATCCCCAAAAGGAGGTCAAAGTCACAACTTAATTATATCACCACTTTGAAATACAAATTAATAAACACACCTAACTGTCAAACACTATATAATAGGCATTTACAGACGTAGTCGTAATTCCTAGTTCCATGGCATTTACCATGGGTATTTATCACATTTATCATGGGTATTTATAGGTATAAGGTTGAAGGTTCTTGTTTCCCGTTTTGAGATAAAAATCACAAACATATTATAAAGGGAAGATAAAAATACGTCATAGACAGATGCTAGAATGTATACATGACGTTAACTAGTGTTCCGGTAGGTTCCGGTATATCATCAAGAAGGGGAATATCGCTGAATTTCTTCCGTTTTTTCGTCCTTGATTAAAATGCTCATCGCTTTATATGTAGCTATAGAAGATTACGTAATAAATATTTGCTAGCACTAAATTCTCTAGTTTAGACTGTTTGGTAGAAAGCCAAGTAAATGACAGGCGGGCATGGCTTGACGAGGGATTTCTATTCTAATAATCGTAATGAACACATAATATTTCTCAAAGTTAATTTATTCGAATATTATTATCTAACGCGATTGCCAATTTTTTATACATAGTGAAAATGTAAATTTATATACCGTTAATATATGTTCCGCTGTTGAGGCTTTATATTAAATTAACAAACTAACTCAAACAAAAAAAATTACAAAACCAATGTTCCACAAAGTCATCGCTATGTCGAGGCTGGAGGGTACTCTATCACAAAATGAGTACTGGTACTCAACAGACTACGTTCATTCATTACTTACAATTTTTTTCTACTCATAAAAATATGCACTCATGAAAGCCGCTTGAAAAAATGCTACTACCTAAGTACCTAGTACCTACTCATGTAACAATATGTATAACTGTTTAATAACTAAATATCACAGATTATATAAAAGTACTAAATATGCCTATGAAATAAAAACATTTATTGCGTTGCAGAAGTACTCTTTTAATCCTATCTATTCACGTAAGTTTTTAATTTGAAGTCCTACCTACCTACCTACCTAGCTACCTGCTACCTACCTCGCACCTACTTAGTCGAAAAAAAAAACATGTGTACCAATTCATTTATTTTAGTCGATGCTTTTGCGTGCATCGCGAATCACGCGCGCGAAAATCGCGATTCAAACGCGTTCGCGTTTTTATGACTCGATCGCAAAATTGCGCGAATCGCACGAAACGCGATGCACGCAAAAGGCACTCATAAAATCGCTAAAGGCCATAAAAACGCGCGATAGCTGCCGCTAAAAATAGCCAGACTGCCCTCTCTCTTAGAGCTAAGACTGTTTTATTATTGTTTGTCACAAAATTTCATAATTTTGTGACAAAGAATAATAAAACAGTCTTAGCTCTAAGAGAGTTGTAGAATACTTAATTATTTATTCTACATCAAGATGATGGATTTACCCACCCGCGTGGATTGAGGTTTTTTTAATTCCCGCATGAACTCTTTTATTTTCCGGGATAAAATGTAGCATATAATTACGAGTATATATATGTGTTGAGTTAACCCTATCTCCTTTCCAAACAAGCAAATCGGTTTATTTGTGTGGCGTGAAGGAGCAACCTAACAAACATCCCCATCCATCCATACATCCTCACAAACTTTCGCATTTATAATATTATATACTTACTTAGTAAGATGGTAGGCCTTACCTATTGAAATTATAGTTACACTAGTTGATGTGATCCGTTGCTGAGTGATTGAACAACATATAAAGAAACAAGCACACTAGCATTTATAATATTAGTAAGCATAGGTAATATTTGCAGTTTTGTACGTAAAGATATTTTTAAAATTGACTATGTTGACTATAGTATTATAGGTATTAGGTACACATACAATGTATTACCAGCTGATATCTCCTACTTGGTTAGCTAGCTTATGGGCGGGGTAATAATAATGATTATAGCCTTCAAACAATGCATCTAGTATTTTATGGGCAAAATAATAAATTACCTATGTAAACACCCATATATACCATACACCGTGTGTTTTATTTCTCATTGGCCTACAGTTGTATATAACCGTAATACAAATACAAAATACATTGTATTCATAATGATTTTGTCAGTGGCGTAGCGTAGGTTTTCGCCACCCGGGGCCGACCGGAAATTCGCCGCCCCCTATTTTAATTATTAGTTATTCAAAGTTTAAATATTTTATTTAACAGACTTAATGTACATCGTTCAACTTATTGCAAGTCAAGATAAATTACCACTGCTTCAGAAGGAAAATACATCTATGAGAAGCAGTGGTGCAAGAAACCCACAGGAAGTTTATCTTTTAAAATATCTGAACTTTATTGAGTTAACGCTAGGCCTTAACAACAATAAATAATAATAACAAGTTTTAAAGTACTTATTTATTTGCCAATTGAGTGTACAATAGTATCTTAAATTATACATAGTGCTCATTGAACTTGGATGGAATAAAATGTTACAAGGTGCCTAATATTATTAACTAGCGGTCGCCCGCGACTTCGTCCGCGTAGAATTTCTAATTTTCTGAGTGTTGAGAGTTGTGAGTTTATAAAAAGACAAATTTTCCCGCTGCAAGAATGATCATTATTTTGCTGCGATGTTATTTTAAAACTGCGATATCTCCTAAAATATTCATTGAAATCGAATGATGTGAAGGACAATTTTGTTTTAAATTAAATACTTGTGATGAATATGAATAACGTATTTATTTGGATAAAGATTAATATGATGTTTATAAAACCACCTTCGCAAATAACGCATTATTTTAGAACAAATTTGGTTAGCATAAAAAAGGTTATAGTGAGCCAACCTTAAAAGATAGACATATTATGTTGTCGCTGACTTTTTTCAGGTGACATGTAAGTAAAATACTTGTTTTGGCCCATTTTTATCCTTACTAAATGCTCTCTGAGAACAGGATCGTACTTTGCCAGCAGATGCACCAATTCCAAAAAGTTACCTCTGTTAGTACTAGTGTCATCTTCCTTGTGGCCACGTAACGCCAAATTTTGTTTTGCCAGAAATTGTATAATATCAAACATTCTTGTCAGAATTTCATGCCATTTTTTCGTTTCCTTTGCCAATATGTCTTGTTCTTTTTTATCGATAGTTTGTCCTTTTCGAAGCCTATTTTCTAACTCCTTCCATTTGCAAAAATTTACGTTATGTTGTGCACTTGATTCATGATTGGCTACCTTGGGATTCAATTTCCACCAAGTATTAAATCCGTCAGAAGAGCAAAATTTCGATGCATTTGATGAATTGGGGTTTTCAAATAAACGACAACAGAAGCAAAACAATGAAGCTTTCGAAGGAGAATATGCCATCCAAGAGCGTAAAACTTTTTCGCCGTTTGGCAATGTGCGATAAAACCAATCGTTAGTCAGCCGCCTCGATATTACTTTTGATTTTGTAGAGTCCATGTCTGACTGAGTCGTGCGTGATACTGTTGACTGTTCAGATAAATTTGTTTTCATATTTTGAATGACTTCAGGGCCTCTCTGTATCAATAGCAACCTCATGTTTGAATTTATACTTTCAGGCCATTTTCCAATGTCATTGCTATCAAAATCGGTTATATTTTGTTGCAGTGGTAGAATTTCAGCAGTTGCAGCAAAAGTAATAGAATCTGACAAATTCTTACTATCAATAAAAGGTTCCGAGTCGTTGATATCTTGTCCTATTTGATCTAATTCTTGGTTTCGAACATCACCAGTCTTTAAAGTACTCACACCCGAAGGCCCTGGCGTAGACTCTGGCGAAGCTGGCGTACACTCTATCGTCGCCGAAACTTTCACAAACTTCAATAAAGCTCCTTCATTCTTCCTGATATTCTCCTCCTTTGCTTTCTTCTTATTCCGATAATATGCTCCACTTTCTTTTGCTCTTTTCATTTTTAGCTAAAGATGAGCTTTAAAAGAATAGAAAACGAAATCATTTTTTATTATTATTTACTGGCCCTAAAATAATATATTCTTAGGTTTAAAAATGTGTTTTAGTTTTTAACTACTTCTCTTTATTCCAATTCTATAGAAATTTAATGAAAATGCTCTAATAACACGAAACGTGTTTTTGTCAATTCAAATGTTAGGTTTAAAAAACATAGTAGCAAGATTATCTATCACGAACAACGAAAACATTGAAAATCAACAATATTGAAAAGAATTAAAAAATTTATTTACTAACCTTTACTCCCATGTAAGTACTTGCTCGACGATGTTCCCGAAGATATAAAAATACCTATGTACCTATTTTTATTTGTTTCAAACAAAACACCAAACTATCTAATTGTAAGTAATTTGTAAGTACAGTAACAAAATCATTTACTTTTCGTTCTTTACAGTACATTTGAAACTTTCAGTCTTCGCGTAATGAATTGCAGTGTTATTGTTTTGACTTTTGTTTAATTGAACTATTGAGTACTCTCAGTCGCTGATTGGTTCGTTCGGGTTCGGAATTACACTCGCGCCGCGCCGCCGCCGATCGGCCGGGCACCGCGCCGCGTCGTCCTCTCTTTCGCACCCTTGCGGTTTTGTTTCGCTTGGCACGTAGCTTAGGTAATACTGGTAGGTATGTAACATTGCGCGCGCGATTTGAAATAAGTATTTTTTTCTCAAACATACAATGAAATGTTTTCGTTATGTTCCTTATCCGCCGCCCCCTTTCGTATGCCGCCCGGGGCCATGGCCCCCCCTGCACCCACCACGCTACGCCACTGGATTTTGTACTGGTTGGTTTGTGTTTTAAATTAGGTTAGTGTATTGCCTAGCTCAAAAACCAATGTAACAACAATGTAAGGCGCGGCTGTTTACCTACTTACTAATGATAACTTGCATATAAACAGGAGCTCTAACGCATTTGAGATCTACAAAAAAAGTAGAATCCCGCGGGAGTTTTAAACCCCACCACCACGCGGCCGCTTAAGGTAGTAATTTTTTTTGTGTAAGTACAAGACTTGTATTTTAAATGGATTTTTTGTACACCGAAACCAATACCACTCTTGTTGCGTCGGGGGTTAAAATTGCAATAATAAAAGAATATAGGAGGCATAAACAGAGCGTCAATCTTACATGATCACATGCAGTAAGTACACTAGCGGCACGCTATGATGGCCGGTTTGACGTTTGTCCGCTCATGAAGTTCCGTATTAATTGATAACGACTTTGAAGGAAATAATTGTATTACTTTATTGACGATAGTGATGTGCAGAGATTCATAAATTTTATCGAATGTAGTTTTAGGTTTAGGACTCAAAATTTATTTATTAAATTGATTTCTAAAATGTATACAAGTGTAGAAAAATCAGTTTGCACCATTTAAGGGGTGAATGTACTTGTGAATATGAACAATTTTCACTATGTGGACAAACCTCTGAAATCGCAAAAAAATATCAGCTGTTTCATACAAAAGGTAAAATTTTTATTTTTATATGATATATACCACAACTCGGCATTTGGTTTTCTAAATTGAAAATTTTTAAAAACCTTTTTTGGTATCTTTTGTATTCATATGTTTCTTGTGTGCATATAAAGTATGTATATTCATTTTCATTCAAATATTCAGTTCGTTCAAATAAATTAAATAAACATATACATTTTTGTTTTATTAAACCTATTTAATCAGGTACAAAAACAAAACTTAATTGTTTTTTGTTCGAGAATAAATTGACATTCCACATCACTATTGTAATGTGTCAAACCGGCCATCATAGCGTGCCGCTAGTTGTAGGTACCTAAAATGTCATAATATGGCTTGAACCCTCGTTATATCTTCGGACGGCGCACACCGTGGGTGTTGACAGGTTAGTTTGTCATCTATAAATCACAATGAAAAGTGCTCAAGGTTAAAGCTTCAAATATAACAAGATCACTCTCTGTTATACGGGTGATAAAAAACATGCTTTACGAGATCGGAGCTGAGCTCCCACGGGATTCTAGCGAGATCAAAGGACTCATAATCTGGATACTAGTATGTACTATCAATAAATCAACAATGCTTTATTTCATATCATTTATCAATTAATGAAGTTCTGATCTATCAGCAGGAATCGAGCCCATCTCTTTTTATTTTCTAGTAGGTAGAAGATCTTTTGTTCTTTTCTGTTTCTGTTTCTGGGAGTCTTTTGTTCTGTTCTGTTTGGTTTGCAAAATTGTTTATGTATACCGGTTTGACCATACGTCGCGTCGTCGTTACATTATGATTATGATAATAATTATGACAAAATTATGACACGAGATAATTTTTTGTCAGTTTAATACACATTAATTGCGTGGCGGCGGTAAAATGCACTTTTTTAAAACGTTTTGCTCTATGCATTGCAATACAGGCTTGCGATTGACGACAATCAATGATGAAAAGCAAAGATGAGCGAGCGCACTTGCCTAGAAGATGCCTTTTCACTCTTGCCTTGAAGGTACTCAAATTCAAATTCAAAATAATTTATTTCATGTAGGCCAAATTTTGGCACTTATGACAAGTAATGAATCTTCCACCGTACTCGAGTTAAACCTCGTTCTTCTTTTCAAAGTTTTCGTATTATTTTTTTTATAGTTTCGAATAGACTTTTTCCAGAATAAAAATAATTTTTGAACAAAAATATTTTGAGTTTGGATTAGAATAATTTGCTCCACTACAAGTTTGTGGAATGGAACGAAATGGGCACAACAAAGAGCTGACTGGTAGAGAAGTTCGAACGGTAATAAAGTCGAACAAAGGCGTACTTGAACAGTCTACCATCGCAGTACTGAATACATACATATTGATGGCCATGACATCTTTTGCATCGATTGAAATATGATCCCCGTTTCAGAAGCACTTAAAGTATAATCGTCTGGTTAGACATATATATATATACAATTTAACTCAAACTAATAGCTATTGGAGCTCCATAACCGAGCTAATTTTTTAATTTTATTAAAGAGTTTTTTTGGAGCGCGTCCCATAAAAACCAAGTTTTTTTTAATTCAGATTGTGTATATTTTTGGCCAAAATTACAAGGTCACCGGGGTTGATTGCGAGCACGAAGTTTCACCTGGGAGTTGAGCCTTAGTGCTCGAAAAAATCGGGAGGCAACGCCTTCCGAAGGCGCCTCTAATACGAGGCTCGGACCTCAGCTTAGGATGACGTTGGCAAATTAAGTTTGATTCTTATTTGAATCACCAATTTAACTCAATGTTTGTAGAAAAGCTCTAGTAACTTACCTAATCTTAAAGTTGCATTACCTATATAATTTTAAAGGTTTATATACAAGTTATACAACTAGCGGCCCGTCCCGGCTTCGCACGGGTAGACATAAATAGGTACAGATATTTAAGTTATAAGCATGCTAATTAAAACGACCATGAATCACTAAATTAGAAAAAAATTGTATGCTTATTTTAAAGCCTCCCTGTACACTACGTTGGCTGTGGTATTTGTAGGTGGCAACAAAACATATTGATTTTCAGGAGATCCTACTCGAGAAAGTGCCACATACAATTGCCCGTGGGAAAAGCACTCTTTCCTTAAGTCGATACCAACTATGGAAAAAGTTTGTCCCTGGGATTTATTTACTGTTAGGGCAAAGGATATTTTTAAAGAGAACTGTAACCTTTTAAAAGATATGGGCAAATCAGTTGGTATCATCGGGATTCGCGGAACATGTGCGAGCAGACCGGCCGCCCGACCGGGACCCGTAATGATAGTTGCTACAATCACATTATCTCTTAATTCTTTGATCAATAGTCTTGTACCATTACACATATTGGGAGGGCTTAAATTTCTTAAAAGCATAACAGGCGTACCTATTTTTAATTTTAGTTCATGAGGTGGCAAGCCAGCAGGATTGGGGGAATTTAAAAATTCCTGTGGGTAGTGCACTGTATCGTCGATGTTGCACACGGTGTCAACAGATTTGTAACATTTAAAATCACCTGGTACTTTTCAATAATAATTTTGTTTATCTCATTTACTGAGTCGTTTCTGGGTGACAATATCGCTCTCGAACAGAGCCAATGGAAATCTCTTACTGTAAGATTGTTGATGTCGGGATAGATTGTGTCTATAAGGATTTCTAGACTGTGAACAGTTTGAGCCAATTCAATATCCAACAGTACTTGGGAGCTGTTTGCAATTGGAGTAGTAAATTTTCCGTCTCCTAATTTAAGTATATTTTCTGAGAAATTACCACCGCGGTTATTGCATAAATGTGCTCTCATATTCGTGCGCAAATTGAGAGTTTTAATTGATAGCCACAAAGGTGATGATTTGAGGCACGCTTTAATAACGTCGGCACGTGTACCTTTTGTTACAACTGGTAGAGTTTGGCGACACTGCCCCTCTCACGAAGAGTTAGTTAATAGTTACTCGATGCGCTGCGTGGCGGCCGCCGCCGGCATGTATTTTTATTTTAATTTCATGATATCTTTTGAATGGAATGTCCGATTTCAATAATTCAAGAAGTAATCATCAGGTATTGAGACAGTCTTGAATATTAAATTATTTATTTGGATAAAAATTTATAAATGGTATGGATAACACGGTCTGATTTTGATCGGCATTTCTATCAATTTGTTAAATGTAAAAAAGTAGTTATAGTGACGTAACTACAATAGTTAGACACAAGGTCTCGCGAAGTTTTTTGTAGATATTGATATATTCTATAATATTGTCGAACATTTTTTTGTCCTATCATTAATACTCTTCGCAGCGTATGCGATGAAAGACATTTTATGGCTAATTTTTTTACACCTTCGGTTGGTTTTAATAGGAATTTCTAAAGATTTCTATAGTAATCTAGTAATAAATATAGCCTATGTTACTCAGTGATAATGTAGCTTTCTAATGAAAAAAAAATTATTAAAATCAGTCCAGTACTTTTTGAGTTTATTCGTTACATACAAAAATACAAATCTTTCCTCTTTATAATATTAGTGTAGATTAGTTGAGCCCAGCTAACTTTAAATATTTTACAGAGGCAGGTATTCGTTTCTAGTTTCGAGTGTGTCTACATCATTGAGTTAAATTGGTTGATATTCAAATAAGAATCCAACTGGTTTGCATGGGGTGCATCGAGCTTTACTTTTACTTACTTTTCTTGTAACTCTACTGTAATAAATATACCCGTTGGTTAAATATATTTTTTATGGTAAATATATACGGACAATTTAATAAACACATTAATACCGCGAATGTGGCGTGCGTTAGTAGAACAAGTTTCAAGCATTTGTTGCTCTACGAATAAACTTCATACGCTGTGCAATAGTATAGTGCTAGTGCAAAATGTATTAGAATGCTTTCGTTTGATGACTGTCTGAAAGTTAATATTAGCTCAAGACAAAGTAATGAGTAATATCCCGAGGTTAAACGTACATTTACAGTAGGTACCTACTGGACGCTCCCCATGCCGGTGATTCGCCTCGTTGTCTTGATTCAGAGATCTTCATAATGATGCTTTAATTTCTTCAATTAGGTTATTTAATATTGCAACTCTATATTTTTTTTATTTTTATTTACACCAAAAAAAATATTACAAGGACAGTGGTGTAAACATAAACTCATGATCTGACCGTAAGTACACAAATTTCCGTCGACATCGACACGATCGATTTGGAGATATAATTATATACATCTTGTATCTTATATCTCCAAAAATCTTTGCTAATATTATAATTCGAGTGTGTTTGAAGTACTTTGAAGTGAACGCGGTTAAAAGATAGTAAGTAAATTATAAAATTATATAAACGTTCATAATAAAACCACACAGTTGCATTACCAAATTGATATAAAGTGCTTTTTAGGGTTCCGTACCCAAGGGTACCAACGGGACCCTATTACTAAGCCTACGCTGTCCGTCCGTCCGTCCGTCCGTCTGTCAGCGGGCTGTATCTCGGTAGCTGTAATAGGTAGACAGTTGAAATTTTCACAGATTGTGTATTTCTATTGCCGCTACAACAACAAATAATAAAAATTAAATTAAATAAAAAAAATTAAATAAAATATTTCCATGGGTACATGGAAATATTTTAATGTAAATTTTTTTTAATGGAACCCTAAAAGAGCGAGGCCCGACTCGCACTTGGCCGATTTTTAATGAAGGCTAAATATTTACTTAAACAAAACTTAATTTAATTACATTAAACTCTGCCTACTGATTTTGTTAATTGTATTTCAGATTAACTTATTAATACGTTGTCAAATACATTAAAAATGCCGATAAAACCGCATGCAATGAGACTCGTCAATCAAACAGTAAATCACGTACAGTAACGATGCATCGAAGCCAATCAGCTGGCAGCTAATTAAGTTTATATCCCACAGCGCGTCCAATGATTTATGTCGCTACAATTTATTTTATAGCTAACTAGCGAATGTCTGTCTTCTTTTTATGGTAAGTATATAATATATTTTATCTACTCCAGCATCGAAAAGTTCCAATTTCGAATTTGATAGCTGAATCGAAATGAACCCTCTTTCGGTTTTGCTTCTCATTTCGATGCAGCTCGTTGTATGGGAGCTGAATCGAAATGGTTACCTTCTTAAAATAGGATACCTAAAGCTAAGGCTCTGAGTTCTGGCACTTTTGTACCGTTCATATGACAGAGGCGCCACAGGCGGCTGGTGGCGGCTTACGGAGTTACTTTTTGTTGACAGAGGCGCCACAGGCAGCTGGTGGCGGCTTACGGAGTTACTTTTTGTTACTTTATTGAGCCTACGGCGTATTTTGTCACTGATTTTATTTTCCTTGTCGTAGATAAAATCTTGTATGCAACTGAACGTAATTAGTCATTTTAATTCTCGTACTATCCTATTTTTATACTCGGCAAGCCTCGTATCAAAAAACAGCACTCGAATTAAAATGACCCTCACTACGATGCAGTTGCATAAATAGCTATTTCATCATACCTATTCGAAAAACGAATATTGGCTTCAGAGGACAGCGGGAGCAAAATTTCATTTTAACCCCATGGGACTTTTCGTTTCTCTCTTCTGATTGGTCCGCGTTATAGTGCCTTAGCATAATAAAGCTAACGTGGACCAATTAGAAGAGAGAATTCAAAAATGTGTCGAAATTCAAAAATGTTTGAGAAGCTGTTGTCTACGATAAGTCACGTGATCAAATTTGTCGATTAAAATATATACGCCCATACTTCCAACATAAATATTAATGTTTAATTATTTCATAAAAATTTATTTGTGTTTTATTTAAACTTTCAATATACGTATTGGTAATCTCTATACTCTATACATAGTAGGTTGATACTCCTAGCTTTTTCTCATAGGTAATGATGAAAAATAGAGTGTGTCATTCGGGGCCAAAATTTTTTGTTCTCGGGCGGCGTATATAGAATTCCTCGCTACGCTCAGGATTCTACTTTAGAATCCTTCACTTCGCTCTGAATTCAAAATAACGCCCTCGGGGAACAAAAAATTCCTTTGGCCCCATATAACACAAATAACTATTTCATCATACCTATTCGAAAAACGAATATTGGCTTCAGAGGATAGCGGGAGCAAAATTTAATTTTAACCCCATAGGACTTTTCATGTCTCTCTTCTGATTGGTCCGCGTTCGTGCTTTAGTATGTGTCGAAATTCAAAAATGTTTGAAAAGTCTTCGATAAGTCACGTGATCAATTTGTCGATCAGATATACGCCCATACAGTATCCAACATAAATATTAATGTTTAATTATGTCACAAACATCGATACTTTACTCTTTAAAAGCGAGCCACTCAAAAGTCTATTACTCACAAAATAATCATGCCTTAAGAGAATACTTAATTATTCTCTTAAAACGCTAAAACCCTACCTATAGCCGTCTCCTCCACCCCTATAACGGCCCCTTTCCTCACATCTAATCAATTTAAACACAAACACGACAGACAAACACCATCTGAACGTGAGGGTGGTTATCAAAAACATCTAAATGTTAATTAATCAATTACACTAATATAAGTGCACAAGCAAAATTTATTCGATTAGGGCGCGATTGCTATCGCAATCCCTCAATCAAATACAGCGACCTAGACACGAAAACATCTACTAGTCGGATGAGTCTCTGGGTAGAGACTGAATAGGCTATTTGACTACTTTTAGAAAATCATCTTAAATTGTTAATAATGCTATGCTGAAGCTAACAAAACATATATTTCGGCATAATTTTCATTATTTTTCATAAAAATCGAGAAATAAATTCAAAAAAATAAATTGCCGCCGAAACGTTCCATTTGCTCTCATGACGTAACAGTTCACATTTCAAACAATGACAATTTTATAATATGTGTTTAGGCTGCGTGTCGCATACTATTTGGTATTTAATAAAATAGTAACGATGAAAAACAGACGAAATTAGCCTATTACGCCGCACAAACACGTCGAAATGTATTGACAAAATGAGAATTCCATAGGTGGTGTGGACTGTGACGTCATTCGAGATCACGGAACGTTTTCGATCACGTGACCATGGCCAGAATTATAGCAATTTTATTTAATGTTTTCTAATTAAATAAAGCTTTATTTTTTAGTTTTGTCGTATGGAATAATGTTTTTAGATAATAATCTTTTAGGATGACACCAGTTGAAACGATATTTTTATTATAGTCAAATACCCTATTCGTACCGTCAAAATAGCCGTATTTATAGTAATATTTCAAGATGGCGTGCCCAAGCTGTCAACAAAGTCAAATGTCGATTTAATTAAACTAATCTCAATAAATAAAATGATGAAATCATTATCATTTCTAAAAATCGTTATCAATTTTAAACACGAATCTGACAATTATTAATTAATAATAATATTATATTTGTGTTTTTAAAACTTTCAATATACGATGTCTATACATAGTAGGTTGATACTTCCAGCTGTCCACAAGATAGTATAAAAAACTTACTACAATGTAATAGCTTCATAATAATATTATAAAATGACTAGCTTTTGCCCGCGGCTTCGCTCACGTTAAGTTCGAGTTTTCAAACCCTTATTTTACCCCCTTAGAGGTTGAATTTTCAAAAATGGTTTCTTAGCGGTTGGTTAGCTCACGTTAAGTTAGACTTTTATTGGTAAAAGCTTTTGCCCGCAGCTTCGCTCACATTAAGTTCGATTTTTCAAACCCCTATTTTACCCCCTTAGAGGTTGAATTTTCAAAAATGGTTTCTTAGCGGTTGGTTAGCTCACGTTAAGTTACGTTAAGTAAAATTTCAGCCCGATCCGTCCAGTGGTTAGAGCTGTGCGTTGATAGACCAGTCAGTCAGTCAGTCAGTCAGTCAGTCAGTCAGTCAGTCACCTTTGCCTTTTATATATTTAGATGAAAGCTAAAGTACCAAGTTTGATGGATATTACTTGAAAATTAACTTAAAAATCTGGACTTTTATACAAATTTTCATCCCCTATTTGAAATCTTTGGGGGTGGAATTTACAAAATTTGCGAAACACGTATTTCTTATTTTTTTATCGAAAGCCCAAAAATTAAAGTTTCATGGATATTACATGAAAAATAATTTGATAAATGACGGACTTTTATACAAACTTTCAACCCCCATTTAACCCTCTTGGGGTTGGAATTTTCAAAAATCCTTTCTTAGCGGACGTCTACGTCATAATAACTATCTGTGTGCAAAATTTCAGCCCGATCCGTCCAGTGGTCAGAGCTGTGCGTTGATAGACCAGTCAGTCAGTCAGTCAGTCAGTCAGTCACCTTTGCCTTTTATATATTTAGATGAAAGCTAAAGTACCAAGTTTGATGGATATTACTTGAAAATTAACTTAAAAGTCTGGACTTTTATACAAATTTTCATCCCCTATTTGAAATCTTTGGGGGTGGAATTTACAAAATTTGCGAAACACGTATTTCTTATTTTTTTATCGAAAGCCCAAAAATTAAAGTTTCATGGATATTACATGAAAAATAATTTGATAAATGACGGACTTTTATACTTACAAACTTTCAACCCCCATTTAACCCTCTTGGGGTTGGAATTTTCAAAAATCCTTTCTTAGCGGACGTCTACGTCATAATAACTATCTGTGTGCAAAATTTCAGCCCGATCCGTCCAGTGGTTAGAGCTGTGCGTTGATAGACCAGTCAGTCAGTCAGTCAGTCACCTTTGCCTTATTGATGATTAAATGATTATTTTGAAAAGAGCAACTGCTGAGTTTCTTGCCGGCTCTTCTCAGCAGAATCCGCTTTCCGAACCGGTGGTAGAATCATGACTTGTCATAAGAGCCACAGGTTGGCCTACGTGAAATAAATAATTTTGAATTTGAATAGGTAATGATGAAAAATAGTGTGTGTCATTCGGGGACAAAATATTTTGTTCTCGGGCGGCGTATATTGAATTCCTCGCTACGCTCAGGATTCTCCTTTAGAATCCTTCCCTTCGCTCGGAATTAAAGATAACGCCCTCGGCGAACAAAAAATTTCTTTGGCCCCATATAACACAAATAACTATTGTGATGCTTTACCAAGGACTATCACACTAACGAAGTGTTGAAAATTCTGTAATAAGCAACTTCGATGAGAGATTCTGTTTAATTACTCGAAGCGAAAGATTTTTCAGAACGACATGTTTTTTCCGGGTAAGAAGAAAGAATATTAAGCTTCCTTCCTACCCGGATGTTTCTAGATCATTATCGGGACCATAATAAGGAATCGATTGACATTTCATTCATCAAAATCGGCTTAGTAGTTTAGACGCTATGGCCATATCATAGCCCTTGTTTGTCTTTGCCGTAGTCTAGTAAAATGTTTAAAACTGTAACGCGTCTACGAAATATTGGATGTAACATATTTTATTATTACACTAGCTGTTGCCCTCAGGACTTCGCCCTCGTGGAATTAGGTTATTTGAAAATCCTGTGGGAACTCCTAGTTTTATCGAGATAAAAGTAACCTGTAACACTGCAGCTCTACAACCATACCCATGAAAGAATCGCGTAGACCCATTGCTCGATGTAGCTAACTCGAACAATTATGGACTTTCATATAAACATTCAACCACCTATTTAACCCCTTTAGGCAAAGAATTTTCAAAAACTGTAGAATACGTAATTCTTTATTTTTAATTTAAAGCCCAAATACCGAGTTTCATAGGTATAACTTGAAAAATGACGGACTTTCATACAAACTTTAACCCCCCATTTAACCCCCTTGGGGGTGGAATTTCAAAAAATTCTTTCTTAGTGCTCGCCTACGTCATAAAAGGAAACTACTGTCAAAATTTCAAGTTTCTAGCGTCAGTGGTTAAGGCTGTGCGTTGATAGCTCAGTCAGTCAGGACAAGTCTTTTTTTTTTTTTTTCAAATTCAAATTCATTTATTAATTTGTGAATATGGTACAGTCAAGATGTTATAATTATACAATTTAAAATGCGCATATCCTACCAAAGTGTGGTGTACAAATATAGGAATGTTATTATATGTCAAAAAAAAAAAAAAATTAAATTAAATGTCACAAAATAATATACAACAGTTAAAATTTTTCCATAAGGTAATCACAAATTGTATAATATGTCTTATCTATCAAAAAATTTTTTAACTTTTTTTTAAACATAGGGATCTCCTGCGTTTCAATAATGTCTCTGGGTAAGTTATTATATAAACGAGGCCCAGTGCAGAAGAAGCTTTTTGTAAAATGGGCACATCTACTGGGTGGCTGTCGCAGCTCAATGGCATGTCTTTTGCTATTGCGATTTTGAAATAAATTTAAATTACTTTTAACAAATACAATAGTTTCATAAATATACAGACATGGCATTGTAAGAATTTTATACTTTTTAAAATACTTTTTAAAATTTTTATAAGTATAGATACACCTACATATTAATGTAGCCTATGTCGCGCCGACCTGATTCATCAAAATTGACTGAGTAGCATATGCCCTACGGTGGAAATTGGAACATACGTAAATACGTACTGACTGCTAAAATCACATTCCTTCCTTTTGGCTTGGCCGTAGTCAGGTAAAAGAATGACGTTGAAAGATATCCGTAAAACAAAGTGTTTCCTAATAGGCACTAGTTAGTGAGAGATAAAGCTTGTCAATTCTCTAAAGCTATCGGAGGACAGGTAACTAAAGTTTGGACTTTAGACGAGCGGGAACGTGGAAGGAATGGACATCAGTGTTATTATGTGTTGCCGTTCAAGATGTGTCAACGACACGAAACATTGACGTGTAAATTACATCATTACTTTGGACAAGAGACAGAATTGTGGTGCCAAGTGAATATTTAATTGGCTTGGTGTGTTTTAAGACGCAAAGGGATTCTTGTATTACGGGGACAGGAGTTTATTAATATTTTGAAAGAGATTTATTAAAAACTAGCTGATGCCCGCGACTTCGTTCGCGTGGATTTGTAGTTTTTAAAATCCCTCGGAGACTTTGATTTTCTGGGATAAAAATTAGCCAGTCACTCTCCAGGTCCTCAACTATTCCCATGCAAAAAATCTCGTCAACCGTTGCTCTGTAGCGGCGTGATTGAAGGACAAACCAACAAATCAACAAACACTTTCGCATTTATAATATTAGAATGATTAGTATGATGTCCGTCTTAGCACATAATGGCCTTTTCATAAAATGTTCTTTCTCGTAATGTCGTTTTAGTCATTTCTCAAAATGTCCTTTCTCATAAATTGACCTTTTCCCTATAAGTGCGAAAACCCTTGCCCTTGAAAAATGATCAGGTAAAATTTTTTCATATGATACCCCACTCGGTATAGTTATCTTACTTTGAAATTTCAAACCCCCGATTTTCCCCCTTTTTTTGATAAAACTAAAAATATATGTATATTTTTTAATTCCAATGATGTTGGGCCACTATCTAACACAACTATTCCAAATTTCATGTCGATAGCTTTAATACTTAGTTACTAAAATAATCGACTGTGACAGACGGACGGACGGACGGACGGAGAAAGTCTCAGCATAAGGGTTCCATTTTTACCATTTTGGTACGGAACCCTAAAAGCAACAGTGGCACCCCTACACCGAATTTGTTTTGTTCAGGCTTTAATATGCAGGTCGTGACCGCACTAAAATAGCAATATGTCACGATGACACCGAATTTATCCGTCAAAGCCGCTATACATCAACCCTTGCCTTTTTGCCTTTCCCATTGACCTCTATGATATTCTTGTGCTGATTCAAGCGCCATATCGAAGGTCTTGGGAATAAAATTTGATATTTCCCATTAAAATTTATCACATTATTTTGGACATTGGTTTTGGTTTCAGTTTTTGTTGGCAATCAACTCCCAAAAGTTTGATATTCTAGTTGCTTCACTGTGACGTCACCTAAAGACTGCCCAGCGCATTACCTACTAGTATGATAGAGGTCAGTGGCCTTTGCAAATTTCTTTCTAAAATCTAAAAAACTTTCATTTTATTTGCTATTCCACTGTGATTCCATATTAGTCAGAGTCGGAGCTTTCATTTTACTGCGTAGGATGAACCTCAGGACAAAATTAATAGCTTACTACTACGTAAGTCGCCATAGGTGATCCGTATTAGACTAGGAGTAAAGAAGGGCATGGAGTAACGGTAGTGTGTCAAATAATATTATGCATTTTGAGTAGGTAAACATCAATATTGGCTTAAAAAAACCGTTATGATTAGCGCGGTTTTAAAGTGTAATCAATAAAGTCGAGAGGAGTGATCTGCGGCTCGAGTTGGCGGCAGGCCAAACCGCAATTTCTCGGTAAGATACATTGCCAAGCAAAAGTAGTTTAACATTATTGAAATTTATAATCGTACTAATTCGATTATAATATAAACTAGCTGATGCCCGCGACTTCGTCCGCATGGAATAAGTTTTTAAAAATCCCGCGGGAACTCTTTCATTATCCGAGATAAAAAGTAGCTCTCCCGGTCTGAGGAACCACTACTACATCCTTTATAGTAATACTATACCCATGCAAAAAATCACATCAATCCGCTGTTCTGTTTTTTTTTTTAAAGTATCCTATGTCCGTCTCCTGGTTCTAAGCTACCTCTCCACCAATTTTCAGCCAAATCGGTTCATCCGTTCTTGAGTTATAAATAGTGTAACTAACACCACTTTCTTTTATATATATAGATTATGTTGACAGGTCTACTATATAGATATATTTATTGCTATCCTTTTCCGCACAGAACTTAGTGAAAAATGTCAGTAGCGTGGCTTTAAACGTAGACCGCTAAAATTTTTTCAACCTTTTTGGAAATCCGTGTAAGAGCACATTTTTGCACACGCGGGGCGTTCCGCGGCGCGTGGTGCGTCGTGTCGCGCGTTAAACTCAAACGTATGGTTAAGTATGAGAGCGTTCATACAGAAGCGTTTCGTGACCGACTCGTGGTCACACCAGTTTGTTACACCATTGTGACTACGAGTAATTTTTTTCCTCGTGTTCACACCGCGGGTTTTACTACACCTTTTATAATTAATAAACGTTAAGATACAACGTTAGTGTTGTGACTTGTGATAAGTAAATTGTCAAAATATACAAAGACGATTGAACGGATTCAGACCCATTGTACCCCTGGCCGTACCTCTGGTGGTACGGTGGGTATTTTAAAGTTTAACCATACCACCAGGTAAAAGTGTTGTATCACTAGTTAAAACCACTTTTGACAACAACAATAATTTTATATTTTTAATATATTATATTTTCATTATAATATATTTTCATGGTAATGTTTTTATATCTTAGGCTAGGTTGGGTTAGAACATAAATATTCAGGTGCCAAATACTAAAGAAAGAAAGAAAGAAAGAAAGGATTTATTTGCATAATTGTACATAGTGCGAACACTTTACAATCAGCCGCAAAATTAGGATTCTAATACAAATTAGAGTCTATATTGTTAAAGAATATATATATATATATATATATATATATATATATATATATATATATATATATATATTATATTTTTACTTCTACACTCTAAAACTTTGTTATATTAAGTAAACTATATTATGTAAATGTGAATTTTATTATTAAACATAAATAAGTATAATAATATTTTATTGTGCAATTTTTAAATTAAAGAAATCTTTTAAAGTGTAGAAGTTATGTGCAATAAGCCATTTATACAGTTTATTTTTAAATAACTTCATTGGCAACACCTTTAAACTCTTAGGCAACTTATTGTAAATGCTAACACATAAGGCTGCACAATTTTTCAAATAAAATTCCGTCCTCGGCCTACACTGCAACACAAGTCTATCAGTATTTCTTGTACACCGCGGATAAATCTCATTAGCTTTAGTGAATAAATTATCGTTTTCCTTTATAAATACAGATATTTCAAATATATATAAACTGGTCAATGTCAAAATATTTAACTTTGTGAATAGAGGTTTGCAGGAAGTTAATGGTGAGACTTTGCAAATTGCTCGAATACATTTCTTTTGGGCTATAAAGGCCCTGTTGAATTCTGAACTGTTTCCCCAGAGAATTAGCCCATATCTGAGGACAGATGCTACGTATGCATGGTATACTGAGACTGCTGTTTTTTGATCCGTCAAAGAAGTTAATTTCTTTAAGACATAGTTAAACTTATTTATTTTTTTACATACGTGATCAACGTGGGTAAACCATTTCAGACCTTTATCTACAAAGACACCTAAAAAGTTTACTTCACGTGACTCATTAATATTCGTATTGTTATATTTTATATTTAATTTTGAGTTAGCTTTATTATGAAATTGTATGTAAGTTGTTTTTGTCAGGTTTAGTTCTAATTGATTGGCTTTAAGCCAATCTATTATTGATTTTACAGTTACGTTAATTTGTTTTTCATGTTCCTCAATATTATTTTTCATATTTGATGTAACAACTATGGAGATATCATCTGCAAATAATACACATTTATGCTGAATAACCTCGGTTATATTATTAATATAAATGATAAAAAGAAGAGGCCCAAGAATGCTGCCTTGAGGTACGCCCCTGGTAGAATAAAGATAATCTGAATGGAATGTCATTTGTTCATCATTAATAATTTTGTTGACATCAACACGTTGCTGTCTTTTTTCGAGATATGAAATAAACCAATTTAGTACTGGGCCTCTTACCCCTAGGGCTTCTAGCTTATTTATCAGAGTATTATGATTTACAAAATCGAATGCTTTAGATAGGTCAAAAAATATACCTGTGGTCCAACTTTTATTGTCCATATTTTTAAGTACTGTATCTATTAGGGAGAAAATAGCATGTTTCGTCGATTTCTTTTTTTGAAACCCATATTGTTCTTTATTAAGAATTTCAAATTTATTACAATAGCTATAGAGTCTCAAAAACATGCACTTTTCAAAAATTTTTGCAAAAATCGGTATTAACGCTATTGGGCGGTAGTTTGCAATATTGTTAGAATCACCTTTCTTAAAAAGAGGTTTTATTATTGAACGCTTTAAGAGTTCCGGAAGGTTCTATTGGTTTGAAATGAAGACCATAATAAATAAGTCTTCTATTTACTTATCACAAGTCTAAAGTCAAGTTTTAAACTAACGTTAAAATACATTTATATGGTGTCGTAAAACCGCGGTGTGAAAACGAGGAAAAAAATTACTCGTAGTCACACTGGTGTTACAAACTAGTGTGACCACGAGTCGGGAGTCAAGCGGCGAAGCACGCGGCGGGCACCGAGGTCGCATGGTGCGTCCGTATATGGCCAAGTATGAGAGCGTTCATGCAGAAGCGTTTGCGTTGAACGCGGCAGGCGCCGCACAACGCGCCGCGTGTGCAAAAACGTACCCTGAGTGCAAGTTTAGTGTTACCTATTACCATACCCATTTAACCTCCCCCCCCCCCCCCCCAACTACAAGCGGAGCAATACAGATGCATGTGGAAGTATATGCAAAAGACCTACGTTCAGCAGAGGACGTCTATCGGTTGATAAAGGAAGAATATCTGTATCTGTATGATACTATGATAGTATCGCAGTTAGCGCTTGTCATTATAAATTGCATTATCAAATATTTGTTGTGGTTAAGCAGAAACAGATTAATACTTATAAAACAAAGCCGAGAGGTGAGAAATATCCAGTTGCGGTGAACCGCGCAAAGCCTTGTTAATCGATCTGACTCACCTGACTTGCTCGTGCTTCTGAATGTAAATCTTGTGGAACTGTCCCTCGACAGGCGATATTATGTCGTTTTTCATCTCCATGGCGACGTGTTGCGGCAGCACGGATAGCAGTAATCGTTCCTGTTGACAATATTCCAAGGGTTTCTGCTTAATATATTTAACCAATAGTTTATTATCAACTGTATGAAGTAAAGTAAGTACTGCTCCCAAGGTGCTGGAGTGGCGACCTCGGTTTAAAAAAATTTATTATAGATTAGTAGAGAACTTTTCCTTTTTTACCAAATGTTTGGAGACTTTTTAAAATAGGGTTATTTATCATATGACTCCATTTGTACATTCTAAAATATAACTTTGTTCTTGACTAATCATGGAAAAATGACCCTTAATCACCGAAGTTAGCGAAGCGAAATTTTTTAAATAAGAAGAGTTTATCAGGTTATTCAGAGAAAAATGTGATTTCAATCTCGTATTTTCATTTCAGTTTCTCCATTTCAATGGCCGAAGCATTTATTTTTTGTTTACAGCGTAGACTAGAGAGCTATTCATATCTATAATTTAGTACAAGACTGCATTAAATTCTTCCGCCTTTTGAGCTAAATCGCAGCTAAACCCAAGTTTGTTCGCCAGTCTGGAGCAATAATGAAGCGTGCTTACCCTCTACTTCGGGTGGTCGTTCGTGACGGTACAAATATTTGCTGAGAGCAAATCACGGCCTGGGAAAGGTTTTATTCGTTTTGTATGTCTCCGAGATCGAGGAAAAAATAAACAGAAGTTTATTTTTGTAAAGATTACGAACACAATTTAATTGGACAAAATGTTTGTTACCACTTTTTCAACCTAGTATTCTTGTAAAGAACCTAACACCTATAGTGTTAATATATACAAAAATAAAATGTACAAAAATACTATTAGAAGTGGTCAATGACGCAAATGTTTGAATATAAAGTACCCCTTTATTATGATTTTATGGGATTTTTTTTAAGTATACTGGTTCCTATCTCTCCTCATGTGGCGTAAACGTCGAGCTGGTAGATTGCGTCAAAGCTGTATCAATCATTGTTACCGTCTCACTTGCGGTTATTTTCTGAATTTATGGCATTATTGCAGCAACAATGCGTTTCAGCCAATAGTGAGAGAGTAACAGACAATCAGAGGTGTAAAGCCAAATAGAATAAGTGGTAATAGAAACTTTTGACATTTCCCAATACAATTATTATTTATCCATAGACAAATTATAAGAAATTTCTTAAAGGAATTTATCACAATTCGCATTCGTTCCTTCGATGTACGTGACTTCTCCATTAGCGAGTGCATTAGCGCAACCACGCTGCAGAGAATCTGTTATAATACAATACAATAAGGAGTACGTCCTCTGACTGCTCAGCGGTTTCGCATTCTCTGCTGCGCGTTCTCCATCAGCAAGGGCACCATTGCACGCGCCACGTTGCCGAGAATCTGATACAATACAGAACATGTCCTCTGAATACTCACCAGTTTCTCGTTCTCGTCCTCCATGTCGAGGCGCGCCGCGATGCAGTTGCGCGTGTCGAGGAAGGCGCGCCGCTGCGCGTTCTCCATCAGCGAGTGCATCAGCGCGCCCACCACATTGACGCACACGAATACCACCACATTGCCGAGGATCTGTTCCAAGACAATAAAGGTGATGACTCGTTTTTTTATCGTTTTACTTATTACTATACCCTGTCCAACCGTTTATTTTCTTTTTGACAGTTCAAAAAGAAAATTAACGGTTGGACAGGGTAAAGTAAAGTAGAATCAATAATTCAGTAGACTGAAATGACAGTTGCTAATGTCACTTTGTAAAATAATATAGCCATATTTATTGTAATAGTGATGTTCTGGTTCAGTAGGTAGTGATAGCTTTAGTACTGTACTATTACATTTCATTTTATAAATCTCATAAGATCACATAATATGTAATAGAAATAGTAATAAAGGTCACCGTTTTAAAGCTGTAATAAAGAAAGCACGAATAGAAATATTTAAGATCTATTTTTAGTACTAAAAGTTGTTTTATTTTCTCAGTATAAGCCGACAAAGACGAGATCAGATTTTCGATAAGATCATAATTGCTATTCAAAATATTTTTGTATCAATTATAATGCTACACTTGTCAAATGAGTCGAGAGAAGGAACACCTGTATATACACAGTGACCTCACCACCATTACGGTGCTAGAGTGCGAGGGGGATAGCGCGATGTCCCCACTACACCCCCACTCTTATTACTACCTTCATTTCAAATATCAATTAATTATAAATCAGAATCAAGATAGTTTGTAAAATGAGGCAACGAATTATTATTTTTACAAACAACGTTGATGCAAGGTTTATTCTGTTTTTACAGAAATTACTTATTTTTATTTTTGATTGTATATATGCTGTTGTGATTAAAATAATCATCAAAATCAAACACAGGTTTGAATAAATTACCCTAGGATTGTGATAAGTGATAACAACATAAAAAATAAATAAAACTTAGCGTCAATCCAAATCACCATTTTTCATATTAATGACCTTGCAGTAATTTTATGACTACGTAACACGTTAAAAAATTAAGGTCGAAGGCGTTAGGCCGGTTATGACTTATGAGATTTACAACCTTTACAACAATGAAGATGTAAACGTACTCATGACGAGCGCGCTTCAAGCTAATTTATAGCTACTTGCGTAAGATGAGGTAAAATAATGTGAAGGCTTTAGAACTCCGATATTTTAACATCTTCCAAGTACCAATGTTATCTAAAATATAGCCTACAAGGCAATCCAGCCACAGAAATAATCGCATTCATACAACAATAGGCCTAAATTTTGACATTGGGCGACTATTTCTTAAAGCTGCATAACGCAAATTGCTTTCCTATTGTGATATTCGTTCTTATATCAAAACCAATTTCGTTGTAAGTACCTACGCCTAAAGCCGTCTCTTTTATCTGCGCGACCGCCAAAGAGCGCACAGCCTTATTTTGTAAGACAAGGTAAAAAACACTAAATCTCGATCTAGAACCGCAATCGTAAGCTTCCGAGCCTTGGACAAACGCAATGCGTCACAATAAAATGCCCAACGTGGTTCAAAAGTTGTAAATAATTCCAGTAGTAGCCCGGTGATCTGTAAATTGCCGCCCGATCGGACGTTTATGAGTGTGACTATGATGAATAGAGAGTACATCTGTATTTGCGCATACTTTTTGCACTATGATATGTCCTGCGTAATTGGTGGTTAGATTGAAAACCAGTACAGGAGAAGATTATACCTAATTATCTTTGAGTATTAAACCAACTTTAATACTCAAAACTAATTATAGTCCAAGGGTATGTGTTCAGGTTCTTTTTAGAATTCACAGTGTAACATCCTATACTACGGCCGTTCAGAGAATGCGTCTGACACGTCGCGATTGAACTGACGACGTAACTTTGTAATGGCGTTGCAGTTACGATAAAAATATTATTGCTGGTTGTTTACCGTTTTAACAATTGATGAGCATTAAAACAACATTATTATATCAATAATCAATAAATGTTATAATTTTGTGCCAAACTGAGTGTCAAATAACTTGGTAAACAATATTTTTCTAAATCTGTCAGGAACGCATTCTCTGAACGGCCGAACTTTAATATCATAAATAATATGAAAGTAATTAGTCTGTTAGTCTGTTAGGTTTTCACGCCTAAACCTAGAACTGATTTCAACAAAATTCGACAATTTCAACAATGTATCTCCATACATTTTGTCATAGACAGCTAGCCATCCTGAGGAAGAATAGCAACACCAACACCATAGAACAATAATTTTATGTAAAAAATTATTTTTAAAAAACCGACTGCAAACGCCCGCGACACTACAAAGTATATAATATTTATTGTTGATTTTTTTAAAACCGATCAATCGATTTTGATAAAATTTAAATGGGACCACCTGAGAAGTATACCTACCCTTTCAAACAAAAAAAGAATTTTCCAAATCGGTTCAGGCGTCTTCGAGTAATCGGTGGGCATACATAAAAAAAAAGATTCCGACGAATTGAGAACCTCCTCCTTCTTTAAAGTCGGTTAAAAAGCACATTTTATCCCAAAAAATAAGAGAATTTTTGAACAAAGCATATCCAAGGGGATCTAATCGCGAGCATCACTCATTCTTTCATAATACTCGCATACTCGTATTATGAAGTTGCTTGTACCACCCGCGCCAGTTCAGATTTACGTGTTGTCGCGCTTTGCATCTGCCCAGGCCTTTACCAACGCGGTCCAGGGTCAAGCACGAATAGAGTTGGCAGTTGGCACATCTGATTTATTAGATCTCAGATTAGGATAACAGACTTGGATGGTTCAGAGACTTGAGGTTTAGTTGAAGTCATTGAACATGTATTATTAATATTATTATTCACGATCGTTTATCTCAATCAATATAAACGGCGTTACAAAATAGTAGTCCACAAAATGGACTGCTTATTGCTTCACAAATGGAACGCCATCAATCAGTGCCACGCGTAGTTATAATGAGTTGTCAAAATTAATTTCTAATATATAAAATTCTCATGTCGCGGTGTTTGTTACCAAACTCCTCCGAAATGGCTGGACCGATTTTTATGAAATTTTGTGTGCATATCGGCTAGGTCTGAGAATCGGCCAACATCTATTTTTCATACCCCAAAATGATATGGGTGACCCACCCCTAAATATTTTTGTTGGCGGTACGAAGTTCGCTGGGTCAGCTAGTAGGTACACTATTATATGCATTTTTAACCGACTTCCAAAAAGGAGGAGGTTCTCAATTCGGCCGGTATCTTTTTTTTTTTTTTTTTTTTTCTATGTATGTCCACCGATTTCTCCGGGATTACTGGACCGATTCGCGTGATTTTTTTTTAATCGACAGAGGATGTTTGCGAAATGGTCCCATAAAAATGTTAACCTTCAACTCCTCAAGCCTGATGCTGCAGGGATATTGCTCACCTAAAACTATGGCGATTTAGGAAATTTCGATTACGAATTGATATTGTAGGTAACAAGTATGGACTACATCATGGAGCTCCAAGTCCTAGCTCCTCAATCATAGGATACTACACTTAAAAGCTTAAAAAAAAATTGGCAGTCATATTGACTGCCGATAGAAGTGAAAACTAGATTTGCTAATAATTAAAAATAAATATAAAATTAAAAAAAGATATAAATATAAAAATAATTATAATAATAAATAAATTATAATAATAAATAATAATAATAATAAATAATAATAAATAATAATAAAATAATAAATATAGCACACTTACGACATCTAAGTGAAATATAAAGAACTTCAAGAGTAGTAGTAACAAACAGCTGTCTTACGTCGTAAAATATTAATCATGGAAGTTTGTGGTCATCATCATAGATGGCGCAGTCAGTTCAATTGCCGTATTTATATACGACAATTGTACTAGCTTCGGCAGTACATATACAGTAATTAATTTCGACATCCTTATCATACCTGCCGTGGCTCTATTATACAGGCGCCGCGCCGCCTACTTACCAAATAAGTACGGATTCATACCCACCTCCGGTTACGGAAATTTTCTTTCTTTAAATTGATAAATATAATTAAAATAATTCAAGTTACACTTTTACAGTTCTTACAAAAATAAAAAAAACAAACAAAAACGTAAGCCGAAGGTAGGATTCGAACCCTGAACCAGCGAAGGGACTGAGTGAAACTCACTCAGGTCCCTTTGCCACTAGACCAACCAAGCGATGACGAAGCGTCTGAAATAATCAAAGGTAATAGTTGTCTACTCTCCATCCGTCTTACGCTTTTTCGATCAGGGTCACGTGTCCTGACGCGAGTTTATGATTTTATACCCATTACAGAAAAGTGCTCAACGCCGCTAAAGAAGTTTTCACTTCAATAAAAATTCTTTTGAAAAAACCGACTTCTAACGCCACTACAAAGTATAAAAATAATTTTAGTTTGTCCACGTTTGTTGAAGTCGGGCGGGCCTAAAATACAAACTATGAAACCAAATCGCGATGCTCGCTCGACTTCTACAAACGAGTCTATCATATTCTGTAGCGTCGCGCATCGGTTTCATAGTTTGTATATAGGCCCGCCCGACTTCAACAAACGTGGACAAAATAAAATTATTTTTATACTTTGTAGCGGCGTTAGAAGTCGGTTTTTTCAAAAGAATTTTTTGTGTCATGCAATGATCAGTAGCCTAAGCACAAATATTTTCACTATCGAATAGTTAACGTAAAGTTAACGCCGACAAGATATTTTGTATGAAAACAGACGTTGCACTGTGCGGGCGGTGCAGTCGTTTTCATACAAAATATCTTGTCGGCGTTAACTTTACGTTAACTATTCGATAGTGAAAATATTCGTGCTTAGGCTACAGATCATGAATAAGTATGTGCTATTATTTTTTACGCATAGTTTTTTTTTGCATCTTACACTGAGATCTACTTAAAGCGAGTAATTAAAATTTTGCTTCACTGTACTAATTAAGTAGTAGTAAGTAGTAAGCTTGATTGCACCAAAGCATTACATAGATGGAACAGAAGATAATATTGTTGGTTGCAAGGGAGCTTTTATCTTGAAGTGATCAGCTCTTAAGCTGTGTATCGTCTCGAGGGATTGTATGAAAACAGTGCAACTATATCAGTCACCTCTGATCGGTCGGTAGTCGATGCGCTCGCGCTTTTGGCTAAAACGCAGCAAGGATCCTATAAATTCAGCCAATCACCACATCGAGACTAAGTACAGCAATGATTAATGCAGCCTTTCTGTGATTGTCCAGCTGATTCCTAAGGTGTTGTAGACTTGGTAGCCTCGACTTTAGGCATTATAAATAATATAAATTATAAATGCGAAAGTGTGTTTGTTGGTTTGTCCTTCAATCACGCCGCAACAGAGCTACGGATCGACGTGATTTTTTGCATGGGTATAGTTGAGGACTTTTTATCCCGGAAAATCAAAGAGTTCCCGAGGAACTTTGAAAACTAAATCCACGCGGACGAAGTCGCGGGCATCAGCTAGTTATAAATAATATAAATATTAAATATTATTTATATATTTATTTTAGGCATTATGTATTCCATTGTCGTAACCATAATATAAATTATAAACACACACATACACATTTTTTGTATCAGTGTATAATTATATTTAGTACGAAAATTATCATAAATAAGAAAATATTCCTCGCGCATCTATAAAACGGCTAAGGGAGAGGTCAGACTGACTACTTAATAGCGGCAGGGATCAGCGTTTCTGCGACTGCATCGTGTTTTCGTTTCGACCCAAAGCGTTCGATACGATGCTAAAAGAAGCGAAGGTTAAAAATCGCAGAACACCGATGCTAAAAAACGCAACTCGATCACTGCGACGCATTTTTGTGTGTCCCACGTCAGCTTTCGGGCACGGAATCGAGCTTCCGAAGAGCGACTTCCGAAGCCATAAAAACGCCGATCGCTGCCGCTAAAAGCAGCCAGTCTGCCCTCTCCTTGAAGGCTCGCTAAAACCACTTAATGGTATCAAACAACAAACAAAGTTTCATAAAGCAACAAACCATATAAAAGTATTACCTAACCCCACAGAAACTCAGTTACAGCGGGCAATTTTAAAAGCTCGTAGGGGAGGCTCGGCTCAGTTGTAAAGTGTTTGCATTGGGTTAAAAACAAAAACGGTACCGAAATGAGCGCAAACCGTTAAGGGGTTCTCGTTAGAAAAATTAGGCGGGGAATTCGGTTTGATGAACTCATTAAGGGGGCATTTATTTGACGATCGGCAATGACCCGAATCAGACGGAGCCGCCTACTTGCCCCGACTTGGAGAACTTATTTAGGAAACAAGGTTTGTTCTCAAATAACTCTCTTCGTAATTATCTGAGAGCCAATATTGTACGTTGTATACAACCCAGTACAACTAAGTATTTACTTTATCAGAGTAAGCTGATTAATAAATTATTATTCGGATCATTACATTATGACGATTCATAAAAGGCTAAGACTATAGACACGCAAAAGGCGCGATCACTACGTGCCACGTGGCGTAATCCCACAGAACCAAAGCTCAAAGCTTAGAAATTCTAAATGCCGGGCACATTTATATCTAGGCTTAGACTAACAACGCCTAGACCGATAGTTCCATACAACGAGACCAGCTTAACGTTTAACCATAAAACAAGCTATGTGTGCTAAGCGGCGTCGTCGTTTATTTACGCTCGCCGACACGTACACTAGTGTCCGTGCCGATAGGCGTAACTAGCCTTTAAAGGCTACCATGAAAGGGTTACAACTAAGGCCACGTTTTCGCATAGGCGTGGCGTTGCGCGTCGCGCGGCGCGTCGCTCGCTCGCTCTCGCTCGCCCTCATACCTTGGCCATATCGCGCGACCGCTCACGCGACTCGACGCGCCGCGAGAAGCGCAACGCCACGCCTATGCGAAAACGAGGCCTTACACTCCGCGCGCGGCTACTACCTTTCTATGCGTCATAATTCTATGTAGTTATCTAGGTATTTTGATAAGGTTGTCCCGAGATTTCAACCGCGAGGAGTAAGGTTACGGAAACCTTTTGTTTTTCCAAGATATAAAAAGCAGCCTGTCACTCTCGAGGTCCTCAATTATACCCACCCGAAAAACACGTCTTGCTCCGTTACTGCGCGATAGAAGGATAAACAAACAAATAAATACACTCTTTCGCATTTAAAATATTAGTAAGGGCCATCGATGGTAAGGACAGATTTTTTTTAAATTCAATACATATTGTTTTTCTAAAAAACTTAAAATAAACTTGCAGCGAAAAAAATGCAAAGCACACAGACACAGACTTAGCTTGGCCGAGTCGGCTTGTTACACCGGCGCGTTCCCAAAGCGTTCCCTCAAATATGGTTGAGCGAATCAATGGCTGGGTAATGCGTCATGCTCGTGAACGGGTGCCACCAGCGGCAATGGGTCTACTTTCTGTCTGCCCGTCTTAACATGTGTTGAATTATAATTAGATATAATTACGCATGCTCTTGTGGAAACTCTGCATACATAGCATAATATCTATTAAGTATATTGTAAAAGTATTTTGAAAAGAGCAACTGCCGAGTTTCTTGCTGGTTCTTCTTGGCAGGAACGGCATTCCGAACCAGTGGTAGACTCATTGACGATTCAAAAGTACTTGTAAAAGTTTATTTGAATAAAAAACATTTCTATTCTATTCTATTCTATTCTATTCTATTCTATTCTATTCAAATGTGGGTCTAAATTATGTCTTGTATTATCCATGTTATCATAATATAAACAACTTACAAGACAAAGAGGACCCAAGTACTTATGTACAGAGACGAGTTGATAATGATAAGTAAAGAAAAGGAATAGCCACTCAACTGAAGCCCTATCAGCCCAATAATGGAGTGGCCGCTTATTTTGATTGATAGCCCACATCCAAATCACGTTCAAAAGCAATCAAAACTAATTGTTTGTCCGAACTCCGAACGCATGCACGCCGTCTTATCTGTGTTGTTCAAACTTCAAATAGCATTAGCGATAGAGACAGGAAAGCTGCCGTCGTCGTCCGACCACTTTTATCTCTCTTTTAGGTACATTTATACTGTAAACGATCGTTCAGAGACGTGTTTATTATCATGTCTCCGTGGCGCGTGGAACTTTCTGATATTCTTGGCGATACGATAGTAAAGGGTAAAAAAAAAAACAATAGTAGGTACGTGATACCATAATATCAATGCGAATGCGAAATGCAACGGAGAAACGAACCGAAGTGACTTTTGGCATATGTAAATTAGGGACAGTTGGAGACCTGGACGGTGACATAGGTTAAAAATCCCGGAAACACAACGGATTCCTGAGGGATTATTAAAAACTCCATGAAATCACAGGCAGATCTAATGACTAATATTCACCTTTTCGTACCGATTTTATGCACACGTTAGTGGAATAGATTGATATTGATAACGGATTATTGTTCCCAAATCCCGTCATCAAACTGTATTATCTGGACCACATAATTACTATCTGCACGATCGTCACCAATAGAATTAGAATTGAATTCTGAATCAACCATAGACTTAATTAAAAAATTTATCCTGGAAGCTATTTAGATTTTAAATAAAGAATTATATAAATTCACATAAATAACTAGGTATGTGATGATTCATGTATTTACCTTGAGATGTTCTCGTCAGAGTAAATTATAAGATTTTCGTAAAATAAAAGAAGCTTTACAAATGTAATAAATAATATCAACAATAATATTTATCCATAGATAAAGCATAGACTATCTATAGACTGTATCCGACATCGTGGAAATATTGGAACTTTATAAAAAGAAAATATACCACCTATCTTACTTACTACGAGTTATTTTTGCAAATAGCTACATGAAATGGAATTGGAAAGCATTGAGAACTGTGTATCGGTACAGATACACAGATATGTGAAAGTTGAAACATATTTTTCAAGGTAAAATATTGACTTGCATTTTGGGCAATATAACCATCTTTAATTTTCAAAAGCACAGTTATACTCAAAAGCTAGTCAAAGTAAAGATATATAAAACTCATAGAGACATTATGTAATAACATTTCGAAACCTCCGTTCCAGCCATTCGCCGTCCAATTTCCGTAGCGAGACTTTTCAATAAGTATATTCAAGACTGAATATAAATCCTTTTGCATTGATTTCAACTCTAAGAATAGAAGCGAGTGAATATTTCAAAGGATGTAGAGCTCATAGGAGCGCTCAGAAAGATTCATACAGCAAACATGTAAATCACAAATAGGTATAGTATTTCGCAATCTCACCCGTACGGGGTACCACAGCCTGTAGGTACTCCTATACAGCTACAAAAGCAATGATTACAATGCCATTTGCAAACTGCTGAATAATAAAGTTCAGCCAACTCAAAAAAAAAAAAATTGTAAAGAATCTGGGGTTTAACGGTCGTGGGTAGGTAATATGTTTTCTGGAACAGACTTTTAACTTTTATTTAAAACATTGTTTCCCAAGTTTGCCGCCCAAACTTCGAGATGGCCAAACTTTCATCCTCCCCAGTTAAAAAATAAAAACACCTATAACGTGTTTATTTGGTTTCACATAAATCTTGCCCGATTTAAAAATAAATAATGTATCCTAATCACATACCAGGCA
Organism: Oeneis ivallda; assembly: GCA_029955525.1. Taxonomy (NCBI): domain Eukaryota; kingdom Metazoa; phylum Arthropoda; class Insecta; order Lepidoptera; family Nymphalidae; genus Oeneis; species Oeneis ivallda. Next base: position 17,502,976 of record JARPMR010000006.1, on the reverse strand, counting down.
TTTTTATAACTTTTCCGTGACGATACTACCGTGGACATCCACGGCACAACGAAAACACAGGGAAGTAAAATGTATGGAAATATATGAAAACGTTTTTAAATTTCCATCGACGGTCACGTTATGCCGTACATATATGTGTTGTTACCCTAATCGAACTAACTCGACGTTGAACGTCCACGGCATAAAAATTATACGTGGACGTCGACAACCACGATAACGTGACGGACGTGAGAATTATTTTGTTCAATCGTATGGCGTTTTATGATTTAAGTAAGCATATTTTTATTATTATTCTAATTTAATAATTTCAATGTCAATGTCCAAATTCCCCAGCCAGGTAACAAACTCAACACAAAGAGGTCTTTAGCTGATCCTTGGTAGGAATGAGTAGGGCAGCGCCGTGCGATGTGCTCCATCGTTTGATCCTCCTCGCCACAATCACAGATAGCGGAAGGTCTGTACCCCCATTTATGCAAAAGGTAGTTACAGCGGCCATGCCCTGTTCGTAGTCTGTTCAAACGGCACCACAACTTACGAGGCAGATGGAAACCTTTCGGTTTTATTGTAGGATCGGGGATATGCGCTGCCAGGCTCTCCAGATGGGTTCCCTCCATTCCTCTTCCCAGCTCTCAACCAGGTTGAAATGTCTCATCTCATTGACGTCAGAGTATGCGGCGCGAAGAGATTTTAGCCGCTTTGGTGGGGGGTCGCAGAAAATCTTGTGAACATGGAGTTCAGGGTTTGAGATAATTCTATCAACTTCTCTCCTTAACGCATGTTTCCTGCGTCGGTGTGTGGGTGCAATATGTGACAAAACTGGGAGCCAGTGGCGTGGCGTAGACTTGACGGTAGCTGAGATAATTATTGTGAGAATTATAAAAGCGCCTATTAGACCTGACCATTTAGATCAGTCGTTTTTTACGCAACCGAATCAGCACTTATGTAAAAAAGTTAATATACTACCAAAAAATAACAAACAATATTAGCAAAAATTAATTTTAAAATTGCAAAATTCAAGTAAGTAGATATGTTTTGTGATTGTCAAGCAATTACAGCCGTAGCTGTACTCTTGAAAGCCTTTTCTAAATAGGGAACGTATTGTGTATGATTGTACAACAATACCGTGAGGTTACATAGATTACTTTTACCACACCTTTCTCAATTGTCTTAACGTTGACCTTGTCTAACCAACGGAGGTGTAGCTAAAGGAGACAGTCTGACACTGAATACATATCACACATAACGTTGTGGCAATATTATTATGGAAATTCAATGTGAACTCATTCGGTGCTCGTAATGTTATTGAGTCAAAAACATTTCTCACTGACCTAGTAATATACAGAACGTTTTAGTCAATATATATGAGAGCTTTGATATTAAATAGATATTAGTAGTCTTGCCATAATTACTTATTCATTCAATAGATACATGACGATCAAAATTGACATTATTATTATGCCCGTTTTCACCAACCATACCTAAATCATCCCCTTTGTAGAAGTCTCTTTACGTAGGTAGCCCCTAAATACAATCCTAACATCCCAATGTCATTTTCACCTTTAGTTGTCCCGTAGAGGTTCGTAATAACAAAGTTGACAGAAAGTGTCAACTAACTTAACATAGGTAGCCCGTAAAGGTTAGGGAACTGTTATAGTGAAATCCTCAAGGCCTCAATCAAACTTAGGTATAGTTTTTTGGAACATTCAAATTAAAATACTTGTACACAGCGTCAACTATCGACACGATCAGAAAACATGTAAAAACAAACTGCAACGTGAAGTTTTATTGATGTTTGCTAAATGACTAAATAATAATTTTAATTGAATAATATGTTACATATAGCTGCATTTGCTATATGAGATGAGAGCGCCATCTATTGACATCATTGTGAAGTTCTGTTGTTGCTGCTCATTAAAAGTTAAATAATTTAGTTTCCTTATTACATTTATCTAATTTTAGTACTTATTTGTTGTTCAAGTACATGATATTACGCTAAAATTATAAAACTTTCAAGCCCCAGCTTTCAATGGTTATTCCGTTGTGAGGTCAAATATAATCTCCACTTTGAAAGCCCCCCATTTTGTCAATTTTAGGAAAAAAATTAAAAAAAAATACTTTTGTACTCTGTTCCAAATTATCTTTAAAATGAGGTGCTCTAACCCTATGAAACGCAAAAAAATTTTTTTTTCTTCGCATTCGCTTCTATGAGAGCCCCCCTGAAATAAAGATTTTTATAACTTTTTAAGCCATTTTCGGCTGGAGGCCATCGGTTTACATATTATATCTAAAATTGAAGTAATTACGTTCAGTAATTCAGAAGTTATAAGGCTCTGACAGACGGACGGACGGACGGACGGACGGACAAGTGCAAATTCACTCAAGTAGACTCAAAGACCTTCGCTTCGCTCGGTCGATGAGAGCTTTGATATTAAATAGATATTAGTAGTCTTGGGCAATTTTTTATCGATGAAATTGATGCTCCACTTTCTTGATGATACAAAATAGCTTACGCAATAATATCTTATATTAATAAAGTGATTTTATAGGGCAATTTCCTTTGTTACTATAATCTATATTATATAAAAGAAAGTGGTGTTAGTTACACTATTTATAACTCAAGAACGGATGAACCGATTTGGCTGAAAATTGATGGAGAGGTAGCTTAGAACCAGGAGACGGACATAGGATACTTTTTATCCCGTTCGACCGCGTTTCCGTCATGTCACTATAAAACGTGGTATCAGAAAAACGCATCTGACATGGAATAACAAAACGTAAATGACAGCTAAACGTAATTTTGTCTTTGGTTAAGTATGGTAAAAAATTTGACAATTAGGTATAAAAAGTGTTATAATAAAGCATTACTGATATTATAAATGCGAAAGTGATGGTATGGTATAATGGTATAGTAATGGATGTAGTAGTGGTTCCTCAGACCGGGAGAGCTACTTTTTATCTCGGATAATGAATGAGTTCCCGCGGGATTTTTAAAAACTAAATCCATGCGGACGAAGTCGCGGGCATCAGCTAGTTTTATAATATTATTACATTTCGTTTATAATATTATATCCTAACTATCTTTTCTAATATTATAAATGCAAAAGTGTATTTGTTTGTTGGTTTGTCCTTCAATCACGCAGCAACGGATCGGCTTGATTTTTTGCATCGCTATAGCTGAGGAACTGGAGAGTAAGTAACATAGTCTAACTTTAATAACATGATTCTGAAACGTCTTTACAATAACATATTAGTACCTATTAAGAAAATAGGACACCGTCAGGGACACTCGTTGTTGATTAGAGAATATAATTTATCTACACTAATGTTATAACATTCTACTTATGTTTCCAATACTTGACTTATAATTACTACTGTTATAGCGCAGATAACAAAACACTCAATTTAAGCAATTTCACATGATGGTATAATATCCACATCGATATCGTAAAATCTCATTATAACATCAATAAAACGCGACCAATTAACCTGGCGAGCCTTATGTCAAAATCCTCATACAAGTTGTATAAAATTTTGATATTAGGCTGGCTTTTGAAAACAGTTGGGTTATACGTGAAAACTTCGTCGAAACTACTAAACTTACATACACAAAACTCTTTGGTAAGATCTTGTGCCAATTAAATAAAAAACGAACAGCGCGCGCTCGCTCCTGATTGGCCCTGCGCGCGCAGCTGCGCTCTCATTGGTTAGATTTTAATGGCGGCAAGTTCACTGTGACAATACACGTACGCGTGAATTTAATGTTTCGCAATGTGTTTTGTTTTTAAAATACAAATTAAAAGTTAAAAATGGATAGCGACGATGATATTTGTACGCCTCCGGATATTCTAGAATTGGCAACAAAAGTAACTCTTTCAAAATTGTACCATCCAAAATTTGAACAATTATTATAAATAAACTATTGTCAGCTTTTACTCTTGTTGTTTGATAAATTGCATTAGTGAAGATAAAGTAGTGTATGCAACTGCATATAACACGGGTATTAAAACACTCGTTACTATTATGAAACTCGCTGCGCTCGTTTCATAAACTCACACTCGTGTTTTAATACCCTTCATTATATGACAGTTGCATAAACTACTATTCTAACACAGCCATAAGCGGAAGCAGCGATAACAGGTTGGAGAAACTGCAATATTTATTTACGCTTTTCTCCGCAAGAAAACAGTTAATTTTTTAACCGCCTGATTGGATACAATTATTTTGAAAACATTAACTAGTGAGTTTCTTGCCGGCTCTTCTAGCAAAATCTGATAACCGATCCAGTGGTGGTAGTCTTAATTTATCATTATATTTCTTTGCTTCATCCTTCAATATAATGATTACAAAGGTAGTCACTCCAGTCGCCAGAGATAAGTCCGCGTATTTTATAGTTATACCCTATTTTAAAAATAAATCACCTTGGCAGCACCGTCTTAAGTTTGCTCATTATTACTTTTTCGCGCGAGATAAGGACCGCACGCGCTCAGCGCGCCGCACTTAATAATTTAACCAGAAGTGCAGAAGATCGAGTGATATTGTAGGACAGTGTGATTGCAGTATTGTTCATCGGCTGAAATCATCATCATCATCATCGAAGGAAAAAGGTACGAGCTCTTTTCTGTTTTCAAACGATCTCTTGTTTGCGCTTACGTACCGCCACATAGCCTACTATATTATTGTTTTTGCATTAACATAAAAACGGTACACTTTTCGTATCGAGGTTTATTGTGAGTCTTCATCGATTACGAGTTATCAGAGAAAACGTAAATATTCTGAATTAAATATTTACCTACTCTGCAAATACTTGCGGAAGTGTTTTATTATGAAAATTAATAAAAATTAAAACACAACTATAACGATTATTACGGTAACACTATTGTTACAACTTGTCATCAATCACGATTGAATTAACTTAGTATCTACCCCCCAAGTGTCTCGGATTTATTTGGGTAATTTATCATTATTATTTCTACATATCATATTATACATTCGAAAAATGTAATAAAATTCACGAATTCACTCAACTATGCTCGTAAAATTCGCTCAACGGGGCTTTAGTAGCTTGCCCAGCCGTTAACTATATTCGAGTACCTACTTGTAAACAAAAATATAATATTATTTATCTGGAGAGACGGTAGTGTCCCTGCCAAGACGAGCCAAGCGAAGCGTAAGGGAACGAACTACCCACCTTTTCTTCGATTTATCTGAAAACACTAATTGTTACGAAACACGTAAAATTAAAAGCAATGGTAGATGAACAAGCAGAGCAAGTAGATGAACAAGCAGAGCAAGTAGCATATTATTAGATATTATAGAAGATATTAAATATTTGGAAGAAATAATGGCCATTTTATTCGGTTTGAAAGTCTTGCTCGTAACTTAAACAACTGTGCAATGTTCGTGTCGACACTACGACGGTAATGAGTTATATTAATTGAAAGAGAGGCATTCAATGCCGACGCCGAGTCTAGTACAGTTAATCCAGATACTGAATGGTCATTTTGACAAAGGGTTCAAAGTTACTTTATAAAAGGTCGGTCAACTCGAAATTGACTCAAAATTACACTCGGCGCTTGGGAAATCGACGCATGTTTCCCCGAAGTATGGTGAAAATATTCATGCCAACCATATGGCTCTTTATATTAAAAAAGGGGATGCGACAAAGACTACTCGTCCTGAGTATCACGGCCGTTAGTAAAGGAATGGGCCTACTATTAAAAGAGAGTGAAAACAGGGTGTAGGCCATGAAACACCTAAGCAGGAAGATGGCTGCAGGATCCTATGTGATTCAAACTTCGGAATCACTCAAAGCAGCATTAAACTCTTAATGCCTCAACTCAACAAGAAGTGCTATAAGTTTCGGAAGGAGACAAAACTTTATTTGGATTGGCTTTATCCGAGAAACTAAAAAACAACAAACAGGGATTGACTGCGAACCAATTGCAATAACATGGTTAACTGCGAGCTAATCATCAGTCATATACTAAAGCCATGACTCCACAAACAAATTGGAATTGGCTGCGAGTCAATTGCGATAATTATATTATCGCAATAACTAGCTGCGAGCCACTCATGAGTCATATTCTAAAGCTGTGACTCCACAAACAAATCAGGATTGACTGCGAGTCAATTACGATAACATAACCAGCTGCGAGCGAGCCACTCATGAGTCATATTCTAAAGCTGTGACTCCACAAACAAATCAGGATTGACTGCGAGTCAATTACGATACCATAACCAGCTGCGAGAAAGCTACTCATGAGTCAAATCCTAAAGCTGTGACTCCACAAAAAAAATCGGGATTGACTGCGAGTCAATTGCGATAACATAACTAGCTGCGAGCTACTTATGGTTCATATCCTAAAGATGTGACTTCCTAACTGCGAGCTACTCATGAGTCAAATCCTACAGCTGTGACTCCTCAAACAAATCGGGATTGACTGCGAGTCAATTGCGATAACATAACTAGCTGCGAGCTACTTATGGTTCATATCCTAAAGATGTGACTTCTTAGCTGCGAGCTACTCATGAGTCAAATCCTAAAGCTGTAACACCACAATAAAAAGGGATTAACTGCGAATCAATTGCGATAACATAACTTGCTGCGAGCTATTCATAAATCACATACTAAAGCTGTGATTCCTTAAACAAATCGGTATTGACTGCGAGTCGATTGCGATTACATAACTAGCTGCGAGCTACTCATGAGCCATATCCTAAAGCTGCTAAAGCTGTAACTCCACAAAAGGAAATTGGTAATTGTGATAACCTTACTAGCTGCGAGCTAGTTATGAGCCATATCCTTATGACAATTGTGTAGAAAATGTGTAATCGTGTATATATATGTACATTAGCTACAAATTATTGTCTGCGAGACAATATACGTTATGTTCTTACCTAACTATATATGGGTACTCGACCAGCCGGCAACCAGGAAAACTGGCGAGCGCCTCGTCGGTACTCGTCATGAACTGGGGGGGACAGCTTACCAACTTAATATGTGGGTTGTTATTAATAATAATTTATTACAAATAGGAGCTATTAGTTCCGAGTTTTATTTTCTTGATGCCTAAACCTAATGTTAGGCTGTTCGTCTTATCAGTGACTCCAGGTGTTTTAATCAAGGTCATAAAAGAAGTGATAACCTATTTGAGATACCTAGGCTTTAAGTCCGTTTTTGCTGAATAACAATACTAAATTTAAAAAATCCGTGCCTTGACAACAAGATCCGGACGCTTTATCTGTCGATGCATTTACGTTATGTGGGGTTTTTATATTTTTCTATGATTTTTGTTTCCTCCTTTTTCTTTAATTTTCAAAGTGTCTGAGGAAAATCATTGATAACGAGGCAAACGGAATCCTAGTTTTTTCAAATTGGTTACTACAAGCGTGGTACTCTCTCCTACAAAGCTTGGTAGTTTCGGATATTACTTAATGTTAATCCTCATTAATACTTATGGCAATCTCATTTCACCATTCCTTGCACAAGTAACTTACCCTGGGTGTCGCGAGACTCTCCGGACTCTCTCTCTCTCTCTCTCCCTTAAAACAAGGCGCCGTCCCAGACTCAGCGTCACTAATGTTAACATCATTCTCTGACAGTATTTTAAAACAATATAATACCACACTCAAGTTTCGGTGGCAGTTGTGTAAATTAAATAATAAAAATGTATTTAAACCGTCAAAGACCAGCATTAGGTATCTTCTTTTACAGCGTCTGTTACGGAGTTTGAACCCTTATCGAATTGCAATATAATTTATGCTAAGAAACAGCATTGTTTCTGGAGCGAGCGTAAAACGTCTCCTCAAAGGTGTCTATAAGTTAAGATCAACCAAACGCTATTACTCCCGTACTTGGGTCCCTCAACTTGTTTTAAACTATATTAAAAATTGGTTCCCTTATAGTCACTCATCTTTAGAAAAAATCACTAAGAAACTTTTCAGTATACTAGCAATTTGCACTGCTCATAGACTACAAACTCTTCCATCAATTAAATTGGAAAACAATATTACTTTCGAAATCGGGGTTTAAATTAGAATAACGGTAAATTAAAAAAAAAAAAAACATACGCTGCGGCAGATACCAAGCCTATTCTCTCCCTCTCTTCCTACCTTACTTTCAAGAAAATCTGAGCATCAGCTCTGCTACACCCCTCCACACACTATATTTCCAGAACTAAAAATATAAGATCTGAGGGGACAAATAACCTGTTATTTACCTACAAGAAGCCTTACAAAAAGGCCGAACGTCAAACGATCAGCAGGTGGATCAAGTAAACGCTATCAGGGAGCAGCGTTGACACAAGCGCACAGCACCTCGCGCTCAGGCGAGCGTTGAGGCAATTAGAAAAACGGCAGGCTCGACTAACACATCGAACTCATTCGCTGCTTAGATGTTAGATCCATGGCGGATGAGGGAGATTATGCCAGACCCTGCCAAGACAGGTCTTAATAATAATTGCGTTAACACATCTAATAGTGAATCAATTTATGAATTATACCTAATCATAAAAATAAATATATTCTAACTTATAGTATTAAATAATATTATAATAATAATATCATAAATAAATTTTAATATTGTTAAAGTGTATGCAAGCAAATTAATTAGTATTTCCATAAGAAAGTGATTAAAAATACACGATTTACAAAATCTGTATTGCGTACATGTTTATCAAAACTTTTTACTCTAAACAACTACCTTTGTAATAATTATATTGAAGGATGAAGTAAAGAAATATAATAAGTGATCAAACGAACTTACCTGAAGTGAAGTTCGATCATTATTATATGAGTTGCTTCATCCGAAGATATAATTACCCACCCTCCCTGACTGCCCAAATAAAAAAGTTTTGAACCGTATACATCTCTAAAAATAATGAGCAAACTTAAGACGGTGCTGCCAAGGTGATTTATTTTTAAAATAGGGTATAACTATAAAATACGCGGATTTATCTCTGGCGACTGGAGTGACTACCTTTGTAATAATTATATCTTCGGATGAAGCAACTCATATAATAATGATCGAACTTCACTTCAGGTAAGTTCGTTTGATCACTTATAATACAGGATTTAAGGGGCATGTTAACGAAAACTTTCTGATTAGGTTACACATAATGCCTTTAATGAAATTACAAATGCTACTCATCTCTAAATTGATGGGTTTCCAATATTGTAATTTTTGAACACGTAATGTATCGCGAACAACGAACGCCGATACTACGTGCTTTGAACTTCAGCTGATCGCGCTCGTAACAATAAACAGCAAAAGCAAATAGCTTTGCTGTTAAAATATATTGTCATTTCTAATTTTTTCTATTTAAATCAATCAAGGTATCAGTGTAGTATCAACTTATCAAGTATGTACTTGATAAGTTGATACTACACAGATTCCATGTTATAAAATTAATAAAAAAAAATGTACGTAACGTACGTAATGTAATAACGATGAAAACTGAGCGACTTACAATTTTACTGAGTCTCTTTTTTGTCAGATAAAATACCTGTGTTAAAAATACCCAGCAGACTGCATGAACATTTTAGAAGCAGGCGTTACTTTGCGGAATACCATGATACACAAGGACAACAAGGTACTTTTCCACACAAACCCTCAAAAAAACATTCTATAATACACTCTAATATAAATCATACTAATATTATAAATGCGAGTGTGTTTGTTTGTTGATTTGTTGATTTATCCTTCAATCACGCCGCAACAGAGCTACGGATCGACGTGATTTTTTGCATGGGTATAGTTGAGGACCTGGAGAGTTACATAGGCTACTTTTTATCCCGGAAAATCAAAAAGTTCCCGAAGGATATAATATAAGAATAAAAAAACTATTCTATTCTATTCTACGTAATATAGGTATGTTACTGTATATATTACGTTGGCTCATAATTGGTATGTTCTTAATATTGTAAGCAGATTTGATTAGTTACGCAGCAGCTATTAATATAATACACAACAACCATAGCCATAAACGAAGTCACTTTATAAATATGTACAATATTTCAAACAAATATGAGTAATACATATAAGAGTATGTGGATATTCCGTCCATCGCAAGCGTGTAATTTGTGTAATTGTTTGTGAGCGATTAACCTAATTTCTCGTACTTGTACCTACTTTATGATCATCAATCTACTATGCGACACCCCGAACCGACAATATAATAACCGACCTATAACCATATTCAAACAAACTGATTACAGAGACAATATTATAGAATAAAAACTAAAACAGAAGAACATAATTAAATTAATTACATAGGTACATAGATAAGTACAAACGTTTTAAGAACATAACTATGTATATTTAAGTAATCTGTTAATAATAAAATAACTTTCCATATCATACTAACATAACAAATAATAATCAGCTTTCCACTTTCGGTAAAACAAAACGAAACATTCTTTGAAAAAGTTCACGTCGATGTGACTAACAAAGTTGAACCAAATTATCTAAGTAATGAAAATTTAAACAAATGATGTTTCTTGGACTCCTGAATATTAAAAGTATGTAAGTATATGTAACTACCAAAGTTTCTAAAACGTACGAGTACAGACGTATTTTAAAAGCAATTATTAATTTTTATGAAAGTATAAGTATTTTCCACGAATCCTTACTAATATCATTTATTACTGCGAATGTGTGTTTGTTTTTTGGTTTGTCCTTCAAACACGCCTTTTAAAACCTAACTCCACGCGAGCGATTTCGCGGGCAAAAGCTAGTTGTCTATAGAGACAGATTGTTAAATTATTAAAGAAGCACTTAAACCAACGAGATTTCCTCCCAAGCGACTGCGAGTAGCGTAATTCGTGAGCAAATAATTTTAAAGAGAGGGATCAAGTGGCTTTGATCAATCATATAATGATTAGTACAAGGTACAAGTAAAATTGATCCACAGCTACAAAGTATTGTCGGTGGAAAATCACAATTCCATATAAATCTCATTAGCGTTTTACTGTGATTAATGGGATTCATTTCAGTTATTTATTAGTTATTAATTTGCTTGAGCTTAGATACTTCAGTTAAGTTTTCTTCCAAGTTTACCTTGCAAGTAAATAAAACCGAGTAAGTAATTATCATTATTTGTTTTCTTCTTCAACTTATCACAGCAATAGTAACAACAATAAGAAATTGGCTGTCGTGGGCCAGATTGATGACACTGGGGCGGGCCGGATTTGGCCCGCGGGCCGTAGTTTGGAGACCCCTGCTCTAATCGAAAAACACTTAATCCAACTATAATAACAGTATTTTAATTGTGTTTGTTAAGATCTATATTTCTGTCTGAAGAGCACAGCAAATGCAAAATAATCATCACGAAAAGGTAGCTTCAAACGTTAAAGTGCTCGTTTGGTTTTGTAATTAAAAAAAAATAACTCTAATAATTTTCTTGTTTCCTCTCCAAATAAGCGGAAAGCTTGTGTAATGGTGCGGCTACATTATCGGGATTCGGCGAATGTTCGCATCATCGCGACAAGTGTAGCCGGGTAGTTCGTTGTGTCGCGAATGAGTTCAGGTGAGTGGTGAACTCGCACGATAATGTAGCGGCCACCAATATAAATGATACACGATTGCGAACACTTTCCATGTTCAACTGAGTTGAACCGAATGCCGAACAATACAGTTATTGTGGCCGTGGCACTCGCCACGTACGGACGCGGGCGCTATTTATACAATAAATCTTTCTAGGTACCTTATTGTGAATTGAAAAGCCAATAATGCCTATATTCAAGTAAGTAACAAAAAGGTATAGTATTATAGTGAATAATTAGATAACAACATAGTAATTCATAACAACGAAATAAAATCTCTATATTACGTAGAACTCTTTGGTAGCCGCTGTGATAGAATGAGACACGGCTATGTCTATCTTTCCGTCCCTCATTTACCGCGACGACGCGACACGAATGTTGGCACGATAATGTAGCCGCACCATTACGAGTGGATACGACAATAGTGCAACGGGTGGAGATTGATTAACGATCTTTCAGTTTTCAGTCCTTTTAACCGTTCTTTTAACCGCACCTTTTAACCGTTAGGCTATTGAGCCTAATTATAATTATTATTACACAAAGAGGTCCAGTTTAGACATTATTATGGATATAGTTTTCAGGTGACAAAAGCATCATACATAAAAAGTATAGGGCACACAAGACTATAAAATAGAGCTAATGCTGTTGCGCAAAAAGTAAGCTTTTCAATCTTCACGAATCTGCTAATATGAGTACGGTCGTAAACGTTGAGTGCCTTATATAGGAAAAAAGTTATATCTGCGGTCGTAACTATCCACTCTGACAAACTAGTTTTGTGCCAAAGTGCCTGCGAATCACGGAGGTCAACTGAGAGTGATATTTATTGAATGCCTTCAATCATCGGCCGATCGAGAAATGATTATAATATTATCATTACATAACGGCCGCTATAATCCAGAGCAGAGGTTCCCAAACTTTGTTTCTCTTAAATCCCCGTCATGGTCACCTAGAACTCGATCGAGTCTCCCGTGAACACCTGGGGATCCACTTGGACCACTTTGGGATTCATTGGCAGAGGCTTCCAAACTTTTTTTCTCGTAAATCCGTCATGGTCACGCCAACGTAGACCCCCGTCGTCGCCCGTGGATACCTGGCGTTCCACTTGGACCACTTTGGGAATCAATGTTTTATTACATACCTCTAAATCAAATAAAACATAACAATTCCCTATAAAAGAATACGGGAATCAAATGTGGAACATAAAAAAAGAATTTGTAAAACATCAGTGGTTGAATACCAGAATAGAATAGAAATGTTATTTATTCAAATAAACTTTTTTACAAGTGCTTTTGAATCGTCGATGAGTCTACCACTGGTTCGGAATGCTCTTCCTGCCGGGAAGAACCAGCAAGAAACTCGGCAGTTGCTCTTTTCAAAACAAGTTTACAATATAATAGATACTATGCTATGTATGCAGTGTTTCGACGATGAGGGGAAGTTCCACGAAAGCATACCTAATTATAATTCAACACATGTTAAGACGGGCAATGCAAGATATTAAAATTCTGACTTTTCTGGCTTTCCATTTTGAAGATTGAGAAGCATTAAAGACGAAAAGACACAGAAGAGGCAACAATATATGCGATTCATGGGTATATTTTACTTAAGTACTAAAGCATGTTTCAGAGAATACAATGATAATTAGTAATTACATATATTGAAAAGCTTTTAATCTGGAGTCACTGGAGACAACTGAGGCGATGAAAATTATTTTTAAGTACAGATACATACACTCATTAGGTATAGGTACCTCATATTTGTACAAACTATTTATCTTTGGTATTGAACACCATATAGAAACCCATTAATCTATAATTTTCACCCCAGTGGCTAAGAATAACAGTGGTCGATCGAGCGAAACATTAGTTAAGAGGAAACGATGGGATCAAGATGGTTTCATATATCACTACCATATCGAGAAGCACTTATCCTTGTAACGATTGTTATTAATTGGGTTGATACGTATAAAAGAGGTTGGTTCCCGAAATAATGGATAAAACTACGAGGAAAAATCGTTCCTTTCGACGTTAGTAATGTAGAATTATATGGCGACGAAAACATCCACTATCAAAAGTATACTTACCTATTATGTGACTTTGGTGAACTGTATTTTCCCAAAAGCATACACATGGAAACAATAAACAAACGAAGAAAAAAATTCTTTCTTGGTTAAAATTGTGTAACATTTCAAGTTAAATAAAGTGACCTAGTCGATAGCGTAACGTAAAGAAATTAAATTACGTTATTACGATTACGATTTATGATCTCCATAGAACTTATAGAATAGAATAGAATATTGTTTATACATTAACAAAAAAAAAATTCAGGCATCATATATTAAAACACTCGCTGAGGCTTTTTGTCTTTAAATATTATCATTCGGAATTCAACCATTCGATCAAGCTTCGGTCATTCTGAAGGAGGTAGGTATTTACAGCTAAGTCCTTACAGTTATAATTCATTGAGGAACATATTAATCGCATTCGGCACGCGCGCGGTTCTGATTTACACAAACCAGATGTTGGCTTGATCTGAACCAAGTAATGCCATTTAATCTTACACGTAAGGCCTGTAACATACCTCCGCAAAATAAATAGGTACAGCGATACCGCTGAAGCTCGCCGGCTTTATCCCTTAAGCCTTTAATTTTTTGAAAAATGAACCCTCAGGGCGAATTTAGACGGTTCATTTTGGTTGACACATCGATGAACCCTCGAAAATGAAAGCAAAAATCTCGATAAATGAACACTGAACGAGAGACCGTCTAAATTGGCCCTTACAGTATGAAAGAAACGATACTCCCTGAGAATCTAACGCTAATCCAGAAAAGGCCAAAGAAAATATCCAACGCCGAGTGACTCAGAATCATATACTGAATCCCTGGTTTTAGTTTTTGTTAGCATGTCCTTTACATACTGTACATACTACATACATATTATAACATCTCGATGTTAGACGACGGACACGGGTCACTCAGCGAGCGATGGAGAGATCTATGCTCGGAGTATCCCTGCGAGATCAAATCAGAAATGAGGAGATCCGTAGGAGAACCAGTCACCGTCATAGCTCAGCGAGTCGCAAAACTGAAGTGGAAATGGGCGGGCACATAGTTCGAAGAGCTGATGGTCGTTGGGGCCCCAGGGAACTGGAATGGCGAGCCCGCACCGAAAAGCGCAGTGTTGGCAGACCCCCCACTAGGTGGACTAACGACATCAAACGAGGCGCAGCTCGCGCAGGGAGCCGCTGAATTCAGGTAGCGCAAGACCGAAGCCTGTGAAAGTCCATGCAAGAGACCTTTGTCCAGCAGTAGACGTCTGGTAGGCGTCTGATAGGTTGATAAAGAAGAAGAAGACAACGGAAGTCTATGGTCATTAGAATTGGTAGTTTCGCTTCCTTTTCGATTGTATGTGTTTCGGATGAACTGTTTTAGTAAAGGTTTTAGTGCAAGCATAGACTTATTATATTACTAGCGTATGGACCGGGCCATTGAACAAACGAAATGGCACCGACTCATTGGTGCTAAAATGGAAAAGGAGCACCGACGCGAACTCAGTGACGTCTGGATTTCAGACGCGAGTGGACGTTGCTTATCATTGCTAAAATGCCGAGTTGTGTTGTAAAGAAGTGCACTAATTCCGATAAAAAAGTGACTAAAAAAAGGATGGAATATCTTTTTTTCGGTAAGGATTACAAAAATTATGTATTACGTATATTTTTAATATTTTTAGTGAATATTTTAATTACCGTTTACAATTGACTAACCGGCCATGTCCAGTGAATATGTATTGCATTGTAAACGCACTCAAGTCGCGTAGTTTTAATTTGGCCGTATTACATGCGGGCGCACGAGGTAACCTTGTACTGTCGGTAATCGGGATTTTGATTTGGTTTCATGAGAATAAATTTTATAGGTATTGATGATATTTATTTTTTTTAATTCACAGATTGCCTGTAGAGCCCAAAAGAAGAGAAATATGGTGAAAATTTCTGTCAGCTTCCAAATCAGATTCAAGAGCTCGGATTGATTTCAAAACTTCGAATGCTACTTCATCATGCCTGCTTAAACTGGACGTGCTATTGATGACATTTACAGATGCTGAGGCCTGAGTTTAAGATGTTAAAATTTTTTAATGGGATACAATTGCCACTGAGGGATGATCGTAGTTCAAAGTCGTTTAAAGTTTTTTTATATGCAGCCCTAAACTGTAGAACATTGGCCACCATTTCTATCAGTTTGGGGTCATGAAATAGTGATTATTTTTTCTTTATTTCTTTCTCATTAAAAGGTCCTTTTTACGAGGTACAATGCGAAATTACTTTGGAAAATAAAAGCACAACAACATGGCGTTCTTTTTGACAATGACACGTACTTACACGAGTCATGATATTTGACATAAAAATAACCACAATTGACAGCAATTGACATTTGACATACCAGCAATTGACGTTTGACAATTGAAATGACATTAAGATGACATAACGTCATTACACCAAATCAGATGGATGCACTCCAGGAGTTGCCATTCTACAAATGTACCCAATTATCAATTTTATATTTGTACCTCTTATTCACTTTAATACTACAAAAAGCATATTTTATTTCAATTTCTATGATTTAATACTATTTTTTGGTATAGCGTACAAGAACCCGGCCCAAAATGAAACAACCCCATCGCAAAGTGTCAATGTTTTCGCCACGCTCATGCTTAACAACTGTGTAGCAAGTTTCACCTTCATGATCTGGTTGCGGAAATGAATATGACGCGGTGTTAATATATAAGCAAACTTTAGTCCTTCATTTTGTTGAAGTTTGTTTAAGTTGATAAGAAGTTATCACTTTATTAGTCTATTATTTTCATCATATATCAACCTTTTTTTTTTAAGTATTTCTGATCAATTTTATTACATGGCAAGGGTTAATGAAAATACAAATCTTTTCTGATGTACTTGGATGAGGAAAGAATGTCTTTAAATTATTTAATTCTGCGGCTTTAAAATTAGCAGCACATCCATGAAACGTGAGGTTTGCAACTGTAACTCTAACTTCATGATACTCTTCTAAAACGCTAGACGCTATCCACACACAAATTTAGCCACTCAGCAAAAAATTAAGAGATTTTGGCTGGTAGGTGTTCCAAATACAAAATATGTTCCTTGTTTAAAATATCAATATAAAAAGAAATATTCTGACAAAAGAGTTCGTATGCGTAATCGACAGCCAGCAAGCTGCAAGGCTGCCTCACGAACGCATCACCACATACAAAACTCCCTGACTACCCTTACGAGTTCGCATATCGCATACTGCGAGTTGTACCATACTTTGTTTTGGCGGATTATAGTAAATTAAGTTTGTAGTTCCTTGTATAAAATGCATTTCCGAAAAGTAATACGCTAGTTATATAATAAGTGTTGCTAATGCTCCTACCCGACATTAGAAATTGTTCAGTTGCACTTTTGTTAAACTAATTATTATTTATTAATTCAATATATCTTTTTTCACATAAATTCCTTGATTTTTATTTTATTATTCATTGGTACTCTGTAATAGAATGTCCATTAGCATTCTCCAACACTTCGACAATTATACCTACTTACTTCAGGGATAAACAGGAAAATCGGAGTAACTAATAAATTTGTATTAATTTAAAACGAGAAAAATAAATCCTTACTAATATTATAAATGCGAAAGTGTGTTTGTTTGTTGGTATGTCCTTCAATCACGCCGCAACAGGACTACGGATCCACGTGATTTTTTTGCATGGGTATAGTTTAGGACCTGGAGAGTGACATTGGCTACTTTTATCCCGGAAAATCAGAGTTCCTGAGGGATTTTAAAAACTAAATCCACGCGGACGAAGTCGCGGGCATCAGCTAGTCTAAAATATTAACTTTCTAAACGCTTTTGTGTATAATGGTACTAATTTGGTTGTACACAAATCTAAACAAAAATAACAGGTCACAAAGTTGGCCACCTCCAATAATGGTCGTTCTTACAAGGTTACATCAATTGTCGACTAACATACTAACGTCCATACAGTGTTTCCAACTTTAGAAACTTTTCACTATTTTCGGGTGAAACTAATAAAAAGGTAGGGCTTTATGCGTTTCTTGAAGATGACAGGGATTTAGGATAATTTGGGTTAAAATCGAATTTCAGGTGATAACCCTGTTTTTATACCCCACCCAATCAAATTTTTTTAGATCTATAGAAAAGAGAAGAATGAAAAAGTTTGTCATTCTGTATATCGGAATAATAGATTATTTTTCTGCTGACTACTTAGTTATTCATTATTCGTAGCCTCATTGTTATTATAATTTGAAAATTGGAACATCTTCTTCATCACTAAACTAATCAAATTTCTTTCAAGATTTCTTTGAACTCAAGAGTTCAAAGAAATCTTGAAAGAAATTTGATTTTTAATCGTGAAACAATATTCAAAACTTGAAATGAAGATGTTCTTTAAATATTGAAAATTAGGTGCCATAAATAAGGCTATTTTGAATTTTTATTACGGTAATTTAAGGCGTATTCTAGGGTAAATCCAAAATCGTAAGTGGAAACACTGGTTCCGTGGTAGTTCATGAGTATTTAAGAGATGGCGCTAATTTATTTGGTGGCTATACTGTGAAAAAATTTTGTTCGCACGACCATATCTTGTCATTTATATCAATGAGTGCAAGCCAGTTTGATTTATGCATAGACAATTATAGAAGTAATCCGTCTAAAGTTCATTTACCAAACCTCTGATGCTCTTTCTGCCTGTTTAGGGTGAAACCACATTTGTGAGGATCGATTCGGATTTTGCCTATACAAAACTGTCATTTTCCATAGAGTCGTGTACGCATCGAAAAGCCGAATTGATCCGTACACGTTTCTATGGAAAATGACAATCCTAACAAATGTGGTTTCACCCTTAATTGATTTTATTAATTTTTACAAGCTTTTATTTAACTTGCAATGTTTGTTTGAGTCAAATCTTGCAAGATGAATTGGACCCACTTCCCGTTTTCTGATCGAGCTGAAATTTTGCATGTATACACATAAATCGGATGACAATGCAATATTATTGTGACATGGAGCTGATCTGACGATGGAGACGGAAGATGGCTATCGGAACTCTGTAATAAAACGACGTAACCCCATCGAGTTTGGGCTCGTTTCATTTGTCATAACAAGCACTCTGATCCTAGATGATATCCAGAGTCTAATGATGTAGCTACTAAAAGCTTGCATTTAAAAATATTTTTTTAATTTACACTTGTTAGCTTGATTCTTAATATGTCATTGATATTAGTTGAGTTATTTCGAAACGAGTTAAAAATATACTTGAGTCAGATTTCAAACAAGAAACACTGTTGCTACCTACGTGAGTTTAAATAATTAAACAAACATAAGTTTAGGTACTCAAAAAAATTAACAAACGCAAAAAATTACCGAAAACATGTTTCATTTGATCTTTTATAGCAGTAGATGTTAACGATAAAATCTCATCGACCGTAAGAAATCCTATAAATCTTCATAATTGAGATTTACTTTGTATCTTCTAGATCGATTTAGTGGAGTAGGTAGGTAATTGTTTTCTCATCGATTTATCGTTCACATTTAGGTATGTGGTCCAACATTTGTAATGAAGAATCTAAATATAGCAGTGGGTATAAAAGAGAAAACACTGTTAACGTCGCACTTTGAATTCTGGCTAAACACAATATGTTTCTGAATGTTCGAGGTCGTTTTTTGGTCATTATTTCCACTTATAATCTCATCTTAATATGTCGGTCTTTATGTCTTTGTGAGAGTGATGGATTTTTAATACACAATGTTTTTTTATAGCTGGTGCGTACAATCAATAGGCGGATCTCCTAAAGGTAACTACTAAGAAGTATGAATAAATAGTTCGCGGTAACCATAAACAGAGATCAGATTTATCACTCAGTATTTAGCAATACCTAAGTAGTGAAGAAAGAATGAAGACAATGTTGCCAAAATGTACCTATACGCGTGGGCGATGTGACGTTAATTATTTTGGCTGCTAAACTATTGCCATTAGCTAATATAATTATGTCATTGAAAATGTATCAAACTATGGTTTGTATAGAACTCCTAGCAAAAATATACAATTCCAGGATTTCCAAGGCTATTGGGTATTTGACTGAATTTTTAGGGTTCCGTACCCAAAGGGTACCAACGGGACCCTATTACTAAGCCTACGCTGTCCGTCCGTCCGTCCGTCCGTCCGTCCGTCTGTCAGCGGGCTGTATCTCGTAAACCGTAATAGATAGACAGATGAAATTTTCACATATTATGTATTTCTATTGCCGCTATAACAACAAATAATAAAAATTAAATTAAATTAAAAAAATTAAATTAAAATGGGTAGGTGGGTAGATGGAAATTTTTTAATTTAATTTTTTTAACGGAACCCTAAAAGAGCGAGGCCCGACTCGCACTTGGCTGATTTTTTTATTTATTTAAAATAACGTTTTTAAATATTATAACACAATGCCATGATCGAATCCCTTGGGATTTGATCAAATCTCGAATGTATCATCTTCCTGCGACATTACATTTCCTAGGAATTGTATATAATGACGAATGATATAGATTTCTGACAAAATAGTATAAATATAAGTTTCAGGTTAATATCAACGAAAACCAGCCTTAATTTATCTACAAAATATTTTGTTGTAGGATACAGGGACCCTCTCACATTATACTCTAAGTGTTAGGTATAAAAGATCTCGCACATTAGGTACTTTACGTAATTACATAATATTGATTAAGCTAACGATCCACGCCCAGTATGACACATACGTGTAGATGGGTTTGTTATTACTCGGTTCGGGGAATAAATTTATTCAGTAACGAGTAACAACAAGCCACTGGATAATAATTGTTTTAATTATTGTGAAGCTCAATTAGTTGGGGTGATAAAAAGGTCGTAATGACTGTAGAGAGTTAGTGTAGGTATGATGGTAGCTTTGTTGGTTAAAGCGAGATTCACACACGACGCGTAACGAAAGCTCTTGTATCGTCGCCTGTAGAAGCGCACGAATACCGAGAATTATAAAAAAATTGTGTGAGTGAACACTCGGTTGGAACAAAGTTCCTTTAATAATGAAAACATTACCTTTTAGAAACAACACTATCTCTCGCCACATGTTAGAATCATCTCGTAATAAATAAATAAGCGCGCACCTATGACTGGGCACAGCCAATAGCATACGCGCTATGGATTATCGTCTACACTACTCGGGAAAATTCTTATAAGAATCAACGCCATCTCTCGCCACATGTTAGAACCATCTCGCATGCGCGCTATGGATAACCGACTACACTAATCGTACGGAAAATTCTTACACTTTTTTTGCCTGGCCCCCATCCGCCAAGTCCGTACCGTCCGATAAGAAACTTCGTTCCAAAAAGAATAATAGCATTTAAGCACATCGTACCCCAGCAGACGGCGCGGCGAGACACATGAAATATGAATAATTAACCAGAATAAGTACGCGGCGTCTACACTAAAACGTCTACACGAAAATTATTTGCTTTATTTATCTTATCTTATCCTCCTGTGACATATCTTTCCTAATCCCAAGGTGTAGTGAACACCTATATACAATTTCACTACATTCCGTATTACGTCTAAAAGTCAACGCCGCGCGTTTTGTTTGTTTCAGCCTTTATCTCGAAGGGCGCAACACTACTGTGCGTGTTCGACATGACGTAATGTTGCGAGCGCAAATTATATTGCAATAAAATTTTGTATGTCATATTTCGTCAAACTTATTTTACTTTACCCTACCGTCAAAGGGCTCTCCAAGCAATTTAGCGTTCCGATACGATGGCTTGTAGAATTTCCCCTCCGATACGATAGCTTTGCTGAATCTGCACTACCATTTCAATTATAAATTGGTCCGCTACCATCTTATATGCGTCATTACTTACCATTACGTAAAATCGTGGTCATATTGTAATCGAATAAAAATTAAAAAATCTTATACTTAACATGTTAAAAAAAAATCATATTGTGCACGAAATTTTTCCGCGTATGTAAGGGGCCGGGGTAAGTAAATACGCAAATCAAAAGGCTAAAGTATCTATCTATGGTTATTTACTTTCTGTCGGTCTTGTCACACTATTGCCTATTTCGTCGACAATTTACTACGTAGTAGATATATTTCGTTCTGGGCATCGTGAATGGCGCCAAGAGGGCAAGGTTGCGACCTCCAATATGTTTTACTATGCGCCAGTAGGAAAACGAATTAACTGTCGGCTCTTAAGTCTTAAGTTAATTTTATAGCCCGTATGGACACGGTAGTAATACTATGTTTATGGTATACACTAGAACACATCTGAAAGCGACATTTCGTTTAGCTTAAAAGTACCTTAAATTCTATAATACGAAAATTTTGGCAATGCCCAATAAGAAAAGTCCTCTCGAAAATATATTTTGCGATTTCTCGCAAGACTGTGCCAAAATCCTCGTTCGTCATTTTTCGTGCTCACACGTTTAAACTGGTTATTACAACATTTGTTGTAAATGTGTGATTGTGTCAAATCCGGGAGCAACAAAAACAAAATTGACCATCACATGAACTTATAATATACTAGCTGATGCCCGCGACTTAGTTTTTAAAAATCCCGCGAGAACTCTTTGATTATCCGAGATAAAAAGTAGCTCTCCCGGTCTGAGGACCCACTAATACACCCATTACTATACCCATGCAATAAATCGCATCAATCCGTTGCTCTGTTGCGACGTGATTGAAGGACAAACCAACAAACAAACACACTTTCGCATTTATAATATAAGTAATGCAAAAACGTAACACAATCTAGACAACCGTAATCTAACATCGTTCAGCAGTTTTCGAGTTTATCGCGAACATACATCGTGAGCGTGACACGAAATTTTTATATGTATACAACGTGTACTGAAAGTCCGAAAAATGACTGCAGGGTACGTGTGTGCAGCTAATAAAGAATCATCTATAAAAATATTGAATAGAAATAAGCACATTTTTTTTACATGTACAAACTTATTCAATTGTTATTAATGCGCTTTATTGTGAAAACTCTATGATTAACCGTGAATAGGTTATTAAGTATACCGACGCGTTATATTTTATAGGGTTGTGATAAGATTGTTATTGGTGAAAACTTTCAGTGTGGTTCACTCAAAAACTATAAGGGCTTCGAGTCCAATGCTTGTGCTGAAGAGTTCTATATGAAAGGTACAAAGGTACCCCTGCAGTGGTTTTTCGGACTTTCAGTACACGTTGTATAGATACGCGGGCTCCAACTATAGCTGTGCAAATAAATGTTTAATGAATAAACTAACCTGTTGCCATACATGGTAAGGGAAGCGATAAGCGACAAGAGCAGCGGCGACGGTATGCGCCGTGGGCAGCAGGAGACCAAAGGCCGCAGCGACGGGCGCGCCGACCGGCAGCAGCGCGTAGGCGGCGAACACTGCCCACACCACGTGCGCCGCGCCCTCGGCCGCGGCGCCGGGGCTCCAGGCGGGCAGCGTGGCGGCCAGCGCCGTGCCGCCGCCCGCCAGCGCCAGCCAGCACGCGCGCGGCAGCCGCCGCTCCGGCGCCGCGCCGCCCGAGCGCCCGCACCACCACGCGAGCCCGCCGCACAGCACCGCGTGCGCACTTAGCACGCCCACCTAAACACAAGGTAACGAACGTACTTTTTAAGACAAGCTTTTATTAATACTGATAAGTGATACCTATCCGCAACGTTATCCGCGTGAATTTAATACGTTTTCAAAAATCACGTGGGGACTCTTTGGATTTTTCGGGATAAATAGAATTCTATGTTCTCTATCAGGATGCAGAGCCAACTAATGGATTTGTTCAGCTGTACCAAGAAAGGATTTCATCATTTAACGCCTTAATCCTGTTGCTGGTACTGACCACTTACTGTATGTGAGGATTTCGGAACCTTCGATTGGGAATTGATATTCAACGTACTAAGTATAGAATAAGTCATTCACTGTTTGAACGCTGTTTACAGTTCCTCAATCCTAATGTTGCATGCCAACTTAAACTATATTTAGTTTGTGTTTGAAATGAATTTTATTGCGATGTACCCACCTGCGGCGCCCTGCGCCAGCCCCTCGTGGCGTCGACGGCCGCCAGCGCCGCGGCCAGCACGGCCCAGAGCGCCAGCGCGGACCCGACGGAGGAGCGCTGCAGCTTGCACGCGTAGCGCGAGTACAGCTCCTCCAGCTCGGCCGACTCGAAGCGGCGGCGCGCGAGCAGCCGCGCCAGCGGCCCGCGCGCCGACATCGCCTTCACCGCGTGATCCATGCCGCGCCGCCCGCGCTCACCGCGCCGCGCCGCGCGCCGCCAACGCCCGCCGCTTCATCTGACCAACAGGCATTACATTCAATTAGGTATTTGACCGTTGTCAAAATGTTGATATTCATTTTTGACCGTTGTCAAAATGTTGATATTCATTATTTATAATCGAAAATGTAACATGTAAGAATAACATTTGTAAAAACAGAAAATAAATCGATCAAAAAACAAGTAAGCTGTTTTACCATCATTTTACTGCGACTGTATCTGTTTCTTTATAAAACGAATTTTTCTATGAAAAGTGTATGAAGCTTTTGAGTTTTGACGTCACACCTCAGTAGCGCTCTGTTTGTCTAACAGGTATCTTTAAAGCTCTATATTTCCGAGACTAGATGAGATATTTAAAAAAGAAAAATGGCGTTGTGTTATAATATTTAAAAACGTTATTTTAAATAAATAAAAAAATATCAGTCAAATACCCAATTAAGTAAAATTCTACTCATGTTGTAATTAAATTAAATGAATTACTTAGAATAAACAACATAACAGGGTACATTATTTTGGTCGCATAGAATAGAAGCGATCTCTGCCAGGCAACCATGGCAGATGATAATATGATGATCTGAGAGAAAGTACCTATTCTTAAGTAACATACACCTAGTCTTTTCCCTCACTCTCTCTCACTGCCTAGGGTAACTGGTAGAGATCTCTTATAGATATAAACTAGTAAGTGATGTTCAAGAACATGGAATAAAAACGCAATAAATAACAAATAAATAACCTCATAAACCGTCTCCGTCCAAATCAGATGAATTAAGTTCACCAGCTACATAAGCCAAAGCGCAAAAATTATAGTATTATGTTACACTTACAAGCTATCGCCAACCAACTCGCGACTTTTCTGCTATGAGCTGTTATATAACTAATATATTATTACTAGTGGTTCGCCCCGAACTGAGACCTCGCGGTAACGGTTTCCCATAATTACTTATTCATTCAATAAATACATGACGATCAAAATTGACATTATTATTATGCCCGTTTTCACCAACCATACCTAAATCATCTTCTCTCTCAAGAAGTCTCTTTACGTAGGTAGCCCCTAAATACAATCCTAACATCCCATATGTCATTTTCACCTTTAGTTGTCCCGTAGAGGTTTGTAATAACAAAGTTGACAGAAAGTGTCAACTAACTTAACATATGTAGCCCGTAAAGGTTAGGGAACTGTTATAGTGAAATCCTCAAGGCCTCAATCAAACTTAGGTATAGTTTTTTGGAACATTCAAATTAAATTACTTGTACACAGCGTCAACTATCGACACGATCAGAAAACATGTAAAAACAAACTGCAACGTGAAGTTTTATTGATGTTTGCTAAATGACTAAATAATAATTTTAATTGAATATATTATGTTACATATAAGCTGCATTTGCTATATGAGATGAGAGCGCCATCTATTGACATCATTGTGAAGTTCTGTTGTTGCTGCTCATTAAAAGTTAAATAATTTAGTTTCCTTATTACATTTATCTAATTTTAGTATTTGTTGTTCAAGTACATGATATTACGCTAAAATTATAAAACTTTCAAGCCCCAGCTCTCAATGGTTATTCCGTTGTGAGGTCAAATATAATCTCCACTTTGAAAGCCCCCCATTTCGTCAATTTTAGGAAAAAAATTAAAAAAAAAATACTTTTGTACTCTGTTTCAAATTATCTTTAAAATGACGTACTGTAACCCTATGAAAAGCAAAAATTATTTTTTTTCGTCGCTTTCGCTTCTATGAGAGCCCCCCTGAAATAAAGATTTTTATAACTTTTTAAGCCATTTTCGGCTGGAGGCCATCGGTTTACATATTATATCTAAAATTGAAGTAATTACGTTCAGTAATTCAGAAGTTATAAGGCTCTGACAGACGGACGGACGGACGGACGGACGGACGGACGGACAAGTGCAAATTCACTCAAGTAGACTCAAAGACCTTCGCTTCGCTCGGTCGATTATGTAAATAGATTACATTTTCGGTATAATATTATACATTTCACTTGAGCATTCGAACTCTAGTATATCACTGCCAAAGAAAAATTAATCTTGATTATTCATACATAACTAACGGTACCGTGAACAGAGTTAAATAGCTATGAGATTATTCATTTATAAGATTTCACAAATGTGTAAGCATTCATCTTATTTCAAAGTAAATTCTTAGGACAGTTAATTTAATGAAACCTACAAATATGTGTGTACTAGTTGGAATAACAATTTCGTATTCATGTAAATGAAGCTGAACGTTCAAACAGCGACTGTTTGACTTTTCGGTTGCAGAACAAGAGGCCAACGATGTTTACAGCCCGAAGGAACTGAATACCAAGCCCGCAGCGCGAGCGAACACCGAAGCGAAACAAAGGCGTAATAATAGCTTGTTCGTTACAAACGTACCAAGAACGTACATAACCAAAGAGAATGATATCACTTTGTACTGACTAACGGGAACGAGTGATTTGAAGTGATATTTATGTATTTTCACAGAATTAGTAAGTTCATTGTTTTATAAACTTTTATATGAAAAAGTGTAAATTGAAAATTTAAAAAACCTCCGCCATGTGAATCTATGGCCGGACTATTTACGATATACCTGACATCCTGTTACCCAGTTTTCTGCTCCATCATCAGATCTTCCTCCTCGATTCTCGATCATCTATCTAACACCTACTCAATAAGACCATTCTAATGAGCCCAAACACACTATGCGGTAAGTTACTGAGGAGTTGCTTACCCCGCAGACTACTTGATACTGCAGCATCAGCTCAAGGTTACCATGCCTTTGAAATAATCCGAAGTAACAGTACAACCTAATCAATTGGACCAGTGAAAACTTGTAAGACCCTGTAAACAAGTAGGAAATGAGATGATGATCGCCGAACGCCTGAGCAAATCTTCATAAATTATAGCTTAGATCGACCTCTATTACGTTAGCTTTCAAATAGTTAAAAACCGCATCAAAGTTGGTCCATTGGGTAGGCTGCTACGAGCAAACAGACAGACACACTACCACTCTTTTTACTGGCGGTTCACAAAATGGCATGTGGCAAACATACTGAGTGGACTGGACAAATCTATAAGGTACTAGCTGATGCCCGCGACTTCGTCCGCATGGATTTAGTTTTTAAAAATCCCGCGGGAACTCTTTCATTATCCGAGATAAAAAAAAAGTGCGTGCGTACAAAGTACACATGTCAGAAGTGAAACTTCTTTTTCGACACTTGCATACTTGCGTGACGTTACATTTGTAAAAATTTTACCCTCATGCGCCTAGAGAAGTTTCACTTCAAAAAGAAGCTCTCCCGGTCTGAGGAACCACTACTACATCCGTTACTATACCCATGCAAAAAATCGCATCAATCCGCTGTTCTGTTGCGACGTGATTGAAGGACAAACCAACAAACAAACACACTTTCGCATTTATAATATCAGTAATGCTTTATTATAACACTTTTTAGGGTTCCGTACCCAAAGGGTACTAACGGGACCCTATTACTAAGCCTACGCTGTCCGTCCGTCCGTCCGTCCGTCCGTCCGTCCGTCCGTCTGTCAGCGGGCTGTATCTCGTAAACCGTAATAGATAGAGAGATGAATTTTTCACATATTATGTATTTCTATTGCCGCTATAACAACAAATAATAAAAATTAAATTAAATAAAAAAAATTAAATAAAAATTTTTCAAGGGTACATGGAAATATTTTTATTTAATTTTTTTAACGGAACCCTAAAAGAGCGAGGCCCGACTCGCACTTGGCCGATTTTTATAATTGTCAAATTTTTTACCATACTTAACCAAAGACAAAATTACGTTTAGCTGTCATTTACGATAGGTTATTCCACTGTCATTTGCGTTTTGTTATTCCATGTCAGATGCGTTTTTCTTATACCACGTTTTATAGTGACATGACGGAAACGCAGTCGAACGGGATAAAAAGTATCCTATGTCCGTCTCCTGGTTCTAAGCTACCTCTCCACCAATTTTCAGCCAAATCGGTTCATCCGTTCTTGAGTTATAAATAGTGTAACTAACACCACTTTCTTTTATATATATAGATATGATTTGAATATGTCTGTAAGAAAAATTCTGACGCGCGGCTTACAGGACTCTGAATTTAAATATTTTGTACCTACTAGACTCCGCAGAATATTAGAATTTTGCTGGATTCTACGTCCCCTTGTGACGCACATAAAACAGAAAGTTTCCTGATAAAAATCTGATAGGTAAATAATTAATATACAATAGTAATAGGACAGACCTAAGGTTCCTTGTTTTACTACGGAAGAAAAGTTTCTTCCGTAGTAAAACAAGGAACCTTAGGTCTGTCCTATTACTATTGTACATCCAAGTGGATGTATGGATAGATGTTTGTTACTCTTTCACGCCACGACGAATGAACCGATTTGGTTGAGAATAGAGGTAGCTCATACGCAGGATTAACACATAAGTAGGCTACTTTTTATCCCGGAAAATTAAAGAGTTTCCGCGGGAATCACAAACCTTAATCCACGCGGACGAAGTCGCGGGCTTCATCTAGTAGTAGTATAAAGAAACTACGGAACCCTTATAAACTTATTGACTTTCCCCGAACTCTTGGGAGAGCAGCGGACATAGATAAAGACCTTTCACGTCAGTAGCACATCAGGGTGAGTCATATAAAGAGAAGAAATAGGGAAATAAAACAAAATTACATAGTTTTTGTTTAGTTACATAATGTTACGGATATCTTGTCTTGCTAAACATTTCAAGTAACTAAAGGCCAAGGCAAATGGTAGTAATAAACCAACGATATTATAACGACTCACATACGTTTATTTAGTGTGTAACCGTCGCCACCGAGGCAACAACACGAACATAAAACTTTACCTTTATCACGAATAGGAATATTGCGGCGACTGGCGGCACAAAAACAAACAGATTTACATAATAAGAGTGTCGCGAGCTCCCAGACTACTTTTATTAAACCACACCAGGGCTAAAGGTCTGAACAGATACAACACGAGACGGTCGCGACACGTCACGATAGCAGCACTATGACGTTTAATTGGTTATGGATTCGTTCCTAGATTTCTAAGAGACCTATGCAAGCGAGCTACGCCATCTGCAACCTAAACATCTTTTACCCGTCCACCATTTTTAATTGGCGCAGTCAGTAGGATAAATATATCCGACCGGATCAGTTGGGGGTGCAGCACACTCTACTATTTGTTTGGAGTGCCTTATATGAACTCTAGAAACGAATCTACAACACTGAACAAGCAGTGAGGTATCGTGAACTACTATACATTATGGCGTCACAGAGACGGTTGTGCAATACTAATATGAACTTTATAAAGCACGTTACAATGCGGCACAGTAAGATATCGATACAGCTCCTCGCTCACTTTACAGTGTGAACACCATCAGCCAATCGCTTGCAGTAAGGGTGGAACCACATTTGTGAGGATCGATTCGGATTTTGCCTATACAAAACTGTCATTTTCCATACATTCGTGTACGCATCGAAAAGCCGATTTGATCCGTACACGTTTCTATGGAATTTGACAGTTTTGTATGGGCGAAATCCGAAACGATCCTCACAAATGTGGTTCCACCCTAAAACTTCTTTAGAGCCTGGATGCTACACTACCGTCACGCGTTACGGTCGTCGCACGTATCGTCTGGTCAGAGCTTTATAGTTT
The DNA here is from genome assembly GCA_029955525.1 of Oeneis ivallda. Taxonomy (NCBI): domain Eukaryota; kingdom Metazoa; phylum Arthropoda; class Insecta; order Lepidoptera; family Nymphalidae; genus Oeneis; species Oeneis ivallda. The sequence goes on along the minus strand of JARPMR010000006.1, from coordinate 17,473,397 downwards.
ACGCCTCTGCCTACGCATTTCACAGTGAATATAATTTTGAGCAATTGTAGCTTTTGTGATGCAATAAAATATGTGTACGCATATTTTTATGAAACAAACATTAGCGTAAAAATCTTCATCCATCCATTAGACCTAGCATGTTCCCGTATTAATAAATAGTAGTAAGTATATAGGTATTTTATTTAAAAGTTTAAATTAATGATGTAACCATTCATTTTTATGTGTTTTCATAGGTGGTGTGTGAGATGAACGAGACATTAAAATATTGACAGAATCGGCAAAGTAGGTATTTTTAATTTTAACGCTTTGTCATGTTCTACGACAAACAGGGTAATAAAAGGGCAATAAATAATCTCAGTGTGGCTGTTAGTTTTACTGTATTTTAAAATGGAATGGTTCACTGTGGTATAAAGTTCGGTGGTATTACGCAGTCCGAACCAGCTCCAATAATTGACATTACCACATTACGGTAGTAAATATACCTACGCCTATAGCTCTAATAGTATCCTGCTAGTATCCTGAGCGATTGCTGACAGGTTCGATTGTCAGAAGTTACCTACTTGAACCATAATGGTTCATGTGCTAATAAAGTCCCGTCTTAGTTTTTCTAAAAGGTACAAGTTTTTTTTTTCGAATACTAACTCTAGCTGGTCGAGCTATTATTATTTTTTTGATAAACATATTTGAATATATTTGGTCGGCGAAAATTCGCAGTTTAATTTGAGGTTCACCCCGAACGTAGTACTATTATATATTCTGTGCCCGAACTAAAACATCACGCCCTAGAAGTTCGTAGGTACCTACCTCGAATTGTGCTTGTTATCTATTATATATATAAAAGAAAGTGGTGTTAGTTACACTATTTATAACTCAAGAACGGATGAACCGATTTGGCTGAAAATTGGTGGAGACGTAGCTTAGAACCAGGAGACGGACATAGGATACTTTTTATCCCGTTCGACCGCGTTTCCGTCAAGTCACTATAAAACGTGGTATAACAAAAAAGCATCTGACATGGAATAACAAAACGCAAATGACAGTGGAATAACATAACGTAAATGACAGCTAAACGTAATTTTGTCTTTGGTTAAGTATGGTAAAAAATTTGACAATTATAAAAAGTGTTATAATAAAGCATTACTGATATTATAAATGCGAAAGTGTGTTTGTTTGTTGGTTTGACCTTCAATCACGACGCAACAGAACAGCGGATTGATGCGATTTTTTGCATGGGTATAGTAATGGATGTAGTAGTGGTTCATCAGACCGGGAGAGCTACTTTTTATCTCGGATAATTAAAGAGTTCCCGCGGGATTTTTAAAAACTAAATCCATGCGGACGAAGTCGCGGGCATCAGCTAGTTACTACTAAAATATATCAAGTTTATATTTCAAAATTCATTTTATTATTAAAAGTTATAATGATCAACTTGCAAAAAAACGAAAACAATTTAAGCAAAGAAATATTAAGTTTTAAAATGTCGGGAGGGTTAATATAATTATCGTTTAAAATTATTTTTTAACTCTACTATGAAGTGACTTCGTTAATTAGGACCAAACTTCTAAAATAAAATAATTTATTATAAAAATTTAAAAAAAACCGACTTCAAACGCCCGCGCCACTACAAAGTATATAATTTATTGTTGATATTTTAAAAACCGCTCGACCGATCTCGTTAAAATTTAAATGGGAATACCTGGGAAGCATACCCTTAAAAAAAAAAGAATTTTCCAAATCGGTTCAGGTTTCTTCGAGTAATCGGTGAACATACATAAAAAAAAAGCCGGCCAAGTGCGAGTCGGACTCGCGCACCGAGGGTTCCATACTCCAAAAGTAAAAGTAAAACGATAATATTATATTAATTTGCTTATTTATCGTTAACTTTGTTTGTAGAGGTTTATTGTTAATATAAAAAAAACTATGCTAGTTAGAGCGTTGGTTTTATTTTTCCTGTAAAATATACATAAACCTCTATTGAACATAATTATTTCAGATTTTTCGATTGATAAACTTCGGAGATAAGGGGGGAACGGTATTTTTTTCGACATTTTGGCCGATTAATCTGAAACTATTATATCTAGAAATAAATAAAAAACTGTTTTAGAATGCACAAGTAAAGGCCTTTCATATGAAACCCCACTCGATATATATTTTACTTTGAAATTTCAAACCCCCGATTTATCCCCTTTTTTTTTAATAAAACTAAAAATAATTTTCGATTTTTCTTTATTCCAATGATGTTGGGCCACTATTATACACAACTATGCCAAATTTTATGTCGATAGCTTTAATAGTTACTGAAATAATCGACTGTGACAGACGGACGGACAGACGGACGGAGAAAGTCTCACCATAAGGGTTCCATTTTTACCATTTTGGTATGGAACCCTAATTATATGCTCCTCCTTTCTTAAAGTCGGTTAAAAATATTTCGTAGAGACAGTCGGGTTCGATCCCGGGCACGCTCTGACATTTCAGGTCACGTATTACTTTTTATGCCGCAACCAATAAACCGATTTGACTGAAAATTGGAATGAAGATAGATGATGCCGTGGATTAACACATGGAATACTTTTAATCCCGTAAAAATCCATGGTTTACCAAATCAGGTAGCAAAGGTGAATAAACCTTTACTACCTTATATCTCCTAAAGCCACCATGATCCAAACTTCATAGTCGGGGATCGTTCTTACCTGAATGGTGGGCATATACGCAGAAATCTTTAAGCTTTTATAAAATGACGAAGGTCTGATCGGCCTGGGATCGGTCCATCACAAGCTTGAACGGTGAAGTAAAGCAGTGAGGAATCCTGCACGATAATGTTCTCAAAGGTGTGTGAAATCTGCCAATTTACACTGGGCCAGCGTAATTGACTATTTCCTATATCCTTCTCAGAGAGATCTGCGCTCAGTAGCGACAGCCGTCGTTGATGGGTTGCTGTTTCAATAATTAACTTTGCAAAATTTTAGAAAACTCGCCCGAATATGCTTTTTGAAAATGTTTGATAAAAACCTTAATTTGTAAACATTTCAAACAGCATAGAGGAACAGCAGGGGAAAAAATCGTGTAAAATTAAAGGTTTCGTTTTATGCGTTCGCATCCTGCGGTGTGTAAACAGTAAACACACAAATTCATAGCTGTACAAGCGTTCCAGCGTAGTTTTGAATTCACAAAGAGCAAAGGAAACATTGAAACTTTTATCGCTGTAGCGACGGGAGTACAATTTTTTTTATTTCAGCGGTTTCAGTGAATACGATCCTTGGTGACAACGGTTAGGTATAATTTTACTTACCGGTTTATATTAACGTAGCGTAGTAATTGTCAAGTTATCCTTACTTGGTTGATAGTTTTTTTTCAATCAGTTCGGTTGTTTATTAAGCATAATTATGAATAATTATATTTTTGATCCCCAACTACTAAAAATATGGGGCACAGAAAAATACTTTAAAAAATATTAATTAAAATTAAATGATTCCTGAATCTGAACGGTTTTTAAAAGTACTGGGTCAAAATTCGCCATCCTCCTTTATTAAAATTACATTATTACAAATGGCTGTACTGTAAAGTTAGTAAAATGTAGATCCGTCGTTCTACCATCATGACGATTTTAACTTTAAGATTTTTAAACGTACTCCACAGAGCAATAAAGTCGACCATCTTGAATCTTCATAAAACCGAATTAGTTAGCAGTAAAACGCGACAAGTCCCAATTAATGAAGAGACTAGGAAACATCTGTTATCTGTATTCCTCGCCGTCCTCATTGAGTCATTGCTATGGGGCACATTTATTACAGACTCGGAACGGAAATGTTTACCATAATGCTCCATTGTTTAAAATCAATTAATTTCGTTTAGAATATTAACTGTAACCTATCTTTACTAATATTATAAATGTATATATTTTTTTAAGTAGGTATGTATTGGATAGAAGCAGGCATTACTTGGTGTATATTTTTTTGTTGGTTTATTAGTTTGTCCTTCAATCACCCAGCAATTACGGATCGAAGTGATTTTTTGCATGGGTAAGTTGAGAATTTGCAGTGTCTTAGGATCCGGGAGTGACAGGCTACATTTGATACTGGAAAAACAGAGATCCGCGAGATTTTTAAAAACCTATCTCCACGCGGACGAAGTCGAAAGCTAGTTTCTAAGCTATTTTGGTAAGGTTGTCCATTTTATCACCATGACTTGGTATCGATTTCTCGAACGTGACCCTTTCTTCTTGAAACGCGTCACCGGCCACCGCACGACCAATAATTCATCTGCCTACCTTGGCAACCACGATTTCCACATGCCGCAGCTTAGAATAAATAATACTCCTAGAAACGCAATGGTCGATGCGGTGATAAGCCATTTTTAGGAAGCCGAATGCATATTCTACGCAGTATCGTCGTGTTAGTACGACGAGCTCGCAGAAAATTATAAAAAAACGTACTGTACTGTGAAAGAGTGTCATAATTCATCACAATAACCATCAAAAACGTAATTAAAAGTATAAAAAAGCCTTTTATTTCTAATACGTTACAAAATTACTTAAGTAGATCTATTCGCATAAATGGAAATTAACAGTACCAGTACAGTAAATAATTACATGGCACTCACACATTCACTGCTTGTTTTGAGTCTACGTTTGGACCAGAACTTTGTTAGAAACTTCCGATCTATGAGTAATTTAATCTATAAGTGCCGCGGTTTATTTATTAGCCGCTTGCAAATTGTTTGGAAAGTAAAATAACTTGTATTCTTAGGATGCGGATCTAAGCAGTATTCTAGCATAGCGGCGCCACTATATTATAACCCATAGATAAGTTTGTCAACACCAAGACCTCATTCTCGGGCCGCCCGTCGCCGCATCGTCTAAAAACTGTCTGCCACAAGTCTGCCAGCCGTATGAAAAGATGTCTACAAAATATACACCCAACCTAAGTTGCAAATCGCAGGCATACCGTAGAGGGGAGAGGGGGTCACGGTAGTGGTGGTTAATAAAGCATAAAGCAAAATTATATGGCGTGCTTATTACATTAAGCATAAAGCAAATGCTTTCGAAGTACTCACTTAATGCTTTATGCTTTACGCTTAATATCGCAGTCTCTCGCTCACTATCAGTCTGTCGCAGTTCGCACATCGCAAAATGCGTGCTTTATGCTTTGCAGTTTGCATTATAACTTTATAAAGCATTAAGCGCGGCGGCCAGAGCCAGACGCCCGCGCCAGTCGTCGCATTATCCTAGTGTTCGTGGTTTCGTGCGATTGCTTTCGGCCACGTGTCTCATTGTTTACGCAAGGCAGCGTACCTACCTACGAATTTGCGATCTTTGGTGGCTCACGAAATATTATAAAGGAACTTATCTACGATATTTTGCTTTGTGTTTTTTAGTGTAAGCAGTGATAGGACACGCAATACTGTCTATAATTGTGTAATAACGATTGATTAAAAGATTGTCCAATTTTTGTTGTTGTTGATTGTTGTTGACCCAATTATAGACAGTCCTAAGCCTGTGAAAGTATGAAGGAAAGTTCATTGAGTTTACTGCTTCATTTTACTTGGAACTCTAAAAAAAGCATGCTTAAAAAAGCACGTAAAATAGCATGCTTAAAAAATTAAGCAAAAAGCATTAAGCAAGCTTTTGCTTTAAAGCAACTTTGAACACCACTAGGTCACGGTCGCCGGGTCAATGAACCCAGTAGGCAATAGGCATCGCGGAATGAAACCCACTACGCTCGCCAGTCGACGCTTCCACAGCACTCCAATGAAAAAATATTCAACCTTTCAAAACAACCACACAAACGGACCGTTTCTATGCCCATGGCTTTCATTTTATGCACTTTGTTTACGCTGCTACAGAACTACGCATCAAATATCGTGCCTGTTAGTATTACGAATACCTAGGTAGAGTTAAGTTCGTGAAGAGAGTTCAAATATACTTTATGGGGTTTTCAGAATAAGTTTAACGAAACCGGTGATTCATGAGGGTGCTAATATTTTTTTAATAAATAAATCGTCGTTGTACCGAGTATTTGAGGAGTTGGGTAGTTTGCAAACTGCCCCGATTGGAGCACCTGTATCAGGTCAAGTTTACCATATTATTCCAGTGTCACCAGGAATACTTTGTTTAAAAATAATATCAATAGGTAATTTATTGTATAGGTATCTCGAATGTCTACACCGGCTGAAAAAAGTGTTGGTAGTTCTTAAACTGCTGGACAGTTTTCATTAAACTTAGCTAAGAAACATCCCAGTTCAAACCGCTTCGGAATAAAAAACTGCATTTAAATCGGTTCATACATTTGAGCACTGCGAGGTCAACTCAGACATACTTATTACCTTTTTTCCGTGGGCGGTGAAAAATATTATTATTCAAAGAAAAAATCTTTTACGACCCCTTTTGTAGTAGTAATATTAATCGCTGCGCACACGCGAGCAACTTTGTTTGCCGAAACTGTGAACTATTAAAAATTTTCTAATAACAGTTTCGATTGCCGAAATAAGCAACTACAGTTGCTATATTTGCGTAGTTTCTCAAAATTATATGAAAATTCGTAAAAACAGTTGCGAGTTGCCGATTGCCGCAACAGACAACTAGGTACGTGTGGTGTGCGCATCGCCATAATGAAACAAGAACAATTAATTGATACGCGTATATAAATAAACCTGTTTTGAGCATGAACTCGTGTAAAATAATATAATCACAACGACCATTTTACAATGTACTTTATTAATAATCTTGGTAGTAAACTAATAAGTACAATTTACAACAGTTATGGTATTATATATTATACAAGATAGATTATCCTGTTAATCAACAACACTACAATAAACAATGTTGTGGCCGAAAAGAAACTGCATTTCGTCTACATATTTGAGGTTTTCAAAAATAGCATGAAAACTCTTTTACGTATACAAAAAGAAGCTAACTCCGTGCCTTTAGTCAAGATCTGTTCAGGCGTGAAAATACAACCAAATAAACTTATTGATATCAGGAAGAAAGTTAAAATTGTCTCTCAATCAAGAATATTTTTTATTACGTAGGAACTTTTATATTTCCGGAAAGAAAATTAGCCTAGATCACTCCTTGTATAATTAGCACTCTACCGGCCTGTGAAATTCGATTTAAATTTATTTATTTGTATACTTAGAAGAACATTAATAGATGGTTGATCTATAACCTAGGGGAAAAGTATCCTACTTTCTAGGTCTTGCTTAAATTACTGTGATCGAATTGATGAAGCACTAGCAGCTGCATTGACACGCATAGTGAATAGTGATGTGTAATCAAATTGAAATGTCATATTTATAAATTAATGGATTAATTTAAACTGATATGGCGGCTGCTTATATGCATATTATAGAGCAAGATCCCAGTGCCGCCAGACCTAAGTTATTTTCTCAGCAATTATTTGTGTACGATAGAGTACTGTTCGAATGTCCTTTCAGTATATGCGTACCAGCTAGATTGTGCCGACGGCCAATTTCCAGATACCAGGTGCTAAAGGTAGGTAAAAACTAGAATAACTTATCTTAAATTCTCAGGGCTGATTTTCATATATGTTTTAAAGAATATTGTAAAAATTAATAAATTAATACTGCCAGACGCTTACCGCCGGCGCACATAGGGCTATTTGGTCGATCTAGCCGGCCAAAATTATTTTTGCTTTTATTTGTTTTTAAAGTGATAAAGCCTATTAGATAACCACATTTTAAACTAATCAAAACATTCTTATGACAGAAATAACTAATACGATTTTTTAAATTTATTTAATTCAAAATAATATGACGATGTACATGCTACAACACATATAATTTGCTTTAGACATCTAGAAACACTACTCTTCATTTGAAGACGTTTCATTATCTGAATAATCAGAAAATTCAGTACCCACCGAACCCAACGAAAAGTCGTTGGGTTGGGTATTTTTAGCTAGAAACGTATCTGTTTTATAGTGTGATGCGATCCACCTTTTTTTGAATTCTGTTTTGAGGTATGAAAAATTGCGCTTAATCTCTTTTATTTGTTCTTCTGAATAAAGGTCAGAGCATAAAAAAAATTTTTCAACATTATCTAACTTTGCCTTAAAATCACGGTCATTTTCTTGTTGTATTTTCTCAAAAATGTATTTTCGTGTAAAAACTTTGACACTGGAAGGTCCTGAAATAATAAAAATGCAAAATATTTAATTTTTAAAAATAATAAGAAATTTAAAAGATTGCTTTAAAAATATATATTCTTATACTCGTTGTTTTAAAATAATCATAGTTTCTGAAAGCAGTTAAAAGTGGAACCAATTTTTATTTGTTATAGTACTAGAAACTTATAGCTAAATATTCTTTAAGAAATGAGCATCCGGACTCACCCTGAAGTACAACTAAATGCTTTGAGTTTTCGGAATTACAACTTAAATAATACCTAAACTTTCTTACTATTAATAATAAATATAAAACTTCAAATTAGCCATTATGAATACATAAATACATACCTGCTTGACAAGACTCCATTTTCAAGTGGTTACAAATAAAATCTCAACAAGGTACAGCACTTAAAAATATTTAATTATGCAAGCATGGTCGCGCTAAGAAACGTGCAGTCTAGTAAACGATCAAGTTCAGACTAGCCACCAGCCGCGTACGCTGAGCGGGGGAGGGGCGTTATTCGTATTTCGTGTACACAATTTATCCTACTTTAGTGAAACGACATTCGTTCCTCTTTGAATTAAGATTTGTAAAGTATATTTATGACCGCCTAGATCGACCAAATAGCCCTATGTGCGGCGGTTACTTTAGCCAGACGCTTTGAAGCTCCCAAAAATATATATAATTTAAGTTAACTTATATTCTCAGTTCTGATTTTTATACATGATACTCAGGGAACTATTGCGATATTATCTGTAAGCTGCCAGACCTATTGGAAGGGTCAAACATCCCCCCAGACACACATTATGCGTCCCCATATGTATGAGCGCTAGAACATGATTCACTTGTTTAAGTGTGTGAGAGATAATATCATCATACTATAATATTATAAATGCGAAAGTGTGTTTGTTGGTTTGTCCTTCAATCACTCTGCAACAGAGCTACGGATCGACGTGATTTTTTGCCTGGGTATAGCTTAGGATCTAGAGAGAGAGAACTATTGCAATATCTTCTGCAAGCTATACCCAGGCAAAAAATCACGTCGATCCGTAGCTCTGTTGCAGTGATTGAAGGACAAACCAACAAACACACTTTCGCATTTATAATATTATAGTATGATGATATTATCTCTCACACACTTAAACAAGTGAATCATGTTCTAGCGCTCATACATATGGGGACGCATAATGTGTGTCTGGGGGGATGTTTGACCCTTCCAATAGGTCTGGCAGCTTACAGATAATATCGCAATAGTTCCCTGAGTATCATGTATAAAAATCAGAACTGAGAATATAAGTTAACTTAAATTATATATATTTTTGGGAGCTTCAAAGCGTCTGGCTAAAGTAACCGCCGGCGGTAAGCGTCTGGCAGTATTAATTTATTAATTTTTACAATATTCTTTAAAACATATATGAAAATCAGCCCTGAAAATTTAAGATAAGTTATTCTAGTTTTTACCTACCTTTAGCACCTGGTATCTGGAAATTGGCCGTCGGCACAATCTAGCTGGTACGCATATACTGAAAGGACATTCGAACAGTACTCTATCGTACACAAATAATTGCTGAGAAAATAACTTATAGTACGTTCCAATGGAGTTGAAACAAACAGTAAATAAATATGGCGTTACCGATCACGTGACTTTATTTTGTCATGACCTCTAGTGATGTACCATTGCAGAACTATATCGGGAATGAATATGGAATGAACTATTGAACGAATTAATTCTGAAGAAAAAACAATAATTTCATTTCCTACAATAAAGAATCACTAATTTATGATTTTAAAAAATACAAAAAGGTAGGTTCCTACTAATTTGACCATCGATAGGCTATTTAAAGAACAATGGCAACTTTTCTAGGATTAACTTTGGCTTGGACTAGACATATATTATAATCGAATTAAACGTCTTTTGATGAAACTTATTACATTGTGTGTCTGTCTGTCATGTATTCATAAATATACAACACATAAATGTTTATTTAATATATTTTTAAAAGCACGCAAAATCAAGTAAATATGTAAAATGTTTTAGTATGTTAATAATCTGTAATAATTTGGAGTCCGTGAAGAATAGCAGATGGTTGTGAGTCCAAATAATAACACAATCCAAATCGCACAGTAAAATCGGAGTCCGTGATGAATAGCAGATGGTTGTGAGTCCAAATAATAACACAATCCAAATCGCACAGTAAAATCGGAGTCCGTGAAGAATAGCAGATGGTTGTGAGTCCAAATAATAACACAATCCAAATCGCACAGTAAAATCGGAGTCCGTGAAGAATAGCAGATAGTTGTGAGTCCAAATAATAACATAACACAGTCCGAATCGCAAAGCAAACACCAAACAAATGCGATAAAAAGCCAAGTCGTTAGAAATATATATGCGCTCCCTTATACCCACTCAGTCTCACTCACTCTCACAAAGTGAGAGTGAGTGAGACTGAATGGGTATAAGGCTGAGACTGAGCTGTCAAAAAGAAAATAAACTGTTGGACAGGGTATAGTACATGAAAGGTAGGGACGTGCGTGCGTGCGTGTTCGTACGTGTTCGCATGAGTCAAATTCGTACGGAAACGTATCTAAAGTGCGCCCAACCTCACAATAAGTCGTCGGTGTAGAGGTTGGACGGTCGTATTGTATTTGTCGTCGCACACCTTACTATTATTTCGCGACCTCTCGATACAGCTCTATGCGGTTTTTTCTATTTGAAAGACGTGATCGAGATAGATCTAAGCTATGATTTACAAAGATCTGCTTCGGCGTTTGAAGATCATTTCCTACTTGTCCCCGCCATATTGGAATTCTTTGTTATTTGACCGATTTCGTTCAAAATCTATATTTGGGCTTCTCTTGGGCGAAGAAAGAGGAAGTCCTGGGGTCACCCAGGGAAGCCTAAATATCGATTTTGAACGAAATCGTTCCAACAACAAAGAATTTCAATGTGGCGGTGACTTTTTAAAATTTTAGAATCCATTTCCTCTTTTTTGGCCCCAAGGAAGCCTAAATATCGATTTTGAACGAAATCGGTCCAATAACAAAGAATTCCAATATGGCGGGGACAAGTAGGAAATGAACTGATGATCTTCAAACGCCTAAGCAGATCTTCGTGAATCATAGCTAAAATCCATCTCGATCACGTTTTTCGAATAGAAAAAACCGCAAAAAAATCGGTGTATTCGTTAGAGAGCTACGAGGTAACAGACAGATACACGGACACTAGCGTATTATTATTCACATATGGAAAATATAAAGAACAAAAGGCTATAAAAACGCGAAAACGCGCAGTACTGTTACTGCGCGTTTATAAAACGCGCATCTGAAAAGCGCAGTGTGGCCGGGCTCTTATCGGAAACTTTGTAAGTGATAATGGAAATACGTAATTTACGAGATTAAATAGGTACCTGCTCTTTCGTAAACGCAATATTTAGATAAAATATTATTATCTATATATCAAACTAGTCTATATATCAAATGAGTTGGTAAGAGACGCTATTGTAAAATAGCTTGATTTAAATAAGTCGATTAAGTTTTCGAATCTGAACGAATTGTATTCGATGTTTACGGTCACTCACTTCGTATTATTCATTCATTTATAGTCTGTGGGCACAATGCCATCTCTGCTCACTGAGGCTCAACACTATAGAAATCCAAGGTTACGTCACGTCAAAACTAAAATTGTCGATTATTCTGTGGGTCACAATTTGTGTTTTCATTTAGTTTTTATCAAAAATTTTGATCAAATAGTGTATAAATTCAATAAATGTTACGTGTATATTTTACTTTAGATGTTGTTGATTGACCACAAGGCGTTTGTGTGAATATTTAATTGTTTTATCATAGTGAAAAGTGTTGACTAAGTTACGTGTTAACGAAAAGGTGGGTTTATTTACTTTTTGTTTCAACTCCATTGGTACATACTTTAGGTCTGGCGGCACTGGGATCTTGGACCATTATTATTAAGTAAGTATACATTTTGCGAAATGAAAAGATTATAATGAACACATTAAACGTCTGCGTAACTTAGCAATAATAGATTATTATGTCACAATTACAGAGTAAACAAACTATTCATTTCACAGGATGATTCATCCACATCTATATAGTGTAAATAATAAAATTAGTTACGTATATTTACGAGATTTATAAATAAAATATCATCGGGCGCTTGTAAACATTGCTATTGATGGCTAAACCTAAGATCCTGATTCCTGATACATCAAATTATGTACTATGGAAGTGGTAACGTGAGCTACATTCTGTCTTCAGGGGACACCACCTTGCTATCCACGTATAAAATAAAAATTTGAAGCTCTCCAACGCGTGGACGCCACATATAGGTACGAGTATACTGCCCGCGTACAGTTCAGAGTTCGAGACCTGACGCTCGAGTCTGAAGATTGAAAAAAAAAGGGGATCCCAACACTACCCTATTGAACCGAAAGGTGGCGGTTCTATCCTTTCCACCAACAAAAGCATTCCTAAAGAGGGTTGACGTCAGGCAGGCGGCCGGTCGTAAAATGTCATGCCGAACCACTTACAACATGGCTTACAAGACATGTTGTGCCGACCCCACATAGCGTGGGACAAGGGCAAGGAGATGATGATGATCTATCGTACCCACTTCAATACCAGAACAGCATAAGCTAGCCACCAATCGCAATAACTCAATACAATATCTGAAAGTTCTGAAACCTCCGCAGGCTTATTATGTAAAATTAAGCGATCAGCGATAATCGCGCAGTCATTGCGCAGTAGACGCGCGATCGATCGCTCGATGTGAAAAATAATCGTATTACCTAAGCGATCGCTTGCTAATGGTTCGAAATGCACTTTTCGCGATGAAACTAGCGCCACTAGCAATTTGGTAGCAATAATTGGAACTAAATAAATGTTATTTTGTAAACAGATCACAGCTGATTACATAGGTACCTATGTTATGTTTTCAGTTTTGTTTTTATCAAAAAGTAAAGTGAAACTACAGGAAAAATGTGTTCCTATTTAAATCTTGTGGTCGTACTGCAAGGAATGAAAAAAAACTCTCCTTTACAAGCGTCTAGAGTGGTTTTAACTTTTTATACTGTTAAAAATTACCAATTCAATACCAAAAAAAAAGGTTTTGAGTGGCCCTTCAAATTATTTCATCGTTTTGTTCAATTTTCGAGACAAGCTCTCAACTTAGTGTTCATTCGTATCCCAAACGTGAAACGATTCTCGTGTACCTATAAGAATAAAAAGTTTTATTTATTTTTATTTAAATATGGCCAATAGAGTGTCGAACGACCAACTGGAGGAACTGTTAGACTTCCTTGCTGATCATCCCGCTTTAGCTAAAGGAGTTGGGCTTGGAGCAAGATCTAAGGAAACTGTCGATAAGCAATGGGACAGTCTTGCTACAAAGCTCAACTCCTATGGCTCTGGATCATCTAAATCTGGAGAACGATGGAAAAAGGTGAGCTCTATTATTTTGTAAAAATTGCTTTCGTGACTTTTGCTCCTTTATAACGAGTAGGTAAATTAAAATCCTGCATGTCAATCACATTCAATGAGGTATCTAGTGGAGTTGTTTTAGTTAAGTATGTACCTACTACTTTTCTTGTTATAGTACTGGGCTGACATAAAACACAAGACGAAAACAAGATTAGCAAAGAGACGAGGGGACGCTTTGGGTACTGGTGGTGGTCCAAGCAGCCAAGAGGACCTTTCAGAAATTGAAAAGAAAATCTTGGCTATCATCGGGGAGCAAGCTGTGTTTGGTGACAGTGAACACAGAATTCCATTTGTAAGATTTTTTAAATAGCTTTTTTAATGTTTTTATTAGGGTTCCGTACCCAAAGGGTACCAACGGGACCCTATTACTAAGCCTACGCTGTCCGTCCGTCCGTCCGTCCGTCCGTCTGTCAGCGGGCTGTATCTCGTAAACCGTAATAGATAGACAGATGAAATTTTCACATATTATGTATTTCTATTGCCGCTATAACAAAAAATTATAAAAATTAAATTAAATTAAAATATTTCCATGGGTACATGAAAATATTTTAATTTAATTTTTTTTAACGGAACCCTAAAAGAGCGAGGCCCGACTCGCACTTGGCCGATTTTTATTAGTGAATATCACTCCTTATTATAAATGTTTTTTTTTTAGATGAGTAAAGAGTTTCCAGAACAAGGGATTTCCCAAGAAATACTTATATCTGGTAAGCTATTGTGTATATAAATAACACATATGTTTAAAAATAACTTTTATTTACTACATATACCTTAAGGCTACATGACAAATTGTTACATTAAATTTCATAATTTTTTTAGTGTTATACAGGTATGCAAACTTTTTACTTAGTCAAATTAATTAAAAATAATCCAATTAGTTGAATGAACAGTGGGTGGATTTGTACATCATTTATGATTAGGTATGATAGATTTTATTATGCATTTAACACAACTTTCATTTTAGGTAATATAGGAGATAATCTGCCCGTTACTGTGGTCTCACCTTCCACAAGAGGGCAAACGTGCAGACTATGTAAGTGTTATAATATGATTATTTATTTATGAAATATGTTTCAAAACTTATACCATTTATATCTTAATGTCTCAAACCTCTGATGAATAAAAATGTCTGTCTGTTAGTACCTATCTTTTTTAAATTATTTTTAGAATATTCAGATTAATAACATGCACCTACTACCTCTCAGTATTAAAATCATTTTAAATTTGATTGTTCTAACAATAAACTTTGGTTATTTACAGACACTTCAGAAATTCCAGAGATTGGTTCTCAATCAACAAAAAAGGTCTCAGAAACAAGTATACCTGAGCCGGAGCCACTTGAGATACCACTGACTGGTATAACTTATATATTAAACAAAAAAGTTAGTTTCCTTATTAAATACATAAAGCTTCTAACTAAAATCATATTTTTATTATTTTACAGGATTAGAGAGTCCTGTGGCTCGACCACACATTGATCGTCCACAAAAACGCAAAAGATCTTATATATCTAATACAACTGGTAAGTTCACTGTTAATTTTTCATCATCATCATCATCATTATCAACCCATCATCGGCTCACTACTGGGCGAGGTCTCCTCTCAGAGAAGGGCCACAGTCCACTACGCTGGCCCAATGCGAATTGGCGGACTTCACACCCCTTCGAGAACATTATGGAGAACTCTCAGGCGTGCAGGTTTTGTTTTGTTTCACGATGTTTTCCTTCACCGTTAAAGCATGTGATATTAAATTTCTTAAACGCACTTAACTTCGGAAAGTCAGGGTACGTACCCAGGATCGAACCTGCGACCCCCCGAAAAGGAGACCACAGTCCTAACCACTAGGCTATCACTGCTTATATTAATTTAATTAATTAATTATGTTAATTTTTAGAGCTTTATAATTATAAACATTATATAATTATTGTATATAATATAATAAAACATTGTTGAATTACAGTTCAATCAAGAATTGATCCTGAATGGATCAAAGAATTAGAAAGTCGTAGGGTAGAGGCGGAGACCAAGCTTGCTGAGGCTGCTCTCATTATGGCAGAATCGTCTCGCACACAAGCTGAGGTAGCCAAGGTGCAAGCAGATACGATGCGAACACTTGTGGACCTTATTCGTGTGCAGAACGAAGACGTACGTGCATTGATGGAGCTGGCACGAGAGCAAGCGAGCGTATCAGTCAATAGGGAATCTAATCTTAATCTAAACTAATAGTTTTATAGTCTTCTTCTTCTTTATCAACCTATAGACGTCCACTGCTGGACAAAGGTCTCCTGCATGGACTTCCACTGGCTTCGGTCTTGCGCCGCTTGAATCCAGCGACTCCCTGCGACTCGTTTGATGTCGTCGGTCCACCTAGTAGGGGGTCTGCAAACACTGCGTTTCCCGGTGCGGGGTCGCCACTCCAGCACCTTTTGGACCCCAACGACCATCAGCTCTTCGAACTATGTGCCCCGCCCATTTCCACTTCAGTTTTTTGAAACTGAGGTTTTACAGTAGTCTTCCTAAATTTAAAAAATCCTAATTTCATAGCAACAGATCCAGTTAGTTTGATCTGCACAGCTTGCTGGATCTTAGCACCTATTTCTCTAGACCCTTTTCTTTTTCGTTTTCCTCCAACTAACTAGTTTTCTTTTTATTATTTGCAAGCTGTGACAATCTCTAAGTGGGTCTACAATACTGTAATATATGTTTTTCTTTTTGTTTAGTTTATTATTAAGATTATTGTAACTTGTCGATTGTCCTATTAAATAAATAAAGTATGATAGATCTACTTTAGGCTCTGTACAAAGTATAAAATAAATGTATTTTTCAATATTTAGTTTTTTGCTTTGTCAATCTATAAGTTTAAGAATTATACTAATATTATACAACGAAAGTGTGTTTGTTGGTTTATTCTTCAATCATGCCGCAACAGAGCTAAGCTACTTTTTTGCATGGGTATAGTTGAGGACCTGGAGAGTGACATAGACTACTTTTTTACCCGGAAAATCAAAGAGTTCCCGAGGGAATTTAAACATTAGATCCACGCGGACGAACACATGGGCATCAACTAGTTTGAAATATTACTTAATTTTTTTATTACAGAAGTAAAAAGACATATTATCATAACTAAATTAAATTTTTACTTAAGTAATAAATATCGTTTTACAAATATTGTGTATATGCGTACTGAAAAAAATTTTATATAAACAATATCATCATCATCATTCATCATTAGCAACCCATCAACAGCTCACTACTGAGCGCAGGTCTCCTCTCAGAGAAGGGTTATAGGCCTGATAGTCCACCACGCTGGCCCAATGCGAATTGGCGGACTTCACACACCTTCGAGAACATTATCAAGAACTTTCAGATGTGCAGGTTTCCTCACGATGTTTTCCTTCACCGTTGAAGCAAGTGATATTTAATTGCTTAAACGCACTTGACTCGGAAAAGTCAGAGGTGCGTACCCGGGATCGAACTTGCGACCCCCCAAATAGGAGACCACAGTCCTAACCACTGGGCTATCACTGCTTCTATAAACAATATAACATAATTTATTCAAGTTATTAATAAAATTGTTAACTTAAAAATATTTATTACTAATATTTACTTTATAATTATTATTTACAAAATATTTTATTTACTTTTCAATATAACAGGCAAAAAGACAAATAAATATTAAATAATATGTAAGAGACTAAACAAACAATCCTACATAATATAATATAATACCTACCTAACGAAAAAAAAATTTAATTTACACAATACCTACACCAAAGTTAACTCTAGTTATTATTACTTTTATATACTTACTTACTTACCTATATATTTTACAATTTTTTATTCCTAATCAATTACTCTCAGACAAAGACAAAATGTATGATTTAGTATAATTCTTACATAATTATTAATTACCTAATGAAAAAGACATTTTAGTTACACATTAAACAATACACCAAGTACTACATAAGTAATTCAAATTATTAAATAATTTGTATCTTTAAAATATTTTTGCAATTTTTTTATTAGGTACAATTAATACTATACTCTTGGAGCTGACCACAATCTTTGCACAATCCTATCTCTTTGTAGTCGCCCACTGGCCAAGAGCTGTTGTTCTGTATCAGCAGCCACAGCTAGAGGTGTTCGTGGAACTTGACGGTGCAAATCTTGTTCGGATTCAGCATGTGGCAAATGGGGTATTGGTAGCCGATGTCTATTGCAAATGTTATGCAACACAGCACAGGCATTAATGATCATGGCCACCATGTGGTGGTCATAATGCAATACTCTGTGTGCCAATAGACATCTCCAACGCGCTTTTAGAACTCCAATGCAACGCTCCACTGTATTTCTGGTACGACAGTGAACATTTGTGTAATGCTCATCTGGACTACCAGGTTCTGCGTTCACAATTGGAGTTAAAAGCCATGGCCTCAGTGGATATCCAGAATCACCTGTAAATAACTAAAACTTAATAAATTTATTCTTTTTATAGTACTGTCATAATATTAGTTAGTCTACATACCAAGCAACCAGACATTTTCACCACTACTATGAAGCTCTTGGAGGTGATTCTGTATTTCTCCATTTCTCCAAATGTATGCATCATGAGTAGCACCGCCAAATGATGCATCAATGTGTAGAATATTTAAATCACTGTCACATATCTGGAAAAATACATTTTATGTAAATGGATTTAAATTATTATCATATAAATTAAATTAATTATATTTATCACTTACTATTTGCACATTTCTTGAATGGTAATGTTTCCTATTAAAAAATCTCTCCTCATGCTCTGTTGGTTTAACCAGGGCTACATGGGTACCATCTATACAACCCAAGCAACCGGGAAAACCAAATTTGTTTGAAAAGCTGAAATAAAATTAATTAAGAGTCAAGAGCTTATAGAGTATATAATATCTATAATTTTTCTTTCTCTCTAGTTCTTACCCATTAATTATTGCCTGTCTTTCTTGCTGAGAATGAGGGAAATGTATATACTTTGCAAGTATACTGTGTCTATTTAATGCCCTAGTCACTTCTTTTACAGCATTAGACACACTAGCTTGACTGAGGCCATGTAAGTAGCTCATGCCAATAGGTTTCTGATATGACCCTGTGGCATAAAATGAGAGCGCTGTGAGCACCTGTAACATTATTATTAATTTAGAAAATTGGTATGGCCACAGGCCAATTACACTACTAATGAATATACTACTAATCTTATAACCTCTATAGAGTTCATAAAGGACAACACCGAGATAGTATAAGTTTACTTACTTTACATTCTACAGAGATTTTTGTTCTCCTTCTAGACCGAGCCATGAATGGCTTTACTTCTGAGCACAAATCCTTAAACAACTCTTTAGTGAGTCTGTAGTTCGCTTTGAAGTCTGTGTCGGAAAGTGCCAAAGCTTTGGCTTGGTCCCGAAGGCTACGTCTCAGCCTTGCCGTATTGCGGCTGCTCTGCCTTTGGATCTCAAAGTTCTCACCTTCTAGTGCTTCAAACAATAAAAATGCACGAGCCATGTCGAATGCAAATGTCTTGATAAAAATAATTCTAAGTACCTAAGTATATAAAAAGTAACCTAACTACACACACTAATTACAATTAATCTACGGCAAGTAATACAATTCTTAATTAAACTTCACTTTTTATAGAAAATACGCAATAAATGAGAAAACTGCGCCAAACTATCGGTAAGCAATAGGTAAACAAACACTTATATGCTAATCGCAATCTGACAGATTAAATTGTTACTTGATTGCTAACGCGTCGCTCTTAAAAGTCTTACGTAATACGAAAACTTTACAAGTCCATAGACGGAAGATGCACATTTAGTTCACCGATTGCTCTACAGAGGCAGCACTGTCGCTTGTTTGCTATGGCTTTGCAATCGTCGATACATAATACGAATTTGCGAATAAACAGCAAAAATTGTACAATATTTGCGAATCGCTAATCGTTTGCTTTTAGATAATAACCCCGCCGATTTGTCACTGCTGTCTGCTGTGACTGATTGTCCTGGCCGTGCATCGAGGTAACGATCAATCAATGTAACTTTCCCAATTCATACTTTACTTTCACGATACAGGCACAGCTATAAAGGATAGCGCCATTTAAGAACTTCGGTATAGCAGAATCTATACATGTACCTATACAAATAAATAAAAATAAATTTGCCGTTTATAAAAGAATGGTTTTACCTTTTACCAAAGAAAGAGTTAACCTTCTCCGTAAACTATGAGTATGAGCACATAGTATAAAGTTATACCAAAATGATCTAAAATATCTTGCAATAGTCATACTATTACGTTTCTTATGAATCTTGCATTTCTTTTTGCAAGTTATTTTTGCTAGTAGTAGATACGGAACTCTACCATACGTACGTATATGAATCTGATACATACGTTATTAAAACATGACATGATAATGGAAAGGTGGAATATGGAAAATTGTAAAAATAATGTAAGGTAAGAGTTCAAGACACAAAACAGTTCTTATTAACTTTCATGGTCAAAGCTTTTAAGCAATATTATCATTGAACCATAAGCACAAGAAGGTATTTAACATAATTTGAAGATGGAATCTTTTTTAATAACATTGACCAAAATTCAATAGTTATTTACTTACTCGTAGGTGCCAGATGGAAAAATTTGAATATATCGTTTTGATTTTTTCCTGTCCCTTTGTTCAATGATTTTTTTCCACAATTTATTTATTTGATCATAACAATGTGCTTGTAGGCATATTTTTTTATTATAAAGGTAGCTTTTGCCCGCAACTTAGTCCGCGTCGAGTTACAGCTTAAAATTCACGAGCGAACTTTGTGTTATTTCGGGCTAAAACATAGGCTTTGTCATTTACCTAATCTTCAACTAAGTATATCTATGCAAAGAATCAAGTCGATCCATTGCTCCGTAGTAGCTACGTGATTGAACTACCCAACAAACACATATTCGCTCCCCGCGACTTCGTCCGCGTGGATTAAGGTTTCTAATTCCCGGGAGCTTTGTTATTTTCCAGGATAAAAAGTAGCCTTTGTGTTATGTGTATACACCTTTGATGTGTTAATCCTGGGTATGAGCTATCACTATTTAAATTTTTCAATTTCAGCCAAATCAGTTCATTCGTTGTTGCGTGAAAGAGTAACAAAAATCCATACATCCTCACAAACTTTCGTATTTTTAAGTCTTATTATAATCCTACTAATAAGTAGGATTAGTAAGGATTTACTTTCATGTTCTTAGGGATTCTAAGCCACTCCGATCGGTATGGTAGTGGTACACATGTGAAATGGACATGATACGTCACTGTTCTTCATAACAAGAAAACAGTGTCGTTACTTATTACCCGTGGATCTCATGAGTCCGGGGCCAACGCGGCGGCGAAAATAGACTGTCACCTCGAAAATATGAATAAATAGCGGACTATTTACAACTACAACACGTACACGCCACGCCACGCGGCGTACGTACTTCGAGATGATATATCACGCGAAATCTCTCCGCCTACTTGCTCCAGCTATTTGACACTGATTTAAATTTACCCTCATCATAATTTTTCACCGTTACTTGATACTTATCTGGAAACTTACTTGGAGGTCAGATACCTACTTGGGTTATATGAATAATGCAAGAAAGTTTTGTAACATGACAAAGTTAAAACTATTGACTCTCGATTTCATTTTATTCTTCTCGTTCATCTTAACCCATCGCCGCGCTGGCTCACAGCTGAGATCTACATTCTAATGAGAAGAGTTTTATATCGTTAAAGCATAACTAAGAAGCGGAAAACTCGAAGAGAAACGAGAACCGCCTGGGAAATGAAAACAAACTCCAGACCCGAAAAGGAGGAAAAGTCTTAACCACTATGGAATAGAATAGAATAGAATAGAATAGAATAGAATAGAATAGAATAGAATAGAATAGAATAGAATAGAATAGAAATGTATTTTATTCAAATAAACTTTTACAAGTACTTTTGAATCGTCAATGAGTCTACCACTGGTTCGGAATGCCGTTCCTGCCGAGAAGAACCAGCAAGAAACTCGGCAGTTGCTCTTTTCAAAATACTTTTACAATATACTTAAAAGATATTATTCTATGTATGCAGAGTTTCCACAATGAGGGGAAGTTCCACAAAAACATACGTCGTATTTCTAATTATAATTCAACACATGTTAAGACGGGCAGACAGAAAGTAGCCCCATTGCCGCTGGTGGCACCCGTTCACGAGCATGACGCATGACCCAGCCATTGCTTCGCTCAACCATATTTTAGGGAACGTATCAACCCGCATCACAACCGCAATCACAATCGCAACTAATCTACCAGTACCACCTCATATCGAATTCATTCATACCGTATTAGGTATCACAAGTTCTGGAAACTTCTGAAAGTTTCCTCTCTCTACCACCGAGGTGGTACATGGTGATGAAATACATAATAGTTAAATTTATAATTGGGTTTAATCTATATAGTTAAGTTAAGTTATAGTTAAGTTAAGTATAGTTAAGTTTAATCTATAATTGGGTTGCGAAGGTTTAACCTATAGCTTTCATTTTATATGACGTAATCTAATGAACATGCCATGCTAAACTGTGGTAGGTCAAATAATTTTACAAAAGGATGGATTTTTGTTTTTGTTCCACTGCCAATTTGCATTGGGCGTGCGTAATGAATGTCCTATAACCCTTGTATTAGAGAACAAGTAAACAAGTGAAACGTGATACTCATAACATAATATTATCTCTATATAGATATGAATCTTATACACCTACAGAGAGAGGTTGTTTTATTTGTTGTGAATGGCAGCGGACTGTTGTTCCACTTGTTCTTTGGAACTTACTCGTAGATTAGGAATTTGGATGCATCATGTCACGCTTCATCAATAATCGCGTCCGCTTACGACATTCGAAACAAAACAACACAAAAAAGGCAGCGCCTATGAATATGACATTGGGTCATCATTAATGAATATACAAATTGAAATAATGTGACATTGAAGCTAGCTTACGAGTAGCTCTTGGTGTTCATTTATAAAATATCTCTAAACTTAAATCACAGCTGTAAAACTCTAAGCTATTAATTGATTGATCGGAGGCTCTAAATGCTTCAGGGAACTTTGTAAAAAGGATATGTACCGACCTATTATAAAAGGATATTATAATCTGTAGGACTATTTTCAGACGTGCGTTTCAATTTAGTTAAGTTTAGAGATAGTAAGTATACAACAATGTTACTGATTATAGTACCATGGCTTATTTATCTTTTAAGTTATTGCATATAGCTTTTATCGTGGGCTTTGAGCGCAGCGACCGAATCAAGAAATTCCGTAACGAAAATAAACCTAACACCGTCGTTTCAGTTCGGCAGACTTCGGCACGGTGCTTGTGTGCGTGCGACTAGAAAATGCTATGCAATAGCTTTACCGCGACAGTCCCCGAGTGCCACACGTATTTTAAAATAGATCCTTACTGCTTTAAAAACTTTCGGTTTTTTTTATTTTTTTTTTATTAAGTAAGTAGCTACCCTAAACATCTTAGGAAATACCAATTGGCTGATAATACGGTGCTTATTCTGTTGTGCACTATCTCCAACTTAAACTAATTTGACAGCTTTAAACGTAATAGCATTACATTAAATGTAACAAATAGCCTTTTCTGTGGGAAGCATACTGAAGAGACTAACACTATTAATTTCAGACCAGTCAATTCAGTTTAGAGATCATGCACATCAGAATTAGTACCACTAGTATCATAAGTACCTCAGTTTACAATAGTTACGACCTTATTCTAACTTCTTTACATTGAGACTTTCCATTTCTATGATAGCTCTTTATATCATATTTTTAAAATGTCATTTTAATTGCATTACTCTGCAGTCATACAACGTAAAAGAATACAAGTAAAGCATTGCATACCTTTATAACATTCCCGCAGAGCACTGCTGACCTATTTCATTTGACACACAAACTGCCTTCTAATTACAAGAATTTAATTCTATACCAGCGCAGCGAAGCTTTCATTTTTATCACCAGGCTCAGCACACTTCCAAGCTTCATTGTCTCTTTATAAAATTAGCCTTCGCCCGCGACTTCATCCGCCTCCCAGCTCCCCTCCTAAGGGGCTGAAATGGAGGTTGGGAGGTTTTAGATTGAGGTTTGAAAATCGGGATTTAGGTCATCATCATTATCAGCAGCAACCCATCCACGGCTCACTACTGAGCGCAGGTCTCCTCTCAGAGAAGATTTATAGGCCATTAGTCCACCACGCCGCCGGCCCAATGCGAATTGGCGGATTTCACACACCTTCAAGAACATTATGAAGAACTCTCAGGTGTGCAGGTTTCCTCACGATGTTTTCCTTCACCGTTAAAGCAAGTGATATTTAATTGCTAAAACGCACTTGACTCCGAAAAGTCAGAGGTGCGTACCAGGAATCGAACCTGCGACCCCCCGAATTGGAGACCACAGTCCTAACCACTAGGCTATCACTGCTTATATACTGGGATTTAGGTAACTTTAAATAATAAAATATAATGGGTGGTAAAATAGGGGATGAAAGTTTGAATAGGAAAGTTTTAATTATTGTTATTTTAATTTAAAATTTGGTAGGTAGGTTCTTCCTAGGGTCTAGACATCAGCAAAGAAAATGTTTTGAGAAAATATATCCTAAAGCAGTTGAAATGGGGAATATGAAAATCCTATGTTTTTGAAGTCAAAGACATGAAAACGGTTTTTCATGAACTTTCGGACACTTTTGGTTAGTAGATTTAAAAAAATAAAATACTAAATAGAAAGTACATTGAAATTGTGATATCCGTGGGTGCGAAGTAGCGGTTTTACTAGCGGTAGAACTTTTTTCGATAGGCTTCTTGCAGCGGGAAGAAGCTTTTTATAATCTCATAGAAAATCAGAAATTCTACGCGGACGAAGTCGCGGGCGACCGCTAGTGTTCGTGTAATCATACGTATAAGCATGAGACGTCGGGTGCTACACATATTTACGCATTTTAGCTTTACAAAAAATGCGAAATCCAATCGATGCGAAAAGGAGAATTAATGGTACACGGCTCCATACAAAAAATAGCAATTTTCAATAGACAAAATGCGAACGATGCTGACAAAATGTGATTCCACCCATAAAGGACATACCAACACACTTTCGCATTTATAATATTACCTACTTCAACTTAGTAAGAATTTAAGTAACATTAGTTTCTCTCTAAAAGAGTTCGATGAACTTTATATGGCTTATAAATATTTATAGAAACACTACGGTATTTATTGCGTCCATTTTGATGGACATAGGGAAATTTCCTTTAGGTGTCAGCGCCTTTGTGCGAGCCTGTCAGTTGTCACGCTATACGTTTGTTTGTGGATTGGAGTGCAGTCAAAACGGCGCGGAAATACGGTCGCGGCCAAGGGCGGCTATTCCCGACAACGATCAAATATGTTGTTAACCGTATCGTTCACGCTATTGCCTTTCACAATAACGACTTGACGTCGGTAAAGCTATCGCGTTGATATCGCTGCTTCGGCGACTGAAGGAAATTATAGGTATTAGGTACGGTACCTATAATTTCCTTGAGTCACCGAATCAGATTTAAAGCTGACCCAGCGAACTTCGTACCGCCAACAAAAATATTTAGGGATGGGTCACCCTTATCATTTAGGGGTATGAAAAATAGATGTTGGCCGATTACCCGATATGCACACAAAATTTCATAAAAATGGGTCCAGCCGTTTCGGAGGAGTAGGTATGGTAACAAACACCGCGACATGAGAATTTTATATATTGGATATTTAGCTCCTAGAGCAGGGTTTCTTAGCTTTTTCATTATAAAAGACTAGTAAACACATTTTTGTCTTGCCATGGGGCTACTAGGATTTTGTTAGTAGCTGTATTGTAATAGTGTAGTGAAGATTTGATAAGAAGAGAAAGTTACACTTTCAATGTGATTTTTGTGTTAAATAATGTTGTTTGCGAGTATGCACCTGAGACTCATGAGAACTGATAATTTATCAAAAAAAAATATTGGGTTTGACTATCAAAAAATCCTCAATACTAGCTCGGAATTAGGAAGTAGGCGGTATACCACGTAAAGCCGTCGGTCTTCGCCTGCTTTACGTACTGAGGGAGGGTGTCGCTGTCTTTGCGCACACACTTGTGCCTTATAATATCTCACGCGCAGATGGCTAAACTCTGTGGAGATTGGCCATCTGTGCCATCTATGACAAATAATATCAGAGCCTAAGAACTTTTATTATAGATGATGCCCGCGACTTCGTAAATCTTTCATTATCCGGGATAAAAACTAGTCTGTGTTAATCCTGGGTATGAGCTATCTCCATTCCAAATTTCAGCCATTATTTCGATTCATTGGCGTGGCGTCAAAGAGTAACAAACATCCTTCCATCCATCCATCCATCCATCCATATATCCCATCCATCCTCACAACTTTTCGCATTTGTTGGATTAGTAGGATTAGTCGATGTCTTTAATGTGTCTTTAATACCTATTTAAAGTAGCTTATAAGTAGGTAGATTTTCCGAATTTTCCTAAATCAAAGAAAAAAAACGCAGTCCCTTGTTAACCCACGTCACCATAACGAGATACTTAGATATACATATTATAGCCGCAGCATAAATCGGTGCCCATATTATCCCGCGCAGGGTCCCCGAGGTACCCACATTGAGCCGCTTATGAATTTTAATCAAAGGAGGCAGGGGCTGGTCCTCTTCGACCTCCAACAGTTCCCTTGAAAGATGTTTATTAAAACTTGACAGACGGATTTTATGTTTCCGAGAATTCTACTTTATTTTATCCTTGCAAACTTGCAAAGGTTTTCTTTACGCTAATGTAATATTTTTAAGTTAGTTGGTAAGTACTTAACCTTTATTAATTAAATAAATGTTTACAATTTTGATTGACTTTTTTATTAAACTCCTGAACATCAGTAATGTACTTACTTAATAGTAAATTATTATTATTTACAGACTATCTTTTTCAGAGCATTTTACATTTACTAACTACGTATATTTTATTTAATATTATACGTTTTTAATTGTACAATTGCATCTCAACTCAAAAAACTTGTATAGGTAGTTAAAATTCATGAAACCAAGGTCAAAATAAATAATTTAATATAAAAAATTCTTTTTAAAAAACCGACTTCAAACACCCGCGCCACTACAAAGTATACCTAATTAATTTATTGTTGATTTTTTAAAAACCGCTCGACCCGTTTCGATAAAATTTAAATGGGACCTGTGAAGTACCTACCCTTCCAAAACAAAAAAGAATTTTCCAAATCGGTTCAGGCGTCTTCGAGTAATCGGTGAACATACATAAAAGAAAAGATTCCGACAAAAACTCCTTTTTTGAAGACGGTTAATAAAAAGAAACCAAACTGCGGTCCTTATTTAAATACTTGAGACGAAAACTTTATATTTAAAAAGCGTTTCAAGGAAAACCTCAACGGCAAACTTTTCCCTGGTAAACAAGATAGTTAAGACGGGTAATATGAACCTCGGTGCACGGAGCTCTGAAGATATTGCCGGTCATTTCACGTGAAGATAATTTAAAAAGTCATAAAACTGGCTAACCTAACATTAGCACAAATTCTTGAAAGTTCTACTTGCTATAAATAATAAAAGATTTACGTATAATCACCGAACGAATTCCTTTAATAATTAAGGCCCGTAGAAGATCTCCACGGCGAAATAAAATAAGTAGGGTGCACCTTCCAGAACCGCTGAAGCTTCGGCATTAACGTCTTGTCCTTTGCACGACGTGATAAAATCGAAACTACTGTCCTACGCAATTTCGGTGATGCCCCTAGCACATCCAGTTTCACCCGCCAGTTTTTACCGTATATAGCATACTCTGAACATGCGCGCAACGAGAAAATTTTGTCTGTTTTCACATGATTCACGAGTAAATGTGTAGAAAAAATTTTCTCGCGCCACGAGAAAATTCAAAATGCCCCATCTCCAGCAGAGTGAGAGTGCAATCTATAGATTTAAATTTGAGTAGGTACTACAGCGAAATCAAATCAAATCAAATCAAAAAGTCAAATGTCTGGGTTACACCAAGTAGTTTCACTTATTTCGTATGTCATGATGAAATGTGCTGATGTCTTAATACAAATAAGTAACATCAAATTAACTAGATGACAGCTTGCAATAAGACTTTTGCACGTTTGCCAGTAAAAATACTTACATTTACCCGTCTATTCCAGTTCCTACATTTAGATTTTAGAACACCTACGCTTTAATTAATTCCCAGATATAGTTAGCGCGTAAATACAAGCCCAATGCAAAGTTTATAAATATGTATCTCGCAAATAAGTACCATCCCACCCTCTTCGGCGGAATTAGAAACACCTGCTTCACGAAGTTGTTAAATATACTTAATATAATCGCTTTTTTATTAATCTGTTTTAATTTTTGAATTTCGCACTCTGTACTATACGTGATTGTGCCATAAAAACTATCAAAAGAACTGCTAAATCCGTACTTAATATTATACATTCGAAAGTGTATCTGTTTGCTGGTTTGTCCTTCAATCACGCAGCAACTAGCAACAGATCGATGTGATATTTTGCATAGTTGAGGACCTGGAGAGTAATTATATAGATTATAAACACCTTTAACCCCGAAAAAGCAAAGGTTTTTAAAAAAAATGAGAAACTTACTCAACGCGGACGAAGTCGCGGGCAAAAGCTACTTAGTTTCTTACATATACATACCTATATATAATATATTGCTTTACTATAAAGGATTCAATCCAAAGTACATCAAAAGTTTGACTGACCCCTCACCGACTGAAGCAAAACTAGTGAAACAAGTGAGTTACATTTTATGTATATGTCGCAGTAAGATAGTTGAAGCCGTATTAAGTATAGCTATAAACCTACTTTTATAGCTATATGCCGGACGATAGATATACGACAGCGATTCATAGCTATCTTACTAGGAATATAGCTATAATACGAACACGATCTAGTAGTATAGCTATCTGACTAGACTAATCTAGTAAAACGGTTATAGAATTTCCTTTGATTTGCACAACTGGTGACTCGTTTTTAAGCCCCGATAAAAAAGGAGGCGTGTTTTGATGCGATTTCTCCTGTTTGAAAGCTGACGTGATCGAGATCGATCTTAGCTATAATTTATGAAGATCTGTTCAGGCATTTGCAGATCATCAGCTCACGCAATTCCCAAGCACCTGATCATCAAATCTTGCCTTAAGCCGGCGCCAGACATAAGTTCAAAGAAGTGATCAAATAAGTGTTCACATGTGAGGCACGGGGATTTGATACTATCGTCACATATTTGATCACTTAAGTGCGCTTTGCCGGTCCGTGTCGGTCTTTATAGCGCACATCAAAGGGATCAAAGTACAAAATGTTTGCGTGCCTGCTACACTGCGCGAAGCCCAGTTGCGCGAGCGTCGCCGTGGAGAGCTGTCGTGCGTAAAGAACCAAACGAACTAACGATGGAGTGGAGTAATGACAGCGTTTTCGAGTTTATAGAGTTGATGCAAGGGGAGCCAGATATATGGGATCCGAAACGTAAAGGGCATAAAAATCGAAATAAACTCAGTGACGCCTGGAACAGAATTAAACATAACTTTTCAATACCTTGCACTATCGAAGAATTGAAGCGAAAAAGGAACACTTTACTGACACAGTACAGAGATTGTTTAAAAAAAATAAAAGATTCTACAAGAACTGGATCTAGTGCTGAGGATATTTACAAACCTTCATGGTTTGCTTTTGATGCCCTCCATACTTTCATGAGTGATGTATATGAGTACCGTGTGACAATTTCTACTGAGGCTATGGTAAGTAAATAAATAATTATTTTAGTTACATCAATTCTTTATGTACTTTATTATTAATTAATCAATACAAACACCTGATACAAAATTCTAAGCACAGTTACATACAGACAAAGTACTGACGTTGTCGTCGAAGTTATTATGACCAAAGTTTATCTCGTAGTAGTGAAATATTCTGCAAACTCTTCTCTAATATTCTGTGCAGAATTTGCTGCTTTTCGAGGATGCGAAGCAACTGGGATCAGACCATTGGGTGGGTTTTCATTTCGCCAAGTTCCGGGTACAAATATATTATTTATAACGCGATCAAATGATTCTGGTGGTGAATATATATGTTGTGATGCTCTGCTTTTTCTCAAAAAATTGTGCAAATAAACGCAAGTCATAGTAACAATAGAGGCTTTATCTGGTTGGAGAAGCATAGGATGTTTGAAAACTCTGAATACTGATGTCATAATTCCAAAAACATTTTCCACTTTAACTCTTGCTTTTGACAATGCACGATTAAAATTTCTTTTCTTACTCTGTTCTGGGTGGTTACCTGGGTACGGTTTCATCACGGTATCACTCAATGCAAATGCACTGTCAGCAACAAAGACATATGGCACATTAGCTTGCCTGCCTGGTAGTGGATGCGGATTGGGTAAATTTAGCGTGTTTTCATTAATTTTATCCCATAGTAGACTATTTCTTAGTACTCCGCCGTCACTCATTCTACCTTGACAACCAATATCGGCGAACATGAAAAGATAATCAGCGTCTACTAGAGCTAAAAGAACAACACTAAAACTTTTCTTGTAGTTGTAAAAATCTGATCCGCTGTGTATAGGCGATTGTAGTACAACGTGTTTGCCATCCAAAACTCCTAAACAATTTGGAAATACAGCTCCATAACCAGCTGCTTTTATTAACCAATCATTTGGTGATGTGGGTAGCTAAAACAGATAAAATGGGACATTGAATTAATTTTAAGTAACACTTGTTATTTTGCAGGAAAGAACAGAAGAAAGGCCACAGTCACGTGAAACAGACTCAATAGAAACTTCTTCTGTTAGGCCAGAGTCACGAGAATCGAACAGTCGAAGTGGATCGGATTCTTTTCCCTCAAAGAGGCAACGTGGAGCGCAAGATATGTTGATTGCAAGGAAACAAATGGATGAGGCTTTTTCCCTTATTAAAAATAGATTGAATCGTGGAGAAAATGAAAAAGAGGTTAACGCATGTGATTTATATGGCCAGCTGCTAGCTGAGAAATTGAAGCCCTTACATATAGATGACAGGCTAGTGCTAATGAATGAGATTGATAATCTGGTATTCAAATATACTATGAATGTGAGACAGCGTAAGAGTATCCCTACAACTGCGAATTCGCCGTATATGAACCAAACTCAACAAGTAGTCTATCGTGAGCCTGTCAATTTACCTGGATCATCCACTCTATCGATACCACATCCAGTTGCTTCACAAACAAATATACAAAATTCGCAATCCATTTTAAATTATGATAATCGCACCTCAACACCATTTCAGGACACAAATGCTCAAAATAACTGTGCCATTCAAATCAATCTGCCCGAAGTTCATCTGTCCCCGGAAACTGCTAATTATGCATTGTATACTTCAGAAAATAATACTTTATTATATGACTGTAATATACCAAGTACTTCAAAAAATCAATGTAAGTCAGAAGTTGGTAATGATAAACAGATTAAGATTATTTCTCATACCATAATACCACCAGGAACATACAATAAAAATATAATTAAAGAAGCTTACAACCAATGTGATGATCGTAATGACGATACTGATACTGACAATTATTGATATTGGTATTACTTATTTAATACAATACTGTTTTTATCATTAATAAATAAAAGTAATACATATTGAACACTGTTTTTTACTAACCTTTACTTCCTCCTTAAGGACTTGAATTAGAGCTTTACAAACTTCGTACACAATGGTAGAGATTAACTGATGTGAAATTTTGAATAGATATTGTAGACTCATATAACTATCGCCTGTTGCTAAAAATCTTAAAGTCAATGCCAATCTCACTTTGGAAGGAACAGCTGTTCTCCAGTTTGTGTCTAATTTTGAAATTAAAGGAGAAACTTTTTGTAATAGTATTTCAAAGTCTTCAGAAGACATTCTGCAAAAATTACTAAAATAACCCACTGGTCTAGGCATCATTTCATCAAGCATTTTTTTCATGGAATCTCTAAAACAAAAACAATGTTTAAATAAAAACCATTACATGGAAAACGTTATCCTATCATTATTTTAAATATATACGGTGACTTATAATTTTCCTGATTTATTTTTGTGAGTGTTGCTAGCTAAAAATAAATAAATTTCACTTACCTTGTTCTATTACGAAACATTTCACACATCCATTCGCGTCTTCGTTTTGGCGGTTTTTGTTTATTTATTTGCACGTGTAAAAAATAATTACACGCACATAAATAATATAAACAAACTGTGTCGACCAAATCGTCGTCCATGTTTAGTGAAGCGTATTTGAAAACTGTGAGCTCAAAAGAGTGAACAAATCTTTGAACACATGTCTGGCAAATACAACAATATGTGACCAAATGTGTGAGCAAAGTCTCCAAAGAAGTGATCACTTCTATGAACTTATGTCTGGCGCCGGCATAACAAGTACAACGTTTGCCAAAATCTAACGTAAGATTAGTATTTGGTCAATACCTAAGTTAAATATGCACGCATATCTGATTATACCAAATGGAACCTAAGTGCCTGAAGGTGCAGGTGAAGGCACCTGATTGTTCGTGTCAAACCCCAACCTAACCTAACTTTAGATTTTGGCAAACATAGTACTTCTGTTACCATTTTACTAGATTAGTCTAGTCAGATAGCTATATTACTAGATCGCGTTCGTATTATAGCTATATTCCTAGTAAGATAGCTATATGAATCGATGTCATATAGCTATCTTCCGGCATATAGCTATAATACGGCTTCAACTATCTTACTGCGACATATATGTACACATAATCGCAAGTATCTAGTAAGTTATATATATAACTATAAAAAAAAAAAAAAAAATATATATATATATATATATATATATATATATATATATATATATATATATATATATATATAAGTTTTTGATTCTATCACAGAAGGGGGTTTAACGGATGCAGGAACCTTGTCTTTAGTAATGGCAGCCAACCGAGCACAATGCATTCTGTTTTTGCTTACTATGGCAACTAAAAAAATATAACTATTAACTGTTCAGTCAGTACTAACAAAAATACCAAGTTTTATATTATATATTATATATTTTTTTTTTTTGAAGTTTTTTTTTTATTATTAAAATGTTACAAAAAAATTATTATATTTACATTTTTATTATTATATTTACATTTATTATTATATTTACATTTTTATTATAGGAACAAGTTATTTTTCAGATGTTTATTTTATCTAAATTAGTCAAAATTAGAGCAAGGACGAAATGTTACCAAAATAAGTGAAATACGATGTAGAAATAAGTGGATAAGTTTACTAAAAACTACTTGATAACTTTATTTAAGTTGGACCAATGACGAAAGTTAAGTAACAAGTTACTCAATGATACACATTTGTTTCTTGATTAAGCGATACTTAGCTCTGAGAATACGACCCTTTATGTCACGCAATGTAGGTTAATTGTCATATTGCTTTAAATGAATTTTTAATTGTCGTTAAATTAAAATTGGGTTTTTGATAAACTTAATTCACGCACATAAAAGGGAGTCGTTCGGTAGTCGCTTTCCATTAACCTTATGCAATTGTTACAAAAACATGAAGGAGCTAAAACATTTCGTTAACGTAACGATTAGTGAGGCATCCGAAAGTCATCAAAAGACACTAACAAAAGTGCTTGACAATAATGGAGGAGCATCCGCTCAAAGAAGCCGGAGAGCCCGTAGTGAAATTTGAGTGAGTGCTTGGTTAGAGCTGAAATGTTAGAAAATAATAAGTAATTATTTTATCATTAGGTCTATGTATGGTTAACTAGAAGTCTGGAATTCACAAATTATGGAAGATAAAATACCAGAAAGGGCACGACATAGTGTACACGTTTATTACCTGTTATTAGGTGTTCTTTGGCAGATAATTATGAAAGTCCAGGTGTTAAATTTAAATGTATCCGTGTATTGTTTGGTTAATTATTATGGAAGCATGTGGTGTCCACGGTGGTAATAACTCCACGGTTGACGGAGGCGAAATAAAATTCGAAATGTCAAGTTCAAACCGCACTCACTAGGCCACTGCACTGTCGTACTACCTTATTTATTTATTTATTTTTATTATTTATGTACTAACTAAAAATCTGGAGAGATTTCTTCTAGGTCACCGTCTTGAAAGCTGAAATATTAAGTCTCTTAATACTATGAGAAGAAAACAGCGTCCAAAGTATTGCAGGGCACCACCTTGCAATACTTGGCAGTTTCACTTCATCATCATCATCATTCCACTTAAACTTCAAAAATTACGAAACCACCACGGACTAATTGGCAGAACTAATTTGCAATAATCACCTTCAGAACCCCATACCAACTTTGAGCATTTATATATTTTTGATAAAAGCTGAGTCGGTCTGACATAATAATCAAAATTTCCTTCGGGCTCTCAGACTATTCCAGGGGTAATCCAAATAATTATGAGACAATTATTTCAGTAGTTTAGCTGGTACCACACAACTACTATCGAAAGGAAGGATCGATCCATCAATAAGTCTGGAGTCAGGATCAAAGCGAATCGGGAGTTACGAGCTGAATAAAGGAAAGAAAACAAAGCACAAAGGCATTTCCACTACTTACACTTCAGAACTTTATCTTGAACCTTTTGTATCCTCATCCTACAAAGGATCTTTGTTAATTAAAGGGAAAGCTTTAGGCGTTTCTAGTAGTAAGTAACTTACAAATTAAGTAAACAGCTTTAATAGATTTCATTGTTCAAGTTTTGAACAAGAGAACAGTTATGTTCGTGTTGCAAGAAGTTAATTATAAAGAAAATCCCTACTTTTATTTTAATATTGCGAAAATGTTTGTTTGTTGGTTTGTCCTCCAATCACGCAGCAACGGAGAACCGTTTTTAGTTTAGTGAATTGGTAAGCTACTAATAAGATTGATTGTTGAGAACTCATGTAATGTATTGATTGACAAATTGACAGATGGACAAAAACGCTAAAAAAATAGATAAAAACATTCTAGTCAGGAATTTTAGGATTAAAAAACACTATTCATGTGTGACCTCAAAGCATATTAGTCTCAAGGATAGGGAAGCCTTACGAATTCACCGCGTAGCGCAAAATTATTACAATTGATTGGGCTCAAGGTAAACAAAGCTATAAGTATAAAGGTTAGCTTGAGATTGCAAACAATATTAGAGATGATAAAGTTTTTAATTTTAAAGTTCTTCAAATAACGTAGGTAATTGGATTCCATTAAATT
Source organism: Oeneis ivallda (assembly GCA_029955525.1). Lineage (NCBI taxonomy): Eukaryota > Metazoa > Arthropoda > Insecta > Lepidoptera > Nymphalidae > Oeneis > Oeneis ivallda. Next base: position 17,438,456 of record JARPMR010000006.1, on the reverse strand, counting down.
TGTATTGAGCTAAAATTATGCTCGTAAATTTTATCAACCACTTGTATAAAAGGAATTTATCTTAATTTTTCTATTATAATTGTATACAGTTAGTACATTATAGCACAGAATATAATATAATAGTGATTATAGTTAGTTAACTGTTAGTTGTTTTAGGTTAGTGAATATGTCGTAGTTAATCTAATAAGTACCTACCTACATATTAATTCTGTTGTAGGTACAAAATCAAAATTGTGTGCAACAAAATAGGTATCTACTGTACATATAACAGATACTTTTAAAAATTGGTACATAATACATTATAACAAAGAGTAATACACACAGTACATTATAGTAAAGACCTACAGTACATTATAGTAAAGAGTATTATATGAAGACTAGAATCATCACATTTTTATTTATTTTTAGTTATTTTCTATTACTGGCTTTGCCTGCGACTTCGCGTGGAGTAAGATTTTTGATAATCCCGAGTTTAAAAATAGCTTTATATGTCAGTCAACAGGTCCTCTCTCCTTAACCATGCCGATGAAAAACAAACGTTGATCCAATGCTTAGAGATGCGGTTAGACAAAAACACACTTTCGCATTTATAAATAGATGACGCCCGCGACTTCGTCCGCGTGGATTGAGGTTTTTTTAATTCCCGCGGAAACTCCTTAATTTTCCGGGATAAAATGTAGCCTATGCGTTAATCCTGGTTATGAGCTATCTCCCTATTCCAAATTCTCTATTCCAAATTTCGGCCAAATCGGTTCATTCGTTGTGGCGTGAAAGAGCAAAAAAATCCATCCATCCATACATCCTCACAAACTTTCGTATTTTTAATATTAGTAGGATGTAGGATAGTAGAGATAAAATTGAAGTACATACTGAATAACAAGGAAAAGGCGCATGCGGGTACAAAATGTACAGAACAATCTGTTTAACATGACGTAAAGTTAACCTATATAACGCCTAACGACTAAACTAGCGGCACGTTATGATGGCCGGTTTGACACATTACAATAGTGATGTGGAATGTCAATTTATTCTCGAACAAAAAACAATTAAGTTTTGTTTTTGTACCTGATTAAATAGGTTTAATAAAACAAAAATGTATATGTTTATTTAATTTATTTGAACGAACTGAATATTTGAATGAAAATGAATATACATACTTTATATGCACACAAGAAACATATGAATACAAAAGATACCAAAAAAGGTGCCACAAAAGGCCATAATTAATCAGATTCGTCCATACTACTATTTTCACTGTCGTCACTGCTATCATCACCTACATTAATAATTATATGTTCGTTTTCTATAATATTATCTATTTTCACATCTCTTTCATAATCTTCCCTTATTAATTTAACAGTTCTATTCACAACCTTTTCCCAGTCTCCTTTAGTCACATGTTCACAAGCTTCTTCTAATAATTTTAGCATTTTTTTTGTGGTAAATGGGGGTTCTGTATTGTGTCTTGCAGCATATCCCTTAATTTGAGCCCACACCAACTCAATCGCATTATACTCACAATGGTAAGGCGGTAACCGTATAACTCTGTGCCCATGTTCTAATGCTATTTCGTCAATGACGTATCGGATCTTGGTTGGTTTGTTTTCTTTTAAAAGACGTACTAATTCCGCTTTTAACATATTCATGTTTGCATCTACGCCATTTTTACGAAGCCATGCGACGATATCAGCTTTCTTTTGGGATTGGGCAGGTGGCTTGTCAATTTGCATCGAGTGGTATGGGGCGTTGTCCATAATTATAATAGATGGTTCAGGGAGGCTACACAACATTGAGGTAAACCATTCAGTAAACTTTTCTCCATTCATGTCTTCATGATAGTCTCCAGTGGTTTTTGACGCAAAAGCCATGAGAGAACCTTCGACAAACCCGTTGATGGTTCCGGCGTGACAAATTATAAGTCGCGATCCTTTTCCTACAGGAACTTTGGAAGTAGATGCTGCTGTGTCATCGTTCCAAGAACGGCCTACAGTATGGTTAGCATTAAGCCATGTTTCATCCAAGAACACAACATTTTGCCAATTTTTGATTTCTTTCACTTGCCGTAAAAAAGTATACCTTGCCATCGCTATATCAAATCTTTCCATCAATATTTTGCGTTTGTTACATTTTTTGTATCGAAATCCAATGGTCTTCAAAATCTTCGTTAAAGAACTTTCCCCACCGAAGAATAATCCAGCTTCCTTCAGTGAATGCACCAACTTTTTTCTTGTTGGATACTCCTTCTGTAAATAGTAGCCGTAAACATGTCTTCGGATAGCATCGGCATCAAAGCTATCGATGCCTACGACTGGTTTTGCTCGTTTTCTCTTTTTTGGTGTGTGAAGTTTATTTTCTTCTGTGCCAGTCTCGCCATATTTTTTTTTAGTTATCCGTCTAACAGTTCGTTGTCCAATATTAAGCGCATCAGCTACGCGTTCAACCACTGACGTTATAGGTAAAATTGGCCCTCCATTTTGAGCTTCACGATCGAAATAGTTACGAAGGCGTATTACGAACTCACGTGTCTGACTATTTAGAACAGTTCTCTGCGTACGTTCGGTCATATCGACGAAATCCACAACAAAGGGCTTGAACAGAGTCCAAATTAACGAGCAAGGGTCAACAGTAATGCAGTATCAATATTTGAAATCCAAAGCCAGGTCAAAACTATATCACAATCGCATTGCACTGACAGTTTATACTTTTCGAAGCAACGTCAATTCGAAACTGCTTTGTTTTGCATTGAGCATTGACGCGAGTTTGCCGGAGGTAGTAGTTGTGCTAGCCAGCGATCCTATGTGACGATCGTATTAGATTCCATTTTTAAAAATTTTCAATTTAGAAAACCAAATGCCGAGTTGTGGTATATATCATATAAAAATAAAAATTTTACCTTTTGTATGAAACAGCTGATATTTTTTTGCGATTTCAGAGGTTTGTCCACATAGTGAAAATTGTTCATATTCACAAGTACATTCACCCCTTAAATGGTGCAAACTGATTTTTCTACACTTGTATACATTTTAGAAATCAATTTAATAAATAAATTTTGAGTCCTAAACCTAAAACTACATTCGATAAAATTTATGAATCTCTGCACATCACTATCGTCAATAAAGTAATACAATTATTTCCTTCAAAGTCGTTATCAATTAATACGGAACTTCATGAGCGGACAAACGTCAAACCGGCCATCATAGCGTGCCGCTAGTTTAGAGTCAATAGATTACCTTATCCTTATATTATAGTCTCTTAGTAACTACATAATTATCTAACAACAATGCATTAACGCCTTTATCTATGAAATTATGTATAATTTGTGTACCACAGTACAACTAGCTCTGATGCGGATGTGTGTCGCTGAGTTTTAGGGGGTATGTATTATTATTTTTATTGAGTCCCACATACCCGCCCGGCAAGCAGGATGTGTAAATGCAGTTCCCACTTCCCAGCGTTAAAAAAAAAGTACAATTATCTCTAAAAATTACATTTCACAGGAAAGGCAGATGAAATAAAGGGCAACTAACTTCCATCCAGTGTAGATTTAATAAAAAAAACTTGAGAGGTGTCAAGGGACACCCGGATGGAACGTAGTTCCTTTCGATTACATTGTGTTCGGTATTTTCGCGATACAACATTAGGTCTCCGTAGCCTAGTGGCTCCAGCAGTTACCTAAAAGTTCAACGTCGATGGTTCGAATCCCAGCTCGACAGACTGAATTTTCTATTTTCAATTTTATTTTAAATAATTTCTACATGTGGAATTTTTCCCTAATTTTTTATAACTTATAAGTTATAAAAAATTAGGGAAAGGTTCCACATGTAGAAATAGGCTACGGAGACCTAATGTTGTATCGCGAAAATACCGAACACAATGCAAAATTCACATTCAACAAAAAAGTGTCGGTTTCAAAAATATGTCGAGTGTCGGTTCCTTAATTTTTTCCGTCTAGCCCCCTTCCGTACCGCGATATAAGGAACTTACATTCCAAATGTTAGTTACAATAACTTGGGACTTTCATTTTATTGCTTGAAGTATCGTCTCTCCTGTAAAATGCACGTTTCTGGAAAGATACCGTGTACAGAATTTTTTAAGAATAGGTAGAATCTACCAAGTGCCCCGACGTAACGTAAATTAAGTATTAACCTTATAATTTACGTTACGCCGGGGCACAGTCAGTCTTTAGTATGCTTTTGTTTGAACTAGGGAGAGGGCACACTGGCTGCTTTTAGCAGCAGCTATCGCGCGTTTTTATTGCCTTTAGCGTTTTTATGGTCTTTTGCGTGCATCACGTTTCGAGCCGCGAAAATCGCGACTCAAACGCGTTCGCGTTTGTACATGGTTTTCAATCGCAGAATCGCGCGAAACGCGTTGCACGCAAAAGGCCATAAAAACGCTAAAGGCAATAAACGCGCACGATTGCTGCCGCTATATAGCCATATAGCCGCTATATAGCCAGTATGCCCTCTCCCCTAATAATTCATGTTCCACCGAATCGAGCCCGATAGAGTTTATATACTATAAAAATCATTGATTGACAATCCCCACCGTGGTACGGTTCGAATCCGACACGGCTCAACGTGAATCAACCTTTAATTGATTAATATTTTGTTCCACGATTGCAATCAGCGTTCTACGTTCTGACATCATCTCGATCAACGGGCAATGACTTCACCGTCTGCGATACGGTTCTTACAACTATACCACAGAATATACTATGACACTTTTATAGTGATAACGTGGTAAATGAGGAAATAGGTATTTAGCCCGAAGCTAGATTAACTGCATTACTAATAAGTAATAACTAAACTAAAATCTTACTGTTTTCAAGATTAACTGGACCCCACCAACGAATTTGTGATTACTGATTATTTATCCAGCGTGGTGGTATATGGAATAAACCCTTCTCTCTTAGGAGATAAGACCTGTTTCAAGTTCTTGTTTGTTTGTTTGTTTGAGTGCGCTTATCTCTGAAACTACCAGCTGGATTTGAAAAATTCTTTTTGTGTTTGATAGCCCAATTATTGAGGAAGGTTATAGGCTATTAAGCATTACGGTGCGAGTTACGACGCTAAGAAGCTGAGTAAAAACAAAAAAAGCAATAGTGCGGGCGGGCAATGCTATGCGGTGAAGTCGTTGGCAAGAATCGAACCAAAGTCTACTTTTTATTCAGGAAAATAAGAGTTCCCACGGGATTATTGAAAACTAAATCCACGCGGACGAAGTCGCGGGTATCCAAAGACCGGGCATCGGCTAATTTGAAGATGGAGCAACTTTACTACCTGATGCCTGCCCAAGTCACTGCGACTCAGGATTCGGTATAGCCAAATGGTCTAATCCGCTGTAGGGTACTTGCTCAAAAAAATTCGATATTTTTTACTATGAGGTAGTTCTGGTCATTTAGGCTCTTGGACCTAGGATCAAGAGACTTGCTTGTGGCTAATGTAATCATTTGTTTAGCCTTAAACCTATGTTGTTCATTTAGATTTGCGTATCTGCATGCTTGTTACGTTGTTACGATCATAGATAAAAAAATTAACGAACTAGTAGGTAGGCAAGCTTCAACTGCGCAGTTTGATTTTAACGGGTGTGGCCGCGTTAAGTAAAACAGTTCTTTACTTATGTCATTTTGACGATGATAAAATCATTACAGCTTGCACCAACACAAAAAAGACTTGATGCTGGAGAGTGCCACCTATCAAATATTTTGCGACATAGACTCGCTCCTAACGACTATCATGCCTGGTGGATTGCGATGGAAAACGAGGTCTAGGTTGGAGCACGCTTGCTAAGAAGATGCCTGTTTCCTCTTGAATAATTGAAGCTAGGTACATAGCAGGAAACGTGGACGACGGAAGACCGTTCCACTGATTAGCAGATCAGAATTCAGAAACGTTGAAGAAACGTTTTTTGCGATTAGATTGAATTTCAATCACGTATTGATGCCAACACTCACGTTTTCGTGCGGTTTTTTGGTAGAACTTTAAAGGAGGAACAAGGTTGTGTAGTTCCTGAGTAAACTCTCAAAATCATAACCAATGGAAGATCGATATCTAGTCTGGAGACAACAACATAATAGCGCAGGTGACATAACAATGATGTTGTAAGTAGATTGATACTAAAAGTATATGAAATTGGGGATTTTAATCAAACTTAAGTAAGTAGGTATTGGCTGCCGCCTAACATTAATTGGGATGTGTTGTCTTCGGTACCTGGTGAGAGCAGACAATTTTTCCCTGCAGATTTCAGAACGCAGCGAGCGCCCGAGCGCTTTTGTTTGAAGAGGACTGATGAGCCATGTAGGTACCTACCTACATATTGTACAGCTGAGAAATGGTTCAAAATATATTTTACAACTTACAACTCGTCTGAATGCGGGCGTGTTACGAGACTATTTTTATTGTGTAGGCGCTTAATAGTAGTAACGAACCTTTAGAATTTGGTAAAGTTGCTATTGAAAAGTAAAACACTTTTCCAAGACAACTGATTCTCGTAACTATGATAGTATCTATCTACTTTTTATCTCTATTAGTTACATAGGCTCAGGATCACTCAGCGGGCGATGGAGAGCTATGCTCGATCTATCAAACCAGGAATGTGAAGATTCGTAGGAAAACCGTAGGAGTTACCGAAATAGCTTAAGGATGATTATACGGGTCTGCCCGCGAAATTCAAATTTAATTTGGTTTTTCGCAATTTGTTAACTAATACGACAAACTAGGCTAATGGCATTCTAATTGCGCCAGTACAATTATCATCTTCACAGATTTACATAAAAATCTTTACTTGAAAGTGACCAGCTTAAGAAATTAATCAAAATACTGACTAATTTGTGAGTAACTCACGTCCAACTCGGTATTTTGATTAATTTCTGAAACTGGTCACTTTCAAGTAAAGATTTTTATGTAAAACTGTGAAGATGATAATTCTACTTTCGCAATTAGAATGCCATAAGCCTACTTTGTCGTATTAGTTTACAAAATGGGAAAAACCAAATTAAATTTGAATTTCGCGGGCAGACCCGTATAATCCACCTTAATAGCCCAACGATTCGCAAAGCTGAAGTGACATGGGTCTGGGAGGGGCATATAGTTTGATGAACCGATGGTCGTTGGGTTTTAAGGCTCCACCCTAGGTGGTCGTGGGCATCAGACGAGTAGCAGGGAGCCGCTGGATGCAGGGGGCGCAATGTCGCGACATGTGGAAGTCTATGGTGCATTGAGTCGTTGAATCACGCTACTAGTATCAGCCTACTTTCTTACTAATCAGAGTTTTTGTCCGTCTATTAGGCTTTAATTCTCCGTTAGACTACCGTTTGTTTTAGTTATCATCATCCTTTTGGTCATGAGCATGACACCCAGCCGGCAGCCACCCAATGCGGAAGCACCTTAGAGGATAAAAATAAAAAGTCCTGTGTTTCTTCGTATACGGGGTTGTAAGAATATTATTATCTACCTAGATTTTTTTTGTTAGGGGCGCGAAGTCATTTAATTGGTCTACTATTTTCTGTTCCGTCTTCTAGGCAAACGTTCACCATCTTCTGAAGTTCTGGCTGCATTTTCACTTACCGTCAGATGCGATCGCAGATAAGCTCTAAGTTAGCGCGATTAACAAAAAAATGTAAGACTTTTAATCGGAGCCTTACAATAATTGCTAAATAGAATAAAATTGATGACTGATGACTATTTCTTGAGACGGCGTGCGTAGGTAAAGCAAAACTTAGAACTTGCTTAAATGAGTACCTACTTTACAACCAACTGACAATATGAATTGTAAGGATCATACTCAAATTATAGCCTGCATAAAATGAGTAAGTATAAAATATAAATTACGTAATAAAAATTTAGGAACTAAAAACCCCTGTCACTTTGAAAAAGAAACCCGTTTATATTTTAATATTTCGTCCATAAAATGAAACCGTGAGAAGTTTACCATTAGTCAAGGACAAACAAAATATATAATAATTTGCAGCTGCGTTATTATATTACAGAACCGGATTAAATGACATGAAAAGCATCTCTAGGGAAGGACCACGACTATTTGGCTCCCGATCATTTAACATGACGCTTTGGTCAATTTTCATTTTAAGAAAAATATCACCATAATATCTAGCCTTACCTCTTTACGAACTCTTCGAGGGCGACGTCCCTCCAACGCGGTGACGGATCGGGCGCCGCGCTTCCAACATAAACACAGAACAAGCGTGAATCGAGAATCGAGATCGGTTTATGGAACTTGCAAGGATACTGAGCTAAAGAGTATAGAACACACCGCACTGCCACTAAGTTCGATCACTGAAATCCAATTCGTATGTTTGTTTTTATTCAAAATCTGATATGAACGCGCATGTCACATGAATTCAAATTTATCACTCAACGTTTAACAGAAGCGTCTTAGATGGCCGCCGCTCGATGACTGGCGGGCGCGCGCACTTTTCGTCGGTCGGTTTACCTCGGAACGGAAAATGTACGCGGTCTAAGACAAAGAGAGAGGGTGATGTGCAGTGTGCACCTCTCTGTGATACGCAGCTTTTCTCGGTGGTAGGATTATACCGGACATTGAAATGAATGAACGAAATGAATGAACTAAGTATACTATAAACTGTTATACACATTATTATTATTGTATTATTTGTATATTGTCGACCGAGCGAAGCGAAGGTCTCTGAGTTTACTAGAGCGATTTGCACTTGTCCGTCCGTCCGTCTGTCACAGCCTTATAACTTCTGAATTGCTGAACGTAATTACTTCAATTTTAGATATGATATGTAAACCGATGGCCTCCAGCCGAAAATGGCTTAAAAAGTTATAAAAATCTTTATTTCAGGGGGGCTCCCATACGAAATGGGGGGCTTTCAAAGTGGAGATTGTATTCGAGGCTAGATTTCTAAAACCACTTTGTTTTAAAACTTGAAACTTACACATAATTTGAGTTATATTCTGTTCTTGAACAACAAATACTAAGATTAGATAAATACACACATCAAAAGTGTCTAGGGATCAAGCATTTTTATGCGGATTTCTTGAGATTGAGATGTGGCTTTGTAATAAATTTATGATTTTATAAATTTATATGGATCCTTTTTGGTGCATTTCATAATTTGAATCAGGATTCAGGAACTGTCAATCAAATTCGAGTAAAAGATGAAAATCAGCTGTCAATATTTTCCCTATAAAAACATACAACGCATTGAAGACATTATTAGTGCTACTGTTTCCCTACTACTGATTAAAACCAACGTTATTATGGAGCGGCGACGTCATTTAAGCTTGGAAGAAATGCTCAGAGCCGTGGGAATGATAGAAGCTGGTTCCCGGCAACGTACTGTGGCTTTAGCTCTTAATACAAGTCAGAGTGTTATCAGTCGACTTTGGACACGTTACCGAAGCACTGGTACCGTGGCTGAGCGCCATGGAGGACGGTATCGCTGCACCACACGGAGACAAGACCGATACATTCAAATCTTAACTCGAAGAGCTCCAACAATAACCGCCATGATGTTAGCCGTGAGGCTTCATCACTCTTCAGGGAACTTAATTAGCGACCAAACAGTCAGAAACCGCTTGCATGAAGTGAACCTTCATTCCCGAAGACCGCTACGGGTACCACCTATAGCAATGCACAATCGTAGGATTCGATATCAATGGGCTCTTGAACACAGAAATTGGGCAGAAGAACAATGGCGTTTCGTGTGCTTTTCTGATGAGTCTCGTTTTGGTATGAGACCGGATACAAGACGTATACGACACTGGAGAACCCCTGGACGCCAACAGCGATTAAAATCCTGCCAGGAAGTCCATCCTTATAGTGGTGGAACCATCATGGTATGGGCGGGTATTTGGATCGGCGGAAGAACTGAGTTGATTTGGATCAGAGGCAACCTCAACGCTCAAATTTATGCTGAGACGATTGTATCAGACGTCATCGTTCCTCTACAAGTGCAAATCGGTCCCTTATTTCAGTTAATGCATGATAATGCACGACCGCACACCGCAAGAGTTGTAAGACAGACTCTCGCCGCAGCTAACATCAATGTCCTGCCCTGGCCTGCTCAGTCGCCAGACTTGAACCCGATTGAGCATGCATGGGATATGCTACAGAGAAGAGCTCTGCCGAATATGGAGGGAGTGGCAAGAAGACCTTTTTTTGTTGTTGCAACGAACATGGGCGGCCATTCCACAGCGTGATTTGGATGAACTCATTTTGAGTATGCCAAACCGATGTTCTTGTGTTGTTAGTGTTCGCGGTAGAAACACGGATTATTAATTGTTTAAGTTACCCAATAAAATTTTAAAGAAAACTGTTATTTCAGTCTTTTTTTCGAACTTTAATGTTAGTGGTTCAAATGTCAAAAATCCCTTTATTAGGAAAATGTCAAATTTCTTTATTAATGCAAAGGTGACTTGGTTTATCGTTACTGTGACAAACGAAAACACTTTATTTGATGAATCCTTAAAGAAAATTTTAATTAATATCAATCAGGAGAAAAGTTATTGCAAAAATATATGTTGATCCCTAGACACTTTTGATGTGTGTATTATAGAGAAACGAAATTATTTGAGTTTTAATGGGCATCAATGTTTTTAACAAAACTTCACTATACTGTTACTAGATGGCGCTGTCTTTAATATTGTAAATATGCATCCACGAAAGCAGATGATGATTGACGTCATCAGATTCGGCGCGTTTTAATTTTAAGTTTAAGTTTTAATTTTAAGTTTTAAACGGAGCGTCAAGTTGGCGATCCGCGGCCTGCCGGCCAACACCGAGCCGGCATTAGTGGAGTCGGAGCTGCGCGAGCTCGGGTATGTCCCGGAGCACGTGCGCGCGATCCCCGCCCGCCCGGGCAGACCAGGCTGCCTCATGTTCGCGCAGCTGCAGCGAACACCGGACCTCATCCCGGGCATATACGAGGTGCGCGAGCTTCTCTGTATGCCCGGCGTTATCATCGAGCCATGGCGCGGCAGGAAGGGGTCCGCGCAGTGTCATCGGTGCCAACAGTTCCGGCACTCCTCCCACAACTGCCACCGGCCCATAGCCTGTGTGCGGTGTGGGGAGAACCACCCGGCCAGGGAGTGCCCTCGTCCCCGGGAAGAACCGCCGACGTGCGCCAATTGCAGCGGCGCGCACACGGCCAACAACACCAGCTGCCCGGTGTTTCGTAAGGAGTCACGAAACCGCCGGGCGGGCACCATTGCGCGCACAACTGCAACCGCACGTGCGCCCTCCGCTACCGCCCCCGCAACGGAGGCTGACGCGCCCGGATCGCTCATGGCTGCTGCCAACCAGCCACAGCAGCGGTCGGGCCAACGCCGTCGAAGCGCGCCGTGACGCGCCGCCCTCTGCGCCGCCTACAACACATCCGCCGACCGCGCCGCAACCCAACAGCTCAGCGACGCCCAAGTCTACGACGCTTGACCCCAGACTGACCAAGGTCATCAGCACACTGAACCAGGTGCTGATGGCCATCCAGGAGCAGCGAGATCCTATCCCGTTGATCCTGGGCTGCCTAACGGAGATCTGCACGACCTATGCCTGAGACCACTTACTCGGACAAGACTGCTTCCTCGCCGCTGGCTGATGGGCGCTCGCCGGTACGCTACCGGCGGGCTCGACCTCGCTGAGCGGCAGGCGAAGCCCACCACGGACCTACTACCCTGCCGCAGTCCGCGGATCGCCCGCGATTCACTCCGCGGGCTCGATCGCACTGCAGCAGGATTCCACCGGACTCGACACACCACGGACCAACCGGTCCCACCCAGCGCCCCGCCTGTCGTTGCAGGCGGCGTTGCTACCACCGAAAGGGGCCATTGCCCTGAGCGGTTACCCCGAGGCTCGTGAGGGCCTACGAGGAAGAACCCGGACGTACGACGTTAATTACAATATAATATAGTTAAAACTACCTTATGGGAATTATGGGATACCGCGAGGTCTCAGTTCGGGGCGAACCACTAGTATTATTTACTATACACATCACTATGAAAACGTTTTCAATTTTCAACCCTCTTTTAACCTACATAATCTTGCTATCAAAAGCTAAAGCTACCCAGCGCCCGATAACAATGACTGTATTGTCAGAAAATAGAAATGAAATGAAATAGGTAGGTAGGTATTCATGTTGTAATTAGCTTGTAATAAGTAATTGATATCCATACAAGGTTTTGCCCATAATGACCACGCTGGGCAGGCGTGTTGGTCATCGCAGGGCTAAACTGATCGCACCCGTGTCGCTGCTGCCCGACACAGGTCTGTGCCATTTGCTCAGTTTAGCCAGTATGAAATGGTTATACCGCCATTTGTCGGTCGTCATAGCCTCGTCAGTAGCCTAGCAGGGGGCACCGCGGGCAGGTGAGGTTGACGTTTGGAGCGCTAGATGGAAGTGCGCTCCCTTACCCCACTGGGAAGCGCAGTGTTGGCAGACCCCCCACCAGGTGGACCGACGACATCAAACGAGTCGCAGGGAGCCGCTGGATTCAGGCGGCGCGGGACCGAGGCCTGTGGAAGTCCATGCAAGAGACCTTTGTCCAGCAGTGGACGTCTATCGGTTGATAAAGAAGAAGAAGAAGAAGTAATTGATATGATAAGATTACTGGACGTTTAATGAAAAGCTTGATAAAAAATTATGATAAGATAAACAGCTCGTAATCTAGCGGATTGTAACAGAAATTAGTAGGAAGATAGAGTGAAAGGTCCCCAACTCCTCTTCAAGGATATTATATCCAACATGTAGGGTCGATGACATCAGAAAAAAATGTTACAACCTTAATATAGTTATGCTCACTATGTTGGATGAAAGTCCATAATATAATGAAGTTTCTGTCTTATAAACTGTTTTGCGCTTTAAGTTAATACCTAGTTATTTTTAAGAAAATTTTATCACTCACTAATTTCATCATCATCATCATCACCTATAAGTTATAGGTCTCCTCTCAGAGAAGGGTTATAGGCTATAACCCTTCTCTGAGAGGAAACCTGCGCTCAGTAGTGAGCCGTTGATGGGTTGTCTAATGCTTAGATTAATTTTTTTATGTTTAATTTTATTATTTTTTAAATAAATAAAATTAAGTAAGTACTAATTTAAACTTTGCAGTTTACCTAATGGCCAAAAATTTAAACATATCCCAGCGATATGTTTCAATTTTTGTGCTTGCTTCACATGCTTTCCATACATATAAGCCATGCCGATAACTGAGGTGCCATTAGGTACATCTATGTTTTGCTTTACGGCCACCCCCAAAATGATCTTCACTATTAATCCATTTTCTTAATGATTTAACCACATAAATTGACGGCCGAAAACTAATGGCAAGGACCTTTGCATCAGGTTGTACCTAATAAAAGAAAGTCATGCATGAGATATATTATTTCACCATTTGAATAAAAGAGATGAAAGTCTGGAAGACTTGATATATCACATATCGGGCCCTAGACCGAAAAACAAAGTTTTGGAAAAAATTGAATGTTAGATCGCGGCCCCCATAATTATTGTTGTTCTGTATAAAATATTCCAGAAATCATATAAGAAGCATGTTAAAAATGTTATTTTTGAAGTGAACTTGCCTATTAATATCATTTATTTAGAAAAACAACCCAACGATTACCTTGGAGTGAAACGCGCGGCACTTTTTTTTATAATTTCCGCATTACCTCCGACGGCCGCCGCGGCCGATTTGAACAAATTCACTAAAATTACTCGAAGATGTTATCTGAACAAAAATATTGTCATACCTATACAAAACAAACATTTTTAAATTACTGAATAAAGAATTAATTTGGGAATAGTATTTAGTAGAAAAGGGTAAAAAACGGTTTATTCTCGATTTCCGGAAAAACTACAAGTCCTATGTAATTTAAGTAATAAAAAGAGTAAGTGTTGGTAATAAAAAGATCTACAACTTTTGTATTTACACAAAAAAAAAATTTTTTTTTTTTTTGGAAAAAATATACGTTAATAAGGTAAATGCTCTCAGAAAATGCAGAAAGGAAACACGAAATAACAGGTAGTAGGCCCATACCCTCCTATCCTATCCCTAGCCCATCCGTACCTATCTTAAATTATGTCCGTCAAATTCCATTTCGCTTTGGTTTCCAAGAAGGTCAACGAGTGCGCTAAATTAATGCCAATAATCGAGTGTTTTGTGCCAAATGCCAATCATAATAAATAATATTAAATCAAACCCAAACCCATGCATTTCTGCGTTCGCTAATCTTTTGTTTGACAGTTCCCAGTTAAACGGACGCAAATAGCCAGAACCGACGTCATTGCTGCACGGACGATGCCCTCTTTATTGTGCAAAGAATATCATTTATAATCTACCGGATATTCTATAATACATATAAGTTACGATGTTAGTTAGAAGTTAGCCGCGACTTGGTCCGCGTGGATTAAGGTGTTAACTCTTTAATTTTCCGGGATAAAATGTAGCCTATGTGCTAATCCTGGGTATGAGATATGGATATATCTCCATTCCAAATTTCAGCCAAAAAGGTTCATTCGTTGTGGCGTTAACGAGTTACAAACATCCATCCATCCTGCATCCATAAATACAAACGTCACAAACTTTCGCATTTATATTATCAGGATTAGTAGGATAGGATAGGATAAGCTGCTTGCGTTGTTTGTTCCCTTTTCAGGATAAGCAGTGGAACGGTTGAATCCGTGAACCTATATTGCTACGCTTAATTTCCATCGTCGTCGTAAATTTTTTTATTTACCTACACATCATAAGTAATCAACATCAGCAACCCATCAACGGCTCACTACTGAGCAAAGGTCTCCTCGGCTCGCAGAGGAGGATTATTTATGGGCCAAGTCCGCCGCGCCGCGCCGCGCCGCACTGGTCCAGTGCGAAATAGCGAACTTCACACACCTTCGTGTTTCGAGTAGGTACCTACAGTAGAGAGATCTCTCAGGTGCACCAGGTTTCCTTACGATGTTTCCCTTTACCATTGAAGTATTTTCATTTCTTTATCATTTTAGTATATTTATTTGCGTAAACGCAACTCCAAAAAGTCGAGGTCGATCGCGGGATCGAACCTGCGACCCCGCGAATATAAGATCAAAGTCCTAACTCCTAACCTAGGCTCTCACTGCTTCTACAAGTATTACCCAATAACGCGGTAGATATTATAATTACCCTAACCCTAGGTAGGTGCGAATGCCGCAAAGAAAAGGTATTCTATTCTAAGAATGTTAGCAGTTATTTTCTACGCTGAAGCTAACAGTTTCAGCGTAGAAAATTTTCTCAGAATTTTCATAATGAATCCGCCTTGGTTTTCTCCTAGGTACTATACTTACTTCCTCATTGTTCTAATATTATAAATACGAAAGTTTGTTTATTTGTTGGTTTGAACTTCTATCACCCAGCAAAGGAGCAACACATAGACGTGATTTTTGCATGGGTATAGTTGAGGACCTAACCGACTTTAAACACCCGCGCCAGTACAAAGTGAAAGTATATAATTTATTGTTGATATTTTAAAAACCGCTCGACCGATTTCGATAAAATTTCAATGGGACTACCTGGGAAGTATATATACCCTTTGGAACAAAAAAAATTTTCCAAATCGGTTCAGGTGTCTTCGAGTAATCGATTAACATATACATTAAAAAAAAACATTCCGACGAATTGAGAACCTCCTCCTTTTTTGAAGTCAGTTGAAAACTAAATCCATGCGGACGTACTCGTGGGCATCAGCTAGTAACCAATAATTTGTTATTAAGTAGGTTTACATCAAATTGGAGTAATATTCTACATATTTAATCAATGTCTACAAACATAGCTAAGTAGCAGTTATTTTAAAGGCATGTTCTTTGTTACGTAACAAATTCGTACTTATTTGTAGGTCGTTAGCTTAGTTTGAGTACAATAGTTTCTATATTAATGATGGTAATCAACATGCAGGCGAGGTACCATCGCGGACGGATATAAGCTGGTGCATGATTCGATACCATCACAATAGTCGAGGCTATACCCAAAGACTACAGTGTATAAAAGGGAGAGCTATACCTTTCTGTATGACAGTCATCACTCATCACCAAGACTATGAAGAGGAACATTTTAAAACTTCTTGTAGGATAGTTGAGTAACTAAGCGGTAATCGAAGAAGCTAGAAATGCCAAACCATGCCTGTTAGGAGTTGAATTTGAATAGATTGCACAAACGTCTCTTGCATGGACTTCCAGAGATCTCGGACTTGCATCGTTGCATCAAGCGGCTCCCTGCGACTCATTTGATGTCGTCGGTCCACGTAGTGGGGGCTCTGCCAACAGTGAGCTTCCCGGTGCGGGGTCGTCACTCCAGCACCTTGAATAGTTGAATAGCCCCTCAGTGACTAGCAAAATATGGTGAAATTAAAATAGTTCGTATTTTCATGGCTTTAAAGGTGAAGGAAAACATTTTAAGGAAGCCTACTTTGATTACCAAAAGCGCACATAATACCGAAAAGTCCGAGATGCGGGTGTGGTCTGCCCGATCGAAGCACGGAACTTCCAATTCCAGTTCCAATAAAACATTTACCTATCGGTATCGACTATCGTATAGGTATCTGCATTATACAATTAATACATCATAATTAAGTCTTGATAATGAAGTAATTTTAGTTTGTACTGAAGTCGGGTGGGCCTGAATATATGAAATTGATGCGCGACGCTAATAGCCCAACTTCAACATAGTATGTGTACAAACTAAAATTGTTTTATACTTTGTAGTGGCGTTTGAAGTCGGTTAATTATACTTTAGGCACCAACTAGTATCAACATACACGATATCTGTTTTCAATAATTTCAATACAAACAGGAACAGACTCCGATAAGGTAAAATGAAGGCCTCATGTCAGTCGCCTTGAGTGATTTATTCCGCTCACACATCCCGCTGACAGGGTCCTCTGGTCACCGGCATCGGCAGATGCCTGCAGCATCACAGATAGCGTTGACATTGACATTGTGCAAATAAGGACAAGGGTGTCACCAGCCGATGGTGCAAGGCACTCATTGTTTTTTCATGGTACAAAGTAGCCTTAGTAGTTACACTGTTCAGCTCTTTAGTATGATTCTCTAAAAAATTTATTGCTATATTGTGACGATTGAAATCGCTTCTGATTGGCCGATACTTACCTACTCGCTATTGGCTAAATTTGCTTAGGTTGCATTTAGCTATAATTTTTCCAATCTCTAGGGGGTGGGGGGTGCAGCTGCCCCTAACTACCCCCCCTTAGCGACGCCCATGTGGAAGGATTAATCTATTGAAATTACCTACGTGACCTCGAAGTAGTAGAAGTAGAAGATCCGATAGTTAACTATCTAGGTAGCCAATCTCTATAAATATTTAAATATTAGTTGATAAATTAATAATTATATCTATGACCGAATTTCGGCCACAAAGTAGATTAGCCAAATTCGCAAGACAAATCTCCTCAAGTGTAGGTATACGAAAACACAGGTGCAGTTTCTATTCCCTCGCTCTCGGAGCTGGTTGGGACGGCAATCCGACACGGCCCGAAAGAGATCAGGCGCAGGACCGATACCTGACCCTTGTACCAGGGATTTCCACAAACCTTCTAAGTGGGAGGTCTGCCAAAACTGCGCATTCCGGTGCGAGGTCACCAGTTACCACTTCAAGACCTTGGAGCCCACGACCATCGGTTCACCGACCTATGTGTTCCGCCCATTACCACTTCAGCTATGTCGGTAACTCTGGCTCTTCTAACTGATCTCTTTTCTGAGGGATCTATGGCATTTGGTTTCGCAGGGATACTACAAACATAAATGGCTCTCTCTCTCTCTCTCTCTGAGTAGTTACGTAGGTATCTACTTATAATTAATTAGTTTAATTAGGTACTCCTAATTAAACAAATTTCAAAGTAGATTTTAGCAATAGGTACCTATTTATTCCCAGGATGCCACTTCAGCAGGAAATTCCGATATCGGATAGCAAATATGGGTCATTCGTTTCCCCTTATCCTAGCGGAAGGTCGTGTAACACCAGCGTCGCTGTCCTCGTACTTCGCAGGCACTCAGTAATACGATCCCAGTAGGTGCACATTTTACCTTCTTATTTATTAGTAAAATACTTTTCCCTCCGTTATCCCATCTTTAGAATTCTTACTATGTTTCAGTGACGCAGTTTAGGAGTTCAGATTTCTATAAGTAGGTTTGTGATAAATGTCATCTGTATAAGTGTTAGGTTTTATAAAACTTCTACAACAAAGAACAATCACATCGGCGATTCCCTATCCGCAATCCGTATAAAATATGTATGTTCTTATAATTACGCAATAGCAAAAATTATTGAAATTTCCGCTGTTTTTAGATTTTCGAAGTTGATCTCGAGAGCCAACTATCAAAGAATGTTGCTTCTGTTCAACTTGGAAAATATAGAAATATAGAAAATTATATTTTAAATTATCTTTTATTCTAAGTTCTAACAGCGAACCATTTTCACTGGCCTATATTTAAGTAGACTACCTAGTTACCTACCTATGATCTATGGCTAAGTGACGATTGACGATAGTTTGATGTTACGAACTTACGAAATGAATAGAAATAATTAACAACATCGCTGTTTCCACCTGCTTATTACAAGACTCACCTACTTACTTCCCTATATGGATATACAAGTCTTTATTTTTAAGCGAAACCATACATATGATTACCCATAACACTTAACAGTCTTGTAAACACGTGTCAGAATGAAGCGAGCCATACTTGAATAACATTTGGAGTTCGGAGTTCGGACACACGTCCATGGACGAAAAAAAGGTGGTAAAATATTATTCCACTGACCTTTTGACGTTCCCCCTAACACCTACTTACATATCCTTAAACTACGGCCGTTCAGAGAATGCGTTCCTGACACGTCGCGATTGAACTGACGACGTAACTTTGTAATGGCGTTGCAGTTACGATAAAAATATTATTGCTGGTTGTTTACCGTTTTAACAATTATTGATGAGCATTAAAACAACATTATTATATCAATTATATTTCTTTGCTTCATCCTTCAATATAATTATTACAAAGGTAGTCACTCCAGTCGCCAGAGATAAGTCCGCGTATTTTACAGTTATACCCTACCCTAAAAATAAATCACTTTGGCAGCACCGTCTTAAGTTTGCTCATTACTTTTTCGCGCGAGATAAGGACCGCACGCGCTCAGCGCGCCGCACTTAATAATTTAACCAGAAGTGCAGAAGATCGAGTGATATTGTAGGATAGTGTGATTGCAGTATTGTTCATCGGCTGAAATCATCATCATCATTATCATCGAAGGAAAAAGGTACGAGCTCTTTTCTGTTTTCACACGATCTCTTGTTTGCGCTTACGTACCGCCACATATATAGCTTACTATATTATTGTTTTTGCATTAACATAAAAACGGTACACTTTTCGTATCGAGGTTTACTGTGAGTCTTCATCGATTATGAGGTATCAGAGAAAACGTAAATATTCTGAATTAAATATTACGTTACCTACTCTGCAAATACTTGCGGAAGTGTTTTATTATGAAAATTAATAAAAATTAAAACACAACTATAACGATTATTATGGTAACACTATTGTTACAACTTGTCATCAATCACGATTGAATTAACTTAGTACGTACCCCCCAAGTGTCTCGGATTTATTTAGGTAATTTATCATTATTATTTCTACATATCATATTATACATTCGAAAAATGTAATAAAATTCATGAATTCACTCAACTATGCTCGTAAAATTCGCTCAACGGGGCTTTAGTAGCTTGCCCAGCCGTTAACTATATTCGAGTACCTACTTGTAAACAAAAATATAATATTATTTATCTGGAGAGACGGTAGTGTCCCTGCCAAGACGAGCCAAGCGAAGCGTAAGGGAACTAACTACCCACCTTTTCTTCGATTTATCTGAAAACACTAATTGTTACGAAACACGTAAAATTAAAAGCAATGGTAGATGAACAAGCAGAGCAAGTAGCATATTATTAGATATTATAGAAGATATTAAATATTTGGAAGAAATAATGGCCATTTTCCTCGGTTTGAAAGTCTTGCTCGTAACTTTAACAACTGTGCGATGTTCGTGTCGACACTACGACGGTAATGAGTTATATTAATTGAAAGAGAGGCATTCAATACCCTCACTCAAATAAGTTAACTAGAACCAGTTGGCATTGGTGTGAACAATGTGAGCTTTGTTTTTTTTTTGCGTCATACGTAAACACCGAAGAAAATCAAGCCGACGCCGAGTCTAGTACAGTTAATCCAGATACTGAATGGTCATTTTGACAAAGGGTTCAAAGTTACTTTATAAAAGGTCGGTCAACTCGAAATTGACTCAAAATTACACTCGGCGCTTGGGAAATCGACGCATGTTTCCCCGAAGTATGGTGAAAATATTCATGCCAACCATATGGCTCTTTATATTAAAAAAGGGGATGCGACAAAGACTACTCGTCCTGAGTATCACGGCCGTTAGTAAAGGAATGGGCCTACTATTAAAAGAGAGTGAAAACAGGGTGCAGGCCATGAAACACCTAAGCAGGAAGATGGCGGCAGGATCCTATGTGATTCAAACTTCGGAATCACTCAAAGCAGCATTAAACTCTTAATGCCTCAACTCAACAAGAAGTGCTATAAGATTCGGAAGGAGACAAAACTTTATTTGGATTGGCTTTATCCGAGAAACTAAAAAACAACAAACAGGGATTGACTGCGAACCAATTGCAATAACATGATTAACTGCGAGCTAATCATCAGTCATATACTAAAGCCATGACTCCACAAACAAATTGGAATTGGCTGCGAGTCAATTTGCGATAATATAACTAGCTGTGAGCCACTCATGAGTCATATTCTAAAGCTGTGACTCCACAAACAAATCAGAATTGACTGCGAGTCAATTACGATAACATAACTAGCTGCGAGCGAGCTACTCATGAGTCAAATCCTAAAGCTGTGACTCCACAAAAAAAAATCGGGATTGACTGCGAGTCAATTGCGATAACATAACTAGCTGCGAGCTACTTATGGTTCATATCCTAAAGATGTGACTTCCTGACTGCGAGCTACTCATGAGTCAAATCCTACAGCTATGACTCCACAAACAAATCGGGGTTGACTGCGAGTCAATTGCGATAACATAACTAGCTGCGAGCTACTTATGGTTCATATCCTAAAGATGTGACTTCCTAGCTGCGAGCTACTCATGAGTCAAATCCTACAGCTGTGACTCCTCAAACAAATCGGGATTGACTGCGAGTCAATTGCGATAACATAAATAGCTGCGAGCTACTTATGGTTCATATCCTAAAGATGTGACTTCTTAGCTGCGAGCTACTCATGAGTCAAATCCTAAAGCTGTAACACCACAATAAAAAGGGATTAACTGCGAATCAATTGCGATAACATAACTTGCTGCGAGCTATTCATAAATCACATACTAAAGCTGTGATTCCTTAAACAAATCGGTATTGACTGCGAGTCGATTGCGATTACATAACTAGCTGCGAGCTACTCATGAGCCATATCCTAAAGCTGCTAAAGCTGTGACTCCACAAAAGGAAATCGGTAATTGTGATAACCTTACTAGCTGCGAGCTAGTTATGAGCCATATCCTTATGACAATTGTGTAGAGAATGTGAAATCGTGAATATATATGTACATTAGCTACAAATTATTGTCTGCGAGACAATATACGTTATGTTCTTACCTAACTATATACGGGTACTCGACCAGCCCGCAACCAGGAAAACTGGCGAGCGCCTCGTCGGTACTCGTCATGAACTGGGGAGGGGGGGGGGGGGGGGCGTAACACTGTGGCGCAGGATAACAGCTTACCAACTTAATATGTGGGTTGTTATTAATAATAATTTATTACAAATAGGAGCTATTAGTTCCGAGTTTTATCTTCTTGATGCCTAAACCTAATGTTAGGCTGTTCGTCTTATCAGTGACTCCAGGTGTTTTAATCAAGGTCCTAAAAGAAGTTATAACCTATTTGAGATACCTAGGCTTTAAGTCCGTTTTTGCTTGAATAACAATACTAAATTTAAAAAATCCGTGCCTTGACAACAAGATCCGGACGCTTTATCTGTCGATGCATTTACGCTATGTGGGGCTTTTATATTTTTCTAAGATTTTTGTTTCCTCCTTTTTCTTTAATTTTAAAGTGTCTGAGGAAAATCATTGATAACGAGGCAAACGGAATCCTAGTTTTTTCAAATTGGTTACCACAAGCGTGGTACTCTCTCCTACAAAACTTGGTAGTTTCGGATACTACTTAATGTTAATCCTCATTAATACTTATTGCAATCTCATTTCACCATTCCTTGCACAAGTAACTTACCCTGGGTGTCGCGAGACTCTCCGGACTCTCTCTCTCTCTCTCTCTCTCTCCCTTAAAACAAGGCGCCGACCCAGACTCAGTGTCACTAATGTTAACATCATTCTCTGACAGTATTTTAAAACAATATAATACCACACTCAAGTTTCGGTGGCAGTTGTGTAAATTAAATAATAAAAATGTATTTAAACCGTCAAAGACCAGCATTAGGTATCTTCTCTTACAGCGTTTGTTACGGAGTTTGAACCCTTATCGAATTGCAATATAATTTATGCTGAGAAACAGCATTGTTTCTGGAGCGAGCGATCTCAAAGGTGTCTATAAGTTAAGATCAACCAAACGCTATTACTCCCGTACTTGGGTCCCTCAACTTGTTTTAAACTATATTAAAAATTGGTTCCCTTATAGTCACTCATCTTTAGAAAAAATCACTAAGAAACTTTTCAGTATACTAGCAATTTGCACTGCTCATAGACTACAAACTCTTCCATCAATTAAATTGGAAAGCAATATTACTTTCGAAATCGGGGTTTAAATTAGAATAACGGTAAATTAAAAAAAAAAACATACGCTGCGGCAGATACCAAGCCTATTCTCTCTCTCTCTCTTCCTACCTTACTTTCAAGAAAATCTGAGCATCTGCCCTGCTACACCCCTCCACACAATATATTTCCAGAACTAAAAATATAAGATCGAGGGGACAAATAACCTGCTATTTACCTACAAGAAGCCTTACAAAAAGGCCGAACTTCAATCGATCAGCAGGTGGATCAAGTAAACGGTATCAGGGAGCAGCGTTGACACAAGCGCACAGCACCTCACGCTCAGGCGAGCGTTGAAGAAATTAGAAAAACGGCAGGCTGGACTAACACATCGAACTCATTCTTTCGCTGCTTAGATGTTAGATCCATGGCGGATGAGGGAGATTATGCCAGACCCTGCCAAGACAGGTCTTAATAATAATTGCGTTAACACATCTAATAGTGAATCAATTTATGAATTATACCTAACCATAAAAATAAATATATTCTAATTTATAGTATTAAATAATATTATAATAATAATATCATAAATAAATTTTAATATTGTTAGAGTGTATGCAAGCAAATTAATTAGTATTTCCATAAGAAAGTGATTAAAAATACACGATTTACAAAATCTGTATTGCGTACATGTTTATCAAAACTTTTTACTCTAAACAACTACCTTTGTAATAATTATATTGAAGGATGAAGCAAAGAAATATAATAAGTGATCAAACGAACTTACCTGAAGTGAAATTCGATCATTATTATATGAGTTGCTTCATCCGAAGATATAATTACCCGACCTCCCTGACTGCCCAAATAAAAAAGTTTTGAACCGTATACATCTCTAAAAATAATGAGCAAACTTAAGACGGTGCTGCCAAGGTGATTTATTTTTAGGGTAGGGTATAACTGTAAAATACGCGGACTTATCTCTGGCGACTGGAGTGACTACCTTTGTAATAATTATATCTTCGGATGAAGCAACTCATATAATAATGATCGAACTTCACTTCAGGTAAGTTCGTTTGATCACTTATAATCAATTAATGTTATAATTTTGTGCCAAACTGAGTGTCAAATAACTTGGTAAACAATATTTTTCTAAATCTAATTGATAAGTGTCAGGAACGCATTCTCTGAACGGCCGGACAATAATAGAAAATTCAAGTACTTTAAATACACTGCCATAGACAGAAAATTCCTTATTGTTCCTCAACTTTTCAAAAAGTGGATTTAAATGCGACTTGCGAGACTCATTTGAACTTGAAAATCAGTTCAAAAAACTTATTAATTCATTCAGTAGCATGTATGAGCTACATACATAACATAAACTACGAGTAGGTAGGTACGTAGCTTATGTTATGTATAAGACAAGCAGCTTAAGTTCTCAGAAGGTTACATGGTAACTTCACCTAATACAAATTTCATTGTCTTTTCAGGACTTGGATTACCTACACATAATGGATTCGCGATACGCCCAACTCTTTGTGCTAGATCGCCATTGTTTGCGAGTGCTTTCAAATTACAATGTACAACCTCTTGGCAACTTAACATTAATTAATAAAAATTGATTTAAATAATTTCCCTTGTCATCAACATACCTTTTACGAGTGTAAACCCTTTGTCACTGAGTCCATTTGAAGCTATTGGCAGTAGATACGTTGATACTCGTTAGATTTTTCACAAGGTTCTTTAAAATTCCCTATATTTTTTAGGGTTCCGTACCAAAATGGTAAAAATGAAACCCTTATGGTGAGACTTTCTTCGTCCGTCCGTCCGTCCGTCTGTCACAGTCGATTATTTTAGTAACTATTAAAGCTATCGATATGAAATTTGGAATAGTTGTATATAATAGTGGCCCAAGATCCTTGGAATTAAAAAAAATCAAAAATTATTTTTAGTTTAATTAAAGGGGGAAAATCGGGAGTTTTAAACTTCAAAGTAAGATAACTATACCGAGTGGGGTATTTTATGAAAGGCCTTTACCTGACATTCTAAAACAGATTTTTATTTATTTTGAAAATAAATAATTTTTTACAGTATAAATAAACAACATATTATATATGTAACAACAACATAGTATAAATACAGTACAAATAAACAGTTTTTTATTTATTTCTATATATAATAGTTTTTGATTAATAGGGCAAAATGTCGAAAAAAATACCGTTCCCTCCCCCTTATCTCCGAAGTTTACAAATCGAAAAATCAGAAATAATTTTATTCAATAGAGGTTTATGTATAATATTTTACAGGAAAAATAAAACCAATGGTCTAACTAGCATAGTTTTTTTATATATTAACAATAAAACTCTACAAACAAAGTTAACGATAAATAAGCAAATTAATATAATATTATCGTTTTACTTTTATTCCTGGAGTACGGAACCCTCGGTGCGCGAGTCCAACTCGCACTTGGCCGGTTTTTAATTAAAATAGACGCTACTCCCGTATTGAAATTATGTATGTTTATTGACGGCTTGCTAAATATTTATTTATTTTCTTGTAATTAACAAAGTAACTTTGTGCAGAAACTCATATTTTGTTTTTATCTAGACGCATAATAAAAAAATTGCCACGATGGCGGAGAAGTGCGAAACCATTGATGGAGCCAGTTGCCCATTCCGCTAAAACAAAGTCAGCAGAAGTGTATATACAATGGTGAAGAAGGATCTTGATGGGATAGGCGTCGCTGCTGTAAAGAGTGAGGCTAGTCAAGTTTTCAGCTCTACTTCTAATGTCATGGAAAAAACGCTGAAGTTGCACAGTTCGGAATCAGCTGCTAGTGGTAGGAAGAAATATTTTAGCACCTTTATGCGTCAAGTGAGCACAGTTTTGAACCCAGAACCTGATGATGAACAGGATACTTAAGTTATTCCGTCTTTAGGGAGTACCACATTGCTATCCACGTATAAAAAAACTTGAGAGGTGCCAAGGGACACCCGGATGGAACGTAGTTCCTTTCGATTAATGAATTTGGCATTCGAGTGTTCGGTATTTTCGCGGTACAATATTGGGTCTCCGTAGCCTTGTGGCTTCTGCAGTCGCCTAACAGTTAAAAGTCGATGGTTCGAATCCCAGCTCGACAGACCGAATTTTCCATTTTCAATTTTATTTTAAACAATCTACATGTGGAACCTTTCCCTAATTTTTTATAACATATAAGTTATAAAAAATTAGGGAAAAACTGTATTGTAATTAGATCTATTTACGACTGAAAATATTTTCAACACGTTTAAAACAAATATGAGAGTACCATCAAGGTTTTCATACTTGCGCCTCTTGGCCTGCTCGGCGCTATAGTACCTACCTACTCCGCTGCTCCCGCCATGGAAGTAGTCGCGCCTGTAAGTTGGATGCGGCTAAAGTCACAGAATATATAATAGTACTAAGGTGTCCCAACAGTAAGTATTTTAACAGCTATAATGAATCAAATAAAAAACTAACAGCATAGCAGTTCGAATAGTGCAATAATAGGTACATTTAATAATTATCCTGCCTCATAAAGTGTTGAGATTATTTGGATCTTCATTTTATGGTGTGCAAGAAAGTGCTATATCACTGGGCCCATTCCGCCTGTTATTTGCTTTCCATAAAGTTTCGAAAGTTCAAGATTTCTAAATATGTACCTCGTTTACTAACAATGCAATGTTACGACCCTCAGACAGTCCTTGATATTCAAACTCACCTTCAGCGTTACATCTTTACCCTAATAGATTGAGCCTTTGTATTGTCAAGCTTTGCCATTACAAAAGCAATTTTCCCTTCAGTTCAAAGTAACATGCATGACCGTGAAAGAAAACTAACTTAATATTATGCTACAGTATTATATAGTACTAGCGGTCGCCCGCGACTTCGTCCGCGTAAGATTTCTGATTTTCTATGAGATTATAAAAAGATAAATTTTCCCGCTGCAAGAAGCCTATCAAAAAAGTCCTACCGC
The DNA here is from genome assembly GCA_029955525.1 of Oeneis ivallda. Taxonomy (NCBI): domain Eukaryota; kingdom Metazoa; phylum Arthropoda; class Insecta; order Lepidoptera; family Nymphalidae; genus Oeneis; species Oeneis ivallda. The sequence goes on along the minus strand of JARPMR010000006.1, from coordinate 17,411,661 downwards.
TATTTTAAATAAAAATAAAAATCATTAAAGCTTTTCTATTCAAATTTCATCCCCTATTTTACCACCCATAAAAGGGGATTTTTCAAAATAACCTATACAGGTTTTTATTATTTACAGCTAGTCACCTAAATCCCGATTTTCAAACCTCAAACTTAAACTTTCAAATTAAAACTTTCCTATATAAACTATCATTCCCTATTTTACCACCCTTAAGGGGGGATTTTCCAAAATAACTTATACAAATCTTTATTATTTAAAGTGAGTAATCTAAATGCCGATTTTCATATGTCTAACTTCAAAAACTTTCATATAACCATCGAAATTCCATTTCACCCCCTTAGGGGGGGATTTTCTCAAAACCGTTTCTTATCTGACACCTACCCCCTAGAAATAACCTACATTCCAAATTTCAAGTTTGTAGGTTTTATAGTTCCTGAGATTTCGTGATGTCCTGTCCGCCGTCCGGATCCGTCCGTCTGAAACACAAATTTCTTCATTTTCCTCATGGCGTTGGTAAGTTCGCATCCTCGCAGCCTACAGTAAGTACCTAATTATCATCATTAGCAACCCATCAACGGTTTACTACTGAGCGTAGGTCTCCTCTCAGAAAAGGGTTATAGGCCACCACGCTGGCCCAATGCAAATTGCCGCACTTCACACACCTTCGAGAACATTATGAAGAACTTTCAGATGAACAGGTTTCCTCACGATGTTTTCCTTCACCGTTGAAGCATGACTCCGAAAAATGATGTCAGAGGTGCGTGTACCCGGAATCGAACAGCTGCGACCCCCGAATAGGAGACCACAGTCCTAACCACTAGGCACTAGGCTATCATTGCTACCTACCTAGTACGAATTTATATTTATTTTTAGCTTTATGCATTCCACTAACGTTTAGCAGTAATGCAGTAAACCTCTTCTGGTTACTCAGCTAAGAAATCGGAGCAAATATTTTCCGTACTGAATCAGAGCATTGTAACTCAAACTGAGACTCAAACTGAGACTCAAGAGTATGCAGACTCAAAGTTGGTACGAGCATGCTTTAAAACGAATTTAACTTTTCAACTCAGTGAACATTCATTTTGTTTCCGGCCAAAATAGAAGTATTTTGCCCGGAAATTTATTTTTTATCTAGATACATAATCTCCATCTCCCATTCTCTTTAATATTTTAAAATTTTCAATTTTTACGCCTGACGCATAGAGGAGTGTTATATTTCAAAGATTTTTCATTTGTTTGTGTGACTGTTATCGTAGCGCGTTATCATAATTTTTTTAAGTAAATTATTTTAAACTACACCTGCTCGGAAAGTACCGTCTGATTCGTGTCATATCGAGAAAGAGCGAGAAAGAAAATACGTCTTTAGGTGGAGACAAATCTGCGGGCTGAAAAAATGTATGAAATTTCATTACTTACGTGCTTTAGCGGGTTGAAAAGTTGTATGAAAATCCATTACACACGTGATTGTTTTTTTTTAATTTTTGATAAAATTAGTTCAGTAATAAAAATACTTAAAAAAATTGTGGTAAGCAGGCTACTTTTAAGGTACGCCAGCTACTTTAGAGGTACGCCGGCTACTTTAGAGGTACTCCGTCTACTTTAGAGGTACGCAGGCTACTTTGGTGGTACGCAGGCTACTTAGAAGGTACGCAGGCTACTTTGGAGGTACGCAGGCTACTTTTAAGGTACGCCAGCTACTTTAGAGGTACGCGCCGTCTACTTTAGAGGTGCGCCGTCTATTTTGAGGTACGCAGGCTACTTTGGTGGTTCGCAGGCTACTTTTAAGGTACGCTAGCTCGTTTAGAGGTACGTCGTCTACTTTAGAGGTACGCGGTGGTACGCAGGCTACTTTGGAGGTACGCAGGCTACTTTGGTGGTACGCCGGCTACCTGCGTACCTCTAAAGTAGCCGGCGTACCTCTAAAGTAGCTGCCGTACCTGAAAAGTAGCCTGCGTACCTCTAAGGTAGTCACCGTAGAGGTACGCCGACTACTTTAGAGGTACGCCGTCTACTTTAGAGGTACGCAGGCTACTTTTGTTTTACGCAGGCTTCTTTAGAGGTACGCAGGCTACTTTTAAGGTACGCAGGCTACTTTGAAGGTACGCAGGCTACTTTAGAGGTACGCAGGCTACTTTAGAGGTACGCCGTATACTTTAAAGGTACGCAGGCTACTTTGGTGGTACGCAGGCTACCTGCGTACCTTTAAAGTAGTCGGCGTACCTCTAAAGTAGCTGGATTACCTTAAAAGTAGCCTGCGTACCTCCAAAGTAGTCAGCGTACCTCTAAAGTAGCTGGCGTACCTTAAAAGTAGCCTGCGTACCTCCAAAGTAGCCTTTTTTTTTTTATCGTAGGAGGGGGAATTCTCATGGACATCCGCCGACCGGATAGTGCCGGACTCCTACCGGCTAAAAACCCCTCCTACCTCCCAAACAGTATTGTTCCTGCCATGGGCCTACCAATACTGCCGCTGTCTGTAAGCAATCCTCCCTCATAATCCGTTTCGTTCGTCTGTCTCTTTCCTGGTCATGACATCCTCCATATACTTCCGAACCAGAAACCAATTGTTTTCGGACGCTAGCATGAGTTCTACTAGGCTCTCCACTCCTAGGTCCTGTCCCAGCTCTTGCACGACCCTCCTTCTTTCTTTTTCGAACTGCGAGCAGTGGAAAAGGGTGTGCTCAACATCGTCCCGTGGATCTGGGCAGTACATGCAACGGCTGTTAGCGCGTTTTTTGATGCGCTCTGTGTACTGCATGAATACTCCATGACCAGTGAAGCACTGAGTCATATGAAAGGTTAATAAACCGTGCTTCCTATTTACCCAGCTTCTTAGGTCCCCAATAAGCCTGTGCGTCCATCGTCCCTTTGATGATTGGTCCCACTCCTCTTGCCATCTCATAAGGGTCCTTTCTCGTACAGCACTTCTTTCTCCCGGTTCTTTCAGCCCATAGCTTTCTAGTCTTTCCTTTGCTAGCAGATGCGCCGGGAGTAGATTTGCCAATACGAGGGCAGCATCAGTTGATGTCGTTCGGTATGCACAACATTTCCTTAATGCCATCATACGCTGTGTACTCAAGACTACCCTCCTATGAACTTCTTTTTCCATAGCCGTTACCCATATTGGTGCCGCATACATTATGGTGGACTGCATTGCCAGAGCTAAAGTCCTTCGTTTTCGTGTGCTGGGTCCTCGTGTATTCGGTAGTATTATAGTAAGTGCCTTTATAGTTTTTTGGGCTTTTTCACACGCAGTCTTAATGTGTTTGCCAAAACTCAGATGCGAGTCTAGTGCCACCCCTAGATAGGTAACGGTTGGGGAGGGAATTACCGGAGTATTCCCGCACGTAAAAAAGTTATCGGCACATGGTCTTCTGTTAAATATAATAGCCACGGTTTTTTCTGGAGCAATTTCTAGTCGATTGTGCAGCAACCATAACCTTATGCAGTGTAGGGCTTCATCCCCGTTTCTTACTAAATTTTCCGCGTTATTAGCCGTCACTGATATTGCTAAGTCGTCTGCGTAGCATATTAATTTAACGCCTTCTGGGACTTCTACCGACATAATATCGTCGTATAGGACATTCCATAGAGTGGGACCAAGGACGGAACCTTGGGGAACTCCTCCTCCAATTTCCATTTTAACGTCCTTCTTTAAGAGGACTGCTCTATGCTCTAGATAGTCTATTACACTGTTGATAATGTATTTGTTTACATTTTTCGCCTTGAGTTTAGCTATTATTTTTGGCCAGGACGCCGTGTTAAATGCATTTCGAATATCCACCAAAATTAAGCCATTCCATTTCTTCCCTAATTTTGCTTGTCTTGCAAAGCTCACTACTTGTTTGATTGCATCAATTGTTGATCTGCCTTTCCTGAAACCATACTCATTATCATTGAGTCCTCCACTTTTATCAATTTCGCGAATCAATCTAGTATTTAAAAGTCTCTCATAAACTTTTGATAGGACATTTATCAGACAAATTGGTCTGTACTTATTGGGTTCGGTCGGGGACTTTTTTGGTTTGTCAATAAGAATGAGCTTTGCTACCTTCCAACTCTCTGGAAACTTTCCTTTCTCTAAAAGGCCGTTAAATAGCTGGACAAAGTAGAGGGGATATCGCAAAATTACCCGTTTAATAACTTCTGGCGGTATTGAGTCGGGGCCAGGGGCTTTTCCTGACTTAATTTTGTCGGCGGCGTCCTTAATATCCTTAACTGAGAACCTTAAATCTTCCAAATCCTTATACCTTCTTCACATAATTGTTCTTTATTTAATTCCTCACTTTTGGATACTATGAATAACTCTCTAAACACGTTCTTTTTATCATCAAGGCATAAGGTTGTTTTAGGGTTAGGTAACTGAAGTTGACTTTTAACTATTTTATAGGCACCCCCAAATACATCACCTTCTAACTCATTACAAAGATCATCCCACTTTTGAGCTTTAGCCCGAGTCACAGCGAGTTTCAAATCCGTTTTAGAGATCTTGTACTCTGTTTCTAACTTTTCTCTTCTATTTGTCTCCTTACATTTTTGAAACTTTCTTCTCTTTTTTCTCGTTTCCTTTATTTTTTCTTGTATCTCTTGAGTCCACCAATAGGGTAACAAATAACTATCATCGCATCTAATCACTGGTGTGCTTTTATTGAAGGCCTCTTTAAGAGCACTATCACACACTTCATGGTTTATCTCCTTTCCATTTACTAATTCTCCAAACGCTTTGTTAAACATTTCTAAGTTAGTTTTTCCAAACCTATATTTATGCACACCACTGACTTTATTTTCTATTATGCCTCCAAAGTAGCCTGCGTACCTTAAAAGTAGCCTGCGTACCTCTAAAGTAGTCGGCGTACCTCTAAAGTAGCCGGCGTACCTCTAAAGTAGCTGTCGTATCTTAAAAGTAGCCTGGGTACCACCAAAGTAGCCTACGTACCACCAAAGTAGCTTGCGCACCTCTTAAGTAGCCGGTGTACCTCTAAAGTAAATTTTAATAATTAAAAAAATGTGTCTGTTATTTTCCTCGTAGGTGTAGTATAAAGCACTATGTATCACTCGGGAGAAAGTGCGATTCCTAACTCGGGCGTATTGATACACTCGGCTTCGCCTCGTGTCTCAAATGACGCCCTCGTAAGTAATGGGTCACTTTCACCCCTCGTAGAACAATGTACTATTATTTTTCTCACACATACCTACTAGCATTACAGGAAAAATCCTAATTCGCTAGTGAATAGATTTTTATATAACTTCTACCTATCCTATTGACTTGAAATTATTAATAAATTATAATATGACCACCTCGACCTGATGCTGCAAGCAGAGTAGGTAATCTGCGGACTTTGCTACTCAACTCCTCAACAACTTTTGGATCGCATTTTAGCTCATTGATTTTGTACTGATGAGTAGGTAGTTGAATTATCGACAAAGACCAGGGACCAGGATGTCGGTTAGGCACCTATCTATATCATACATAGACCGTTCATAGATTTCACATGTCGTGGGTGATCAAAATTTTTAATTTACCCTCGTCACAGCCCTCGTGTTTTTACTAATTCACAGAGGCAGAATATTAGGTACCTACCTACCTACCTACCTTCTATTTTTGGTGTTCAAAGTATCAAAAAAATTTTGTTCATTATAGGTTCTTAAACCTTATACTTACATGCCATGTTTAGCCTTTCGCTTCATTAAACATTCTCAGTAAAAAGTACCTACATGTTTTCATCAACCATTATCGTGGTAGATGTCGTGGCATTGACATTACATAAGGTCGGAAGGTTGCAGGGTGCTTATGGTGGAAAGCACGCGATCTGTCAATTTTCGAGGTTAACATCATAGTGCATAGGTCGAAGCGGGGATCCGATCAAGAACGAGGCTAGATTAGACATAACGATAGACGTTTTGATTTACCTTTTATGTGCCTGATATCTAAAGATGGACTTAGGTAAGTATATGTAGGTAGTTATAGATCTCCAAGTGAGTGGTATTTGCTTACGATTTAACCTGTCGAGTGAGGGTTTTAAATGAAAGATACAAGCCAGAAATACATACAGAAGTTGGAATCCGCTGATAGGGTTCTGGGTTTGATTGAGTGGTCGTCAATACCTATAGGTCAGAAAAAGACTTCCTTATTTTTTTCTGTCACGCTTCTTAAGGCCTTAAGGTTCGAAATATCGTAACCGTTCCAATATAGTTTTACTAGTTTGCATAGATAGATGAAGAGATCAATACCAAGCCCAGTTCTAGAAAAATTTAAAAAAATTGGTTGCCTGTATGGACAATAGTTTTATATATTTTTATAAAGAAACATTGATCAAAAATTGCATACTTTTATGAATTGAATTGAATTATTGTCACTGAATTATCATTATTTTGTATAATACAAAGGAGTTAATTGAAAATTACAATTTTCTCTCACACAAGCCACACAAGCCAACGCCTAAGCGTAACAAGCGATAGAGAGGCACGATTGGCCTAAGCCAATCGTGCCTCTCTATCGCTTGTTCCGCACTTTAGCTTGCACGCGCAAGCTGCGCGCAAGTGCGTGCAGCCGGTGTTCATCGATTTATATTATAAAACGTTATCACGTCAAAAAGCGTTTAAATGAAAAATCGATTTTTATCTATGGGGGCTAGGCGAAAAAAGGTGTAAGACTAGTGTAAGAATTTTTCAATCACGACTCACCCTTGTGTGTTGCTTTCGTTTATTATACACACGTTCCGTCATAGCTTTGGTGGCGTTAGGCGTAGCGGCTAAACGAAGGAGTGAAACTATCGGTTCGGGTGTACGAATCCAACGAGTGTTCCATGACACTCACACTTTTTTTTTTGTTTTTTTAATTTTATGTTGATTAAGTAAAATAATTTTCTTTCTTTCCGTTTGCCTACATCAAAGAACTTTAAGGCTAAACTAATTTCTTTGATAACGCAGCCGACGAAATTGCTCAAACAGGAAAACATGTCCGGAATAAGCAATGACAGCCTCAGGATCAATATCTACCTAAGTACCTAGAGGAAAGGAAAATACATGAAAAAAATAAAGAACACTTGTTGGCTAAATAATTATTTTGTCAATTGAGAAAGATGTGTATAATGAATAATGATGGAGGTCTATAAATAATAATTGGTCTATAATAATTACTAAGCATATTTTGAACGCGGGCTCTCCACATGACCTGAAGGTATTTTGTCTAGAGGTACATAATTTTGTATGCGCGTCAAGTTAGGTTTTTGAAAATCCCTCGAGAACCCTCTGTTTATCCTGGATTTGTTTTTTGGTTCGTCCTTCTACTATGCAGCAAAGGAAAAGGTTAAAGTTGAAAGACAGGCTACCCGCGGGTTTTTTAAATACCTAACTCCGCACCGACGAAGTCACGGGCATTTCTTCGATCTTTAGGTAATTTACGTACCTACTTGTAAGTTATTCAAAAAAAAAAAATTCAAAATTCAAAATTATTTATTTCATGTAGGCCAACCTGTGGCTCTTATGACACGTCAAGATTCTACCACCGGTTCGGAAAGCGGATTCTGCTGAGAAGAGCCGGCAAGAAACTCAGCAGTTGCTCTTTTCAAAATAATCATTTTACAATATTAATAAGTAGCTATTACAGCCTTACAGCCCAACATAGTTTATTGAATTGCCCGTAAAAAAACTAAGTTCTCGGCCTAAGCCAGGCCAGGCGCACTCTGCAGTTTAAGTATAAAAGTACAAGTACACGGCGGGCTCGTCTGGACGGGCCAATTCAGAGGGCAGAGGGTAGTAGCACAGAGTAACGAAGGTAAGGTTCACCTGGTTTAGCTTTGTTAAGTAGATGTAGAGGTAGGGAAAGTAGGAAAGTACCTACCTATTTAAATTGTATTTTAGTGTTTTTGTTTTGGTGGGTACTGGGTAGGTACCTTCCATGGACTAACTACATATTATAACTAAATATTATGTATAAAAGGAGACAACCCTTACGTAGTAAATATACCGCAAAAAGCATGTATCGGAGTATCACTCTGAATGTTAGATGTGTGGGACAAAAGGTCAAGTTCATAGGGTAGGAGGTTAGGTATAGGTAGTAGCAGTAGCAGTCGCCGAGGCCTCACGCTCCGCCGGCCGCGTGCGAGGCCGCTGCACATCAAAGCCTTCGAATTATACCCTCCGACGATCATACCCGACGGCCTGTAGGCTGTATTGATAAACCATATTACAGTATTAATATAAAACTCATCAAAGTTATAGGTAATAATTAACTCACTGAACAGAATACCGCTTTATAACCAGACTACAATACATTATAAAAATGAGAGTATGATTGTTCGTTGGTTTGCCTTTCAATCAAAGAATCGAAAACTGCGGATCGACGTGATTATTTGCATGGTTACCTATTAGTTGAGGACCTCGAGAGTGACAATAGGCTACTTTTTATCCCGGGAAAACAAACAATTAACGCAGGATAGTATCACAGTATAAGGAGGAGATAACTATCCTTACTCTGTGGTAATAGCAGTGATAGCCTGGTGGTTACGACTGTGGTCTCCTATTCGGGGGGTCGCAGGTTCGATCCCGGGTACGCACCTCTGACTTTTCGAAGTTAAGAGCGTTTAAGAAATTAAATATCACATGCTTGAACGGTGAAGTAAAACATCGTGAGGAAACCTGCACACCTGAGAGTTCTCCATATTGTTCTCGAAGGTGTGTGAAGTCCGCCAATTCGCATTGGGCCAGCGTGGTGGACTATGGCCTATAACCCTTCTCTGAGAGGAGACCTGCGCTCAATAGTGAGTCTCCATATTGTTCTCGAAGGTGTGTGAAGTCCGCCAATTCGCATTGGGCCAGCGTGGTGGACTATGGCCTTTAACCCTTCTCTGAGAGGAGACCTGTGCTCAGTAGTGAGCCGTTAATGGGTTGATGATGATGATGATGATGACTCTGTGGTAGGTACTATGCTATTTTTCAAGCATTTGCCCTTCAATCACGCGGCAAGGGAGCTACAGATTGAAGTGATTCTGCGCTAGTAGGTATATCTAATTATCCAGTATCTTATAATATTGTAATCTTCTAATGAATGTTTGAAGTAAATAGGTAGGTACCTAATACCTACACATATGAAGTAACTGGACTCAAGCCTATAAACTATCTATTAATTTGAGTAAGTACCTAACACTGAAGTTGTGTTTCTACGAGATCTCGGAGGTAAGTTGGTTCCTTAATAAATATTCGTAATCCATGAATTAAGAGGCTTCAGGCTTCAGGTATTCGTTCAATGTAGGCCAACCTGTGGCTCTTATGACACGTCGAGACACTACCACACCCACCGGTTCGGAATGACTGATTGAAAAAGTAGATAGGTAATATATTCACTAATTTCGATGCTGACGTGTGTCGTTTTTTTCGTTTTTTGTGTTTGGCTGTGGTGTAAAGTCAATACACTCGGGCGCGATTCCCAAGAGATTTGGGTTCGAACCCCACCGGCCGGCCTCGGAATTTTTGATATGTACCTATTTAATTTGTTCGGATATTTCTTTAACTTTAGGTTAACACTTTCATAAAAAATAAAAAAGACATAATATTATGCAGGTTGTGACTACATAGCAATAGCTCAGTAGCCTTTGACGCGTGACATTCACACGTTATTTTTTATTGAAAAAGACCCACCGAACTTCGTACCGCCAACCTATCTATATAAATAAAACAAAAACCTACTACTACAATAAAAAAAAAATCCAAAAAATAAAAATAAAACCGGACAAGTGCGAGTCGGACTCACGCACCGAGGCTTCCGTACTCCAGGAGTAAAAGAAAAACGATAATACCTAGAGTAAGTTCTCTAAATATGGACTTGTCATATAATATGGACTATAGTAATATTCTGCAAGATGGCACTGCTATCGAAGCGAAGTTAGCTGCAATCCATGGCCTTTCATCGCCGCGTTCCGCCAGTGAATTCTAGCGGAGGTACATGAGCGTACTTGTCGGTGGCAGCCATTTTGAGATTATAGCGCTACTTGATGTAATTTTTCGGTAAGTTTTGTAACATTATTACTGCTACAATTATAATCATTATATTTTGACTGTCCCCATTCTGGAAACGTTTTAGTGTTACTAATTATTCGTCAAGTAACCCGTAGCTGTATCTCATAACATTATTTTTTGACGATATTATAACCTTGATATTGCATCATTTTGTAATATGGACCTATGAATGGTTTTAAAAATGGACTAGTGGTCCATATTATGATCCATAGTCCATATTGTAAACCTTGTTCACTTTTTTTTTTGATATGGCGTCGTCGACGAGATTTCCGAAGACGTTCGTGGAGAACAATGGGTACAGTACCCGGCGATATTATGTATAATGCACATCGGCCTTTGAAATAAAACGCTATTTCTATTCTATTGCAAGGAAAGCTAGCCAGAAAATCACGTAGTAATTACTGAAATCTCTTCACAATCGGCGAGCACATCACGTAACATATATTAAAAAAAATGCAGTCGAACTGTGATTCGAATAGAATAGCGTTTTATTCCAAAGGCCGATGTGCAATATATATCGCCGGGTACTGTACAATGTCCTTCTTGTCGGCTATGGGTGTTGAATTAAGATAATAATAATATAATAATTCATAGACTTATTATAATATGAATATCATAAAATAATTGATTGTATAAGACCATTTTTACAATAACCATTACTGATTCTACTACACTGTCGGATATAATTATTATGTTAATTAAAAATTTATGTTATTCTTTATTAAAAATAAGTGTGCTCCATATTAAAAACCTAGTGGTCCATATTAAGCTGCCTAATTTAAAATGTTTAAATTTGTAATATTTTATAAAAAAATTAAGTTTTTTAAATAATTTGTTTTTTAAGATATTTTAAGTATTGTTTATAATTCTGTAATAGTTCCTGTACCTACTGATTAAATTTAAAGAGACTGATTTAACTCCATTATTTTGTGTTTTATTAAAACAAATCCTTATGGTAGTCCATATTTAGAGAACTTACCCTACTTATTATATTATTTTGCTTATTAATCGTTAACTTTGTTTGTAGAGGTTTATTGTTAATATAAAAAAAACTATGCTATCTAGTTCGAGCGTTTGTTTTATACTCCTGTAAAATATATACATAAACCTGTATTGACCATAATTATTTCTGATTTTTCGATTTCGGAGATAAATACTAAAATAATCAACTGTGACAGACGGACGGAGAAAGTCTTACCAGTGGCAAGTGCTCACCATAAGGGTTCCATTTTTACCATTTTGGTATGGAACCCTAAAAATTTGGGGTGGGGCCACCCTTATCACTTAGGGGTATAAAAAATAGTTTACAACCTATTCTCAGACCTACCGAGAATACACAAACATAAAAATTGGTCAAGCCGTTTCGGAGGAGTTTGGTTACTAACACTGTGACACGAGATAACTAATAATATTCGACCCCTTTCCCCTCCAAATAATCATTAAGTTTATGAGAGTAGTGCACCGCCTAAGACCGCCTGGAATCTGAGCCGTAGACCTGTTACTCAATAGGGTCTCTACCGTATAGGACAGTGTGACGTCAGACGTGTGAAGGTGTGTGCGAGGCTACAGGTCGCGAGTGTCCCAACTCCCACTGCAGGTAGCCCCTACACGGGAACGCAATTAGTGTCGGCGTCCGCTGCATGTGCCCGTCTGAAGCGTCGCCACCAGAGCACTGCGTCTCTAGATTTATAGTGGTTTATCTATGGCACTGCGGCCTGGGTCTTTACAACGCGCCGTGGGACCCGTGTTATCAAAGGTTTTTATCTGATCACTATTGTGCTTCAGTGTGAAGTATTTTTAGTTCATTTTATCACAATCGAAATATGGAAATGGGCTACTTTATATTTCCAGAAATAAAGAGTAGCCTATTTCCGTCTCCAATGCAAGATATCTCTGTGCCTTTCTTCAATATCGGTACAGCGGGCATATCATATTATTGTCCCACTAATATAGTCCGATTTCACCAACGTCGAGTGACGCTCACCGAAGAATAAATAGGGTGTTTTTTTTTTATTGAAAATCTGCCAAAATAACAAAACGCTCGGATAAGACTTCTTTTTTCTTCTACAATCCGTTGCTCTGTTGCGGCGTGATTGAAGGACAAACCAACAAACACACTTTCGCATTTTTAATATTACTAGCTGTTACCCGCGACTTCGTTCGCGATTGTTTCGGTTTTTTTTAACCCAGCAAGCAAGCAAGAAAGCAAACATGGAAGTATGCGTAAGCGTATCTTCCCATAGGTACTGTGCATTTTTTCGGGATAAAAAGCCTGTCACTCTCCGGCCCATAAACTATATCTATGCAAAAAATCATGTCAATCCGTTGCTGCGTGATCGAAGGACAAACGTAAGCGCAAGCGTATGTTCCCATAGGAACTTAGCATTTTTTCGGGATAAAAAGTAGCCTATGTCACTCTCCAGCCCTTATACTATCTCTATGCAAAAAAATCACGTCAATCCGTTGCTCTGTTGGCCCGTGATTGAAGGACAAACACACTTTCGCATTTATCGACCGAGCGAAGCGAAGGTCTTTGAGTCTACTTGAGTGAATTTGCACTTGTCCGTCCGTCCGTCCGTCCGTCCGTCCGTCCGTCTGTCAGAGCCTTATAACTTCTGAATTACTGAACGTAATTACTTCAATTTTAGATATAATATATAAACCGATGGCCTCCAGCCGAAAATGGCTTAAAAAGTTATAAAAATCTTTATTTCAGGGGGGCTCTCATAGAAGCGAATGCGAAGAAAAAAAATAAAATTTGCGTTTCATAGGGTTACAGTACCTCATTTTAAAGATAATTTGGAACAGAGTACAAAAGTATTTTTTTTTTAATTTTTTTCCTAAAATTGACGAAATGGGGGGCTTTCAAAGTGGAGATTATATTTGACCTCACAACGGAATAACCATTGAAAGCTGGGGCTTGAAAGTTTTACAATTTTAGCGTAATATCATGTACTTGAACAACAAATACTAAAATTAGATAAATGTAATAAGGAAACTATATTATTTAACTTTTAATGAGCAGCAACAACAGAACTTCACAATGATGTCAATAGATGGCGCTCTCATCTCAGATAGCAAATGCAGCTATATGTAACATATTATTCAATTAAAATTATTATTTAGTCATTTAGCAAACATCAATAAAACTTCACGTTGCAGTTTGTTTTTACATGTTTTCTGATCGTGTCGATAGTTGACGCTGTGTACAAGTACATAATTTAATTTGAATGTTCCAAAAAACTATACCTAAGTTTGATTGAGGCCTTGAGGATTTCACTATAACAGTTCCCTAACCTTTACGGGCTACCTATGTTAAGTTAGTTGACACTTTCTGTCAACTTTGTTATTACGAACCTCTACGGGACAACTAAAGGTGAAAATGACATTGGGATGTTAGGATTGTATTTAGGGGCTACCTACGTAAAGAGACTTCTACAAATGGAATGATTTAGGTACCTATGGTTGGTGAAAACGGGCATAATAATAATGTCAATTTTGATCGTCAATTATGGGAAACCGTTACCGCGAGGTCTCAGTTCGGGGCGAACCACTAGTAATATTAGTAAGGATTTAGTGCTATGAACTATTTATCGCGTCGTTTTACATAATTTCCAATTTAAGGTCGATGATACGGGTCTGCCCGCGAAATTCAAATTTAATTTGGTTTTTCGCAATTTGTAAATACGAAAGTAGGCTTAGGAGTGCGTTGGCAGTATCATCTTCATAAGACAAAGTAGGCTTATGGCATTCTAATTGCGACGATGGGATATGATGATGGCATGTCATCACAGGTTTATATAAAAATCTTTACTTGAAAGTGTCCAGTTCAAGAAATTAGTCAAAATATCGACTAATTTGTGAGTAACTCTGGTCCACCTCGATATTGTGACTTATTTCTTAAATTGGACACTTTTAAGTAAAGATTTTTATATAAACCTGTGATGACATGCCATCATCATATGCCATCGTCGCAATTAGAATGCCATAAACCTACTTTGTCTTATTAGTTTACAAATTGCGAAAAACCAAATTAAATTTGAATTTCGCGGGCAGACCCGTATAATCAACCTTAAAAAGAATCACCATGTCTTGCTGTTTATTATAAAAAATAGGAAGGTAATAATAACAGAATAGGATTAAAGGTAAATAACTACTACACCGTTATTTATAACTTTTTTAATAGGATAACTTATAATATAAGGGACTTTCTTCCCTGGGATTGCTTTCTAGTGACAAAAAGATGAAACCATTCTTAAATGGCGAATCCCATTTTATCACCTGCTTAATAAATAGCAACAATAAGCATATACTTAAACAAGTTATTCCGTAAATGATATAGTCATTGTCAAGTGTAACGCAGCGACCGTTCGTGGGACGTAGCTGGCGCGCCTCGGCGTCAGGGGCGCGGGGGCCGCGGGCGGCGCGGGCGCGCGCGGCGCGGCTAGGACGACGAGCCGGCCGCGAACAGGCCCGCGCTGAAGGCCGCCGGCGCCGCGCCCGCCGCCGCGCCGCCGCCCGCCGCCGCGCCGCCCGCGCCGCGCGGCTTGGGCATCGGCGGCTGCAGGTACTCGTGCCGCGCCAGCCCGAACACGTCGATGCGCTCCTCCTTGCGGTACGCCAAGCACGCGCGGATGAAGCTCTGCGGAAACGTGCACCGCTCAACTCATGTACATTGTACAATGTACAACGTCAACGTGGAAACTACATTCCGTTCCCCCTCCCCTCATACACCCACGTGGCTAATAGGGAATTTTCCCTAAGTCAAAAATAAAGTATTTTTAGTAAATAGAGGTGTTCCAAAATAAGACAAATCCACCCCCTCTATTAGTTTTAAGTATAGATAAACATTTATAACTATAGATAACAACAAAAATAAGTCAAATTTTTATGACGTCACAGCATACTGCCATACAAGTTCTGATACTAAGCGAGGGAATCAGTCCCCAGTGACAATAAAATGACAGGTTTCAAAGGAACAGGTCACGACTACTGAACCAGTGGGCTTTAATGGCAGGTAAGCTGGCAAAATTAGTCAAAAATTTCATGAGGGATAAATAGCAGTGCTTTCAAACCCGAAAATAGCAATTTATGCGTCACACGTGTTATAAATAGCGTGACGCTAACGCGGTGCCGCTGCAATGAAACTAAACTGATGTGTATGAACCAAATAAAATCTAACATTCACATTTATTAGAATGATAGATAGATATTTTTCTGCATGTTATCGTCAACCGATAGACATACACTGCTGAACATCCACTATTGTAGGGAATTCCACGCGGCAGTTTTTTTTGCTTGTTTGTATTGTTTTATGATGTCATAGGTCCACATACTGGGGGTTTGCCAACAAACCCAATTGGGAGGTGAGTTGCTGGCAACTCTGTTCACCTACTGATATTATACACGTATTATAATATGTATTTGTGATTAAATTCCATAAAGAGTAGACACTCTGAGCCACTCTATAGTATATTGAGTGTTTCTGAGCTACCTTGAGTGAAAGATTTTTTCTCCTTCACATATAAACGTGTCAATAACTTACATGGCACCTGTATTTCATCAGGTAATGCCTTGAATAACAATATAAGCAAATAATCTTACTAAAATTATAAACGTGACAGTGGATGTTTTATACTCCTTCAACTGAACCAATTTAGATTTGAACATTTGAAATATGGAAAGGAGATAGTTTACACACAGAATTATCACATAGGCTATTTTGTCCTGGAAAATTAAAGTGTTCCCGCAGGAATAAAAAACCTTGATCCACACGAATTCCTGGGCATCATTAGTCTAGTTTTCAATAGAAGATTGAATCAGCAATACATAAACAGGGAAAATTGAATCATAATATGTACTTGATACCCAAGGTCCTGGAGTGGCGACCCCCGCTAGGTGGAACGACATCAAACTAGTCGCAGGGAGCCGCTGAAATCAGGCGGCGCAAGACCGAGACCTGTGGAAGTCCAAGCAAGAGACCCTTGTCCAGCAGTGGACGTCTATCGTTTGACAAAGAAGATGTACTTCAAAATGGCACTCACTTTAGCCTCATTACTGACTGTGGGTTTGTTGGCGAACTGAACTTCAGTCGCCTTCAGTATGGTGTTCTCCTCCAGGATAGTGGCCTGGCTCTGGTTGTGGCCGAAGGGCTTCTTGCCGTACAGGCACTGGTAGAATATGACGCCGACGCTCCACACGTCCACCTTACTACTGATCTTTGGTGGGTTCTTGCCGACTACGAAGCACTCTGGTGGCAAATACCTAAAAACAAGAGTTTCTCTATTAATATAGTTTCTCGTCATATTTTGGAGCCCCTGAGGTAGTGAGGTACATCCTTCCTTACTAATATTATAAATGCGAAAGTGCCGGGTATACCGGGAGCCGGTAACATTGAAAGTCCCGTCATGCGGATTCGAAAAGTTTGTATTCGAATTGATAGTAAAACATTATACCTTTAGAGGTATGCGTTAATTTGGAAAGCGGAAACAATGTTAAAAAATCTATTTTTTTTCACAAATTCATGTTTTACCGTCATTTTTTGCAGTGCATTCAATAGAAAATTTCATACCCTTTCAGGAAAAAAATACGCAAACTACTTTTTATTTTGGTCGGAAGAGTCTCCCCCTATCACAAACTTCAAGTAGGTAAGCGAGACTCTTGCACACCACCTCCTTGTCTGTGTGACGCAAACCTCCCGAGCTTCCGGAAAATAAACTCACCAGTAAGTGCCAGCGCCTTGGCTGGTGAGATCCATGCCGTGGTCGGGGTTGTAGTTCTCCTCATCCATCACCTTGGAGAGGCCGAAGTCAGTGATCTTGATCTCGCCGCACACGTTGCCCTCTGTGAGCAGGATGTTGCCGGGCTTCAGGTCGTAGTGGATCACTGGAGGCTTGATCTCGTTCAGGTACTTGAGTGCGGACACCACTTGCATCACGATCGACCGCGCTTCTCGCTCCGGTATTGTCTTGTGCTGGAATCACAATATGATGTCCTGTAAGTAGTGTTGTGAGTTGCGATAGCCTAGTGGTTAGGACTGTTTAAAACAGTGTTTTCTCCTGTTTGTGTCACAGGTTCGATCCCACGCACCTTTGACTTTTCGGAGTTATGTGCGTAAAAGTTACATAATTTATGACATGCTTCAAGGATGAAGGAAAACATTGCATCAATATCGCGAGGAAACCTGCACACCTGAGAGTTCTACATGTTCTCAAAGGTGTGTAAAGTCTGCCAATTCACTTGGGGCCAGCGTGGTGGACTATGGCCTATAACCCTTCTCTATGAGTAGACTAGCGCTCAGTGGTGAGCCGTTGAAGTGTCGCTGATGATGAATAATAAATAGAGTTGCCAAACTGATAGTTGACCTTGATAATTTGAGGATGATGAAATAGGCCCTTAGACTAAAAAGTCCCAAGTAACAGAAGTGCAGTTAAAATTCCTTACTAGTTGAGCAAAAATTTCAAGCAACTAGATTTTGTTAGTACAGCAGAAAATTCTATAATTTTTTGCAAGGTTATGCAATTTCCATTCTGTCATGGCAGTCTGTTTGCTGTCGTTTTGATGTATGACTTATTGCATAAAATCCTATTATTCATTATAATGGATTCCGTTATTTTTATCACTCATGTAACATGCTATTACAATCTAGATTCCAATTTAATCTAGGAAAAGATAAGATTGTACAAACAAATTAACATCCTTACTATTATTATTATTATAAATGCGAGTGTTTCTTTGTAGGTTTGTCCTTCAATCACGCAGCAATTTGATTTTATGCATGGGTATAGTTGAAAACTTTATATGTAAATATAGGATTTATGTGATTTTTTGCATAGGTATAGTTGAGAACTTGGAGAGCGACATAGGTACTAAGGCCTCTGCCTCGAATCTTGCGGGTAGCGGGGCGGTGGCGGCGGCGGCGCGGGTGCGGCAGGATCTAATGCGTAAAATCAAATGGACCGGCCCTCGAAAACAGCGGCGCGGGGGCGTGCAACGAGCGGTGCACTCCATACAAGCGGTGACCGCGCCGCCGCCGCCACCGCCCCGCTGCCCGCAAGATTCGAGGCAGAGGCCTTAGGCTGAGATCTACAGATCGTACTCTGGCTCGGCTCAAGACTCAAGATAGTTAAAATGAGACACAAATATGTCCTGACATAAGTCTGTCTCATTGTAACTAAATAAAAAAATATCAGTCCAATACCCAAATGGAAGATACTGAATGAAATGTATTTAAGTTCTGTACCTGTTTGAGATAAAAATCGAGATCATGTCCATTGCAGTATTCTAGAACTGTACAAAAGGAATTTCCATCTATTTCAAATACATCGTAAAGCTTTACAATCCTAGGATGATCCAGAGCCTTGTGTATGTTGTACTCCCGTAATGCGTGTCTGGAACAAATAGAAACAAATTCAGTTAGATAGAACTTCGTTACACGAAAGCTGTTAAGATCAAGTTGGCAAACTAAATAAAAGAAGCATAATTTAAAAGGATCTAAAAACGACTTTTAAAACGACGGAACTTTTTTTTATATTTTTAAATATTGTAACGCAATGTCATTTTTCTTTTTTAAATATCTTAACTAGTCTGTTGTTGACTAGTTGACTGTTAGACAAAGAGAGTGCTACTGAAGTGTGACATCACAAGTCAGTAGCTCCATACACTCCTCATGAAAAATTTCGTTTTAGAGACAGAAACTTGGTATTAATAGACACAGTTGTCAAGTACAAGTAGTTAATAGAAAACTGTCAGCGGCAATAAACGACAGTGGAATATAATAAAGTTGAAATCCCATTTTTGAAAAAATAAAAAAGAAAGACACCTGATCTGCATTCTGCACTATTATAATATGAATTGTATCTTTGCAAGTGATATGGTAGATATTGTTATAATCACTACTAATGTTATAAATGCGAAAGTCGGTTTGTTTATTGTTTGTCCTTCACACAACTATGAATCAATTTGATTTTATGCAAGGGATGAAAACTTGAGTATGTAAAAGTGGTAAAAAAATCACCATACCACCATGGTATCATGGATAGAATAGAATAGAAATGTTTTTTATTCAAATAAACTTTTTTACAAGTGCTTTTGAATCCTTGATGAGTCTACCATGTAACCAATACCATGGTTAGCTTAGTAGCTGGTATCAGCTAAGTTTTTTATAGGAAAAATAATATATACGTTATTTTTAAGACCACAATTACACTGTGGTCTTAAAAATAACGTATATATTATATTATATACAAAAACACACTCAAAACAGCAATTCTGTTTAACAGCAATTCTGTTTGACGGCAATATTGATTAAGCCGATAGATAACATTAAAATAATGATCCCAGAAGTTGCTAACACTTGTGAAATGACGAATGTTTATTGCACGACGTTTGTATGTGGCCAATTTTATGTGGTAATATGAATATCGCACATGTGAGATAAAAGTCAACTTTACAGCTGTTGGTGATAGCTATGTGGTAAGAACCACCTTTGGAGCTGAGGCTTGTTAAATATTTTAAAAAATGAGTAATAAAAACCTATACATTGGAAACCAAATAGTGGTCTGGCCTGAAACTTGATTGGCAACTAACATATCAGTTTGTGGTTTTAATTAAGTTATTTAGAACATTCAACGATATAGACTACTGTCTATATCGCAAAAACATAGTTAAGACAAAATTGTATGACTGGGCCTTCTCGACCTTTTATCATAATAAAACATCATGATGTCAAAGAAGATCATAAGTTCACTACTTTCTGCAGTCTAAAATTTATAATTAGGTAATATGATATTCTCAACAAAAAGTAGTAGGTACATATTCCACAAAGCATACAAACAAGTTAGAAAATCTAAGAAAGCCACCGTATATTTTGCTTTGAAAAAGAACATTGCTGTTTATAATTTATTTATATTTAACTCATGATTGCAACTGATACCCGAGATCGTGTGTGGCGAAAGTCACAGATCAGATCCGATACACGTTCAGACGCGTGTTTCGGGTAAATCTGTCCGAGTACGCCTAGCTATGGGCGAAATAATCTGTGACCACTTGGTACGCCTAAAAACTATTGCTTGGGAATTGAATTGAAGATATTGCATAACATACACAGAAGATATTCAAATTGAGAACCTCCTCCAGCACGAAGTCGGTTGAAAACACAACAGAATAGTTCGCAACAAAAATGTCAGATGAAAACAAAAACATTGCAACGTGTTGTAGTCCAGTGGCGGCATACAGACTCACTTGATGTAGTTGGCTTTCTTGTCCTCCTTCCAGTCCTTGTTGAGCTGGTGCACCTTGCACGCCGTGTAGCGCTGCTCGCGCAGGTCGAACGCCTTGTGCACCTCGCTGAACCCACCCTTGCCGAGCAGCATTAGTAGCAGATACCTGCAAAAATAACACGTCATTACAGCCCACTAATTAACAGTTTTATGCATTTACATCTTAACATGGAAGTGGTACTAAAATATGGAACCCAGACTAAAATAAAAACTGAGTACATCTATATTTTATACAAGTTGTGTTTATTTCCATCACGTAAGTGTGAGTAAAACAAAACATCGACGTTTGTGTTTATTCGATTATCAACTGATCAACTGATCACTAAGTTCAAATTGTCTGACACCAAATTACACCATTAGTCTTAAATACTGTATTCCTGGTTGAATGGTTGGTTGGTTCCTACTTGAAATTTTAGTGACAAACTACATAGATAATCTAAAGTGGTAGAGAAGTATGCTAGTTTACAGTTTACTCTACCCGTGTACAGCAGCGCTTACAGCTTAAAATAAAAACCGGCCAAGTGCGTGTCGGGCCACGCGCAGTGTAGGGTTCCGTAGCTGAAAGTCTCAAATATTATTGCTGACCTAGGATAGTGCTTTTGTTTTATTTATGAATATTGAATAAATTTTTTAGTTCCATGGTTTAAATACTATAATATTCTACAAAATATGCAACTTACACTACGTGTAATACCTAACTTAGAAAAAACAGATATAACTCATTAACTAATGAACCCTACTTAGCCGTGATAGTTTTCCTTTAAAATTCATTATATATACTACTGCTGTGAATTTTTTTTTGTATCCTATATATAACCATTTAGCTGGCAGAGGGGGGGGACACTTGACTCTAATAAAATTTAGCACTTTAAAATATCATATTTCACAAACGGATCCCTAAATTGAAAAATGGTGTTCTCACACCCACAATATTTTTGAAAGACCTATTCAACGACACCCCACACTATGGGATAGACGAGAAAAAAAAATTCATCCCCACTTTACATGTAGGGGAGGTACCCTAAAAAAAAATATTTTTCACAATTTTATTTCACGACTTTGTCGGCGTGATTGATATTTATACCCTTGTCAAATTACAGATTTCTAGTACCAATAGTCTCTGAGCTGAACCGCGGACGGACGGACATGGCGAAACTATAAGGGTTCCTTGTTTACTACGGAACCCTAAAAAAGAGAGTAAAAAAGGGGTACCAAAATTACTAATAATAATATATACTAAAACTAAATAATATATACTAAAATAATTAATTTTCTTGAGCGAGCTTTTGCCCGCGACTTCGTCCTTGTAGTTAGGTTTAAAAATACTCCACGGGAACCTGCTGTTTTTCCGGTATAAAAGGTAGCCTATGTCACTCTCCAAGTCCTCAACTAGACCCATGCAAAAATCACGTCCATCCGTTGCTCTGTGATTATAGGACAGACGCACTTTCGCGGAATTAAAATATTAGTAAAGATTATATAACTTCTGATTAGTTCTCACCTTTCAGATAGCACAGGATGTTGTGAGAATCGACTTTGGTCTTCATTATGTATCCGCTTCAGTTCCCTAATGTGAAGGTTTCTCTCCCTTTCTAACTTTTCCATTTCTAATTGCAAATCAGCGTCTTCTTTCTTTAAGGCACTTTGCCTTAGCTGAAACCATAGAATATACAATACATTCAATATTGCAATTTCTGTAACAAAAAATATTTATATATCTATTTTATCTTTAATATAATTTGTTTCACTAGATACCCTGCCTAGCCCTACCACCCACCCTAGCGTCAACTCTGTTCCAATACGATGGTGTGTAGAAACCGATTACATCGCCATATCCCTTCCAAATTCGCCAGCTTCTATTGGACTGCATCGTCACAATCAAGTGCGATCGATAGCAAAAAAAAAGAGTATCGAGAACAATCGACATATTCATGAACTTATGTGAGCTTTTAGATAAATCGATTTTTTTAAATATTCGATATTTGGAAAGACAATTCTTAATCAATGAAACCACCAAAGCCATACGTGACGTCATACTGCTAGTACAAGTTCGTGGTCTTTTGCGATCCGGGTGACTTTCCGGAGTGACCTTGGATTGGATGGCGGTAGTGATCTAGTCGAGTCAAAGCAGTGGTACCGCACACAACGGAGGTAACTCTCATCTCTGCTCCTCCTATGACGTCGTGCTAGACATGGGATCACATCTGAGGAATGTAGACGTACCTTCAATATCTCATCAGCCTCATAGTACTCCTGCGACGTCATGCTGGGCAGGGGGTCGGGTTTGAGGAAGGTGGGTGCGTCCGTGCCGTTGTGCAGCGGCGGCGGTTGCGGCGTGGTGGGCGCGGACACGCTCGACGTGCGTTTTCCGCGCCCACCACCACCTTCACTGTTCGATGGCCGCTTTTTTAACAGCAATTTCTTCTGTCTGTCAATCTCCTCTTTCTCTGCTGTTATTTCTTCTTGCCGCCTAAAATACATGAACATACCAAATGATTAATTATTACTCGTCAAATAAGTTCTTTTCAAAAAATGCCCACAAGCATTTAATTTAAACATTATGGAGAATTCCCAGGCATGAAAATATCCTTACATTTTCCTTAACTGTGGAAGTAATTATAATCATCAGCAACCCATCAACTCACTACTGAGCGCAGGTCTCCTTTTAGATAAGGGATAAAGGCCAGACTTTATGGTGGAATCACCATGCTGGCCCAATGCAAATTGGCAGACTTCACACACCTTTGTGAACATTATGAAGAACTCTCAGGTGAGCAGGTTTCCCCACAATGTTTTCCTTCACTGTTGAAGCTTGTGATATTTAATTTCTTAAACGCACATAACTTAGAAAAGCCAAAGACGCGTGCCCGGAATCGAACCTGCGACCTCTAAAATAGGAGACCGCAGTACTAACCACTGGGCTATCACTGCTTTAGGAGTCATTATAATCACTGCCAAAATCCAGTAGCTCTCTTGATTGATTCATAACATTTACGTCACATACATTTTAAACCTCAATTATAAGCTTCACACTGTATAAAAGAGATATGAAAAATGTTCTTACCTTGTGAGTTCTTGAAATGCATATCCGTCAGTCCAGTTCTCTTGGAAGGTGGCCCCAACCCGCTGGGTAACAAACTGCCCAAGCCTTAACCTATTTTGCATACATCGCTGTCGTGCTTCCTTCTTTTCAATAGAACTTTTTTCATTTAATAATTTCTTAACCACTTCTATACATTTGTTTACTTGTGATTTATGCTGATCTATAGCCTAAAAAGTAAGTTATTATTAACTTCTTCGTAGATTGTGAATTTTTATATTACAAGTATTTTTATAAAAAAATCCTGTCCTTGCGTCGCGAGTTTAGTTACTCTACACAATGTTCCTTGTTCTTATGCAAACAGACTGCAAATGAGAAGCATTCAATCAACAGAACAACATTTTTTCAAAAAACGATTTTATTAATTTTTTTTTAATTTATAAACATTGAACAACTTTGCAATACTATTTGAGAAGTTTCTTTATCGTTTACTGAAAATTCTAAATGAATTTTTAAAATGGTTATTTATGTTTATTGGTATTTGAATATCTTAATTCTTCATTTTTTAAACCGTAAAAGAAAAAAAATTCTTGAAAATTGATTTGTGACGATGCTCCTCAAATGGTCAAGATTATGTAATTATGCATTTGGCTTGCACTTTAGTTAAGTTAAAGTAGTTAAGTACCTTGCTCTGTGCTTGAACCTGATGTTTTAACTCTTCAGCACTTCTTGTTAATTCTTCTATTCTATTATTTCTTACTTCTAAGTCAGATGTAGATTGAGTTTCTAACTCTTGTATCCTCTGACACGTCAGGTCTGTTTGAATCTGTTGAAGGTTTGCATAGTTAAGGGTTTCTTAAAGATAAAGTTGCATGGAAACAATCAGCTTGGCATCCAGCTGACCACAATATAGTGTAACTTATTACATTGTAACTTGTACCATATACATCAATAAATTTCATCAAAAAAAGTGTTATTTTGTTTTGAAAAAGCAACTGCTGAGTTTCTTGGTGGCTCTTCTCAGCAAGCAGAATCTGCATTCCAAACCAGTAGTAGATTCTCAATGTGCCATAGAGCCACAGGTTGGTATGTAATAATTTTGTATTTGAATGGTTGAAAGACAGTACCTGTTTATGTGACATATGAGGTCTCTGCTGTGAGGCGGTACGTAAAAACGGGTCAGCTACCGAAGGCAATAGCGATGAAGGTGACGGTGGGTACTGGAAAAATTAGAACATTTTAGTAACAATTTTCACTTCTGAAGATGATTTATATAATATACAGATTCTATATTTTATACAGTTTTGGTCCTACTGTATACAAAGTCATAATTATTATAGTTTTAGATGTTCATTAGGATTTTAAAAAAATAGTTATTATTTGGGGATATATGTCTGGCCCATTTTCTCTTTATTTTTTATCAAATGATAGATAGCAGGTCAAAGGTCACACGCATGGACTTCCACTGGCCTCAGTTTTGCGCCACCATATCCAACTCCTTGTGACTCGCCTGAATCAGTCAACCTGGTGGGGGGCCAACCTGCCCTTTTTGGTGTGGGGTCACCACACCAGCACCTTAGAACCCCAAAAACCATCAGTTCTTAGAATAACATGTCCCATCCCCCTACACTCGCAGCTAACATCCGTGACGACATAAAGTTTGAATCAAACTGTACCCAGAGTTATCACAAAAGATTTACTTAGTGATCATTACAAAACAAATAGGTAAATAATTACCATAGGATAGTTGGCGCCTTGTGGCGAAGGAGACTTAGCTCCTGCCAGCCGAACAGGACTAGAGGAAGGGTGCTTAGAAAAATATTCTCGGATATTCTTATCCGAAGAGTTATGCCTTTGTTTACCGCCACCCCCTCCTCCACCACCAACACCTTCTTCACCTGTAAATATTTTGAATTATTAATATTATTGTTGTTGTTCGTAATTCACTTTTACACACTTTTGGATACTGCATAAATTTTCTTGCAAAGCTTTCAAATTTATAATTAGCTTTTGCCAAAGCTTCGCGCTCACATTAAGTTAGATTTTTCAAACCCCTATTGCGCGCTTGCAAAAAAGTCTTAAAAAGACAGATTTGACAGATTGTGTATACAGCTTCTGTCAAAATTACAAATTTATTCCTAGGTTAACTAACTCTGCAAGCGGGCCTTAGGTGTTAAATTTTCAAAACCCCTTTCTTAGCAAATGCCTACGTCCGTGATCTGTCCAGTGGCTTGAGCTGAGCACTGATAAATGAGTCATACAGTCAACTTTTCCTTTTATATATTTAGATACACATTAAATTATATTGATTACAAATTAAATAATACCTTTCCGTTTCCTCTTCCTTTCAGGCATGGCTATAGTAGGTGTGGCACCACTTGGTGGCACCAAAGTACTGCAAGGAACTGAATTTGAACCTCGCATAGCAGCTGACTTTTCAGGAGTCAATGCATCCACTTCCTTATCACTATGTGAGGATCCTGGAAGGTGATTGGAATGATCAGACAGTGTTTTCATGGGTGCACTGTCCTTATCAACTACTAGATGAAGCCAGCGACTTCATCACTGTGGACTAAGGTTTTTAATTCTCACGGGAACTCATTAAATTTCTAGTATAAAATGTAGCCTATGTGTTAATCCTGGGTATGAGCTATCTTTATTCCAAATTTCAGCCAAATCGGTTCATTTGTTGTGGAATGAAAGAATAACAAACATCCATCCATCCATACATCCTCACAAACTCTCGCATTTATAATCTTCGTAGGATAGGATTGGATAATAGTTAAACAAACCAATTAAGGCTGCTATGCACAGGAGAAGTAGAGTGAAATAGCATATTACTCTACCACTAATTCCGAGTACTCTACTAGTTGCAGTACTGTGTTTCCACGTTTTATTTTTTGTTAGTAGAGTAATTAGTGTTTCTTAAAACGCATATTGTCATACATATGTTGCTTGTTGAGAGCTATTATTATTCTGGTTCTTGAAGAAGAACAAAATAAAAAAAAGAGAAAATGCCATGGACATTACTCCATGGAAATTGTAAGAACAATAAACATATAACAAACTATAACTGTGCATAGTTTCTGGCTGCTGGCTTAGCAGCATAATAGCACTGTAGAGTACTAACTATCCTACTAACTATATTATCACTGTACATGTACAGACAGCAGCATAGTAGAGTAATAAAAGGAAGAGTAGAGTAGCTAGGCGCCTCGGGAATCCTACTCTACCACTTGCCTTCACCCACCCTTGCATCCACTATACTCTACCCCACAGTCTACTGACTACTCGACCTAGACCTAGGCTTAGTAGAGTAAAACTTGTACAGACTTGGAGAGTGTCATTGTTTATTGTTTCACAATTTCTTGATGAGTAAGTCCATGGCATTCTCTTTCTTTATAGATAATAGAAGAAGTTTTGTTAATTCTGTTCTTCGAGAACCAGAAATAAAGCAGTAGCATTTCATACAATAATATCTCTCAACAAGCGATGTATGTAGCATTCTAAGAAACACTTATTATTCTACTTACAAAAAATAATACAAGTGCTAGTTCACTCTACTGTTTACTCTACCCCTGTACACAAAGCAACATAACAAATACCTCAAAATGGAAATGGTTTAAGCTAGGACAATTAGCCTTCACTTCTGAACAGAGCTGCGTAGATGAAATCATCATCATCATTAATACCAGCATTGGCAAGCATTAATATTTAAGCTAATACAAAAATATAGCCTATTTTCTGTGAGATATCTGTGTACATCTGGTTCTGGTAGGTATCATTGCAATATCTTGGCAAATAAACATCAAAATATATCCGACTAAGCTGTAGAGTGCTGGGAAAATGACAAACTCACTTTTCGATAAAGAGCTGAGTAGACCGATGTGGTTCACGTTAGTTCCACTTTTATAGTCATGCATTGTGTCACGCAATAGTTTCGGATCACAGGAGGAAAGATTAGACTTTCACAGTTCCTATCCGGCATTATACACAAAAAGTTGACGTCACACTCCTTTTGACGGCAGCTATCCATAGAAGTTTCGTCCAAAAAGTTTGTAAATAAGGTTAGCCTTCGAAGAACTTGTGTCTTGTGAGCGTAATGCCAAACACTTATTAACTTCACTGATCACATCACAAGGTTAAACTGCACTTGTACCACTTAAACACACTTTACCTGTGCTCATATTGGAGTCCTGACTAAGTAGTGGCTGTCCCGTGTTGACAGTAGTTTGTGGTGCCATCTGAATTTGTGACCCAGCTGACATCTGTAAAGAAAGATGGCGTCTTTACATATGACTCGCCCAGTTTATTTCTGTTATCAATCGTTTTCCATTGATTTTAGCACTCAACTTACACTTTTCACATATTAAACAAAGAAAAACGGTATTTTTCCACAATTTTGAAAAAAATCCCTTCTATAGTCCGAATAACCTAACTTGTTTGACAAGTAGTAAACGCCAGTCGACTCGCGACAATCGGATACGCATCCGCGGGGAGGTATGAAGCGGGGGCTGGAGAATGGAGATCGTCACGAAGTTCGCTTCGTATGTAATAATAATGACGGGCGAGGCGCCATTTTACAAGGATACAAGGCCAGAAGCATTGTTAATCCAATAAAACATAACACTGATACAGGTATAAATCCTAGTTTTGTTACTAACGTAGGTATTTCGCAAGATTGTTGTGAAAGGTACGAATGGCATTCGTAGAACGGCGGCGGGGGGTCAATAGCCCGTATTGCAAACTAAGAAATAGAAGATAGCAAAATTTTGCATTTGCTGAAAATGCAATGGAAGTTTGAGTTCGGGATGAACTGTGAATATTAAGCAAACAATATTACCAGAAGAAAAGAAGTAGGTATTCAGGGTTAATGATATTATGGTCACTGAGAGTGTATTGTAATGAGAATGTATAAAAGTAGTCGGAATGAAATTGACTTGACCGATTATTCCCGCAACGAGGACCGAGGCGCGGTGGCAACGGCGGGTGGCGGGCGGAGTGCCACCGACCTGCGGCGAACGAGTACGTGATATCGGCGCTCGTGCCCCACAACAAACTGCTTACTGGACGTGTTACGTAGGCGGCTGTGCCGCGATGTACCAACATAAACACAGATACGGAGGTACGCAGGTATAAAGCTGAAATATCGCCACTCGCCAGATATGCCACCGAGTCAAACGCGCGATCAACTTTACGTAGTTACACAAATACATACTGCGTACCTAGGTCACAACATATTACTGAAATAACTTTTCCAACTCAGCCGAATAACTTGCAAAGTACCTAAATACCTCCTAATACTTACAAAGTCATAAACTAGGCATGGGCCCTATAACTAATTAATTACAAAATTCTAATGCCAGTTTGTACTCCAGGTGTGTATCTTCCTAATATGAGAATTGAGAACAAACAAGAAAGCAAAAAGTTCAGGTAGAAATATCTTTACAACAAATCTAATGGTTCGATTTTGCCGACAAACAAGAATTTGAGAAGCTTGAAAAAGCTATTTAAAAGCAGTAGGCCGGACCTAAGAATATGACATACAATATGCAAAACTCATAGGTTCATATTATCAATCACATAAACATACCTAGGTACCAATTGCCTGATCATATAAGAACTAAATACTGAATGTTAGGAAATGCATGAGCTATGCGTAATCAGACGCTTTGTTCTATTGTTCTTAGATGTTATTATTTGCATTATAGATAGATATACTAGATAATCTTGGTATAAATGATGAAACCTCATTTCGGTAGAAAAATTGGCAAAGCTTTTTAAATATCTTACATATACAGACCTACGTCTCAGTGGCTCAACTGGTAAGTAACTAAGTACGTAGGTACCTACTACAGAGAAATTCAAAATTATAACGATGGTAACAAACCTAAGACCATTCAAACAAACGCATCGAGCTTAGATTCATCGAGTTGGAGGAAATCGATACTAAAAATCGAAAATTTGACGTAGTGAGCAAAATAAGATTTTCAAGGTGGATTATACGGATCTGCCCGCGAAATTCAAATTTAATTTGGTTTTTCGCAATTTGTAAAATAATACGACAAAGTAGGCTTATGGCATTCTAATTGCGCCAATGGCAGTATCAACTTCACAGATTTATATAAAAATCTTTACATGAAAGTGTCCAGTTTAAGAAATTAGTCAGAATATCGAGTTGGACGTAAGTTACTCACAAATTAGTAGGTATATATTCTGACTAATTTCTTAAACTGGACACTTTCAAGTAAAGATTTTATATATAAATCTGTGAAGATGATACTTCCATTGGCGCAATTAGAATACTATAAGCCTACTTTGTCGTATTAGTTTACAAACTGCGAAAAACCAAATTAAATTTGAATTTCGCGGGCCGGCCCGTATAATCCACCTTGATATCAAATACTTACCTACTTCAATAATTACAGAAAAGACCTACCTATTATAGTATCTTTTCATTTTGTTATATAATCAATGGATAAACAAGGAGACGAGTTAACTGGCGGAAAGTGACGAAGTCGCTCAAGGGCGTTTGTAGAACGAAAACAACTGCAAGCTCCGGAAAAGTACTGTTAATGACGCCATAATAGGAATCAAAATCGATACTTTAATTCGTGAAGGACATTTTGCTTCAAATAACCTAAGTAAGATTGTTCCTTATTTTAAGATCACAGTATAATAAGAAAATAAGACCAATAGCCAGCAACAGAATACAGGGAACGATTTTTTCTAAACAACGCAATAAACGGTGAAAACATATCAAACGGGCATATTAGTATTATCATTGTAACGTTGCCGCTCTGCACTCCCTCCTGTGCCTCCTGCCCGCCCTCCCCCCCGCCTCTTCCCACCACAAGCAGCCCACCTCCTTACTGAACTAACAACTATGGCACCGATGTTTAAGCGAATGCAACGACTGATTCAAATTAACGATAAGAAAAATATTGTATCACGTGATTTTAATAAAAGTTAGAAAATATTGATGCCTCATGCTCTGACAAGGTTAGCTGACGTAAGTACCAATTATATAACAAGTTTCTAAGTGAATTATATACAAAATATGAACAACGAAGTCCTAATTGATCTTTTTTCTTTTTATTATCTATTAGATATCTATTTACAATTTGTTTAATCCTATAGTTGGTGCCTTAACTGTTCAATCATTTACCACGCAATAAGTACTTATTGTTGTGCCTATATTTAGCACACCTAGCACCAGGCGAATGGAAAGTTAGCGAGCTGGCAACAATATTTATGTACGTCGATGTATAATATATTATGTCTTTATGCCTAGGTTGTGCACATATTCGATGCGCGTTGGATTACACTCATAAAATACATAGAGTTACTTGTATTGTTATTTGTAACCATATTTTTGTTACTAATATCATCAATACTTTTTGCATGAACAGATGAATTGCGTACCTATCTATAATTGATTAGCAAAGAAAACATTGAAATTTGAAACTCCATGAATACCTATGCATACAACGAAATTACTGTTTTAGTTTTCTTCTTTCTGCTGATTTCAAGCCTGTAAGCTAATAAATGCGGATTTGTTATCTGTTATTTTATCAGTGTTCAAACCTACCACGTCATATGATGTCATATTTAATACTTGTAAGTAATAACGATTGAAGAAATCCATACCGCATAATATATCGATATCAATCTCTATGTAATATTTTTGACTCCTAAGAAAAGCCATCAAGATTGTGATAGGGGCGTGTGCGGTGTGCGGTGTGCATAAATGTAGCGCAGGAAACTGCGCCCGATGTTGAAGACAATCAATACTCAGTCACATCTCTGTCCCGCATTCATTGTAGAAGCGCAGTTCCGCGGACCCCGAAATCCCCTCTTCCGGTGCGCTATTCAGCCGCGTGCTGTTTAACCCAATTTTCTAGTGCGAGGGGTGTACAGGGCCTGAGGTGATAGAGGGGGCGGGGAAGGCAGGGCTCGGCGCAATTTCAGCCACAAGTGTGCAACGCCAACGAGGCGCCACGAGATTCGAATCAGACCCTGCAATATTGATTATTTCTGTTGCTAGGCTCTCTAGGCACTAACGTCTCCATTTTATGTTTTATACAACACACTCACTCGCTATTGTCTCATACACAACATCCAGCAAACGGTTCCAATAGTTTAAATACGGAATTTCCATGAGCAGAACGGGATTTCCACTTATTAAATCCTCGATAACGCATAGCTAAGCATAGCTTGAAGATAATGTTGCTCTACGCCAGGGATGCCCAAACTATTTTGGCCAATAGACCCCTTTTCCAAAATTAACTGATACCTCACACCCCCCCTAATATTCAAATTAATTTAAAAAACTTATCTATAGTTTTTTCCTATTGATACAAAATACCAACTTCCTACTAAAATATTAGTTTCAAATAAGAACTTGTGTTAATTAATGGGGGTCGATTTTTAGTCCTCGCCGATCCCTAAAATCAGTTTTCGTTTATGTCGACCCCTAGGAAACCGATTGCGACCCCAAGGGGTCGAAATAAATATTATGTAGACAGAAACTAAAAAGCTCTTGCTATAGGTATACTTAAACAAAGTTAATGAAAACCCAAATTAATCTCAATGTGCCAAAATCGTTCAATAAACAAAATAAGCTGAAGCAATAATATTTGATTTATCTAAATGGGCAAGTTATTCCCTATGCAAACAGACGAAGAAACTATCAAAAAATTTGATTGCAATATTCTTCCTTCAGAACAGGATCCCAAAATAAGCGATCCGCTGCAGGTAAAGCTCCAAACATTAGTAAACAAAAAGTCAGTGGCAGACATTGCTTGTTGTAGTCTTACGTAAAGCTGATAAGGCCTAGAGTTGAGATCGCGTAGTGGTTAGTGTGCCCGCCTTCATCATGAAAGGCTAACGATAAAAAAATGTGAAGCTAAAGGAAGCACCTATCTGGAGGAAAGCTGAGAACCGTAGCTGGCGCCTGCTAAAACTGAATTCTGAGTGTGACTTCTGACTCTACAAGTCAAAAATATTGATTTAGCTCCTTTATGTTCATAATAATATTTGTGTTGCTTAAGCTGAATTAAACAATGTACTTAACAGGAACAAGTTAGGAAAGATGTATTTTGGAGTTTGTTTCAATCAATTTCTAAAAGAATTGTGGACGGTCATTATTTTAGAGTCTAAGACTATTGATATTGAACTTGTATCGTTTAGCGATGTTATGCAAAAAACATACCTTTTTACATGTTCTGCTTGCCTACTAGGTAACTAGGTGGCGTTTGTTATTAGAATCGGGAGGGAACATTCATGAAACTAATGAGGAGAGACAATCAATTTATCCTACTATTAGTATGTCGTATCGTTGCTGATGTAGTCGCAAAAAAGTTAAAATACCCTGACGTTTATTCAGCTGTCAATTAATAGTGTGAAATACCATCCATTTTTACGTACTTAATAAAAATAAAATTTAATTACATCATGATTCATGCGGCATGCCTGTAATATTTGTATGGAATAGTTTGTGACAATTTTAACCACACCCACGTCACGTAACATACTTAAGACCACAGACAGACTACGAGTACTTATACATACAAATTATATTCCGTTGACAAAACTGACTATTTATACTAATCAGTGTGACCCTTAAAAAGGGAGGTAAAAAATACATTCTGAAACAACAGATCTTTAAGTGTGATAAATCTTAGAACAGATGCAGAACTTATCAGACTGGATTAAAGTTTGTTTTATTGAGTCCAAAGTTTATTTCTCGTTTATCAACTTACGAATTCATTGTCTTAATTGTTTAAATGGAACAGCTGCTGGATTGTCTACAAATCATTGTTACAGTGACGATTGCAATCACCTCTGATTGGCCGATCTCCTCTCTTCTTCTTCTTCTTCTTCTTCTTCATCAACCGATAGACGTCCACTGCTGGACAAAGGTCTCTTGCATGGACTTCCACAGGCCTCGGTCTTGCGCCGCCTGAATCCAGCGGCTCCCTGCGACTCGTTTGATGTCGTCGGTCCACCTGGTGGGGGGTCTGCCAACACTGCGCTTCCCGGTGCGGGGTCGCCACTCCAGCACCTTGGGACCCCAACGACCATCAGCTCTTCGAACTATGTGCCCCGCCCATTTCCACTTCAATATCGCGACTCGCTTAGCTATGTCGGTGACTCTGGTTCTCCTACGGATCTCCTCATTTCTGATTCGATCCCGCAGGGACACTCCGAGCATAGCTCTCTCCATCGCCCGCTGAGCGGTCCTGAGCCTACTTATGAGGCCCTTAGTTAGCGACCATGTCTCGGATCCGTAAGTCATCACTGGCAACACGCACCGTTCGAAGACTTTAGTCTTCAGGCAGGAAGAATTTTAGACGAGAAGACATCTCGGAGCTTCCCGAACGCTGCCCAGCCGAGTTGGATTCGGCGGTTGATCTCTTTCTCGAAATTGGACCTACCTAGCTGGACTGTGTGTCCCAGGTAAATATACTCGTCAACAATTTCGAGTGCAGAGTTCTCAACAATTACTGGGTGGAGCGGTGCATGAGCATGAGATCTCCTCTCGCTAGTGGTTAAAATGCATTGTTGCAGCAAGAACGTCATAAAAGCCAATCAACACAGTTAATACTTTAGCAATGATTGTTGCAGCTTTTCCTCAATCGACTAATTACTTAATTAGTGATTCTGATACAAATGTGACGAGCTTCGTAGTTGTAAATTACACTGAGGTAATACTACTGTAGTAGTACCAGTAGAGAAACACCCTTATCTTTTAATCTCTTAGGTATCACGTGAGCGCATCGTAAAGACGAAATGTAAATTAATTTAACACAGGTTAACATTTTCAAGAATATAAATACTACTAACATAATAAAATGGCCTCCGCGCTATAAAACCAAACACAAGTTTGCACTTTGCAACCAAGCCAAGCGAGCGTAGCGACAAGCGAGCATGCGCGGCGTTCCATTCACAACAAAATGACGTGTCGCCTTGGGCGAACCGGCTAGGGCTGGGGAGTGCGCTCTACTTTATGCATACTTGTATAACATTGTTTAGGATACCCGTAAGAAATTATTATAGCTACAATAACTAGAATAAGAAACTATATTATTTATATACTGGTTATTATAGAGGCTTATATTTTGTAAATAGATTAACCGCGGCGTTGCGGTTGCGAGCCGGCCGGTACCGCGGCGCAGTGGGTCAGGCGAGGCGGTACAAGCGGACCTTGCAATGTCGCGGCGTGACGCTCAGCTGACGCATGACAGGCCGCCCGCCGCCGCCCGCGGCCCGCCGGCCCCCGCGGCGCGCGCGTTCATTGCCTCCGCGGCGGCCTGTGCGAGCGGACGCTCCGTATGCGATGTACCGATTGGTTGTACGCGATGTACTAAAATAATTGTTATCGAGATTTTACTCTCAATAATTATTCGACGATGAATGACCACAGAACCGGCGGCGGCGACGAATTTGAATACCTGAATATCGATTGTGTCTAAATTTGATAGTGAATCTTATTTCGATTACTTGTGAGTGCAATTTAGATTTTTGCTGGAGTGTGGTGACGACCGGTGCGAAAGGTCGGGTTGTGTAAAAATAACTGCGGAACCGGGCGGCTAAGCGGTGGAATGAGGTTTGGCGGCACATTGTAGCGAGGCGGGGCGAGGCTGTGTGCGGCATGTTATAATTTCCCTTCGCGTTGAATGTGCAAACCGACCGACTAAACACTGCGCTACGCCTTCTCGCTTTTCTCCACTGCCTTCAAACACCCTCACATTGATTTATTTACCTGGAGCTCAAACTACGTTCTTTGTGCCATCGTCCGTTTAGCATTTGATGTAGGTACATAACATAACATTCACAACGCTAATAATATTGTATACTTACCTATTTATTACTACTCAGTACACATATTTAGCAATAAAAGGCAAGAAATTTTATTTACTTAAACTACAACCTGTCACACACCCACATTTATCGTTTCCACCCTGTAATATTTACTGGGTAAATGTGCTCACTGCTCAGGCGATTAAGTATTTTCCCAGTATACCTAATACATAACTAAAAACTTAATACGGATAAACTGGGTAGTCTGTAGATTAAAATGACATTAAAAACTTAATATTATTTATCAATATAATCGTGGAACTTTTTAAACTGCATTGCTTGACAAAATTAGGTCTTATGACTCTTATAGAAGTAAATAAATTAATAATACAATAAATAAATTTAGTTTTGATTAATATTCTCCTCTCCCCTCTTAATAAGCATAATGCGTGTGAGGAATGAGGATTGAACCTTCGACCTTTCAGTTTTCAGTCCGCACCATTAACCGTTGGGTCTATTGAGGCTTTCAAACGGCTTTATGGTTAAAAAAAACAAGTCCACCGACCTAGGCATGATGGTGTATGGATTTATACCTACAAGTACTATTACAAATTACAATACTTAATTTATTACTATTTATTACTAGCTGACCCAGCGAACTTCGTACCGCCAACAAAAATATTTAGGGGTGGGACACATTTATCATTTAGGGGTATGAAAAATAGATGTTGGCCGATTCTCAGACCTACCCGTTATGCACAAAAAAATTCATAAAAATCGGTCCAGCCGTTTCGGAGGAATTTGGTAACAAACACCGCGACACGAGAATTTTATATACTTATTAGATTATTTTCTAGTTACATACGAGTAGGTACGACATACTTGTGCTAAGTTGATGATAGATACAGAATACAGATAGGTGGCGACTGGCGAGCGCAGTGTAGTGTCGCTGACCCCTCGGCCCCGCGCCTAAAGCCGCGCTACGCGAGGCCGCCCGCGACTAGCAGCGCCACACGGCCCACGGCACACCACTACACCAGCAACATTCTAGCTATCTTAAGCCCGTTACACATTAATACAAGTGGTTAGTACATCGATGGTTAGTACTGACTGACTTCGCAACAGTGGATTTTTGTGCAGCTTTTTGTTCCGGCGATTAACCATCTCTAACCATAAGCAAAAACTTATTAGACAAGTCTCTCCATAGTTTGTCTGTCAGTTCGCATCAATCTCAAAAACTACCGAAGGTACTGTAGAGCTATGTTCCTGTTTTCATCTTAAGATAGCCTGATCTATTAAAAGATTTATGTGGGAACTTATAAAGATTTAGGGAAAATTGGATGCAGTAAGTATATTCCAGGAAAATATCTCAAGGAACCGTATTTTCGTAATAGTTCAGACAAGTTATACTAAAACTTTATAAATAATTCCACATTTAGGTGTATCATCTTTAGGAATCAGTGTATTGGTTAAAACCATAGGTAAATTCATGCAATAATTTTTGAGACTGCCGCGCACGAACAGACAAACTTAAACTTCAATTTACAAAAAACTTAGTGAGTATTGAAGCCAATTCGATTCGATTATAAAAACCTAAATAGACGGGTGTAAAAATTATCATTTTCACGATTCTCCCTTTTGAAAACGATCCAAAAATATGTGTATAGGAACTATCAACTAAGTACAAAAATACTTCATGTTTTGATTAAACTCAATTTGCCTTCAAACCATCTAATCTAACAAAATATTCACGATATGGGTGGAACGCCTCGTGTAAAAGTGATAACTGATAAGCAAAACATCTGATAAGAAAGTAAAAGAATGTTTCATAACACTACATACCTACCTAAGACTGCCAAAATATTTCATATTATCAACCATTTATAATAATACCAAATACATAATTCTAATCTCTTGAAACCGGACAGTATCGACAAAGAAAACGTAATATTATTTTCCATTGCAAATTATTGATTAGTAGATATTATGTTGTCACAAGATACTAATTGTAATCAAGGTAATCAGGCGCCACGCAGTAAGTGCAGAGTTACTAAAGTCTAAATTTAGCGTATGCCATCATGCAAAAGACGATAGTCCGACGGACAATGGGAGACTGATGTTTAGACAAAAATAATATAACACGTTCTACTGAGATGAGACTTTCGTGTGATTGGAAATCCAAAAAAGGCTAAACTCACCACCGTCTTGAAGTCGGTGACTCGGTGTGTTTCTACAAGTATCGCCCCTGAGCTCACCTGCAACGCGATCAATGCGCTCATGTACTAAAACCATACGTTTAGAAATCAGAAACCCCTCCTTGCCTTTAGAACGATTTATAATTAGATTTGTTTCTTTCTGTTTACGGTTTCGCGCGGCCTTCTAAATGTTAGTTTCGTTTTGACAACTATTTGTAAATTTGTTAAAGCTATTTTTATACATTGCATAAAACAACAAATTCGTTCTTTTGAAGTAAATCATCGAACGAAGAAGTATTTGTATTACGTAGGCACTCTGACGCTCTGATTCCGCTCAGTCAGGCAGTGAGAGCGCTCCAATCTGTTTGTAGGTTGATAAGTCACAAACGTGCATTTGCCGACAAACTATTTATGTCTGTCCGCCATCTTGTTTTCGAATGACGAAATGGTACTCTCATTCCTACGCCGCTCTATTATAAACTGAGAACGCTATGCCTTAACCGAAATGCATACAATATGTCCATAATATAAAAAACTAGGTACATTAAAAAAACTCAAATTAATGTTGATTACTCACTCTAACTAATTCCGATGACCGAATGTTAGATAAGCAACGATATAAACAAATAAGATCATTTGAATAACCCATAAAGCAAAACCACAACGTATAAAACCAATGCCCTGGCGCGGCGAAATGACGCGTCAATAGGTCCACGGAGGGAGAATAAGAGAGGTGCGGGGAGAGGGG
This sequence comes from Oeneis ivallda, assembly GCA_029955525.1. NCBI lineage: Eukaryota > Metazoa > Arthropoda > Insecta > Lepidoptera > Nymphalidae > Oeneis > Oeneis ivallda. Next base: position 17,373,579 of record JARPMR010000006.1, on the reverse strand, counting down.
CGGACGGAGGCGAGACACATAATGGAATTACATATCTACATCACTTACTTGGCCGCGACCACAATATGTATATAATATGCTATATATCTAACATAAGCGGTGCGACACAGCATGTGCACAGTGATCAGTCGGCGCGAGTAAGTAACAAATAACAATGGCTCAGGTGGGTCGATTGAAGCTTGCATTTTCATCACGAAGTATCACGAAGTCTACTAACAATCAACCTTCACTTCTTCCGCCTTTCAAACGAAACTATATGTGAGATCTCACATGCGAACACAGCGCATTAAACAAATTAAAATATGTAAGTGATTTTAGAAAGACGAGTTTATCGGTTGCCCTACCTTAGAAACAAAAATTTGCAAACAAATGATGATCTAAAGATTAATTTGTTGCGTAAATGAATGAAATATAACTAGTCAAACTATGAATTTAAGTTGTTTATGCTAAAAACGATTCTATAAAAGGAGCGAAAATTGCAAAGACACTGGTCAGCAGGACTGAAAAGACAACTTCAGTCGAGATGATCTCAATGATAATACAGTTATATCACAAACGTTACATTACATAAATAAAATCTGATCATCATGTTTTATTTCTCTTTCTATCGCCGTAATACGAAGTTTAGTAATGAGTAATAATGAACTGGAAGTAAACATTTGTAGCACCAGACACGCTAAGTTTAGTTATGAGCATTATGGGAAGAACAGGTTCAAGCATTTTACAATTTTCTTGAACTTCATGGTCGTCTTACTAGTATAGGTTTGGCAATACAATATTCAAATAATCGTTGCTGCATGTGCTGGAACTTGGAAGTATCTGATCAAAAATATTACATACGTAAATGAGTATAAAACAAGTTGTGATAATGTCAACACCTACATTATATACATTATACAGCACAAGATCTGTTTCACTCCATTATAGCGGCGTTGCGATGCGGCCATTTTCTTTTGAACACGTAAGCGTGAGCCTGTTCTGACGTAGCTCAATACACGGCAATGTCTCTGCGTTAACGATAAACTGAACCAACCCGCGAGCAGAGCGCACACGGCACGGGTAACGAGGAGACAACAAAAGAATCGATCTGCAAACATTAATGCCCGCGCCATCTTCCATTTTGTCATTTTAATTTATATTACAAATGCTTTAAAAGACCCAGCAGGCGCATGTTAGGAAGCTTAAATAGTTTAAGCAACTATTATAATTAAAGTACTAACAGAAATTTGAGGAAGAAAACAATACTCTATTCCAATTTCCAACATACTTGCTGCGCAAAAATAGATGTTTATTAATATCACACCGCTTGGTATGTTTGTTCTTTACGTAGGCGATGAGATTGGTATTCTTTTCAAGGCAATTCAATATGTTTCTCGTGTTATTAAAGAGTTTAACTTGATAAGAAACTCATTACAGAATCTTGAACTTTTAAGAGTTCAATTATTTTACAAAGTATTGGCTCCAAATAGATGAGAAATAAGAATTTTCTACAGTGCAAATGGCATAGAAACAAAGTGGATGCTGACCTTGGCGCCCAGAAAGCGAGCCTCCAGAAGTTCCTGCTTGCGAGGATCCAGCGCCGCCTGGAAGTGCTCCATCTTGACGCCAGCGCCTAACAACAACAGATTAAACTCTATATTACGCCCAACCTTAAAATAATTTAAGGTTATTCAATATCGCTTCATTAAAATCAGTAATTAACCCAACAAAAGCAACTGTATCTATAAAAACATTTATGGATGTAATATCACTTTTATGGCAATTAAATTGAAATATTTAATGTTTGGTGATCCAAAAGCTGGTGTGTCTTAGCCTCGATTATACTCTACATTAGCTTAGAACGTTCATTAATAAAGAATCATCTAAAGCAGCAGCTCTGGCCTCTGATATCATGGCAAAAGTGTTAAATAAAGAGATCAGATTTCAGTATAATTTGCAGTCATTTTATACTGCGATTTACGCGAATTATTTACTTCATCTAACTAACTAACGTATTCCTTAAAATATAATTTTTTCTCTTGATCTAACTCATGTTTGAGTTATTCTTGCAAATTGACGAATAAACAATAAGTAGATAATACATAATTATATCGCTAGGTTCTATAACGAGCTCCATTGTAATATGGGGTCTTGGAAAGTAGATCAATAACTGTAACGTGTTGCTACTAGATGTCGCTAGCAGTTGCTTAAACTGAGAAAGTAGATACATATCACTAATTTCGATGCTGAAGGGTAGTTCGACCGTGGCTATAGTGTAAGTGGCTAACACACTCGGGCGCGTTTCCCAAGGGATGTGGGTTCGAATCCCGCTGGCTTCGGAATTTTTGATATGTGTTTATAAAATTTATTCTGATATTTCCTTAAGTGTAGGTTCTATAAATTCATTTTAGCTTTATTTGAGTTTGTGTAATATTTCTTTTTCATCTGCATTGTACCTCTGTTTCTTTATACTTAATTACATAACTAATGATACTTAATTTTTAAAGGGCCTTTGAGTTTTCGAGGTATTTATCACGTATTATTTGTTTATTATTGGTTACTGCTTATTATCACGACAGAAAACTTCTCCGCTACTATGTTTCACAAAATATTTGGTATATTGATTAGGAGCTTCATTATTCATGCCACTAATACTCGTGAGTATGTATGAATGGAAAAATGAGTGACTAATGGTCATAAAATATATAAATTTTTTTGTTCATGACGACATAGCCCTTCACAGCGAGCTCACTTGATGGTAAGTGTCTTGTCTATACAGTCTAAGCTGGTCGCTACCATCTAGCTTGGAAATAAATATGGCAGTTTTTTAATCAAACCCTGTCATTAATCGGTTTCTCTTTCTGCACGCCATTGTGCCGGAACGCTAAATCGCTTGGCAGCAGGTCTTTGACGGTAGGGTGGTAATTAGCCACGGCCAAAACCTCCCACCAGACAACACATCATAATCATCATCATCGTTATTAGCAACCCATCAACGGCTCACTACTGAGCGCAGGTCTCCTCTCAGAGAAGGGTTATAGGCTATAGTCCACCACGCTGGCCTATTGCGAATTGGCGGATTTCACACACCTTCGAGAGCACTAATAGAGAACTCTCAGATATGCAGGTTTCACGATGTTTTCCTTCACCGTTAAAGCAAGTGATATTTAATTGCTTAAACGCACATGACTCCGAAAAGTCAGTTGCGTACCCACAACACATCACTTCCACATAATTTTGAGTTTAACGCATATGACGCTCACCTTGGAAAATCTAGTCTCTATTAATTACGGCAGACTTATCTTCATTTAATATATATTCAAATTCAGAATTACGACACGTCAAGACTCTACCACCGGTTCGAAAACCAGATTCTTCTGAGAAGAGCCGGTAAGAAACTCAGCAGTTGCTCTTTTCAAAACAAAATATTACAATATCGATGTATAAATTACAATGTAATAAGTTACACTTTCTTGTGGTCAGCTGGATGCCAAGCCGATTGTGATTTGTGTATTTACAAAAAGCCAATAAAATCCTTCATAATGGTTCGTTTATTATTCATTTGACTTTTTATAAGAATAAATACTAGCTGCCCGCCCCGGCTTCGCATGGGTTGATATAGGTATTTTACAAAAATTCCCATGAAAATTATTGAGGAAAAAGCCCCCCCCCCCCCCCCCCCTTTAGCACAGGGTCCTCGAGGTCCCAAACTTGAGAAAATGTTTATTAACCATCCCCCACGTTTCCTACTTCTGGGCTAAATTCCCATTCAGTTTTCGATTCCGTATGACGGGAATTTTAGTGGTACTGGCTCCTTATTTACAGGCACCAGTTAATTGGTAGCTTAAGTGGATCTTTCTATTTGTTATACATTGTTGTTTTAAGCCTCTACTAGTTCCTATCACATCTTTCACTCTTAGAGAGAAGAGATTTATTAGGATAAGTTGTAAAAAGCTTTTGTCAGTTGTCACTGATGCAATCATTTTTTACAATCACACAGCTGAACTCCATACATAGTCTTTAGTACTTCATAGCTATTACATTTAGCACTAAATGTAAGACTTTCAGAAATTCAACTAAGGTTTTCAGAATTCAAATGAAGGGGCAATCCGAACGGGAACAAGACAATGAAAATTATATTAATTCAAGGCAGACGCAGTCACAGGCGAATGTTAATTTCGGATGAAACTGAACGATAAATATTATCATTTGCGTGGAAAATTCTGCAAATATTTTGCAAAATGGTGAGAATTCAATTACCTACGTGTATTTTCTATCATCTCTGCATACTACAGATTGGGCTTTAAAGGTATGTAGCTGATGCTCGAGAATTCGTCCATGGAGATTAAGAGTTTTTAATAATTTCGTTGAACCTCTTTGATTTTCCGGATTCAGAATGCAAAAGCTTTATCGTGATCTGTTCAGATTGTATAGCAACAAATAACAATGACTAAGAAGATATTACAACTGTCGTTAAGGAAAAACAAAAATAGGTATTTAGGATTGAAAACTGAAATCATCTAGATAGGTACCTACAACAACAACGTTTTAAATGTAATTAAATTAATTCATTTTGTATGCTTTTTTATGTTACTTACTTTAACTTTGAAATTCCACAAGTACATAACGATAATTTCACCCTTATGTAATAACAATATTTATGAAAAAGAATTGGTGAAATGGCAAGGGGGTGAGGGGGACAGGGTTTTGGCGCAGTATCTGGGGCAGACAGTGAGTTGGGAGAAGTTAGGTAAGGTTATTTATATAGGTATGTATGTATGTTCAATGTACATATTGATCGCCTCCCCGGGCCACTCGCCACTATGATCTCACCTCCATCCTCTGTGACTCCCTCCCCCCCCCCCCTCCCCCCTCACACCCGCTACCGCATCACCCCTGAAGCCTATACCAAACCGAATGTCGAATCTACCTAAAGAGAATGATGGATCAAATTTTTTTTAATTAATTAAACAATTCTTAAAAACCATCATAAAAGTCGTTGAATTTATTTCTGATTATCCTACTATAATATATTTTATAAATGTGAAAGTTTGTGAGGATGTATGGATGGATGGATGTTAGTTACTCTATAACTCCACAACGAATTAACCGATTTGGCTGAAATTTGGAATGGAGATATCTCATACCCAGGATTAACACTGCTTCTTTTTATCCCGGAAAATTACAGAGTTCCCGCGGGAATTAAAAAACCTTTTTGTCTAATAGCTTAACAGCTGATACATAGATGTCATGACTTCATGACTCATGAGTGATCGAGATGGTTTATGCTTAAATTAGTTATATATATATGGGTATATTCATAAAAATATACTATGGGAACAAGAGCAATCATAATAATCGAGTGGGACAGTGCAGTCCTCAAAGACAACTTAATAAGCAAGGATACGAAAACCATTTTCAGAACTTAAACTACAATATAACTCTTCCTATATGTCCTATATGTGCGCCACGATAAAATTTTGTCTACCCGTTGTCTCGTGATATCCCTTCATTCATTCAATCATGATTAAATGAGTAGACAAAATTTTTTCGGTGTTGGAGTGAAACGTACGTAGAGGGTATTTTGGATGGTTTGTGTGGTGTCATGGTGTGGCGTGTTGGTTAGTACATTGTTCCTACATTTCTACTGAATTCTGCAGAAGGTACTGGAAGAGCGGTAGTAATTCGTGAATCAATGGCGGCAGTGCACAAGGCGAGCGGAACGTTGTACTTACCAGATATTATGAAAGAAAATAGAATAACTAGTGTCTACTAATCTATGTGCATGTGCCATGCCAATGAAAGGGTCCTAGCTCAGCTAATTACTGTGGATACAGATGTTACCACAACGCTGGTATTCTGCTAGGGCCCGAATAAGGGTAATCCATGATTTTAATGTAAAATAAAACAGAGGATATACATAATATCAAACAGTTAGCCTCAATGCCTTCATATCGGATGGAGGCATTGAGGCTAGGCGAAAAAAAGTGTAAGAATTTTACGTCACAACCCTTGTTGCCTTCGTTTATTACACACGTTCCATCATAGCTTTGGTGGCGTGGCAGCTAAACGAAGGAGTGAAACTATCGGTTCGGGGGTTCGAATCCTGACTTCAGATCTTGTCTTTGATCTTTTTTTAAATTTTTGGAAAAAAGTTTTATAGAAGAGGAATTCCGAACAAAATATTTGCGGCTAAATTTACAAACCCCATCTATTGTGGGCAGCATGAATTTGCTTTATGTCTGCTTATTTTTTACGAGATGGTTCTAACATATGGTTAGAGATGGCGTTGATTCTAAAAGGTAATGTTTTAAAAGGCACTTCGTTCCAACCGAGTATCCCACCGTTTCCACGACACGCTTTTTTGTATTTAAATTAATTAAAACTAAATTACTATAATTAAAATTTTGAAATTGGTTGAAGCTCAATGCGTATCTCTTTCTGCATATATGTGTAATTGTGTATATTAAAATACTATATGATGCCCATTGCCCGCCACTTCGTCCGCATGGAATGGATTAAGGTTTTTTTAATACACGCGGAAATTGTTTTAATTTTCCGGGTTAAATGTAGCCTATCCTCACAAACTTTTGCATTTATAATATTAAGGGCCTGTATTACCACCTTCTGATAAGTGTCGGATAGCCTAACCGTAAATTTTGTCACTTTCTTACTTTATGTCAAGTGACAAAGACAAAATATGCGAATAAGCTATCCGACACTTATCAGAAGGTGGTGAAAATGGCCCTAAGTTAGATTAACAGAATACATATAAGGAAACTGGTCTGCGACATTAATGTATTTACTTTTTTCCTAATCCAATACACACACTTCCAAGATGAGCAACATTATGGTCAGGGAGCTTGCGGAAAATTTTGGAGAGGTAAATACTTGATAAAAGTGGTTAAGTTGAATGTGAGTCATCTGCGCTACCCTCCAGATAATAATTAATATTATCATTAGGCCTTGCATTCGAATATTCGAATATTCGAATTATTCGAATAATATGCCTTGTCCGAATATTCGAATATTAAATCTGCTATATTCGAATATTCGACAAATTTTCTTTCTTTTTTTTCGCAGGCATTTTGTCTGATTCCTTCGTTTACATAAGGCGTCGTCAGTTTAGAAACGCTCGCTGTTATGTAATGCCGTGGCAAATTGAAGTATTTAGTTCTATTTCTTATGCCTAACAAGTACTATGTTTGCCAAAATATAACGTTAGGTTAGGTTAGGGTTATACATGAACAGTCAGGTACCTACCCAGCCGCAGGCCGGGCACTTAGGTTGTATTAGGCTTAACTGAGGTATATTGACCAAATGGAACCTAAGTGATTGAACGTTTTGTCATTTTGCCATCGGCATATTACATATCAGCGAGCGTTTCTAAACTGACGAATACGTATGTAAACGGCGGAATCACACAAAATGCCTGCGATATGCACAAAATATTACTTTTAAAGTTCGCGCAACATTATGCTTAGAAGTAAAAGACAATAATTATGCTTAGAAGAAAGCAGTGATGAGGTCTAGGTTGGAACGCACTTGCCTAGAAGATACCTATTCACTCTTGCCTTGAAGGTACTTAAGTTGTACGTGTAAGTGTAATAAGCCAATATAATAAGCCAAAGTTAGATGATAAGATTACAACGTATTTTATTGTTATGCAAAGTAACATTGATCTGATTCTGATGTCATAATTTCTTCTTCTTTGTCAACCGATAGACGTCTACTGCTGTACAAAGGTCTCTTGCATGGACCTCCACAGGTCTCGGTCTTGTGCCGCCTGAATCCAGCGGCTCCCTGCAATTCGTTTGATGTGGCCAGTCCACCCAGTGGGGGGTCTGCCAATACTGCGCTTCCCGGTGCGGGGTCGCCACTCCAGCACCATGGAACACCAGCGACCATCAGCTCTTCGAACTATGTGCCCCGGCCATTTCCACTTCAGTTTTGCGACTCGCTGAGCTATGTCGGTGACTTTGGTTCTCCTACGGATCTCCTCATTTCTGATTTGATCTCGCAGGGTATACCCCGAGCATAGCTCTCCCCATCGCCCACTGAGTGTCCCTGAGCCTTCTTATGAGGCCCATAGTTAGCGACTATGTCTCGGATCCTTAAGTCATCACTGGCAACAGGCACTGTTCGAAGACTTTAGTCTTCAGTCACTGAGGGATTTTGGACGAGAAGACATCTCGGAGTTTCCCAAATGCTGCCCAGCCGAGTTGGATTTCGGCTTTTTGAGAAAGAGATCAACTCTTTCTCAAAAACCTGTTAAATTAGGCCAAAGATCCCAGAGCCAAACTGACCCGACACTAACCGAAGATATCCCGGACGTCAGCCTATACGAGATTAGTATGGCTTTCAAGCAGCTCAAGAACAACAAGGCGCCTGGTGATGACGGAATCACTGCAGAACTCCTGAAAGCGGGTGGAAAACTAGTACTTAAGATCATTCAGCGATTGTTCAATTCCGTCATTCACGAGGGTATACCGCCGACAGCATGACACAGGAGCGTGGTGGTTCTGTTCTTCAAAAAGGTGATAATACCTTGTTGAAGAATTATTATAATCTCGCTAGTCGCTACTGAATCATGTTTATAAGTTGTTCTCGAGAGTCATTACGAATCGTCTCGCTCGTAGGTTCGACGAATTCGAGCCTCCCGAACAAGCAGGATTCCAAAAAGGCTTTGGCACCATAGATCACATTCATACGCTGCTGCATGTTATACAAAAGATGGAAGAGTATAACCGGCCACTTTGCTTAGCGTTTGAGGACTATAAGAAAGCCTGTGATTTGGTGGAAACTTGGGCTGTATTGAGGTCGCTGCAGAGATGCCGGATTGACTACTAGCTAGGTACTAGTTATTATTCTGTGCTACTAGTATATCCAAGTGTTGAAGTGCTTGTATGAAAACGCCACTATGTCAGTACGTATACAGGACCAGACTACGAGGCCAATCCACTTGCAGCGTGGAGTGTGACAGGGAGACGCAATCTCCCCGAAGCTAATTACTGCTGCATTGGAGGACGTCTTTAAGCTTCTGGATTGGAACGGACTTGGCATCAACATAAACGGTAAGTACATCACTCACTTGCGATTTGCCGATGACATAGTCGTTATAGCAGAGACTCTGAGCGACCTCAATACAGTGCTCAACGATCTCAGCAGGGTTTCTCAGCGTTGGGCCTAAAGATGAACATGAGCAAGATGAAAATCATGTCCAATGCTCATGCTTCACTCCACCCTCGTAAAAGAATACTGCACTTCACATTGTGGATAAGTATATAATATACCTGGGACACACAGTCCAGCTAGGTAGGTCCAATTTCATAATTTCTAAAACTGATTAATTTCCTATATAAATTCTATCAACGTTGAAAATCTTTCTTTTAAATCTTTTAAATCTTTTAAGTTATATAATTATTACAATATTCACACTCAGATCTCGATTTATAAGACTGTTATGTTGTGGTTGCCTTGTTCGGCACAAACTTTTTATACTTTTTGGAGGACTGAATTAGTGTCATAACAGTCAAATTCCAAACAGTTCTTTAATTTTTAAGTAAGATTTTGTTTTGATTCAGAGAAATTAGACTCAAAGTAAGAAATTGGCAGTTAAAAACATGATTATTATAACATCTTTGTTTTTTTTAACTATTCGAATATTATTCGAATAATTCGAATAATACCCGAAAAAAAGCCGAATATTCGAATACCGAAAATTTTCGAATATTTGCAAGCCCTAATTATCATATCAATGATTTATGATCCTATTGAATGGTTAGGTTAGGTTTCTACGGCGTGTCCTGAAAATGGAATCTAGAACTAGCCGGGCCGTGTCCCACCACCCAGCAGAAATTTCTTATTGTAAAGGGATCGAATAAAAACAAAAATCCTCTTCAATCCCTAAATACCCAGGTCTAAAACACGTTGAGAGCTCAAATTGATATCTACAGTTAATCTTGTTTTTCTCTTCCTAAGCTCTAAAATCTCACTAAAAAGATTTCAAAATTCAAGCACCAAACGGGCACTACATATAGGACTACAGGCACAGAAAATAATATAATAGTACTACAGGTTTAATCATGATGTTTTCCTTCTCTGTTTAGGTAAGTGATATTTAAAATAAATATGTTCTAATCATAATATTTGTGCACAAAGATACTTAACTTAAAATCACATACTTACATATTTTATAATCACTTATAGCGTGGTTATAACTTACAATGGAAAGCCAATAAAAAAAACTCAAAAACCGGATATTTCACCTAAAATTTCAAATTCCGTCAATCAGCTGACACTGCTGACAAATACAATTTGCCATACATTTAGATTACGTAAAAGAATATACTAACAAACTTTCAGATTTTATCAAGCACCTCTTCAAAATCATCCACGATCTTTCGGCACACTGCCCTCCATGATCCCCGTCGCCAGGTAATAAAAATACCTTATCATAGTCTATTAGACCCGTCACCCGAGGTATCCTCTTATCCGAATACATATCTAGTTTTAGCCCTTGGAGTAGCCGAAATTGAGCGTGCACGGTTCAGTCTAGACCCTTCGGAGACATAATCTTCGAGACCATCAAACAACCAGATGACTAGATAAAACACGAGTCACGACCAAAATAAAAACGTCTCATATTATTTGTAATGTTCTACGGCTCAATAACTTTCACCGAACAGAATGCAAATTTTTATTTTGTTTGGACGCAGCTTTAAAAGTTATGATACCTGTCTAACAAGATAAAGAGCACCTGGAAGCTATGAATAAGTCGTTGGGGTCCCAAGGTGCTACTGCTGGAGTAGCGACCCCGCACTGGGAAGCGCAGTGTTGGCAGACCCCCCACTAGGTGGACCGACGACATCCGCCGCCGCTGAATTCAGGCGGCGCAAGACCGAAGCCTGTGGAGGAGGTCCATGCAGGAGACATGTCCAGCAGTAGACTAAAGTCAGTCTAAAGGTTGACAAAGAAGAAGAAAGTATTGTAAAATAAGAAGAGGTAGACAGTAGTACAAAGAAGGATGCCCGAAATTTTTTATCGGCTGTCCACCGAGTTCAGTAATATTTTAAGATGGAATCTGATGATGATCTGGGACTTTAATGTAACTCTTCAAGCTAATATTAAACGTGTATAAAATATAAATCTATCATTATGAGGAGGTTTGAACTTAAGACATCATTACTGAAGTCATGACTTCGGTTTTTAATTTAAAATTGTTTGCAGTTGAACAAAGTTTTATTTTCACAAATTGCTATCCAAAATATTATGGTAGGCACAAACATTCCGATTGATGAAGTAAAATAATTCTGTAACTAGCAGACCGAGCAGTTAAATAATAAGATTTTATTTACCAGTTCTTTTTGAATGTTGGTTACAAGAACGAATGAAGCCATGATCAGGCAAGTACCGGGAAGTACCAATATCATTAATGCAAAAAAGTGATCAATTTATTCAACACAGACCATAAGTAAACGAGTAAACAGTAATCATCCATCGCGCGAAACTAGACGGCAGCGGAGCAGCTGTTTTGTAGTATAATATGACAATGTTGTCGGGATGCGAGCGGCAGCCGGCGCCCGGCAAGTGGCAACCATCAACCATGCCCACGGCGCCACAACATTCGCCGCCGCCGCACGCAACGGACATGAACACCCACCCTTGCAGCGGGAGTTGCGCCGGCCGCGCTCGTTCGGACGATCGCTCATCGCAAACGACTCCTTGAAATGCATCTTCCGACTCCTCTCCGAAACCCATTCACATTCACGTGTACCATCAGCGCACCAGGACACAATCCAAACACTGAACACCGATCCACAGTTTCAGTTCTGTTGCCGTAATTGACGGAAACGAGCGCTACGCGCTTTCGATAGTTCGACACCGACCGACCGTAATATGAGATTACGAGCAAATAATATAGTACGCGAATGTTTCGTTAGGCGCGAACCGTGCGACACTCGTCCTCGGACGTGGACTGGCGCGTGATGCGAACGGCCGCCGTCGTCGCCTCCACCGCGGGACCGGACCTCGCGTCTCGGGGCGAGGATGCGGGAATCGGCTTCGGCGCAATACCCGTCACGAAAATAATAGGAACAGCGAGTGCACCTCAGAGGCACAACGCGACGCGGTCGGTGCGAGCGAGACGCGGATAAACACCAGACTGTTTACTTACGGTGTTCGAGAGCGGGGCGCCGAGCGCGGCGCGGGGGCGACTGCCTGCAATCCGCGCGCTGCAATTACTTACTTGTACTCCACAATTCCATCCTAACATGGGCTCATACAAATTAACCCTTCGGGAAAGCGTGCGCTCTTGGACTAGAATGCTCCTTCCATTTCAGTAAAGGTAGCGCACTAAACGGTTAGGAACTACAGGCTCTACAAAACTTACGAACGACAGGGTAGAACTAATAACACACGAATTTAAGCAGTACTGAATTGAATACGCTCATTTAATTATTACATTATCGAACTAATCAGCGACAGACAATGTTTCCACCATCTTTTACGATGATTATGTTACTGAAGTTTGAGTCATTGTGTTGTCATGTTGAAAGTACAATAGGTGGGCAGTGCGTGTAAATGGCTCCAGTGGTGAGCTGTGAGCAGTTTGAACGCTCAATCGTCCAGCCGTGCATCGAGCGGTGGTGACTGCATTCCGACGCCCCAGCCTCGTCCCGCGAGGCCTCACCCCCCATCCTTCCGGCGCAGGCCACGTGACGCGCCGATTAGCCGTCGAGTGTGCCACCGCGACCAAAATAGAGCGCACGCATACAAATCTCGCATCTCGTTCTACTTCACTAAACTCTCACGCCTCTTGCAGTCTCTTGTCTAACTTTTGCCGATCGCGCGAACTAAACGTGCGTTGGAGTTCAAATCCTGCAAGAGTTGAACTCCAACGCATATTGGTTCATGCCCTTCTTTATTGACGCAAAATCTATATAATTATAATCTAGCTGAAGGCTTTACATGATGAACGCAAAATGCAAACACTTTCAATATAGCTAATATAGCTAATGAAAGTTCTTTAAATTACAGGAGTTGTATGTGTTGTTACCAACTCGCAAATGGCTAGAAGGTTGAAATCAAAACGTCCATCCCAATGGAATACAGGAAGTTGAATTCCAAATAAGCTAGACGCTATGTTTTTATCGACCGACCCATAAGCGATATAGGTTTGTTTGACAGAAATAAAATAAAACGAGGAAATAATGGCACGCACCCAAACGGCAACGAAGCCGAGTCGGGTTTCGACTCTCGAGGCTCGACAGTCGGCAGTCGGCACGGTTGGAGCTTGGAGCCCACAGCCAGCGCGACTCGAGATTTCGCGAGTCTCGACACCTGCTTATTACACAATATCATGCGCATGATGTTGCAATACTTGCAACTAGTAACTAAAAAGACTACACACTACTTTATATACCATACGCACTTTATTATGCAGAAGACGCTACACAAATAATGACAAAGTGGCAACTATTGAGATACCTAATTTAAAAGGAATACAAACATTAAAGCCGATCAATGCGAGCAATTACGTGGCCATTTAATGTACTAAAGCATAATATGCCAACAAATGCCTAAACGTATTTTGAGTAAATAGAATTACATTATAATAGTTAGACATTTACCCTGAGATCTATAGATCGTACTCTGGTTCTATTCAAGACTCAAGATAAAGTTAAAATGAGACACAAATATGTCCTGACATAAATCTTTCTTGTTTTAACTTAGTCTTGAGTCTGAGCTGAGTGGGAGTGCCATCTATAGATCTCACCCTTAGACTTAGTTTAAACTTCGATAAGGTGATTTTAATAAAAATACTAAAGCACCTGAAGGTGAAGGGAAGCCGCTTAGCCTTAAAATATAGAGTTAAAAATTGACAAAAATCACGCAGGGTTACCGCATTTAACAAGAAAAAGACGACAGGATCAATACAGGCTGCAAAATGTACACGTGATCGCGTCACTATATAACAACTCCTACCACCGACCCCCACCCCTGACACCCACTATAACTCCTCCCTAAAAGTCGTCACTAAAGATTTTCTTTCCGTTTTTACTGATCCGTTTTTGTTTTCTATAATTAGGTAGGCTATAATAGGCTAACCATTCTACAAAATGCCTTTCCCAAATGTTTGAAGAAAGTACGTAATTCCTTTAAATAGCATCGTAATTCGTATGCGAGTTCAAGAGTGAACTAACCTCAGGAACTAACGCATTGCAGCGCGGAACCTGTTCCCGTGAGGAAGGCGACGACACATTCGTCCACCGCACTCGCTGAGGGGAAGTTACATTTAACATTACGACTTGTGGATAAGAGGAGTTTTATATACATTCCGAATACGTATATTTGTATACATTCCGAATTTGTGATAGAGTTACATTACATGATTCATCACAAAATTGGCCTGATTCAGACAGATTGGAGATCGCTGACTTTTAAAAAGCAGACTACCGCAATGCCAAAAGGAAGGGTTATGACTTATGATTAAGCAGTCTATGTATGTATTTACTTATGTTACAGCGTAAATCCTAAAATACTCGGCCGATTCTGATGAATGATGACTGTTAATCGATTCGTTATTGTGGTCCGGGTGACATAGGCTACGACGATATGACGATATGATATATATGACGGATGTTATATCCAATTTCTCGTAGACTTCAAAGTTTTTAAACATAATATTATTTTTAATTTTCTAACACTTACTTGAAAAAAACCTTTTTAACAGACGGTTATCAATTCGTCGGAATCTTTTTTTTTTATTATATTTTTAGTCGGTTTTTTAAAAAGATTTTTTTATATTAAATTATTAAAAACCGACTTGAAACGCCCGCACCACTACAAAGTATATAATTTATTCTTGATATTTTAAAAACCGCTCGACCGATTTCGATAAAATTTAAATAGGAAGTATACGTATAAGTATGGGAAGTAAGACCACCTGGAAAGTATATATACCCTTTCAACCAAAAAAAGACTTCCAAATCTGTTCAGGCGTCTTCGAGTAATCGGTGAACATACATATAAAAAAAAAGATTCCGACGAATTGAGAACCACCTCCTTTTTTGAAGTCGGTTAAAAAAGATGTGCATGCATATCAAAAATTCAAAAGAATTTAATTAACAAATTGGCGCAGGTCATTGGGGTTGTCCGGGCTATTAGCGTGGCTCGTAAATAAGCGAAGAGAGGGTGGTAAAAACCTCCACTCGGTACAAAGGGTTTGCTTGTACACTGCGAACCGACGATAGCGGTCGATAAGCGCCGGGTCGACGATAACTGTGGAGGCTTTACACAAAAACCTAAGTCCTGAAAAAAAAATATCCTGTTGCTCCCACTTGGCTTCGAAAATCAAAATCGTATTCATGGAACGGGATAACTTAATCATCATAATGATATTTCATATGATGATCTCAACTCTAATTAAATTAGGTATATTTTACTACCTACAAGCTTTTGTTTGGGACTTCATCTGCATAGTTAGTTCGTTTCCTGCAGGATCCATCTGTTTTTACGGGATAAAAATTTGCCTTTGTCACTCTCCAAGTCGTCAACTATACCCATGGACAATATCACAACGATGCTCCGTTGCTGCGTTATTGTAGAACAAACCAACAAACAAATACATTTTCGCTAATTTAACATTTATGATACTAAAGAGCCTCTTTCACCACCTTGAAGTAAACTTTAAACCCACGAATAAAGTTGACATTTTGACAGTTTTTGTATCGGCAATCTCTCAAAACGTCTTTATTTGTCGGTTAAAGTTTACTTGAAGTTGATGAAACAGGCCCTTAAACCACCAGACAGCCCCTTACCTAGCAATGAGAATATTGTAATTCCCATGAAGTACGGCTATGTAGATACGGGCAATGATGCGAGTATGTATAACGTAACATTCAAAATGGCCACGTCTCATTTCCTCCACTTTCTAGTCCCAACTGTACAGCGAATTTTTAGTGGTGACAAAGTTTTAATATCAATATTAGTTAATCAGTTAAGCCTCAGGGTCTAGCTCAGTCTAGTTTGAACTAGACTGAGCTAGACCCTGAGGCTTAACTGCTAAAAGCTGCAAACCTTAAAATGGTTATGCAAGGGTTTATTTGAAGGGAATCCCATTTTAGTCGAACTACGAGCAGTTCGCAATCGCAAAAGTCTGCGAAATAAATGCATCTATTTATTTTATCTGACACAATCACTTAGACTGAATAGATAGGTTCCTACGACATCAACTTTCTATTGGTAGGTAAGTCGACGTGGTTGGCAGTTGTTTGTTACTTGTTTCTTTTTAGCGTCGACCACTTTTTCACTTGGCTAAGCAATGAAAAACTGGTATATACAGTGGACGGAATTGTGGTGGCGGCTATCAGCGATGCGCACAAGACTATTTGCAACGGATGCAGCAAAATGAGCGGTTCAATGACCTCCAGCGAGCCGGGTTTCACTTGTGCTGGTAGAACGCCCAGTTCAGTGGCCCTATTATAAGCTAAAAGTACTATTCTGCTAAATAAGAAAGACTTAACAAATGTAACGCTGCTAACAATCCCCTCGGTTAAAAGTTAAAACTAACGAATACCTATATAATAGTTAGCTCGTCGGGGGTTGAAAATAACTTTTCCATTTATTCCGTTTGTACTTGTAAGAAGTAAATAGAAAACATGCATTAAAATGCCGTCTTCAAAAAGACTACCTCTGCTGAAACTCCATAATTCTCGATCAGAACTCTATGATACAATAATAATTATATTCTCTTCAAAGAATGGTAAACGCGATGGAACTAAGGGTGAGATATATAGACAGCACTCTCGCTCAGCTCAGACTCAAGACTGAGTTAAAACGAGACAGATTTATGTCAGGGACATATTATTTGTGTCTCATTTTAACTCTATCTTGAGTCTTGAGCAGAGCTAAAGTACGATTTATAGATCTCAGCCTAAGATCCAGCGATTTGGGAGCCTAATGTCCTAGATGGAGCATTATTATTCATGCGTGGAAATCTAGAAAATGCTTAATTTTAAAATGCTAGGTATATTCTAAGCCATGCAACTGAGTAAAGACGATTCAGAATGATTTTTGCATGGGTAATTGGGGATCTGGAGAATGATATAGGTTCTTTTTATCCCAGGATTGTAATTATCTTATCACGGTTCCCGTGGGACTTTTGAAAACCAAAATACACGCGGATGTAGTCGAGGGCAAAAGCTAGTCTCATAATAAAATTGGGACGCGGACATAGTCGCAAGCAATAGCTAGTTACTACTATAAAATGCTAAGCTTCCCCTAAGTTGTCATTGAACATCAAGGTCACAGGGGTGCGCATGTGCCGTATATACCTACTTGATTTCAAAGAATAAAGATTTTCTTCAACAAAATAAATAGAATGTGTCTACTCTTATTTTACTTACTCGCATTTTTAGGCTACTCTGTAAAAAAACATGTTGCTTTTGGTCAAACTTTGTTTTTGGTGGCAAAAGTTAATTTGAAATAATTAAGAGATACTTAATAGAGATTTGTAAATATTATAGGAAAAATAAAATGCTGAATGTGCATCGAATTTCTACGAAACCATTACACTGATTGCGAGTTCACTCTATCCGTTGAGGGAGTTCCCTACACCTCTGTAAAACTTCATCAAATCTTTGCAACGTCTTTTTTGTTTTAAATTAACGTTTGATATTTTATAAAGAATTCGTCGAGACCTGAGAGCTATCATAAGACAGAATTGGGAACGAGAGCCTGTGGGTGTCGCTCCTCGGCATCGATCCACGGCTTATGTACTACTTACTACCTAGCCGCTTTACATACTTCCTCGGCCCTCGCGAGTCGCGCGTTATGTAAAGATTCCACCGCGATGCGACAGTGAATGCACATGCACCACAGAATAAACAAGACCGGTACCATAAGCAGTTGCTTCACAGCTCAAATTCCTTCGAATTCACAAGCGCTCATTCGACGTACAGCACGTGGGTATGTATAGACTATAGATACGTGAACCGCGGTCAAACTATAGCTCCTTTCATTACGGAAAACTTGAGAACGCTATATTAACTGCGCATCGTCTCTGCTCGTAATACGTGGCATTTCTATAGACATTACATGTGAATAAATTATGCGATGTGCTACTTTCTCGCGTGTAACGTCGCTCCACCCTTTAGCTCCGACAACCAATTAATATAATATGTATATCGATGTTTGATAAAGATAGATAGGTATGTGTGGTATCGTTTTGTGGCTAACCTTGGAATGAAGTCCTTTAACGTCGGCTTCCGTGAAGAGGGTTCTATATTTGACACTCGTTTTGCGCTTAGTCCTAATCGGATACCTACACTAATTTGAATGAATATTCAACAGTTCATAGCGCTTCCGTAACCAAGCACAACAGCTGTACACGAATTTAAATTAACTGGTCACACTACGAATATTTACGGATTATCGTTTTTAAAGATCGATGAACGTAGGTAATTCACTGTAATCACTGTAAGTATAAACATCGCAGAACTATCGTCAAAGCCGTGATATTTTTATCATACAAACCCATAAACAAAACCTTTACACAACGTAGAGCACACAACACTACTTGGATAACCAAATAGTCTTTCTGCTCTACCCCTTGTGCTTTAGTAAACCGCAAATGCGTCTGAAAAAAATCCTGAATGACACGAAGGTCGAGTAGGTGAAGCTGATTGATCCCAAAGCGAGTCTTCTGGCGGCGCTCATTTAATAAGCTTTGGCCCCTTGTTACAAAATGACACGAAATTAGTTCTCCTTCTAGTATAGGAAATATGCTACTACATCCTACAGAAGGATGTAGTTTGACCAGCAAGACTCGTTTATTCTGAAAGCTGGTATGGTAGGTAACATAAAACGCAATTTTATAAAAATAGGACGATCGACAGTCATTATTTCACTAGCATGGAAGTAGGAACTTCGTTACTAACTCACTAGTGAACTTAAAAGTTAAAACGTCTCTTTTGTTTAAATCCCTAAATCGCTTCTTGTATCTTAGGTTAGCGGCGTTGGCAATGTAAGCCTTCGAAAATGCATCATCATCATAATCATTAGCAACCCATCAACGGCTCACTACTGAGCGCAGGTCTCCTCTCAGAGAAGTGTTATAGGCCACAGTCCACCACGCTGGCCCAATGCGAATTGGTTGACTTCTCACTTCAGACACCTTCGAGAACATTATGAAGAACTCTCAGATGTGCAGGTTTCCTCACGATGTTTTCCTTCACCGTTGAAGCAAGTGATAGTTAATTGCTTAAACGCACTTGACTCCGAAAAGTCAGAGGTCTGACCCGGGATCGAACCTGCGACCCCCCGAATAGGAGACCTGACCACTAGGCTATCACTGCTTGCGAAAATACATACTTTCTCTAAAATAATATGAATGGGCAAGCCTGGAGTGCAAATAATTGGTTACGGATAAACTGAATTTAAAGTAGAGTAATTTTGAGGAAATGATCCGTCCCTTATATTATAAATTGATTGAAAACCGTATTATCAAAATCCCATGCGGAGTCACAAAAAAATCATATCGTATTTCGGAAGATTTTTTTTGATTTTAGAGACAGAGAAAAGAATAATTATTGTAAAAGTTTTAATGATGTTTAACATGAATTCGCGCTTAGTTATTGTGACTTTCGAGACCATAGATCAATAAGTGGGTTGGAACAATCTAGAAATCTTTTATTGATTTGGCTGACTACTCATGTGTGACGCTTTAACCACGTGACATTACGACGTGTTGAAGAGATCCATCTAGCGTTATTCTTATTATACATTTAATCTAAGCAGGTATAATGTAACGCAGTTTAAGTCAAAGGGCGACGAGGAGCAAGTGAAAATCAATACGCCTTTTTATTAACCTTGACTACACACCCCAGCATCGTAAATCGCAAAATTTCTCATTGAGTCTGCAAGTATGTGGAGTACTGATACAAACTGTACTGTACAACTAATAAGTACTTAATAACACCTGCACTTTTTGTCAAGGCTAGGTTGCTACAAAATTGGAATGTCTCAAAACATGACCATTGCAATTTTTTTGCTTTTGTGTGCCTACAAGATGTACGTAGTACGTACCTACCTACTCTACATTTTTTTATATTACAGAGCTTAACTGTTAACTTACCTGGGTATAGCACCTTTTCAGTCATGCCGACGAGTCTTGAGCGATATCCATTGAATCCTGCAAAGTAGAACCGAATGTTAATTTTATTTTATTTTCATGCCCATTTTATCTGGTGGGAGCCTTTGGACGTGGCTAGTTTAAGCAGTTACCATCCTAATGTCAAAACGTGCCACCAAGCGAGTTGGCGATGGCGTTCCGGTACTTACGATTCCGTGTAGAAATCGATTAGATCGCAGTAAGGGTTATGAAATGAAATAATAATTATGTACCTTTTCATCAAATAAAAAAATTTCATTTTTATTAAATCTTGGGATTAGCGGCAGCCCTGGTTTTTTTTTAAGTTTTGAAAATATTAATTGAGAAATATCGCGTAGGTACTTTTAATGCAATACTTTAAATTATAACGAATCGATTATTTACGCTTTACAAACTTCACTATCGTACAAAACCAGAAGTAATAAAAATAAAAGAAGCAGTTGTCCTTGAATGAGTTAGGGTTGCAGCTTGCACCTGTGCCACCACAATGTGTGACACGTCAACAAACCAATTGATAATAGCCTAGGCAATGGGGCGGTCTGTTGTATGGAGACCCCCACATCAAATCCTCAGTCGATGAAATTTGGCGGGGTTGTAGTATGGGATGACCCAAAATTTACACAAAAATATCCAAAAAAAAATCCATGCGGAAGTTAGGTATTTATACCTAAAAGTACAAATAGCTCAATATTTTGAAATAAATAATTTCTCCGTCCAATTTTTTTTTACCAAACTAATTATTAGCTTCAATAAGAGGTACTTGATAAAAATCCAAAACTTTTTTCAAACGGAACTGTCACTTTTTAAAGAGGTTTCCTTTTTTGTCCGTAATTTCGACCACAAAATTGCTCAGTCAATTTTTTATTTTTAAATGTCCTTAACATGTAATTTAGCATAACGTGTAAGAAAATCCAAAAAAAAATCCATACCAAAATCTATTTATCTTACTTCAACTGAAAATTGTTTATAACTCGGTATGAAAAATTTCTCAATCCAATTTCTTTTTTTTATCATAGTAGGTAGTCACATTTACACTCTTATCCTAAATATCCAAAAAAAATATCACGAAGAACATTGATATTGAAACAGATTTTTTGAAATCTAAACTGCGTTTTCGCGATAATGCACCTTAATTCTTGAGACATTGGGTATAGTTTAGCGTGCGCGAGCGAAGCGACTTCACAAAATAACATACATGTTACTACATGCCTTCTACAATGCTAAATATTGAACATAAACATGTAACTGAACATTAATTTATTTGTACAAGATAAATGAGCTTAAATAAGGGCTCATAAATTATTTTTTTTGTAAGCTTATGTCTAGGTAAGTAAATTAAAATAAAAAATTAAGTGGCACTCGGGGACTGCCGCAGTAAAGCTATTGCATAGCATTTTTTATCAACTTATGCAATTATAATATTTATGCAATATTTTTTTTTGCATAATAAAAATTATGCAAAAATTAATTATTTAATTAAAAAACAAACAAACAAGAAAAGCGCACTGTCAATTCTTCGCGAGTGAGATTCGAACCTGCGACATCAATCATCATACACCATACGGTAAAGAAAGCGGCCGCTCGCCCACTGCGCCGAACAGAGCTACTTGTGAACCTCTAAAATGTTGAACGCTTACTGAACGACGGTGTTAGGTTTTTGTTCGTTACGGAATTTCTTGATTCGGTCGCCGCGCTCAAACTGTTTGTCCTAGTTCAAAGCCCGCGATAAAGCTATGCAATAGCTTAAAAACATACAGTCGAACTGAGAACCTCCTCCTTTTTAAAGTCGGTTATAAATACATAGGTAGGTATAACGAAATGGAACGGTTATCGAAATTATTGTGTGTCTATGCAATAGCTTAAAGTTCAATTTTTTTTCATTACTTATGATTTGAGGAAATAAAGGAGGAAATGTATTAAATATATTTTGTTTAAGTACGTATTTGGCACGCCAGAAATTTGCAAACTGTTTAAAGCAAAATGCTAGTTTATGCAGTTTATGCAACTGATATCGACGCTGGAAATTTCAAATGTCGTAAGGAACATTCTGTCGTAAGTACACTTGCTTCACCATCGAACTTGAAATTTTTCTTTCTATCGATCTGTATATTTATTTAAAATTTTGATATCTCTTATAATTATAAATAAGGACTGGAGATACGAAATGTAATACTTTGTAGTAAGTAACAAAAAAGTAAAATTTTAGTTAGTATAAATCAAATTTTAGATTCTAACTTTCTTGTACAGTACCCGGCGATATATATTGCACATCGGCCATAAAGCCGATGTGAGATATATATCGCCGGTGCAATATATATATATATAGTATATAGTAGACAGTACCCGGCGATATATATTGCACATCGGCCTTATGGCCGGGTACTGTAGCTTTTTGTAATGTCGTAATTCATTTCAAACTGTCTGGTTTCTATGCTGTAACTCGTCTACAAAAATTAAAAACTCTTTACGATCTAAAATCTATTTTGGTATTTAAAAATTTTGAATTAACATTGACGTAAGAAGCGACGAATTGATATCGACGCTGGAAATTTCAAATGACGTAAGGGACATTTTGTCCTAAGTACACTAATTGATAATATACCATTGAACTCGAAATTTTTATCTCTATCGATCTGTATATTTTAAATTTTGATATCTCTTATAAATAAGGACTGGAGATACGAGATGTAATATTTGTAGTAAGTAATAAAAAAAGTAAAATTTTAGATCGTATAGATCAAATTTTAGATTCTGACTTAGTAAATATTTTCACGATCGCTTCGCTCGTGAAAATTTCCATTACAGATTGATATTTTAGGTATCAAGTATGGAATACACAGCTGCGTAGTACGGCCTTTAATCACTGGCCTATATCATTGAGCTTAAGGTACCAACTCCTCAATCCTGATGCTGCTGGGCTTCGGCCCACCAGACTCAGCTAGCCTTAATTAAATCATTGGGTCGTTAAAATAATCTAGGAACTGACACAATATTGTAGAGATTTGTAGGGGCGGCAAAATTTGAATAGCCTACTGGCGGCAAATGTGTAAATCTGGTGTGCGTTGCGCCTCCGTTTGTTTCGACGTTTCTTATATGCCCATCCGACTTCAACATACGTGTAGAAACAAAGATTATATATGTAATTTATAGAGGCGTTTGAAGTTAGTTTTTTGAAAATCGTTATTATTTTTAGTGGCCTAGGAGTGCAATATTCTGCAGCATCAGGTCTGATTGTCAGGTCAGGTGATAGAATCTGGAGTTCGTGGTGTAGTCTAACTAAAGGTAATTAATTGGTCTTTACAATATGAATTCACAATCAAAAATTCCTAAATTCTCACAGCTTAAGAGTGCAGCACCCTGCAGCATTAGAATTGAGGAGTTGGGGCCTCGAGCTTAACGATGTAGTCAAGCTTGATACCTATAACTTACATTATTAATACACAATCGATATTTTCTAAATCTTCATAGTTAATAGCAAACATTTTCTTTCAAATAAAAAAAATGCGATACGGTCTGAAATCTCGAAGAAATTGGTGTACATACCTGCATGGAAAAAAATATGAGCCGATTGCGCGCCGATATAAACTTCCTTTTTTTGAAGTCAATTATAAAGTATCTAACTTTATTTTAGAGTAAATGAAATACAAAAATGGAAAATTAATTAATTTTTTTTTTGTTGGCAAGGGGGGCGCAGGCGGATTTTCGCACCCCGGCGTCCAGTGTGGTTAAGACGACCCTGCCTATGCAATGGTCTGATTCCAATCGAATGTGCTAGATAACATCCAAAGACATTACAAAGTATATTGTTTTTAACATACTTGGTAGTGTCTTGAAATAATAAGTTTTAAATATTTAAGAATCGACCTTAGCCTAAACGACACAAACAGCAAAAGGCGTTAGCTTAGTTTATTTACAAATAGCAAAAGCTCTTTGTTAATAAACTAAGTCAATTTAGAAAAAATGCATAAAAGAAGTGTCTTAATGAAAATTAATGATTGTTAAAAATCAATGGAAGAAGAGTCCAACATTTCAAATGCACCAAAAATCTTCTAAAGATGTAAGAATTGAATTGGAACCTGAAATATCTGTAGCAAAATGCAATGATCTGAAAAGTTTAATGCAAATATAGAACTATAATATAAATTTGGCCTACTGCCTATGTGTTAATCCTGTTTATAAGCTATCTCCATTCCAAATTTCCGCCAAATCGGTTCATTCGTTGTAGCGTGAAAAAGTAATAAACATCCATCCAAACATCCATCCATACATCCTCACAAACTTTTGCATAGTCATCGCATCGCATAGTAGGAACTAGGATAGTAGGATATACTGCATCACAAAAAAAAAATTTTTGTGATGAAACTACAAATTTACGATTTTCGGATTTTTTCCTTTCCTTGTGCTACATGACATTGCTTCATGCCAAATTTCATGATTCTAGGTCAACAGGAAGTACCCTCTAGGTCTTGCGAGTGTTAAAATATGCGGCATAGATGGACCATAAAAGGCCGTATCTTTTGATTGCGTCGACTTAGACTTTGTCACAGCTACAAGGGATTGCAGACCTGAGTATTTGATACTATTTTCAACTTGATACCCTCCATGTGTTCCTGAGAAAAATGGTATTGACAGACGGACAGACAGGCGGACAACGAAGTGATTCTAGAAGGGTTCCGTTTTTAGTACGGAGTACGGAACCCTAAAAATGAGAGTTATGACAGTTTAAAAGGTAAAATTTTGTTTGGTCCTCCTGAAAATTAGGGGTTTGTCGCATGTTTGTCGCTTACAAAATTTGAAATTTCCAGCATCGATGTATCGGATTACACACGGACCTCGGATTACAAAGGGCGTAAAGGACATTTTGGCCAAAACTTGAACTTTTTAATGGTATCATACTCAGTTTTTAACGCTCTTTCGATCTGTCTTATTTACGTCTCAATATTCGCTAAAAATGTCGTTTACGACCTAGATTTTTGGTGTTCTTAAACATGAATTTTCGAATAAATAGGTCACTACTAATGGTACTACAGTATGTAATGCATACATAGCATAATATCTATTAAGTATATTGTAAAAGTATTTTGAAAAGAGCAACTGCCGAGTTTCTTGCTGGTTCTTCTCGGCAGGAACGGCATTCCGAACCAGTGGTAGACTCATTGACGATTGTAAAAAAACTTGTAAAAGTTTATTTGAATAAAAAAACATTTCTATTCTATTCTATTCTAATGGTCAAAAAGCTTGAGCTAAAACATAATATCATCAAAATTATTTTTTTTTAATTTTAAAAAGTAAAAAATATTCATATCTATTTCTTCTTTATCAACCTATAAACGTCCACCCGCTTTCAGGAGTTCCGCAATGATTCCGTCATCACCAGGCGCTTTGTTGTTCTTGAGCTGTTTGAGAGCCATACTAATCTCGTATAGGCTGACTGACATCTGGGACATCTTGGGTATAGTTCATAAATCATAACCAATAATTGATCGTCATAGTCACCGTCGTTGGCAACAGTTTTTGATTGATAATTGCACAGTCGATTCAACGAAATACAGGCTCGCGTCACCGTAGAAAAAATATGTCGATATAATAGGCAGATAATATGTCGGGTCTCGTGACGTCACCACGCTCCTGCTTCCCTTGATGGATTAAATATAAAATATTTCTTTCTAAAATGTTTATAGTTTTTAATGCGCTTGATTATTTTTTTGGATATTTTGATACTTGATACAAAAAAAATAATTGTAATCATATCAATAAAAAAAATGGATGGAGAAATTTTGCACTGTGAGTAAAAGGGTAGTTTTTGAAAAAAATATAGTCTCTTGGTATATTGTTTGGATTTTCAAGTTGTAGGTACAAAACGGCTATAAAAGGACATTCCAGTGAAAAAAATTCACAGAGCAATTTTTGGCTGCAAGTAACATTGAAAAAACGTATTTTTCAAAATTTGGTGGTTTCGACTAGGAGTATATTTTGGATATTTTATATTTTGTTTCTAGACTTTACATGAATGTTTCAGGTGAAGAAAGTTTTGACCGAGCATTTTGCCGAACTGAGATATTAAGCATAAAAGAGTTTAGGTAAAAATACCTAACTTCCGTTCTAATTTTTTTTTGGATATTTATAAAATACTTTTAACTACTGATACTTTATCATTCTGTAAAGTTTCGTCGCCTGAGGAATTGATGTTGGGGTCCACTAGCTTCATTGCCTAGACTATAATTGGGATGTCATGTTGCCTATATGTTAAATATAAATAATACCTTCTGATTATTATTATACACTCGCCATGTTTTATCGATTTTATTATTTAATTAATCGATATCCATACTATACACGGGTTTGATAAAGAGATGCTGGTTTGATTGGTTGGCAACTTCCCTGTTCAGAAATTTCAAATAAATATTAGTACAAAATATGTAATTGGTCATTGGATTTCCCCAGATAAAATTATATTGCTTATACTCCTAAGATAATACTATTTCCTCACCTTGAATTAATATCTGTACATAAGTTGTTTATTATATCAAAATTTTTGTGTCATCAAAAAACATTTTTATTTAAGTAAACTTGTTGATATTAAAAAATTTCTTTCCTATATGGTTGGTACATACTAAACTTTTTTTTAATACTGAGAACCAGAACTATGTGGTAGGTTTGATTTTTTGATTTGCAACAAAAGAACTAGAAAGAGTAAAGGCCTGTTTCACCACTTGCTGATAAAGTGCCTGATATACAGGGTTAATTTTAATTTACCAACAATCTCACACAATATGTAACTTCTGTGCATAATACTGAACAACATTTGTTCAATAAGAATAATAATTTGCAATTATATCAAATTCTTTACAATAATTATAAATATTTACATTTTATTAACATTGAATTACGTCTAAATTTCTATAATACCATATCAATAAAATTAAAATATGCCTAAATTATATACAACTAACAAAATTAAAACTAAAATAAAAGTCTACGGGGGATCCAAGAGCTGGCAGCTACCTTGGCCAAAGGATTAGCTTAGCCATCCAAAGAGGTAATGCTGCCAGCATCTTGGGTACTATGCCACACTGCAGTGACTTCGATGGGGTTTTAGATTTTATTTAATTTTTATTTTAGTTTTAATTTTGTTAGTTGAATATAATTTAGGCATATTTTAATTTTATTGATATGGTATTATAGAAATTTAGACGTAATTCACCAAAAAAATATTCAAGTTTTAGTTTAAGAGTCTGTCATTTTTTAACTCTATGGTCATTTTATGTAATGTCTCTACCACACCTGAGTGAAACGTCGACTACTAACCGCGCAACAATTAACGTCCGAAGTTATCGCTTCGTATTTACAAATGCTTTGTGATGTGTATTACTAACATCAGTCTGAGCTATTATCTGCAACTCCATAATTTCGCGATTAACGTGAACACCAAAAAGGCACATGTAAGTATCGGACAAGCATTAATTATCTACCGAATATCCAGTGACGGCCTTTGAGTAAACCAACACAGGAGAAGAATTGACGCGCGTACCCCTCTGTAAGTTGGGTATGACCAGTGGTCATACCCGTTATATAAAACTGTTTGACTCGAGTCACGCGCCTGTAAACTACGTATGGTTAGCGGGGAATGAGCTCCGCTATAAATGCCGAATATGAGAGTATTTTCTTCTGAAAAAATATTTAAAAAATCCAGTTTACTAAAGGATAACATTTATTTACTTCTGATGTATTATTTTATCCAAATAATGCAATACTTATGCAGAAAACTTAAGAAAACTGTCGATCTGAAAATGTTGCTACTTAATCGTACATGAAATAATTTGGGGAAAATATTGAAAATTAATCTTCCTACTTACTATTTGTTTAGAGACCTTTTTCATGAACTGCATTATAAATTGATCCCATAGAATTAAAATCACGATAGAATAGGAAGGGGTGAACGACTAATTTATAAGCTTTGAGTAAAATATGACTAGATATATAAATACGAACTTTGATCGTCTGTGGGATTATCAAATAATGATAAAAATTCTTTCTATAAAACCAACTTTAAACGCCACTACAAAGTATAAAACAATTTTAATTTGTACATGTATATTGAAGTCGGGCGGGCCTAAATATAAATGATGAAACCAATGCGCGACGCTAGCCCAACTTTGCCCGATCGGCGTATGAAGTCGGTTTTTCAAAGATATTTTTTTTACATTATTATTTTAAGCTTTTTAGTGTATATCTCTGATCGCGAGCAATTTGCTCTTAATCATTGAGTTCCTTCCTCCATTACCGAAGATATGAATCACCTTCTCTTCACCTTTTAAATAGGCCCAACCTTATTATGCGTTCTTTCAAATAAAATTGAAATCGGTTCAGATTTGACGTAGTTATGGAGTAACATCTAACATTATATCAACAACAATTTATATGGGAACCACCTCTGAAGTATGCTCTACTAAACAAAAAAAATTATCAAATTCCATTCATTATTTGGCGGAATAATTGCGTAACAAATATACAAAAAAATTCGAATTGAGAACCTCCTCCTTTTTTGAAGTCGGTTAAAATGATTGCATTATTATAACGATCGCAATGGTGTCTGATTGGCTGGTACTCTCCCACTATTGTTTAAAATGCATTGATGCAGCTAGAGCTCCATAAAATTCATAAAATTAGTTTTTTTACTCAATTATTTCAAAAGTAATTGGTATATATTTCCATATAGCCAGTGTGGTATAATTTTCTAAATATATAAAATGAAAAGGTGACTGACTGACTGATCTATCAACGCACATCTACTATGACGTAGGCATCCGCTAAGAAAGGATTTTTACAAATATAATACAAAAAAATAATGAAAACGAGACTAAAAAATTGTTTAATAATAATGATAAGTTCTACGTAAGTCTTTCTTACTCGAAAATTAGGACTTTAATTTTATGAAGTCGGCCACACCGCAATAAAATTAGGGCTGGACAGCAAGATTTCATATGTCGATATTGGTGGGGGGATTGTATAAATTATTTATACTGAGATATTTTTATCGTCTTACTAATGGTTCATTGACGAAAAAAAAAAAATTAAATTCTATACATATTATTTGGTTCATTAAAACTTGGCAATTGAATTAAAGTACCCATACTTCTTATTCATCCCGCTAGGTTTACCGGAAAGCTAAATAGCTTGGCGGTGTTTTATAACAGATGGGGTGGCCACTATAGCCATGGCGGCAGCCTAGCATTACTAACATTTGTTATACATACATACATACACTTCGTTCAGATGAAGTAGATGAAAAAAATAAGCCTTCCAAGTAAAGTGTGTAGGTACAAGTTTTAACTTACCAATCATAACTTTAAATAAAATTTTTTTTTAGGGTTCAGTTTTTACTTTTTATGTTTCCTCCATGCTGGACTGAGAGAATATTATTCAATGCTGGAAAACGATCTTGTAAATCGAAAAAGTGAACTTTAAACCAGAGCCAATAACGTTTTAAAAAATCATAACAGCTCATAATAAGCTATCAGGAGCAGATTTTTTTCAAAAAGCATATTTTTTAATGTAACACATCAGATGATACTAATTATATAATTCTAAAGTAGTAGTTTTTCAATTTCAAGAAGCAATGTTGCTGTAACTTGGTATTTGAAACATATGAAACCACGAAATAACTCTAAACTCTGAAATGCTGATTATGCTGTATCTATTTTTAAGGAAACATGATGTAGTCCTAACAGTTTGTACTTAATATACTTTTTAGAAATAGATACATCGTAAATTTCGCTTTAAACATAAATAAAACAAATGATGTTTCATTAAAAATTCTTCTAATTCTTGTTTAAATAATCATACATCAAATGCTGTTTGATGTATGTTTAAAAAATATTTATTATAAAATATATATATAATTGTAAAAAATGTTTATTTAAACAAGATTACTGAAAAAAACTAAGTGTTCAATATTAATACCCACTACGTATTCAAATAAAAATTAAATGTCTCTCAACTTAATAAACAATATTATTAAAAATTATAAAAACCTATGACAAAGTACAGCACTCCCTGGTGGCTTATAACCTTAAATCATAACTAAACAGCTGCTCTAAGGTGATATACTGTGGTACCTACAGCATGCTTTCAGCATGAGATTGAGAGTATAGTGACGGAGTAAATACCTTGGTATCTACAAAATCTGTTAATAATCAGATAATCCTAAGTCCTTACAGTAAACCTAAGTGCACTGCACTGCTAAAAAGTATTGATAACTTTTTTGAAGTATCTGTATAATATTGAAAAATAGATTGTGTCTTAGTATTTACAGCATTTTTGAGTACGTTTAAAAATATGAATAACAAAAAATATATAATATAAACATGCAGAGAAGGTCAACATAGTATCTTAAAAAAATAATGTCATAGGAAAACGAAAATCCGACAATCCGACACAGTATCTTTTTCTTCCAAATATATAAAAAAGTCATTTTGTTATTTTTCGAAATAAGCTAGATCGCTTTCCAGCGTCAATATAGTCCAAAGTTTCTAGCTGTATCTTTACGCAAGTACTAAAAGCCTACAAAGAGTCAATCTAATAGCAAAGGCATATAATGACTAAAATAACGGCAAGAGCCTGGTTTCCTAGCGCTTCTATATAGGTACCTAGCATGTTAAAGATCTCGAACAAAAAAATTTACTCTCGAATAAAGTAACTCTGTTGTAAATAATTATTAGAAGAACTTATCGAAAGTCGATAATCGATAGTGTCAAATCCCTAAAATGCTTACACATATGATGCGATTGTTTCATGTAATGATAGAGCGTCCCTGTGTGTGAATGTGATTGTGTGCATATACTTTAAGGTAGTGTTTGCTAATTATAATATTGTGTGCATGCATAGCGATGTGATGGAAAAATGCACCTGTAGTAAGCAAGTTTTCATGTGTGCTACCTCGCCCCCCACCGTAATTGACAGACTTTTTTGCAAATAAATTAGGGGTCAATTCCTCTCCTGTGTTGGTTTAATACTCAAAGGTGACGGCGCGTCAAATACGCCACCCATTCCCTATGACACGTACTGCGTAGTTTTTAAAATTTTAGAACAGATAAATAAATATTATTTATTTTTATAAGAAAAATCTTTTTTATTTTTAGAAATTCTTTTTGGTATATATTAATGACTTGCCATATCATGTCCGCGATGCTGGCAATATTGTGTTATACATCTCTAATATTTTAAACTGATAGAAACAAAGTAAATTTTGACGATGTAAACAGTACTTTATCTCCGATATCGCTTTAGTTTACTGTTAATAATTTGCTCTTGAACGCTAAAAAAACTAAGTTTTTAGAATTTATGGTACCGATGGTGGTTTACCATGTAGAAATGGCTAGGCTTGTCTACTTCGCTTACTTCCATAGTGTAATGTCCTATGGAATCTTATTGTGGGGCGGAGCAGCAAATATTGAAACTATTTTTATATTTCAGAAAAGAGCCATTCAATCTATCTATAAACTGGGTTCGCACGTATCTCTTTGTGAAAAGTTTAAAGAGACAGTAGCTTCACAGTAAAGGAGTTGTCCAAAATTGGTTTTTTAAATTTGAATTTAACTAACAAGGATGATTTTAATGTAGTTGGATAGAGATCCCAAAAGACTTCTATCAAAATAATTTACAGATTTTTTACAGCCTCCGATAATAAAAATTTTTTTTTTGTTTTGACTCATTTTTTTGCTTGTGATTTGTCGTGATTCCTAGTTCCATGTGATTTATACACCGGTAAAAAACTAAAAATATTATTCTATGTAAGTTGTCAATGTCAGGTGATTGTCAGGAACAAGGAATTTTTTTGAACTTATGCAGTTTAAAAGTCGTAATTCCTAGTTCCTGGTCTGTGATTCCTAGTTCCATGGTTCAAAATGACATTTATTTGGTTCAAAATGACATTACGTGACAGTAACCGGTGCCAGATTTGATAGCTATAGATTATAAAAGTTTTTTAGTGTTACCATCCATTGAAAAATATTTTCTACAAAGGACATGAGGACTCTAAAATTATTATTTTTATGGCGTTTAATTTTTTTTTTTTTTTCTCTTTCACGTGATGGCAGTTTGGTTCTGGTTAATGGACACTCAGAATAAAAAACCACTCTCCATACTAAACTGGGACATGTCTTTTATAATAATATAGTCTTTGTGAGACAAAATATTCATCTGCATAAACAAAGAGGCAATACACACAATCAACTTATTAGAAATCGTCATAAACTAGAAATACCATCATATCGCCTGCGCAAAGTGCAAAAATCTTTTGAGGGGTTGAGGGTATGCTTATATAATATGATTCCGAAGGAATTGCTAGATTTGCCACTGCACAAATTTAAACAATGCGTAAAAACTCACTTGCTGAGTTGCGTTTATTACAAAGTTAATGACTTCCTTAATGACAAAGTTGCATGAGATCTTAAAATGAGTATTTGAATAATAATATTCAATTCGATGCGTTAACATGGGTAGCCTAATTATGTCACACTCTCTTTAAACATTTCTGACAATCCACTACCTGTGTTTAGTATAATAAATTAATCATATATGTAAATCTAATTTGACCAAAGTTGAGAGTTTGCTATGGATTTTTTAAAAGTAAATCTGTGAGATTTTGATTGATGAAACACAAAACTGTCATAACTGTCTCAAGTTTGAGCCAAGAAGATTTATTATGTTTCTTATATTGGTTTCTGTATTCATTGCATGAATAAACTGTAACATTGGGTTAGATATAATTATAAGAATTGAAACAATTTTTACAAAAAAATAATCACTATGTATATTATAAGTTTTATAAGTAATATGTAATATTAAAGAATAACATCGTCACGTCAGTCGACGCAATTACTGCGCCTTCTATAAATTAAAAAATAAATAGTTTTACGTACTATTTCGTTACAAAGTGAATGTTTTTGGAATCCTAAGTGTTAAATGAACAAGCAGAAGTGTTATCTCAGTGAAATATAATCGTTTTCGTATAATAAAACTCTGATAAACTTAATGCTCGTGTGGTCTTCAGAGAAGTAAATTTTTGAATTACCCACTTGTTAAAATAATAATATCGTATCGTACAGTTTCACTAAAAATAAATAGTTTTACGTACTATTTCGTTACTAAGTGAATGTTTTTGGAATCCTGAGTGTTGAATGAACAAGCAGAACTGTTACCTCAGTGAAATATACTCGTTTTCTAAAATAAAAATATCATCGTAGTTTCACTACTCAAACTATCGACTTGAGAGTGAGACTCAGTTTTTGCTTACTCAACACTAAGTTTGCGCAGTGGAGATGTCTGTTTCCGGAACTGCTTGGGGATGCTGCAGCGAAGGCTGTGATGGCGAAAAATTTCTTTCATGTTCGCGTTGCAAGGAAAAATACCATTATTCTTGCATGGGAATTAATGAGGAATTTTATAGTCCGAAAAGGTGCGCATCCTGGAAATGCCCCAACTGTATTTGCTCGTTACCTCGGAAATGCATAGATGAAAATACACCAATTCAAAATGTATCCACATCCAGAGGCAACAAGAGGCAAGCCATAAATTCACCCCCGGAAATTCAGCAGAACTTCTCAATCACAAGGGATGATATTAGCGATATCGTACAGAGCGTTATGCAAACTAAATTTGATGAAATGCTGTCCAAACTGAATAACACTCTAGTTAATGCCTTGAATGAGAAATTAAAACCAATTCAGAATGAAATGGCGGACATAATTAAATCAATGGAGCACATGAACGAACAATTCGAGGAAGTCCTTATGGAACATAAAACAACTCAAGAAACCATGCAGGCACTGAAAATTGATAATGCGAATTTAAAATCAACAGTTTCTGAGCTTAACAATAGACTTAGCCAATTAGAACAACATTCTCGAGCCAAAAACATAGAAATACAATGTGTACCTGAAAAGAAACATGAGAATCTAGTTAATATCGTCACTGAAATAGGAAAAGTCGTCAACTGTAACATCAACAAGGAGCAGATACTAACCTGCACCAGAATTGCGAAATTGCAACGTGATACCAATCGCCCACGCTCAATTGTAGTAGAATTTAACACGCCGAGACTGCGAGATGAAATGTTAGCTGCCGTAATAAAATACAATAAGGCCAACCCTGACGACAAATTAAACAGTGAACTGATTGGTATTTCTGGAGCAAAAACGCAGATATATGTTGCTGAGCACCTCTCTCCTGCTAATAAAATTCTACATGCTGCTGCGAGGATTAAAGCTAAACAGATGAAATACAAATTCATTTGGGTAAGAGGCGGACGCATATTTATACGCAAGGATGAGGAATCAAACTATATCTGGATCAAGGACACTAGCTCTTTAGATAGAATCATTTAATTGTAAAAAGTTTTATTATGTTTAACATTGCATGCAATAGATTTTCAAATTTAAAAATACACGAAATTAAAAATATACTACCAAAATGTCCGTGGCTTGCGTACTAAAACTCACAATTTTTATACTCAGATTTGTTGTAATAATTATGATATTGTAATACTTGTAGAAACTTGGTTAAATAATAACATTTCTTCCCATGAATTATTTGATAATAGGTATGTGGTGTATAGAAGAGACCGAAAATGTAATGGTTCTCACAATAAGAAAGATGGTGGAGGAGTTTTAATAGCTGTTAACAATAAATATATATCTACACGTATGAATAATTGGGAAAGTAATTGCGAAGATGTATGGGTCACCATCGATGTTTCTTCTAATAAAAACAAAACTGCTTCGAAGCAAGTGGCTTTATGTGCTGTATATCTGCCTCCCCCTGTAAGTCAGAGTGTGTTGGATCACTACATAGATAAATGTAACTCTGTTTGTGAACAAGCCTTAAGTACTTGTATAATGGGAGATTTTAATTTAAGCTATATAAATTGGTCTGTACTTAATGATAATAATGATAGTTACATAATATCTGGAATTGGCACACACCTAGTTGACTTTGTGAACTTACATAACTTCTGCCAAGTTAACAATATTCCTAATAAATCGGATCGAATATTAGATTTAGTGCTAACAAATATTGCCTGCGAAGTTAATGCACCTTATACTCCTCTTAGTACTGTGGACATTTTACACCCTCCTTTAGAAGTTGTCTTGTCCTTAGCAGATGATATAAAACTCCCCTATAAACCTAATATCCCTACACCAAACTTTCATAAGGCGGATTACGAGACTATTTGTAAGTACCTGCTTGAACAAAACTGGGAAGACTTATTTAACGGTAGTACTGATATTGATTCTATGCTCGAAATTTTTTACAATATCTTACGTGATGCTATCAAAAAATATGTCCCTTTTACTATAAAGCACAAAAAAAATAAATTTCCCCCGTGGTTTGATCGTAATCTCAAAAGAACATTAAAGGAAAAGAATGTTTTAAGATGGCGGTATAAGCTGTATAATAATCCTATGGACGAAATCTCTTTTAAGCTAGTTAGTGATCGTGCTACTCGTCTTGCGACTATGAAATATAATCAATATGTCAGAGACCTTGAATTAGGCATTATTGATAATCCTAAATTATTCTGGACTTTCCTGAAATCCAAAAAGGGTGGAAAGGGATCGTACCCTGCTAATATGAGTAATGGAAAAATTTATACATCTGATGGTACTACAGTTTGTAACTTATTTGCCGAACAATTTTCACAATCGTTCAGTCATAACATTAAGCCTGTTGGAGACGAACCCACAAAATGCTTAGAATATATTAAAAATTACGGAATTTCAATTACAGTACCTACTTTAAGTGTTGATAAAGTTTTGAATTCCTTAAAAAGCTTAGACCGCACTAAAGGTGCGGGACCAGATGGTATCTCACCACTTTTCATTGCTTCTTGTGCTTCTGCCTTAGCTAAGCCACTGTGTGCAATCTTTAACAGGTCACTAAATACGGGTACGTTCCCAAAAGTGTGGAAAACAGCCATGGTCGTCCCGGTGCACAAATCAGATAAAGCTCATTTGGTTCAAAATTACAGGCCTATTTCATTACTATGTACTTTTGCTAAGATCTTTGAAGGCATGGTTTGTCCTCTTATACAAAGTCACTTTAAACACTATGTTACTGCCGACCAGCATGGATTTATCGGCTTAAGGTCAACAAGTACTAATCTAGTAACTTTTACTGAAACTCTTATTAGTACAATAGATAAAAACAAACAAATTGACGTTATATATACAGATTTCAGTAAGGCGTTCGACAGAGTTTCGCATGAAATTCTAGTTTCCAAATTACAGGCATATGGTTTTACTGGGGCTTTTCTCAACTGGTTAAGTTCATACTTAAATGACCGTTCATTTTTTGTTGTAGTTAATGGATATCATTCCAACTCTTATAAGATTTCTTCTGGTGTACCTCAGGGTTCGCACCTTGGTCCTATACTATTCAATATATTTATTAACGATATCTCCAGTTGCTTTAGGTTTTCATCTGTTTTTATGTATGCTGATGACTTAAAGTTCACTAAAACGATTGAATCTATTGACGACTGTTTGCTTTTACAAAAGGATTTAGATAATTTGATAATTTGGTGTGAAAAAAATAAAATGACGTTAAATAGAAAGAAATGTTATAACGTAAAATTTTCCAGAAAATTACGTATTACTAGCTTTGATTATCACATTAATGAATATATCTTGGAAGAAGTGGAAACAATTAGGGATTTAGGGGTTTTATATGATAGAAAGCTGACATTTGTTCCTCACATTGAAAATGTAACTAAGCGGGCATCTAGGATGCTGGGTTTTGTAATAAGAAATGCAAGAGTTTTTAGAAAAATCAAAACTAAAAAGCTCCTTTATTACAGTCTGGTAAGAAGTATTGTGGAATACTGCTCTGTGGTCTGGAGGCCGCATTATGCAACGCATATATTGAGATTAGAACGCATCCAAAAAAGATTTCTATGGCATTTAGCTGCCAGTGTGGGAAAGGCAAGTAGAAACTTTGGATACAAAGAAAGACTGTCGTATTTTGGATTAATACCATTAGAAAAACGCAGGGAATATTTAGATCTACAATTTCTGTATAAAATATTCAATGATAAAATTGACTGTCTACAATTGTTGCATAAATTTAGCTTTAGAGTCCCAGTCCGTTATCCACGTAACCCTATTACACCACTTTATCCTCCTTTACGTCGAACTGTGCTTGGTGCGAATTCTCCAATTTCAAGATTATCTAAGACTTTAAACCAGTATAGTACTGATGTCGATATTTTTTCTGATTCATTATATAAAATTCGAGAAAAGTTATCTAAATCTTGGAAGTCTTAAGTCTTATTTGCTTAACCTTCAGGTTGAAGTAGGTGGGACTTAAGAATTCCGTTTTGTCTCTCCACTAAATTGTAAGATATATTACTGTTTTTACTATATCATATTGTATTATAATTATAGTTTTGTTTCTAAGATATCACTTTTGCTTTTTTAATTTTAATTTTAAGTTAATTTCTTTTTGTCTTCTTTGTGAATGCTTTTTGCTATCTGTCCAAGTTGTGTTTACTTTTAAGTAATTACTACACTTAGCTAGTATTAAATTAAACTTAAATATTTTTGTCAGCGTATTGGTGTAAGTGATTGTTAGTAAACCTAATAAAATAAAATAAAAAAATAAAAATAAATGAAAAAAGGAAGTACAAAGCCACGATAATTAAGTTTTCGCTCAAGTTATCTACTAGAGTTTGTTGCTGGTTCACCTTTGCAATAAAAATAATTGCTCATAAGAATGCAGATGAGATTATTAGTTTAATAATACAAAATCTAACCTTTTGTCTTGGAAGCAATGATCAAGAAAATCCACGTAAAACACTAATCGGTTTTTCTTCAATTATGTTATTGTCATTATCACACTTTAATTGTTTTTTCACAAGGTCCACTGGTTCAATAAAATGTCACTGCATGCAATGCAATAAGTGCGAAAATGGCGGCGCATATACTTTATTTTTTAAACAATAATTTAAAAACAATAACTAAATTAACGTTAGGATATTTTTTTTTAAAGTCTGCAGAAAACTTTCTTTGCCCCTAATAATAAGGTTATGCCCTGATTTATTAGATTTTGAACTAGGTGCTAAACAAGTGCTAAAACAGTATAAAAACCACGTACCACAAAGTCACAAAATCACAAAACACTTTTTGATTTGCAAAATACAATAGAAAATAAACCACACCACAGATTAAATTGATGAATGATGAAATACGAGTATAACACTCTTTGATAAATAATCACTACGTGGATCTCTTGATAAATAAAGTCCACCGAGCCACAGATAGGGACGTACCACAGGATAAAACGATACGAGTAGTGCTCGATACTTTCTTTCTAGATTATCTAGATATTATAACTATCACTACATATTAATAAAAAATGAAGTCTCCCGCCGCGTCTGTCTGTCTGTCTGTTCGCAATAAACTCAAACTACTGAACGCATTTTCATGGGATTTTCACCAATAGAGAGGGTGATTCATGAGGTTTAGATGTATAATAAAAGTTAAGGTTTTGTTTAAATTGGTTGAAATATGGCGATAATTGTTGAAAATGTCGGAAAAAGTCAAGATGCATGGGAGCTTTCATCGAAAACGCTGCCTAATCCCTTTGAGATATCATAAAACAATGTATGGTGGTGATATGGTGCGATAAGTCTATATATAAAAGTCCGCTATGGCATATATTTATCTTTTAAGGTGAAAGACATGGTTCTGCCCGCGAAATTCAAATTTAATTTTGTTTTTCGCAATTTTTAAAATAATACGACAACGTAGGCTTATGGCCTTCTAATTGCGCCAGTGGAATTATCATCTTCACAGGTTTACATAAAAATCTTTACTTGAAAATTACCAGTTTAAGAAATTAATCAAGTTTTAGTTGTGTTACATGTACCAACGTGTTATAGGAATGACTAATATTTTAGTAGGAAGTATAATTGTTGTACTTTTTACGTAATTTGTATTAATTACACTTGATATTTACTGAATTTTACGTATATTTACTGCGTTTTACAGTTATAAATAACAGTAAAACCTGGGCTTTGATTACAGAAATACCCCCTGCATTTCTTTCAGGTGTCTTGATAGAAGGTATTTTAGCTTGATAGAAAAAGAAAGAAAACTGCTTCTAGAAAACGTTTAAATTAGAGCGGCATCTTGAAAAAATATTGTTTTGGCGATCACTTAGAAGTCAGATTTTTCACCTTAAATTTCACCTTAGGTTTTTACCTTAAATAGTTTTTAAAAATAAACAATAAGTTTTTTTTAGCAACAAAATGCAAAAGCGGGGAAATGTATTGATACCAGAAAGCATCGATACTTTTTCACCGATACTGAGTAGATAACGATGCTTTCTCAGCGCTATATCTCTCTCTCTCAGTGCGATATCTTTACGATATTGAGCAACTTACGGGATTATGTACAAAATCACACTAAGGGCCGATTTCACCAACGTAAAATAAGTCTTGTCGTAAAAAACTCTCAAGTTTTGATATTTTGACAGTATTTTCAATTCAAAAACTATTCTTCAGTAAAACTTCACTCGACGTTGGTGAAATCGGCACTAAAAGTATCGATACCTAGCTGATATCAATTCATCCCATTATCATAGTGGTTATATACTCAAAGCATAGTATAGCTTGAAAAAAAGAGTAGAAATTAGTAGGGGCGCCACTGTCGCAAAATATTCTTGAATCTAGCAACCCGAGTCCCGAACTAGCCCACATAGTACGACAGACTAGTTTTGATACTTATGGATTATGGATATTAGTTTTTATTTCTCTTCATTACATTATTGTATATCATTTTAGCTAATCTTTTATTATTGTTTCAGATTCCCGAAAAAATTATGAACTAAAGCTTAGATGGCTAAATAGACCCGAGTTCAAGCCTTCAAAAGGAAGCAGATTATGCAGTAATCATTTCAAGGGGAACGACATAATTTACACTCGTGTTACGTTACGTTAATATCGTGTTTTTTCTTCAATTTTCCTGCTGATTTAAGAAAAAAATAATAATTTTTAAAATGAGCTTACTTTTACTATTTACATTATCACATTCAGGACATTCCTGAATTCCTGAAGCTGGATATTAAGAAAAAATAAAAGCAAAATATTCCTAATGATATTTCTGTCAGGAACTTTTTCTTAGTATCCAGCTTCTATGAAACAGTTTCGTTTGTAAGGTTTTTCACATGAACTAATAATATGAAATACGAAATAAAGTTTTATTTCAAAAATGAAATAAAATATGTGATAAAAATAAAACTATGTTTTAGATACTTTTATATCTAGTATATAATTTAGTACCTGGGTACTAAATTAGCTTGGCTTAGCTCGGG
Source organism: Oeneis ivallda (assembly GCA_029955525.1). Taxonomy (NCBI): domain Eukaryota; kingdom Metazoa; phylum Arthropoda; class Insecta; order Lepidoptera; family Nymphalidae; genus Oeneis; species Oeneis ivallda. The sequence goes on along the minus strand of JARPMR010000006.1, from coordinate 17,333,054 downwards.
TTTTTTTTTGTAAATCGTGTTTTTGGAAATTGTATATTTAAAAAAAAATAATAATAATAAATTCATAAGGGAATAAATAATCGTCTGGACTCGAACCAGTGTCTTCTGGTTTCGGGACCGCCGATTTCCTAACTGAGCTACTGGGACTTTAAAGTTAATGGCGAAAGGGGAATGCCCACTTTTGGGCCCTCCGCGGACAGCACGATAGAATTTATCCAAATTACAGAACTATTTTAAAATAAATAAATACGAATTATCATAATATTAAGAAACCCGCCACTATTATCAGTAATTTTTATAAATTAAAAGTATTTATACTGATTAGAGTAAGCTGAATCTATAGTCTGTGATCCAAGTTGTAGCCATTTTCTTTAAAATGTTGCCAGCATTAACCATGATACTAATCGAAACTGTCGATCTTTTTCGATTATTATCAGATTTGTGTAGCGTTTAATGGGTGTGTGTATATTTATATTTTAAAAGTATAGACTACAATAAAGACCCTTAGGTTTATTTCTTGAAGTGTATTCATAATAGGCTATTTGACTACTTTTAGAAAATCATCTTAAATTGTTAATAATGCTATGCTGAAGCTAACAAAACATATATTTCGGCATAATTTTCATTATTTTTCATAAAAATCGAGAAATAAATTCAAAAAAATAAATTGCCGCCGAAACGTTCCATTTGCTCTCATGACGTAACAGTTCACATTTCAAACAATGACAATTTTATATTAAGTGTTTAGGCCGCGTGTCGCATACTATTTGGTATTTAATAAAAATATAGTAACGATGAAAAACAGACGAAATTAGCCTATTACGCCGCACAAACACGTCGAAATGTATTGACAAAATGAGAATTCCATAGGTGGTGTGGACTGTGACGTCATTCGAGATCACGGAACGTTTTCGATCACGTGACCATGGCCAGAATTATAGCAATTTTATTTAATGTTTTCTAATTAAATAAAGCTTTATTTTTTAGTTTTGTCGTATGGAATAATGTTTTTAGATAATAATCTTTTAGGATGACACCAGTTGAAACGATATTTTTATTATAGTCAAATACCCTATTCTTATCACTAAATATTATAAAACAATGTCCCCCGCCACGTCTGTCTGTCTGTCTGTTCGTAATAAACTCAAAAACTACCGAACCGATTTTCATGTGGTTTTACCAATAGATAGGGTGATTCATGAGGAAGGTTTTAGTATCAAGGTTTTGTGTAAATTAGTTGAAATATGGCGATAATTGTTGACAATGTCGGAAAAATTCAAGCCAAACATTCAATTCATCGAAAACGCTGCCTAAACTCTTTGAGATATAACAAAACAATTTATGGTGGGATAAGTCTTTACAGAAAAGTCCGCGATGGCATATTATATATCTATCTTTTAAGGATAGCTTACTATACCCATTTTAACTTAAATAAAAAAATAGTCACATACCATGCGGTTATTGGAAATCTATTTAGACGGATACAGTATTAATCCTTATTAACTTAAATACGTTAGTTGCCATAAGTTACGCTACGTTACGTACGTACGTTACGTCACATTATGGTACGTTAGTCACATGATAATGCGTTACACCATACAATTTAAATGAACATCTTAGGAGCTATCGCACAATAAAGACGAACGCGTGCCAAAATAAATACGAGGATTTCAACCCGATGGCGATGACGAGACTCGCTCACGTGATGCGACCAGTGACCACCCCAGCGCCGCCTTTACATTGCTATATTATAAGCTGAGCGATAACTCTTTTATAAGCCTACGTACTGTTCAATATGCTGTTCAATATAACTTAGGTAACATTTCAAGGAGATTGCAAAGTATAGGCGTAATATGCTCTACTACCCGTGCGAAGCTGGGGCGGGTCGCTAGTATAATACTATATAATACTATAGCTATAATGTGTCGAGAGAGGCGAGGTTACGTCATCATGATTGGAGACATAAGACATCAAAATATGATATGAATAGGCGATACACAGCAGGATTACGTCTTAACAATACCGACGGCTCTCATATGTTAAAGTGACTCTGCAGTACCAATTGTGTTCGAGTATTATTCAAGAATCGATTATAAATATTTTCACTCACGAGTGAAATGGTAAATGGCAACATTCATGTTTTGACATCAGATGACATTTCTTTCACTCATGTTTTTGAAGATGGTGTCTCTGGCTGAAACATGGAACTAGGAATTACGAATGGGCTGATACGTCTATTGTCTGTCATCTTGCGAAATGCGTATTTGTTGTTTTAGGGTGGAACCACATCTGTGAGGATCGTTTCGGATTTCGCCCATACAAAACTGTCAAATTCCATAGAAACGTGAACGGATCAATTCGGCTTTTCGCATCGATTCGGCTTTCGCATTTTTTGTACCTAAAAGTGCCTAAAATCCTTACAAGTGTAGCTCACGTTTCGCATGCGAAAGGATCCTTTCGCATCCTTACGGATCCGTAAGGATGCGAACGGATCCTTACGGACGCGAACGGATCCGAAAGGATCCTTACGGATCCGTAAGGATCCTTACGCGTGCGAAAGCGTCTTCGGCAACTAGGGAAATGCATGAAGTGCCAAAAAGTATCGATATATCGATGTAATTAGTTTTTATCTCAAGTATGTATGCAAACACAGGTGCCACTTTTCCGCCATGTTGGAATTCTTTGTTATTACACCGATTTAGTTCAAAATCGATATTTAGGCTTCCCTGGGGACAAGTAAGAGGAAAAGATTGGCAAAATTGTAAAAAGTCACCGCCATATTGAAATTCTTTGTTATTGGACCGATTTCGTTCAAAATCGATATTTGGGCTTCCCTGGGGTCAAGTAAGAGGAAATTGGATGCCAAAAATTAAAAAAGTCGCCGCCATATTGAAATTATTTGTTATTGGACCGATTTCGTTCAAAATTGATATTTGGGCTTCCCTGGGGTCAAATAAGAGGAAATGATTGGCAAAATTTTAAAAAGTCACCGCCATATTGAAATTCTTTGTTATTGGACCGATTTCAATCAAAATCGATATTTGGGCTTCCCTGGGGTCAAATAAGAGGAAATGATTGGCAATATCATAAAAAGTCACCGCCATATTGAAATTCTTTGTTATTGGACCGATTTCGTTCAAAATCGATATTTAGGCTTTCCTTGGGTCAAGAAAGAGGAAATAGATGGCAAAATTTTAAAAGGTCGCCGCCATATTGAAATTCTTTGTTATTGGACCGATTTCGTTCAAAATCGATATTTAGGCTTCCCTTGGGTCAAGAAAGAGGAAATAGATGCCAAAATTTTAAAAAGTGACCGCCATATTGAAATTCTTTGTTATTGGACCGATTTCGTTCAAAATCGATATTTAGGCTTCGCTTGGGTCAAGAAAGAGGAAATAGATGCCAAAATTTTAAAAAGTGACCGCCATATTGAAATTCTTTGTTATAGGACCGATTTCGTTCAAAATCGATATTTAGGCTTCGCTTGGGTCAAGAAAGAGGAAATAGATGCCAAAATTTTAAAAAGTGACCGCCATATTGAAATTCTTTGTTATTGGACCGATTTCGTTCAAAATCGATATTTGGGCTTCCCTGGGGTTAAATAAGAGGAAATGATTGGCAAAATTATAAAAAGTGACCACCATATTGAAATTCTTTGTTATTGGACCGATTTCGTTCAAATTCGATATTTAGGCTTCCCTTGGGTCAAGAAAGAGGAAATAGATGCCAAAATTTTAAAAAGTGACCGCATATTGAAATTCTTTGTTATTGGACCGATTTCGTTCAAAATCGATATTTGGGCTTCCCTGGGGTCAAATAAGAGGAAATGATTGGCAAAATTATAAAATGAAATCGGAAATGAAATCGGTCCAATAACAAAGAATTTAAATATGGCGGTCACTTTTTAAAATTTTGGCATCTATTTCCTCTTTCTTGACCCAAGGGAAGCCTAAATATCGATTGAACGAAATCGGTCCAATAACAAAGAATTTCAATATGGCGGTCACTTTTTATAATTTTGCCAATCATTTCCTCTTATTTGACCCCAGGGAAGCTCAAATATCGATTTTGAACGAAATCGGTCCAATAACAAAGAATTTCAATATGGCGGTCACTTTTTAAAATTTTGGCATCTATTTCCTCTTTCTTGACCCAAGGGAAGCCTAAATATCGATTTTGAACGAAATCGGTCCAATAACAAAGAATTTCAATATGGCGGCGACTTTTTATAATTTTGCCAATCATTTTCTCTTATTTGACCCCAGGGAAGCCCAAATATCGATTTTGAACGGAATCGGTCCAATAAAAAAGAATTTCAATGTGGCGGTCACTTTTTAAAATTTTGGCATCCATTTCCTTTTATTTGACCCCAGGGAAGCCCAAATATCGATTTTGAACGAAATCGGTCCAATAACAAAGAATTTCAATATGGCGGTCACTTTTTAAAATTTTGGCATCTTTTTCCTCTTTCTTGACCCAAGGGAAGCCTAAATATCGATTTTGAACGAAATCAGTCCAATAACAGAATTTCAATATGGCGGCCACTTTTTATAATTTTGCCAATCATTTTCTCTTATTTGACGCCAGGGAAGCCCAAATATCGAGTTTGAACGAAATCGGTCCAATAAAAAAGAATTTCAATATGGCGGTCACTTTTTACAATTTTGCCAATCATTTCCTCTTATTTGGCCCCAGGGAAGCCCAAATATCGATTTTGAACGAAATCGGTCCAATAACAAAGAATTTCAATATGGCGGTCACTTTTTAAAATTTTGGCATCTATTTCCTCTTTCTTGCCCCAAGGGAAGCCTAAATATCGATTTTGAACGAAATCGGTCCAATAACAAAGAATTTCAATATGGCGGTCACTTTTTATAATTTTGCCAATCATTTTCTCTTATTTGACCCCAGGGAAGCCCAAATATCGATGTTGAACGAAATCGGTCCAATAAAAAATAATTTCAATATGGCGGTCACTTTTTAAAATTTTGGCATCTATTTCCTCTTTCTTGACCCAAGGGAAGCCTAAATATCGATTTTGAACGAAATCGGTCCAATAACAAAGAATTTCAATATGGCGGTCACTTTTTATAATTTTGCCAATAATTTCCTTTTATTTGACCCCAGGGAAGCCCAAATATCGATTTTGAACGAAATCGGTCCAATAACAAAGAATTTCAATATGGCGGTCACTTTTTAAAATTTTGGCATCTATTTCCTCTTTCTCGACCCAAGGGAAGCCTAACTAGTGGTTCGCCCCGAACTGAGACCTCGCGGTAACGGTATCCCATGATTATTCATTCAATCGATACATGATAACCAAAACTGACATTATTATTATGCCCGTTTTCACCAAACATACCTAAATCATCCCCTAAGTAGGAGTCTCTTAACGTAGGTAGCTCCTAAATACAATCCCAAGTCCTAACATCCGTCCCAATATCCTTTTAGGTGTCCCGTACAGGATCGTGATAAATAAGTTGACAGAAAACATCAATCACCTAACTTATAGGTAGCCCGTAAAGGTTAGGGAACGTTAGTGAAAACATTGAATTATTATGTAGGTACTAACGAGTGAAACCGGGTTACGGGCATCTGTACAAATCGTCATCTATCGACGCGAATAGAAAATATACAATATTTAACTAAAATTTAACTAAAAAATAATTTTAATTGAATAATATGGTACAAAAAAAATTACAATACAATTATTGTATTATAATAAGTAACTAAATAATAATGGTCGACGCAAAACTGTTTTTGGGATAGGTCGTTAGTCGTAACTCGTAGTTCCATGGGAATAGTTACTGACTGCGCCATCTATTAGCATTATTGTGAAGCTATGTTGATGCTATATGAATTACTGATGTACATTAAAAATTAAATAATCTCGTTTCTTTATAATATTCATATAATTTTAGTATTTGTTGTTCAAGTACAGGATATAAGTGACCTAAAAACATAAAATCAGTTTGAAAATCCATAGCGGATTTTCCTAGAGAGCGTCTTCAAGCGAGCGTATAAAATCGCCACTTTGAAAGCCCCCCATTTCGTCAATTTTAAGGGAAAATTTAAAAAAAATATATTTTTGTACTCAGTTCAAAATTATCTTTAAAATGATACGTAACAATTTTATGTAACGCGATATTTTTTTTTTTACTTCGCATTCGCTTCTATGAGAGCCCCCCTGAAATAAAGATTTTTATAACTTTTTAAGCCATTTTCGGCTGGAGGCCATCGGTTTACATATTATATCTAAATTTGAAGTAATTACGTTCAGTAATTCAAAAGTTATAAGGCTCTGACAGACGGACGGACGGACGGACGGACAAGTGCAAATCGCTCTAGTTAACTAAGAGACCTCGCTTCGCTCGGTCAAAAATCGGTCCAATAACAAAGAATTTCAATATGGCGGTCACTTTTTAAAATTTTGGCATCTATTTCCTCTTTCTTGACCCAAGGGAAGCCTAAATATCGATTTTGAACGAAATCGGTCCAATAACAAAGAATTTCAATATGGCGGTCACTTTTTAAAATTTTGGCATCCATTTCCTTTTATTTGATCCCAGGGAAGCCCAAATATCGAATTTGAACGAAATCGGTCCAATAACAAAGAATTTCAATATGGCGGTCACTTTTTAAAATTTTGCCAATCATTTTCTCTTATTTGACCCCAGGGAAGCCCAAATATCGATTTTGAACGAAATCGGTCCAATAAAAAAGAATTTCAATATGGCGGTCACTTTTTATAATTTTGCCAATCATTTTCTCTTATTTGACCCCAGGGAAGCCCAAATATCGATTTTGAACGAAATCGGTCCAATAAAAAAGAATTTCAATATTGCGGTCAGTTTTTATAATTTTGCCAATCATTTCCTCTTATTTGGCCCCAGGGAAGCCCAAATATCGATTTTGAACGAAATCGGTCCAATAACAAAGAATTTCAATATGGCGGTCACTTTTCATTATTTTGCCAATCATTTTCCCTTATTTGACCCCAGGGAAGCCCAAATATCGATTTTGAACGAAATCGGTCCAATAACAAAGAATTTCAATATGGCGGCGACTTTTTATAATTTTGCCAATCATTTTCTCTTATTTGACCCCAGGGAAGCCCAAATATCGATTTTGAACGAAATCGGTCCAATAAAAAAGAATTTCAATATTGCGGTCAGTTTTTATAATTTTGCCAATCATTTCCTCTTATTTGGCCCCAGGGAAGCCCAAATATCGATTTTGAACGAAATCGGTCCAATAACAAAGAATTTCAATATGGCGGTCACTTTTCATTATTTTGCCAATCATTTTCTCTTATTTGACCCCAGGGAAGCCCAAATATCGATTTTGAACGAAATCGGTCCAATAACAAAGAATTTCAATATGGCGGCGACTTTTTTAATTTTTGGCATCCATTTCCTCTTACTTGATCCAAGGGAAGCCTAAATATCGATTTTGAACGAAATCGGTCCAATAACAAAGAATTTCAATATGGCGGCGACTTTTTATAATTTTGCCAATCATTTTCTCTTATTTGACCCCAGGGAAGCCTAAATATTGATTTTGAACGAAATCGGTCCAATAACGAAGAATTTCAATATGGCGGTGACTTTTTATAATTTTGGCAACGATTTCCTCTTTCTTGACCCCAGGGAAGCCCAAATATCGATTTTGATCGAAATCGGTCCATTTACAAAGAAATTCAATATGGCGGTGACTTTTTATAATTTTGCCAATCATTTTCTCTTATTTGACCCCAGGGAAGCCTAAATATTGATTTTGAACGAAATCGGTCCAATAATGAAGAATTTCAATATGGCGGTGACTTTTTAAAATTTTGGCATCTATTTTCTCTTTCTTGACCCAAGGGAAGCCTAAATATCGATTTTGAACGAAATTCTTTGTTATTGGACCGATTTCGTTCAAACTCGATATTTAGGCTTCCCTTGGGTCAAGTAAAAGGAAATGGATGCCAATAATGAAAAAAAGTCGCCGCCATATTGAAATTCTTTGTTATTGGACCGATTTCGTTCAAAATCGATATTTGGGCTTCCATGGGGTCAAATAAGAGGAAATGATTGGCAAAATTATAAAAAGTGACCGCCATAGTGAAATTCTTTGTTAATGGACTGATTTCGTTCAAAGTCGATATTTGGGCTTCCCTGGGGTCAAATAAGAGAAAATGATTGGCAAAAATTAAAAAAGTCGCCGCCATATTGAAATTCTTTGTTATTGGACCGATTTCGTTCAAAATCGATATTTGGGCTTCCCTGGGGTCAAATAAGAGAAAATGATTGGCAAAAATTAAAAAAGTCGCCGCTATATTGAAATTCTTTGTTATTGGACCGATTTCGTTCAAAATCGATATTTAGGCTTCCCTGGGGTCAAATAAGAGAAAATGATTGGCAAAAATTAAAAAAGTCGCCGCCATATTGAAATTCTTTGTTATTGGACCGATTTCGTTCAAAATCGATATTTAGGCTTCCCTTGGGTCAAGAAAGAGGATATAGATGCCAAAATTTTAAAAAGTGACCGCCATATTGAAATTCTTTGTTATTGGACCGATTTCGTTCAAAATCGATATTTAGGCTTCCCTTGGGTCAAGTAAGAGGAGATGGATGCCAAAAATTAAAAAAGTCGCCGCCATATTGAAATTCTTTGTTATTGGACCGATTTCGTTCAAAATCGATATTTGGGCTTCCCTGGGGTCAAATAAGAGGAAATGATTGGCAAAATTATAAAAAGTGACCGCCATAGTGAAATTCTTTGTTAATGGACTGATTTCGTTCAAAGTCGATATTTGGGCTTCCCTGGGGTCAAATAAGAGAAAATGATTGGCAAAAATTAAAAAAGTCGCCGCCATATTGAAATTCTTTGTTATTGGACCGATTTCGTTCAAAATCGATATTTAGGCTTTCCTTGGGTCCAGAAAGAGGAAATAGATGCCAAAATTTTAAAAAGTGACCGCCATATTGAAATTCTTTGTTATTGGACCGATTTCGTTCAAAATCGATATTTAGGCTTCCCTTGGGTCAAGTAAGAGGAGATGGATGCCAAAAATTAAAAAGTCGCCGCCATATTGAAATTCTTTGTTATTGGACCGATTTCGTTCAAAATCGATATTTGGGCTTCCCTGGGGTCAAATAAGAGGAAATGATTGGCAAAATTATAAAAAGTGACCGCCATAGTGAAATTCTTTGTTAATGGACTGATTTCGTTCAAAGTCGATATTTGGGCTTCCCTGGGGTCAAATAAGAGAAAATGATTGGCAAAAATTAAAAAAGTCGCCGCCATATTGAAATTCTTTGTTATTGGACCGATTTCGTTCAAAATCGATATTTGGGCTTCCCTGGGGTCAAATAAGAGAAAATGATTGGCAAAAATTAAAAAAGTCGCCGCCATATTGAAATTCTTTGTTATTGGACCGATTTCGTTCAAAATCGATATTTAGGCTTCCCTGGGGTCAAATAAGAGAAAATTATTGGCAAAAATTAAAAAAGTCGCCGCCATATTGAAATTCTTTGTTATTGGACCGATTTCGTTCAAAATCGATATTTAGGCTTCCCTTGGGTCAAGAAAGAGGATATAGATGCCAAAATTTTAAAAAGTGACCGCCGTATTGAAATTCTTTGTTATTGGACCGATTTCGTTTAAAATCGATATTTAGGCTTCCCTGGGGTCAAATAAGAGAAAATGATTGGCAAAAATTAAAAAAGTCGCCGCCATATTAAATTCTTTGTTATTGGACCGATTTCGTTCAAAATTTATATTTAGGCTTCCCTTGGGTCAAGAAAGAGGAAATAGATGCCAAAATTTCAAAAAGTGACAACCATATTGAAATTCTTTGTTATTGGACTGATATCGTTCAAAATCGATATTTGGGCTTCTCTGGGGTCAAATAAGAGAAAATGATTGGCAAAATTATAAAAAGTCGCCGCCATATTGAAATTCTTTGTTATTGGACCGATTTCGTTCAAAATCGATATTTAGGCTTCCCTTGGGTCAAGAAAGAGGATATAGATGCCAAAATTTTAAAAAGTGACCGCCATATTGAAATTCTTTGTTATTGGACCGATTTCGTTTAAAATCGATATTTAGGCTTCCCTGGGGTCAAATAAGAGAAAATGATTGGCAAAAATTAAAAAAGTCGCCGCCATATTGAAATTCTTTGTTATTGGACCGATTTCGTTCAAAATTTATATTTAGGCTTCCCTTGGGTCAAGAAAGAGGAAATAGATGCCAAAATTTCAAAAAGTGACCGCCATATTGAAATTCTTTGTTATTGGACCGATTTCGTTCAAAATCGATATTTGGGCTTCTCTGGGGTCAAATAAGAGAAAATGATTGGCAAAATTATAAAAAGTCGCCGCCATATTGAAATTCTTTGTTATTGGACCGATTTCGTTCAAAATCGATATTTAGGCTTTCCTTGGGTCCAGAAAGAGGAAATAGATGCCAAAATTTTAAAAAGTGACCGCCATATTGAAATTCTTTGTTATTGGACCGATTTCGTTCAAAATCGATATTTAGGCTTCCCTTGGGTCAAGTAAGAGGAGATGGATGCCAAAAATTAAAAAAGTCGCCGCCATATTGAAATTCTTTGTTATTGGACCGATTTCGTTCAAAATCGATATTTGGGCTTCCCTGGGGTCAAATAAGAGGAAATGATTGGCAAAATTATAAAAAGTGACCGCCATAGTGAAATTCTTTGTTAATGGACTGATTTCGTTCAAAGTCGATATTTGGGCTTCCCTGGGGTCAAATAAGAGGAAATGATTGGCAAAATTATAAAAAGTGACCGCCATATTGAAATTCTTTGTTATTGGACCAATTTCGTTCAAAATCGATATTTGGGCTTCCCTGGGGTCAAATAAGAGGAAATGATTTGCAAAATTATAAAAAGTCGCCGCCATATTGAAATTCTTTGTTATTGAACCGATTTCATTCAAAATCGATATTTAGGCTTCCCTTGGGTCTAGAAAGAGGATATAGATGCCAAAATTTTAAAAAGTGACCGCCATATTGAAATTCTTTGTTATTGGACCGATTTCGTTCAAAATCGATATTTGGGCTTCCCTGGGGTCAAATAAGAGGAAATGATTGGCAAAATTATAAAAAGTGACCGCCATAGTGAAATTCTTTGTTAATGGACTGATTTCGTTCAAAATCGATATTTAGGCTACCCTGGGGTCAAATAAGAGGCAATGATTGGCAAAATTAAAAAAAGTCACCGCCATATTGAAATTCTTTGTTATTGGACCGATTTCGTTCAAAATCGATATTTAGGCTTCCCTGGGGCCAAGAAACAGGAAATGATTGCCAAAATTTTGAAAAGTCCCCGCCATATTGAAATTTTATGTTATTGGACCGATTTAGTTCAAAATCGATATTTAGGCTTCCCTGGGGTCAAGCAAGAGGAAATGATTGGCAAAATTGTAAAAAGTCAACGCCATATTGAAATTCTTTGTTATTGGACAGACTTCGTTCAAAATCGAATATTTAGGCTTCTCTTTGTTCAGAGTTGTTCGTGGTTTAGATTTTTACTTCGCGTACGTCGACGATATTTTAGTTTCTTCAAAAGATAGCGAACAGCATGCAAAACATTTACGTATACTTTTCAAACGTTTTTGAAGGATACGGTATAGTTAATAACGAGAAGAATGTCATTTTAATGTTCCAGAGGTTCGTTTCCTTGGATACAAAATAAATGCTCCCGGGATTGGCCCTCCTGCTGACCGCATTAAGTGTTTACAGGGTTTTCCTCTACCTAAAACAGTACAGGGATTTAGAAGATATGATTAATTTTTATCGAAAATTTCTCCCTAGCATAGCGCGACTTCAAGCAACATTAATAGATGCTTTATCAAAAATTCAAGATAAAAGTGCTAAACCTTTTACTGGGACTTCCTATTTAGAGCGTATTTTTAATATTTACAAAGAAAGTTTAGCTAATGCAAATCGATTCAGCTTTAGCTCACCCAGTTTTAAATGTTAGATAAGGGTTATTTACAGATGCATCGAGCTCTCATGTCGGTGCATGCGTTCAACAAGAAGTGAAGCAGGGCTGGCAACCTATAGCATTTTTCAGTAAAAAGCTGACAACCAAGCAATCATCTTGGCCGGCTTATTATCACGAATTATTAGCCATTTATGAAAGCGTGCAGCATTTTAGGCATATTCTTGAAGCCCGACCTGCAACGATCCTTAATGATCTGTATGATCCCTACTTAACGTTTTCACTCAAAAGGATGAAAAATCCCGCCTATTCAGCTTAAGCAAAAAGTTTTTATTTCGGAGTTCACTACTGACAAACCACATGTCAAGGGAGCTGAGAGCTGTCGCTGTTTAAGCAGCGACAGGAGTCGCTGTTACATTCCCACGTGCTGAGAGCGTCACATTTGAGGACATTCTGGTGGCGCTGGCAAAGTCTCAAGCAGCTGATGAAGAATTGAAGACGCTGGGTGATTCAGCATCGTTCGTGTTGACTCGTATCATTATTCCTGGGACTGGAGTAAGAATTACGTGTGACGTTTCAACAGGTAAGCCACGTCCTTATGTGCTTGTCGGCGATCAGTTGTATACTGACAATAGACGGTAGCGTCATCTAGTTCCAGTAGTCTTGAAGCGTTGATTTCATTGGTCGTTGTTGGTCTTAGAATTTAGTTTGGTGTAGTGTTTCGTTGCCTTATAATAGGCCATAAGCGAGTTAGAAAGGAGATTTGCTAGGGTCTTCTTGGTGGAGACGGACGGCTAGAAAGGAGTGGTTTTCGAGGCCGTACCTAGGTTAGGATAGATAGCCGGGTTGTCTAGTTAGACATGGAAATATTGGGTTCCATCCTTGTTACGTAACGATGTTATTTTTATTGATAGAAGGCGATTGCTGAGAATGATGTTCTGTTCTGATATTGTGTGTGATTCCTTTTATTAGACGCTCGGCGATGAGGGGGGTGCCGTCATACTTTAAAAAAAATGTTTGCCATAACATTTCCTCTTTCTTGACCACAGGAAGCCGAAATATCGATTTTGAATATCGATTTTGAATTTCAATATGGCGGTGACTTTTTAAAATTTTGGCATCTATTTTCTCTTTCTTGTCCCAAGAGAAGCCTAAATACCTATTGCTCTTTAATGAAATGAGTCCAATAACAAAGAATTTCAATATGGTGGTGAGTTTTTAAAATTTTGGCATTCATTTCCTCTTTCTTGACCCCAGGGAAGCCCAAATATCGATTTTGAACGAAAGCGGTCCAATAAAATTAGATATGGCGGTCACTTTTAAAATTTTGACATCTATTTCCTCTTTCTTGACCCAAGGGAAGCCTATATATAGCCTTCTTGATTTTTCTCGAGCCTTTGACAGCATCAACATTGCGCTTTTACTATCTAAGCTTTCATATTATGGTTTCAGCGTTGATGCTGTCAAATGGTTCGACAGTTATCTGTCTAACCGGACTCAATTTGTAGAAATAATACTTGAGGATGGGAGGAAGTATGACTCAGCAACTGCGTTAGTTCCTAGGGGTGTGCCACAGGGTTCTGTGTTAGGCCCGTTGCTTTTCATATTATATTGCGCTGATATAATACATCAAATTAAAAACTGCAAATATCACTTATATGCAGATGACTTGCAGCTATATTATGCGTTTAAGCCTGAGGATTTCCGAACTGCTGTAAATTTAGTTAATGAGGACCTTAACCGTATAGCTGAATGGTCAGATTGTAACACACTTGTCCTTAACCCGATTAAATCGAAATATATTCTGTTTGGATCCAAGAAGCAGTTAGCAAAAGTTAATGTACAAAGTGCTACTTGAAGCATAATGGGAAATGCCTTGGAAAGAGTCTTCCAGACGCGTAATTTAGGTTTGCTTATGGACACTGATCTGCGCTACGAAGACCATATAGCTGAGAAGGTTCGCAATTGCTTCTACCGACTGAAGATACTTTACAATGTTCGTAAATATCTCTCCCTGGAACTGCGAATCCAGTTGGTGGAAGCGTTGGTCCTCTCCAGATTAAATTATGCAGATGTTGTGTATGGACCGCGACTTTTATGTAGGACGAAACGCCTTATACAACGCGTGCAAAATGCCTGTCGAGGTTCAGTTTTGATATTCCTCCTCGAAATCATGTCACCCCTTTTTTAAATAGCCACCGATTATTAAAAATGAGATCGAGGAGAAAGCTACATCTCGCTGGGTTACTTTTCGGGGTGATTAAACTTGGTAAGCCTTTGTACCTCGCCAGCAAGCTTAATTGGGCGGACGATGGTGAGTCAAACAGTCTTCGAAGCTGTCGCAATCCGCTTCGAGTTCCTCATCATCGTACTGCTGCATTTTGGGGTTCTTTCAGGTATTCCGCCACTAAATGCTGGAACAACATACCCCCTCCAATAAGGAATTTAAAAAATAAATTTGCGTTTAAAACTCAAGTAAATTTTTCCTTTTGGAGAAACAAGTGGAGTTCCAGGATTGTGTGGTGGAGTATTCATTTCTTTAGTGGGTAGTATTTTATTCAGGATCGTAAAGATGTTGCTATGTAATTTAATGTATAATAATTATCTGTAACATATTATAGTTATCTATGTAGAATGTAGTTTGGTAACCATAATCATTTTTTATTTATTATAGTGTATATTGTGTTAATAATTTCTGGCTGATTTATTAGTTAATAGTAGTTTAGCTAATTTTTATTTTTTAATTGCTTCTGTGGCGTCACCCGAATCTGGGTTCTGGCTGAAAATCAGCGCTGTGTACTTAATATAAAGGTATGCAGCTTATTGCTGAGCTTGGACCTTTTTTTCGGGTTGTGCCACACATGACATTTATTATGTTAGCCCGTAATTACATTAGGCTACAATGATGTGTGTGGCACAATTTTTGAAAATAAATGCCTTTTCTTTCTTCTTTCTTTCTATATATCGATTTTAAACGAAGTCGGTTCAATAACAAAAAATTCAAATATGGCGGTCACTTTTAAAATTGTGCCAATCATTGGAACGTAGTTGCGGAACTCGGAAGGGGGCTAGACGGATCGACACTTTTTTGAAACCGACACTTTTTGAGGGCATTGTGTTCGGTATTTTCGCGGTACAATATTGGGTCTCCGTAGCCTTGTGGCTTCTGCAGTCGCCTAACAGTTAAAAGTCGATGGTTCGAATCCCAATTCAAATTTTTCCCTAATTTTTTATAACTCCACATGTAGAAATTGTTTAAAATAAAATTGAAAATGAAAAATTCGGTCTGTCGAGCTGGAATTCGAACCATCGACCTTTGGCTGTTAGGCGACTGCAGAAGCCACAAGATTACGGAGACCCATTATTGTACCGCGAAAATACCGAACACAATGCCAAATTAATTAATCGAAAGGAACTACGTTCCATCCGAGTGTTCCTTGACACCTCTCAAGTTTTTATTTCCTATTACTTGGCCCCAGGGAAGCCCAAATATCGATTTTGAACGAAATCGATCCAATAACAAAGAATTTCAATATGGCGGTGACTTTTTAAAATTTTGGCAACTATTTCCTCTTTCTTGACAATAGGGAACCTCAAATATCGATTTTAAACGAAATCGGTCCTATAACATAGAATTTCAATATGGCGGTGACTTTTTTATATTTTGGCATCTATTTCCTCTTTCTTGACCCAAGCGAAGCCTAAATATCGAATTTGAACGAAATCGGTTGAATAATAAAGAATTTCAATATGGCGGTGACTTTTTAAAATTTTGGCATCCATTTCCTCTTTCTTGACCCAAGGAAAGCCTAAATATCGATTTTGAACGAAATCGGTCCAAGAACAAAGAATTTCAATATGGCAGTTACTTTTTTAATTTTTGGCATCCATTTCCTCCTACTTGACCCCAGGGAAGCCCAAATATCGATTTTGAACGAAATCGGTCCAATAACAAAGAATTTCAATATGGCGGAGACTTTTTTATATTTTGGCATCTATTTCCTCTTTCTCGACCCAAGGGAAGCCTTAATATCGATTTTGAACGAAATCGGTCCAATAACAAAGAATTTCAATATGGCGGAGACTTTTTTATATTTTGGCATCTATTTCCTCTTTCTTGACCCAAGCGAAGCCTAAATATCGAATTTGAACGAAATCGGTCGAATAACAAAGAATTTCAATATAGCGGTTACTTTTTAAAATTTTGGCATCCATTTCCTCTTTCTTGACCCAAGGAAGGCTTAAATATAGATTTTGAACGAAATCGGTCCAATAACAAAGAATTTCAATATGGCGTTGACTTTTTAATATTTTGGCATCAATTTCCTCTTTCTCGACCCAAGGGAAGCCTTAATATCGATTTTGAACGAAATCGGTCCAATAACAAAGAATTTCAATATGGCGGTGACTTTTTAAAATTTTGGCATCCATTTCCTCTTTCTTGACCCAAGGAAAGCCTAAATATCGATTTTGAACGAAATCGGTCCAAGAACAAAGAATTTCAATATGGCGGTAACTTTTATATTTTTGGCATCCATTTCCTCCTACTTGACCCCAGGGAAGCCCAAATATCGATTTTGAACGAAATCGGTCCAATAACAAATAATTTCAATATGGCGGTGACTTATTAAAATTTTGCCAATCATTTCCTCTTACTTGACCCCAGGGAAGCCCAAATATCGATTTTGAACGAAATCGGTCCAATAACAAAGAAGTTCAATATGGCAGGGACTTTTTAAATTTTGGCATCTATTTCCTCTTTCTTGCCCCTAGGGAAGCCCAAATATCGATATTGAACCAAATCGGTCGAATAACATAGAATTTCAATATGGCGGTCACTTTTTAAAATTTTGGCATATATTTCCTCTTTCTTGACCCCAGGGAAGCCCTATTATCGATTTTGAACGAAATTATTCCAATAACATAGAATTTCAATATGGCAGTCACTTTTTAAAATTTTGGCAACCATTTCCTCTTTTTTGACCCCAGTGAAGCCTTAATTTCGATTTTGAACGAAATCGGTCCAATAACAAAGAATTTCAATAAGGCGGTGACTTTTTAAAATTTTGGCATATATTTCCTCTTTCTCGACCCAAGGGAAGCCTTAATATCGATTTTGAACGAAATCGGTCCAATAACAAAGAATTTCAATATGGCGGAGACTTTTTTATATTTTGGCATCTATTTCCTCTTTCTTGACCCAAGCGAAGCCTTAATATCGAATTTGAACGAAATCGGTCGAATAACAAAGAATTTCAATATGGCGGTGATTTTTTAAGATTTTGGCATCCATTTCCTCTTTCTTGACCCAAGGAAAGCCTAAATATCGATTTTGAACGAAATCGGTTCAAGAACAAAGAATTTCAATAAGGCGGTTACTTTTTTATTTTTGGCATCCATTTCCTCCTACTTGACCCGGGGAAGCCCAAATATCGATTTTGAACGAAATCGTCCCAATAACAAAGAATTTCAATATGGCGGTGACTGTTTAAAATTTTGCCAATCATTTCCTCTTACTTGACCCCAGGGAAGCCCAAATATCGATTTTGAACGAATTCGGTCCAATAACAAAGAATTTCAATATGGCGGGGACTTTTTTAAATTTTGGCATCTATTTCCTCGTTCTTGCCCCTAGGGAAGCCCAAATATAGATTTTGAACCAAATCGGTCGAATAACATATAATTTCAATATGGAGGTCACTTATTAAAATTTTGGCATATATTTCCTCTTTCTTGACCCCAGGGAAGCCCTATTATCGATTTTGAACGAAATTATTCCAATAACATAGAATTTCAATATGGCGATCACTTTTTAAAATTTTGGCAACCATTTCCTCTTTTTTGACCCCAGTGAAGCCTTAATTTCGATTTTGAACGAAATCGTTCCAATAACAAAGAATTTCAATATGGCGTTGACTTTTTAATATTTTGGCATCAATTTCCTCTTTCTCGACCCAAGGGAAGCCTTAATATCGATTTTGAACGAAATCGGTCCAATAACAAAGAATTTCAATATGGCGGAGACTTTTTTATATTTTGGCATCTATTTCCTCTTTCTTGACCCAAGCGAAGCCTAAATATCGAATTTGAACGAAATCGGTCGAATAACAAAGAATTTCAATATGGCGGTTACTTTTTAAAATTTTGGCATCCATTTCCTCTTTCTTGACCCAAGGAAGGCTTAAATACGAAATCGGTCCAATAACAAAGAATTTCAATATGGCGTTGACTTTTTAATATTTTGGCATCAATTTCCTCTTTCTCGACCCAAGGGAAGCCTTAATATCGATTTTGAACGAAATCGGTCCAATAACAAAGAATTTCAATATGGCGGTGACTTTTTAAAATTTTGGCATCCATTTCCTCTTTCTTGACCCAAGGAAAGCCTAAATATCGATTTTGAACGAAATCGGTCCAAGAACAAAGAATTTCAATATGGCGTTAACTTTTATATTTTTGGCATCCATTTCCTCCTACTTGACCCCAGGGAAGCCCAAATATCGATTTTGAACGAAATCGGTCCAATAACAAATAATTTCAATATGGCGGTGACTTATTAAAATTTTGCCAATCATTTCCTCTTACTTGACCCCAGGGAAGCCCAAATATCGATATTGAACCAAATCGGTCGAATAACATAGAATTTCAATATGGCGGTCACTTTTTAAAATTTTGGCATATATTTCCTCTTTCTTGACCCCAGGGAAGCCCTATTATCGATTTTGAACGAAATTATTCCAATAACATAGAATTTCAATATGGCGGTCACTTTTTAAAATTTTGGCAACCATTTCCTCTTTCTTGACAATAGGGAACCTCAAATATCGATTTTGAACGAAATCGGTCCTATAACATAGAATTTCAATATGGCGGTGATTTTTGAAATTTTTGGCATATATTTCCTCTTTCTCGACCCAAGGGAAGCCTTAATATCGATTTTGAACGAAATCGGTCCAATAACCAAGGATTGCAATATGGCGGAGACTTTTTTATATTTTGGCATCTATTTCCTCTTTCTCGACCCAAGGGAAGCCTAAATATCGATTTTGAACGAAATCGGTCCAATAACAAAGAATTTCAATATGGCGTTGTTTTTTTTATATTTTGGCATTTATTTCCTCTTTCTTGACCCAAGCGAAGCCTAAATATCGAATTTGAACGAAATCGGTCGAATAACAAAGAATTTCAATATGGCGGTGACTTTTTAAAATTTTGGCATCCATTTACTCTTTTTTGACCCAAGGAAAGCCTAAATATCGATTTTGAACGAAATCGGTCCAATAACAAAGAATTTCAATATGGCGTTGACTTTTTAATATTTTGGCATCAATTTCCTCTTTCTTGACCTCTGGGAAGCCTAAATATTGATTTTGAACGAAATCGGTCCAATAACGAAGAATTTCAATATGGCGGTGACTTTTTATAATTTTGGCAACGATTTCCTCTTTCTTGACCCCAGGGAAGCCCAAATATCGATTTTGATCGAAATCGGTCCATTTACAAAGAATTTCAATATGGCGGTGACTTTTTAGAATTTTGGCACCTATTTTCTCTTTCTTGACCCAAGGGAAGCCTAAATATCGATTTTGAACGAAATCGGTCGACAAACAATGAATTTCAATATGGCGGCGACTTTTTCAATTTTTGGCATCCATTTCCTCTGTGTAGAAGAAGATTAATATCGTAGTTGAGCTAGCAATTAAAATATCGATGCCATCATCGACCATCCCTACGCAGACAACAATGTTTATAGGCTTTCGCCTCCTTACGGATCCGTAAGGACGCGATCCTTACAAGTGTGTCTTATAGCATCGGCATAAATGCGAATCGATCCTCACAGGTGTGGTTCCACCCTTAATCGTAGGGTTTTAATGTTTTAGGGTGGAACCACATTTGTGAGGATCGATTCGGATTTTGCCTATACAAAACTGTCATTTTCCATACATTCGTGTACGCATCGAAAAGCCGATTTGATCCGTACACGTTTCTATGGAATTTGACAGTTTTGTATGGGCGAAATCCGAAACGATCCTCACAAATGTGGTTCCACCCTTAAAGTAATTTAGAGTGATATTTTGAAACAGTAACAAGTCAGGGAATGTGTAAAAATACAGACAATTAAACTCTCTGTCAAAAACATAACCCCAAAATGGTTACAAAAATACGCTATATTTCTCATATTATTGGTCTGGCGGCCACCTAAACCAGATTTTATTATTAAAGATACACTAAATAGCCTAAAAAAATAATGCATTATTAATATCTTTGCATGTCCGCGATGGGCCCAAAGTTGTATGGACAGTGGGCATTCAGCTTTACCTTCGTATTCTAATGATATTATAGGGGGGTTTTCATTGCCTGAAAACATGGATAAAACGATAATAAGCTATGCTAGCTAAGGATAAGCTTGCTTAGCTCCGCCCGTATACGCAACCCGGAAGTTTCTTGATGTTTCATATCATCTACTTATCTATGATCTAAGGGTAAAACCACATTTGTGAGGATCGATTCGGATTTTGCCTATACAAAACTGTCATTTTCCATAGAGTCGTGTACACTGTACGCGTCGAAAAGCCGATTTGATCCGTACACCGCGACACGTTTCTATGGAAAATGACAGTTTTGTATGGGCAAAATCCGAATCGATTTTCACAAATGTAGCAAAACAGCCTAGCCACTAGTTTGTGAAGTTAGGGCTTTTAGAGTTAGGGCGTGTATAGTAGAAGCTTGGTTCTTCATGAGATCTGATAACTTGTTGAAAGTGCGAGGCATAAGGTCTCGGCAACATTTTACATGAAAATGTTTTTGGTGACCCTCATGGCCCCGATTCTGTAACTCAGTGCCCATCAAAAAATGAAAGCCACTGACATATTTTATATCCATTGAAGGTTTGCTATGAAATAAAAATAACATTTTCGTACCACTTGCTCAAAAAAGTGACATTCTGTGCCACAAAAAGCGAACATAACAATAGTCATTTTTAATCTGTTAAAAACAGGGAAAGAAAATTGTACTGAATTTTATTCATCCTCTAGGGGGAGAATGTGATTTAAATTTGGAATACTTACCGAAATTTATACTGAACTACATCTGTGTTTACACCATTGAGTTTGTATATAAAGCATTATACATCTTTTTGAAAAAGGAATACGCATTTATTATGCAGTTATGATTATTAAATAAAATTACGAAAACCGACGAGGCCGTATGAGCTTGATGCCTTTGCTTTTCCGACAAAAAAATATTAGTCTAGGAATTTGCCGCGTTTTTGTTTTCTTCAAATACTGTTATTATTTCAGTGGGTTTGGGTTCTTTGGTTGAGAAATAACGAAGTCCAAATTTGACAAATGTTCGGTTTATTGAACAGAGTTTCAAAAAATACCTTTGAACATTTCGATAATGTTTCTTCTTAACAAAACTCTCGCTAAACACTCTACTTATTGTTGCTCAATACCTTCTAGTTTCTTATAAACGAGATAACAATTATTTCGGAGCACGTTTGCCTTTCTCCATTCAATTTATGCTCTGTCACTGTCAACTTTGACTCTATATAAAACAAAAGTAAAGTGTGAAGTAAGAATAAGGTCAAGGTTGGTTGGGTTTGGTTAGCTGTCAATTGATCAATTCTCAACAAATACAAAACGTTAAGTTTATTTTAATTTATTTTTATAAATAAGTTAATGTTCTAAAAATACGTTACTGTTCGAGTAAATAGGTTTTTTTTTAATAATTATTTTTGAGTATTGGTAGCTGGATCACACTGCTATACAGCTACCAATAGGTTATGGCCGCAGCGAAGAAAGAAATTGTGATGGAAACGCAAAGTTAATCGAGCCTTCCAAGTATGGTAAAATTGGATGGTAGTGTGGATTATACAACATGGAAGTTCCAAATGGAAATACACTTAATCCATGAGGACCTTTGGGAATATACAGCGACAACACCGAGTGCCACAGATGTACAAGGCATTAAAAAGGATCAGAAGGCTAGAGCAAAAATCTGCTTAATGGTAAGACCACACTGTCTAGTTCACGTTCGTCAATCAAAGACTGCAAAGGAGGCCTGGGATGCCTTGAAGAATGCGTTTGAAGACAAAGGGTTGAACAACAGATGCAGGTTGCTGTCCAAGTTAGTCAGTATAAAATTGGAGAATTTTACATCATTACGTGACTACGTTACCACTATTATGACGGTGGCACAGCAACTTCGTGATTTAGATAAGCAGATAGATGACGAGTTACTCGCAGCCCTGATGCTACAAGGCCTGACGGAGAAATTTCAACCCCTGAGAATGGCGATTGAAAATTCTAATACAACTCTGACTACAGATTACGTGAAATCCAAACTATTCCAAATGGAAGAAGATTAAATTCAAGGAGATGCTTCTAGTAGCACGAACGCATTAATTTGCCAGAAACCAAAATTAAAGAAGAAATCCAAGAAGTTTGATATAAAAAAGATCAAATGCTTCATATGCGATGGTCCTCATAAAGCAAGGGAATGTTCACTCAAACCAAAGAAAAGCGACGCGGCAGTAGCGCTGGGTCTAGGGCTGATGACCACCGAGAATAAGATGGATTGGATTTTGGATTCTGGAGCTTCAAGTCATATGACAAGCCAAAAGGATTGGTTGAAAGAGTTCAAGTCTTGTGATAGACGCATGGAGATTGCGTGTGCGAATGGAGATAGAATGTATGGTGAAGGATTTGGTAATGTAGTGAGTGGAGGTCTGAGAGTGAATAATGTAATGCTTGTACCAACTCTTAATTGTAATTTACTAAGTGTAAGTACGATTGTGAAGAGAGGAAATGTGGTAGTGTTTACAAAGGATGGATGTCAGATTATGAAATCTGATGGATGTAAGGTTAAGGGAGAAGTTTCTCATACAGGTATTTTAGAAAATGGTGTATTTAAACTAAAATCCATATTTCAGAATCAAGCCTTAGCCTCAACTATGTGTGCTGATATAGAGTTATGGCATCGGAGGATGGCGCACCTAGGGATACGAAACCTTACGTTACTTCGAGACAAACTGGCAAAGGGTGTGAGTTTTTCTAATAACACTACAAAACTAGAGTGTGTAGCCTGCTTAACAGGAAAACAAACCAAGCAACCATTTAAGAACTCTGCGAGTCCAGCGGATAAAATATTAGGTTTAATACACACTGATGTGTGTGGTCTTATGAATGTAGAGTCATTTAACGGATATAGGTACTATCTAACCTTTATCGATGACAGGACCCGTAAAACCTTTGTTTATTTTCTCAAAAACAAAAGTGAAGTTTTCGAGAAATTTTGTGAGTTTAAATCCTTTGCAGAGTTGCAGACTGGACAGAAAATAAAAATATTGCGGTCTGACAATGGTACGGAGTTTGTCAACAAGAGAATGACTAAATTCCTACAAGAGTATGGAATTTTGCATCAGCTTACGGTAGAGTACACACCGGAGCAAAATGGAGTTGCGGAAAGAGCTAACCGTACGATTCCAGAGAAAGCTAGGTCTATGCTGCAAGAATCGGGATTAGAGAAAAAGTATTGGGCTGAAGCAGTCAATACTGCCGTTTTCTTGAAAAATAGATCACCTACAAAAGCAGTCAAGAACATGACGCCAGAAGAAGCTTGGAGTGGAAAAAAGCAAGATCTGGGCATGATCAGAGTGTTTGGCTGTAGAGCATTCAAGCATATTCCAGATGTCTTACGCAAGAAGTGGGACGCTAAAAGCATTGAATTGATTCATGTTGGTTACTGTGAAGAATCGAAAGCCTACAGGCTGATAGACCCTGAAACAGGAAGACTACACAAAGCGAGAGATGTGGTTTTCTTTGAATCAGAGATGCATCACAATCGGAACAATAGTAACCAAGAAGAGAAGAAATCAGAAGAAGAGATACTGGTTATCGATTTTAACCAGGTAAGGCTTGAAGAGAATGAAGAAACTCACATTGATCCAGATGTATCTGAGGCAGAGGCTGAAGATAATGATGAGAGTTTTGTATCTACATCTGATATAGATGAACAGATCGAAAATATTCCTGAGATGAGAACAGAAAGGGAGAGAAGATATTCTTTGAGAAATAGAGTTCCCAAGGAGTACCCCGATTATGTTACATATCAAGCAGTAAAAGATATCGAAGATCCCTTGACGGTAGGAGAAGCCTTGTCTAGAGAAGACGGCCACATGTGGAGAGCTGCAATTCAAGAGGAGTTGAAGGCTTTAAAAAAAAACAACACATGGACTTTGGTGAAGCCACCTGAAAGGAAATGCAACATTGTTGATTCTAAATGGTTATTTAGAATTAAAGAAGAGGCGGGAGGAAAGAGATATAAAGCTCGCTTAGTTGCAAGAGGCTTCAGTCAAAGAAGAGGCATTGATTACTTTGAAACTTTTGCGCCAGTGGTCAGACACAGTTCATTGAGATTATTGATATCCTTGGCAGCTAAATTAGGACTTCATATAGACCAAATGGATGTGAAAACAGCATTTTTGAATGGCCATCTTGAAGAGGAGGTGTATATGAAGCAACCTGAAGGTTTTGAAGAGCAAGGAGGTTACATCTGTCGTCTGAACAAATCATTATATGGCTTAAAGCAAGCGCCTAGAACATGGAACAAGAGACTTAATGAGACTTTAGAAAAGCTTGGCTTTCAGAGATCCAAAAATGAATCATGTGTTTATTTCAGAGGTGATAAGCACAAAATAATCATACTTGCAGTGTATGTAGATGATATAATTATTTTTTGGAATGAGGAGCAAGGAATGAAGAAGGTCAAAGAAGAGCTAAAGTTGAATTTTGAAATGAAAGATTTGGGAAGCGCTAAACTTATGCTTGGAATTAACATAACACAAGAGAGAGATGGGATTAGTCTTGATCAAGAAGATTACATAGGGAAGCTATTGCATGCATATGGAATGGAAGAAGCTAAACCAGTGACTACACCATCGGTTCAAGGACAGAGGTTAGAGAAACCTGGTCCTGACCATGTATCACCAAATGTACCTTATCAAGCATTGATTGGCTCACTTTTGTATGTTGCTGTGTGCACGAGGCCAGACATAGCACATACAGTGAATAGTCTGAGTCAATTTAACGGGTGTTATGATGATTGCCATTGGATAGCGCTGAAAAGAGTACTCCGATATCTAAAAGGAACCAAATCGTTCAAACTTAAGTACTCAAGAGAAACAGTACAAAGAGAATTAATTGTGGGGTATGCAGATGCTGATCACGCCGGTGACTTAGATCGCAGGTCATACTCAGGATCAGTTTTTCTGTGTCAAGGAGGAGCTGTGTGCTGGAATAGTCAGAAGCAGAAAACAATCGCACTATCTACTGCAGAGGCAGAATACGTGTCATTGTCGGAGGCTGCTAAAGAGGCTGTATTTCTTCGACGGTTCATGGCTGAACTGATACGAAAACCTTGTGATGCCATAACTGTATACACAGATAGTCAGGCGGCTATGGCTATTGCACAAAACTCTGTACACCACCAACGTACTAAGCATATAGATGTACGATATCAATTCATTCGAGAAGCAATAGAAAACGGTGAGATTTCTTTAGAGTATATAGAAACCTCACGTATGGTTGCTGACGTACTTACGAAAGGATTGTTGAGAGGTAAATTTGACTGGTGTGTAAGATGTATGGGGTTAGATGCATGAGTGAGTGTGTGATTTAATAAAAGAGAAGATGTATGAGTTTAGTGACTGAGCGTTTATGAATAAGGAGGAGTGTTGGAGTAAATACTTATTTGTACCTATATTCATAAACCCTGCTTTATAACTATACACCTCCTTTGATTTAAACTAAGAATGTGTCAATTCCTTTCTTTTGTTATTATCCTATGGTGTCACTCAATAAAACTGGACTTACAACATCATCACGGTTTTTTTTTATAATTATTTTTGAGTATTGGTAGCTGGATCACACTGCTATACAGCTACCAATAGTTACGATGTTAAATCAAAGCGACAGTGACAGTGAATTGTCGGATTCCATCAGTGCAAATGCTGCCGCAATTATAAATAATTTGCTTCCAACAAAATCCAAGGAAAATGTAACTCTCTCTATCAATAATTGGACCAATGTTTCGAATGTTAACTTTTACCTTTAACTGTCATTATTTTTAATAAATGCTTATCATATTATTATTGTGTTAATTTTTTCGCAAATGGTACGAAAAGTAGAGTATTTTCCTCGGTGATAAAGCTGTATTAGTCTTGGGTGAACTTAAATCCCTCGCTACACTCAGGACTCGTCTTAAATCCCTCGCTTCGCTCGTGATTTAAGTTTTTAACACCCTCGCTACGCTCGGGAGTAAACCTCGAGTCCTTCGTTACGCTCGCGATTTAAATCGTCACCCGCGACAGAAGACACTACTTTATCCCCTTGGTTAATAATCTACTATTTCGTACCACTTGCTCAAAAAAGTGACATTCTGTGCCACAAAAAGCGAACATAACAATAGTCATTTTTAATCTGTTAAAAACAGGGAAAGAAAATTGTACTGAATTTCATTCATCCTTTAGGGGGAGAATGTGATTTAAATTTGGAATACTTACCGAAATTTATACTGAACTACATCTGTGTTTACACCATTGAGTTTGTATATAAAGTTTGTATATACATTATACATCTTTTTGAAAAAGGAATACGCATTTATTATGCAGTTATGATTATTAAATAAAATTACGAAAACCGACGAGGCCGTATGAGTTTGATGCCTTTGCTTTTCCGACAAAAAAATATTAGTCTAGGAATTTGCCGCGTTTTTGTTTTCTTCAAATACATAAACGTTAAGTTTATTTTAATTTATTTTTATAAATAAGTAAATGTTCTAAAAATACGTTACGATGTTAAATCAAAGCGACAGTGACAGTGAATTGTCGGATTCCATCAGTGCAAATGCTCAGACGCAAGAACAGAGAAATACTCAAATCAACTCATCAACAATAAATGTACCAAACAAAAATGTAACTCTCTCTATCAATAATAATAATTGGACCAATGTTTCGAATGTTAACTTTTACTTTTAATTGTCATTATTTTTAACAGACTTCCAAAAAGGAGGAGGTTCTCAATTCGGCCGGTATCTTTTTTTTTTTCTTTTCTATGTATGTCCAAGCTTATAATAAAAATTCTTTTCAAAAAACCGTCTTCTAACGCCACTACAAAGTATAAAAATAATTTTAGTTTGTCCACGTTTGTTGAAGTCGGGCGGGCCTAAAATACAAACTATGAAACCGACTCGCGATGCTTGCTCGACTTCTACAAACGAGTCTCTCATATTGTCTAGCGTCGCGCATCGGTTTCGTAGTTTGTATTTAGGCCCGCCCGACTTCAACAAACGTGGACAAACTAAAATTATTTTTATACTTTGTAGTGGCGTTAGAAGTCGGTTTTTTGAAAAGATTTTTTTAATAAATGCTTATCTCATATTATTATTGTGTTAATTTTTTCGCAAATGGTACGAAAAGTAGAGTATTTTCCTCGGTGATAAAGCTGTCTTAGTCTTGGGTGAACTTAAATCCCTCGCTACACTCAGGACTCGTCTTAAATCCCTCGCTTCGCTCGTGATTTAAGTTTTTAACACCCTCGCTACGCTCGGGAGTAAACCTCGAGTCCTTCGTTACGCTCGCGATTTAAATCGTCACCCGCGACAGAAGACACTGCTTTATCCCCTTGGTTAATAATCTACTATTTCCTAGCAAACCTTCAATGGATAAAAAATTGGTTGCCTGTAAAGTCGGTATACGGGCGAAAGTTTTACGTGACAACCGAAATAGAAGCGCAAGACATGAACCGGTGTGTATGCCTATCTCTCTCACTCTCTCTCTCTCGCTCTGTCTCTCTCGCTCTTAGGCGGGCTAACTGTGCTCGAGTGGAAGGGACGCGTGCCTTTCACTTTTTATGTCTGTCTCTCTCGCTCTTAGGCGGGCTAACCATGCCTCTCACTCGCTCTCATTGTGAGCGCATAACGTGAGCGGAGCGTAACGCAGTTTCTTGAAGTGTCACCCGGCAAACCAATTTATAAGACGTTGTCACGTCAAAAATTTAAGTCATTCTTTGATAGGCATTGAGTTACAGAATCGGCTGATTTGACCTGCCTAAATGATTCTTTACACACAGAGTAAAACTCAACAACATCAAACTAGAACCCAGTAGGCAAGTACCACAAAATCCATTAGAAAGTCCTTGACAAGCTTGACATTTTTGACGTTGTGGTTTTGACAAAATGACGAATGTTGACAAAGTTGTTGAATCATGAATGTAAAATGTAATACAGTAAAAACTAAAGTTGAAAGTGCTTTTATTTATGTAGGTAAATTTATATAATGATATCAAGAGCATGATTGATTTTTAAACCAGGACCAAACTGCGAAAGCATGTCGTTTATAAGTGATCCAGTATTAAGCATTATAGTGGTGGGTTTCCATCATAAAAAAGGTTGCCAGGTAGGCGTCATTACTTTCAAATCAATATAGTTTTCGCAAATAATCGAAATAGAACATTAATTATTAGCTAGTAGGTGTCTTTTAATTAATTTGTACAGTACGGTTAACTTGTAAGATTGATCTGCGATTCTAAGACGGAAAGTTATTTTTAGGTGGAACATTGTTATCCTGAATTAGTTCCTGGCCGTCCTTCAGAGCTTCCTGCGGCTTGGCGCTACCTTCCAGCCCTGGCATTGCCTGATGGCTCCCACAACTACCTCTCTGATACAATATTTTTTAGTTTGCCAGGATTAACTGAACCTGCACACACTGTGTATGGAATATCATGTTTTCGCCAAATTCCTGTAGAGGTTTGTCAAATTTGCTTTCTACTAAATATATGTTATAATTACATATTATCTGCTAATTTTTTTTAAATATTAGCCATGCTGAACTCTACTTACTTATTACTAAGTACTACATTATCATTACCATACTATTCCCCTTCTACTTGAATACAAATAAAATTAATTGAAAAATGTTATTTTAAAATATTCCCATCAAAAAGTGACATAATTATTACTAGACCTATCAGTTAATAGGACCTAGCTAATCTTAATTGTGTACAAAACAGTAAGCACCATTGATTTTGTTTGTAGCAAGTGGCTCAAAAAACAGAAGACATGACAAGAAGTTCAGTTCAAAAAAGTGTCTGTCTAATTTGTCGGGCCCCTCTTTTCGGCCGACTTGCCATAAAAATGGAGTTAGTTGTGCGGGCGTGGTTCCTGCAGGGTGATTTTTCTCAAACAAAGCTACTGGAAGATGCTTTTAAACATCTCAATAGCTGCCCTGTCCAAATTGACCAAACACTTGAAGGTATGTATAATGTTTGTAATCTCCTTATCTATTATCCTACTAATATTATAAATATGAAAGTTGTAAATGTAGGGAATGCAACCCCTCCGCATTTGAAATACGCATCTGGATGTATGGGGTGGGGGTGGAGGGGGGGGGTGAGGGGGAGGGTAGGAACCCTCCCCACCATCCCCCGCGACGCGGAAACCTATAATTTTTTTTTTATTATTTTTTTTTATTTTTTGAGGTTGTGTTAACTTTATATAAGAATTTACGACTATAGCCTAAGAAAAAGTGGGGGACCTAGGAAAACTCCTTAGCCGTCACCCTCTTCCCCTCTAAGAGCATGTCGACGGAGCCCCGCTTCGCGGGGCTCCTATTTCTGGGTGGTCAAAAAAGGAAAATAACCTTAACCTAATTACCTATAGGTGCACCTTGTTAGTTGGTTTTGAGATAGTAAAATAATACAACAAATATTTAATTAATTATTTATTAATATTGTAAACATGTTTCACAACGTTGATTAATTCCATAAATGGATCTCTTTTATATTTTATATTGGATCTTCTCCACAAATATTCGACTATTATATCAGAAAAATTTTCAGGGTGGTTATAATTATCTTTATAAAAAAATCTCTTAACCACCCTCCACTGGGACTCAATTCGCTGCGTGTGAGTCCCGTCTTGCGCAACAAATGGATTGTCTGGATCACTATGGTTTACCTTTTTGTGGATATAACCATACTGGTCCAGACAATCATAGGCCCTCCAATAGTCAGTATGAATTATTGTTCCTTCTTCCACATGTTTTTGTATAATCGCAATTAATACGTCTGCTGAGCGGATATTATCTGGGCACACCTCCAGGCGAAGGTCCTCGCTTCCATCTTCAATTAGTCCGAGAACCCAGTGCCCCTCCACTCTGCGTCCTTAAACAAAATAAATTTATTATAAAACAAATATTACCAAACTTATAAAGTAAATATTATGGACATTATACAATTTAATATTCAAATTACCTTTATTATATTTCCTCTTTCCAAACTTGCTTTCATCAATCTGTACTATTTTTCCCGGGCCACCAATTTTTCCTTTCTGTTGTTCTTGTTCCAATTGGTAAATCACCACCGCCTCCCGGCAATAAGAATACCAATCAGTGATAGTGACCCGGGAAAGACATTGACCAATCTCATCACGCAATGGGTCTTCATGAATTACATCATCATGAGTCCGGCGGTGGGCAAAACAATACATTAAATAATAGACATGTAATAATTGAATTTTAATATTTTCGAACCATGTCCCAGTGGTCCGCGACTTCCTAGTTTTGCCTCTACAATTCCCTCTTCCACAATAGAACATTCCAACAGTATGATTTGCATTTAAGTCTATTTTCATAGGAGTACGATGCACTCTACACTCTTTGCTTTCTAGAATAAGGCCGTGCTCTACAGCAAATGCAATGCCTTGCTCCTGCGTCCCCAATTCTCTAACAAGTTTCGTGAGGTTCCACATTCTAAGAACCTCTTCGGAATAAAGCCTCCGTTTTACAGGTGGCCCCTCATCACCACCTACAAAACAATAAACAGCCATTAATAACAATAAAATGCAACAATAAACTAACTAAGTGTGACTGAACTAGGACACTTGTCTAATGTTATATGGAATGGGATTATACATAGAAATAATATTGATTCTTACCTCGACTGGAAGTCGGACTATCCCAGCTACAAGAAGGCTGATTCGGGTCCATTTCGTCAATACCAAACCAATATGCACCAAAGGGTCCAGAAAACACGCCAAGGTCAAATCGGGTAAGCAAGATCGAAAGTCCAGGGGAAGAAGCCAACGTTAAACGAGTGTAGCGAATATCGGAGTCCAGTAGCACAGCCAAAGTCGTCAGAAATCCACAGAAATCACACCGAAAACGTAGAGACAACATTCACGTAACTACGAAAGAAACGGAATAACGCGCCAAAAAGATCGAAAAAAAAATAATAAAAAAGATCGATTACATTATTTTTTTTTTTTATACGTTACTTTTTTTTTTACATTATATTTACCTATTAAAAATAATAATAAATAAAGAAAATTACTAAAAATAAGGGTTAAAATAACATAAAAGTAATCACTATAACGCAAAATAACGTTCCGTTACACGTAACTTCAAACACAATAACGTTCCGTTACACGTAACTTCAAACACGTGTAAAAAAAAAAACACGCATCTCCGCGGGATGGGGGGGGTGTCGATTGAAAGGGGTAACCTACCCCTATAAAAATCAACCCTTATCAAGTCCAAATTCCAGATGCGTATTTCAAATGCCAACCCGGGATGGATGTTTGTTACTCTTTCACGCCACAATGAATGAACAGAGTTGGCTGAAATTTGGAATGGAGATAGTTCATACCCAGGACTAACACATAGGCTACTTTTAGCCTGGACAATTACACAGTTCCTGCAGTAATTAAATAACTTTAATCCATTGGGACAAAGTCACAGGCATCTAGTCTTTTAATATATGTACAAATAACAAATTTTGTTGTTTTGTTCCTCAATCACTCAGATACATAACATTACTAAATTACTTAGCTGGCTCAGTGACTCAAAGAGGTTGTTGACACCAATCGGGTCTATTGATTGTTGAATTTAGTCAAGTCTTATATAAATCTAGCTTTTGCCCATGGCTTTGCTCACATTGTTTGAGTTTTCAAACCCCTATTTACCCATGTAGGTGTTGAATTTTCAACTATCCTTTCTAGCAGATGCCTACATCATAATAGCTATCGGTATGCCTTTCAGTCTGATCTAATGGTTTGAGCTGTGCATTGATAGATACTGATCTATCAGTCAGTCACCTTTTCCTTTAAAAATTACAGGTTTATCAGTGCAAAAAATACTTGAAAACTGGAGACATAAAGCTTTATTGCTATTCAAACTGCTCCTGCTGCGTAGGAAAATACTAATATATGGATCCCCTGCTGGACCGCTGTCTGCCGCTCTGCTGACCCTCGTGTCACTCTTGCCACAGTGCCTGGAGCATGGACTGTCACAATCTACCAATGTGGTGTAAGTAGACTTCATCATCATCAGCAACCCATCAATGTCTCACTGCTGAGCGCATGTCTCCTCTCAGAGAAGGGTTAACTTATAGGCCATAGTCTACTACGCTGGCCCAATGCAAATAGGCAGACTTCACACACCTTTGCAAGACATTACAGAGATCTCTCAGATGTGCAGGTTTCCTCACAATGTTTTCCTTCACCAGTGAAGCATGTAATTTTTAATCGCTTAAACGCACTTAACTCTGAAAAGACTGTGATGCATGCCTGGGATTGAAGGTGCAACCCCCTGAATAGGATCCCACAGTCCTAACTTCTAGGTTATCGGCAACTTAAGTAACTTAATACTCATACATACATGCATATACATATTTTATTTTCTGAATAAATTTTGGCAACAATGGCAACTTTCCTAATACAATTCTAGGTCAAGTAAAATTGAATAAAACATCTTTTGATGAAACAATAATTACGTATGTTGTTTCATTTGTCTATTGTTGTTTGTGATGTATCCCAGGCACCATTAACAAAAATAATGGCAACTTTCCTAATACAATTCTAGTTCAAGTAAAATTGAATAAAACATCTTTTGATGAAACAATAATTACGTATGTTGTTTCATTTGTCTATTGTTGTTTGTGATGTATCCCAGGCACCTTGAGGCCCATGATAATTTATTTTTTTAAAAGCTCTTGAACTTTATTTTTTACTAGCTGATGCCTGCAACTTCCTAAAATCTAGCTTTATTGCGGCGTGATTGAAGGACAAACCAACAAACAAATATACTTTCACATCATAATGAAAGTGAGTTTGTTGGTTTGTCCTTCAATCACACCGTAATAGAGCTACGGATCATCGTGATTTTTTGCATGAGCAAAGTTGAGGACTTGGAGAGTGACAAAGGATACTTTTTATCTTGGAAAATGAAAGAGTTCCCAAGGTACTTTGAAAACTAAATCCACGTTCGCGAAGTCGCGGGCATCAGCTAGTTTATAATATTAGTAAGGATAAAGATAGATTGCTTGAAGTGAATATGACCAGTTATTATAAATTTTAGCCTTTCAAGACCATTATCACCAGTGCCAACAATTATCCCAGAAGATAAAAGTACAGATGTAGTTGATGGTATTACCGAAACTATTAATGATGCTCTACTAAATTGTACAAATCAATTCGAGGAAGAATTATCACCAAAAGAGACTGGTAATATGTTAGAGGAAAAAGATAGAGTGAGCAGACAAAGTTTTGACGACTCCCTCTTATCAGATGTGGTGGATAGACAGGACCTGTCGGCTAGTAGGGAGAAGTGCCATAGCATTAGTGAAAAATATAAAGCACAGAAATCTATACCAGATGCCCAGCAAAGCCCAACTATGGCGAGGGATATGAGTGTCGATGGACTGTACAACCTCACTGGGCAGATTGACCAAACTGAATGTGGGTTTCCATTACCACTGTTTGAAGATGGTTATATTTGCTTACCGTATTTGTCTTTGCAGTATTTAGACCTGTTGTCTGATCCGAATGTGCAAGGTTTTGTCGTTGGCGCTTCGAACGTTCTTTTTAAGCAGAAGAGGCAACTTTTTGATGTGTTGGTTGAACTCAATGAAATGAGGATAGAAACAGCGGACATGGGTCTGAGAAGGCAGCTAACGCTGGGCACGGAGGACCTGCGGTTCGCGGACCACGTGGTGCGCCACGCCTCCACGCAGGGAGACGCGTGGATACGAGACCAATTTGCTAGCTATCTGATATATTTAATGAGAACATCGCTTTTGCCAGGTAAACCAACTTCTTACAACTATATCAGGTCCACTTTCCTAACAAAATTTGGCAAAATCCTTATTAATACTTATCTATACTACTTTAATATTATAAATGCGAAAGTGTGTTTTTGAGGGTTTTTCCTTCAATCATGACTGACATGAGAGTTCCTGCAGGATTTTCAAAAACCTAACTCCACGTGAAGTCGCTGGCAAGGGCTAGTCCTAGTTAATATGCTAGAGTTCCTGAAGATTCTGGCTTGCGAGTGAAACATAAGTGCTCGTTTCTGGAGACGCGGCGCGTGGCGTGGTGCATCGCGTCGCGCGGTAAACTCCAACATATGGCCAAGTATGAGAGCGTTCTTACAGAAGCGTTCTGGCGTAGTATGCGGCGACGGCCCGCGCGACGCGACGCACCACGCGCCGCGTCTCCAGAAACGAGCCCTAAAGAGTGTATTTTGGAGCATTTGTGTGTTGCATGTTGATGTTTGTTCCTGTATTTGTTCTACTATTATAAGAATGGTACCGCTATTACCTATTATGGTAGTGTACATGCTGTATCATAAATTATGGCAAAAGAATTTTGTTTTGCCTTGTACGACTTTGTTCATTAAGGTGGTAAAAGCATGCGACAGGCGATTTTCGGTGAGCTCTGTGAGGTTTACAAATTGAAAACTATAATTCCAATTTGAATAATTTCAATGCAATATGTAATTTGGGTATCTTAACTAAATTCGCTTAGAGATAGAAACACGATTGGAAAAAAAATTCTCGATAGAAAGTTTTCCCAAACTTTGATCCAATAATCTCCTTTTTTAGGTTTAAACCTTGTTTAAACAGAAACGGTAGGTTTTTTTCCTGCTATTTTTTTTATTTGTGTTGATATAAATAATTACTAAAAGCGGTGAGAAAAATTCTTTGATTATTGGCATCCATAATTTTTTAAATCAATTTTAAAGATTTTTTTTCAATTCCCGACCCCTGAATCCATAATTTCCATCTCTTTCCTAGCACTGCAAAATAGCTCTATCCCACTCATACGACCCAAACAATTTAGGATCGTTATAGCTCCTTAAATTAGGAAATCAAGTAACTGACTCACATTGCTTGCGTTACAGAGGGCAGCAGGGAGATAGAATCCTACAACAGTCAGTTTATGAGTGCTTTCAAAGCAACTCCTGCGTACGAGAAGTGGCTAAAGTCAACGAACAATGCTAACATAGAGGCTTTTATGAACCTGATACCCATGCATCCGTTCTGCGGTCAACTCTCTGTAGCTGATATGAAACTGAAATTTACGCAGTAAGTAAGGGCTTTTTAAAAGCCAAGCCGCGTCCACACAAAATTTTTTTATTTGATAACAGCACTGGTGGTGTTATCAATGATGATGATCTCATCTGATTTTGATACAGTTTAGCAGAATTTTATGGCCACTTTTTTGTCAAACCTATAAGTTCATCCTTCAGCCATGCAGCAACAGAGCTATGGTCGACTTGATTTTATAGCATCGGTATAGTTAAATACCTATAGAGTGACAAATAGAATACTTCCGAAAGAACAAAGGGTTCCTGGGATAAAATTATCCAATATGTTAGCAAAAGTCGCGGGCAAAAGCTAGTAATTAATAATTTAGCGCGCAAGTCTGAACGATGAAGACTGCGCTTTTTTTGTTCTTTCAATGCAATGATGTAGATCAGCTATTAATGTCATGTCTTAAAATGAGTATTTGAATATTAGTATCAATTCGATGCCTTAACATGGGAAGCCTTTTAAGTATGTCATACTCTCTTTAAATATTTCTGTGGTGGTGTCGTGTGATGCGGGTTGTTCTCTAAATATGGTTGAGCGAAGCAATGGCTGGATCATGCATCATGCTCGTGAACGGGTGCCACCAGCGGGAATGGGGCTGCTTTCTGTCTGCCCGTCTTAACGTGTTGAATTATAATTAGGTATGCTTTTGTGGAACTCACTGTGGAAATACTGCATACATAGCATAGTATCTATTGAATTTTAGACTTGTTTTGAAAAGAGCAACCGCCGAGTTTCTTGCTGGTTCTTCTCGGTAAAAAGGGCATTCCGAACCAGTGGTAGACTCATCGACGATTCAAAAGCACTTGTAAAAAAGTTTATTAGCATAAAAAACATTTCTATTCTATTCTATTCTGTGATTGTACATAACGAAGGTAGTTTACTAATAAATCACTTTGGACATAACATTATGATAGAGGTGGGACTGAGGAGTTCAGTTAAAAACCTTTTGCAGTACAATGTCAACGACGGAGGGCGGGCGCAAGGTGACCGCGGCCGTGGCGAGCACGGGCCGCGCCGTGGCCAGCACGTCGCGCGCCGTGGGCGGGGCGCTGTCGCACGCGCGCGGCGCGCTGTCGGGCTGGTGGAGCGCGCTCACCGCGCCCGCGCCGCCCTCCGCCGCCTCCGAGGGCTCGCTCGACAAGCTGGACGCGTCGGACGCGGCCGAGCCCTCCGACGCCGAGGACGTCGTCGCGCGCCTCGAGGACAACAGGCAGAGCCCCGAGCGCGGCGCGGAGCCGCCCGACAAGCTCCTCGGGGACGAGCCCACCCGCCTCGGCAAGATAACAGTCATTTGAAGTGTGATACTTAACTAGTGAATTTGTTAAATTGTTTCTGCATTGTGTATTCGGCGACCTCTAATGAACATAGGTCTCTTTTAGGGTTTCTTCTTTTCAAATGCTACCTGGTACACGTTTGATATTGTTCATCCATCTAGTGGCCCCCAGGCCGCCTGGGGGTCATTTCGTTGCGACTTGTGAGGTCGCCAGTCTAACACTGTGGTACACCAATGTCTATATAGATTCTTTGAAGATCAAACTACATATTTTCCTGTGCTCGTTTCAGCTTCGTAACCTGTATTGCCAGCGACGAGCTATGTCGGTGACTCTGGTTCTTCTCAAAATCCTGTCATTCCTGTTTAGCAGCAAATTACTGTCAGGCCTGCTTGCACCAAATTACTTAGTTAAAAAGCACGTTTAACGAGTTAGTGTAGAGTTAGGCTTTTCGACACTAAGGCTTAGAGTGTCTAGTACTAAAAACAACAGTTAATGTGTTGGATTGTGATATAAGGGCTAAGGGTTTCCGTCATCTTATCATATGTTTGGGTTACAATTTTGATGATTACTCTGTGACACAATCATAATTTTGATTGAATGTGTACCTGGTCATAAATCTGGACACTCATATATGAGCTTGTCACTAGATCAGCTTAGAAAAGAAAGTATACGCGATGTGAACAAACACTAATACCTATTTACATCTCAAGTAAGACTAGGCGACATAATTAGCAGGTTTATATTAAAGCCAGTTTAGACCCATCATGTATAGTCTACTGCTATGAATCTTCAAAAAAATTTTTTTTATATTTGTTTCACATTTATTTGACAGCATACTATTACATCGATAGTAGCGTCAATTTTAATAGAAAACAAATCAATTTCATATAATGTATAATCGTTTTTCTTCCAAGCATTTTGAATACAACTTTTAAGGATCGAGAGTGTCGACTTCTGCTCATGTCATTAGCTTTCTTCAATTTGCCTGATGCGGTCGACTCTGTCATATGCACCTTTAGTATGCAGAAACTGCATTGCATTTTACGGGTCGTCTGATACAACTCTAATGATTCAGTTATGTCGATTTTATGGATAACTAGCTGATGCCTGCGACTTCGTCCGCACAGATTTATTTTTAGAATCCCTAGGGAACTTTGATTTTCCGGGATAAAAATATCACTCTTCAGGTCCTCAATTATACCCATGCAAAAAATCACATCGATCCGTAGCTCTGTTGCGGCGTGATTGAAGGATAAACCAACAAAACATCTTCGCATTTATAATATTAGCATGATAGTATGATTCCGTTTTACATAATCTTAAAACTAACTACTAGTATGAGTGCTATCCTAAATAGCATTACTTTTTAAGCTGTCATCATTTATAGGTAACCAATAAAAAGTAGTAATCATCTACCGTAAAAAGTAATTATAATTAATTATTGTTATTAAGTTATTGCCACGCTTATGTTTTATTATTATACAACTATATTTTTTATCTGTATAAATCTTAATTTTGTGTTTATTTGTATGATGTGGCGTTTCGTAAATAAGTAGTAGTTTTGAATGAAAGATTAAGAACCAGTCAGTATCTTTGATATATTGATCGATATATGTAATATAATTCGTGTTATGATCATGTTTGATACAGGGAGTTGGCGTTAATTATTGTGTAAACTAACTATAACATTTTTTCTAATGATAGTAAAGCTGAAATCTATAGAGCGTGACAAGCGAGACAAATAGATATTTCCTTACATAAATCAGTCTCTTTTTAGCTCAGACCCGAGTCCGAACAGAATGAGGGTGCAATCTATAGATTTTAGCCTAACATCCCCATTCAACTGACGTCGACGACTGCTGATACTAAAATCATTGTAAATCGTGCAAATAATTAAAAAACCCAATACTTCAATACCAAAATTTTTGCAAGAATAGGGTATTTTACTCTTTTTTGAAGTGTCTAATTTGATCCTAAAGTATATACTACTAGAAAATTTAGTAAATTTTTATTCAATCGATAAATACCAAAAAAATGCATTTCAATTTTGCATTTTAAATTTTCGCGCGTAAACGACGAAACATCACTAGACGCCATGTAATGACGTCGTCTGTATAGTAAGTTCGTGCGCTCAAATGGTTGGCGCCCTTTGTAAAGCGAACACATAGCAACCGCCGGTCATGCCAAAGGCGGGGCGACTTATGTGATCTGCTGTGTACCTTAGTGCGTCGGCGTCGCGCAAAATTTTTGTGTGTTGTATTGTAATGATAGTATATGCATATAAAGTGATGATTCAGATCTAATCCTACCAGTATTTTGAATTTGTGTTGTTTCATTAATCTAAAAAAATTGAAATAAATGAGGTACTTAATGATTAAATAATTTATTTATTTATTTTCACATAGTTTCCAAAATACCTTGTACTTGTACTGCAAACTATTTGAGCGGATGAACTATATAGACTACTGACTTAATTATGGATTTGGCGGGAACCGTTTGAGGGTTTGGCATATTTATTTTGTAGCATAGATAAAAAAGTGAAAACTTTGAAATAAAATATAAAATTTATTTTATATTTTTGTGAACTGAAACTTACACTTCCCGATTTCTTATTGCCTAAACTATCACATGTAGATATTTTTAGATTATTTCTCACTAGGAGTAAAATACCCTATTAAAATCGTGGATTTTTTTTACATTCCATTTTGCAAATGTTCTATAGCAGTGCAAGTTCACGTAAGTGCAAATTGTGAGCGACAGTATGTATGTGATTGATTGAGTTTATTATGAAATACGATACGTTAGAAATACTCGGAGACTGCGCCCGCAAACTGACGTGAATACGCTTTAAGACTCTGTTTTCCGCTAAAGGTAAGCTTGTTGGCTGTTAAGTAGCATAATAATATATTGAATGTCACTTTAACTTTAATTTAGAAATTAAGCTTATTGTCTTGCACGTAGGTACTTACTTATCTAAATACAACCAGAAGCTCACGTGTAACTTTTCTACTCAGCGCTCTGAAGAGTATATTTTTTTCCCATTTTAATATAATTTGTGTAAGAAAAACTTTAGCGACGTTCAAAAAGTTTACGTTGGGCATTGAATACTAGGTGTACAAATACGTGTGCCAACAGCTTTGACAATGGCTCAGGCGCCTTGTTAGGAGTATACCTTCGATTATTATAAGCCAGCTTTTCATCGATATACCGATATTTTTGACCGATCTAGACTCTAGAGCAATTCAATTAAACATATATCATCCAAAAACCTCTGCTAAACATTGGCGCGATTGCTACAATTTCGCACGATATTAATCAGTCGTTCGCCGACGGTAGTTCAACTCCAAAACTTGAATAGGGCGTTATGTAGCACTTCCATTTCCTTATTATAGTGATGTAGTTGAAAATGATTTTGTTAATCGATAGATAAAGTAGTCGTATATGAATTGGATGCGTTCGTGTTTAACTTATGATCTCTGATATAATACTTATAAAATTTGTTGATATTAATTATTTATAATAAACCATAATTTTGATTTGATTTCCAAGAGTTTTCTTTAGTAATCCACTTAGTTTTGCATTAGGTAAAGTATTGATATCCTGTTCGATATTTCAATTTATTTATTATTATTTTTACTTCAGTAAAATACCAATTAGGTACCTACTTCAAAAAATATTTGCAGAAAGCTTTGCTACTTGTATAGAGCCTGCGACGTTATTGCACATACGCATGCAAGTACTTCTTGTTAGTGCGGTTTTATGTTAATTTAACTACATAATAAACATGTATGATTCTTTAAAAATTGTATATTTTCATATTCTTAAGAATAAGTGCCTATATCACAATTGTGGAGAAATAATAAGCAAATGCAATAATGAGAAAGATTCTTACATGTGTAAGAATCTTTCGTTTCAACCTACCCACGTTTATATCGTATACTGCAGTAAAAATTATATAGTAGTGATTATACATAACGTAAAGTTAAATCTTGTCAACAAGCCATCTACAAATTTTATTTAGAATTTTATCTTCTCCCATGCTTTAAACCCTCTATAAAAGATTCTGAAACAGTTAGCTTATTGCCAACATTAAAACACCCAATCCCCTAATATACATAACATCATCCAAACGGATGATATAATGTTGTACTGAATTTCATAATAACACTCCTTTGTTTTTTTTCGATCCCTTCTGCGCAAAGGGTTTACTCAAAAGACAGCCACATTCTTACTGCTCGATGCGTGGTATCTAATCTATGAATTTCAAAAAAAAGACCATTTTCATTCACGCGCGTTTCACTACCAGAACGCCGCGCGCCGTAAAAAAAAGTAGGTTATTCGAATCCTCGCCATTTTTCTTCCAACGTTGAAGAATATAATTATTCAAGTGAATTTTAATAAATGCACTGATACAAAATGTTAATTACTACTACAATAAATAATTCTTTCTACTGTTTCAGAATCTTTTATAGCGGACTCATATTATGGGTGTAGATAGTCTTGTAAGTTGTATGCAACTGTTGATAATTAGGTATTAAAACACTCACGTGCTACTATTATCACACTCGGCTTCACCTCTGTGATAAACCCACATTCCTGTTTTAATACCCCTTATTATACAACAGTTGCATAAATAACTATAAAGCAGAGGAATATTGCATTTTAACACTTTGAGCTGCTGTCGCGTCGCCGGTATGCCTTCGGGCGACGTCGACGGCTCCGCGGCGCCGCGGGAAACTAGTCGGTTCCTTCAAGGAGCAGCGCACCGCCTCACACCGCCGAGTCGGGCTCGTGCGGCGGCCACGGCGGCCCCCCGTCGAGCGAGTCCATGGCGTCCTGCCGCCACAGGCCGCGCGAGCCGTCCGCCAGTAGCCTCAGGTTGTACGGCTCCACCATGTTGGACAGCGACGCGTCGCTCGCCTCCCGCGCGAAGTGCGCCCGCACCGCCGACCGCGCGTCTCCCTTGCCCTCCGGCAGCAAGTCGAAGTCGGGCGACTCCGCGTCCGTCAGTTCCGAGCGCGGCGAGAAGTCCGTACTCGCCGACCCGTC
Source organism: Oeneis ivallda (assembly GCA_029955525.1). NCBI lineage: Eukaryota > Metazoa > Arthropoda > Insecta > Lepidoptera > Nymphalidae > Oeneis > Oeneis ivallda. The sequence goes on along the minus strand of JARPMR010000006.1, from coordinate 17,291,349 downwards.
CTGCGGACTCGCGCCGAGTGCGCCCGAGCCGGAACGCGCGGGAGCCGGGGACACGGGCGGCGGCGACCGCACGGCGGCGCTCTGCAGCGACACCAGCGGAGCCGACTCGTCGTCGCTAGCGGTCTCGTCGCGCGGCGGACTGCGCTCGCGCGAGCCGGGCCCGCGCGACAGGATCTTGTCCTTGAACCGCGTGAGTCGCTCGGCGGAGCCGACTTTGCGCAGGATGTCGGCGGTGCGCCGCAAGTTGCGCAGCTTGGGGTCGAGCACGGGCGAGCCGTTGCGCGTGGAGTCCTCGACGGAGAGCGAGCGCGCGAACGGGCGGCCGGGCTCGGGCGCGTCGTCGGGCAGGCGCAGCGAGGAGGGGCGCGGGCGCGCGGCGGCGGCGGCGGTGGAGGCGCGGCGCGCGCGCGGCCTCGCCGTGAACGTGATGTGGCCGCCGTCGTCGTCGTCCTCGTTCTCGACGCTGAAGCTGACGGCGGGCGCGCGCGGCTCGCCGGCCTCGTCTGAAAGGCAAGGCGCGGCGTGAGGCGGCGGACGCTCGCGAGAGCGCGCCGGGCGGCGGCCGGGGCGGACTCTCGGGCGGACAAATAAAACGACCGATTTTGTTTATGTATGTTCTGTTTATTTATCATACTTGCACTAAATATATTAATCTAAGGAATGCTATTGTACTTATTAGGTAAATACGATGGAAGTACCTGTTAAAATATCTAAATTACGTTAGAAAGATATGTCGATAAGGATCAGATCTGACGCAACATCTAAAACGACTTAAGCGTGTTTTGGATTTCTTTACTTCGAGTAAGCAAAATATAGTTAGTTGAAAAACATTTCAACATTTTCACATAGATTTTTTTTCTTTAACCTTTTAATATCTACGACATAAAACTTCATATCAGATTTAACGTAACAGTTACAACTTTAAGAATGTCTTGTTAAATGTTTCTCAAAATGGAGCATTTAGAAACAACAATATTCTTAATTGGACATACTCGTAACATAGGTAGAAATCACAATGTAAAGGATTGTGGAGAAAAGTTATCAAAATGGTAATGGCACAGGTAGCGAAATATTTTATTTCAAATTCAATGAAAGTGAAGAAGCTCAATAAATCACAACCGGAATAAAAGGCCACAGCCAACACAAAATTTAATCTTATAATCTACATTATTGCAAAATAACAGGAATGCTAAATGATAACTAACCTATTTATTCTTGGAATCAAATATAAGTACATCACAATAGTCTCGAGTGTGGGCAATTGTCTACATGTCTACATCACATTGAGTGGAATTTTAAGTTTTATAACAGGAGTTACAAAACAATTATTAAGTACGCTTAGGGCCTACGTATCACCATCGTCAAGTAAAATTTAACCAACTAATTTTGACATTTTGAAACTTTTCGTACTGGAAATCTGTCAGAAATTTAGTCGTTGTTTAAATTAAACTTTAACTTGGGGATGGTGAAATAAGTCTATTACTAAAATATTTACAATGCAACTAAAGTACATATATTGTTATTTAACATCCTCAAGATGTTTGAGTGCTTAAAATAAAATTTACGCAAAAAAGCTTAAAAATAAATAAGTATAATCTAAAAATACTGATGACAACATAAAAGATCTAAAACGCGTGAAATTGTATCTACTCGTACGATGGCATTATGAGATCTTTTATTTAATTATTAATTCTAACTAACAATACAAACGTTTCTCGTCTATTTTATTTCAACTGGATTTCGCACTGAACAAGATTCATATAAGGTACCTACGTTATTTTTTGTTAATAGAAAAGCCGAAACACGAATTAAATATGTATTTTCGTTCAGAAAATCTACGTGAATATGAAAACTGACAAAGTTAGCGCGCACAATCATACTTATTTGTACGAAGGATTAACTTGCGTAGAGTACTCGCATCCCATTGCACTCGCATTGCGCAGAGTAGTTGAGTTATTTATTAGACACCTTATAGCTAATAGCCACCGTTCGTCGGTTGGCGTAAACTGAAAAGGAATGGCAAGAAAAGGTTAGAATTATTTTGCTATAATCTGCCAACAGAAAAAATCTGTATGGTCAAACATGCAGTAACAAGCTAAGCACCGCTCACCTACCCAGCCAAGCAAGAAAGCCAAGTTCCCAAGCAAGCAATGTCACCACCACACAAGACTTTTACCCTACTCTCGACGCACGTTTCGTCCCCACACCGGAGCATCCTCAGGAGATGTCGACTTTACAATGCTGTATTGGATGATACAATGCGGAGGATGCTCCGGTGTGGGGGCGAAACGTACGTCGAGAGTAGTGTAAAAGTCTTGTGTGGTGGTGCATGTGAGTGGTGGTGGCATTGCTTGCTTGGGAACTTGGCTCTCTTGCTTGGCTGGGTAGGTGAGCGGTGCTTAGCCTGTAATTGCATTTTTGACCATACAGATTTTTTCTGTTGATTATAGCAAAATAATTCTAACCTTTTCTTGCTAATCATGAACTTCCGCAAAGTAACGCCTGCTTCTATCCAATAAGAAAAGGAATGTACCTACATCGTACATCCCACTTGCATATTATGTGATACATCGTACCTACATCCCATTTTCTTGTGATAGAAACATATTTCTATTACACTTGGAATAAAATATAGCATAGTTTAAAAATGATTTCAATCGATATAATTCATGATTTAGAACAAACTGTTTTCAGATTTCTCATTAACAAAAAATATCGTTGTAAGTATATGCTTATTAAGTACTTACATAAATCTTTTTTTCTTTTGAAAGAATAGAAGCCCTGTTTCTGTTAAACTTGACTTATGATAGGCTCTTCCCAAATTAAACGTAACCTATTCTAAAACTCGACATGTCTGACAATAGTCCAAGTAACCAATTAAATAATTATTATTTAAATAAATTATTTTCTTACAATAGGAACATTGCTTTTCCACTAAAACCTAAAGATTTATTATGGAAGGATATCTCCAACACATGCTGATCGCACATCGGCACGCGTCATACACATTTAAAAAATTGCACATCGTACATCTCAGTTCAGTTGAAGTTGAGCATCAAAGCGGAGAGAAAGGTGCGAAGCGTAGATGTGTACTTCAGACCATAATATAAACGAGAGTTGATAAAATGTTCATTTCCCGTTTTTACTAAAATTGTAAAATACTACTCACATGCAGTCATTAAGACAATGAACATGCATGTGTGTGAGTGAACTTTACTAACAACTTTTGAATGTTGTTGTACCAGGTCTATTCTCTATAATATCTGTGGCTTCCACTAATCAGATTATTTATTGATGATGACACAATAAGATGATCAATATAGTCATTAATTTTATCAAAAATCCGATTGCAAAAAGTCTCCGCTCAAAGTGGCTAAGCGCATATGTGCAAGCATTCTGTGTAACGATTTTGTACAAGTTAATGTACGATCAGCAAGATTAAGACCAGACGGAGCGTATAATAATTTGACATTTCGAATTATATTTTCATTTTTTTTGCATTTCCGCTACGGTCTGTCGGGATCATACATCAGTTTGCGATTAGATAAAAATGTGTGACTTCGTCAGTCACACTCCCGTCCGTTACAGGAAGACGTCATCGGGTACGTTCACAATGACGTGGTCGGGGCGGGCGGCCGCTTCCGACGAGGTGTCGCTCAGGGCGGGGGAGGGCGTGCGCGGAGTGCTGGGGGAGGGAGGCGTGAGGTGCGCGGGGGAGCTGGTGGAGGGGTTCTCGCGGATGGTGCGCAGAGCCTCACCTGAGGGCGCGGTGGGCTCGGACTGGAGTACGTCTTCCATTGCTTCTTCGTTCAGCGTCTGCAGCGCGCCGCATATCATTTGCTCCTCCAGTGTAACCTTTTGAATGTAAACAATTTGGAACGTTAATGTTGTCCCATCATCCGTGTTAATATCAAATGCGAAATTATTCATGTCATGCAGGCCAACCTGTGGCTCTTACGACACGTCAAGACTCTACCAACGGTTCGGAAAGCAGATTCTGCTGAGAAGAGCCGGGAAGAAACTCAGCAGTAGCTCTTTTTAAAACAAAATGGCACACTGTCAATGTATAGTATCGTATTAAGGAATCTAATCTAAGGTAGGCACGCCAAATGCAATTTAAACCTCAATAGCCCAACGGATATGGATGCGGACTGACTGAAACTGAAACTGAAAGGTCAACGGTTCAATCCCCACCCGTTGCACTATTGTAATACCCACTCTTAACAAGCTTTACCCAAGCGCCGTTTATTTGGAGTGGGAATGAGCATAGTAGTTAATTTTATCTTTGCTAATATTCTTAAAAAAAAACAAAAAGAAAAAATGGCATGCTACAATCTCGCAGTAACGCGTGAGGTGCTATGAGACGCTTACAACGATCTTACGACACGACCTAACAATAACATTGAGTCATACTTAGCTTAAGATTTAGAAAGAGATGCAACATATAGAGAAAACATTCCACAGACTATGAAACAGAGAATGAAGGCATGGTAAACCAAAGATTTTATACTCTAAAGTATATTTCCAATCAACATATAAAAGCAACACAAAGAAAATTATAAGAACATCTAACAGTCACAGAAAAAAAAACACTGTATGTAATTAGAAAGTCGAAAAGTGAATTATGAATGGTGGGATTCTAAATTTTGTCTAGTGCCTAAAACTTCAAAAATAATCACCTGATATTCCGTAAAAGGCTGCAAGAGTAAAAAGAAAACTTGAGGGGAATTTGATTTTGAGCCAATCTGTACTAAAACTAAATTTTGTAAAGTTGACATTAATTTTCCTAAAAGTTGATCGTCTGGTAGCAAACGTCGGCAATGTTTGTATCGAGTAATTACTAAGTGAAAAAAAACGCAAATTATTTTATTCACCTGTTTCTCTACATTCGATGGCCGACTGCGCGGGTGCTCCAACGTAGGCCTTGGTTTGATTGCATCCGGTTCAGTTTCACTTGACTTTTCAGTTAGTACTGTAAAAATAATTAAATAATAATAATTAATAATATATAAAAGGAAAAGGTGACTGACTAACAGATTTATCAACGCACAGTTCAAACCACGGATCCGGCTGAAATTTTGTATACAGATAGCTATTATGACGGAGGCATCCACTAAGGATTTTCGAAAATTCCCTAAATGGATAAAATAGGAGTTTGAAAAATCGAACTTAACGTGAGCAAAGCTGCTGGCAAAAGCTAGTTAATAATAATACTTTTACTGTTATCCCAACTATTATAAATGCTAATAACTATTATTACAAACATTACAAAATATATAATTTATATTCGCTGCGTGAACTCTTTATCTGTCTAGGTAAAAAAAAAATATCTGAATTTCTTTCTTCAGATATATTCAACTACTAGTACTAGGTTTTGTCCACGACTTCGTCCGCGTGGGGTCAGCAGTTTTAAAAATCCCGCGTTAAACCTATGTTTCTCTTAGATTAAAAACAATATACGCGACGACTTGAGAACCTCCTCCTTTTTTCAAGTCGGTTGAAAAAGGTAGCCTATGTCATAACAAAAGTCCTGGTTCTAGTTGAGACCCATGCAAAAGATCAGGTCGATCCGTTGCACCGTGATTGAAGGACAGACAAATAAATAAACACACTTTTACATTCATAATATTAGTATTAAAGTATTATTAGTTACGCACCAGTCACAGCCGGCGCGTTAGTCGGCATAGCCGCCTCTAGCTCGCGTAGTTTCAGTATTAGCATTTTGAACAGCTCCCAATCGCCAAACGGCAATTCTAATATCTGTAAAAAAAGGTACCTAGTGAGTTAAATCAACACTTATCAGAGTAATCAAGCAATGATTTCGGGAGTTTCAAAAACTTCAGCGTGTTTGCTACCACCGCCGCTGAAATACAAAACTTTCGTATATTATGCACTACCGCCAATACACTGATATAATTTATCTATGATGGCTGGATTGGCTGTCCCTAATCCCTATACAAATGACAACATAATATTATTAAGGATCAATTTGAAGCGCTATATTTGACATACGAGTGCCTCTGGAACTAATAATATTGCCAATGGCGCACCGACCTCTACAATTAATCTATGATTTCATATGAAATCATAGATTAAATAAAGAGGGTGGTTATGAAATCTTAGACTAAGTATAGGGATTATTGCGCCATTTGCAAAATAGTTCCGAAGACATTCGTATCTATGCATACAGCTCCAAAATGGCGTTAAGCAAATCCAAAATGGCGTCCATCAAGTAGGTCCAAAAAATATGATGGCCGCCTCCAGTGCCTCCACGCACAGCCGCAGCGACGTCAGCTAGTATGTGACAGTTACCGGTTTGAGGTCGTCGAGGTGGCACACGGAGAGCACGAGGCCGCACACGCGGTGCCGCTGCAGCGCCGCCGCCGCCGCCGCGCCGCCCGCGCCCAGCGCGCCCTGCGCCACGCGGCACGCGCGCTCCACGCTCAGCGTCGACAGCCGCAGCGACGTCAGCTAGTATGTGACAGTTACCGGTTTGAGGTCGTCGAGGTGGCACACGGAGAGCACGAGGCCGCACACGCGGTGCCGCTGCAGCGCCGCCGCCGCCGCCGCGCCGCCCGCGCCCAGCGCGCCCTGCGCCACGCGGCACGCGCGCTCCACGCTCAGCGTCGACAGCCGCAGCGACGTCAGCTAGTATGTGACAGTTACCGGTTTGAGGTCGTCGAGGTGGCACACGGAGAGCACGAGGCCGCTCACGCGGTGCCGCTGCAGCGCCGCCGCCGCCGCCGCGCCGCCCGCGCCCAGCGCGCCCTGCGCCACGCGGCACGCGCGCTCCACGCTCAGCGTCGACAGCCGCAGCGACGTCAGCTAGTATGTGACAGTTACCGGTTTGAGGTCGTCGAGGTGGCACACGGAGAGCACGAGGCCGCACACGCGGTGCCGCTGCAGCGCCGCCGCCGCCGCCGCGCCGCCCGCGCCCAGCGCGCCCTGCGCCACGCGGCACGCGCGCTCCACGCTCAGCGTCGACAGCCGCAGCGACGTCAGCTAGTATGTGACAGTTACCGGTTTGAGGTCGTCGAGGTGGCACACGGAGAGCACGAGGCCGCACACGCGGTGCCGATGCAGCGCCGCCGCCGCCGCCGCGCCGCCCGCGCCCAGCGCGCCCTGCGCCACGCGGCACGCGCGCTCCACGCTCAGCGTCGACAGCCGCAGCGACGTCAGCTAGTATGTGACAGTTACCGGTTTGAGGTCGTCGAGGTGGCACACGGAGAGCACGAGGCCGCACACGCGGTGCCGCTGCAGCGCCGCCGCCGCCGCCGCGCCGCCCGCGCCCAGCGCGCCCTGCGCCACGCGGCACGCGCGCTCCACGCTCAGCGTCGACAGCTAGTATGTGACAGTTACCGGTTTGAGGTCGTCGAGGTGGCACACGGAGAGCACGAGGCCGCACACGCGGTGCCGCTGCAGCGCCGCCGCCGCCGCCGCGCCGCCCGCGCCCAGCGCGCCCTGCGCCACGCGGCACGCGCGCTCCACGCTCAGCGTCGACAGCCGCAGCGACGTCAGCTAGTATGTGACAGTTACCGGTTTGAGGTCGTCGAGGTGGCACACGGAGAGCACGAGGCCGCTCACGCGGTGCCGCTGCAGCGCCGCCGCCGCCGCCGCGCCGCCCGCGCCCAGCGCGCCCTGCGCCACGCGGCACGCGCGCTCCACGCTCAGCGTCGACAGCCGCAGCGACGTCAGCTAGTATGTGACAGTTACCGGTTTGAGGTCGTCGAGGTGGCACACGGAGAGCACGAGGCCGCACACGCGGTGCCGCTGCAGCGCCGCCGCCGCCGCCGCGCCGCCCGCGCCCAGCGCGCCCTGCGCCACGCGGCACGCGCGCTCCACGCTCAGCGTCGACAGCTAGTATGTGACAGTTACCGGTTTGAGGTCGTCGAGGTGGCACACGGAGAGCACGAGGCCGCACACGCGGTGCCGCTGCAGCGCCGCCGCCGCCGCCGCGCCGCCCGCGCCCAGCGCGCCCTGCGCCACGCGGCACGCGCGCTCCACGCTCAGCGTCGACAGCCGCAGCGACGTCAGTTCCGGCTGAACAATGGACATGATCACTGGTTATAGTTTTTTTGGAACGAAGTTCCTTTTCGGACGGTTTATTATTATAAATTTTTATTATTATAAATTTTTATTATTATAACACACGTTGCATCATAACTTTGGTAACGTAACGGTTTAACGAAGGAGTGAAATTATCGTTTCGGGGGTTCAAATCCTGACTTCATGATAATAAAAATAAATAAAATGAAAAATAATAACTATTTTTCATTTTATTTATTTTTATTATTAATTAGAATTTATATTTTGGTAAAAATTAAAAATAAATTACACTTGTTCACACACACTTTAGGCCGACTAATGTCTTTAGGAGTGAAACTATTGGTTCGGGGGTTCGAATCCTGATTTTAGATTATTATTTTTATTTTATTTATTTTTATTATTAATGTATTATTAGAAGGAACTTCGTTCCGCGGGCTGATTACGTAAAACTTTGCAGTAGCGACAGCAGTAGCAACGCGACAGCAATAGCAAAGCGACCGGTCGCAAAATGTCAAATAGTATGTAAAAATATTTACGTAATACAAAAGTGACGTTTTAATTGACGTTTGACAGCAGCGATCGCGAGATTTACGCCTGTCGCACGAGTGTTGCACAACACGCAACTTTTTGTTTCTTTAAATCAAAGAAAACAAAAAAAAACATTTTGTTCTGACCAATAATCTTTTCCAACACCTGTATTACCATGTTTTGGGCAAATAAAATTGATTTGAGTTGATTTAAAGCGAAATCAAACACCAAATCTCCTCGACCAAATTCCGTGCTAAAATTTTCAGCTTCATCTATATTTTTGACGGATGATACAATTTTTTTTAATAAATTAATTAAAGGCTAGCTGATGCTCGCGACTTCGCCCGCGCGGATTTAGTTTTTAAAATCTCTCGGGAACTCTGATTTTTCCGAGAGTCAAAGTAGTGCCTATGTCACTCTCCAGGCCCTCAACTGTACGCATGCAAAAAGCCGTAGCTTTGTTGCAGCGTGATTAAAGGACAAACCAAAAAACAAACACATTTTCGCATTTATAATAATAGTCTATACTATTATAAAGAGGAAATTTTTTTTTGTTTGTTTGTAACGAATAGGCTCTGAAAATACTGGACCGATTTTAATAATTTTTTCACCAATAGAAAGCTAAATTATCAGGGCCATACATGGTTTCAAAAAAATTTGAGATCCTTAAGAAAATTGCAATAATGTAACCCGTAGTAGCAAAGTTTTGCCTATAAAATTCATTATTTGGCGTGCGCTGAGAAAACTATTGATATTTGATGATTCATAAAAGATATGTACATTATTAAAGTACTCATTATTACTTACAAAAAAGTGCGCGAGGGAATATAACTAACTATCATAGTTAAGTCACAATAGTAGCTTTTGTGTTCTAAAATTTAATTAGATCGCCGGTTGAAACAAAAGTTGGTTAGATTCGTATCGTAAGTATTAATATTCTTATTCAAATAAATAGTTTTATCATCAAGGGTATTTATGTAGTAGTAAAATATTATTAATTCATTAGAATCGGAGATTTAATTTCGATGTTATCACGAGTATAAAAAATTGTGTAATTTGTGTTGTGTGTAACTTCTTCTCGCAAAAACTAATGAACCGATTGCGATGAAACTTGATAGGTACATAGCTGCTACTATTTATCCCGATATTCATATGGAATCGAAACTTACGCGGGTGAAAGCGCGGGGCGCAGCTAGTATGATATAAAATTGATTGTTTGGCTATTCTTCGGATAAAAGAATACAAAATAATCTAAGATTTAAAACAACATTTGATAAGACCATCGATGTATATAGATAGGCCTTTCGAAGAAAAAAACGCGCTCAAAAAGACAAGAGACTTTGCAAAAGTATCTTGTCTTTGTCATCAGTCGGCCGCACGCGCTTCAACGTGTCGCTAGTGTTTTTGGTCGTTAAAAATGCCGTCGTGCGCAGTCATGTAAAAAACAGTCAATCATGCAAAAAACGTTCGGAAATCTATTTCTATTCTATTCTACATCGATGCATAAGACATAATGAAACTTACCATTCCCGGAAAAGCGGTGCGCAGCATGGTGACGGGGTTGATAGCGACCGGCGGGGCCATTCGAGGCGCGGGAAACTCCGATTGTACGCTGTGCGAGAATGTCTGCGCCGCCGTCGGCATCATCGGGTTGGCCCAACCCACCCACAGGGGCTGCGCGGTGTTATGTGTTTGTTGTGGAACTGGAGTTGTTTTCTGCAATACAAAATGGAGGAATTATGTTTTTAACCGACTTCTAAAAAGGAGGAGGTTATCAATTCGTCGGTTTTTTTTTATGGATGTTCATCGATACGATTTGGAAAATTCTTTTTTTGTTTGAAAGAATACTCTTTCAAACTTCCTCAAACTTCCCAGGTGGTCCCATTTAAATTTTATCGAAATCGGTCGAGCAGTTTTTAAATAATCAACAATGAATTATATACTTTTTAGTGGTTATTTTAGTGGTAGTTGAAATCGTTTTTTTTTTAAATATTTTTTATATTAAATTATCTAAATAAACCTCAAATCTAAGATTAAATACTCATAGATCGGAAGATTCTAACAAAGTTCCGCTCCAAACGTTGGCTCAAAACAAGCAACGAATGTGTGAGTGCCATGTAATTATTTTCTCTACTGGTACTGTTAAAATTACGTTTTTGATGAATTATTATTGTGATGAATTATGACACCCTTTCACAGCACAATAGGTTATTTTTTAAATAATTTTCCACGAGCTCGTCGTACTAACGCGACGATACTGCGTAGGAATATTCCTTTTAGGAAGCCGAAATCATAGTATCCTTTCGGCTTCCTAAAAATGGCTTATCTCACCGCGTCGACTATTGCGTTTCTAGGAGTATTTATTCTAAGCCTCAAATGTAATATATAAATGCATGCCTGGGGAGTTCTCCAATGTTCTCAAAGGTGTGGTCTGTCAATCCACATAATATGGCCCGTGTGATGTACTATGGCCTAAAATTCTGAACAGAGATTTGTGCAGTAGAGGCCGGCAATATGGGTACAGATGATCATGAAAGTTAGTACTTTTAAAATACTAAGGCCCGCTTGCAGAGACGCAGAGTTAGTTAACCCAGGAATAAATTTGTAATTTTGACAGAAGCTGTATACGCAACTCTATCAAATCTGTCATTATAACCCAGAGATAGCTGTTAACTCTGGGTTGGCGTTTCTGCAAGCGCGCCTAATAGTACTAGTATTAGTCAAGTATTTTCAATAAAAGCTCTGAGCTATTCACATATGTATACATTTTAAATTAAAATTTTTAATACGTATACGACGCTCACACAAACACGCCCACACATGCACGCAGCAGGCACGCACACTAGTTTGATTTCAACGCCGACACTATTAATTGTGTCGGTACATTTATATCTGGTACTTGAGGGGTATAGATGCAAAAGCGCTTCTATCCCATTTCAAGCTCCTAGTGTTTTTTAAGTGTTGGCAGTGCACAATCTACTTGTCTTTGGTTTCATTATTTAAAATACGTGCAAAATCGCTTCTATCCCTTACAAAATGGCATGATAAGTATGAAGTTAGGTACGAAACCGCCTCTATTAAAACTTAAAATACAAAACCGCCACTATCGCCGCCTGGCCAATCACAGCACAGTATTTTGTATAGGAGTGTAATGGCGTCCGGCTGTTGTTGCGCGTTACAGCTTAGTTTATTTTCCTATTTTTAAATAGAAAAAAAACAGAAAATGGAAATTAATATAACTCCAGTGGAAGGAAATAAGACAAGGAAAAGGATTCGGAATGAAAACCAATGGAAGCGCAGTGTTAAAAAGCGTGAAAGGTAAGTTTCGCTTGCCTTATTATTGTGTGCTATTGGTCGTCTTTATGCAACGCGAGACTCGAAAAAGGTCTAATCTTTTTAATGACTTTAACAGTTTTACACTTTTTAAACAAGAGATTTTTCTTATTATTTATTTATTAAAATAATTTTTAAATATATATTTATATTTTCTTTGTATTTATTCTTTGCATCCGATAGCTGACGGTGGGTAATGTTTTCGAGCTTAATAATATTATGTATCTCTGTATCTCTGTCGCCTAAACATACCTATCTCCCGAGTGTCAGTTACACTTTGCCCGACTGTTCCGATATAGAAAAGGAGAGTTATGTTTTTAGATAATTTTAGGGATCGGGTTTTTTATTTTTACTGTAATTCAACTGGATACGTTACCCGTCTATTTGTCTGTCTTATCACAGCGCGCTATATCTTTTGGACAAACAAGCTAGTATTATTGCCATTACTTGGGGTTTTGATTTGGATCGGTAAGTTGTTGGTAACTTGAGTAAATTGTTTCAGGTACTCAGCTAAGAATCCACCAAATTTAACCTATGTTAGAAGTTGTAAGCATAAGAAATCTGGCAAATTAAAATGCAGTACCTTAAATGCTCAAGACATCAGGCAATTTCATCAAGGATTTTACGCCAAACCGAATAAAACCTTTCAAGACATTTTTATATTAAAATTTATGAAAGTTCATACACCGAAGCGTCGAAGAGGTAAAGTGGGAAGCCGAGCAGATTCGAAAACTTATACGAAGTTTTATATCCGTACATACACGAAACCATTCAAATTAATACGAGTTTGTCAACGAACCTTTTCAAAAATTCTCGGTGTTGGTATTCATAGACTTCGTAATATGTCCAAAAAATTTTTACTACATGGCACTATACCACAAGAAAATCGAGGCGGTGATAGGGTTTCAAGAAAGAATTCCGCAAAAAAGGAAAATGTTAAGCGATTCATTGAGACGTTTACGTGTATTGAGTCGCACTATTGCAGGTCGGCTACATCAGAAAGAAAATATGTAGCATCTGATCTAAATATTCGTAAAATGTGGAAAATGTATCAAGAAAAACAAGATGATGAACAACTCAAGGTACGCCAATGTTTTTTTAGAAAATTTTTTAATACAAATTATAACATTGGGTTCAAAACGCCACGAGTAGACGTTTGTTCAAAATGTACAGAGCTGTCCGATAAAATTAAAAAAACAGAAAATGAAGAAAAAGCCAAATTAATGGCTTTATTGCGGATCCATAAGTTAAAAGCCAAGTGTTTCTATACCTTTTTGAGAGAAAATGATGAAAAGATGGTTTCGATATCATTCGATTGTCAAAAAAACCAGGTGTTGCCCAAGGTGGCAGATCAAGCTACCTATTATTCTAGGCAGCTTTATATTTACAATTTTACCATTGTACATGCAAACGGTACAAACAAAATTCCGAAAGAAAATGTCCATATATATACATGGACTGAAGATATATATGCTAAATCTGCAAACGAGATTGCCTCAGCCGTTTTTAATTTTCTTTCAAAGACTGATTTTTCTGGTAAAAGGAATCTGCGAATGATGGCAGATGGATGTGGTTCGCAAAATAAGAATACCATCATGATTGCTATGGTTGCGTACTGGCTAACAATTTGTGCACCGAAAAATATCAAGACGGTAGAACTCATATTTCCTGTGCCCGGACACTCATTCATGCCGGCGGACCGTATTTTCGGACATACTGAAAAAGAAGTCAAAAATAAAGAAGTTATTATAGATCCCTCCGAATATAGAGTCATTTATAATCGTTACGGCATTGTTCGCAAATTGGGTGAGGATTGTATCGTTAATGACTGGAAGGCCTATGCAAGTGAAACACTGAAACCCCCAGGGAGTTACCATTTTAAATTTGCTGAATGCAAAAGGTACTACGTAACTAGAGTTAAGAATAAGCCCGGGCGGTTCCTTTTAAGAGGAGAAATTCATTATAAAAATGACACTGGAGTTGCGAAAAGCGTCATGAAACGAGGTGTGTCTTCAACATCAGAGTTTGGAATTAGGGACATACCGCCTTTTCAAACTAAGATATCTAACTTGAAACTTATTGATGTTGACAAACTCTTGTCGAAACATTTTGGTGCAAATTGGAAATCGGAATTAGGGTCTAGTCAACTCATATTTTACAAGAATATTTTGGAAAATGAACATATTATCGGTGAACCTGATAATCAAGAGCAATGCGAATATCTGGAAGAGGTTGGATTATCTGTGTAATGTTCAATTAATAAAAGTGTAATTTTTGATTATCTTTATGTATTTAATTTTAAGTTCATAGAAGTGTTATTTTTAATTGTCCTTAATAAAAGTTTAAACACAATATTCTATTTACATAGTTTTTATTTTTATCATTTACATAATAAATTACAATAAGAAGAAATCTGAATTAGTCTTAGGCATCGACTGCATTACACCATTCACTTGGGCATTAATTAGGAGCAAAACCGCTTCTATCACGTAGTGGCGGATACAAAACCGCCTCTATCCACTGATTAGATGCAGAATGGTCTCTATACATATTTCAATGTTTTTTAATAATTTTAACTGTGTTTGTACAACCAAAGTTAATGTTATTTTCGAAAATAATATCAGTTTGCTATGATATTCAATTTAAATAAATAAGATATAGCATAAGTTTAATAAGTTATGATGTTTTGGGTGACAGTGAAAAATTTAATAAAGTGGATAGAAGCGCGTTTGCATCTACACCCCTCACTTGTTCTGTGCGAGTCCTGCCATTAAAATTGTTTTACCAACACCAACGAACGCGTCGCAGATGTTAATTGATTATATTTGTTACGTGTAGATGAGAAGACATTTAGTGCAGATTCTATACGAAGTCTGAAATATCCGTCCAGTAGGGTCAGTACAAGATTGGATAGTTAACTATGAATAGTAAACTATAAAATTACCATCAAAGTAAAATAAACCATAACAGTATTGAGTTAGAGCTCAAGTTCGTGCTCAATACGTTTACGTAACGAAAATGCTCCAAAATTTGTGACTAAATCGATACTTTTATGGTTCATTTTACTTTGATGCTAATGTCATAGTTAACTATTACGATCAAAGGAATTAAATCTCGGACTAACCACACAAATACGCAAGCGTATCTTATCTTTTACGCACCAGATCAAGTAAGGTACTACTCCTACATTGGACAGTGCTAAGAATGTGCGAACCACGTACCTGTGACAGTTGTTTCTTGAGCAGCGGTTTGGGGTGTGCGGGTCGCGCGTTGGGCGTTATCCCCCACAATCCTCCTATGTCATCCTCCGCTCCCGCTTGCACTTGTTCCTCTGAATCAAGACAATTCAATCATGATAGAATAGAATAGAATAGAATAGAAATATTTTTTATTCAAATAAACTTTTACAAGTGCTTTTTAATAGTCGATGAATCTACCACTGGTTCGGAATGCCTTTCCTGCCGAGAAGAACCAGCAAGAAACTCGGCGGTTGCTCTTTTCAAAACAAAATTACAATACAGTAAATACTATGCTATATATGCAGTGTTTCCACAATGTTTTATTTTTTTATTGGCTATATTTATATTATATTATTTTATACTATACTTATTATTTATATATAAATATATTTTTATAACATTATGAATATCAATATATTTACTGATAGTACCACAGATAGTATTGACAACAGCAACTCTGACGATGACTTATTTTATTCTCCTGCTTGTTCTTCTGATGAGAGTTTCCACAGCACTTCTATACCCTTAAACTCCTTCCTTGAAACCAAGTTTGCAGCGTACCAAAAAAATTTCAATGTAGTCCATTTAAATGCGCAAAGTATTCCTGCACACTTCCCTGACTTCTTAGCATCTTTTGATGTCACGAACATTCATGCCATCCTGGTATCGGAGACATTCCTGAAACCTTGCCTTCCCTCCTCATCCTACTCCCTACCAGGTTTTCACTTAATCCGTAATGACCGGGTCGGGAAGGGCGGTGGTGGTGTGGCGATCTACCTTCGTAGCCACATTCCCTTCTCCATCTTAGATAAATCTGCATCGGCCTACTCGGAATCCTCAGAGCACCTTTTGTTGGAGCTACTGTTTGGAAATCGCAAAACATTGCTAGGGGTGTTTTACAGTCCGTCTCTTCGTATTGACTATTTCCGAGATTTTGAAACCCTACTTGAAAATTATGTGCCCAATGCAGATCACACCATTATCATGGGTGATTTCAATACGTGTCTAGTTAAAGATGATTCTCGTGCTGTAAAACTAAAAAATATTATCGATAGTTCAAACTTGTCCTTGCTCCAAACAAACCCCACTCATTACTTTCCTAACTGTACTCCTTCACTGCTGGATCTCATGATTGTCTCCGACCCATCGAATGTTAGTACGCATGGTCAGTCGCCTGCTGAGGCATTCTCGTACCATGACCTAGTGTATTTATCTTACAAAGTGCGCCCACCCAAGATAAAGCCAACAATAGTTCTGAGACGCACCTTTAAAAAATTCAATAATGAGAATTTTTTGCGGGATCTAAATAGTATAGCCTGGGATTCGGTTTTTAACGCAGCCACGTTAGATGACAAAATTTCCGTTTTTAATTCCCTTCTAACTGAACTGTTCGACATTCATGCTCCTTTCCGGCCTATAAAACTAAAACATCTGCCCGCACCATGGCTCACCCAGGACATTAAGCAGGTCATGACAAAGCGCAACAATGCAAAATCAAAATATAAAATTAAACCAACAGACGCAAATTTGATTGAGTATAAACGTCTGCGCAACCGCTGCAATAAGATGTGCAGAGATGCTCAGCGCAATTTCATACATGCTTCAGTGGATGGTAAAAGTACATTAAAGGTGTGGAGATTCTTAGAAACGTTGGGCATTGGTAAACAACATAGGGGTATTGGACACAATGTTGATGTCAACGCTCTTAACTGTCACTTCACTAATGTTGCAACTAATATTCATAATAAGTCCCAGACCCTCTCCTCCATTAATTCACGACCTAGACTAAGCTTTTCTGAGTTTCATTTTAGTGAGGTAAGCCCTGATGAAATAAAAAAACACATCTTTGCAGTCAAATCAGATACCATGGGTAGTGATGGTATTAGCCGCAAGATGATACTTTTAAGTCTAGACAACATTTTGCACATACTCTCCCACCTTTTGAACTTCTCCCTTTCGTCACACAGCTTTCCAAGTGTCTGGCGTGTTGCTCAAGTTATACCTATTCCCAAAATCTCCAATCCAACTCTATTCTCTCACTATCGTCCTATTTCCATTCTTCCCTTCTTATCTAAAGTACTTGAGCGCATTGTTCATTCCCAACTCTCATTGTTTCTCTCTAAAAACAATATACTGAGCTCTTTTCAGTCTGGTTTTCGTAGAGGGCACAGCACTGTTACGGCTTTGACGAAGGTTTGTGATGACTTTAGGATCGCGATTGATAATAAGCAGGTGACAATTCTGTCACTGCTTGATTTTTCAAATGCGTTCAACACTGTTGACTTCGAAATCCTCTTAGCAATCCTCAAATCCATTAATATTTCCTCGGATGCTGTTAGTTGGTTCCAGTCCTACTTGTATGATCGCTCGCAATGCATTCGAGTCAAAGAAAAACTGTCATCGTACTGTCGTCTCAGTGCTGGTGTTCCGCAGGGTGGCGTTCTATCTCCTTTACTTTTTTCCATTTTCATAAACACTGCCACTGATTTTCTTTCCTTGCCTTATCACCTTTATGCCGATGATTTCCAACTGTACGTGTCTACTTCGGTTGAACATATCAGTGACGCTATTAAAACCATAAACTGCGAACTAAATGTAGTCCGCGACTGGAGTAAATCTCATGGGCTACTGGTCAACGCAAGCAAATCTCAGGTTATAATAATAGGTAACTCCAGGCAAATTTCAAAACTTGATTATGCCTCTTTGCCACCAGTGATCTTTGATGGTTCTGCACTGCCATACAGTCAAACCGTAAAAAATCTTGGGGTCATTATTGACAGCAATCTATCTTGGAAACCGCAGGTAGCAGCTATTAGCAAAAAAGTCTTTGGAGCTTATGGATGTCTAAAAAGGTGGAAAAATCTCTTACCGGTCAAAACAAAGACTATGCTAGCTAATTCCCTCCTTCTTCCCATCCTAGATTACGCTGATACCTGTTATCTAGACCTGACCGAAGAACTGCTAAATAAATTGGAGCGATTGCAAAACTTGTGCATCCGATTTATATTTGGCCTCAGAAAGTACGATCACGTCTCCGAGTATCGTAAAAAGTTGAATTGGCTTCCTATAAGGTACCGGCGAAATCTTCATGTCCTCTCTCTCCTTTATGCTACTCTCTATCATCCCTGGTCACCACCCTATCTCAAAGAGCGCTTTAAATTCCTTAACTCTTTTCTTTATAACTACACCCTGCGTTCCCTTTCCGATAATCGTCTGAAAATATTCAAAGGTAACACGTGTTGTTTTTCGGAGTCTTTCACTAAAAAAGCAGCTGTGATGTGGAATGAACTCCCAGCTGAAATTAGACGAGCTCAATCTTTGACCGTTTTTAAAAGCCGTCTCAAGCAACACTATCTTTCCAAGCTTTAAAATTGAGTTGGTACTAATAACATGTTTGTGTGTCATACTTATGATAAGTATATTCATAGTGTATGTATATTTTATATATATGTATATATATATTATATATATATATATATCTTTATATATTATTATGTATGTGTTGTATATATGAATATATTCTTATTTTAATGTATTTGGTATAGTTTGTATCTATTAGTGTATATGTAAGTATGTTTAATAATTATTATGGTTTTGTATTCCTATGCACTTATTGCGATACCCCGTCTCTCAGTGCATAATGTTCTCTAGTACAGGTTGCCTGGAAGAGATCACTATTAGTGATAAGGCCGCCTTTTGTATTAAATTGTTTCTTTACTTATTTTATATTTTTGATCTTGTATGCAATAAAGTTGTATAAATAAATAAATGAGGGAAGTTCCAAAAATGCTGACCGACCGACTAACTTCTATCTTAAGATGGGCAGACAAAAAGTAGCCCCATTCCCGCCGATGGAACCCGTTCACGAGCATGACGCATGACCCAGCCATTGCTTCGCTCAACCATATTTGATATATATATATACTCCATACGTGGAGTTAAGTTTAAAAAACCCCGCGGGAATCTTTTTTCCCCCGGATAAGTATCCTATGTGACTCCATGCATGTAATAAAGTCGAACCGTCACTCCTCTGCTGCGTGATTAATAAGTAGTGATAAAAAACACACGAAAATAAAAAAAAGGCGTGAGTGTCGTGAAACGAACTGCCTTTTAATAATAAGTCAATAATAATAATCTGAAGTTAGGATTCGAACCCCCGATCCGATAGTTTCACTCCTTCGTCATGAAATGTTTGTATTGACTACGTCACCAAAGCTATAATGAAACGTGTATAATAAACGAAGGCAACAAGTGTGACGGAAAATTCTTACACTTTTTCCGTCTAGCCTCCATCCGCCAAACCGTCCGAAAAGGAACTTGGTTCAAATAACTTTCGAGGTGAGATTGGATACTCCGATTGGACAGCGAATCGGGACTAGCAGCACGGATATTCCTATTCTATACAATAAGACTTTTCCAACGGTGTATCATTCATACAGATTGGTGCCGGTCCCAAGATCCATATATTTTTGCCCATCATCCTTTGTCCCTCAGTTAATTGCTATTCGGCGCAATTGTATAATTGTGTATTTGACTGTTGTCAAAATGTTAATATTCACTATTTATAATCGAAAATGTAACATGTAACAATAACATTTGTAAAATAAAAAATAAATCGGTAAAAAAACAAATAAGTTATAAGTTGTTTTACTGTGAATGTATATTGATATGTATTTAAAAATTTATTCGAATGCATGTCTCTTTCTACCTCCTTTTTTTGAAGTCGGTTAAAAATGGTCTAAATACCTTTAATAACTTTCTTGATGTAAGGGTCGAGGTTGATGGTGAAGGGCAGGAATATCTTGAGGTCGGCGGCGGTGAGCGTGGCGCGGTGGAAGCTCAGGAACACGTCCAGCTTGCGCTCGTCGCGGTCCAGCTCCATCAGCGTGATGGCCTCGCGCAGACCGCCTATCGACGGCTTCACCCTAAGGATAACGGATATTGCCTATTTGAGAATTTTAGGGCCTGTATTACCACCTTCTGATAAGTGTCAGATAGCCTAACCGTAAATTGTGTCACTTTCTTACTGTATGTTAAGTGACAAAGACAAAATATGCGAATAAGCTATCCAACACTTATCAGAAGGTGGTGAAACTGGCCCTAAATATTGTAAAGTAACGCTGCTGCATTTGCGCAATCCTACTAATAACCTATCCTACTAATATTATTAATGTGAAATTTTGTGAGGATGGATGTTTGTTAGCCCCCGTATACACGGAGCGGTTTTCACCCGCGCCTATAGCGGATCTCTAATAAAGCTGGTAATTATGCACAAAAAGCATATTAAATAATAATTGAAGATTATAAATGATAAAAACGAGTGGATATGACTCACTCCAGCAACTCATGAGGAGGCATATGTATTGTCATTATTATTTTTTTATGAGCTACCGCCATGTTTTTTACTGCTTCTTCTCTAGACCAACTGAACTAGTAGTAAATTCACTTGACGTTACAAAAGCACTTTGTAGAAGTTTATTTGAACGTTTCCTCTCTTTTTATGAGTTGCAAGCAGCACAAAAGCTGGTGCGAGACCACGTGACACTTATGTGCAGCTGTGGACACAATAGTGTAATGGTTGACGACACCGAAACATATTTAGAATTAATCTATTAGCTTACTTCTCATAGATATGTTTGAGCGAAGTGGAGTCATCGATGTGGTCTTCGTAGGTCTCGTGGTGGTAGATGATCCACGAGGTACGGAACGGCCACTGCTCCGTCAGGTTGACCCATGAAGCCAGTTGGTACCAGTTGAAGTCGATTTGGAATGCTTTGAGCAATCGACCTATGAGAAGGTATATTAAGAAGTTTCTTTTGGTTATTCTCTATAACGCCGGGTTGTGCGCAGAGTAAGCCTCAATAGCTTGATGGATAAGGCGTGAACTTTATACATTCCTAGGAAGAACCAAAAATTCGTGCAGAGGCTTAAGGTTTCGTTTTTGACTGGGCATTTTTTGCATTTGTCTAGCCTTATAATTTCTGAGGCCTGGACGTATGCAAATGTCTTCTCTGTTACCTTTTCATGGCTTTATTTCGTGGCAATCTCACTAAATACAGAGAATAGCTTGCATGCTGGAAACGAACAAAGGACCATAACAGAAAATAAAGTTCTCATGGGATTTATAATAACCTCAATGGGGAGGACGCATTCAATAAACTCAAATCTAATTAAAATTTTCTAATCTTAAGTGTAAAACATTTCTAATGTTAAGTGTAACTAGGCAAAAGCATATCTACCTTCTGCCAAGAGTAATCCCCAAGTAAAACATATAAAATACCTGTGACGTAGAGCACGTTCATCAGGCGTCTCATGCTGCGCGGGTTGACGTCGCTGAAGTAGTCGTCGGTGAGCAGCACGCGGCCCAGGTCGGCGGCGCCGCCCGCGGGCGCCGGCGCGCCGTGCCGGTGCAGGCCCGACGCCACCGACGACGCGATCGACTCCGACGGGCGCAGCCGCGGCGCGCGCTCGCTCCCCCGCGCCTCCCGCGCCTCGCGCGCCTCGCCCCGCGGCCCGCCCTTGATGCGCTCCTGGCTCGACATCACCTCCGACGCCGATGATAGGCGACGGGCTGACACCTGATATGGTGTCAATACCATTTATAATTATAGTTCTTGCAATTCACGAGGGCGACTGACTTATGTTTGTGTGTGTGTCGTATCTGTATAAGTGTGAGCGAGCGCAATGCTCGCGCCTGCCCGCTCCCACCTAGGCTTTGACAGGCACGCACACTTATGCAATGTGCATGTACACGAAGTAACCACAAGTAAAGCTCACTCGCCTTCGTGAATTGCTAAAACTGTACTTGCAGATCAATATTGCAGAGCCATCGGAATTTGTACCCACAGCTTTCTGGAAATCGCCTTGAGCGAATAACCACGGCTAACTTTCCAGTCGATGTTGAAATTTGTGATATCTTTTTGCAAGTCTAAAGTACTTTTAAGATAGGTTTTATTACATTATATTCTAGGAAAATTAAAAATGTTTAACTCAAACTTTATTTTGTTAGTGCAACTCAATTCAAAATTATATTCAAAAGAGTACTATTTTGAATTTTTTGTTTTAGAATTCCTTAAACCTGTGACAAATGACTGTGATGGTTATTTTTTAATACCAAAATAAAGTTAGTAGACATATTATTGATCTGATCTGGACGATAGCTTACTCCCAGAGACGGACACAGGCAACTTTATCTGGGAAAATCAATGGAATTCTATGGAATTTTCAAGAATAAGGCTAGTACTGAAAAATAAATAACTCACGGATCGTTGCAGTGAAGTGCTAAAATCATCTGCACCGAGAGCTTGAATGCGCCTTGTCGCAGTCTGTTGCGCCAACTTCACTCTGCGCAGCGCAGAATTTTGCAGATAGAAAGGCAGTTGTACCATGTTCCGAAGGTAGTCCCACCCTCCAATGTTACTTTCCGAAAATGCCCTGCGACTATTCATTTCAACTGCCTGTTCGAGATAAATAAACATACAGTTGTAAACTTAATGGAACACATTAGTAAAAGCTCGCGCAAATTTCAGCCACGCAAGGATGCAACGCAATCAAATATAGATCCACCAACATATCTGTTCAGTTGACGGGGTCGCTAGTGGAGTTTAGTATTGCCACATGATAAATTTACGGTACTGCATTTTCATAACAATAGACGGCACTCGCGCTAGCAAGAACCGACTGCAGCAAATACTATGAACACTTGGACAGCGTAATTGAGAGGAATTATATTTTAGAAATAGCGGCCTTATAGTTCAAATTTTGTCCAAATGAACATATATTTTGGTGGCACTCTAAGAAGACTGCTGACATGGAATATAATATAGTCTCGTGTAAAGGGCAGTTCCAACATTTGTATTCATATAGGCACACGCTTGGCCTCTATTGTACCTGCCCCCCGATTGTCTAAAAGTTGCCAATCAAAATCTTATTCATTTCATGGCATTAGTGTCAAAGTAAAATAAGCCATACCAGCATTAATTTAGAGCTCAATTTCGTGTATGTATTCTCATACGTTTAGGTATGTACGATATGCTCCATGTTAGAATCGGTTGTACTGAATTTGTGACTTTAAATCAATACAGTCAAGGAATATTTTACTTTGACGCTAATGCCATCAAATGAATAAGATTTTGATCGGCAACTTTTAGACAATCGCACCTCAGATCTTGATGCAGGATTTTAGCAATGCAATGCGTTGCGCCTTAATTCGTGCGAGCCTTTACACTGCACAAAAACACAAACACACATGGATCTAAAATATAGATAATATTCGTCATGTAGTTCTGCATGACGGTCGTTAGGAGCCTATTTCAACATCGCCGAGTAACGTTAAACAGAGGAATAAATACGTTCTGACAGCTTTTGTAATAGAGCAATAAAGACGTTCTGACAAGTTTTGTAATAGAGCAATAAAGACGTTCTGGCAGCTTCTGTAATAGAGCAATAAAGACATTCTGACAGCTTTTGTAATAGAGCAATAAAGACGTTCTGACAGCTTTTGTAATAGCTCAATAAAGACGTTCTGACAGCTTTTGTAATAGAGCAATAAAGACGTTCTGACAGCTTTGCAGTAGAGCAATAAAGACGTTCTAACAGCTTTGTATATAATAAAGGAATAAAGACGATGCGATAGCTTTTGTATTAAAAATCTGTAGAAACGTAAAATTTATTCGACGTTAAAGTTTACTTGGCGACGCGAAATAAGACCTATTTCACTTGACAAACTTGTTTCATTGACAAACTGTCCGAGTTTTGTACGTGTCCCAACGTAAGTAAGGATAAACCATACTATATACAATTGAACAATTTGATACAAGAAATAATATTTTAATATTATGTTCCATGCAACATCAAAGGCCAATTGTCAAATAAAAGTTTAGAAATCAGGGCAAAATCATAACACAAGGGCTGAAGGACATGCAAGCACGAAATAAATCGGCTTTCATCTTCGTAGAATAAACACAGTAACGATCTATGGGACACCCAACACGAAACTAACCTCCATCCAAGCAACCTGCGCATTTGAAACTAAATAAATTGTGTATTCAAACATTTCATCTAATTTTATCACTAGCTTATCGTGTCATCTCTCAATAATTTTGTTGGTCCACCGAACACATCCCCGCTTCAGTTTTACTCTGCGGTTTATTGACCGATTTTGATTATTTTAAGTCATTGCATGTAGAAACATTTTATGAAGTTTTTACACTAAAAGTATAATCTATTTTATGTATACACAAATTTACATTTAGGACAAAAAACCAGGTATATTACTTATACGAGTACGAGCACTGAGCCCTATTTATTAATCTATAATTAACACTGGAGAGGCTTCGGCTGCCGTCATATTTTTTGGGCCTATTTGATTGACGCCACTTTGGCGCTGTAAGCATAAAAATATTTATATTAATAACTCGTAATTTTACGTGTCCTAGAAACTAATAATATTGCAACTAGCACCGACCTCTATTCTAATGAATTTATGATTTCATCGATAAATTATTTATTATAGACCTCTATAATTAATCTATGATTTAATAGATTAATTACAGAGGTCGGAGCGTTATTTGCAATATTAGTAGTTATAAGACACTCGTACCTTTGTCAAATGTGGCGCTTCAAATCAAATTGATCAATAATTAAACTGTCATTTTTATAGGGACAGCCAGTCCAGTGTTAACCATAGATTAATTATAGAGATCAGTGGGTAAGAAGGGTAATTTTTTAATTTCCAAGTATAGTTATGCATTATAACCTACTCCGAGAAGTAGTTTCAGTTTGTGTTTCTACTGATATTAAAATGCGAAACTTTAATACCTACTTAACCTTATTTATTTAATAATGCTAAAGTGAGTTTGTTAGTTGGTTTGTCCTTCAATTTGGCAAGCCAGCCAGATCGAAGTTATTTCTTTTAATGGTATGGGTATAAAGTTGAGGACTTCGAGAGTGGAATAGGCTACCTTTTATCCCGAAAAAACAGAGGATTCCCCCAAATTTTTAAAAATCCACCTCCGCGCAGACAAAGTCGCGGGTAAAAGCTAGTCTTAGAACGAAGTTCCTTTTCGGACGGTTCGGCGGATGGAGGCTAGGCTAAAAAAGTGTAAGAATTTTCCGTCACGACACTTGTTGCCTTCGTTTACACACCTTCCATTATAGCTTTTGTGGCGTAGCGGATAAATGAAGGAGTCAAACTATCGGTTCGGCGGTTCCAATCCTAACTTCAGATTATTATTTTTTATTTTATTTATTTTTATTAGTAAATTGTTATTAAAAGGCACTTCGTTCCAACTGAGACGACACTCAATTTTTTGACGTGATAACGCCTTATAAATCGATGAACATCGGATGCACGCACGATAAAGTGACACGTTCCGCCTGAACTTGCGCGTGCAAGCGAGAGCGCGGAACAAGCGATAGAGAGGCACGATAGGCCCAAGCGTTGGCTTGTGAGTTGTGACACATTTATTCATCAATGTTTCTTTATTACGTTACACGTAAAACTATCGTCCGTAAACCGACTTTACAGACAACCAATTTTTTTTTTAAAACAAATCTGTATCACCTTGCTAATGATGTGCGGGTCGATGGCCAGCAGCAGTATGAAGGGACTCTTGGGGTCGGAGCAGAGCGCGTGCACGGCGTTGAGCAGCGCCAGCACCTTCTCCTGCTCGCAGCTGTCCAGCGCGTCCACCACCAGCACCAGCCGCGTCTGCTGGCCAGTGAACGCGTCCAGGCACGAAACCTAGCAAAGGTCGACGTGTATCAATCATAATAGAACTAGACTTAATAGTTGCCAAGCTCCGCTAGATGGCACTAGAAGAAGAATTAACAAAATGAAGCGACAGTGGAAGAAACAAGTTATTTTTTAGTCTAAAGTTTTTTTTTAAATTTATTTTGGGGCTTTTATACCATGGTACATGTCAGCCCCATGCTTAGAATGCTTCCGTTTTTTCTTTAAATCAAGAGTGAATAGACTTGTTCTAGACAAACGCGCTTAACTTAAAATAGGTGAGATCGCAGTTAAGCGTTAGTATATATTATAGCAGTGATAGCCTAGTGGTTAGTACTGCGTTCTCCTATTCGGGGGGTCGCAGATTCGATCCCGGGCACCTCTGGCTTTTCTAAGTTATGAGCGTTTAAGAAATTAAATATCACAAGCTCCAACGGTGAAGGAAAATATCGTGAGGAAATTTGCACACCTGAGACTTCTTCATAATGTTCAAATTCGCATTGGGCCAGCATGGTAAACTAAACTCCTCTGAGAGGAGACCTGCGCTCTGTAGTGAGCCGTTGATGGGTTGCTGATGATGAAATATATTATGATATAATGAGATTCTAATTTATTAATAAAAACGTCGTACGAGTAAATACTCACAGTGTGCGTGAGAGCTTGCACCTCCGGGCGCAGAGCGAGCGTGTTGGTGCGGTCCTTGCGGATGGCGCGCGCGAGGCGAGCGAGGCGAGCGCGCGGCGGCAGCGCGAGGGCCGCGATAGCGCGCCCGCCCGCGTACAGGTTGGCGAGCAGCACGGCGCCGGCCGCAGCGCACGCGCCCACCACCAGCCCCTGTCGCACGTCACGGCGCCTGACCGAGGGACCGACCGCTCAGTCGTGTGTGGCGAAAGCCTTTACCTTACTAGCGTACGCTGATTTTTTTACATTACCTACTATACCTACTACTTTTTTTACACTGAGACAAAATATAATAATCAGCGTACACTAGCATGTTAGGCTTTAGCCATACAAATATTCAAGAGTTTCAGACATTTATATAATTTTTTGTTGTAATCGGGTATTTCACTGCTATTTTTTTATAATTATATTTAAAAGAAAGCTTTTAAATATTATAACACAATGCCATTTTTTTTTTTTTATATATCTTAACTAGTCTCGGAAATATAGAGTTTGCTGTTAGACAAAGAGAGCTCTACTGAACTGTGACGTCGCAAAACAGTAGCTCCATACCCTCTTCATACAAAATTTCGTTTTAGAAAAAGACACATAGTCGCAGTAAAACAGCTTATAACTTATTTGTTTTTTGACTGATTTATTTTCTATTTTTACGAATGTTATTCTTACATGTTACAATATTTTCGATTTTAATTAATGAATATCAACATTTTGACAACAGTCAAATAACATATTGTAAATTAGATAAGGTAATATTAAAATAACTCTAAATAATTCTGTCCGTATGTCTGTTGCCTTTCCACGCCTGAAAATTTGAACCGATTTCAAATTTTGGCAAGGACATACTTATAATCGCCAATTCGCATTGGGCCAGCGTGGTGGACTATGGCCTTTAACCCTTCTCTGAGAGGAGACCTGCGCTCAGTAGTGAGCCGTTGATGGGTTGCTGATGAAATGATGAATACTTATAATCCTTAGGAAGAACACAAGATACTTTCCATCTCGTAAAAAAAAAATTAAAATCACGTGAACGAAATCGCGGTCATCAGCTAGTTCAAAATAAACAAGGAATTATTCTTACGACGGGTCCTTATCCGTAAGGAATATGACGAGCACGCAGACGCTGACGAGCACGCACGTGAAGCTCAGCTCGAATGTGATAATGTGTGGAATGCAGCATGCGCGGCGCCATCTGCAAAACGATGTAGTAAAAAAAAAGTAGTAACTACTTACAAGAGCGTCGCCAGCCGATGGCCAGGGGGGGGGGGCAAGTTGATATTATTATGGAGGACGGTAAAACAATTTGGCAGCGGTACCTGGATTTCAGTGATGAAATATCTACTAGTGCCTATATTTTTCAAATGTCTAGGGGGGGCAGCTGCCCCTACCTACCCCCCCCTTGGCGACGCCCATGACTACTTAAATTATAAATGGGAAGTGTCTTTGTCTGGTGGTTTGTTGGTTTGTCCTGCATTCATTTTTTCATTCATTCACGCCGCAATATAGGTACGGATCGACGTGATTTTTGCTTGGATGTAGTTGAGGACCTGGAGTGTGTAGAAATAGGCTACTTTTATCCCAGAAAATTTAAAAGTTCCCACGGGATTTTTAAAAGATTATTAATTCAAAACGTATGATATTATTGGAACTGCTAAAGATTCACTTAAGTTATGGTTATCTATTAGGACTTCCAAACAAATATACAAAATTTTATCAGTGTATGTATGTATGTTTGTTTGTGAGGATTAATATCGGATTGTGTTCATTCTTCATTTTTTTTTTGCTTACATTTACTTCAATTTAAGCTCAATTTCATTTCATTCAATTTAAATTTAAGCCTCAATAGCCCAACGGTTAAAGGTGCGGACAGAAATCTGAAAGGTCGCAGGTTCGAATCCTATCCGTTGCACTATTGTCGTACCCACTTCTGACACAGTTAAAGGAAGGAGAATATTAGTCAAGTTCAACTTGGTTGATATTCTTTAAAAAAAAAAAAAAAATAGGGAACAGTAAAGGTTTCAAACAAAATCGGTTCAGTATTTTTCAAGATATGGACACTTTTCCCTTTTCAGTTATTCTTTATTTCGGTATATTGAAGTCGGTTTAATTTTTCTTAAATCTTATAGCTTGATATCCCATAAAATTAAAGAGTTCCCACAGGACTTTGAAAACTAAATCCACGCCGACAAAGTCGCGGGGCTTCAGCTAGTTTTCATAAATCTATAGGTGCAGGATGGCCGTCATCATGGGATATTTCGGCTGAGCGAGGATATGTGGGCGATGCATTAATCGTAAGTTGGCAAATAAGCAACTGCTGGTTCATGCCTTATGCTCATGAAAGGGTGCAACCGGCGGGAATGGGGCTACTTTCTGTCTGACCATGTTAACGAGCAAGTACCGGGCGCCCTTCCAGTGTTTCGACCCATATAACCGCGAGGTTGAAGGGGCCATGGGAGGGGGCGGGTTGCCCATCTTAACGTGTATTTAATTGTAAGTATGCATTTTTGGAACTTCCCCTCATTGTGGAAAAATACTGCATACATAGCATCGTACCTATTGTTAACTGTATTGAAAAAGAGCAACCGCCGAGTTTCTTGCAGGCTCTTCTCGGTAAGAAGGACATTCCGAAGTGGCAGATTCATTTGACGATTCGAAAGCACTTGTAAAAGTTTATTTGAATAAAAAAAACTATTCTATTCTAATGAAACTTGACAACTGAAATCTTCTACATATAACATAATTATGTATAATCTTCAATTGAAACGGATCAAAGTCTGAAAATGATAATTGTTCCAATAGTTGAATAATCCCATTTGAGCAGGAATTCCTTAGATCAGGACATTAAAACAGCAATTCATCGCAGTCGTGGTGCGCTGATTACCAAGAGCTTGTTCATAAGACGGCTCTCTCGCTTCCATCTACGCGACGCTACGCTAGAGGGCCTGCTAGTGCCGCTCTTGTTACAGACGCGCCGTCATATCTCTAGGATTGAACTACGTTCCCTCAAATATGGTCAAGCGAAGCAACGGCTGGATTATGCGTCATGCTCGTGAACGGGTGCCGCCTACGGGAATGGGGCTACTTTGTGTCTGCCCGTCTTAACATGAATTGAATTGTAGTACTTTTCTTTTTTTTTTTTTTGGAACTTCCCCTCATTGTGGAAATATTATATTTTATTCTAACAAAGTTGCATAGGTTAAAACGGCTTGGCATCCAGCTGCCCACAAGATAGCATAAAAAACTTATTACAATGTAATAGCTTCATAATAATATTGTAAAATGATTATTTTGAAAAGAGCAACTGCTGAGTTTCTTGCTGGCTCTTCTTAGCAGAATCCGCTTTCCGAACCGATGGTAGAATCATGACTTGTCATAAGAGCCACAGGTTGGCCTACGTGAAATAAATAATTTTGAATTTGAATTGTCACCGAAAGTCGCTATACTCACTTCCAGCCAGACGAAGGGGAGACCGGGCGCGGTCGGAAGGCCCTCGCCAGGCGCGTGCACACCCGCCCGTACTGGCACTCCAGCGCCTCCGCCAGGCTGCCGATCATTTGCACCACCATCGCTTCCCCTTCTTGACCCGCGCCGCCCTTCATACCTTCCGTGAAGTGAAATCTGAAATATCCCTCATGATAATTGTTATTTCCTCGTCAAACTATAGATTTCCATAGCTGAACTATAGATCTTTCATAGTAATTTCCACACACCCTGATCTTGTGCGACTCATTTGATATACACGTGGTGTGAGGTCTGCCTGGAAATGAGGAGATCAGTAGGAGAACCAAAGTCACTGACAGCTCAGCGAGTCGCGAAACTGAAGTGAAAATGGGCGGTGCACATAGTTGTTGGGGTCCCAAGGTGCTGGAGTGTCAACCCCGCACCGGGAAGCGCAGTGTCAACACTGCGCTTCCCCTACTAGGTGGACCGACGACATCAAACGAGTCGCAGGGAGCCGCTGGATTCAGGCGGCGCAAGACCGAGACCTGTGGTAGTCCATGCAAGAGACCTTTGTCCAGCAGTGAACGTTTATCGGTTGATAAAGAAGAAGAAGAAGAAGTGGGGTCTGTCAACACTACGATGGTCGGTGCAAGGCAAGGTCGTCGTTCTCACATCCTAGAACCACAAACGTCTTTTCGGATCTTCGAATTATACGTCTTAATTATTATTACCACTTCAGCTTCGCAACTCGTTGAACTGTCCGTGACTTTAGGCATTCGTCCAGCCTATTAGAAAAACTCTTGGAAGAGAAAGAGAAGGACATGCCAAGCGCACGCAATCCCCTCTGCCGAAGTACATGAACGACGTACGGGTCTGTTTATAGGAATTATTTGCTTGTGTGCTCATTTTCTGTAAGTGTGACAGCTTTTGAGTTAGTGTGCGCTCATGGAGACGTAGTGATTTAGTAAATGTGTGCTGTACGTGTTTACCTCACCTCCTGCGGAAAGTACCCGAATTCATTTAGTACTAAATCTACTAACTTTAAGGCACGTCCTGCTTTAAATTTTCGAAGAAAAAACTATATATAACTATATATAACTATAGAGACAAAGTAAATAGTAATTCTAACTTTCGCTTATGTTCTAATATTTTACCTTATGGGCATAGCAGGTAATGCCCGCGGGTCCTCAGGTCCGGGCGGGTGACAGAACATCACCTGAAGCAGCAGTAACAGAGAACCGAACCTCCTGCCGAGCGCCGCAACTATGCCGTCCGCCCACCACCACTCGTATCTGATCAAGAGCAAATGTTATATGAAATTACTAGTCAGTCAAGTTTACAATACAATAAATACTATGCTATGCAGTGTATCCCTTAAAAAGGTTCTTTTAAAGTTAAGGTTTCCTGGAGGACATCGCTTAAAGTGATAAGGCTATCTTTGCGTACGTTTCATGCATCAGTTTCAATTGTAACCTTAGCAATAAAGAATTTGCTGACGTGATAACGTCTTATAAATCGATGAACACCGGCTGCACGCACGAAAAAGTATCACGTTGCAAGCGAGAGCGCGAACAAGCGAAAGGGAGGCACGATCGGGCCAAGCGTTGGCTTATGACTGCGCGCTGTGGTTAGCGGATGTGTCGCGAGTTAGTTCTAGCAGCACGCTGTTCCTCGGGCGCGATCTAGTTTTTAACTTTCAATGTTAGATAGTGTATTATAAATATTTCTTTATGACGTTATCACGTAAAACTATCGTCCGTAAACCGACTTTACAGACAACCAATTTTTTCTATCTATCTATCTAAACATACATAATACATTAGTCTTATAATAATACATATTATACAAAAATATTTAAATTTTTCCTCCAGTTTTCTGAGGTTACAATGAGGGGATGGAATGGATGTTCCAAAAATTAATACTATTTACAATTCAATACATGTTAAGATGGGCAAACAGAAAGTAGCCCCATTCCCGCCGGTAGAACCCGTTCACGAGCATGACGCCTGACCCAGCCGTTGCTTCGCTCAACCATATTTGAGGGAAAGTAATATATAATAACATGTGCTAAGTCGTTTCGTTGCCACTCACTTGTTTCCAAGGTACCACAGCAGGTAGAAGGTCAAATACAGAGCAGCGAAGAGCGCGAACAGCACGGCCAGCGCCACGTAGGGCGGCACGCCCGCCACGGCCACGCAGGCCGCCACGAACAGCGCCACGTGCCACGTGCCCCACGCCACCGCCCACGACCAGGCCCAGCCCGTCTCGCGCCACTGCCGCGCGAAGTTCTTCATCTCCTCTTAATGGAAGAGAGCGAACGCGTTACATTTTGCCAAAAGAAAAAATAAAAATCGTCCAAGTGCAAGTCATACTCGCGCACTAAGGGTTCCGAACCTTCATCATCATTATCAACCGATAGACGTTCACTGCTGGACGAAGGTTTCCTGCATAGACTTCCAATGGCTTCGGTCTTGCGCCGCCGGAATCAAGCGGCTCCCTGCGACTCGTTTGATGTCGTCGATCCACTTAGTGGGGGGGGGGGGGGGGTCTGCCAACACTGCGCTTACCGGTGCGGGGTCACCACTCCAGCATTTTGGGACCCTAACGATCATCAGCTACGACAGATGACAGTTTATAAGTTTTTGTTTGCTTCTATTTCCGGCTCCACTTCCGGAACGGCTGTACCACCGATTTAGACGGGATATTCACACACAGCTACAGAACTAACTATAACTAAGGTGTGAGTGAGTTATTTTATCTTATTCTCGTGTGATACATCAGCTTTGGGTAGTAACGAGTAAATATCGGGCTAAAGTTTATTCCATTCCATGATACCCAAGGAATCCTTTATCCGCCAAAGAAAAAAAAATTTTTGGCGGACCAAAAGAAGTTTACTTTACCTTGTTATACACAAGAACCAACCGCAAAAACCCTTTAAGTTTAGAGGACTATTACATTTCGCATCCCTCTCTCTCGCACATTCTCAATGACTAAAAATATGGAATATGCGAGAGAGAGGGATGTAATTCCTCTTAAGACACTCACCTTTAAGTTTATTGAGCAAAAAAGACTTTCCGGACCCCCATCTCGCGTACAGTCCCACGGTGATCGGGACAGAGAGACTGGGTTCAGATAGCATGTCAGCCAACGCCGCGCTATACAACTCGTATCCAAGCATATTCTCGTTGTCTTCGTTAGTGTTCAATTTTCGCGCTCCGAATATCTGACCCAGGATTGTTTTGTTGTAGCTCATGTCTATATTGTAGGGGGTCTCGTTGTTCTTATTCGGCTTATACAGCAATTGGCTATTCTTTGGATTCCGTAGAAGAATTTCGACTATTTGCTGGAATTAAGGATTTTCGATTAGAAAATAATGTATTTTACTGTGTGTATGTTTGAACAGGATTTCGAACCTGTGTTATATTCACTTGATGATTCAAAAGCAAAGAACATTATAAAAGTT
Organism: Oeneis ivallda; assembly: GCA_029955525.1. NCBI lineage: Eukaryota > Metazoa > Arthropoda > Insecta > Lepidoptera > Nymphalidae > Oeneis > Oeneis ivallda. The sequence continues at coordinate 17,257,889 of JARPMR010000006.1, read as the reverse complement.
TATTTGAATAAATACTATAAATACTTTCCTATTCTATGCAATTGAAAAAATATATGGCCGTTCTCACTCGAAAACTTGGACACACCTTTTGTGACCTCGACAGAACATTGTGGAGAACTCTCAGGCCTGCAGATTTTCAAGTTGTATTCCTTCACCGTTGAAGCATGTGATATTTATTTGCTTAAACGTAACTCGAAAAATTCAGAGGCGTGCCCAGGATTGATCATGACCTCTCGAATAGGAAACCGCAGTCCTAATAACTAGAATATCACTAGTACCTATCTAAACAGGTATATATATGTATATACCTTTTACTACGAGTCTATATTATACATAGGCGTCAGTTACACAATAAGAGTTTCGAATTTCGATCGAAAAAATCGTTTGCGATTATCCTATGGGATAACTTTCCGTACAATTCTCGCCTACGATTATACATTTCATTACATTACATTGTTATACACTAGCTGATGCTTGCGACTTCGTCCGCGTGGATTTAGTATCCACGCGGATACATCTATAAAATCCCTCGGGAACACATTTTGATTTTCCGGGATAAAAATCTCCAGGTACTCAACTATACCCGTGCAAAAAATCACATCGGTCACGTAGCTCTGTTGCGGCGTGGTTGAAGGACAAAGCAACAAAAAAAACACATTCGCATTTATAGTATTAGTTTGATTTTATGAAAAACTCGTATGAACTAAACCATGCTCAAATACAATTATTGTCGAAAACGCTTGCATTCGAGACACTGCTCGTGTAACTGAGCAGTGAGCCCTAAGAGGACTATTACATTTCGCATCTCTCTCTCTCGCACATACTAATATTTTCAATGATTGTAAAATACTCAGATACTTTTGACAAAATGTGGTCCATTATTATCTTCAAAAATTAAAATACGGATCCTTTATATATAGTTTTACTATGATATACCTGTATTTTGATAGAGAAATATGGCGAATACTACTATTGACTTTTATCGCCATTATTCTCTATCAAAAACTAGGTATATGATACTAATAATATGTCTAAAATATCCGTAATTTAACTGTTGAAGATAATAAGTGACCACATTTTGTCAAGTGTCTTAGATTTTAAAACCATTGAAAATATCAGAATGTGCGAGAGAGAGGGATGCGAAATGTAATAGTTCTCTTGTGTTGTGTAAGTGTGTGGTTACCTTGGAGCGCGCCCGCATGGCGACGTGCAGCGACGTGTCGCCGCGGTTGTCGGCGGCCGCGACGCGCGCTCGCCGCTCTAGCAGCAGCGACACCATTTCCGCGTTGCGCGAGCGCACGGCACGCAATAGCGCCGTGTCACCGCTCTGTTAGCACAAGAGGCGATTGATATATTACAACGAAACGCTTGCCAATCATCTACGTTTGTTTTTTATTAAGTTCATGGATTAGTTCCGCTATATAGCGTAAGCTTTGGTGTACAACCAGTCCGAAGTATGAAGTATCATATTACATGATATATTTAAATTTTATCTCTAAATTCATAAAAAGAGGTTTGGATAAAACTGGCATAATTTTTTAAGTCTGCGACCACATAAAAAATTATTTTATTAGAAAGAACACAATAATTTGCTTTACATTTTTAATAAGACATTAATTTTCTTCTAAAAAAGTTTCTTCCTAAAATAGCTGAGCTCGAAAAATTTATAAAATCATGTTGTTATTTATTTACTTTGTCTATTTCATTTATTATATTCTTTAGTTTACAGTTAATTTTTTTTAAGTCATAAACAAATTCATCATTAATAGATAAGAGATATTATTATTTCACTATAAAATAATATTCGCTGAGAAGAAAAAATCATGCCACGGCACTGGTGGCATACAAATTAGTCATTCCCTTTTACAATATAAGTATATAATATTTTCTTTTCGGACTATTTTGCTAAACAGCAATAATATGGGGACTAGTGTTTTAACAATAATTTCTGTAAATTTTTTTCTTTATATAAATAATAATTAAAAAAATAACTTACACTAGTACAATGTTCCAAATCTGGGTTCGAGGCCAACAGCAGTTTGAGTATTGCAATGTGACCCTTTTCCACGGCGGTGTACACTGGGGTTTTCTTCTCCTTACCGGGTAAATCTACATCTACGTGCTTCTTTAGTAAAGCTTCTACTATATTTTTATAGCCGCCTTTAACGGCGTAAATTAATGGAGTGTCTTTTGAATGATCCTGTAAAAAATATGCATATTATATAAATTTAGTGAATTGTAATTGTCCTAATTATTATTATGTAGATTTTGTTCGAGACTTCATCCGCGTGGAGTTTTGGGTTTTAAAAATTCCGCGGAAATTCTTTGATTCCGCCAACATCGGTTGTCACTTATACCTATATCACTCTACGAAATGGTGTCACGTCAAATTCACGGCAGGGTAAACATATTCTGACAACCCTGACTCATTATTTTAAAAACATTTTAGCAGGTTTACTGATGACGTTAATACAATCAAAGTTAGAGTTACGATACGTTGTGTTAACGAGAACGATAAGAGTTTTCGAAAACGGTTCTAATTCAAAACGAAAAATTCCGACTTAATCGAAACAAAAACAGTCAGACAGGCAATGAGCTTCAAGGGCTTCATTAGTTAAAATAAATAGGTAATTGATTATTACATGATTTGTTGCTAACGGTTCGTATTCACTGACCTAAGTAACAAAATTGGCAACGCCGACTATCTCACGAGGTTGCTTCCCGCTCAAATACTGATGACGAGTGAACAATGACTCATCTGATTGTTTTGCATCAGTCATTATTATTCTAATGATGTTCTAGTGAATATTTTTTTATTTGAACTCGTTTTTGTACAGACACTTAACAATACAAGATACAACAAGGATAAAAGTTTAAAAACTTTTCCGACTACGGAAATTTAGGTGTAACATTCGTCATTTTGTTTTTATAGTCACTATAACCATGGAAGCAATAACGTTGATTGATGATTTCTATATCATCATCGACATCATCATCAGCAACCCATCAACGGCTCACTACTGAGCACAGGTCTCCTCTCAGAGAAGGGTTATAGTCCACCGCGCTGGCCCGATGCGAATTGGCGGACTTCACACACCTTCGAGAACATTATGGAGAACTCTCAGTGCAGGTTTCCTCACGATTTTTTCCTTCACCGTTGAAACAAGTGATATTTAATTGCAACGCACATGACTCCGAAAAGTCCCGGAAAAAGGAAGGAAAAAGGATCCCGGGATCGAACCTGCGACCTCCCGAATAGAAGAACCACAGTCCTAACCACTAGGCTATCACTGCTTCGATTTTTAATGATTTTTTATTTTTGATTTCGATGATTTCTATATACGAATTACAATGATTTCTCCGATTTTTCAGCTGCTTCAGCTGCTCCTTTGGGGTTTCCCCATTTTATTTAAATTTAAGGGGTACTAGGGCGAAAAAAATAAAAAATAATAATAAATCAGTCGTCATTTTTGAATTTTAACGCGACTAACGAACGTTAATTGATTTTCATATAATAAAGTCGGTCTGATTCATCGGTAGAACATTTCCAAAATCAGGTGTATGCAAAATGGTAGGAAATTGAATAATCTTTCCGAAACACTAACGGCACAAGTCAAGTTTTGGTTCTAATCGAGAGAAAATGACATAATCTGGTCGAGAAAATTTGATTGTACTTGTTAACTCGACATTTACATAAACTTTGACCGTCAATTACCTACTCGAAACAGTGTTTTTGAAAATGATCTATTAATGAATTGGACCGACGAATATAGAAGCTAGATAGATGTATCCACACCACTTACAATTTGAAGCCCAACGGTTAAAGGTGCGGACTGAAAACTGAAAGGTCGCAGGTTCGAATCCCATCCGTTGCACTATTGTCGTACCCACTCCTAACACAAGCTTTCCGCTTATTTGGAGGGGAGAGGAGGATATTATTATATAGCCACTTCAATTTGACTGATATTCTTTAAAAAAAATTACACATATTTACCTGAACGTTGATATAAGCCCCTGAATTAATCAAAGCTAGGGCAATATCGTAGAAACCCTCTTTGCAAGCGATGGCGAGCGCTGTGCTTCCGTCCTTGTCTAAGGCGTTTACGTTAGGCTTATGTTCTAACAACATCTGGACGATTTCAAAATGGTTACCTGAAAATTATTTACATATAATAAAGTTACATAAAGACCAAATTTAACAATTAAGCCTGATGGCCCAAAGGTCAAAGGAGCGGACTAAAATCTGGGTAGCAATTGTCTAAAAGTTATTCCATTGATCGTATTCGTATTCGATGACATTAGCGTCAAAGTAAACTAATCCTTGATTGTTTTGATTTAAAGTCACAAATTCAGTACAACCGATTTTAAAATGAAGCGTTATGGAGCGTATCGTACATTCCTAAACGTATAAGAATGCATACACGAAATTGAGCTCTAATTCAATGCTGCTATGGTTTATTTTACTTTGACGCTAATGTCATCGAAAACGATTACGAACGATGGAATAACTTTAGTCAATCTCTTTAGACCTCTGATCTAAACCACCAAAAAAGTTCGTGTTATTTATTGGTAGAAGATGTTATGCAAGGGGTACCTAACGCTTAAAACATTTAACTACTGATCTTGAAACTATAATTATAATAAAAAGAAAATAAAAACTTTATTAAATCAGTGTAATATGATGTTTATTCATTATTGGCCCAGAAAATAACAAGTTCTCGCAAAACTGTCATACTAATTGGAAAAACCTTATTAGTTTTTGGCGGCCTTATTACGTAGTCTAACTAGTTTAGTGATTCGTATAAATTACTAGTAGGAGTAAACAGACCATTATCCTGCAAAAAACTACGGAGTTCAGTTACCCATACCCCTTTTTTTGTCATGTGTATTATATTTTTAACCGATTTCAAAAAAAGGAGGAGGTTCTCAGTTCGTCGGAATCTTTTTTTTTACGTATTTACACCGATTACTGGAAGACGCCTGAACCGATTTGGAAAATTCTTTTTTGTTTCAAATCTTCCTAGGTGGTCCCATTTAAATTTTATCGAAATCGGTCGAGCGGTTTTAAAAAAATCAACAATAAATTATATAATTTGTAGTGGCGCAGGCGTTTGAAGTCGGGTTTTTAAAACTAATATATTATGGCAGAATGTTTGCAGATTCTCGTGATTAATTTTATAATAATTATAATTTCAAATTTTGCCGATGGTGAAATACTTATGATGAAATGTCGAGCTTTTTCTTAACGTGTGGGGCAACAAGAGAAAACAAACCAAAGGCGTTCTCCTATATTATACTACTTCAACGTAGAACCTAAAAGATTGCGTTCTAAACAATAATTTATGAAGTTTCTAGAATTCTTGTTAGTAAATTACGATTTTTGTGTATTTTAGTCTCAGAGATGTCAGTTGGCTAACAACCAACTGTAGCATACTGCGTATGTCTGCCATTGAGCCGTCAACTGTACCTACATGTTGTTTTGCTGGAGCACCACTGGCAAGATCGTATATCCCTGAATATTTGACATTGAAGCTGTAATATGTTTTTGTGAAGCTAAAGTCTATTTAAACACTCATTTCTACTCTCATCTGTTCTTGTACTACACAATAGGAGTATTCGGTAATAGGGTATTCTATAACAGGGGTCTTCTGCTACAGGGGTATTCTGTGACAGGGGTATTCTGCAACAAAGGTATGTCTATGTTGGTGTTAGACATTGTGGTCGGCCCGTGACTCGCAATGAGGTCGGAAACACCATCCTAATGGCGCACGGCCCACATAATAATTTTCGATATCAACGAGTAGTGACCGACAAACAATGACTATTTAATTGCTCAGTAATAGAGTCACTCAGCAATAGAATATCTTGGCTACATATCTACACATCAAGGCCTTGTGAGTCTTGTGACATAAGTTCTATGGTTCGCGTATTGCACAAATACCATACTTTTAAAGAATTAACCAGGTGGAGCCGACAATAGCAGTGTCCAGGCTATGTTTGCAAGGGCACCGGGCTGCTATATCGGTATTTAATCGGTGATGCCGATCCACTCGGTCTGGTAGAGCGAAGAAATGTCACATTTATTAACAGCTCCAACAAGCCCCAAATTTCAGTATTCATCGCAGGTATTGGCGCATATATTTTCTAAGAAACTGACATAGGCAACCAAACGTTGAACACGTTAGCGCAACTTTTGGGGCCAACGTTGGAGCCAACTTTAAAAACGTAAGAGAAAGAGAGAAAGAAAATGTGTGCTCGCACCTCTCTCTCTTGCTCCTACAGTAATATACGAAACGTAAGTCTCTCTCTTTCTATCATCACTAACTCATATCCCTCTCAACTTCCGTTCGCCTCGCCCGATCACACTTTTCGTAACGCATTCACCAGTTTACTCCCCAAGTCAAGCGCTAAATAAATCGCTCTTAAAGAGCTTACCATGCGTAGCCTGCAATAGCGGCGTCCAGCAGTACATGCCGGCGTTGTTGGCGTCGGCGCCGGCCCGCAGCAGCGCGGCGCAGGCCGCCACGTCGCCGGCGCGCGCCGCCCACGTGAGTGCGGACGTGGCGTACTTGTCACACGAGTTGGGGCGCGCGCCCGCCGCAAGCAGCCGCGCCACCACGCCGCTGTGCCTTCTCCCGGCCGCCCACACCAGGGAACTGCATGATTTATGCCAATATTAATAATGCCCTCCCGACCGAATCCGGCCACGGCCAACCTCCTCAGAGATTAGTCGTCTGCGCTGAAGATATAGTGCACTAGTGTGCGCAAATACAGATGCACTTTTTATTCCCTCACTCTCTTAAGGTAAGAATTATAGATGGCACTCTAACTCAGCTCAGATTCAAATCTGAGTTAAAACGAGAAAGATTTATGTCTGCACATATTTGTATTTCATTTTAACTCGATCTTGAGTCTTGAGCAGAGCCAGAGTACGATCTATAGATCTCAGCCTAGTCCCATGGGGCACGACCGGAGACAGATCAGGCGCAGGACCGACGGTTTACGTGCTCTCCGAGGCACGGGGATGAGACACCGCCAACTTCCTAACTCCGGGCTAGTGCTGAGAATTTCTGGACAGAAAAGCCCAATAAATATTTATTATACCCACCCGGGAATCGAACGCGGAACCTCGTAATCTGCAGTCGAACATGCAAACCACAAGACCAACGAGGCAGTCAATGCCAAAATTAACAACTATAGGTAAACCGCCATAAGCTTGACCCTCCTGATGGTCTGCGGGACGCGGGGCGGGAGCGCGCTCAACCAATCGGCTAGTCTGCCGCTGGCCGCCGGCAGTGACTGACGTGGACGCTAGTCTGCACGTGATATTTTTCCAGAGACGGCTACACACGTTAATATTCATCTTGCGGCATGAATCAGGATAACCTACCTACTCTGCGTAATAAAAAATTAAATATACCATTTATTATTGAACTATCGCAAGATACATCATCGGAATCTTCAAATGAAGAAAGTTCACGTGATGAAGAACGTTCTGATTATTGATAATAATTATAAGACCATTGTTTATTACTATTAGTTTAATATTAGTATAAATGTACAATTGACTTTAAAAAATAGTTAAACTAAGAATAAATATATTCTGTTAAAAAAATATCATAGGTGCCTTTAATCTTAAGGTTAGTTAAATCTTAAGATACGAGTCGACGACATCGTATCGTGTATAGCCGATTGCATCACCCGCCTCGCGTCCCGCAAACCATCAGGAAGGCCAAGCTTATGGCGGTTTACCTATACATGTATGTAACCTATGCAAGTTCTAATTACCTCAATAGTCCTAAAGTTAACAGTGCGGACTGAAAACTGAAAGGTTGACGTTTCGACCCCCACCCGTTGCACTATTGTCACAACTACTCCTAGCACAAGCTTTCTGCTTATTTGGATAGGAAAAATATTGGCCAAGTTCAATTTGGCTAATATTCTTTTAAACGAGTCGCAGGGAGCCGCTAGATACACGCATCGCAAGACAGAGACTCGTGGAAATCCATGCAAGCGACTTTTGCCCAGCAGTGGACGTCTATCGGTTGATAAAGAAGAATATTCTTTTTCTATAATAAAATAAGTTATCATACTAGCTGATGCCCGCAACTTCGTCCGTGTAGATTTAGATTTCTAAATCTTGTGGGAAGTCTAAGGCGGATCTCACAATGCGATGCGCCGGAATAATAAGTAAGTAGGTATATCTTAGGTAAACCAAAATCGATCAAATGACGTTAATTTTTTTAATTTACAAAATAAATACATATTTTTTATTATTTATACTCGTTCTTTCATCTTTTTTCAACGTTTTAAGAAAGTAATAATTATATAATATTGTCAAAACGAAAAATCTTATTTATGCAATGTATTATGAATGCAGAGTTACAAACTATTATTTATTCAGTGGTTTAAGTGCATTTGATTTGATGTATTGTGCGGTTAAAACATAAATGCCATATTTTAAATTCAAATTGCAGTATTACGATGCGCTAGGTTCTTTAATAGTGTTATTACAGTCCACGTTTTATTATTGCGTTGCATAACTCATTTATATATCAAAATTATCCAAAATATTACTATGATAAATTGTATAGGTAAAACAAAGCGCGGCTTTGGGTCTTGCTGATATATGGATATGGTCATAGTTGTTAGGACTGCGGTCTCCTATAAGGGAGGTCGCGAATTCAATTCCGGGCACACACCTCATAACTTTTCCGAGGTATGTACGTTTAAGCAATTAAATATCACAGTGAGGCGTTGATGGTTTGCTGATAAAGATGATGATGATGATATATAATAATATTATGATGACAGATTTTTCATCGGAATTGCTTTCTGTGAAATTGAGCGTTAGGTACTTACTTGATATTATAATTGCCGTGTGCGTGAACATCAGCACCTTTCCCAAGGAGCAAAGCAACTATTTCTTCATGGCCCTTGTACGAGGCCCACATGAGAGGAGTCCAGCCACCCTGAAAAATTAAATTTCGATAAAGTAAACAAATCGATTGATTCTTAGTCATCTCTAATATAGTGGTGTCTTTAGTGGCCTGCAAACATGAGATTCCTAGTAAAACTCCTGTGTGGTAAAAATCTCTTGGCCACTTTTTAAATTATATTTCTTTATGAAATAAATTCTTTATTTATTTCATGTAGGTTACCTGTAGCTATTATGACATGTCGAGACTCTACCACCGGTTCGGAATGCAGATTCTGCGGAGAAGAGTCGACAAGAAACTCAGCAGTAGGTAGCTCTTTTCAAAACAAAACATTACAATATCGACGTGTAGTTACAAATTACAATGTAATAAGTTACACTATCTTGTGGCCAGTTGGATGCTAAGCCGAATATTTTAACCAGGATATTAAATAGTACCAAATTGTTACTAAATGATGGTGAAAAAAGATGAACCGTCACTTTGTACTGCCATTCAGATGTACCTACACCAAATTGCGACTAGAAATTAAGGTGGATTATACGGGTCTGCCCGCGAAATTCAAATTTATTTTGGTTTATCGCAATATGTAAACGAATACAAAAAAGTAGGCTTATGACATTCTAATTGGCAGTATCATCTTCACAGATACAAAAATCTTTACTTGAAAGTGTCCAGTTTAAGAAAATAGTTAGAATATCGACTAATTTGTGAGTAACTAACGTCCAACTCGATATTCTGACTAATTTCTTAAACTGGACACTTTCAAGTAAAGATTTTTATATAAACCTGTGAAGATGATACTGCCATTGGCGCAATTAGAATGCCATAAGTAGACCAGCAGATCGATTCTGTAAAAGCTGCATCAATCAGTGCTACAGTTTCAATTGTGGTTTTTTTGCTTGAATTTCTTTATGCAACAATGCATTTTAGCCAATAGCAAGTGAGTATCGGTCAATCAGAGGCTGTTTATTGCAATCTTTACAATTATTTGTAGCAATAATTTTTAGAGAATTGCACAGCTGACTAACAATTCCTATTTCCGAAGGATATGTGGTTTAATTTCACCGTCACCGTGGGTTTAATTTTACCACCTGCTGAAATAAACCAATATCGATGACTAAACTCAGGGCCGTTTGCCATTGGGAAAACGTTTAACACTCTAAGTAATCTCAAAACGTATTTCCGAACCTTATATCGTATCTCATACATTTTATAGAAAATTTCAAGCTTAGGTACTATAAGAAAGCAATGAGTTTTTTAAAATTGATTTATAAATTAGAAAACACGACATTAAATTACTGCATTTCAGGGCCCCCAAAGGCCCCCGAGGGGGCTGACGGGAACATAATTTGCTTGCAAATGCTTATACATATACCGATACACGACCGAATTATGTAAATTAAAACAAAGAGTTTTTCATAAACACGATGCTACGTCACACGTGACGATTATAGGTAATAATGATTTAAAAGGTTACTTATTCATTGAATGTACCGCGCGTGTAGACCGTAGGTAGGTATACGTACGTAAAATTCACACGCATACCTACCGGTTTGTTTACGTCGTCAGAATTGATGTTTTCCATCTGATATTTAGAATACATTAACACATAACATGTGTGAAAAAATTAAACAAAAACCGGCCTTAAAATATTATGTGGCTTAGGGTTTTGAGTAATAAATGCTCTAAGGAAAAATGTTAAAATAGAAGCGGGTTTTAAAATGATTAGGTACCTACATAATTTTCCTTGTATTAAAATAATGGCGAATGGTTCTTTTTAGGGTTCCGTACCCAAAGGGTACCAACGGGACCCTATTACTAAGACTACGCTGTCCGTCCGTCCGTCCGTCCGTCCGTCCGTCTGTCAATGGGCTGTATCTCGTAAACCGTAATAGATAGACAGATGAAATTTTCACATAATATATATTTCTATTGCCGCTATAACAACAAATAATAAAAATTAAATGAAATTAAAAAAATTAAATTAAAATATTTCCATGGGTACATGGAAATATTTTTATTTAATTTTTTTTTAACGGAACCCTAAAAGAGCGAGGCCCGACTCGCACTTAGCCGATTTTTTAGACAGTATTTCGCAGTTTTATTATGAAATGCACTTACATTTCTTAATAAAACCATACCATAATTTTATTGTAAGGTTGGAAGGGGAATGTCAATTTTAAAGACAAAGTGAGTTTAAATTTTTCGCTTTGGTGATTGAAAACTGAAAACCTATGATTCTTGAATATATTGCTAGTGCCAATTTTTTCATTGCCGAGTAATCAAGTTTAACCTAGGAGTAAAGACGCTCCGAAGCATATAGTTATAACTTTTCAAGTAAGGATAACTGTGCTTAATTCTGTTATTTAGTAGGTACGGAACGGGAAAGAGACGACGTATTTCCCATCCTTTCTGGTCCACAATAAATGACAGTTTTACTCATAGTCAACGCTAACTAAAAAAATTACACCAAGCCTCTGACAGTTTTTATATTAAAATTCTTTCAAATTCGTTGGTTTAACATTATCCGGCATTATATGGCACATACATCCGATTAATCGAATCGGATGTACGTGCCAGTAAGAATATAGATTATTTCTACCTAGCCTGTTACTCTATATCGGGAATTGGATATTTGACTGATATTTTTTTATTTATTTAAAATAACGTTTTTAAATATTATAATAACATAATGCCATATCTCTTTTTTATACGCTTTTTATTAAATATCTTTTTTAGTCTCGGAATTATAAGCTGTTTTACTGTGACTGTATCTGTCTATTTCTAAAACGAAATTTATAGAGCGTATTTGAAGCTGCTGAATTGTGACACCACACTTCAGTAGCGCTCTCTCTGTCTAACAAGAAACTTTATAGCTCTATAACTTATTTGTTTTTGGACCGATTTATATTCTGTTTTTACAAATGTTATTCTTACATGTTACATTTTCGATACCTAATAAATAATGAGTATCAAAATTTTGACTACAGTCATACCCAATCACAGGCAAGGTTTATTAAATCAGCATGGAACACTTGTATGTTGTGCCAAGACCTTTAATTACGCTGCATCATGCTACATTACATCTATTAGATGAGAATAGACGTTAATCGATCTCTAAAAATATATTGTTTATGAAAGGGTTCCCCTATACCAACTTCACACGTACATATACATTTCAATGGTTTTAAGAATGTCGCAGATTTCTTGGCAGCGATCCACCAAAACTATAAATATACAAAATTTGGGTGCACAGTCCAGAATACACTTGGTCATTGCTCTACTTCTATTTGAGTCACAACTTGCATTGTGCATTTTATACTAGCAGTTCGTCCCGAACTGAAACCTCACGAGTCACGTCCTTGAAGTTTGTACTCGTAGGTAGGTACTTATCGTTCATTTGTTTGTGTAACTCTAATTAATCTCAAAATTTACGATTTAAAAAAAAAAGTATATAAAGGTTTCAAATGGGGTCAAATCTTAGTTTTGAAAATTTTGTAGTACCTACTTACTGTCTTCTGTGAGTTTACTTTTCAACTAATGTAGTTTTTATAGAGCATTATTTGGTGATTTTTTTCTACATTCTAGTTAAAATCACTACTTACTTTTTTCGTTTCGTTTTTCAACTCAACTTGTTTCCAGGCATTGAGCAGCTCTTGCATGACTATATATTATAAGATGACCACCACAGACAACCAAGTAAAGTGAAGTAGTTCTACGTTTTCCCTCTTTTATACTTTACTGCACACCTGAGAGTCATCCTTAATGTTCTCAAAGGTGTGTGTAGTCCGCCAATTCGCACTGGGCCAGAGTGGCGGACAGAGGACGCCTGCGCTCAGTAGTGAGACGTTGATGGGTTGCTGATGATGGTATAATATAAGGCCGATATTAGACGGTGTCTCGTTCATCGTTCATTTTTGCGAATATTTTTTATTGAAAATGAACCCTAAGACCCTTTGCCCTAAGGGTGAATTTAGACGGATGGCTCGCCGATGACCCTCGAAAATGAAAGCAAAAATCTCGAAAAATTAATAGAAAGTTCACCCTTAGGGCGAATTAAGACGGCTCATTTTCGCAACGATGAACGGGGCACCGTCTAATTTCGGCCTTACTTACGCAGTCTCTCGCGTCGACCTGCGCGCCGGCGTCGAGCAGCTCTTCCGCGACCGCGAGGTGCCCGCCGCGGGCCGCGAACGCGAGCGCGGTCCAGCCGTCGTTGTCGGCCGCGCCCGCGTCCGCGCCCGCGCCCAGCAGCAGCCGCACCGCAGCCACTCGCCCGCTCTCGCTGGCGCACATGAGCGCTGTTGTACCATTCTGTGTCATTTCAATACTCATTTAGAATCACTCATCTCTATAATAATTATTCTATGATTAACACTGGATTGGCTGTCCCTTTACAAATGACAGCTTAAATAATAAGTTTAAGGATTAATTTGAAGCGTCACATTTGACATGCGAGTGTCTTCTTTGACTAAGCGGTGGGGTCCGCTTTCCGGCATGCTCTAGCCCACTTTGCCCGAACTTCTGCATCCGATTTTCGTGATTTATTGGCTCTCAAATCAGCACTCACAATATCCAGCCAGCGCTTACATACGAGTGTCTTCGGAACTAATAATAGAGCACCGACCTCTACAATAGGGTATTTTACTCCTAGTGAGAAATAATCTAAAAATATAAAAATAAGACAGTTTAGGCAATAAGAAATCGGGAAGTGGAAGTTTCAGGTCACTAAATTAGAAAATAAATTTTATATTTAATTTCAAAGTTTTCACTTTTTTTGTCTCAAGCTACAAATATGCGAAACGTCAAACAGTACCCGCCATTACACTACGTCAAATGTCAGTAGTCTATATAGTTCATCCGCTCAAATAGTGTGCAGTACAAATACACGGTATTTTAGAAACTATGTGAAAATAAATAATACAAAATCAAAATACTGGTAGTATTAGATCTGAATAATCACTTTATATACATATACTATCATCATAATACAGCACACAAACATTTAGCGTGACGCACTAAAGTACACAGTGGGTCACATATGACATAAGTCGCGCCGCCTTCGGCATGTACCGGCGGTCGCTATGTATCGGCTTTACAAAGGGCGCCAACCATTTGAGCAAACGAATTTACTGTCCTTACGACGTCACCACATCGTCTGACGTGAGGCGTCTAACGTTTACGCGCGGAAATTTAAAAGGCAAACTTTAAATGCATTTTTTGGTACTTATCGATTGAATAAAATTTTAGTAACCGTTTTAGTACCGTTTGCAATATTTTTAGTTCCAGAGACACTCGTACCTATGTTTACAGCACCAAAATGGCGTCAATCAAAACCAAAATGATGCCAATCAAGTAGTTCCAAAAAAATATGAGGGCAGTCTCTCCAGTGTTAATCATAGATTAATTTACTATACAGCTCATTGTTTAGAATAGAGTGTGTATCACCACTAGGATCATTGAAAATACCTTAAAATTTTCGTAGAATGTTAACGTTTAGAATAGAAAGGTTTCTTTATCAATCAAACTTTTACAAATTGCTTTTGAATCGTTTAGTCACTAGTGAATCTACCACTCGTTCAGAATGCTGTTTCAACAGACAACCTGCAAGAGACACGGCTCGGTTTTCAATGATCCAATACAGTCTGACATGGTTCAATAGAACACCTGTCAAAACAAAACGATCCAGTGACAGCATGTGCGTCACTGGATTAGTAAAAACCTAAAATTAAAATTGTTAGCAACAACAGTTTGTATACAAATTTTTACAAGTAGGTACGTCTGAATAATCAAATGCATCTGCCATTAAGAAGTTCGGATGCGTTCCTTTCCGAGAAGAACCGGAGAGAACTTCAGCATAAGACATAATATATTATTGTTGTCAAAGTAAACATCGGGTTGATTTCTGAGAACCTCGGACCTTTTTATTACAGAAAAAAAAGACTAGGAACAAGAAAATGAAAGATTATAGTTTGCTTGAAGTTTCAACTTGAAACTTTAAGCAAACTATAATCTTTCATTTTCTTTCTTTTGAAACTTTCACGTCAAGGGTAGTTTTCTCTTTCCTGAAGCCACAGGATTTTTCCTTTGAAAAATCCTGTGGCTCCCTCTGGAAATCCTAATATAATTTTTGATCCCAAAGTTATGCTATTTTTATCAGTCATATGGGATAAATTGTTTATGTTTCATTAGACTTGAAGTAGAGAAAAGTATAGGATATGCAATACTAGCTGATGCCCGCGACTTCTTCCGCGTGGATTTAGTTTCAAAATCACGTGGGAACATCACACTTCATACTAATATTATAAAAATGCGAAAGTGTGTTTGTTTGTTGGTTTGTCCTTCAATCACGCCGCAACAGGGCTACGGATTGTCGTGATTTTCTGCTTGGGTATAGTAGAGGACCTGGATAGGCTACTTTTTATCCCGGAAAATCAAAGAGTTCCCAAGGGATTTTAAAAACGAAATCTACGCGGACGAAGTCGCGGTCATCAGCCAGTTTATAATATTAGTAAGATAAGATTCAAGCTTACTTCGTCCCTGTCGTCGATGTTGAGGTTTCTGTTGGAAGCGAGGTAGCTCTGCAGTTCAGTGCCGTCATTGTGTATCAGTTGAGAGAGAGTTTTGAAGCACGCCAGGGACACCATCGACTCGCTGCGATGGAGGCTCTGTAGGAAACACCAAATAGAGATAAGATTTAAGAAGTAAACTGACTAATATTCGCCTCACCCTTCCAAATAAGCGTTATGATTGAGTAGGAGACGGGAGGAGATGGAACCGTCGACCGTTCAGTTTTCAGCCCGCATTTTTACCGTTGGACTGTTGAGGCTCTTGTTTAGGTACTTATATACTTATCCAAACCTAAGTTATGAGGGTTCAAAAAAACGACGAAGCGCTTCGAGAAAAAGTAGAGAGTGCCCTTGCGCTTCGCTTTGCTCGTCGTGGCGGGGACACTCCCGTGTCACCAGATTGATAACCTGCTATCCTGGCAGTGGACGTGTATCGGTTGATAAAGAAGAAGTCAAGTTATGTTTTTTACATCTTAATGATAGTATCATGATGATAGTTTAATGATGATCAACATTATGATAATCATCATTATTACTATTATTATACAGTAATAAATATCTAGGTATAACATTATGAATAGACCGATTTTACTCGTGTGCCGATTCTCCAAAAATTTTATTTTTTTGAGAGATTTGTGCCGATTTCACCAACGTCGAGTGACGTTTAAAACGAGGAATAAATTGGGCGTTCTGACAGTTTTTGTATTGAAAATTTTGTCAAAATATCGCTCGGATTATTGAACGTTGGTGAAAACGGGCCTAAGTATAGAAGTGTATACTATAATAAAGTTACCGCAAAGTAGGTTTTACAAGTTAACGAGTAATAGTCGACTTACTTTTAAAAGTAAAAACATATTAAACGACAGATGGGTACTTTTGCTATTAATGTTGAATAAATCGATGTTTGAAATGATTGAATAGAATAGAAACAAGGGTTTCTTTGCGGAATTCCAATTCCAACTCTAGGACAAACTGCATTTATTCTACTACCTGAGATGCGGCAGTGTACCTACCTGGTACGTTGTACCTTGAGTTTTGACATTAATTTAAAACTAGCCGCATTATAACTTGTTAATGTTTAACTTTGTAGTTTAAAAAAAAAGTTATGATGAACATAATGTACCCCCTTCTAAGTACCAACGCATATTGTGGCGAGCAACTACGGAACCCTACACTGCACTTGGCCTGACACTCTATTGGCCGTTTATTAATAGTACCTAATACTAAAATTTGAGCAATAATAGACCAAAATTCTACTTTTGCGGGCCGATTCATCAGATCCATTTCTTATCTGTTTTCCTAAAATACAAAAACAATACTTATCAAAATCTGTGATACACAAAATCTGTGACTTCTCTAATTTCAATATAAGTAAAGAATACCATTAGCGTTCATTTTCACAACACTATAAATTATTGTTACATTAATGAAACGATTCTACTATCGATAACGATAATAATATCTTACTATATCTGTGATAATATCACTAATATAAATAGCCATACAGCTTGTAGATAAAGGTGAAAATAACGAGAAATTAAGTGTCAATTTCACTATCGCAGCGAAACGTATAACCTAGCGTTTAACCGCGTAGGTAGTAAGGAAGGACGTTCTGACATTTTTTGTATTGGAAATCTGTCAAAACATCAAGAGAAATTGGCATCAAAAGATATAAACTAGTGCAGATATTAAATATGTTTTTACTTTCTACATATAAAGATGGGCGATACTAATATCTGATAAAACGCTTTAAATACAACCTTGATAATTTTCTAGATTTTCGAATATTAGTCACTTGTTATTAAACTTTAGCTTATTAATATTCATCTTCTATGAGTAATTTCAATTCTATGTATAACAAGCAAAACAAAACATCAGTCCATGCAATAATAAAAACACATCACACGCAATTAGTAGTCAAAACCTTTAGGCTTTTTGATCAAATTTGATGAATGAGTAAGTAATCAGAATGAAAGAACACCTCGGATGCTTGCAAACTCCAACGCAACATGTCTAGGTCACTGATATTAATTACGAAACTAGGAAATAATTTAGAGTAAAGCACACAGGAGCAAGCTAACGTTTGCACTGTACAGTTCACAATGTCTATAAAATATTAACAAGTATAGAGGTTGATATCGTGATAACGAAAGATATCACTAGCTCTAGACTCCACGCACGGCACAAGCACTATACTTAGTGACGTTTTTTATTGTTAATATTTTTATTTTTATTTGCGCAATAAACCTTCATCACCAAACACCACCTTCATCATCATCATCATCATCATCATTATCATCAGCAGCAGCAGCAGCAACGGCTTACTACTGAGCGCAGGTCTCCTCTCAGAGAAGGGGTTAAACCTGACACATTGCGAGTTAATTTATAGTGTAAAACACATTATACCACGCATTAATTTTAACAGTTAACTTCACATTATCAATTATTAACATTATAGAATCTTCACTGTATTATTATTTATTACGCTTTTGATAACTGCAAAGATTTAGGAACGGTCACTTCCTTTACTTGTGGGAGTTTAATTTGAATGAATTGGGTAAATCAATACCCAGCATTCTTGTTGTTTAATCGATATTTTTTTTTCGACATTTCCCTGCGTTAAGTTAAAGTTCAGTAAAAATTCATGCGATTGACCATTCAATAATAATTAATTCACTGATCTGACGAGACATGCTTAGTTAGTGCACCTATATATACTGTGTATTACAAAACTTCGTCACACTTGTGTTGTTATTATTCATTTTTAACGGCAACACTAGCAACACTAACTGCAACCAGCTCTGGATCAGACCGTGTTTGAGTGCCGACGTAGAGCGAATCCATGGAACGGGAAGCCATGGCTGTGGCGTCGGTGTTCCCCAGGAGGCGCCGTGACGGTGAATCGGGGCACGTTGAGGTGAGGGCCTGCAGACAAGGGCCCTATATGTTCGTTTCCACCCCCCATGTTGAGGTGTAGAAACGAGGGCCGCCGACGCTTGTGCATCGGCGGCGCCTGCAACATCGCGCCCGCGAAACTGTTACTCTTCGCACGCTGCGGAGGCGCCTCTTCCACGCTACTGATCTCCGACACATCAGGCTTCTCGGAGACATCGGACCGACTCACATCCGTGTCCGACGACGCGGGCGATTCCCGAACCACCTCCAGCGGCGCATCGGAGCACACGGGTGGCCTGGACACATTTCTCGGTTTGTGTATATTGGCGATGAGACAGCGAATGTGTACGTATTCATTGTCATTGTTCGTTGTTTTGGGCAATTGAGGTGCTCCGGACATATCGCGACGACACGCATAATAATACGAGCGCTCCGCAAGACGTCCGTGACAGATTTGCGAGCGTAGTGACTAAGCGTATCGGGCTATCGGGATCCTCGCACTGTCTCTCGTGATCACGATGGGCGGACACTATTTAGAGCGCGCCGTAGGGCGGGCGGGCGGAGGGCGGCTGCGATGAATGAACGCGGACGGATACGTACGAGAGAGTAGGTACTGTAGGTGGCTAATGTTAGCCGCTTGAAGAACGCAGAGGCGGTGCAATGCTCGATTCGCTCGGAGGGCAGCATGGTGCTCGCTGTGCGGACTCCGGACACACTGTGTCG
This sequence comes from Oeneis ivallda, assembly GCA_029955525.1. Lineage (NCBI taxonomy): Eukaryota > Metazoa > Arthropoda > Insecta > Lepidoptera > Nymphalidae > Oeneis > Oeneis ivallda. Next base: position 17,238,763 of record JARPMR010000006.1, on the reverse strand, counting down.
ATCTCGCGGCTGTGAGGTGTACCTATACCGTTGCCCGAGTCGAGATATTCTCCGCCGACGATCAAACCACTTTTAGTATATTAAAAGATAATTTTTCCTAATGAATTACAATATAAAAGGTCATATTATTAATATCAAGGTCATTTGGTATTTTAATTATAATTTAACGCAATATATAATATATAAGGAAAATGATAGGTACAACTATTTAAAATAAATAATTAATTGATAACTATGCAGGATTTATCAAACATTTACCACATTTTGCACGCCAATCTAGTCAAAAAAATAATTTGTTGATATAAACAATTATAATGGCTGTCTGATTAATAATAATTAATGAACCAATAAAATTAATTAATAATATCATCTTACATAAGTTTTGAACTATCCTGTATTCGCGGACCGCGGTAGATAAAGCCGGACGATGCCCGCGACTTCGTCCGCTTGGATAGGTTTTTTTAATTCCCGCGGGAAATCTTTAATTTTCCGGGATAAAATGAATGCTTATGTGTTAGTCCTGGGTATGAGCTATTACCATTCCGGACAAACGGACAAATCTGTTTTCGTTATGGCATGAAGGTGTAACAAACATCCATCCATCCGTGATTCATCCTTCATATTGATGAAGATTGATGCTATGAAGCTACACTAAAAAGCTTAAAATAATAATATATAAATATTCTTTTTAAAAAACCAAAACCGGATTTTTATATATTATTAAGTAGATATATATATTGTGAAATCAGAAAAATTACTTAAGTATTATAATTTAGAAAGTATCTAATAAATATTTAATTAATATTGGTCGTTAAGAATTTAGAAAATAAATTTTAACCAACTTCAAAAAAGGAGCAGGTTATCAATTCGTCCGAATCTTTTTTTTTTATGTATGTCCACCGATTACCTACTCGAAGACGCCTGAACCGATTTGGAAAATTCTTTTTTTGTTTGAAAGGGTAGGTATACTTCCCAGCGAAATCGGTCGAGTTTTTAAAATATCAACAATAAATTATATATTTTGTATAGTGTGTCTGTAATGTAGTAAACTGAGAGTTTAAAGTGAGTTGTTTAAAAAGAATTTTTTTATATTAAATTATAGAATATAAACTACTAGCTAATGCCCGCTTCCACTACTTGTAGCTATTGAAGTTTAAAAAAAAATAAAACTTATAAAATATTTTCCTGGGTAAAAAGTAACCATTCCGTCCTCGGGATTGCTTATCTCCTTGCCTAATTTTGTGGAAATCAGTTCAGCAGTTTAGGCGTGAAAAGTTAACATAGAGAGTAGAGACAGACAAGTTATTTTATTATTTTATATTATAATACATTAATATAGATACTCCAAGCACGCCATTGCGCTTGATCATAGATGCGGTTGGCAGCAGCCAGCAAGTGTCGTCATATTATATTAGTATGGATACTCCAAGCACGCCAATGCGCTTGATCATGGATGCGGTTGGCAGCAAGTGTCGTCATATAATATATTAGTATGGATACTCCAAGCACGCCAATGCGCTTGATCATAGATGCGGTTGGCAGCAAGTGTCGTCATATAATATATTAGTATGGATACTCCAAGCACGCCAATGCGCTTGATCATGGATGCGGTTGGCAGCAAGTGTCGTCATATACCTAATATATTAGTATGGATACTCCAACCACGCCATTGCGCTTGATTATAGATGCGGTTGGCAGCATCGGACAAGTGCAAATTCACTCTAGTAGACTCGGAGACCTCGCTTCGCTCGGTCAATAAAACTGTAACGGGACGAATTCAGTACATTAAATATATTTTGAAAATTTTAGTTGGAGGACGCTTTATTATCTATACTGAGCCCAAAACAATTTTTTTTTAATTTTTTTGTCTGTCTGTCTGTCTGTATCTAGGCCGCGCATCACGCAAAAACTACTGGACGGATTTAAATGAAACTTGGCATGATTTAAGTTCATACTACAAGGTAAAACATAGAATACTTTTTATCCCTAAATTCAGCACGGTTTCCTTGGGAGAGGGGATTAAAGTCAAAATGTGTATTTAGTTGTAATTCATTAGCGTGTATTCCGATTTCATTCATTCTTTTTTTGTTAGAAAGGAGGTACTTTAAAGATTGTCCTGTAATTATTTCAACGTCGTCGGTTTAGTAGTTCAGAAATTATAGTCATCACAATCCTCAGTATTATGTCCAAATAACTTGAACCCCGGAATTCATAGGAAACTTTGAATGTACGGGTCATCTTAAGCTGGCATTTACACTTTATCGTATAGCGCATCATGGATAGGTCTATTTTGTCAAAGTTAAACTACTCCAAAGGCGTCGGTAGCCAAACGATGATTATACATAGTAGGTATAGATGTAAATTGTAATACATCATATGGACGTAATACAGTATTTTCCTATGCAATTTAATACTAATTAATCATACTAATATTATAAATGCGAAAATGTGTTTGTTTGTTGGTTTGTCCTTCAATCACGCCGCAACAGAACCACGGATCGTCGTGATTTTTTGGATGGGTATACTTGAGGACCTGGAGAGTGACATAAGCTACTTTTATCCCAGATAATCAAAGTGTTCCTGAGGGATTATAAAAATTAAATCCACGCGGACGAAGTTGCGGGCATCAGCTAGTATAATATATTAGTATGGATACTCCAAGCACGCCATTGCGCTTGATCATAGATGCGGTTGGCAGCAAGTGTCGTCATATAATATATTAGTATGGATACTCCAAGCACGCCAATGCGCTTGATCATGGATGCGGTTGGCAGCAAGTGTCGTCATATAATATATTAGTATGGATACTCCAAGCACGCCAATGCGCTTGATCATGGATGCGGTTGGCAGCAAGTGTCGTCATATAATATATTAGTATGGATACTCCAAGCACGCCAATGCGCTTGATCATGGATGCGGTTGGCAGCAAGTGTCGTCATATAATATATTAGTATGGATACTCCAAGCACGCCAATGCGCTTGATCATGGATGCGGTTGGCAGCAAGTGTTGTCAACGCTTACTTCATAGCCAATGTGACTATTCATAAGGATCTAGTCCACCGTAATATCGAGAAAAAACGGCTAAATGCGAGCCGGGCTTCACAATGTAAGGGTTCGCACATATTATTACGAACTTTTCTTACATTAAATATGAAATACTAGCTAATGCCCGCGACTTCGTCCGCGTGGATTTAGTTTTTAAAATCCCTCTGGAACTCTTTGATTTTCCGGTATAAAAAGTAGCCTATGTCACTCTCCATGTCCTCAACTACGATCCGTAGTCCTGTTGCGGCGTGATTGAAGAACAAACCAACAAACACACTTTCGCATTTATAATATTAAGTATGATTTTGTTTTCGAGTTAGACAGCAATAAAAAAAAATGAATCAGTATTTTCAGTATTAGTTGTGTAAATACATAATAACGTTCCAAAAAAATTCCAAATTCTTGACTAGTATTGTTTTTGAAATAGACCCCAACGAAAATGTCCTAAAACTGCCAACTTTAACGGCCCCTTTATGTTTTTCAAAAATAATAATAATATTTGTTGTCTACTCAATGAGCTAGCTACTAAAATCTAAATGATGACACCCCACGATGCCGCGATGGTTAGGGTCCTAATTTAATTTAATTTCTAAATTCAACACCAAATATCCAAAAATTCAGGTTAGTACAGGCTAATTCTTTTACGCGTTAGAAATCCGTGGCATTCAGATAGATAGCAGACCCGTTTGCGCCGTACCAGATATATTGTGTACGCCGGTACGGTTCCCTAAAAAGCTAAGGGAAAGAGGTGAAGACACGCAATGCAATCGAGATAAAAAGAGTAACGGGGTGTCAGGATTCCGCAGTCGCCATTCTGAGTGCTGTGACCAGTCGACTGCAACAATATTATTTTATTTTTAGGGTTCCGCAGTAAAACTTTTTCGTTCAGATCATCTGACCGTCTGTTTCACAAGCTTTTTTATTAGCCCCCGACAAAAAATAAGGGGTTTATAGGTTCTACGTGTGAGTGTCTGTGTATCTGTCTGTTCCCTCGTGGCTCCGCATCAGATGTGCCGATTTTGATGCAGGTTTTTCTGTTTGAAACCTGACGTGATCGAAATGGATCTTAGCTTATAGGTATAATTTATGAAAATCTGTTCAGGCGTTTGAAGATCTTCAGCACATTTTTACTTGATTAAAGGGTCTTACACGCTTTCACTGGTGCGATTGATTTGTAATGTATACCTACTATTATTTCGGATTATTTCCAAGGCATGGTAATCTTGAGCTGATACTGCAGCATCAAATAGTCTGCAGTATCACCTATCAGTATCTCAAGGCAGTACTCAGTAGTAGGATCCCACCTCTTGAGCAACTTACAGCAGATATTGTGTTTGGGCTGATTAGAATGGTCTCAATGAGAAAGTGATAGATGATGATCGAGGATCGAGGAGGAGGATCTAATGATGGAGCAGTAAACTGGGTAACAAGATGTCGGGTATATCATACATATAGTCCGGCCATAGATTCACATTTATGTCGGGCCGGTGTTTTAAATTTTTTATTTAGACTCGTTAAAAAACGATTAAAGCTGCAAGTAAAAAAATTATTTGTATGTATCACATCGTCTTTGAATATAGGTAGTAAAAAATTAAGACGTTCCTAAAAAAGCTTTACGAAATAATGAGTTTCAAAGCCGTTTTATGTTGAGTTGAATGACTTGAATGTCCGTCTCTTTCACTCCTAAGATATTTAGTGTTAGTGTTAAGTCTGATAAATTAATTTATTTAAGTAGTGTGTTCTGTTGTTGGTTTGTCCTTCAATCACGCAGCAACGGTGCAAGTATAGTTGAGGACCCGAAGACTGAAATTAGGTACTTTAATTTGATCCCGACAACACAGAGTTCCCGCGGGATTTTTAAAAACCTTAAAACTTAAAGCTAGTAATTGTGTAAAAGTATCGCTTGATAGCTTTCCTGCGTATCCTGAATTCAATTTACCTACTACTCTAAAGTTTTATAAATTGTACAACTAAACTCTCGCAGAATCAGACTATCCATTGGTGAAAAACCGAATGAAAATCTCTATAGTGTTTTCGTACATCCCCAAATACAAAACATAATACGCCCGAAAAACATGACTGGCGCAGTCTGCTAAAAGTCGCAGAAAAGTTTATCGTCGTAATCATTAAAAATGTATGAATTGAAATTAAATTAAATTAAATTTTTATTTTATTTTTCATTTCATTAAATTATTATTTCATCATCATCATCACTATCAACCCAGACGTAACTCGTACTGCTTATGATTTTAAAGCATATCTAAACAGATAAACTACAAAGAATACGATACGAGGAAAATATTCGATTTAGTCATACCTGCCCATATGAACGTATGAAAGAGGCTGCACGAAACATTTCGGCGAAATGTCATCGAGCAGGTATTATAGTCAATTCACAGCGATTTTCAACGTGATTCTCGTTAATCATTTTATATTATTTTATTAGATACAAAATTCCTACATTGTATTATTAACTCCCGACGAACAATGAACGCGATACTGGACATAGGCAATATTTATAGGCAAAGTTAGCTTACATATTGTATGTTGATCCTAGGATTAAGCGGTTTTTCTATAAACACAGATTTACCTGATAACTCACAGTTTCCTTACACCATAATTTACTCGTGGCCCATAATAAAGTATGGCAAGATAATGTAGTTTACCGTTAAACCTTGGTCAACTGATTACATAGGTACCTACCTACTTTACTCTTGAATTTCTAAGCCGTGTTTAATCCATTAAATTAATACCCAGTTACATTTTCCAGATTTCACAAGAACTTGTAAACCCTAGCATTTAAGTATGTATAACAGTTTAGATATCTTACATGTTTATATAGAACTAGCTGATGCCCGCGACTTTGTCCGCGTGGATTTAGTTTTTAAAGTCCCTCAGGAACTCCTTGATTTTCCGGGATAAAAAGTAGTCTAGATGTTGACCCGAGTAATAAGCTACCACGGTATAAAATTTTGTAGAAATCTGTGCGGTAGTTTTTACGTGAAAGAAGGACAAAACAAACAGACAGACAAACAGACAAAAAAAATTTAGCTTCTGTTTTGATATCTGTATCTTGAACACAATTAGAAGCAAAAACCCTTTTTTGAATCTATTTCATGTACAGAATTGGTTTCGTTTCTGTTTTATTATATGTATAGATTTAAGTAAATAAATAAGTGATAGTAATAAATGAAGAATGATACCTCATTCGGCATCGGATCACTCAACGCTTCCTTCATAAAGCGATAATACGGCAACACACTCCCATAACTCCTAGGCACTTTGAACGGTAGAATCAGTGCACGTCCCTCAGGCGAATCTGACGAGGACGATGGCCTACCTATATCCAGCCAATAAGACATTTCACACACACTTCATATTACAAATAACCACTCTTAACTCGCACTTGGTGATCAACTAAACTTCGATAACAATGAGTCAAAAAGACCATACCAATTTTATACAATTTCATTTCACGTGTGGGTAGTCATGTTTAATAAATTCAATAATTGAATAAGCGGTGAGGACTATTCCTTCATTTCACAACTCACAACCGACGCTCCACTTAGGTAGGTACATTGATAAGAATTGATGGAAGAAATATTATTAAATTACACAGGAGTGCTTATCTAACTTATCAGTAATTGTAGTTTGTTGAGCCCTCCTCGTGGTATTTACGTATGGATGAATTTATGACTTATAGACTTATTGAGATATAGTGATTCGAAGGTACACCTACGACATTATTTTAGTCTAAGGGCTAAGGGCCGATACACGGACAGCTATGATAAAATTGACACTCCCTGTAGATTACACAAGGCGTGTCCTGGCAATATTTAGGGTTTCTTAGTAAAAAATATAAAAAGTAAAAACTATTCATGATATGAGGGATAATTCGATTACGACGGGAACAGTGATATTTTACAACTGGGAGACGCACATGGACTACTTTTTCGCGATGCTAATTCAATACCTACCACGGGATTTATAATAGTAATTATAAAAAAATATTTTTAAAAAACCGACTTCAAACACCCGCGCTACTACAAAGTATATAATTTATTGTTGATTTCTTAAAAACCGCTCGACCGATTTCGATAAAATTTAAATGGGACCACCTGGGAAGTATATAAACCCTTTCAAACAAAAAACGAATTTTCCAAATCGGTTCAGGCGTCATCGAGTAATCAGTGAACATACATAAAAAAAAGATTCCGACGACATATTATTGAGAACCTCCTTTTTGAAGTCGGTTAAAAAACCCTAAATCGACGAGGACGAAGTCAATGGCCAATCACTAGTTTATAATTAAAAGTATTGAAAAGCCTTTATTAATGAGTTTTCCTTTTCAGATGGGATTCTGAAATGGTATACTTATGCTAGGCCTCTACCAATAAAATAATAAATTCTCTCTCTTGCAATAAAATAAAAAATACTCTATTTAATAAAAATAAAATCAAAAGCCAACATAAGTCCTTACTTTTAAAAATAGTTTACAATTTACATTATAAGTGCAGCCCTCTATCGGCAATGTCATATACTACCAGTCACTATCAAATTTATTCCGCTTACGGCGATTGCGCAAGTTATTGCGGATTAATCGAGTCAGTCACAACTCCTTTGTATAGATGGCGCTTGCAACTAAACGTTAAACTGATTTCAGAAACCAGATTTTCACTGATGGAATTTGGAAAAGAAGTATTATATGACAGGGATCGTCTTTCAAAAACGAACTAGATATAGGTAGAAATGGCAATCATTATTATAAAAAAAAAATTAAATAATAAATAATTTACTTAGGTACAACAACTTCATACTCAGGACAATTTTTTAACCTTGATTATATGTACCTTGTACCTTGACATTACAGTAAGATTCTATTGCTCATCAAACAAATTACTTTATCTGAAAATAAGCATGTCTGATGGTGATGTCAGACGAATTTTACTTTTAGATAAAATTGACATAAAAAAATAAAAATTTAATTCTCATCATTCTACAGGTCTGCAGTCTAGACAGCGCTTGAGAGATATATAATGGGTAGTATAATGTTAATTTTAATTTTTAAGTTTAAAATACTTCGACTTATTGGAATTTTGTTGATATTATAAAATATAGAGAATAATTATATTAGGTACCTAATATTCAAAAATAGGTCACCTACCTATTAATACTAGTATCTACCTATTTTTCCCTTCTTGAGTTGCTTTATAATTATAACACAAATTCGCATTTTTCTGTTTGTTCCTTAGGGCTTAGACCATTTAAACCTTTGTGCGCCTAGTTCCTCTAAATAACGCGGTTCCTCTCAACGGATTTCGCCACGGTTTTTACCCAACAGAATATAACCATTCCGTTTTACTATTACTCAGAAGAATAATGAAACTAACAAGACAGTAGCAATAAAATAAATTAATGAATCACGTTTTTTCAATTGGCCGTCAATTGCCTACTTGGTAACATTGAAACAATATTCGAAATAACCAATAAAACAATAGAAACATTGTACTAAACCACAAAATGTAAAATCTACTGTAAAGAGCAGCTGTGTGAAGCAGTGATAGGCTAGTGGTTAGTCGGTCTACTGCTTACTGCGGTCAGCTCCTATTCGGGGAGTCACAGGTTCGAGTCCGGGCACGGTGCGTTTAAGAAATTAAATATCACAAGCTTCATATGTGAAGGAAACCATCGTGAGGAAACCTGCACACCTGAGAGTTCTTCATAATGTTCTCAAAGGTGTGTGAAGTCTACCAATTTGCAGTGGGCCAGCATGGTGGACTATGGCCTATAACTCTTCCCTGAGTGTGCCATGCTTCCGGCGTTGTGCCCTCGTGAGTGACGGAATTGAACAATCGCTGAAAGATCTTAAGTACCGGTTTTCCACCCGCTTTCAGGAGTTCCGCAGTGATTCCGTCATCACCTGGCGCCTTGCTGCTCTTGAGCTGCTTGAGAGCCATACTAATCTTATATAGGCTGACGTCCGGGATATCTTCGGTATAGTGTCGGGTCAGTTTGGCTCTGGGATCTTTGGCCAAATCTTCAACAGGTTTTTGTGTCGTGGTACATAACTGTCCATAGAACTTCTCAACCTCTTACAAGACCTCAGGTTGAGAAGAGACGAGACGGCCGTCATCAGTTCTCAGCCGCGTCAGCTGGCTCTGTCCGATAGACAGACAGATCTATTCCTTCTATTCCGCATTAAACATACCTTTTACAATTGCTTTGGAAGTTACGAGTGTTTTATAATCCTTTATTTTAGTGAATCTTTCTCCATAAGAACTAAGTAGACGATGTGAAGGCATACTTTACTTACCTAATAATATTTACAAAGTTATTTAAGTATTTAGTTTAAAAGAGATTGAATTTTAATAATAAACACCTTGGGTAAAATCAAGACAAAAGTTGCGAGATGTTATATCAAGATTACTCGCCACTCGCCAGGAGCACGTAACGAAATCGTTTTATAGCAGTTATAAATAGAGTAAATCACTAGAAGTAGATAATTAGTATCATTTTGATGCAATGACCACGACTTAGGTCCGCAATTTATGACGGAGATACACGCTATTACAAAAGACTACGCTACGGTCTACGCTCTACCGTATTTTAAGTACTTTTGAAACCAAAGAAATCTACAGCCAACAGTTGTACCTAATGCGAGATGTTTTGTTTTGTGACCATTGTCACAGACTACAGAAAGCATTATTTGCCTTTGTCTTAATTAAAAATATATAATATCTATTAAAAATATATAATATCTATTAATATCGACTAAAAAATGAAATTATCACCCACTTTTCGATAGTAAAATGAATTAAAAAAAAATCATTTTATTTCTGATTCCAGACACTTATAAAGCCACAAGATTTTGAAAAGTTAAATAATCATCATCATCAACAACCATAGACGAATGATATTTACTACGTTTGTCAAAGTCAACAACCCATCAACGGCTTACTCTGAGTGCAGGTCTCAGGAAAAGAGTTATCGGACATAGTCCACTACACCTATAGAATTGGCGGACTTCACACACCTTCGAGAACATTAGAACATTATGGAGAACTCTCAGGCGTGCAGGTTTGGTTTTCTCACGACGTTTTCTTTCACTGTTGAAGCATGTGATATTCAATCGCTTAAACGCACATAGTCAGACGTGCATGCCCTGATCGAACCTGCGACCCCCCCCCCCCCCCCCCCCCCCCAACAGGAGACCACAATCCTAACCACTAGTCTATCACTGATTGTAAATACATAATTATAAAGGCATTTTTATTGTACCTACAGTCTACCTATCATATTCTTGTTTTATCTTAGGTAACTAATCTATCTACTTGAAAAATTCTTAAACAAAATCACTTCGCTACTCAGGTAAACCTAGTCTTTAGATAGGTACCCTTATCGAGACATGCAAGTTTTGATTGGCCATTGATGACGGCTGAAGAGTGAAGTTATATGCGTCAGCTAGTCATTTAAGTAGTACCATAGGTAATCTATACATATAATAAAACTGTAACTGGAAGATTTCTGTACATTTAATATATTTTGAAAATTTTAATTAGGGGATGCTTTACTATCGATACTGAGCCCAAAACAGATTTTTATTTAATTTTTGTCTGTTTGTTTGTCCTTCTTTCACGCTACCGCACAGATTTCTACAAAATTTTATACCGTGGTAGCTTATTACTCGGGTCAACATCTAGGCTACTTTTTATCCCGGAAAATCAAGGAGTTCCCGAGGGACTTTAAAAACTAAATCCACGCGGACAAAGTCGCGGGCATCAGCTAGTAGATAATAAACCATACATTCGGAATAAATCTTTGTGTACTTAATTTATTATTTTACCCAATTACATAAATTTTTTTTATCTCTGCCTCTGAACACTCGGTTTGAACTTGGAACGAAGTTCCTTATAATAAATTATAATGAATAGTTCCTATTTAAATAATTTAAATACTAGTGGTTCGCCCCGAACTGAGACCTCGCGGTAACGGTATCCCATGATTATTCATTCAATCGATACATGACGACCAAAACTGACATTAATGCCCGTTTTCACCAAACATACCTAAATCATCCCCTATGTAGGAGTCTCTTTACGTAGGTAGCTCCTAAATACAATCCTAAGTCCTAACATCCGTCCCAATGTCCTTTTAGGTGTCCCGTACAGGATCGTGATAAAGAAGTTGACAGAAATCATCACTTAACTTATCATAGGTAGCCCGTAAAGGTTAGGGAACGTTAGTGAAAACATTGAATTACTAGGTACTAACGAGTGAAAACGGGTTACTAGATCGTAGTCGTAACTCCTAGTTCCATGGAATAGTTAATGACTGCGCCATCTATTAGCATTATTGTGAAGCTATGTGAAAATTACTGATGGCCATTAAAATGAAATAATCTCGTTTCTTTTTAATATTCATATAATTTTAGTATTTGTTGTTCAAGTACAGGATACAAGTGAATTATAAAAAAATAAGTTCAGCTTGAAAATACATAGCTGATTTTGCTAGAGAGCGTCTTCAAGCGAGCGTAGTATTAAATCTCCACGTTGAAAGCCCCCCATTTCGTGAATTTTAAGGGAAAAATTAAAAAAATTATATTTTTGTACTCTGTTCAAAATTGTCTTTAAAAAGTTACAGTGCAAGTCTATGAAAGGCAACAAAAAATATTTTCCTTCGCATTCACTTCTATGAGAGCCCCCCTGAAATAAAGATTTTTATAATTTTTTATGCAATATTCGGCTGAAGACCATCAGTTTACATATCATATCTAAATTTGAAGTAATTACGTTCAGTAATTCAAAAGTTATAAGGCTCTGACAGGCGGACGGACGGACGGACAAGTGCAAATTCGCTCTGGGTCGGCCCTCGCTTCGCTCGGTCAATAATATACTTATCAACAAGTACCTATATTTTAGTAGAGTTCACCTTCAAGACACGTTTTCTGCATTAACAACGGCACATGTTCCTACATTGCGGTAGGTATGTTCTTTTTCATGATTTTTAAATGTCTCGTAAACTGCAAACTAAACTAGTACAAGACTAAACTAATAATCAATGTCTGTTTTTGAGTTTACTTAATAGAAGGTGGGTAATGGGATTACTTTTTGAACAATTTTAACATGCTGTTTATCTACCTGCATATTTTTACTCAAATAACTGTCCGTTGTCCGACGTTAACTGCTGCTGCTGCTATAGGTCGCCACAGAACACGATCTTGTGTCACTTTTTTTGTTTTATTGACAACAAGGTTTTATGATTGTTCAGTATTTGTAGGTAACAGCTAGGTCAGACTTCTTAAAGAATCCAATATCCGTAGTAGGAAAATGACGATCACCTGCAGATGACTCTTTGTTTTGAATTGTGTTCATATTATATTTAATTAAAACTGTAACCATTATTATAGGTATTGTATGTTAAGTACGTATTTATCGAAGATGGTATGAAGATGGTCTACTATAGGAAATTAATAACTAATTACTTAATTATTATTTGCGTTTCATATTATAGGTTATATTATACGTTATGAAGGTCATTATTTTAATAGTTATCATTGTTGAGGCCAACGGCTTGGCCAGCGAGTCAAGGCCTGGAACACGAGATATAGGGGCCCATCAGCTATAACCTGAGTCCAGGGTCGCTGCCCTAAGGGCCTTTCTCCGCGGTCAGATTTGGTCTCAACGTAGTGTGGACCTAATAATGGTAGGGTTGCACTGACCTTCCTTGCAGCAGTCCTCCTTGTAGAGGGTCTGAGATAGTATGAGAGTGGTGGTGTGGTGTATTGTGGGGTTTAGTGTGATGTGAACTTCTCAGACCGCTAGCAGTAGCAGGCAGACGGCCAGTTAGGGCCTGCAGTTGACGCTGGGCTGGCGTGACACTGTACACTCGGCTTGTCACTAGTTAGTTCCAGAATCTTAATAATCACAGACACTTTCGCCGGGCGCGGTAGCGAACAAGGCCGGCGGGTTCCAAAAAGGGTTCTTTGTTACGGATAACACGTTAACAAGAATGCTTATAGCTAGGTCGACACATAGATCGCTCAACGTCGCAACAAAACCGTAAAATAAGCTAAATCTAGACACTCAAAAGCAAAACGTGCGCGAGACGACCGGAAATTTCGTGAAAAACGTGTTGGCTGTCAAAAGGAAAAAAGGCTTGCAAACCACACCCAAAATCGCGGCAAGTTTTTCCTTTCAAGTGTCATCTGTCAAATTCATTGCGAGCCAAAGACATTGCTAGCGTCACGACCATGGAACTAGGAATTATGGCGCGAACAATCCCCCCGCCCGTGGTCGTAAGGATTTACGTCCACTTACTAGTAAATAGGTAAACGTGATAAGGAGCAAACGGCTCGCTGCAAGACAGAGTCTCCGACCATTACCTCGGCAACCCTGGGAACCCCATCAGACCCGTAGATCAGCTTAAGAATGCGCCCACGGCGCCAGTATAAAGGCAACAAATTAGGTTCCTTAATCAACACTAGGTCACCAACTTTGGGTGGATCAGATTTGTCAGCCCACTTAACCCGCTGCTGCAAAAGATGCAAATACTCTAGTGACCAACGGTGCCAAAAACTCTGAGTCATCTGTTGCAGCAGCTCAAACCGGGACAAACGTGAGACCTTCACGTCCCTGAAGGGGTATTCGGGTAGAGCGTTAAGGGGCTGACCAATCAGAAAATGACCGGGAGTTAAGACCTCCAGGTCATTTGGGTCAGATGAGAGGGGACAGAGTGGCCGAGAATTGAGTACAGCCTCAATTTTGCAAAACACGGTGGCGAGTTCTTCAAAGGTTAAAACAGTTTCGCCTATAACGCGCCGGAGATGAGTCTTGGCCACCTTAACCACGGCTTCGAATATTCCACCCCAATGAGGGCAAGCTGGGGGGTCAAACTTCCAGGTTACCCCCATCTTGGACAATGCTGTACTTAATCTAATCTTATTGCTAGACAGGAATTCGACAATCTCCTTTAAGTATCTATCAGTGCCCTTATAATTGGTGCCACAATCCGTGCGAATCAGGTCAGGCAATCCTCGACGAGAGACAAATCTACCTAGCGTGGCTACAAAAGCTTCAGTGTTTAAGGCACTCACAAGTTCTAAATGTACCGCCTTGGTAGCGAGACATACAAAAACGCAGAGGTAGGCCTTGAGCGATCTGGCGTTGCGGAGGTTAGAGCTCTTGATGGCAAACGGGCCAGCAAAATCAGTGCCAACCCCAGCAAAGGGTCGAGTGGCTAGGACGCGGTCGGAGGGCAGATCACCCATCATCGGCTGTGAAGTATTAGCCTTCAAGCGGTAACACGGAATACATTTGAAAGTGACGTTCCGGATGGTGCGTCTCCCTGCCAGAATCCAAAACTCGCGCTGTAAAATAGCCGAGAGTGCATTACAACCAGCGTGGGCATTTTTAAGATGGTAGTGTGTCACTAGCAATTTGACAAAGGTGCCGTCCTTAGGTAGCAAAAGGGGGTGGCGAGCACCATAGGGCAGATTGGAATTCTTGAGGCGTCCTCCAACGCGTAGCATTCCGTTATTGTCCAAAAAAGGGCTTAGGCGAGCAAGGGGGCCCTTCAAAACTAAACCTCTCTTTAGAGTGTCAATCACGGATGAAAAATGCTCCACCTGAACCACATGCACCCAGTAGTTCCGGGCGTCTTGGCGTTCAAGAGGGGAAAGCACAGGACTCAAATTTTTATTTTCTGAATTCCGCCCATTATGGATAAAACGTCGAATCCAACCGGTAACACCAATTAGTTTATCAAGGGAACTGTAACGGTTCAAAAGAAAGTTCAAGTCGGGGATCTGTTTATCCTCAACCACTCCGACTCTTAAGCCCGGCAATACTTCGGGAGCGGAAAACCTATTTTGAGGCCAAGTCGTCTCGGATTGGGATAGCCAACTTGGATCCCACCAAAGGTGATGGTGGACCAGTGAAGAGGCCTCACAGCCGCGGGAGGCGCAATCGGCCGGGTTCAGTTCTCCGGGTACGTGTCTCCAAATCACCGGTACTGCAGAGCTCTGAATTTGGGAGACCCGATTCGCAACAAAGACCTCTAAGTTGTGAGGCGCGGCTCGTAGCCAGCAAAGGACAATCTCACTGTCCGTCCAAGCATAAACGTCGGTCAGATCGACCGCAGATGCCAAAGAGGAGCGGACGTGGTTCAAGAGGCGTACCAGAAGGGCGGCGCCAGACAATTCTAATTTCGGGATAGTTAATCGTGACCGAATAGGGGCCACCTTGCTTTTTGCCAAGACGAGATGCGTCGCGACCTCACCGGCGACATCGACAGTCCTCAAATATACCACGGCGGCGTATCCTCGTTCGGAGGCGTCGCAAAACCCGTGGAGACTGGCATGACACCTTCCTGTTGGTAGGAAGCGTCGAGGCATGGAAATTCGGTTAACTTCAGGAAGTGAAGACACAAGGGAGTTCCACTCCCTCAATAACTTCCCAGGGAGTGGTTCGTCCCAACCGAGTTCAGCAATCCAAAGCTTCTGGAGGAAACATTTAGCCAAAAATATTACCGGAGTGATCCATCCATTGGGATCGAAAGTGCGAGCAACCGTAGACAATACGGAACGCTTAGTCCAGACCTTAGGAGGTGGGTCTAATTTGACCCGGTAGGTGAAAACGTCTTGGACGGGCTGGTACTGTATTCCAAGGACCGTCAGCAAATTGGGATTTTCGGGATTTTCAAAAATATGAGGATCCTGCTGATCCTTTGCCGGAAGATCCTTCAAGACGTGAGGGGAGTTGGACAGCCACTTGCCCAACTCATAACCTCCGGACTTCAGTATTGCAATTAATTCATCGCGAAGAGTCAGAGCTTCCTCAACGCTAGAGGCTCCCGTGCAAATATCGTCCATATAGACTGACGATTCCAAGGTGGCTGATGCGCGAGGGTAATTCAGTCGCTCCCGGTTAGCTAGTTCTAACAAGGTCCTGATAGCAATATAGGGGCTTGACTTGAGTCCATAGGTCGTGGTGTTCAATTCAAAGACACGCATTGGCTCATTAGGATTTTCGCGCCACAGAATCATTTGGTATCTCCGATCATCGCGATGTACCACCGACTGTCTAAACATCATCTTGATGTCAGCTACGAAAACAATTTGATGCCGGCGGAAATGCGTGAGGATATCGGAGATATCCTTGATCAGCTTAGGACCGGAGTGCAAGCATTGGTTCAATGTCACCCCGTTGGATGTGGCCGCGGAGCCGTCAAAAACCACTCGAATCTTCTCCCCAGGGGTCTTCAAGACGGCATGGTGGGGTAAGAAGTAGTGCTCGTGTGCGCGCCAATCAAAATTGGATGGTGACATATGCCCCAGGCCCTCGTACTCGCGCATAAATTCAACGTACTTGGAGCGGAAGGTGGAGTCGCGCCGCATGCGCCGTTCCATAGACAAGAGCCTCTTTTCCGCCAAGGCCCGCGATTGACCAAGCGGGGGGCGAGAAGCGAGAAAGGGCAAGCGAGTTACAAATCGCCCATCAACACGGCGGCCTGTGTTGTTTTGATAAAACAACTCACATTCAAGGTCAAGAGGGTCAACTCGTGCGGCATGCGGCGGCTCCTCAACTTCCCAAAAGCGCTGGACCACGTCCGACAGCGTCAAGCCGGCTGCTTGCAATTGGTCCAGCACCGGTAGGTCCGAAGACCATAGCACGGGTCCAAAAAAGCTAGAACCGAATATAGTGGACATGGCACATAGGCCGTCCTTCTGCAAAACCCTAATTTCCCCTGACAAGACCAGGCCCAACACGTCGGAACCCAACAAAAGGTCCGTAGGACCGGGTTCAGTCCAGTGGGGGTCAGCTGGGTTTAGGCCTGATGCACAGGACACCGCAGCGTCAGCTATTCGGACCTGCGGTAGGGGACCTAAGATATTGTCAAGGACTGACACCTTGACCAAGACCCTAAGATTGCCCGTAACGGGGCCAAACATTAATTCCGCTTCCCCGGTAGGGGTCGAGGGCTCTATACCCCCGATACCTATCACCCGTCCTGTTCGAGGACTCCAAGGGAGCCCTAGCTCACCCACCAAACGAGAAGAAGCAATACAGCGCTGTGAACCCGAATCCAAAAGGGCGCGAACGATTAAAAATTCACCCTTCGGGTTGAATACCTTCACTGAGACAGTCGGCAAAAGAATGGTCTGACAGACAGACTGCCGGACATTCAAGGTCTCAGGAGAAGTTGCTGTGGTGGGGGCTAGGGCGGCAACTACCTATTGGTGGTCGTCCTCATCAAACCGGTCCTCTAACCGGGGAATCTCATATTGAGACTCAGGGGGGACCTCCCAAGGTGAGTGGGACGGACCTCCATTTGGGTAAACCCATGCGTCATCTCGTGGCGGCAGCACGGGCCTAGTCATACGGGCTGAGGTCGGTAGGCCGTAGTACTGCTGTCGACCCGCTCGAGGTGGGCGGCGTTCGAGGCGTGGCCACTCATGAAGCGGAGGTGAATAGCGGGCAGGTCGAACCGTAGACGGAGCCGCCACAAATCTCCCATCAGAACGTCGAGGGGGGTTGGCGCCCCCCTCACGGGGGGGTGAAGCCCCCATAGGCGGGGTCGAAATCCGGACGCGTCGGGATTCATGGCCCTGATCAGGAGACCGACGCAAGTAATCCGGGGAGCGATCGGTAAGAGCACCCCCGCCCGTGCGGGGCGCGCCCTCACTCTCCACCCGGCGGCCAACACCATTCTTGTTGGCGCACAAAATCTCCAGGTGGTTACCCCTACAAATTGGGCATGGCCGTTGCTGTTGGCAGTCCCGTTGCATGTGAGCTCCCAGACAGCTATAGCACCAGTGGCGGTCTCTTGCAATGCCCCTCCGATCCTTGATCCGCTTAGAGAGAAACTGGGGGCAAGAAAGCACCCGGTGGCCTGGACGCCTGCAATAGTTACAGGGGGCGGGTTCAGTGGCAGCAAGTCCAGTGTAAACGGGCATTGGTCTCCGGTCGGAGGTCCTTTTACCAGGGACGCCAGTGTGACCCCTTTCCTTCCTCAGCTGGGCAGGCCGCTCTGGGGTCCTTGAAGGACCAGCAATCCCGGAGTTATCAGCCTGCCGGCACTCTTCCTCAAGGAACTTTAAAAGGTCCGAAAAGGGGGGCAGGTAGCTGGCCCCGTCCCCACCATACCTTTGCTCAAAACGCAGTTTCAACTCGGGAGGTAGGCGGGACAACACAATGTGTAATAAAAGGAAGGACCACTGGTCCACGGGAAGCTCTAAACGCTTAAGAGCGTTGCAGGCTATAATCAGTGGATTTAAGAGTGATTCTCTTAAATGGGACACCCCATAGACACGTGGCAGCGCTAGAATTTGTGCCACGTGTGTGTCTGCTAACCGGCGCACGTTGGCATACCGCCGAGTCAGTAGTTCCCGCGCGGTGGTATAACTCTCCTCGGAGAGGTCTAGGTGGCTAACTAAACCCAGAGCCTCTCCCTGCAGGGAAGAGAGTAGATAGGCCAGTTTCTGGCAGGGAGACAGGTCCCTTCTCGCGTCCACCAGGCTATCAAAGAGGCTGAGAAAGCCTAGCCACTCGCTCAGGTTGCCAGAAAAGTGGGGCAAGTTTATTGTTGGCAACTTGCCCTGTAACGCAGGCTGCGTGGTGGGTCTGGTGGGAGACTCAAGAATAGAGCTCATTCTCGCCTCCTTCTTGAGCCTCGCGGCCTCCTCCACCAGACCGTCTGTCAGCTCAAAAAACTGTTCGTAGTCCCGCACTGAGGACTCCAGCGATTCCGGAGGTAGCTCCAATGCCATGAGGTCTCGGAAGGCCCCTTCGACGACTGCCTGCCTGGTCCGCACCTGCTCGCACCGCTGGAGCAGTGCGGATGCCCGGTCCTCCCGGCCTACCAAGGCGTTGGCTGTAGCAGCCCAACGCAGCTCTGATTGAATTTGCACGCTCAATTTTTTGTGGGCTGCCATCTTAGGTAGGTACAAAACAACTTAAATAAAGGTCGTTACCGCAAATAGATAACAAAATCAAAACAAAGTTATTTGTTACAAGTTATGTTTCAACTTCAACCAAACAAATTAATAATCAAACAAGAATTACCCACTTTAAACACAAACAAATTACTACTTAACTATTTATTAATTAGAATTATTTACTTTAAAACAAGAATTATTTATTTTAAATACATCAAACAAACTACTCTGTTACCTAACCAGGAGGAGTTCTAGTAAACAAACAAAGTATTTGTTGGTTAAAAGTTCTAACAGATACAAATTAAGCTATCAATAATTTATGTTAAGTCAATCAATAACATAAATTAAGATAAAAGAAAAATTAAGTTTTTAATTACCCGTACTAAGCCACTAGACTCATACTAGGTACTGCAAATTACAAATTGGCTTGGTAAGAACCCTACAATTATCAAATTATATTAATATTAAGTTTATTTATTTACAATCTACATCTAACTGTTGGCCAGTTACGGGCCACAAACAACAATTAGATACTATTAATTATTAATCAACAAAGATTAACAAAACAAAATCTCAATAATTGCAATCACTATACAGGCCTACATGTGACAAGGTAGGCTATGTACTAGTAACTCAATAAGCCTGTGTATTAATAAGTTATAAGTCAATAAGTTTACAATTAATGAGTTAACCCTAGAACGGCCAAGTTAAGTCACAGTAATGCCAAATCTGTCCGCGGAATCAATTTAACCGCGCTCTGACTACCAAATGTTGAGGCCAACGGCTTGGCCAGCGAGTCAAGGCCTGGAACACGAGATATAGGGGCCCATCAGCTATAACCTGAGTCCAGGGTCGCTGCCCTAAGGGCCTTTCTCCGCTATCAGATTTGGTCTCAACGTAGTGTGGACCTAATAATGGTAGGGTTGCACTGACCTTCCTTGCAGCAGTCCTCCTTGTAGAGGGTCTGAGATAGTATGAGAGTGGTGGTGTGGTGTATTGTGGGGTTTAGTGTGATGTGAACTTCTCAGACCGCTAGCAGTAGCAGGCAGACGGCCAGTTAGGGCCTGCAGTTGACGCTGGGCTGGCGTGACACTGTACACTCGGCTTGTCACTAGTTAGTTCCAGAATCTTAATAATCACAGACACTTTCGCCGGGCGCGGTAGCGAACAAGGCCGGCGGGTTCCAAAAAGGGTTCTTTGTTACGGATAACACGTTAACAAGAATGCTTATAGCTAGGTCGACACATAGATCGCTCAACGTCGCAACAAAACCGTAAAATAAGCTAAATCTAGACACTCAAAAGCAAAACGTGCGCGAGACGACCGGAAATTTCGTGAAAAACGTGTTGGCTGTCAAAAGGAAAAAAGGCTTGCAAACCACACCCAAAATCGCGGCAAGTTTTTCCTTTCAAGTGTCATCTGTCAAATTCATTGCGAGCCAAAGACATTGCTAGCGTCACGACCATGGAACTAGGAATTATGGCGCGAACAATCATTCTTGATATAAATAAGTTATCCTATTCCTATTGCGTTCTTATCTAGTCTAGTAATCTCTTAACAATTACTGTAAATGTTAGATACTTAAGTCTATAATAGGTTTCGTTAAATCTAGTAGGTAATATACTCTACAAATACCTTACTTTTTAGAGATAATTTAATGACATTAAGTAATAAGCCAAGTCCTTATCTAGATAAAGATCTTAGTTTTCATTTAATTCCTTTATATACCAATAGTAGGAGTCAGGTAGTACCTAAGATATTCCTTATTACCGATTTCCCTTCTCTGCCACATAACGGTTTATCTTATACCTATACAACAGTGTAGCGTAATATGAGCGTAAGTGTAACGTAATTTAAATAAAGGTTAAAGATGCACAAAAATAATATTGTGCATCTTTTAACCTTCATTGTAGTTATCAAAGCGTGGACAGTAGACTACGTGACAAAAAGGTTTTTGATAATATGTAATATAAAAGTTCTTTTTAAAAAAACTGACTTCAAACACCACTACAAAGTATAAATTTTTTTACAGGTATGTTGAAGTCGGACGGGCCTTAAATCCAAATAAAAACGATGAAACCGCAACGCTAGCACGACTTCAACATACCTGTACAGACTAAAATTATTTTATACTTTGCGTTTGAAGTCGGTTTTTTTAAAACAATTTTTATGTATTATTATTTTAAGCTTTTAGTGTAGCTTCGTAGGATCAAATCTTCATTTTCTCTGATCGCGAGCGATTTGCTCTTATTCTTGCGGAGTCCTCCATCACCGAAGATATTCATCAGATCTTCATCAAACTTAAATGGGGCCAAACTTACGGTGTGACCTTTCAAATAAAAAACATATTGAAATCGGTTCAGATTTGACGGAGTTATGGAGTAGGTAACATCGACAAGAAATAATATAAAATATAAAATATGCGTCGAATTGATAACCTCCTTTTTTGAAGTCAGTTAAAAAGAGCAGACTCAAGGCCAGTTAGCGGTGTATTCTTTGCGTGTAACAGCTCTATTCCCGCTATGACATCATCACCGCGCCCTAATTTTAACACACTTTGATTACTAATTGAAGCCAATATTAGGAACTATTAAAACACTCACCCACCTATCAAAATAGTCATACCTATGAAGTTTGGTGTTGGGTTGAACGTTAGTAGTTAGTTGGGTAGTACGTTAGTTAGTAGTAGGACCTAGTACCTACTAAGTACCTACTAAATATGTTCCTACGTCCATTCAAAGATTTAAATCTTTGGTAAATATTCTTAGCTTTGACTATATTAGGTAGGTAAGTAAACTATAGAGAGTAAAGAAAAATTGAAGCACTTAACAAATATTATACATACAAGTCAACAGATGGTCAATTTTGCTTGTCTCTGATAGCCTCCGTAATAACTAATAATGTTATTCACATAGCTATAGCTACTTCGCTAAAAGCTCTTAGACGGTAAGCAATTATTATACATATTATACCTAAACATCCGTTGCAATGCCACGTAAAGTATACTTAATTATAATCGACAGAGGATTGAGGAAGCTTACGAAATGGTCCCATACTATTTCGTAAGCTTCCTCTGTCGATTACAAAACCGGTCAAGTGCGAGTCGAACTCGTGCGCCGAGGGTTCCGTACCTACCCATTATACCGCCATTATATTATTATTATAAAGTATATATAATTTTCAACTTTTTTATTTTTTGGAATTTTTCCGTTATTTGTGCTGTAGGTACGACCTTGCTTTTTGCCAAATTTCGTAATTCTAGCTCAACGGGAACCACCATATAGGTTTTCGACCCAAAACCTATAGGATACTTCCGGTTGACCTAGAATTGTCAATTTTGGTTAAAAGTAAGGTCTTACAGCACAAGTAGGTAAAGGGAAAATTCCGAAAAATAAAAAAGTTGAAAATTTACTTTTATTTACTAGATAAGTACTTATACTTACAAGTTTTCACGATAATCTAAATTTTCTCATATCTTTTTATCGTGTTGACTCAGGACCTTGATTTTTATACACCTAATAGGGACTATATAGACCTCAGTATCTGGTATAAATTTCAACTTGCTAGGTCCACCCGTTCTAAAGAAATCGGTGGTGACACACGGACAGACAGACGGACAAGAGAGTGATCTTGTAAGGGTTCCTTTTTTTACCTTTTGAGGCACGGAACCCTAAAAACATGACGCGAATGGGTCTAAACCCAGAGAAATCGGTGGACAACTGGACATGCATAGAAAAAAAGATACAGGCCGAATTGAGAATCTCCGCCTTTTTTCGAAATCGGAATAATAGTAGACAATGCTACTCTCGTCCTAAACTATACCCATGCCAAAAAGTCGATCCGTTGCTCCGTTGCTGTGTGATAGAAAGTCAAACCAACAAACAAATATACTTTCGTATTTATAACATTAATAAAGATATCAATATTAGTACATATACAGTATACCACAGCCTCCTTTACTGGTATACACATTGCACAAAGGCTTTCATTTGTTTAAGCATAATGATTTTCATTTCATACATCTATACTAATATTATAAAGAGGAAAGATTTTTGTTTGTTTGTTTGTTTGTACCGAATAGGCTCTGTAACTACTGGACCTATTTTAACCATTTTTCACCAAAAGAAAGCTAAGTTATCAGGAAGTAACATAGGCTATAATTTATTTTCAGAAAATTAGAGATCCTTAAGAAAATTGCAATAATGTAACCCAAAGTAGCAAAATTTTGCCTATAAAATGTATTATTTGGCGTGTGCTGAGAAAACTATTGATGATACATAAAAATTATGTACAACATGATTAAAGTACTCATTATTCTCTACAAAAAAGTCCCGAGGGAATATATCTAACTATCATATTTAAGTCACGATAGCAGCTTTTGTGCTCTAAAATTTAATTAGATCGCCTTTATTATCGTAGCATTAATTCTTCCTTACTAATACATATAAATGCGAAAGTGTGTCTGTTTGTTGTTTTGTCCGTCAATCACGCTGTAGCTTTGTCTACGGATTGACGTGATTTTTGGATAGGTATACCTAGTTGAGAATCTGGAGGTTGACATAGGCATCCCATCATCAAAGAGTTCCCGCGGGATTTTATAAACTAAATCTACATGGACGAAGTCGCGAGCATCAGCTAGTATATTATGTAGAAGGTAATAATTATTTTTTCATCTCCCCATCTCGGAAAGAGTATTTTTGCTCTTCGATATCGGAGTGTAAAAGCCGTTTTTATCCTCTAGAGGATAAAGTAAATTGAATTTAGAACATCGTGTGCACTAAGTTTGTGAATTCAAAACATCATTAAACCTATTTACTTCTACCTCCATGGTGCCGAATTTATCATACAACCTTTTTTAATTTGTTAAAAACTCAGACTTGGAACCTTCTTGGTGTACTTTTTTTTAATTTGCTTTGCACGCGCCATTTTCTTTTCACGTCATATTGTTTGAATGGGGAGATGAAAAATTACGTGTTGCACTCGAGTGCAAAGATTTTTCACCTCGTGCTCTTTTGATTCCCTCGCTAACGCTCAGGATTCTAATTTTTGAATCACTCGCTGCGCTCGTGTTTCAATTTTAGAATCCTTCGCTTGCTCGGTCATCAAAACTGAGCACGCGGTTAAAAAGCAACTTTGTACTCTTGTATAACAAATAACTATAAAAACAAAATAAGATAACTTGCGATGATTTAGAATGAACAATAAATCTAGTTGTTCATTGTGGCAATAAGATTTTATGGTATTTCTTCAAAGATAAATAATAATAGGTATTGCTTGAGTTACATTGATGTCAATTGTCAATAGCATGAATTGAAATACAGATAATGAACTACAAAGACATTATTATGCTTTCATTATATTATTATAGTACAAAATGTTTCTCAATAGAACATTATGTTATTTATTCCTTGAAGATTTATTATCCTCAATCATCACTCAAGGTTGTCTAAAATCTTTTATACCTGCTTTTGTATAAACATGATAAAGGTGAAACGTTTTTGCTTGCTCAAGGTGCATTTAATAAAATACATCCCACCAAAAATATTTTCATGTAAAATGTTGCCACGACGCGCATGACCAATGGTTTGCCCTGTCAAAAAGATATCAGATCTCATGCAGAGCCAAGCTTCTAACTCTACACGCCCTAACTTCACAAACTCTACACGTTAGTCAAAATACGTGGCTTGGCCATTTCGCTACATTCATCTGGGCGTAAGGTGAAAAATTTATTCAGTGTTCATTACTTTTCTATTCTATAATAGTTCTTGTAGTAACGAAACGGCTAAGCCACATAATATTTTGACTAACGTGTAGAGTTTGGTAAGTTAGGGCTTGTTGATTTAGGGCGTGTAGAGTTAGAAGCTTGGCTCTACGTGAGATCTGATATCTTTTTGACAGTGCAAACTATTGGTCAAACGCGTCGTGGCAACATTTTACATGAAAATGTTTTAGGTGGGATTTCACTTCTTTTTATAAGTTAAAATAAATAAAATAAAATAAATAGGCTTTATTTCTACTATTTCTACAACTTTCAATTTTTGAGTAGTCGAGTAATTATCTATTATTAGGAGCTTCCATTTTCCTTTGGCATATTGCTATTCACTTCGTCCTCTATCTTTACTGACCATGTCTGGCATCCATATCATGTAAGCGATGGCACAATAATAGGCTCACCTGGCTCTTCATGATTTTTTTCAGACTCCAGTATTTGTTCCATGGTAGAGCATTTCTTCTTTGAATTACATTTTCTGGTTGGTTTTCAAAGAAAACTAATTGCGCGAGAAATATAATATGTATTCATTAACGAATTCAACTTTGCCGATTTCCACTACGACATCTAGTACTTTCCCATTTGTTAGAGAATCTTTGTTTTGTGGCATTTAGTGTCAACCCTGCGCGTTTACTTTTTGTCTCACATTAGAGATGGTCTATTGTTGAGAAATTTTTGCGAAAACCTGCTTGTTCCGGTTGATGGTTCTCTTCACAAAGTACTTTTGTATAGACTGGTTCTCTTGTAGAGTTTTTAAAATTCTGCCCAAGATTATCTTCAAGAATATTTTGTATATATTAAACATTAAAATCGATATGTTTACAAATAAAGCGTTGCCTAGCAATTAATGACAGGTAATTTCTATGAACCTATTATAATCGGCGCGGCGAACCTTGATTCCTATGACACTGACAGCTAATGTCACCATATAACATTGTAGTGGCGTCACCATTAAATTGGGATCATATTGGGGGCGTCTAAAAATGCCATTTATAAATTTTACGTAGCTTTATACCATAAGTAATGATATTCCGTTGATATTTTTAACAATTCTTAACATTTACAAGAAGTTATCTCAATCTGAATTTATGTTTACGTCCTGCAAAACTTACGTCGTGTGACGTTTTTCGACTAGGGCGGCAAGTAAAAATGTCGGTAATGGAAACGAGTGCACAATTTTTAGGGTTCCGTACCCAAAGGTTAATAACGGGGGACCCTATTACTAAGCCCACGCTGTCCGTCCGTCCGTCCGTCAGCGGGCTGTATCTCGTAAACCGTAATAGATAGACAAATGAAATTTTCACATATTATGTACTAGCTGACGCCCGCGACTTTGTCCGCGTGGAAAAAGTTTTTAAAAATTGCTTTTTACACACATACATACATACAGATATACATACTAACTCCGTTGTTTCCCCGGAACCCGGAACCCTTTGTTTTCCCGGGATAAAAGTAGCTTTTGTCATTTTTCAGGCCCCTAACTTCACCTGTGCAAAAAAATCACGACAGTCTAAAACTCCATTGCGCGTATTTTGAAGGACAAATGCGTAAAAATTAGCGATGCTATCCCGCAGGAACTGTTTGCTTTTCCGGGATAAAAAGTAGCCTATGTGCTATTCCAGACTATAATCTATGTCTGTGCCAAATTTCAGCAAAATCGGTTCATTCGTTGTCGCGTTAAAGAGTAACAAACATCCATCCATCCATCCATCCATCCAAACATCCATACATCCTCACAAACTTTCGCATTTATAATATTAGTAGGAGTAGGATAAGTAGGAGGAAGTAGGGTAGTCGGATAGGTAGTAGGAATATACATACATACATACATACATACATACATACATACATACATACATACATACATACATACATACATACATACATACATACATACATACATACATACATACATACATACATACATACATACATAAATGCCGCGTAATTAAAAGATAAATATGTGAAAAGTAGCATACTAATATCCCACAGGAACCGTTTGTTTTCCCGGGATAAAAAGTAGCCTTTGTCATTTTTCAAGCCCTTAACTTCACTTGTGCAAAAAACCACGTAAATCTAAAACTCCATTGCGCGTATTTTGAAGGACAAATGAGTAAAAATTAGCGATGCTATCCCGCAGGAACTGTTTGCTTTTCCGGGATAAAAAGTAGCCTATGTGCTATTCCAGACTATAATCTATGTCTGTGCCAAATTTCAGCAAAATCGGTTCATTCGTTGTCGCGTTAAAGAAAAAACATCCATCCATCCATCCAAACATCCATACATCCTCACAAACTTTCGCATTTATAATATTAGTAGGATTTCTATTGCCGCTATAACAACAAATAATAAAAATTAAATTAAATTAAAAAAAATTAAATTAAATTAAAAAAATTAAATTAAAATGTTTCCAAGGGTACATGGAAATAAAAAAATGCAGTTTCATAGTCATATCCACATACGTGTACAAACTGAAATTATATTTCTTTGCTTCATCCTTCAATATAATTATTACAAAGGTAGTCACTCCAGTCGCCAGAGATAAGTCCGCGTATTTTACAGTTATACCCTACCCTAAAAATAAATCACCTTGGCAGCACCGTCTTAAGTTTGCTCATTACTTTTTCGCGCGAGATAAGGACCGCACGCGCTCAGCGCGCCGCACTTAATAATTTAACCAGAAGTGCAGAAGATCGAGTGATATTGTAGGATAGTGTGATTGCAGTATTGTTCATCGGCTGAAATCATCATCATCATCATCATCATCGAAGGAAAAAGGTACGAGCTCTTTTCTGTTTTCAAACGATCTCTTGTTTGCGCTTACGTACCGCCACATATATAGCCTACTATATTATTGTTTTTGCATTAACATAAAAACGGTACACTTTTCGTATCGAGGTTTACTGTGAGTCTTCATCGATTATGAGGTATCAGAGAAAACGTAAATATTCTGAATTAAATATTACGTTACCTACTCTGCAAATACTTGCGGAAGTGTTTTATTATGAAAATTAATAAAAATTAAAACACAACTATAACGATTATTATGGTAACACTATTGTTACAACTTGTCATCAATCACGATTGAATTAACTTAGTACCTACCCCCCAAGTGTCTCGGATTTATTTAGGTAATTTATCATTATTATTTCTACATATCATATTATACATTCGAAAAATGTAATAAAATTCATGAATTCACTCAACTATGCTCGTAAAATTCGCTCAACGGGGCTTTAGTAGCTTGCCCAGCCGTTAACTATATTCGAGTACCTACTTGTAAACAAAAATATAATATTATTTATCTGGAGAGACGGTAGTGTTCCTGCCAAGACGAGCCAAGCGAAGCGTAAGGGAACTAACTACCCACCTTTTCTTCGATTTATCTGAAAACACTAATTGTTACGAAACACGTAAAATTAAAAGCAATGGTAGATGAACGTAGCATATTATTAGATATTATAGAAGATATTAAATATTTGGAAGAAATAATGGCCATTTTCCTCGGTTTGAAAGTCTTGCTCGTAACTTTAACAACTGTGCAATGTTCGTGTCGACACTACGACGGTAATGAGTTGTATTAATTGAAAGAGAGGCATTCAATACCCTCACTTAAATAAGTTAACTAGAACCAGTTGGCATTGGTGTGAACAATGTGAGCTTTGTTTTTTTTTTTTGCGTCATACGTAAACACCGAAGAAAATCAAGCCGACGCCGAGTCTAGTACAGTTAATCCAGATACTGAATGGTCATTTTGACAAAGGGTTCAAAGTTACTTTATAAAAGGTCGGTCAACTCGAAATTGACTCAAAATTACACTCGGCGCTTGGGAAATCGACGCATGTTTCCCCGAAGTATGGTGAAAATATTCATGCCAACCATATGGCTCTTTATATTAAAAAAGGGGATGCGACAAAGACTACTCGTCCTGAGTATCACGGCCGTTAGTAAAGGAATGGGCCTACTATTAAAAGAGAGTGAAAACAGGGTGCAGGCCATGAAACACCTAAGCAGGAAGATGGCGGCAGGATCCTATGTGATTCAAACTTCGGAATCACTCAAAGCAGCATTAAACTCTTAATGCCTCAACTCAACAAGAAGTGCTATAAGATTCGGAAGGAGACAAAACTTTATTTGGATTGGCTTTATCCGAGAAACTAAAAAACAACAAACAGGGATTGACTGCGAACCAATTGCAATAACATGATTAACTGCGAGCTAATCATCAGTCATATACTAAAGCCATGACTCCACAAACAAATTGGAATTGGCTGCGAGTCAATTTGCGATAACATAACTAGCTGCGAGCGAGCTACTCATGAGTCAAATCCTAAAGCTGTGACTCCATAAAAAAAATCGGGATTGACTGCGAGTCAATTGCGATAACATAACTAGCTGCGAGCTACTCATGAGTCAAATCCTACAGCTATGACTCCACAAACAAATCGGGGTTGACTGCGAGTCAATTGCGATAACATAACTAGCTGCGAGCTACTTATGGTTCATATCCTAAAGATGTGACTTCCTAGCTGCGAGCTACTCATGAGTCAAATCCTAAAGCTGTGACTCCTCAAACAAATCGGGATTGACTGCGAGTCAATTGCGATAACATAAATAGCTGCGAGCTACTTATGGTTCATATCCTAAAGATGTGACTTCTTAGCTGCGAGCTACTCATGAGTCAAATCCTAAAGCTGTAACACCACAATAAAAAGGGATTAACTGCGAATCAATTGCGATAACATAACTTGCTGCGAGCTATTCATAAATCACATACTAAAGCTGTGATTCCTTAAACAAATCGGTATTGACTGCGAGTCGATTGCGATTACATAACTAGCTGCGAGCTACTCATGAGCCATATCCTAAAGCTGCTAAAGCTGTGACTCCACAAAAGGAAATCGGTAATTGTGATAACCTTACTAGCTGCGAGCTAGTTATGAGCCATATCCTTATGACAATTGTGTAGAAAATGTGAAATCGTGAATATATATGTACATTAGCTACAAATTATTGTCTGCGAGACAATATACGTTATGTTCTTACCTAACTATATACGGGTACGCGACCAGCCCGCAACCAGGAAAACTGGCGAGCGCCTCGTCGGTACTCGTCATGAACTGGGGGGGGGGGGGCGTAACACTGTGGCGCAGGATAACAGCTTACCAACTTAAATTAATAAATAATTTATTAAAAATAGGAGCTATTAGTTCCGAGTTTTATCTTCTTGATGCCTAAACCTAATGTTAGGCTGTTCGTCTTATCAGTGACTCCAGGTGTTTTAATCAAGGTCCTAAAAGAAGTTATAACCTATTTGAGATACCTAGGCTTTAAGTCCGTTTTTGCTTGAATAACAATACAAAATTTAAAAAATCCGTGCCTTGACAACAAGATCCGGACGCTTTATCTGTCGATGCATTTACGCTATGTGGGGCTTTTATATTTTTCTATGATTTTTGTTTCCTCCTTTTTCTTTAATTTTAAAGTGTCTGAGGAAAATCATTGATAACGAGGCAAACGGAATCCTAGTTTTTTCAAATTGGTTACCACAAGCGTGGTACTCTCTCCTACAAAACTTGGTAGTTTCGGATACTACTTAATGTTAATCCTCATTAATACTTATTGCAATCTCATTTCACCATTCCTTGCACAAGTAACTTACCCTGGGTGTCGCGAGACTCTCCGGACTCTCTCTCTCTCCCTTAAAACAAGGCGCCGACCCAGACTCAGCGTCACTAATGTTAACATCATTCTCTGACAGTATTTTAAAACAATATAATACCACACTCAAGTTTCGGTGGCAGTTGTGTAAATTAAATAATAAAAATGTATTTAAACCGTCAAAGACCAGCATTAGGTATCTTCTCTTACAGCGTTTGTTACGGAGTTTGAACCCTTATCGAATTGCAATATAATTTATGCTGAGAAACAGCATTGTTTCTGGAGCGAGCGTAAAACATCTCCTCAAAGGTGTCTATAAGTTAAGATCAACCAAACGCTATTACTCCCGTACTTGGGTCCCTCAACTTGTTTTAAACTATACTAAAAATTGGTTCCCTTATAGTCACTCATCTTTAGAAAAAATCACTAAGAAACTTTTCAGTATACTAGCAATTTGCACTGCTCATAGACTACAAACTCTTCCATCAATTAAATTGGAAAACAATATTACTTTCGAAATCGGGGTTTAAATTAGAATAACGGTAAATTAAAAAAAAAAACATACGCTGCGGCAGATACCAAGCCTATTCTCTCCCTCTCTTCCTACCTTACTTTCAAGAAAATCTGAGCATCAGCTCTACTACACCCCTCCACACACTATATTTCCAGAACTAAAAATATAAGATCTGAGGGGACAAATAACCACCTATTTACCTACAAGAAGCCTTACAAAAAGGCCGAACCTCAGTCGATCAGCAGGTGGATCAAGTACGCTATCAGGGAGCAGCGTTGACACAAGCGCACAGCACCTCACGCTCAGGCGAGCGTTGAGGAAATTAGAAAAACGGCAGGCTGGACTAACACATCGAACTCATTTTTCGCTGCTTAGATGTTAGATCCATGGCGGATGAGGGAGATTATGCCAGACCCTGCCAAGACAGGTCTTAATAATAATTGCGTTAACACATCTAATAGTGAATCAATTTATGAATTATACCTAATCATAAAAATAAATATATTCTAATTTATAGTATTAAATAATATTATAATAATAATATCATGAATAAATTTTAATATTGTTAAAGTGTATGCAAGCAAATTAATTAGTATTTCCTTAAGAAAGTGATTAAAAATACACGATTTACAAAATCTGTATTGCGTACATGTTTATCAAAACTTTTTACTCTAAACAACTACCTTTGTAATAATTATATTGAAGGATGAAGCAAAGAAATATAATAAGTGATCAAACGAACTTACCTGAAGTGAAGTTCGATCATTATTATATGAGTTGCTTCATCCGAAGATATAATTACCCACCCTCCCTGACTGCCCAAATAAAAAAGTTTTGAACCGTATACATCTCTAAAAATAATTAGCAAACTTAAGACGGTGCTGCCAAGGTGATTTATTTTTAGGGTAGGGTATAACTGTAAAATACGCGGACTTATCTCTGGCGACTGGAGTGACTACCTTTGTAATAATTATATCTTCGGATGAAGCAACTCATATAATAATGATCGAACTTCACTTCAGGTAAGTTCGTTTGATCACTTATTATTTGATACTTTTCAGTGCCATTTGAAGTCGGTTTTTTAAAAAGAATTTTTATATATTATTATGTTAAGCTTTTAAGTGTAGCATAGGATAAATCTACACATTCTCTGATCGCGAGCGATTTGTTTCTATTCATTGAGGAGTTCCGTCCTCAATCACCGAAGATATTCATCATATCTTCACCGATTTTAAATGGGACCAACCTGACGGTATGTCCTTTTCAAGAGTGTACTAGTGTGCTAGATATCCTGGCTGCAGCATCAACTTATCAGCTCATTGTATTCTATGTAAAATCAAATACTGATCAAAACGAATCCAAACACGCCATATCTGCTATTATTTTTTCAAGACTGTACTAGTATGCTGCATATCCTGGCTGCAGTTTCAGCTTCATCATCAGAGCCATTCCATGGATATCATTTAAGACTACTTACTTATCAATAAGAATGAAACGAGCCCAAACTAAATACGGTTACGTAGTTTCATTACAGAGTGCTCATAACCACCGTTCAGCTTCATCATCAGACCCTGGATATTATCTAGGACCAGAGTACTTCTCAAGAACTTCGAACCCGAACTCCATGGTGTTACATCGTTTTACTACAGAATTCCCAGAGTCATCTTCCGCCTCCATCATCAGATCAGCTCCATGTTACAATAATATTGCATTGTAATCCGATTTACATGTAATGCACATTTTCAGCTCAATCGGAAACCGGGAATGGTTCTAAAACATCTTGCAAGACTTGGCCTAAACATATACATTGCAAGATAAATAAAAGCTTCTAAAAATAAGATGATAAATAGAAATTTAGCTTATGTATGTATATTATGTACTAGGCATGGTTAAAAGTCTACACATGCTCTGATCGCGAGCGATTTCCTCTCATTCATTGAGGAGTTCCGTCCTCCATCTCCGAAGATATTCATCAAATCTTCACCAAATTTAAATGGGACCTACCTGCAGATACGCCCTTTCAAATAAAAAAAAAAAATATTGAAAACGGTTAAGATTTGACGGGGATATGGAGTAAAAAATAGTAAAAAAAAAACGCGTCGAATTGAGAATCCTCCTCTTTTTGTGTTTTTTTAAGTCGGTTAATAATTTTAGGTTATTTTTGATTCCGGAAAAACAAAGGCTCCGCGGGATTTGAAAAACCTAACTACACGCGGATGCAGTCGTGGGAAACGCTCTTAGTATGGTTATAAAGTATGCATTGAATTTAGAACCTATTTTTTGAAATCAGTTAAAGAATAGGTAAGTATAAACAGAACATCACGTGCATATGTACAAAGTTGAAGTCAATCCTACTTCCTACTAATATTACAAACGTGAAAGTTTATGAGGATGGATGGTATGGATGGATGGATGGATGGATGGATGTTTGTTACTCTTTTACGTCACAACTAATGAACCGATTTAGCTGAAACTAGCTGATGCCTGCGACTTCGTTCGCGTGGAAAAATTATTAAAATAAGAACCGCTTTTTGTTAATCGCGAGGTTTTTACGATTGTCCTACGCAAATATATTATTTTTTTAATTTAATATTTAGCAAATCTTCACCAAAATTAGACAAAATATTACTTATAATATACACTTTCTAATAAAGGAAGAATTATCAAAATCGGTTCATATTTGACTGAGTTATGGAGTAAAACTAACAAATATTTTTATCCCCTATCCTGGAGTAACCTTATGTTTTATCGGGATAAAAACTATCCTATATGTTGACCCGAAGTAACAGCTACCGCTATACCAAATTTCATTTAAATCCGTTCAGTAGTTTTCGCGTGATGCGCGAACAGACAGACAGACAGACAGACAGACAGACAGACAGACAGACAGACAGACAAAAATTAAATAAAAATCTGTTTTGGGCTCAGTATCGATAATAAAGCATCCCCCGGTTAAAATTTTCTAAATATATTAAATGTACAGAAATCTTCCAGTTACAGTTTTATTATAAGTATAGATTTGGAATGGAGATAGCTCATACCCAGCATTACCACATAGGCTACTTGTTATCTCGGAAAATTACAGAGTTCCTGCGGGAATTAAAAACCTTAATCCACGCTGACGAAGTCGCGGTCATCATCTAGTATTATCTATTGCCTTCAAAGCTTGTAAGTACGACGATAAAACGTCGTTATTGGTCAAGGCACGGTCAAGGTGTGTTTGTAAGCCTGTGTAGGTGTAGGGTGACCATTTCCTTGTGCCCAAGAATTCAGATCCGTACAGTTTGATTTCTTTCACCTTTCAAAGGTGGCCTTTGTTTGCAGGTTTATAATATAAAGAATAACTTTGTACTGTCATTATAAGGTCTCGGCAGGACGACATTGAACAAGTAAAAGGACGTTGGATGCATGCGAGTATGCATCACAAGAGCGAGACGTGTAGGTACAAGATATAAATATAGTATGTATTCCATACTACCTACCGGTAGCCGTTTTAAAATCTGTACCCTTAACATCTCTACATAATAAATTTGACAATTATGTATTATCTACTAGGTACATAAAGCCTTATAAGACATTAGGTACATCTTTTTAGGATCAATAAATTGCTTTTGCCGTCAAGAGAAATCGCCAGATGGGAAATGTAAACTATGTATTACAATAATTATTAATTAAAACCGATTTATTTCAAAGCTGCTTAATTAAACGTTAATTTGGAATAAGCTATAATGACAACGAAAGTCGAAACCTAATTCGATCACGCCATACTTTTTTAATGTGTTTGCCAAGCATAAAAATGAAGAGACGTGAACGTTGAATCATTATCGTAAAACTGTTGATAAAATAGCAATACCAACAATAGGTACTATTTACTCAATGACGTAGGCGTCATAATATGCAGAATTTTAGAATTTTAGCTGTTTGGATAAAATATAGACATTCTTCTTATATCAAACGCACCACGCGATAGTATGTTGAATAATAGATATGATACCTTCTATACATATCTTATATATATAAAAGAAAGTGGTGTTAGTTACACTATTTATAACTCAAGAACGGATGAACCGATTTGGCTGATAATTGGTGGAGAGGTAGCTTAGAACCAGGAGACGGACATAGGATACTTTTTATCCCGTTCGACCGCGTTTCCGTCAAGTCACTATAAAACGTGGTATGACAAAAATGCATCTGACATGGAATAACAAAACGCAAATGACAGTGGAATAACAAAACGTAAATGACAGCTAAACGTAATTTTGTCTTTGGAAAAAATTTGACAATTATAAAAAGTGTTATAATAAAGCATTACTGATATTATAAATTCGAAAGTGTGTTTGTTTGTTGGTTTGTCCTTCAATCACGTCGCAACAGAACAGCGGATTGATTCGATTTTTTGCATGGGTATAGTAATGGATGTACTAGTGGTTCCTCAGACCGGAAGAGCTACTTTTTATCTCGGATAATGAAAGTTCCCGCGAGATTTTTAAAAACTAAATCCATGCGGACGAAGTCGCGGGCATCAGCTAGTATTACATAAAACATACAATAACAAATAATAATCCGGTGTAACTAAATGTTCAAAATAGCTTACTAATACTTTGTTAAGTAATTTAAGGGCATTAGGAAGATATTCAATACTACCAGCTGAAGTCCTGAAAACCCTACTTATTATAATAATAATACCGGCCTAGTACGAATCGGACTTAAAGGTTTCCGTTCCACCATTTGATTCATTTCAACGCCACCTGCTGAGAAGTTGTTAGTCCACTATAGACTATCACGCTGGCAACGTGCGGATCGGCAGACTTCACACAACTTAGAGAAATTTCAGACATGCACGTTTCCACACAATGTTTTCCTTATATCGTTATCGTTCGTCGTCGTTAAAGCAAGTGATATTGAAACATCGTACGACGTGGATTAAGGTTTTTAATCTCGCGGGAACTCTTTTATTTTCCGGGATAAAATACAATGCGTTAATCCTGGGTATGAGCTATCTCCATTCCCAATTTCAGCCAAATCGGTTCATTCGTTTTGGCGTGAAGAAGTAACAAACATCTATCCATCAATTCCTCACAAACTTTCGCATTTATAATATTAGTACGATAGGAAGCTTAGATAGGAAGTAGGATAGTAGGATTTTAGTAAGTACTTAAATATGTATAATTAAGTTTACAAGGTATATAAGTGTCAATATCTGGGTGACCGAGCTTTGCTCGGTTATTTTTTTTTTTGTGGAAATTATATATTTAGAAAAAAAATTATATATAAAAAATAATAATAATAAATTCATAGAGAAAAATATAATCGGCTGGTCTCGAACCCGGGTCTGGTTTCGGGACCGCCCAATTTCTCTGAGCTATCGGGAATTTGTAGATGACGGCGAAATTTACCTTCGTATTCTAATTATATTGTAAGGGGTTTTTCATTGCCTGAAAAGTGAAAACATGGATAAAACGACCTTTTCTAAAAATGAAACCTAGCTCGATCGATTTATCGCCCCCGAAACCCCCTGCATACCAAATTTCATGAAAATCGTTGGAGCCGTTTCCGAGATTCAGATTATATATTTATCTACTCCAGCATCGAAAAGTTCCAATTTCGAATTTGACAGCTGAATCGAAATGAACCCTCTTTCGGTTTTGCTTCTCATTTCGATGCAGCTCGTTGTATGGGAGCTGAATCGAAATGGTTATCTTCTTAAAATAGGATACCTAAAGCTAAGGCTCTGAGTTCTGGCACTTTTGTACCGTTCATATGACAGAGGCGCCACAGGCGGCTGGTGGCGGCTTACGGAGTTACTTTTTGTTACTTTATTGAGCCTACGGCGTATTTTGTTAATGATTTTATTTTCCTTGTCGTAGATAAAATCTTGTATGCAACTGAACGTAATTAGTCATTTTAATTCTCGTACTATCCTATTTTGATACTCGGCAAGCCTCGTATCAAAAAACAGCACTCGAATTAAAATGACCCTCATTACGATGCAGTTGCATAAATAGCTATTATATTGGTATATATTATACAAGAATTGCTCGTTTAAAGATATTAGATGTCATTGGCCCATCACTGATTTCGATATCG
The DNA here is from genome assembly GCA_029955525.1 of Oeneis ivallda. Classification (NCBI taxonomy): domain Eukaryota; kingdom Metazoa; phylum Arthropoda; class Insecta; order Lepidoptera; family Nymphalidae; genus Oeneis; species Oeneis ivallda. Next base: position 17,201,751 of record JARPMR010000006.1, on the reverse strand, counting down.
TCGCCTTTCAAGGCGCGAGACACATCACACAAGGCGCTAATGGCGTCTGGTCAACAAATTGGCACCCAAATCTAATTTTATCTATTTTTTATTTTAGTAAGGAGTAGGTATGTACTACAACTAACTACATTTACATTTAAAACTACATACTATAGCTATATTTTGCTACCGTTCTTATTATTTTTCTACCGTTCTTATGATAAAGTTGAACCAAATAAAGTTGAAGAATGCTATTTTTCAATGTAATTTGTATGGGAATTCACCTTGAGTTTAAATTGCAGTAATAGGGGCCACAATAGTGACACATCATCATCATCATTAGCAACCCATCAACGGCTCACTACTGGGCGCAGGTCTCCTCTCAGAGAAGGGTTAGGGGGTGATAGCCTAGTGGTTAGGACTGTGGTCTCCTATTCGGGGGTCGCAGGTTCGATCCCGGGTACGCACCTCTGACTTATCGGAGTCAAGTGCGTTTACGCAATTAAATATCACTTGCTTCAACGGTGAAGGAAAACATCGTGAGGAAACCTGCACACCTGAGAGTTCTTCATAATGTTCTTGAAGGTGTGTGAAGTCCGCCAATTCGCATTGGGCCAGCGTGGTGGACTATGGCCTAAAACCCTTCTCTGACAAGAGACCTGCGCTATAGTGACACGCATAGTATGAAATATACAAATGGCTATTTATAAGGGCTGAAGGTGTAAACTGTAAAGTGACTGACTGACTTTGTAATAGGATCCCGTTTTTCACTTTTGTATACGGAACCCTAAAATCGTTAAATAAAATTAACTAAACTGACCCATAATCATACTAATACTATAAAGGCGAAAGTTTGTATGTGTGTGTATGTTTGTTACTCTTTCACGCAAAAACTCCTGAACAGATTTGGCTGTTTGGAATGGAGATAGATTTATACCCTGGATTAACAGATAGGCTACATTTTATATCTGAAAATTAAAGGATTCCCGCGAGAATCAAAGAACCTTCCCAACTAGCAAAAATAAGTCATATAAGAGTTTTGCAAACGTTTTGGATATAACTGAATGGTATGCAATTAAGTCATACAATGGTCATACGAACGTTTATACAACGCGATTTTGGCGCAGTTACTATGGCTATAAAGTCGTACAGCTGTCATTTAAAAGTCATAAGCAAAAACGTTTAGTCAATTAGGTGTTATAAAATTAATATTTTAAGTATATTTCGTCATAGTAGTGTTGTAATTTATTATTTGTATGAGTATTTAGTCGTATAGTTATCATAGCGCAGACGTTTGTCTGACCAATGAATCGTTTTGATGCAGTATTGAAGCGCTTTCAATCATAAGTAATATTAATAAATTCTATTGTCTGAGCAGCTTGGCGTCTTCAAAAAATTAAAAAACAAAGAGTAATATGTATTTAATATTTTATACTTCAGTGTAATCAATATTCACAAGTTTGAAATGGGATGTGTTTATTTTTAAGTTAGGAAAACTTAATGCGAATGTCACTTTTGCGACCAACTTTTTAGGTTTATTAATAAATTTTAAATGCCCCCTTGATTTCTTTTAAATTTAATTATATTTTTCTTCAATAAAAATAAATTGATATTTGTCATAATGCCATTATGATTTACAAAATACTTATATACGATAAATACTGCTGTGTTAAGAGTAAAAACTCCTTCATAATGCCATTATGAGTTACAAAATACTTATATACGATAAATACTGCGGTTTAAGAGTTAAAACTTAAAGAACGCCATCATTACAAACCTATCAGAGTTCCTTAAAACATTTTAGTAATCAGTCATTTAGTCATTCCAAAACATAGTTCTTTTACATTAATCAGAACATTTCAGAGAACATAACTTTTTTGGGAATATAACTATTGCATAGATAGGTATATTATAAACCTCGCCTAACGTTTTAGTCGCAATTTTATTTTAAGAAAGTAATAATAATTGCAAACAATTTCTATGGTATAGTATAGTACAGTTGGTATACTTACCTAAATTTTTGTGCATCAAGTACCTTTATCTAGTATCTACCAACTTTTTTTTTTAGATTTAAAATATAGACGTGGCCTTTCTGGATGTGGACGATTTTCTTAAGAAAAGCGATTTTGAATTATTGAGAGAATTAAAATGGCCGTGGCAAAAAACACATTTTGTCAAAGTCGAAAAATGTCATAATTGTCGGTTTCCAACTTTATCCACAATGCTTAAGCATTTTGTCATGCCAAATCACAAAAATATAATAATGTTGCTTCACTATAATTTTTTTTGGTGCCAGCAGTGCAAAGATTTCGCTATTTATGATCATTATCCATGCGATGAATGTATCTGTAACGAGTAGATAATCAAGAAGCAAATTAAAGTTTATTTTGTACTATGGTAGATTTGTTTTATTATACTAGTAACTACAGGATGCCCGCGACTTCGTCCTCGTGGATTAAGGGTTTTTAATTCCCGCGGGAACTCTTCAATTTTTCGGGTTAAAATGTAACCTATGTGCTTTAATCCTGGGTATGAGCTATCTCTATTCCAAATTTCAGCCAAATCGGTTCATTCTTTGTCGCGTTAAAGAGTAACAAACATCCATCCATCCATACATACCTACATCATCACAAACTTTCACATTTATAATATTAGTATGATGTGATTAACTTTAAAGAAATTTTTTCTTCTTCATAATTTTAATCAATTTTAATCAATTTGATAATTTTTTTCTTTTTCTTCTTTCATAATTTTACGGTTTATGTACGGAACCATCACTCTCTGTCGCGTTTATTTAAAATGTCAGAATTCTGACGTTTTGAACCAAACAAATCATAAGCACTAGCTTTTAGTCATACAGTGGTTTCGGATATGACATTTATATGACTTTATTGACATGTAACATTCATAAGAAACCGAAATTATGACTAGTCTTACAGTTGCGGATATAAAAGCTTTTATATAACCAAATTGCTATACGGTGTCATATATAAGTTGTAATACGAGCCAAAATGTCCTGGCTAAAACGTTTGTATGACTGTTTATTTTCTGCGATTAAATTGCTTTATAGCTATGTCATACAAACGTTTGTAGGAGGACATTTTATTACCAAATTGCATTAAAACATAAATGCAATATACATGACGCCTGTACAACGTCACGTTTTAAAACTTGCTAATATACGATACTTATAGGACGAATTAGTCATAAAAGGTTAAAATGTTATGACCATTTTGTTAGTTGGGTTAATCTACGCGGACGAAGTCGCGGGCATAATCTAGTTAATTTAAATATTTAACATGTGTTTGACCAAACATTTGCCAATGTGCATGTAATGAACACAATGATATATTTCTACGTATACCGTAATTGGAATTTTACAGGTAGGTACTAGGTACTTAATAAAACTAGGCACTTTATGCACGGGGACGTATAGATAAGGACAATAATCACGACATGGCAATTATTTTTACGGTGCGGTTACTCCAAGCGTTCTTATCATCACCGGGCGTCAATTATGCAAGCTTTGAACAAAAACTAATTCATAGTGGTGCTATGGTATGGGTCTATTTATAATACATAACATAAAAAAAAAACAAATAAAACAACATGCTCGAATGCTCTGGAAGCCATTTGGAATTTTTGGAAGACAAAACCGGTGTTATTTTTTCATAGCATCATAAAAATCTGTGAGATCGTAATTCTAGACAATTTCAAAATTTCAAGAGTTGAAGTAGAACTGTTGTAATTCTTAGTTTAATGGAATTTCCTACACAGAGTGGAAATAAATTATGAGCCCTGGAGGGTAACTACCTTTAATCCTTATTAAGTTATATATCATTTTACTTAAAGGAACATTCCCTTATTTACAAAACTGCATTCAGTTTTTCAAAAAGTCGCTTGTCTCACCCGGGAATCGAACCAGCTAAAAATTCAAAAAATAAACACCCGCTATTTTATTGCACTAGTCGATATAGTCGATGTTAAAGATACTAGTGGTTCGCCCCGAACTGAGACCTCGCGGTAACGGTATCCCATGATTATTCATTCAATCGATACATGATAACCAAAACTGGCATTATTATTATGCCCGTTTTCACCAAACATACCTAAATCATCCCCTAAGTAGGAGTCTCTTAACGTAGGTAGCTCCTAAATACAATCCTAAGTCCTAACATCCGTCCCAATGTCCTTTTATGTGTCCCGTACAGGATCGTGATAAATAAGTTGACAGAAAACATCACCTAACTTATCATAGGTAGCCCGTAAAGGTTAGGGAACGTTAGTGAAAACATTGAATTATTTTGTAGGTACTAACGAGTGAAACCGGGTTACGGGCATCTGTACAAATCGTCACCTATCGACGCGAATAGAAAATATACAATATTTAACTAAAATTTAACTAAAAAATAAATTGAAAAATAATTTTAATTGAATAATAATAATAATAATAAAACCCCTCTCATTCTGAGAGGAGAACCGTGCCCAGCAGTGGGACATAAAAAGGGGTTGAGATGAATATGGTACAAAAAAAATTACCATACAATTATCGTATTATCGACCGAGCGAAGCGAAGGTCTTTGAGTTAACTAGGGCGATTTGCACTTGTCCGTCCGTCCGTCCGTCCGTCCGTCCGTCTGTCAGAGCCTTATAACTTTTGAATTACTGAACGTAATTACTTCAAATTTAGATATAATATGTAAACCGATGGCCTCCAGCCGAAAATGGCTTAAAAAGTTATAAAAATCTTTATTTCAGGGGGGCTCTCATAGAAGCGAATGCGAAGTAAAAAAAAAAAAATCGCGTTACATAAAATTGTTACGTATCATTTTAAAGATAATTTTGAACTGAGTACAAAAATATTTTTTTTTTAATTTTTCCCTTAAAATTGACGAAATGGGGGGCTTTCAAAGTGGCGATTTTATACGCTCGCTTGAAGACGCTCTCTAGAAAAATCCGCTATGGATTTTCAAACTGATTTTATGTTTTTAGGTCACTTATATCCTGTACTTGAACAACAAATACTAAAATTATATGAATATTATAAAGAAACGAGATTATTTAATTTTTAATGGGCGTCAGTAATTCATATAGCATCAACATAGCTTCACAATAATGCTAATAGATGGCGCAGTCAGTAACTATTCCCATGGAACTACGAGTTAAATTCAATGTTTGATAAATAATTCAATGTTTTCACTAACGTTCCCTAACCTTTACGGGCTACCTATAAGTTAGGTGATTGATGTTTTCTGTCAACTTATTTATCACGATCCTGTACGGGACACCTAAAAGGATATTGGGACGGATGTTAGGACTTAGGATTGTATTTAGGAGCTACCTACGTTAAGAGACTCCTACTTAGGGGATGATTTAGGTATGTTTGGTGAAAACGGGCATAATAATAATGTCAGTTTTGGTTATCATGTATCGATTGAATGAATAATCATGGGATACCGTTACCGCGAGGTCTCAGTTCGGGGCGAACCACTAGTATTATGTAACTAAATAATAATGGTCGACGCAAAACTGTTTTTGGCATAGGTCGTAGTCGTAACTCGTAGTTCCATGGAATAGTTACTGACTGCGCCATCTATTAGCATTATTGTGAAGCTATGTTGATGCTATATGAATTGCTGATGCCCATTAAAAATTAAATAATCTCGTTTCTTTATGATATTTATATAATTTTAGTATTTGTTGTTCAAGTACAGGATATAAGTGACCTAAAAAAATAAAATCCGCTTGAAAATACATAGCGGATTTTCTTAGAGAGCGTCTTCAAGCGAGCGTATAAAATCGCCACTTTGAAAGCCCCCCATTTCGTCAATTTTAAGGGAAAAATTAAAAAAAAAAATATTTTTGTACTCGGTTCAAAATTATCTTTAAAACGATATGTAACAATTTTATGTAACGCGATAAAATTTTTTTTACTTCGCATTCACTTCTATGAGAGCCCCCCTGAAATTAAGGTTTTTATAATTTTTTAACCAATATTCGGCTGAAGGCCATCAGTTTACATATTATATCTAAATTTGAAGTAATTACGTTCAGTAATTCAAAAGTTATAAGGCTCTGACAGACGGACGGACGGACGGACGGACGGACAAGTGCAAATTCACTCTAGTAGACTCAGAGACCTCGCTTCGCTCGGTCAAAAATTTCTCCAAGAAACATTATGTCTTACCTACACTCGTCTGTCGTACAAGATTATCCATAAAATTGAATTTTTCTAATTAACATTCCCTAGAACTGTTCACCTTCAACAAGTAAAAGACACGTATAATTTTCTTATAAGTCTTAACATCCAAAGACATTGTATGAAGTATAAGCTTGCTAATTATCTCTAAGTACCTTGTTGAAGATTTAGATAAAATCGTTTTTTTGAGAATTGAAAAAAAAGAATTGCAATTTAGCTTCTACACTGTCGAGATATATGACAATTTTTGTTGTTTGAAAAGTACTTAAGCTTCTTTTTTCTCATTTTACTTAAAGGATTAAGTAAAATGATCTAACTTAAGGATTTAAGGTAGTTCCCCTCCAGGGCCCATATTTTTTTCCACCTGTATAATAATATGTATTTATACCTACAATTGTGGCAGTCACGAGCTTCAAGAAGCTAGATAATTGCACAATCTCGTACATATCTCTCTCTATCTGTCAAAGTGATATGTCGGCATCCTTGATTAATTCAAATCAGCGATCGTAAGAAATTGGTATTTCCAACATGTATGCGATATAGTATTGTTATCTATACTAATATTAAAAAGAGGAAAGATTTTTTGTTTGTTTGTTTGTTTGTACCGAATAGGCTCTGTAACTACTGGACCGATTTTAACCATTTTTTCACCAATAGAAAGCTAAGTTATCAGGAAGTAGTAACATAGGCTATAATTTATTTTCAAAAAAATTAGAGATCCTTAAGAAAATTGCAATAATGCAACCCAAGGTAGCAAAATTTTGACTATAAAATGCATTATTTGGCGGGTGCTGAGAAAACTATTGATGATACATAAAAATTATGTAGGTACTATATGATTAAAGTACTCATTATTTTCTACAAAAAAGTTCCCGAGGGAATATAATATATCTAACTATCATATTTGAGTCACAATAATAGCTTTTGTGTTCTAAAATTTAATTAGTAGCCTTTACTATCGTAGTATTAATTCTTCCATCCTAGTACATATTATAAATAGTGTTTTTGTTTGTTGGTTTGTCCGTCAATCACGCTGCAACAAAGCTACGGATTAACGTGATTCTTTGGATAGGTATAATTGAGAACCTGGAGGGTGACATAGGCATCAGGGAAAATCAATGAGTTCCCGCGGGATTTTAAAAACCAAATCCACGCGGACGAAGTCGCGGGCATCAGCTAGTTACTTTATAAACAATTTTGATACGGAGGTTTGACACTATCAAATCAATGTATTTTTTGCAACAACTCAACAAATACCTACATGGTTAAGTATTTAACTGTTTTTTTTTTTCAGTGAATACTTTAATTTTATAGCAGCCCGCACACAGTCAATATTATTGTCAATATTTACAAATATTGACAATATTATTGACTGTGTGCGGGGTTTGATCAATATTATTGTCGAAATCCGGAAATTTCGTCAATATCGGGGGGAGGCAGGGATATTGACAATAATATTGACAGTGTGCGGGCGCGCGTCAATATTTTAGTTGAAAAAAGATTTCAAGGCAGGAGGACGTGCGCTCGCAACCAAAAATGGAGGACATCCCCAGTGCAACAAGCAATGAAAAAGAATATTTAATAGAATTTGTTAGAGTGTGGGAGACGTAACGATTTTCGCATCAGTTTATCTTGTTTTTTTAAGTAAGGGGTTACTAAAGATAGTATTTTTTGAAAGCTACTACCTTTTATTCTCATGTAATTTTTAAAATCATCTTTTTCTGTATTTCGAAGTTCTTTTATTAGATTTAAATGATTTAATTCCACTTTTCCACTTTGTCATCCAGTATTTAAGCCATCGTTTCTTTCTTTTTTAGGGTTCCGTACCAAAATGGTAAAACTGGAACCCTTATGGTGAGACTTTCTCCGTCCGTCCGTCCGTCCGTCCGTCCGTCCGTCCGTCCGTCTGTCACAGTCGATTATTTCAGTAACTATTAAAGCTATCGACATGAAATTGGGCATTGTATATAATAATATATAATATAAAATTAGGTTTATTACTTTAATTTTTTTTTTTTTTTTAGAATGAAAATAACAGTTTTATTATATTATAGATAGAAAATTTCATATATACAATACTATAAACCTAAATTTAATTCTAAAATTAAAACTAAAATAAAAACTAATTAAAATCTAAAACCCCATCCAAGCCACCGCAGTGTGGCATAGTACCCAAGATGCTGGCAGCATTACCTCTTTGGATGGCCAGGCTAATCCTTTAATAATATAAAATATATAATATATTGGGCATTGTATATAATAATATATAATTTAAAATAATGTATAATAGTGGCCCAACATCATTGGAATAAAGAAAAATCGAAAATTATTTTTAGGGTTCCGTACCCAAAGGGTACCAACGGAACCCTATTACTAAGCCTACGCTGTCCGTCCGTCCGTCCGTCCGTCCGTCCGTCCGTCCGTCCGTCTGTCAGCGGGCTGTATCTCGTAAACCGTAATAGATAGACAGATGAAATTTTCACATATTATGTATTTCTATTGCCGCTATAACAACAAATATTGAAAATTAAATTAAATTAAAAAAATTAAATTAAAATATTTCCATGGGTACATGGAAATATAATAATTTTTTTTAATTTTTTTTAACGGAACCCTAAAAGAGCGAGGCCCAACTCGCACTTGGCCAATTTTGGTTTTATTATTTTGGTTTGGTTGGTTTTATTAAAAAAGGGGGAAAATCGGGGGTCAATAGAGGTTTATGTATATTTTACAGGAAAAATAAAAGCAATGCGAAAATTATTTTAGTTTGATTAAAAAAGGGGGAAAATCGGGGGTTTGAAATTTCAAAGTAAGATAACTATACCGAGTGGGGTATCATATGAAAGGCCTTTACTTGTGCATTCTAAAACAGTTTTTTATTTATTTCTATATATAATAGTTTTTGATAGATCGGCCAAAATGTCGAAAAAAATACCGTTCCCCCCCTTATCTCCGAAATAATTATGGTCAATAGAGGTTTATGTATATTTTACAGGAAAAATAAAATCAATGCGAATTTTTTTTTGTCATCCAGTATTTAAGCCATCGTTTCTTTCTTTTTTTATTCAATAAAGTTAATGCAATAACCAATGCAATGGTTTTTTTCTTTGTATCCATTTTAGCACACGTGCATGCAAATCAAGCTTCTACGCCTTACTGAATCACTTTTTGTTAGAAATATTGACAATATTATTTGCGTAGTGTGCGGGGTCTAAATATTGACGAAAATATTGTCAATATTTTCGTCAATATTTTCGTCAATATTATTGACTGTGTGCGGGCTACCTATGTGAGCAATATAAATCGAAGACGAATATTTACCTATGCCGCTTCGTTGCGAATACCTGTATTGGCTTTCGTTATTTACAGAACATAATGCTGTATTCAATGTTTTTTCAAAATTTAGAATATACAATTTGAGCCCTTTATCACGAGAAATACTAATAGCGTCCTCCGATTAAGATTTTCGTAACATATTGAACGTATACAGAATTCATCCACTTGCAAGTTTACCATATTATAATTAATTTATAAGTATTTATTGATTTTTTATTGATTGGTAGGTGAAAATGAGCTTCGTGTTTTAAGTCTTGAATCTTACGATTCGCCTATAAGTCCTGTAACTCACAGCTAAGACACAAATCCAATGCTATAGTGATCGCAATTCGTTGATGTGAGAGATTGTGATGTCGATTGCCGCAATTCGTGCAAGTGGCTACAGTCTCAAATTGTCTCAACTGTCAGAATTAAATTGAATGTACGCAACTCATTGCTCGTAATTTATTATCATGCACATCGTTCATTATCCGCTACTGTAAACCTACTGGCAAGAGCAATAACTTTAAGCAATCAAATTAGAAAGATAACTTGTATAGTCTTCTCTTACTTTATATTCACAGTGGGTATCACTGATTAGATAAAAGATATAGTCTGGTCTTTAGTTTTAAGGTAGATATTAATGACTAGCTTGTTCTATTGCAGTGCAGATTATGAGTTGCTGGGCCAAATAAATGTAATTGGGTTCTTCTGTCAGAAAACTCTCAGTAAAACGCTCAGAAATGGGAATTTGGTGGTGCTAGATTTGCTGAGCAAGTAAAGCCGACGGTGTTGCGTCTCTGTTGGTGTGGGATTGCAACCTCAACCAATAGACTTAAGTAGCTGTATAAATAAAAATTTTAGCCATGCTGAACCTGAGTAATATGCCACTCTCCCCTGCAAATAAGCAAGCTTGTGTAAGGAGTGAGTTCGACAAATAGTGCAACGGGTGTGGATTGAACCATGGTCGATCTGTCCCGAACCGTAAGGTTCTCAGCCTAACTTAGCTTCGGTAGCTCGTAAGTTATGGAACGTTGGTGAAAACTTAGCTTTAGCTTTGTAAATATAATAGCATCTCTGTGACACAAACACTGAAGTATAATATATATAGTTATTGAATCACATAGGTGTTGAACGAATGCTCGAATATTATTAACAAAATACATGGACAATTGCAAATATTTAGTACTTACATATCAAGAAAATCCACGTAATAGGATACGAACTCGTATTTATTTATACCTAGGTGTACTATGACTAAGATTAAGTAAGCAACCGTTAACTGAAATTCAAATTAAAAGGCTATAGGATACGAACTCATATTTCCGTAATATGATAGGCACTATAGGCAGGTATAGGTCTACTATGATTAGGTATGTAAACAACCGTCATCTGAAATTCAAACTAAAACGTATAATTCCAATGTTTATTTTATTTTTAACCAACTTCAAAAAAAAAAAGAGGAGGTTCTCAATACGACGCGTATTTTCTTTTCATCATCAGTCATCACTAAGTATCGTCCCCTCCCAGCCTCCCGAACAAGCCGGATTCCTAAAAGGCTTTGGCACCATAGATCACATTCATACGCAGGTTATACAAGAGACGAAAGAGTATAACCGGCCACTTTGCTTAGCGTTTGTGGACTATGACTTATGACTATGAGATAGCCTTTGATTCGGTGGAAACTTGGGCTGTATTGAGGTCGCTGCAGAGATGCCGGATTGACTACCGGTATATCCAAGTGTTGAAGTGCTTGTACGAAAACGCCACTATGTCAGTACGTATACAGCAGTGATTGTCGTGGGGGTCCCAAGGTGCTGGAGTGGCGACCACGCACCGGGAAACGCAGTGTTGGCAGACCCCCCACTAGGTGGACCGACGACGACGACAGGGAGCCGCTGAATCCAAGCGGCGCAAGACCGAAGCCTGTGGAAGTCCATGCAGGAGACCTTTGTCCAGCTATGGATGTCTATAGGTTGATAAAGAAGAAGAATTATCGTCATCACGATCTGTCTATTTAATTTTTGAAAGCCCTTTTCAGAACGGGTCATCGTTTTGATCGCTCACGGACCACGGTAGTTTTATTTTAATTGATTTTTTCGTATTGATTAAAATATTTATCTTACTTATTTATATAATACTTTACTGTTTAAAAATTTGATTCCGTGTTTTTTTTTCGTTCGCGTTTTTAAAAATACCGTGGGAACTCTTTGATTTTCCGGGATAAAAGTAGGTACTGGGTACCTATACAATATGTTCTATCTTGGGGTGTAAGCCATCTTGCACTGTCGAAATCGGTTTAGATGTGTAAAGTTAACAAAGATACTTAAATAGCATTTATAATATAGTAAAGATTATTTTGCTAAAACAAACTTAATTCCTATATGTAGGGTATGAAGTGATGCTGACAAAATATATGATGGATTTTTGACATGTTTTGTCTGGGTTGCGTTCAGAGTTATTAAATAATTTAATGGTGGAGCAAAACGTCATCGTTAGGAAACCAGCTGAAAGTTGTCCATAATATTCTCGAAGGTTTGTGAAGTCTGCCAATCCGGCAGAAGCTTTTTCGATCCATTGTGACAGAAGACACGGGCCCCGTTAATATAATGATTAATGATGATGGGTTTCCTAGTTTAGACACTAGTACCTACCTCTGCTTATCATTCAGTTAACTGTATGTATGCAACATGAACACATGAACCACGTCATGCGTGATTCAATATTTTATCAGAGTATTGAAAAAAAAAACCTCATGGAAATTTAAAATGTCGCAAATGAAGCGTATTTTTACTTTAAATTGTTTTATAGGTATTATTAGCCTTGAAGTGAGTTACGGTCTATATATTTCTCGCTTTTTGTTAAATAAAAAAGTGGACCAAGGCTATAGAGACAAACACAATACGATTGAGTAGTTAAATAACCATTCAGTTGGACATAGAGTGTAAATAGAAGTTAATGAATTCATTGCAGGTTTTATTAGTCTCTAAGATACAGAATGTTAGTAACAGTTGTGTGTTATAGTACTTAATCATAAACATAATTTAATTATGTTTTATGTCATAATTATATTATTTACGTATATAAATCTTTTATAGTAGGTATTAAAAGATTGAAATAGGATAAAAAATATACTATCATTGACAAAAGTGAAGATGGAAACAGCCCTATTATAAATTACTTGCTTTTGCCTGCGAGTTCGTCCGCGTGGAGTTAGTTTTAAAATTCCTTAGGAACCCTTTGTTTTTCTAGGGTTCAAACCTAAAAAGTAGCCTATGTCATTATCCCGATCTTCAACTACCCTTGCAAAAAACCACGTCGATCCATAGCTGTTGCAGTTTAATTGAAGGTCAACCAACCAACAAACAAACACACTTTCGCATTTATAATATCAGTAAGATTGCAGTAAAAAAAACAAGAAGGTACATCAACTCATGCTAATAAAGCAATAAAGTTCGTCAATCTCGATACCTCATTAGCTCTCTGAGGTTCACCGCCCCAGATATCTCTCCAGTGGATGAAGTGATGGAAATGGTTCATATAATTGTGGTGGCGGTGATCACGCTTTTTGCGGGAGTCCGTCGGAGAAGGCGGCGCGGTGACGGACTGTCGCCGGCCGCCGCCCGCCGGAACTATAATAGGAGGCTGTTGTAAATTCAACAGCCTCTCTGACTCCGGTTCATCGGACGAAATGCTATCCGTGAGAAGCCGAACGGCCCTCGAAGTGCCTCTACCCAAGCTATATTGCGAGTCTGCCTTCTTCATTTTGGCAAGTCAATCACTAAGGAAAAACAAAACACTAAAATATGCGGATCGGAAAACAGAGTGTGTGAACTGTGAACGCGTCGTGAACTACGATAACATCCCGTAGGTACCTATGGTTGAACACGATTCACCGGCAGTTGGCGGCGTGCAACGCTGAACGCGAGCAGGCGCGAGCGACGCCTGCCTCAGACTGTGGCAGTCGGCACCGTGGCCGACGCACGTGGGTGCCACTTGGACGTCAAAACAATGGCCAACCGAACGCCGATATATAGACTTCATCAAAGAAAGTATCAACAACAATAAACCTACCTACTTCAGAGAAACAATGAACCAGTATGTGTTGTACTTGTAAGGTAATATTAATATCACAGAGTAAGGATAGTTTCATCCTCCTTATACTGTGGTAATATATATTAATTAGCCTGTAAAATTATACACAACTACCCATAGATTTGGTTCCTAATCTGTGCAAATACCAAATTATTTTTATTAAAGTGTTAACCTACACTTAAGGAAATATCAGAATAAATTTATAAACACATATCAAAAATTCCGAAGCCAGCGGGATTCGAACCCACATCTTTTGGGAATCGCGCCCGAGTGTGTTAGCCACCTACACCATGGCTACGGTCGAACTACACGTCTGCATCGAAATTAGTGATATGTATTTCCTTTTTCAGTTTAAGCAATTGTTAGCGACATCCAGTAGCAACACGTTACAGTTGTTGAACTACTTTCCAAGCCCCATATTGCAATGGAGCTCATTAGGAACTAGAGATGCCACATTGCTTTTTACTATTTTTATTTTTATTAAAGTGTTAACCTACACTTAAGGAAATATCAGAATAAAATAAGTGTAGGTTAACACTTTAATAAAAATAAAAAAGTCTCACGCACTCGCACATAGTGAGTGAGACTGAGCTGTCAAAAAGAAAATAAACGGTTTGTCAGGGTATAATTTAATGATGTTATTTGTTGTACACAATTGATAGCTTAAAATGTAAGAAGCCTAAAAAGCATATTTTTTGATTTAGTTAGATTGTGTATTTATGAGACTGTGTATAAACAAAAGTATCAAAATGCACTTACTTACATAAAAAATTTAAGAAGAATTTAAAACTTGGACATTATATCCCGTATTTGATATTCTAGAAGACAAACATGCTATTACAGACAGAATTGATGATTTTTTAAGAGAGCAGTTGGTTCGAAATTTTTATTTAATACAGTAGAACCAGTAGGTTAAAACTGCAAAATTTTTGACCTTCCTCGGGTTTTTCCTCAATAACTTTTTTCCTTACGCCCTACGGCAAAAGTATTTCTATACTTTTTTGTACGTTTTTCATACAAGTTTGATAACACAATTATTTTTGTATGTCAATTCGTTTCCGAGATATGGCGCTTCGAAAATAAAAAAAATTCAAAATTCGCTAAAAAATGCGACAAAAACACAGAATTCCAACTTATTTCTCCTGTTATACCCAAAATATGATAAAAGGTCCTGGTTACAATCACAAACTTTGGACACCTCATTACCCTACTCATCCCACTCAACCCCAATTCACAAAAGATTTTTAGCAAATTTTGACAAAAATTATTTCTTTCGAAGCGCCAAATCTCAGAAACGAATTGAAATACAAAAATTTTTGTGTTATCAAACTTATAGGAAATTTAACGTACTACAAAAAACTATAGAAATGCTTTTGCAGTAGGAGGTAAGGAAAAGTTATTGAGGAAAAACTGGAGGCAGGTTGAAAATTTTGCAGCTTCCCCCCCCCCACCCTTCTCTTTTAGCACAGGGTCCTTGAGGTCCAAAACTTGAGAAAATGTTAATTAACAATCCCTGAACAATGTCCCGACGTTTCATTGACTTCCTACCTTTTTCCACCTATCCCCACTTTTTCCTACCTTTCCACTGGACTATTTTTTCAAAGAGCTATATTTTGGTAACTAATTAAAATACAAACATGTTTGTTTAGTCAGACTTGTAGGAAATTTAATGCTCTACAAAAAGTATAGTAGCAAATCGCAAATTATTAAAACAGCCAAGTGCTAGTTGGACTCACCCAAGAAGGGTACTGTACCATCTTAAAAGATTTAACAGCAGAACCTATGTACTTTTAATTATTCAATTATCATCATCACCTTTGAAGCAAGTGATATTTAATTGCTTACACAAATTACTCAGAAAAGTACCTGGGATTGAACCTGCAACCTCCCGAATAGGAGATCACAGTCCTAACTATCACTGCTTTACCTACCTACCTACAATTCAAACTTGTTCCATCCTCCCATATTATATTATCAACTTGCCCCCTCCTTGGCCATCGGCTGGCGACGCCCTTGCTTATTTGTAATAATGATAATATGTCCTGATCAATTAATTCATTAAGCTAGGTATATGTTACAATTTGAATGTAAAGTTTAGCTTCATGTAATAAGCTATTTTGTAACTATCCTGTGGGTTATTTTTGTTTACTTTTGGGATTCTATGTAAAGTAGATTATTATAATCTACCTATTCATTTTTTAATAAAAATCTTTGGTTAATTCATGAAATATAATATACTAAAATATATCGAACTATTATTTATGCAAGTTGTAGTATGCTGTGCCTATAATATTGAAACTATGGAAACATTGAAATTTTGAATTGAAAAATTTAGTGGAAGAAGTTGAGCTTTCTATGTGGCACTTTCGTTTCTATGCACATTAATCTAATATATAAAATTCTCGTGTCACAGTGTTCGTTCCCGTACTCCTCCGAAACGGCTGGACCGATTATTATGAAATTTTGTGTGCATATCGGGTAGATATGAGAATCGGCCAACATCTATTTTTCATACCCCTAAATGATAAGGGTGACCAACCACTAAATATTTTTGCTGGCGGTACGAAGTTCGCGGGGTCAGCTAGTAATTTATATGGTTCGCTATTTTTTGCGAACACGAAAGCTACTTGCTTAATTTATTTCAGGTATCTTCCTGGCATCTTTGCCTGGGATTCGTTTCCACAAGTAGGCGATGTCCGCCCATTTAGCGTCACTGTTCTATGGATTCAATCAGATAAGAAAACCAAATGATTTATAATCAAAAATCCTAAACTTTCTAGTGCGATACAAATACATGAATCCGCTTGAAAAAATGTTAATTAGGAATAATGAAATGTGTGCAAAGGAAAGGCTGAAGAGGGTTATTTGTCAATTAAAATTAAACTTACTTGGACTTAAATTTCTTTCTGTGTACTTGCAGCATCAGTATTTACATACAATTCCAATAGCAAGTCAGTTGTCGGGTACCTAATCACACAATCCAAATTCCGAATCCATTTGGATTTTGGAACCATCAACCACTTACCCACAGAGTACATTATAATATACTGACTATCCTAGTGTTCGTGGTCTATGATACTGACGATACTGACTCACTTACCAAAATAAATAAAGGGAAACCACAGAATAACAGCACAGGCACAGAATTGTGCCACAGATTACAGAATGAAATCGCAAGGCGCAAGGCGCAAAGAGCAAAACCAAAACAATCAATCGAACACTGAACTATAAATAGCTTCTTGATCCTAGTGTTGTTCATGGTTCGTCCTATGTTGTCTCACCAGTTGCCTCCTTTGACAAATCATTCGTCTATGGTTGCCTCTCATTTCACTTGCATTTCACTTACTCTTTGCAGTGATGTTTACTTTTTTAAATTATTTTTGGAATAACCTATTTCAAGTAAATAGAAATTATTAGAAAATAATTAAATTACAGTTGAACAATTAAATGAATGTGCATTGTTGTACGTATTAGATATGGCTCTTCCACAGAAAAAGTACTATAGGCAACGAGCGCATTCAAATCCAATAGCGGATCATTGTTTTGAATAGTAAGTACGAAAGATAGAAGAAAATAAATATACCTAATAAATGAAAATAATTGCGTTAATTTCTGTTATTATAATTACACGAATTCTTTGTTTCAGCCCTGCCCATCCTGATGATTATGATTGGTCTGAACTATATCCTGTGTTAAAAACCGATAAATCTAATAAAAGTGTTGAGTTTTTAGATGTTGGATGCGGATATGGTGGGCTCTTAGGTAGGTATATCTATCTATTTCATGAATGATGTAACATTTATCAAATTTCTCATTTTTATACATTTATTAATTTTATTTTGTTGCATAAAACTAATTATTATTCTTTCATTCCAGTAACATTATCACCAATGTTCCCTGACAACCTTATGCTAGGTCTGGAAATACGTGTTAAAGTATCTGATTATGTTAATGATAGAATTGTAGCATTAAGGACACAGTTTGCGGATCAATACCAAAATATTGCTGTTTTAAGAACAAATGCTATGAAATACTTACCAAACTTTTTCTATAAGGGCCAGGTATTAAATAATTTAAAGTGATGGTAATATTTAATGACAGACTTCCCTGTCTCTGCTGCTTTATCACCAAGGTTTCTTGCAAGTCCCTGCTTGCTTCATTCGATAAGTTGCTGGGCCATCCAATGGCATTTTCCTATTAGACAGTCCAAATATTAGCGATGCGCGACTGCGAATGATCTGAGCATTCGAATAATCTACAACTACTAATGTACACATTCGAATTGAAAATTACTAATATACTAATGCTCTTATTCGAATGACGACTACTAATTAGTAACTACTAACCGCGTCGCGTTTCGACTGCATTGTTCGGCGCGACTCGGAATCATTCGCGCGCTGCGCTCAAGTTTGAATAAATGCTATTCAGACAGTATACTTTAAGGGCGTTTTTCGAATGGATTATTTCGCGACTTGGATTCTTGGAAATCGGAATCTCGCTCGCCGCTACGTTACAAATGGAGACCTTAACTTATGGTTTCAACTGTATGATTGGAATGTTAGGTAACCATATTCTATAGTGATAAGACTCAATTTCAAAATTTTCAAGTGGTTTGATAAGGTTTTAATGCAACAAATTTTTTATAGTATTATTGAAATGTACCTTAAATTGC
The DNA here is from genome assembly GCA_029955525.1 of Oeneis ivallda. Classification (NCBI taxonomy): domain Eukaryota; kingdom Metazoa; phylum Arthropoda; class Insecta; order Lepidoptera; family Nymphalidae; genus Oeneis; species Oeneis ivallda. The sequence goes on along the minus strand of JARPMR010000006.1, from coordinate 17,183,491 downwards.
TGGCTTAAAAGACTTACTTAATTTCAAAATTCTGACACACATTACTTTTTAATAGAAGCTAGAAAGCGCTTATTTGTTTAGTTGGTTAAAACACCTATCCATAATTTTACTGTCAAGGATATACCACGTAGTTTGACTTAATTTCAAAATTCTGACACACATTACTTTTTAATAGAAGCTAGAAAGCGCTTATTTGTTTAGTTGGTTAAAACACCTATCCATAATTTTACTGTCAAGGATATACCACGTAGTTTGATCAAAATATTCTGATTGAAATTGTTAGAATATTAGTATGTGCGATAGATAGGGACAAAGTTTTTACATTTTCATTTTTTGCCAGTTAAATACGGTACGGTACGATGTTTTTATTGTCTTCCGTTGATATAGGTACCTACATTATTTTCAATATGTATAAGTACTTAATATTACAGAAATGATTTAATTTCTCCATAATAGTACGTTGGAACTAAAATAAACAACAAAAGTTTTGCCATAGAGTTTTGTGTTCTGCTGCTTACTAATTACAACTCCAACAATGTTCGTCCGTTAACCGCTAAACTTATGCACAAGTCGACTCGTCGATTAATATCGGGACTACTAACGGAGTCGGACTTCGGTGTACTAACAACTAATCGAATCGGAGTTTCAACTAATCCGAATCGACTCAATTTTAGTGGAGCTCAGATCAAATTCGTAACTAATTTTGGTAAATCATTCGAATGATTTATAAAGTCGAATAATTCGACTGGAATCATTCGCAGTCGCGCATCGCTACCATATATTATGGCTCTTCAAGCCAGCAATTTTAATTTGTTTTCTATAATACAAGAATGAATTTAGTCACCAGTTCCTCATTTTTGTGGTTCATCCTCTAACAATAACATTCTTACTACATAAAGTAATAATAATGTTATTGTTAGAGGACTACCATTATTATGATTTACAGTCACATTGCTACTACAATAGTGAATGAACATAAATTTTCTTTTCAGCTAAAAAAAATGTTTTTCCTCTATCCAGACCCTCACTTTAAAAAAGCCAAGCATAAATGGAGAATCATTAACAAGTGGCTTCTTTCTGAATATGCTTATGTACTTGCAGAACATGTGAGTAAATAATAATACAATTTAACTAGGTGATAGTAGGGGTAATTGTATGCATGTTCTGATCAAGCCCAGGCCATGGACACCAGACAGCAGGCAGATTCTGTAAAAACTGCATCAATCATTCCTAGTCTTGATTGTGGTGATTGACTGAATTTATCACATTCTTTCTGCAACAATGCATTTGAGCCAATAACAAATGAGTATCGACCAGTCAGAGGTGGTGTGATGCGGGTTGTTACCTTCCCTCAAATATGGTTGAGTGAAGCAACGGCTGGGCCATGTGTCATGCTTGTTAATGGGTGCTGCCCATCTTAACATGTATTGAATTGTAAGTTTTTCCATTCCATTTTTGGAACTTCCCCTCATTGTGGAAACACTGCATACATAGCATAGAATCTATTGTATTGTAAACTTGTTTTAAAAAGAGCAACTGCCGAGTTTCATGCTGATTCTTCTCGGCAGGAAGGGTGGAACTTCTTGTGGAAACACTGCATACATAGCATAGAATCTATTGTATTGTAAACTTGTTTTAGAAAGAGCAACCGCCGAGTTTCATGCTGGTTCTTCTCGGCAGGAAGGGCATTCCGAACCAGTGGTAGACTCATCAACGATTCAAAAGCACTTGTAAAAAAGTTTATTTGAATAAAAAATATTTTTATTCTGGTGGCTGTGTAATTTTCACACTACAGCAATAATTTTCGGAGAATCCCACAGCTGGTGATCAGCCCTATGCAGAACCATTCTGTTATAAACATTTTACTGAACATGCAAAATATTGTTTTTAGGGAATTGTGTACACAATTACAGATGTAAAGGATTTACACGAGTGGATGGTAACACATTTTGAAGAGCATCCATTATTTGAAAGATTATCTGAAGAAGATTTGGTACTTAAGTCTTTCTGTTTATTTGCATTTTATTATATTATCTATACATCAATATTCTAACTATATTATATTTTTTTTTTAGAAAAATGATAAAATTGTGGGTAAACTATATGAAAGCACGGAAGAGGGTCAAAAAGTTACTAGAAATAATGGCGAAAAGTTTCTTGCAGTGTTCCGAAGGATACCTGATACCTTTATAGAAACAGAGTGATTTTATTGTTATAAATATATTTTTTATGAACCAATAAAAAATTATAAAGTGATACAAATTTATTTTTAATATTATGTACTTACATTTCCTTTAGTAACACATAGCTAAAATGCATTTCACATTACTTAAATACATTGCATGGCATACATTACGATAAATGATTTATTGAATAACAACTTAATAAGTAAAGCAGTCAATAAGCTTAAAATTATTTATCATGTTTGTTGAAACAATCTTAGCTATTAACATATCTGCTTAGTTTTTTCTCCAAAAGATTGATCCATCTACTCAGACCTCGCGTTATATCTAAATTTTTTCTCATATGTCCAGTAACACTTAAAATCCATGTTTTCTTCTCAAACCATATCTTATTTGTCAATACTGAGAAAAGCAAAGCAGCCCAGATTTCTGATTGACATGGGTACATGTGAAGTCCTGCCTTAGCTAACAGCAGGGATTTTAGTTTATTTCCTGCTATATGTTCAGCAATACTAGCTGTTGCAATCATTTTTGCTGAATCATTATCCTTTTTATTATGATGTGCTGAGCTTAATGCTCTTTGGGCACAAAAACTTGCTATCTTTGCTTTTGTGTCAGATGCTTTTAAGCAATATTGTGCCATACAAGACCATAACTCTGTACTATTAGGTTGATCATGGAGAGAATCACTTAATATTTTAATAGCTTTATTAACATCATCAGTAAGTGCAAGATAAGATTTCAAAAAACCTATGTCATAGCCAAAATTGCTATCTTTTTCATATTTCTGCAACTCACTTAATGCCAGCTTAGATAATCCTTGGTCTGAATGTATAATTCCTAAAGAGCAAATAGCATACAAGCTGTATGGTGTAGGTTTTTTCTGTGAAACTTGTATACTGTGGAAGAGTAATGTTTTGGCATCATCCATGCCTTTGAACATGTACACTATACCAGCCATAGCTACAAGAAGATCTGACTTTTCATCATCATTATTACAGAGCCAATGCAGAGCAGTGTCATATGCTGAATATGATTCTTCATAAAGACCTTTTTTGAAAAGGGCAAGAGCTAATCCACAAGCAGAATTTAAACTTGCTTCAGTTATTTCTTTGTATGATTTAATAGCTTCATCATATTTTCCCAGTCTTAATAAAGTTCTGCTTATATTGAGAAGAATAATATTTTTCCTGTCTTCATCTGCATATTGAAATGCTTTTTGGTAAGAGGCTAATGCAGAATCCAAAAGATCACTCCGTTCTTGTAGAATACCAAGAATATTATTCGCATAAGCATTGTTTGGTTCAAATCTAATAAACCATAGCATTAAATCCATAGCATATGATATTGCATATAAACCATCAATAACATATTTAAATTCAGAGCTATTTTTATCATCTTTCAATGTACGGCATACCCAGTCAGCATATCCAATAGCACTCTCAGGATGGTAACCAAGGCGACAAGCATGTCTGAATAGATCCATCGCTTCTTCTTCCTGAATTACTTCAGCAATCAATCCTTGGCCAATCCAGCTTTGTGGATAAGATGGCAGAGTTGACTGTCCACGCCAGAAACAATAATTGGCCAATTTATGAAGACCTAACTTAACATAAAGTGTTCCCAAATTGCACCATATCTTTGCCACAGACCATTTGCGTGTTACCAATAATGCCTTAATAAAGCAATGCTGAGCTAGAGCATACTTTTTCATAAAAATACATATCTTTCCAAGCAGATTCCAATTTCTCCAAGAACTTGGTTTCATTTTTATATTGGCTATAGTTAATTTGAATGCTATCTGACAATTAACCATCTCTTTTGTTGCATGATAATAATCAAGATAAGTAGATGCTAAATCATATGAACTGAAGTGAAGTTTTTGTTTTGCAATTCTGGAATAACAGGCCAAGGCTTGTGGATAGATGTCATACTCTCCCATTCTAGCTATTGTGTCACTATCATCAATAAAGGAATTTTTCATGTAGACATAACAATATTCCTTTGGTAATTTTGTTACAAATACTAATGTATCTGCTAGTAATTTCCAAAAGCACAAGAACTTTTTTTCCTTAGTTAACGCTTGAATTAAATAATTAATGGCATACTGTGCAGTATCTCTGGAACACCCAAACAGTTTGGCATCAAATTTTTTCTTTGCTATCCTTATCCAAGTTTCTGCAATGCCTTTTAAAGCCAACAGGGAGTTAGGGTCAATTTCAAATACTTTTTCAAATGTGGCAATTGCATCCTCATACTGTGTTAACAAGGAATTGATATAACCTATTCTAGTAAGGCAGTGCACTATATTTTTGGGATTCATTGATATAACTTTGTTGTATGCTTTAAGTGCTGATGTAAATGATCCTCTTGAATAATAAGCATCAGCTAAACATTCAAAAGCTATTATGTTGTTAGAGTCAGCCTTAATGACATTTCGAAACTGTAATATAGCATTCTCCCACTCTCTTTTATTAATATAATGAAGGCCTAAACGGAAACTAATCCATGGTAGCTCCATTTGTACATTTTTGCTACATTTACTTAATAAATCGAAGTCAGCATCACAGAGTCCTAGTTTGGTGTAAATATCACTCAAATTCTTTATAATATCTATGTTAGTATTATTAAGACTAAAAGCTTTTTCATAACATTTTTTGGCTTTTTCCAAATCTTGCTTGTAGTGTTGGTAAACCATTCCCAAATATAGAAATGTATCTGCGTGATCAGTATTTACTTTGGCAGCTTTGAGTAGGCAAATAAGGCAGTTATCATACTGTTCTAATTTCCAATATGCTTTTCCTATGTAAAATAAATTAAGAGGTTTATCCAGTGATTCATTCAACAATTTTATAGCATCTTCAAATTTTCCCTGATTCATGAAAGAGAGAGCTTCCAGCTGTCCAAAGTGCTCTGTTTCTTGCAAATTTTTCATTATATGATCGGCTGGCTCATTACATTCAATATAACATTTTGCAAGTACTGCCTGTTCACTTATATCCAAACTATCAGCAATTTCATTTGCAATTGAAATAGCTTGTTTCCATTTTTGCTGTTCAGCCAATGAAAAAAATAGAAATTTCTTTAAAGTTATTGCAAAATTCTTATCTCTAACCTTTATCAAGAAATTAGCTGCAAGTTTCTGTGCCACTGAATACTTTTTTAGCATAAATGTGCATCTAATGATATAGGTAGCTTCAGTGATATCTGCTTCTTGGTAATTTACAAGTGGGACACATTCTTTATAGGCTTCTAAATATAATCCTTTATCATACAATATCATACTTCTTAATAAGGCAGGATATTTGGAGTTTTCAATTCCAACTGTAATATCATCAAAATGTTCTTGAATGGCCAATCCTGAGAAAGAATTGTTTTGGACATAATATGTACACAAATATTTGCAAAGCCACTGACGGAAAGTGACACTAGAAGTGAAAAAATGTAGATCCATCACCTTTTTCATTGCATCTATAAAATTATTCTTTTGCAGGATGACCTTACCAAGTAAAATATGTAATGCATCATTGGGCTCTTTGTTTATAACTTGTGTTAAGTAATCGATAACTTTTGATACGTCTTCCTCTTTACATGTCATATCTGTCTTCAACAATTCAATCAACTGTTTCCCAGCAGCAGAATAGATTTTTTCATCTAAGTTCTTGTCCATATAATTTATAAGTATTGTTATCACCTGGTTATCTTTTAGAGAGCATCCTAGCTGACCAAGCTTGGTTATAATTTCCAAAGCTTTCTCCTCTTCTATGTTTGTAAGTTTCAATATTTCATCATAGACAGCAATAAGCTTTACTTTTGCCTCGGTTTGACCTTTTCGTTCATAATAGTTGGCGAGGCCTTGCCATGCTAAAGGATGATCTGGCTTATTTGCTATAGCTTTCTGAAATGCTAATGCAGCCTGATCAGACTCTTGTAAAGATTTACCAAGAAGAATCAATCCCAAATAATTCTGCTTGTCTTTTCTCAATATGTTTTTGCAACATTCTTGTGCTTCTATAAAATTCTTATCATCAATTAATTTTCGAGCCTCTTTTAATAAGGACTTTACATCAGCCATCTGAAATACATTACAATAATTTTTTGTTAAAATAAAATCTTCTTAATCTTAAAATAAATTCTTAAAATATTATAATTCAGTCTTTCTGCAGACAGATTGCTTCATATAGCACTGGAGTACGCATGCCTTAGATTTTTGCATTAAAATACTTAATTGAAATTTCATATAACACCTACTCAATTATTTGGTTACAAATTCTTTAATTTCATTACTTACTGTTATACTTACATTCAATCTATGGAAAAAATTACATTGATTGTTGCTGTTGAATATGGACGACGGACGTATCAAGGAACATATATTTGGGACGTATCGTTTAGTTTAGCAAACAAATAACGGATAACCGCAAATCACCGCAAACCATCAATAGATCAATAGCCATCAATCAAATAATCAAAATCAAGTATCAACTATCAACATTCTTTTTGAGGTTATGTCACAGATTAATGCAGAACATCAGAGCAGGGTGTTCGACGTCACGACCACAGACAGATCACTATTAAACTATTAAACTAGCACGACGTTCGTGGTCTATGACATTGACATTTGACAGGTAGTAGGTTTCGAGCATGAAGGTAAATTTCCTACCTACCATGGTTTCGAGTTATCTTTGACAGTTGACTGCACAACAAACAAGGAAACTCAGAGTAACTATTAGTAGGTATAGAGTGCTAATATCGCACTGTTCGCCCAATACGCAGTGTGGACAGGTGAACTATAGTTACCTATATTGATAGATACGTGTCGAATAGGGATGGGTAATAATGCGCCGCAAGCGCAATTGTCGATGAATACAGCTGAATGGCACAATACTTACCTTACTTATGTAATGATCTGTTTTTTTAGTAAATCAATATTGTTTTTAATGTGAAAGTATGAATGTGCTTAGATTTGTATATTATATAAAAAGAAAGTTAAAAATAAAACGAGCTATTTTATCTTCATATTTATTTTTGAGTTATTATTGACCCATAACCGCCGACTTATCATATTAAGCGACATTTTTACCTAAATTGAGCTTTTATTACAAAACGATATTTTAAACTATAAAGGACTATAAAGTATAAACTATGATGGGCACGTCAACATTTCCTATTAAAATAACTGAAACATAATATTTCCCGGGAACATAAACTAAAAGAACTAGGATTCTTTACAGTCCTAGTCCTTTATTCCTTTAAATCCCTACTAATCCTACTAATATTGAACCTGAACTAAATTGCCACCTGAACCAGATTTTATTATTATTATTGACTAAAAAGCCTAAATAAATAATGCATTAATAAATCTTCGCATGTCCGCGATGGGCCCAGAGTTGTATAGACAGTGGGCATTCCCCTTTATAAATGCGAAAGTTTGTGAGGATGGATGGATGAAAGTTTGTTACTCTTTGACGCCACAACGACTGAACCGATTTGGCTGAAATTTTAAATGGAGATAGCTCATACCCAGAATTAACATAAAGGCTACATTTTATCCCGGAAAATTAAAGAGGTCCAGTATGTAATAACTATAGTAAATAAAACTAATATAGAGGGAGCCAGCACGTTTCAGACCTTCGTTATTTTATAAAAGCTGAAAGATCCTCTGTGCATGTCCCCAATAGAGATCAGAACGATCCCCGACTATGAAGTTTGGATCTTGGTGGCTTTGGGAGACATCAGGTAGTAAAGGTGCATAAATTCTGAGTATACCTACTTTCGTCATAGTATAAAAGCTGAGTTTTACATATGTTACTTGGGGACCTATCAGAAGATGTTTCCTCAGCAGTCAGACACTTCCGATAGTTTAGGATCTTCTGATCAGGGCGTAGGCGCCCTGTCAGACGCTTTAAAAATCTGCCGTAGGTAGGTAGGTAGGCGAACTTTGATGAAACCATCATCTTTTACGGGATATAAAGTAGCCTGCGTGTTAATCTAGGCTATAATCTATCTTCATTTCAAATTTCAGCCAAATCGGTTCATTAGTTGAGGCGTGAAGAAGTAATACGTGGTTTAATTTCAGGTTTTCAAAATATTTCTGAAACCATGAGTTTTTACGGTATAAAAAGTAACCTATAAGTTGATGCAAAGTATAGTCTATCTTCGTTCCAAATTCGCAATCAAGGATTTACTTGTATTGTAACTTGATAACAAATAAAAATAAAATCGCAAGTGCAAGAGTGCTGCGGTGTATAACTTTATTGCTCGCAGTACCAACGATAAATAATCAACCGGCAGTCGGCATCAAACGCGTCACATCACTATCCGAGTTTGCAATCGAAGCGGGGTTGCGGGGCAGTGCGGGCGGTGCGTGTCGCCTCCCGTCCCACGTCTCTTTCAACCCCGCGAAGCGTAATTTCTATTTTACTTAAAATTATAAAAACTTGACCAACCGGTGAAATGTGATGCTGGAATTTTATTTAGTTGTTTTTCTTGTATCATTCTTACAAGTTTTTACGGCACATTTAACCATTTTTTAAATTTAATTCTGCTAAAAGCTCGCAACAGTCACTTACACCGCTAGTACTCGTATGACTACCAGCGCTTGCGAACGGACCGATCCAATGTTCTCACCGGTGTCTACAGTTCCCAGTTAGAAACGAGCGCTCTATACCTACTAATACTTACTCTGAGCAAGGAAAGCACACTGCAGAAGAGTTAAGGTGGAAGACAAGGGTCTGCCCGCGAAATTCAAAGGTTTTTCGCAATTTCGACAAAGTAGGCTTATGGCCTTCTAATTGCGCCAGTGGAATTATCATCTTCACAGGTTTACCTATAAATCTTTACTTGAAAGTGACCAGTTTAAGAAATTAATCAAAATACTGAGTTGGACGTGAGTTACTCATAAATTAGTCGATATTTTGATTAATTTCTTAAACTGGACACTTTCAAGTAAAGATTTTTATATAAACCTGTGAAGATGATACTGCCACTGTCGCAATTAGAATGCCATAAGCCTACTTTGTCGTATTATTTAACAAATTGCGAAAAACCAAATTAAAGGACGATGGGCAAAAATGTATGGAACTTGGTCCAAGAGCCTCCACTGATGAGACTTGCGGGAAATGCAAGGTCAAAGTCTGTTGTCGTATGATTCTGGCAAAACTCTATTAAATTCTGTCCCGGGGTTATTTTTCTACGGTCATGTTTGTTCTGACTAAATAATATGACGGTGTTAAACAATTCAGCTTGTATGTTATCTTTTTATTAAGTCATTCGATCAAAAACAAAATAAAAAAGAACAATAAACTGCGAAAATAGTGAGAATTAGCCGAAGACTGCGCGCGCGCTTGCTGGTGATTGGACCGGGCCGGTGCATGCATTTACAACAGGCGAGGGTGGCGGGAGGGGGACATACACAATCATAATCCCACCCCCTCTGACCTCTGTTACCTTGTTTTGTTTACCGTACTACACGGTCACATTATATCTGCGCCTGGTGTCTATGACGTCATATCAGTGTTCTGTGTACACGGTGTCTGATGGGACGAGGGGAGCGCGCACATTTTACGTACACGACGACGTTGTCTTCATTTAGACATGGTCAAAATGAAGACAACGTCGTGTACGTAAAATCATATTATTTAATCAGAACAAACATGACTAAACAAAATAACCCCGGGACATAATTTAATAGAGTTTTGCCAGAATCATAAGACAACTATGACCTTTCATTTCCCGCAAGTCTCATCAGTGGAGGCTCTTGGACCACTTTTGACCATTGTCCTTTGAATTTCGAGGCCAAAACCGTGTCTTCCACCTTAAGAAATAAGACGAGTATCAACCATTGAGTCTGTGATTGAGTCTATATTACTTACTCTATGGTCCATTGATTCTTGTTGTTCGTCTGTGTCCATTGATCAAACCAACAACCACAGACCAGTAACCACTAACACTAATCAACTACCAAGTACCAGGTCTATGAGATGGTCTATGAGTACCACTACCAGCTGCAAGTATCAACACAATAATAGTTTTTTACGATTTTTTAATAATTTAGTTATTTAATTAATAACGAAACTTACTTAATGATTTAAAGAAAAAGAACTTCCAGTTTATACTTTATACATTCGGATTGATATGAACTCTGTAGAAGTATCATCTTCTTACATTAAGAAACTAAGTAATAATTTTTTATTTTTCGAGATTCTCACTAGATAGTAGAGCCATTTAATTAAGATTATAATTTATTTTAGATCATCCAATGAAAGAAATACGTGAGCGTTCACTACAATTATTAATGAATAAACTCCAGCTCGGATGGGGGCTAGAGGACGAATTGGCGGGAACGCGAGAGTTATTAGAGTCTTTAATAGCTTGGTTTGATGTACAAAAACCGACATTTCAGAGAGAAGCTTTGGAATTACTGCTGCAAACTTTAAAAGTATGAGTTTAATATAATAACTAAAATAACTCCTTTGGTCATTGAATTATTATGTACTATAACACATCAGTCTGATGGCTGATCTCTTTCCAGTTGTTTTGGATTGCTGGAAGGCAAATAGAATTGAGGGTTACTTATATACTTGTGCCCTATAATATCTCCGTAGGGCATGTCACTAATCTATTGAGAGTGGCCACAGTGTGCATAATTTGGTTAGACAACAGTTAATCCAAAAGTGTGACATTTCTGCATGCTTGAGAGACTAATCGTGAGATTTATAGATTATTAGCTTTTGCCCCCTCACTGGTTGAATGTTCAAAAAATCCTTCCTTAGTGGATGCCTATGCCATAATAGTTATCTGTATGCCAAATTTCAGACTGATCCATCCAGTGGATTGAGCTGTGCATTGATAGATCAGTCAGTCAGTCAGTCACCTTTGCCTTTTAGATATTGCCATTCTGCTTAGACTCATGACTTGAGTTAAAACAAAATAGAAACACCGGCACACATTAGTGGGCGCATAATTCTATGGAATTGTATGGCACACTGGCCCGGCCGACAACGACATTTTGGCGCCGGCATGTCGTCGGTAGCAATGCTTCCACTAATGTTGTAAACATCATTGTTATGCATGTGTTGTGTACTCATGCAAAACTTCCATGTGAGTTTGAGTAGTGCCATCAGTGACTAGCATACAGCATGTTAGGTCGGAGTGTATCGGTGTCGGTCAAATGAATGTAGCTGTCGTGTCCTTGAGCACTGTCATTGTCAGGCCAGAGCCCTGCCATGTAGTGAAGAAACACCCTTTGTCTATCTGTAGACTTATGTCTAGAGTAGTCGTTTCAATACAGATAGACAAAGGGTGTTTCTTCACTGCTCTGAGTCATGAGGTATTTGTGTCACATTTTAACTCAATGATGTTTGTTCTTGTATAAACACACTTTCTCATGTATAATACTTTAAGGAGTATAAAGTATTCTGTGTACTTTATACTAAGGATATTAGTAAGAGTAAACGTCTTGAAAATAATCAAGTTCATACCTCTAGTAATGTTGATGACTTATTTATTTTATGATGGATATTACAGACTAAAGCTGGGACATATATAGCTAAAGAAATTGGCATTGAAAAAATTTTGACAATTTTAAATAAAATAAAACCTAAGATTGTATTGGATGCCACTGAAGTTTTTGATGACCTGATTGAAACACTTCGTTTTTTAAACACTGTGGATTCTGAAGTCAATATGGGAGTTCCACCGCTGAATTTATATTCACAGACAAGGTTTAACTAATTTATTTAACATACTTTTAGTTATTGTGACTATAAAAATGCCAACAAGAGATTATGCTTATGCCTAAATTTTTTCATGTTTATTTTGTTTTTCATCTCTGTGAAACTATTTTTGACTTGCTTACTAGATTTCTTATGAAATATAATATGTTTTATTATAAATCTTTATGTTGTATTGCTGATGGTCCAAATGGTAATCTTTTTTAAATTTAGTTCAGAAAGTAATGGATCAAGCAGTGGCTATTATAATATGGGACTAAATAAGGGATTGTCAAAAGAAAGTTCAGTCTCCAATGAACATACTGAAATAAACAGAACAAACAGGTATGGAATTTCTTTATTTTATTCTATTTTATTGATTTGCGAACAAATAATTACACTTGTTACTATGTGTATATTAATGTTCTATACATGTAATGTACATCATACTAAGTAACTTTTGACTCTGTGATATTATGATGGTTTAAAAAATGTATTTTATAATTGTTCCAAGCCAAAGACTATACTACTAGACCGGAAATTCGGAATAAGAACTGTGTGGCAGTTTTGGATTGCGCGGTCTTAGGTAGAGAGGGGAGCTGACATGGTGAATAATGTTGCAAATCAATGAATCGCGCACACAGAACACTATTACTCCTAGCGGAGATCACGCGGCCGTGGGTCGTATAGGTATAGCGGCGTGAACAGTGTGTGGGGTGCGGGAGGCATATTATATCCTTTTAGACAAAAATAAGAAATAAATTACATACTTAACTGAAAAAAAGTCGTGTGGTGTCGTGGGACACCAGATAGGAACGAAGTTCCTTATTATAAAAATATTAATTTCAAGTTCTATTCGAGGTATAAAGAAAATGATTATTCGGGTATACATTTTTTATCATGATTTTTTTTATTGATAAAAATCAAAAAAACTACTTTACTAAATTATTTTAACACCTTTATTTTGTTTACAATGATTTATAAAAATATATAATAACAAGTGTAATTTGTTTTTAATTTTTTACCAAATACAAATTATAAAATTATAAATAATAATAAATTAATAATAAAAATAAAATAAATAATAATTATCTGAAGTCAGGATTCGAACCTCTGAACCGATAGTATCACTCCTTCTTTTTACCGCTGCGCCATCGAAGCATTGATGGAATGTGTGAAATAAACGAAGACAACGAGGACTGTACCAAAATACAAGTCTGAAGATTAATAGTTTGTTAAAAACAACGTCCACAAAACAAAGCACTGGTCTTCTCGCTTGCTAGGTGCGGTGGTTCCACCATCACTATTCACTCAAATGGCAATTTCTTAAGGCTGCAGAGCCCGTCTAGTAGAATACATAGAAGTTTTTGTTCCAAGCTTATTTTTTACATGCCTAATGTATTGGATCAAAGATATGTCTTTAAACTCTTGCTTGTCCATTTATTATCTGCACATTACTGAGTATCATTCTGATTTTGATTATATAAGAAATAATATAAGATAGCAGAAACTTAAAAGAGTACATCTACACATTTCTTAATTTTACAGTACCAGCAGTACAGGAATAAATGTTCTATTGTTTCCTTGGGTAAACATCTGTCAATCTGATTTGAAAACCATGCTTCTGATCGAAGATTCACTCAAGGTCTTGAAATCAACACGCCGTTGCTGCAGATTTATAAGACATGTCTTTTTACGTGATTTTCCTGCAGAAATATTTTTAAACAGACCTGCTATCATAAAGGTTAAAGATTTTTCTTATTATTAGGCTATAAGGACAATAACGTTCTAAGAATTTGATTTAATATGTGATTAGTTTTTAAGGAAACTAGAATATATTATAGAAGTAAAGTTCCCCAATACTAATAATATAATGAATTATTATTAATGTGATCCTGTGTGTATTAATTTTGTTCTACACTACTACAAGGTTTAAATCTAGTGCCATCATTTTTCGCAGGGAACAATAAGAAAAGGACAGCACAAGAGACCTGTCAATTTAATTTAGTTTAGATTTTAGAGCTTTGTAGCACTATATATGTATATAAAAATATTTTAATTCATCATTGCTGATTTGGTTATTATAGACCAAAAGGAGATTGGCGAATTCCTGAATTTCTGACCCAGACGAACTGAACCGTGAGGCCCACGTTCACGAATCAAACTTCTCATGCTTGTTCTAGTAAACCAGTCTAACAAAAAAGTTCATCATAGTCTATCAAAGTTGGGAGAAAAGAGATATTCACTTGTATTGCCATGTAACGGTTATTTATATTGTGTACTTGTGAATAATTATATTTTTGATCCCCATCTTCTAAAAATATCGGGTTTACACAGAAAAATACTCTGAAAAATATTAATTAAAATTAAATGATTACTGAATCTGACGGTTTTTAAAAATGCTGGGTCAAAATTCGCCAACCTCCTTTCACTAGAAAAGAATTACTATAGTTGACGCCAATCTAATATTCGCCTCTGAACTTAGCCGCGCGACGCGTCGCAATAGTATTTTAGGCGTAAGTGGGGCGCGTGACCCGAATCGCGTCACAAGCTCACGCCGCACCCCGCGTTCGCGATTTGCATTTGTGTGAGCAGTGAGTGCTGTATCCGTGCTAGCGTGAAGCAGTGATAGCCTAGTGGTTAGGACTGCGGTCTCCTATTCGGGGTGTCGCAGGTTCGATCCCGGGTACGCACCTCTGACTTTTCGGAGTCAAGTGCGTTTAAGCAATTAAATATCACTTGCTTCAACGGTGAAGGAAAACATCGTGAGGAAACCTGCAAATCTGAGAGTTCTTCATAATTTTCTCGAAGATGTGTGAAGTCCGCCAATTCGCATTGGGCCAGCGTGGTGGACTATGGCCTATAACCCTTCTCTGAGAGAAGACCTGCGCTCAGTAGTGAGCCGTTGATGGGTTGTTAATGATGAGTGCTGTATCCGTACACAAAACACGCGCACGCAGAACGATGCTAGCGCGAGCTCGTAGACTCTCACTTGGTGACTTGATCGTAGCTCAGAGGCGAATATTAAGATTGGCATCAACTGTATGTTAGTATTATGTATCTTTATTTCAGACATTATTAGCTATCGCTGATGGACAATACGGTGGGCATCCAGGAGAGGCATTGAATGTTCTATTGAGTATAACCCAGACCTTGCATGCAAGATTCTTAAAGTTGTTCTCTTTGGACTTAATCTCACAGACTTCCAAGGTATAGGGTGTAAATACATATGTATTAGCTCAGTTGTTATGCAGTATAATAATTGTTACATAGGGTCGATTTCACCAATGTTGAGTATCTAATGTTTAACCATGGAATAAAATTTATATTTTGGCATATTTACAATGGAAAACCTGTCAAAACGCCCAATTTATTCTTCGGTTAAATGTCACTTCACACTCACACTTTCAGGGTGGAAATCACGACAATGAGTTACTAGTAACTGTAGTGATTTTTATAGTAAAAACATTTTAAATTTTACCAACGACGGACCAGAAATAAAAATATGTGCCTTTGATGTAAGGGGTTGTTTGTGCGTTTTTATGTCATAATTTTTCTAAAAAAATCTACTGGGACTGTTTTTTCATGAATATGTACTTACATAAATTATAATATAATATTAAGGATTAAGTTATTTGTTTAAGTTCATCTTGATTTTTTAAATTTTATATTACAGCAATCAGTTGACCAGTCGCAATCCTATGATAACGTCAACATTGAGCTGCAGAACTTTGCCGGCGAGAATACGATACTGCCACCCGATGACTGTTTAGTTGCCTTGAGACAAATGCCAGCTCCTGTGTACGCGTTGGACGCTCTATATACGGTGCTCACTATCATGATCAGAAGCGTTTTGTTGGACAATGAGGAAGATCAAGTCATGGATATGGTATAAAGTTTTCCATAGTGTGGCTTGTTGGTAACTTATGAATTTCTTAACATAAAAGTTTTTACTGAAGCAGTTACTGTTGAGAGTAACAATCGCCAGTGTATGCTGTCGCTAGATCCTGATACGTGACACTTAGTATATAACTATATTAAATATAACAAAAACTAGCTGATGCACGCGACTTTGTCCGTGTGAATTTAGTTTTTAAATTCCCTCGGGAACTCTTTGATTTTCCGGCATAAAAAGTAGCCTGTGTCACTCTCCAGGTCCTCAACTATACCCATTCAAAAAATCACGTCGGTCCGTAGCTCTGTTGCGGTTTGAAGGACAAACCAACAAACACACTTTCGCATTTATAATATTAAGTATGATATTCTACAAACATAATCGTCATTCTGAATAACCAGGCGTCCACCAAACATCTACCTATATTGCTTTGATTGTTTATAATTTTCTCTACTAATGTTCATCATCAACATCATCAGCAACTCATTAACGACGCACTTCTGAGCGCAGGTCTCCTCTCAGAGAAGGGTTATACTACTAAAATTATAAGTGAAAAATTAAGTTTGTTGTTTTTAAAGAATATAAACCATGCTGAACATTAATACTTAATATTCCCCTCTTCTTCAACTAATCTTAAAGCTTATACTGAGAGTAGGTACGACAATAGTGAAACGGGTAGAATTTTTGGGCTTCCAATTAAAAATATATACCTAATTATGTTGAATATTTTATTTTCAGAAAGAGTTGAACACATGTTTGTCTCTCACAGAAAAACTGATCGAATTGTTATTGAAGTGTGTTAAAGAGCAATTTTGGTCCGTGGAGCACACTTCCAAAATTCACAGGGACATAGCCCATAAAGCCTGCATGGTCATGCGCATGGTGGGAGAATTACTAACCAAATACAGGTCAGTCTTGTATTTTGAATTGATGGTCGTCCACAAAATGTCACAATTGTACACAACTTTCAGACGTGTCTGTTAGTAGGAGGCTCCTGATTTGCTGCCAAGTGATTTTGTTTTCCCGTGTGATATAAGTTGAAATCTATTTACACAAAAAACTTCAAAAAGTTTATAATAGCCAACCCGTGTACCGTACACAAACACGGTACGCCGCGTCGGTTAAGTGCTAGAGTACTGGTCAGATAAAAAACACGTATATTATAACCGTTCTAACCCAATTCAAGCGCGTATTTACCTGCTTTATAATGAAAAATCTCTAAATACCGGTTGGTTAAAATCATTACAAAGCGGCCTCGCATCTTTTGCATCGGACTTCGTTGAGCTATATTGGTTACACTGTTTCATTATACGCTTCTCTTTATTTCTGAAGTGATCATGCAGAGATACTCCGAGCATAGCTCCCATAGACAGTCAAGACTTGATTTATTTCTACAGATCATCATTTTATAAGGGCTCTGAGCGTGCGCATCACAGGGTTGCATGGTTGCGATTGGTGGCATGTGGGGTAACACTGTTGAATTGGGCGAAGATGTCAGCATTACCACCTTCTTCATTGGTGACAGCTTTGCAAACAGCACAAATCGACCCTGTTATAGAACTGCTCTATCCCACACTTGGCAAGAGAATAGCCTCTGTTTTACTGGTAGGTAAACAACGTCGGATTCAACGTCCTTTATCTCTTAAAAATACCACTACGAAATAACTAATTTATTTTACTTCATAATCAAATTATTTTATTTTCGAAATCTACTCAGTAAGAAATTTATTTCATTTAATGCCAATCTCGTGCCATTCAAATTATTTTATTTTCGAAATCTACTCAGTAAGAAATTTATTTCATTTAATGCCAATCTCGTGCCATTCAAATTATTTTGCCGGACGTACTTTTAGTCGCCATATTGAATTATTTGTGACGTCATATTATAACACGCGGAATACTAAGATGAAGTCAACATTTATCAAATTGTAATGAGTCATTTGAAAAAGGGAACTGATGGAACAACAAATCAAACCGCTTCAACTTTTTCAATTTCTAAGACACTTTTGAATTTATGCAGTATCTAATCTGTACAACTACAAATCTGTACACACTGCGGAGTTGCAATTGTGCAGTCCGTCCAAAGAATATGAATTTTCAATTATTTTTCACAGAGTGCAAAATCATCTGTCGACCAAGAATACAAAACCAAATACAGAGAACTCAAAAAATTATTCGTTAGTATGGAACACGCTGTCCAATTCATGAAGCTGCAAGAGGGAGGTCGTGTAACTAAAAACGTTTTAACTTGCATCAGAAACTCGCTAGCAGTGCTTCATTTGAACTTGAATCAAAATTTCTTGACCGATATTTCCACAATTTTGCTGAGAAAATCAAAGGATTTCGATTTGAATGATAGTGATTGGTCTACAGCTCGAACTATTGCGTTGGCTCTGATGGCTCATAGTGTGGAATGGGTTCGTGGAACCTTTTATAAATTGTTGTGTGATATGGTCAAATCAGTGCTCATGAGCGAAGAAAGCGATCAGTTGGAAAATGAGAAATGTCTTACGTTAGTGAGCGATGTGGGGATTTTGACGGAAATATGCTGCCATGGACTGTCTTCGAATCAGAGAGCGGTAAGTTGGTATAATTATTATAGTATAGCTCAGTCATATCCGCGACTTCGTCCGCGTCAATATATTTAAATCTTCTTGTAGGTATAGACTGTTCAATAAATCATGAGTCTTGAGGGTCAAAAGTTTTTCCTTTTATTCCACCTTTCCACATTAATGTGTGCATAGCTATTTATTTTTAATTAAAATTAGATTTATTTTTATGTATATAATATGAAACTGATAAGAAATTAGTCGGAATATCGAGTTGGACGTGAGTTACTCACAAATTAGTCGATATTCTGACTAATTTCATAAACTGGATCCTTTCAAGTAAAGATTTTTATACATGTGAAGATGATACTGCCATTGGCGCAATTAGAATGCCATTTATGCCTACTTTGTCGTATTCGTTTAAAAATTGCGAAAACCAAATTAAGTTTGAATTTCGTGGGCAGACCCGTTTAATCCACCTTAAAGCCTTTCTACACTCAGATGTCGCTGAGAAAATTATTCAATTTTCTTTTTTCCCAGATTTATTGATTCACAAAATCTGATACCATGCTCTGCAAAATGTTAGTTTTTAGTAGCAATTAATGCTAATTTGACTACATTCATCTCTGAATGGAAATATAATATATGAGTGAGTGAGTGAGTGAGTGAGTCAGTCAGTCAGTGAATCAGAATATATATATATTAATTATACGTGTTTGGCTTCTCTTTCATCAACAATACAACATTTTTACGACATATTCTCACCGCACTATAGTGCAACAGGTCGTGTTCGTGGACGTAGTATTCCTTTAAACGTTTTTTAGGTGGAATGTAGCTCGTCGGAAATAATGCTGTATTTGCTTCGCGGCAGAATGGTACTGAGCGAAACTTGCTGGTGGCGTCTGCTCGCGAGCCTGTTACCTGTTTTGCCGCTGCTACATGTTTATGCTGAACACGACACACAATTGGGTATGTATTGAACTATAGGGAGAGTTCCCTGAGACATAATATTATTCGAGAAAAATCTGTAGAAAAATTATTTGAGGCCAGCATGGGAAAGAGAGATACCCCACAAAATGCTCTTGTGATTTTTTCGTATATTATTCCAAAACTTATGAGGAAACCTGCACGTTTGAGAGTGCTCCATAATGTGCTCAAATGTTTGTGAAGTCCGCCAATTTGCATCGTGGTGGAGTATAATCCTTTTCTGAGAGGAGACTCGCGCTCAGTAGTGACTCGTTTATGGGTTGCAGACAAGGACCGAAAGGTTAATCTATATAAGGGTTTTAACCGGGTTAATTTTTAGGGTTAGGTTAAAAACCCTCCAATAAAGGTTAACCCGTATTATTGGGTTAATCAGCCTATAGGAACCGGTTCCCGCGTAAGGTTCACTTTGCTCATAAAACATGTGCAAGAAAGTGACGGAGATAACAGCCGCTCGTTTTTGTGTACTTTTGATCGCGTCCCGACATGACTCCAATTTTTATACAAGCCAATTTTTAAAATTAAACGTTATTTCTGGTGCACAATACTGTATTTAATTTGACGACGTGGCAGCGACAAAGTACCTATAGTTGCGACTTGCGGCTTTCCTATTATATCTCTCATTCGGATTCTCATTCTCTCATCTCAGCAATATTTTTAAGATTAACCTTTATAGTGTACGGGTTAATAAAAGAAAGGGGTTATGCGTCTAACCGGTTAACCTTTTAACCCGATTAATAGTTCCTTGGTTGCAGATGATGACGATGCTAATAATATGCTGTAGGCCAGAAATGATACTTAGTAAACCAATTTTTTGTATAATACATGTAATTTGTTCAGGAAAAGCGATCTGCAAGTCTCTGGAGCCGGACATAGTGGAGTGTATGGGGGTCTCGAGGTCGGAAATGATCGCGGGACTTGTGCGGTTCATGTTTGTGAACTGCCCCGCGGTGACGTTGGACGCCGTGCATTCGCTGTGCGAGTTGCTGGGCAAGTTTATACTAGTAATATTGCAGTTGCAATTTATAATTCTTGTGCTGTTTCTGTTTGGCAAAGGCGCTAACAGAAGGTGATCGAAGTCATATTATTAAAAAAGTCACATACACTAGTTTTCCGTGTTCGTGGAAGCTCAGGTATTGATCTTTCGCGGCAGACTGCGCGTTACAACACAGGTCCTAATATTATGTCTATGAAAATAGGACAATGTCGAAAATCATAGTGCCTCTGAAAGCCGTCGGTCTTGCGCCTGATCAATCTCTGGTCTTGTCGGTTTGCTTCCCATCAAACTATGAGAGTGACGGAATAGAGAGTGCACCTGTGTTTGCGCACATACTTGTGCATTATAATATCTCCAGCGCAAATGGCTTATCCCTGAAAATGGCTGCCGTCACCGGATTTGGTCGGGATGACATTGTTATTGCATTCGGTTGCGATTAAAAAAAATTGGCTCGATATAATTGACTATAACAAATTTATTTTTTCAGACGACAGCAGATATTTGCCTCCACGAGAATCTCTGCGTACTGACATCATACTGAACGCTTTGAGACGAGTCGAGACGCAAGATTTCAATATCGATCAATCTAGTTCTCCTTCAAAGAATAACCAAGTCAGTTTCAACTTATAAGTACCTACTTAAGTTTATATTATGGTTAATAGAATATGCATGTTTTATAGGATGCAAAAATGCATATTAATATTTAATATGTATTTAAGATCCATTTCATATTTAAAGCATTTTTTGGAAGCCATGTGGCCAGTGGCTGACCAATAAAGTTTAATTTACTTACCGCTTCAATGTAATCGCAGTACCTGTTCCTGAGCAGTGATAATTTAGTGGTTAGGACTGCGGTCTCCTGTTCGCGGTCGCAGGTTCGATCCCAGATACGACTACCTCTGACTTCGGAGTCATGTACGTTTAAGCAATTAAATATTACTTGCTTCAACGGTTAAGGAAAACATAATGAGAAAACCTGCACATCTGAGAGTTCTCTATATTGTTCTCGAAGGTGTGTGAAGTCCGTCAATTTGTATTAAGCCAGCAGGGTGGACTATAAACCTTGTATGAGAGATGACCTGCGCTCAGTAGTGAGCCTCTGATAGGTTTTCTAAATGCTAATGAATGAATGAACCTATTCGCGTAACACATTATGATTTGCCCTCAGACGTCAGGCGTTGTCCAAATATTAGACGTGTTAAAACAAGATTTGGTTTTGGACGAAGATACTTCAGAATATGTGTCGCAGAACCATCCAACTCAGCCAACGTTGGAGCCATCTCTACGTCGCAGCACGCTGCAACAGTTGGCTGTTATGTTGCGCCAACAGGAACAACACGAAACGTTCTTACAGTATGACGGCTTGAAGGTGATCATCGCTTTACTCAGGTAATTTAATGACGAAAAAAAAAAACAGTTTTTTTACTGTATTATATATCTTCAGTACCTTTAGCAGTGAATTGGGATCTATGCAAGCGCAATCCAAATGGAATGGGGCTACTTTCTGTCTGCTCGTCTTAACATGCATTGAATTGTAAGTAGGTATGCTTTTGTGGAACTCCTCCTCATTGTGAAAACACTGCATACATGGCATAGTATCTATTGTATTGTAAACTTGTTTTGAAAAGAGCAACCGCCGAGTTTCTTGCTGGTTCTTCTCGGCAGGAAGGGCATTCCGAACCAGTGGTAGACTCATCGACGGTTCAAAAGGACTTGTAAAAAAGTTTATTTGAATAAAAAATATTTCTATTCTATTCTATTCAAATATCATTAAGATTCCCTAGAGATCGGGTGTTTATGTGATTTAGATTATACTCGTGGCCGATATTAGAGTAAAATCGAGTTAGTATACTCGTAACTCCCTCCCTGCCCACCCTCCCTTACCCACGCATACATATTTACGCACGCCACACCATATGCACTCACGTATGCAATCCGCACCTATGCGGACACACACCCACGTTTCTGGTTATTGCGGCACATAAAATATTGGTACCTTCAAATTAACAGTAAATAAACATTTTATAGGCATTTGCAAGGCATTTTCTGCTTTACATACAATTTTTGCTTATAACATATTACAGAAACACGTTTCTCAGTAAACTTCATTTTTTCTAGGTTATCTCTTATGGTGGACGACTACTTGGCATTTCCTGAATGCGCAATCAGTTGTGCGTCAGTATTGAACAGCATCTGTTTTACGAGCCGACACTCTTTAGCCAAGATAACTGATTTACCTTTGCTGTTACTGAGAGGTTGGTATATAATATTAGAGCATAATATTGTCACATCTGACATCTAGTCTGTTTGTATTGGTCAGCATGGTGGACTATGGCCTATAGCTCTTCTCTGAGAGGAGACCTGCGCTCAGTACTGAGACGTTGATGGGTTTCTGATGATGATACTGATGATCTTCACGTCTACGGCAAACTTTACCATCTGCAAAAGCTGCACTTTACAGGGGAATGTTTAGAAAGCATAGATTTTTTAGTGACGATAAGCCCTGACTGGTTTACAAATATCCTGGTCGTACTTTTTAACCGACTTCATTTATCAATAAGCAAATAATTGCTGGGCTTTGCTGTTGTCTGTCAAAAAAGTCACCGTTATCGTTAGCTCATTGAAGTTTGAACCCTATTTCAAGAAAGCCAAGATGAGCTAGGCTATGATAATTATCCTGCGAGTGGAGAAAGAATGAAAAAAAAAATAGTTCAGTTACTTCTACAATTATAAGATACATAAAGAAATAGAGGTGATAAAAATAATCCAAATTGGCTTTTGCACCCATATGTCATAGGAGCAAACTGACACAGCATTATTGCTGCATTATTTTAACTTGAGTATTGGTACCCAGCCGGTAGGTATCGGTTCTGCCGGTTGAGAATGTTTAGTGTAAGGCAAATTGAAAGTCTGCTTGCAGGACAAATACAATTTAGTCCCTATTCCCTAAGATAATACTTACGCAAATATAAAAGTTGAATTTTTTGGTTTAGGTGGTTTTTAGTCCATAAGTTTCTAAGCTCGCACAGCCTTTGCTTGAAGAAAATGACAAATAACGTGACGGATTGCTTTCAGTAATTTTGGTGTTTCCTGCGAATGAAAACGCAGTATTGATGGCAGCTCAAGTATTATCATTAGTAGCCTGGGCAGGGTTTGCACTACAGGAATTGGACGCCAACCGCCGCCGTGTTCCTGCGTTACCGCTAAGTGTAACCCAGAGGACTTCCCTTCCGTTTACGGTCAATAGCTATTGGACCACAAGCCCTAATACTGAACATTCATCTGTTGGTAAGTTGTGATGTCATCTCATATTTTTAAAATATTTTTGGTATTGGTGTACCAAATATTATTTAATAAGTATGTCTTTAAAGGGGTCACATAAAAAACAATGTTTAGAAATTAAATAAAGAAATGGTTGCTCTTCGTGAGAAAATCATAACTTACTTAAATCGAGTAGAGTTGAAGCTTCATTATTGAACGCAAATAACAAATCAATACGATTCGAAAGCACTTTGTAAAAGTTTATTCGAATAAGAAATTATTCTATTCTATAAGAGCTTGCTTTGATTCGCATCTGAAAGAACATTGTATAAGAACTTGATTTTGGGAAATGCTATGCGCAAAACTTATATCGAAGTTCTCCTGTTCCCGATTGATAAACTTCTATTCAGCGGATTCCTGTGAATTGTTTGATGGCGTCTGTCAACCTATTGGAGTGTCTAGCAAATTCTCTTAGCAGATATTGCTCTTTCCGGTGCAAGGTGGCCATACCACCTTGAGGGCACCTTGAGATCCTAACGTCTATCGGTTCTTAAAACTATTGTCCCTATCCATTACCACTGAATCTTCCCAACCAGTTGAGCTATATTAGTGACTCTGTTTCTTCTGCGGATCTTCTCATTGCGGAAAAATTCTGAGCATAGTTCGATCCATAGTCGTTACCTTTCCTCTTGTATAATCAAAATGTTTTATACAGAATGGTTACTAAGCGAAGAGTTGTGGCGGAATGTGATTCGCGTTCGCTGGTGGTGGGTGTGTGGCGGGGGAGCCAAACTTCTGCGCACTTCCACCCCTTTATCGCCAGTCTCACCACCTCCTTCGAATGAGTTGGCCGCTCTTCGATCCGCTTGTGTTCGGTTCTCCTGCTCAAAATATCTGCTGGCATTGGAGAATGCTACTACACACGCGCAAGTAACCAAAGCCTTGCATTTGTTGGAGAGGTAGTATACCTTTTATTTTTATTCATTTTAACATTCTCGTTAGCATAACTGTGGATTACTACTATAAATTACTTTTTGACATTTCAATTTTAAAAACCTCTTAGAAGCTTGTTGTATCAAGGACCCAAACAACGCTGGTCCAATGCAAAGTGACAAACTTCACACACATTTGAGAACATTATGAAGAACTCTCAAGGCTTCACCGTTGAAGCAATGCATATAATTCCGAAAAGTCAGAGGTGCAGAACCCGCGACCATCTGAATAGGAGACCGCAGTCCTAATTACTAGCTATCACTGCTCTTCCAGTATTCAGAGATCAGTAATCCATGCGTATTAACTCCTTAATGTTAATATATATTTCCTTAGCTACACACATCTGATACAAATATCACCAGCGAATGCTAAAGAACTGGGCAGTCTGCCGTGGCAGCATACTAAAAGATTTCTGAACGCTCCGCCAGCCTCGGCCCGCGACACAGCGCTATTGATTACTCTGCTACAGCTTATCATTGCATATATGGACAATGTGCCGAGAGAAGGTATCATAATAATATTATGATATGTAGTAATATTCTTTAATACTATATAAGTAGCTTTTGCCCGCAACTTCGTCTGCATGGAGTTAGATTTTAAAAATTCCTGTTTTTTTCGGTATAAAAGATATATCCTATATATGAAAATAGTTGAGGACTTGGATAGTAAAATGCTCTCCAAGTCCTCAACTGTACCTAAAATGAGTACACTGTACCCACGCATCAACTTTACTCCTTTTATCCTGGAAAAAGAGACAGTTCATGCAGGATTTTTAAAAATCTAACTCTACGCGACAAGTTGAGGGCAGAAGCTAATTAACAATTAATATACATAGTTCTTGCTGCCTTTAAAAATGAAGGAGTTACTAAATCCTTCGTAAATTTTTAGAAAACAACGCGATGTCTTGGATAAAATTATTTTTTATCGGCAATGATGCCACCGTCATATCTCTGTTGAGTCGAGACCGCATGTACCCTCAACAAACACTGCAGGAAGATATAGAATTATCGCAGCTGCGGATACACATAGTAAAAGTACTTGTAAGATGTATCTTACTTGTTGAACATCAAGGCGACTATAGCTGCAGTAAAATGGAAAGCTTGTTGAAGATTTTGTTAACCTGTTTGGAAAGGATCGATTTGAAGAATTTTCATGTTTTGGGTAAGGCAGTGGTTTCCTCTGATTTTTGTATAAGTTTATAAATTACATATTTACTATAAATACTTTCTTATAAACAAACTTACTCGTTATGTTTGAAACGCGACGCAACCAGCAGTATTGTTTTTTGGTGTTATAGTCATAGAAAATTTTAATATTCCATTCACACATACCACAGTTGTGTCACACGCCTTTAAAAATCTTAATTGGTTCGAGCTACGTCGTTTCCAGAGAATTATATTCTTACGAAATCTTAGCTTAACTAGATAAGATAAGGAAAAGTCATCTTTTTCCTCATAGTTATTACAATCCTTCCTTACTATTATAAATGGGAAAGTGAGTTTGTTTGTATGTTTGTTCCGCTTTCACGCCGTAACTACTGAACCGATTTTGCTGAAATTTGGCACAGACATAGATTATAGTCAGGAATAGCACATAGGCTACTTTTTATCCCGGAAAAGCAAACAGTTCCTGCGGGATAGCATCGCTATTTTTTACGCATTTGTCCTTCAAAATACGCCCAATGGAGTTTTAGATTGACGTGATTTTTTTGCACAGGTAAAGTTAAGGGCCTGAAAAATGACAAAAGCTACTTTTTATCCCGTGAAAACAAACGGTTCCTGCGGGATATTAGTATACTACTTTTCACATATTTATCCTTCAATTATACACCAACGGAGTTACAGATTGACGTGGGTTTTTGGATATGCATAGTTGATGACTTGAAAAGTGACAAAGGCTACTTTTTATCCCGGGAAAACAAACAGTTCCCGCGGGATATTTGTGTGCTACTTTTCACTTATTTATCCTTCAATTATGCGCCAACGGAGTTATAGATTGAAGGGGGTTTTTTGGATAGGCATAGTTGAGGACCAGAAAAGTAATAAAGGCTACTTTTTATCCCGGGAAAACAAACAGTTCCCGCGGGATATTCGAAATGCTACTTTTCACGTATTTATTCTTAAATTATGCGCCAATATGCATGCATGCATACATGTATGTATGTATGTATGTATTTATGTATGTATGTATGTATGTATGTATGTATGTATGTATGTATGTATGTATGTATGTATGTATGTATGTATGTATGTATGTATGTATGTATGTATGTATGTATGTATGTATGTACGTATGCATGTTTGTATGTATGTATGCATGCATGTATGTATGTATGTGTGTATGTATGTTTGTATCCTCCTGTTACTAACTTTAACTACATTAACTATATCCTATGCTACTTATCCCACTAATATTATTAATGTGAAAGTTTGTGAGGATGGATTGGATTGGATGGATAGATGTACTTAGCATACGGATGGATGGACGGGATGTATGGATGCATGGGATGGGATAGGGATTTAAAAAACTAAATCCACGCGGACGAAGTCGCGGGTATCAGCTAGTTCTCTAATAAAATGTTTCTATATTTCAATTCACAGAAAATCATGACTTGCAGTTTCATTTTGAACTTTAGGTATAATACAAATACAGTTAGTCATGTTTATATTGAACATCTCCCTTTCTAGTTGTAGAGACATAATTTTTGAAGAAATGTTAAAAAATTAAAAAATATTATTGTTCACCTCAATATTTTACTTTTGTAAGAAATTCTCTCATTAAAGATGCAAATTCTTGATTAAAGATCAGTCTAATCAAGTCATGGTTTTAAAATATTGGATTACAATATCATTATTAATATAGACACTTCTATCACAATCACACACTCTTCTGTCTATATTTTATATGTAAAAACTGGAACTATGGTAAATCCTGAGATCTTCCTGTAAAACATAAGATTTAGGTAACAACTCGTTATGGTAACAGACCAAAATGTTCGTTGATTTCGAACATTTACCAGCGTCTTGTTAAACTCAAAAACGGTTTGACCGATTTGAATATATTTTTTTGTTTTGTTCGCTATAAGACAGGGTTGGTTTAAAAAATAAAAAAACTCTAAGGAACAGCTGAAAAATCGAAAAAATCAAAATTGGTAATTTTGTAAAGGGGGCACCACTTCGGATTACTTATAATACGAGTAGATAGTAGACGCGACGGGAGGGAATGGCGGGAGTGAAGCCGCGAGTTGAAGCTAGGTAGGATATATAAACATATCCCGTTATGCATATTTATGATTCCTTCTGCTCTTATTACGACGTGCGTGCGAATTCAGTCGCCATCTGTTTCACATCACATGTTGAAAAACACTTTCATAGTCTCGCTAATTATATTAGCCACTTGACGAGGTATTTTCTTTAGGTATATTCACTGAGTACATTACATATAATCACTATGTTAGTACACATACTTGTAGAATTAAAGCAAGCTTTTACCCGACACTTCGTCTTGTCACACAAGGATCTCTTGAAGCCTTCGAGTCTTGTCAAGACATTGTCCCGTAGGTTTATTTATTTACTCTTTACATCAACTTTAATATTTTAAACATAAAGTACGTGGGCAAGAACAGCTTGTCTCTAAGAAAGAGATGTATGTAAGTGAAATATTTAGCATTTTTATTGCGGGGAAAACCCCGCAATAAAAATCCTAAATATCCTGTATAAAAAAATCTGCCGAATTTCTTCAAGATTCTTCAGCATAGCAGCGAAAAATGAAAACGTAGGCCGTTTCACACTCAACTACACAGGCTCAAGACAGAGTTAAAACCAGACATAAGTCAGGACTGTGGTCAGGACAAAGCGTCTCGTTTTAATTCGTTTTTCGCATTTATTATATTATTATTGTTATCACGCTGTTAATGATGCTAATTTTATTTTAGTATTTGCAGTTGATTTGAAAAGGATTTTGTGCTTTTAAGATGACAGAAAAATTAGATTTTAGTTTTGTTTGCATCCCGTAGTACACCTATAGTCTTTATAAATTGCAGTCACCGTTTAAATATGGGCTAGTAGTAGACTCCATGAAAAAATCCAAATAGGCTCGTGATTACACACTCACCTCAACTACACCACAAGAAAGTCCGAAAGTCATTTGTGGGAATGGGCAATGGGAAATTTAACACAAAACGTCACGTTCTGTGTTAAAATTCCACAATCGATCTTAGACATCAAAAATCATATTATACGATCGAATATCCTCCTCTCCCCTCCAAATAAGCAGAAAGCTTGTGTTAGGAGTGGGTACGACAATAGTGCAACGGGTGGGATTCGAACCTGCTACCATTCAATTTTAGTCCGCATCTTTAACCGTTGGGCTATTGAGGCTTAAAGATTATATACCTAAATGACGATTCGACAGCACTTTGTGAAAGTTAATTTGGGTAAAAAATTATTCTATTCTAGACGTTTGGAAATTGCAGGGAATAAACCAAAGTAAGCAAACAAAGCGATACGTTGATTTCTCACTAAGCATGACTAAACAAAAGACAATTTCCAGGATATCTCAACGAGTTGATACGCTGCATAAGATACGCGATACATTCTCGGTACTGCAAGTTATCGGAGGATTCGCTCATCCAGAGCTTGAAGGTGATGACGTACGCCTTGAGCGGATGCACGTCCGGCGCGGGGCGGAAAGGGCAGGCGTGCAGACTCGATGCCATGCTCTCCTTGCTGGCCTTGTTGAGACAGATCCGTGAAGATTCTGTGCCAGTACAGGTAAGTTTCGAATGAAACCCACGAATTTTTGGAAACTAGTACCTTATCGGACGTTACGAACTAGGCGAAAAAAAGTGTAAGAATTTTCCATCACGATTAGTGCAGGCAGACGGTTATCCATAGCGCGTATGCTAAATTACAAGTCGGTTCTTACATGTGGCAACTGGCGAGAGATGGTGTTGTTTCTAATAAGAATTTTCGCGAGTAGTGTAGGCGATTATCCATAGCGCGTATGCTTTTGGTTGTGCGCAGTTATACGAGCGCGCTTATTTATTACGAGATGGTTCTAACAAGTAGCGAGAGATGGCGTTGATTCTAAAAAGGCAATGTTTTCATTATTAAATATTCATACTTCGTACCAAGCGAGTGTTCCACGACACTCCACGCATTTTTTTTTCGCCGAATGTTTTACAATGTATTATCCGCCGCTCAGTGAGCTATGGAGAGGTATCCCTGCGAGACAAAATCAGGAATAAGGAGATCCGTAGGAGAACTAGTAACCGACATAGCTCTCGAGTTTTTTAAGAGTTCTAGATGAGTAAAAAAATGACCTTTGTTACTATTGTTAAAGCTTCATTGTCTGGTAATAAACTAACAAAGAATTTTTACAATGATTTAATTTCTATTTTACAATTTCACGCAATCTTGGATAGCAGATAGTAGGTCCCTACTCTAACACTTTACATTGTGTGTCATGTAAGTACATACTCGTAGGTACTTTTTCTATTTATCTATGCCGAGTGCCGTAATCAACATACGATTTGTGGTGTAGTCCCATTATCCCCATTGATCGCGTCCCCATTAATGGGGACAATGGGATTTTAATAAAAATATTAAAAATTAGTCCCATTGTCCCCATTGACCGTGTCCCCATTACCGGGGGCTGTCGATTTAGTCCCATTGTCCCCATTACGGAACAGCTGTAGTTGAATAATTTTTTTTAAACCTTTCCGTTGTCCCCGTTTATCTGAGGGTCGACGTCTAATTGGTTATGAAAGTCATGTAACGTAACAAGAAGAAAAATAAAATGCACAAATTATGTATATGGTTTCTAATAAAATCCTAATACATGCATACATACATATGTTAATATATATAAATTACGTGTCACGTTGTTTGTCCGCGATGGACTCCTAAACTACTTAACCGATTTTAATCAAACTTCGTAACTATCTGTAATTTGGTTCAACTTAAAAGATAGGATAGTTTTTTTGGATTGGGTTAGTCTATTTATTTTATTTATATAGATAAGTTGGCGGTACGAAGTTCGCTGGGCCAGCTAGTATAATATATATATGTCGGCGCGAAGAGGTTATTAATCTCATTCAGCGGCGTCAAGAAAGTCTAGATTTCAATAACTAACCGCTTTTAGACGGTTTGAATCACAAATCAAACATTTCTTTGTTAATCAATGTTAACTACCCTCAATATGATTTTGTAAACATAATTTGGACGGTAGCAAACAATTTAAAAAAGATGATTGTACAAGCATGCTTTCATTTAAATACGGGCGGCCGATCCCTCGCAACTCATTCTCGCTCGAGGCGTCGGACCGTACGGACCTCTGAGAGTTGTCGTAATAAAAGTAAAGTTTTATTTTGAAAAGAGCAACTGCTGAGTTTCTTGCCGGCTCTTCTCAGCAGAATCCGCTTTCCGAACCGGTGGTAGAATCTTGACGTGTCATAAGAGCCACAGGTTGGCCTACATGAAATAAATAATTTTGAGTTTGAGTTTAAAGTCCGACAAGTCGTGTTTTGATTCCTACGAGTGAAAGTATTGAAGATTGTGATTGTGATTGTGTGTCACTGTTATTAAAAATGACTGACGGCTCTTTAGCCGTCATATACTATATGTGATAAGTGATTATTGAACATACATTATTCAATAATCACTTATCATATATTAACAATCATAGATTCTGTAAATTAAACCAAAAAATAATAATTATACAATCATAAATAAAACATATTTCACAATCAATTATTATCACAGCGTATTATAATCATCTTAAAATACCATAATAGTTTTAAAAAGATTAATTATATAACAAATAATAAAGTATATATATGGTTTTAATAAAATAGTAACTATGCACCTCGCTGGAATGCAATGACCTTCCCACTTCCCTCTACACCTTCCCGAGCTTGCCCTATTGCATCAGGCATTTTCTACGCCATTCAAGAGCACCGATATGACGTCATAAATGCCAGGTACATAGATAATGTGACTGGATTGTACATTGGTAGTTATGTTTCTTAGTAGATTACTGATAAAACAAGGGACTATAAATGAGATGCGCCGACGATGCACCGGGCGAAACAAAAACACTGATAAAGCTGTAGTTTGCGAAGCTCTCATTGGCTTATTCTTAATCCCCGTTTGGAATATCCTATTGTGGTAGAGAGTATGGACTTGGACAATTTGCAGAATCTATGATTGTTAATATGTGATAAGTGATTATTGAACAATCTATGTTCAGTAACCACTTGTCACATATAGTATACTAGTGGACCCGCCCCGGCTTCGCACGGGTAGGCTACAAAACAAACACAATGGTATAATCATCTAGGGCCTAGAGGTTAATGATTAAGTCTATGTCTATGGCTAAAACCCTCATATAAATATGGAATGCCTGTATTCGATCGTTGTCCTTTATGTGAGTGACTTTTGCTGCTACCCGTGAAGCATTATGTCCTGTATCTCTATAATATTTATTGGATCTTCATCAAAATTAGACATACTATGCTTGATATTATACACTTTTAAATTAAAAAAGAATGATTAAAATCGGTTCAAATTTGACGGCATTATGAAGTAAAACTGATAAAAACTTTCATCCCCTATGCTGGAAGAACCTTACTGTTTATCAGGATAAAAACTATCCTATATGTTGACCCGGAGTATCACCTACTACTATACCAAATTTCATACAATTCCGTTCAGTAGTTTTTGCGTGATGCCCGGACATACAGACGGACATACAGATAGACAGACAGACAAAAATTAAATAAAAATCTGTTTTGGGATCAGTATTGATAATAAAGCATCCCCCGGTTAAAATTTTCGAAATAGATTAAATGTACAGAAATCGTCCAGTTACAGTTTTATTTTAAGAATAGATGTATGTAGGTATATATTAGTATTTTATTATAAACCATATACATACATAATTTGTTATATCCTTCCATCCTTAATCCTTTTAAAACTATTAAGGTATTTTAAGATGACTATAATATGTGACAATTGATTGTGATATTTGTTTTATTTATGATTCTTTCTTCTTCTTCTTTATCAACCGATAGACGCCCACTGCTGGACAAAGGTCTCTTGCATGGACTTCCACAGGCCTCGGTCTTGCGCCGCCTGAATCCAGCGGCTCCCTGCGACTCGTTTGATGTCGTCGGTCCACCTGGTGGGGGGTCTGCCAACACTGCGCTTCCCGGTGCGGGGTCGCCACTCCAGCACCTTGGGACCCCAACGACCATCAGCTCTTCGAACTATGTGCCCCGCCCATTTCCACTTCAGTATCGCGACTCGCTTAGCTATGTCGGTGACTCTGGTTCTCCTCCGGATCTCCTCATTTCTGATTCGATCCCGCAGGGACACTCCGAGCATAGCTCTCTCCATCGCCCGCTGAGCGGTCCTGAGCCTACTTATGAGGCCCTTAGTTAGCGACCATGTCTCGGATCCGTAAGTCATCACTGGCAACACGCACTGTTCGAAGACTTTAGTCTTCAGGCACTGAGGAATTTTGGACGAGAAGACATCTCGGAGCTTCCCGAACGCTGCCCAGCCGAGTTGGATTCGGCGGTTGATCTCTTTCTCGAAATTGGACCTACCTAGCTGGACTGTGTGTCCCAGGTAAATATACTCGTCGACAATTTCGAGTGCAGAGTTCTCAACAATTACTGGGTGGAGCGGTGCATGAGCATTGGACATGATTTTCGTCTTGCTCATGTTCATTTTCAGGCCCACCTGTTGAGAAACCCTGCTGAGATCGTTGAGCATTGTATTGAGGTCTCTCAGAGTCTCTGCCATGACTACTATGTCATCGGCAAATCGCAGGTGAGTGATGTACTCGCCGTTTATGTTGATGCCAAGCCCGTTCCAATCCAGAAGCTTAAAGACGTCCTCCAACGCAGCGGTAAAGAGCTTCGGGGAGATAACGTCTCCCTGTCGCACTCCACGCTGCAAGTGGATTGGCCTCGTAGTCTGGTCCTGTATACGTACTGACATTGTGGCGTTTTCATACAAGCACTTCAACACTTGGATATACCGGTAGTCAATCCGGCATCTCTGCAGCGACCTCAACACAGCCCAAGTTTCCACCGAATCGAAGGCTTTCTCATAGTCCACAAACGCTAAGCAAAGTGGCCGGTTATACTCTTCCGTCTTTTGTATAACCTGCCGCAGCGTATGAATGTGATCTATGGTACCAAAGCCTTTTCGGAATCCGGCTTGTTCGGGAGGCTGGAAGTCGTCAAACCTACGAGCGAGACGATTCGTAATGACTCTCGAGAACAACTTATAAACATGACTCAACAACGAGATGGGTCTATAATTCTTCAACAAGGTATTATCACCCTTTTTGAAGAACAGAACCACCACGCTCCTGTGCCATGCTTCCGGCGTTGTACCCTCGTGGATGACGGAATTGAACAATCGCTGAAAGATCTTAAGTACCGGTTTTCCACCCGCTTTCAGGAGTTCCGCAGTGATTCCGTCATCACCTGGCGCCTTGTTGTCCTTGAGCTGTTTGAGAGCCATTCTAATCTCGTATAGGCTGACGTCCGGGATATCTTCGGTATAGTGTCGGGTCAGTTTGGCTCTGGGATCTTTCGCCAAATCTTCAACAGGTTTTTGTGTCGTGGTATATAACTGTCCATAGAACTTCTCAACCTCTCCCAAGACCTCAGGTCGAGAAGAGACGAGACGGCCGTCATCAGTTTTCAGCCGCGTCAGCTGGCTCTGTCCGATAGACAGATCTCTCGCGAACACTTTTGAGCCTTTGTTCCGCTCAATGGTATCTTTAATACACTTGGTATGAAAGACACGGAGGTCGCGAGTTTGTGCCTTAGAGATCTGCCTATTAATCCGCCGGTAGGCAGCCGCGTCTGCCGATGACTGCAGCCTCATCTCTTGTCTCTCCTTCATTAGCTTGAGAGTATGGTCAGAGAACTTTTCGGTTCTTTTCCTGCGATGGGTCTTAAAGAATTTAGACCCCACAGTATGGACAGTTTCCACGAACCTGTTGTTTAGATCGTCCACAGAAACGCAGTCTGCTAGGCACTCGAATCGGTTCTGCAGTTCGAGTTGGAAGTTTTCGGGATTTTGGATATGAGCACGAGAAGGTCGGAGAGTGGACTTCACCAGTCTGGCCCTTTCCAGCTTTACATTAATATTCAACGTGCCTCTTACCATCCGGTGATCGCTACCGGTTTTCACCCTATTGATCACAGAGACATCATTGAATATATGCCGCTTGGTCGACATAATGAAGTCGATCTCATTTCTCGTGGAACCATCGGGACTCAACCATGTCCATTTTCTGTGTGGCCGCTTCCTGAAGAAGGAGTTCATCATAAAGAGGCCCTCCTTCTCCATGAAGTCGGCCAACATTTGGCCCCTTTGGTTCCTTCGCCCATACCCAAAATGCCCCACTCTCGTCTCTGCACCGCTTCGTTCGCCCAGCCTTGCATTGAAATCCCCCATCACAACACTGTAATGAGTGGCAGAGGCGTGTATGGCTTTTGATATATCCTCATACAGCGCCTCTACCTCCTCGTCAGAATGTGTCGATGTCGGTGCGTAGACCTGTATAACCTTCAGCGAATACCGTTTGGTGATTCTGAGTATGAGGCACGCTACCCTACTCGACACACTCTCGACTTGTACAATGTTGTTGACGAGGGACTTGTGGACGATGAACCCGACACCACCCTGGGACTGTTGATCGCCCTCCCGGTAGTAAAACAAGTTGCCGGAATTGAGGATTATCGAGTCCTCCCCCTCTCTTCGGACTTCAGACAATCCTATAATATTCCAGCGCAACTTGTTCATTGCTTCTTCCAGCTCGATGATCTTCTCGTCGGTCCTCAAAGTGCGTGCGTTATACGTCACCAGGTCCAGTCGTCGGGGTTGGCAGCGGAATCTCGTCCGGAGATTCTTAGCACCCCCTGCCCCGCCATTACCGTGACCGCTGCCAGGGTCAGGAATAGCGAGGCCGCCGGGAACTAGGGGCCATGGTTTTCTGTGATTATCCATTAAGGTTTTGCCCATAATGACCACGCTGGGCAGGCGTGTTGGTCATCGCAGGGCTAGACTGATCGCACCGGTGTCGCTGCTGCCCGACACCGGCCTGTGCCATTTGCTCAGTCTAGCCAGTATGAAATGGTTATACCGCCATTTGTCGGTCGTCATAGCCTCGTCAGTAAACTAGCAGGGGGCACCACGGGCAGGTGAGGTTGACGTTTGGAGCGCTAGATGGAGTTGCGCTCCCTTACCCCCCTTATTTATGATTGTATAATTATTTTTTTGGTTTAATTTACAGAATACATACATATACATACATAATTTGTTCATTTTATTTTTACATGACTTTCATAACCAATTAGACGTCGACCCTCAGATAAATGGAGACAACGGAAAGATTTAAAAGTTATTCAACTACAACTGTTCCGTAATGGGGACAATGGGACTAAATCGACAGCCGCCGGTAATGGGGACACGGTCAATGGGGACAATGGGACTAATTTTTAATATTTTTATTAAAATCCCATTGTCCCCATTAATGGGGACGCGATCAATGGGGATAATGGGACATGACGCGATTTGTTTATAATTTTAA
The DNA here is from genome assembly GCA_029955525.1 of Oeneis ivallda. Classification (NCBI taxonomy): domain Eukaryota; kingdom Metazoa; phylum Arthropoda; class Insecta; order Lepidoptera; family Nymphalidae; genus Oeneis; species Oeneis ivallda. The sequence goes on along the minus strand of JARPMR010000006.1, from coordinate 17,147,297 downwards.
AGTTACTTTTTTTAAACTAGTTTTCATTTCAAAAAACGGATAGTTTCCGTTATCTATGACGTTTTCTAACTTTTACGGGCTACCCAGGCTAAGTTAGGTGACGCTGTCAATTTCGTTTTCATTAAATGTTAGGGAACACCTAAAGGTGAAATGACATTGGGTTAAGGATTGTATTTAGAGGCTATTCCTACCTAAGTACGTAAAGAAACTCCTACTTAAGAGATGATTTAGGTATGGTTGGTGAAAACAATCATATATCTGCGGATATAACAAAGTTTTTCCTATGAAAGCAATATTTTGTTTGGCAATAGAGATGGAGCGAAGTATGGGACGGCAACGTAGTTCGCGCCGTAGTCAGATGCACTAGCGGAGATGGAGCAGAACTTCGCGCGACCGCTTTGCACGTTATGGCGGCTCTCACCCAGTACACGCAACTAATGCCGCAGTTAGTACAATGTAAGTTATTACTGTATTGGGAAATGTTTGGGTAGAAGCAGGCAGCGGGCAGGTGCTGAGTCTACAATGCACAATCGTAAAGATTATTTACAACGTCTCTCTCAGTGTTACCAACTCCTATAAGAGAGAAGCTAAAACTGATTCTTTTGGAAGAGTATGGGTATACTGTAGGTATTCTTCGGCGATAATGAAGCTACTTAAACGTATCCATCCTCTAGTGGCCAATTTTTAATTTAACGACGAAAAACGGAGCTTCTCAATTCGACGCATATTTTTTTGGCGATGTTACTCCATAACTCCGTCAAATCTGAACAGATTTCAATAATTTTCTTTTATTTGAAAGATAAAAAATGCCATATTTGCAATGGCGTCAGGTTTGTCTAATTTTTTGATGAAGATCTGATGAATATCTTCGGTAATGGAGGACGGAACTCCTCAATGAATAAGAGCAAATCGCTCGCGATCAGAGAATGTCGACTCCAAACGCCACTACAAAGTATATAAATAATTTGAGTTTGTACACGTCACACATATGTTGAATTCGGTTCATCGGTTTCATCGTTACTACTTAGGCCCGCCCGACTTCAACACACCTGTGTAAACTAAAATTATTGTATAACACCGATAACTTCCTGACTTATTCTTATGCCTAACAAGCTTCCCAATAGGCGGACGAGACAGTTATTAATATAATATATTAATATTATTGTTAATTAATATAATATATTATTTTATTATTAATATTATATACAGTTACATATTATATTTTACATTTTTATAACGAGGCAACGGCGAACTAGCTTTCCCTCATCTGGGGGTTTTCAGGTCAGACGGTAGTCGTTGAGAACAAAAAGCTATACTACCAAATAATATAGAAAGCACTGTAAAAAAATACCCCCATATAACGACTTTATTCATAACACCTTAAATCTGCACAGGTGTTCCGAAGGAGTCTTTGGTGCAATACGGAATAGAAGTTTTCTCTCAAGAGGGCGAGGCCAACGTGGTCCGTGCTGCGGCGGCTTCTTTACTGACCGCCCTTACCGCTCGAACTTCTTCACATACGCAGGTTAGTTGATCATGAATTTATTGACGAGCTTTTACCCGCGACTTCGTCCGCGTGGAGTTAGGTTTTTAAACAATCTCGCGGGATCTCTATTTTTCCGGTATAAAAGTGGCCTCACTGTCCAAGGCCTCTGCTATATCCGTGCAAAAAACATGTCGATCTGTTGCTCTGTTGCTGCTTTATTGAAGGACAAAACATCGAACAAGCACACTTTCGCATTTGTAATGTTAGTAAACATTTATTAATATTTACTTTAGATTTTAATAAAATAATGCGTAATAAATTTAAGAACCGTGCAAAAGAAAATTAGTTAGGTATCTTTCCTTAAATAAAAAAAGTTATAGGAAAAATATTCTACAGTCCAACTTTAGGCGGACTAGAAATACGTTAAGAGTAGTGTCTAGTGACGAAACGCGACGCGATTAGGTATTTTCCAAAATGCTATCTGTTTCACAACGCTTCGCTGCCCGACCCGCATCGTGCGATAGAGAGAGTTGCAAGTCCAGGAGTTATTTGCCTAAATTTTATTCTTGAAATATTTTTTCGGGTCATAACGTTTTTACCCCCCTAAACGTTTACAAAATTAGACAATTTTGGTCTCATTAGATTCAGTACACCTTAATCTAGGCTCGTACATTTCATTTTTTTAGTATTTCAGTTTAGTTAAATTTAAAAAAATAAAATTAGTCGAGGAAGTTTTTTAGTCAAAAATATGGATATTTAGTCACTAATAACTTTTAACATAAGCAATATTTCTTTTAAATTAAAACGTACGGGCATAGTTTTTCATTGTATCTGCAACATTTCAAAAAATTATGAACATTGGACAACATTTACGGGTAGCAAAACGTTATCGCTTTTTGTCACTTTTTGTATGAAAATTTTCAACTACGCGTGGTGCGGTAGCGTCGCGCGGTTAACTCAAACATACGATTATGGCTATAAGTATGAGAGCGTTCTTACAGAAGCGTTCTGGCGTAGTACGCGCCGCGTCTCCAGAAACGAACCCTAAGATTTGAATATACGCAACTATCTATCCATGCTAAAAGGAGATTGGCGAGCGCCACAGAGTTTCTGACGCAGACTTGAGGCCCACGTTCACGAATCAAACTTCTGATACTTGTTCTGGTAAAGTAGTTCTAGTTAGTTATGTTTCCATTTAATATTTTTAAGGCAAATTACCATTATGATATGGTAGTATGGATTGTGGTTATCATATGGTAGCTTTGAAAATGTTTTATTTTAATGTTTAATTTACATCGCGAGGATGGACCCATCTCCTCACTTTCCATAACTTCATAACTTTCGTCTGATAAACGATGTCGACTTATTAGAGTGATACGATAAGCCTCATTGAACAGTCAACACCAACTCAAAATTGCTTGCAAACAAAAAGTTCAGAAAGAAATGCTGTGGGGCCGTTCATAAAATACGTTCGCATGCAAGGGGGAGGGAGGGGTCTTGCTGAGTGTGACAAGATGTGACAAGGGGGGACGGGGGGTCTACGGCAACGTGACGTTCGCCGTTCATTACTTTTCGACATGAGCGCTAGCTCAGTCGCGCGGCTCTAGCAGCGTTGCGATCCGTCACTACTGGTTTCTTTGTTTTTCCAACACTTGAGAGAGTAACGTTTCCACGTACCCTGCGCTTTCGATTCTTTAACAAATGAAAATACTGTTTCTCATGTATTTATTTATTATATTATTCCTTTATTCGCCATTTAGCAGTGAACTAATACAGACGCTTTTTTCATATTTCTCAGTTTAATACTCTTTATTACGTTAATTACTTTATACTCTTTATTGCCGAAATTTGTAACTCCTAGATTTAATAGTTAAGATATATATAAGAAAACAATGTCATCGATAAGAGGTGAACTCTATAAAAAATTATTTAACACTTATAAAAAGTGTTATTCGGATAAAAAATCAACGATCGTACAAGAAAATGTCAATAAGATTTGGAACGATCTCAAGCAAGAGTACAAAAGTGATGGCAAGCAATTTGCAAAGCAATAACTAAATAAATATTTTTTCATTCTCAAAATTTATATAAGTACTATCATTTGAAATTTATCATACTAAGGGGGGGGGGGGGGGTCTTAGTTTTTGTGACGGAATATTTATAGGGGGGTCACAGAAAGTGTGACACAGCGTGACAATAGGGGGGGAGGGGGTCAAAAAAAGCTGATTTTAGCGTGACGTATTTTATGAACGGCCCCTGTGTCTGCGGACGCCAATATCTTTTATCGTTTTGAAGAAATCGTAAGTCCAAAATTACGCCAAATCGTTGCACAACGAACACAAATCGAACGAAATAAGAAAAAATAAATTAAACGCACAAATGCAATACAAATGAAATGACCATGGAACTAGGAATTACGACTACTTTACTCCGTAAAATGATATTTATTGCCATTAGAACGGTTAAATAAAATGTGTAATTGTGAATAATTATATTTTTGATCCCCATCTTCTAAAAATATGGGGCTTACACAGAAAAATACTTTGAAAAATGTTAATTAAAATTAAATGATTTCTGAATCTGAACGGTTTTTAAAAGTACGGGGTCAAAATTCGCCATTCTCCTTTTCAATTTTAATGAACTATTACTATGCTTTATGCCCGTTCCGTTATTACCAACGTTTCCTAATTTGTACGGGCCCCTAAGCTAAGTTAGATGACGCTTTCTGTCAATTTCGTTTTCACTAACCGTATAACGGGAACGCTTAGAGGTGGAAATAACATTGGGTAAACATTGTACGAAGGGGTTATCTACGTAAAGAGACTCCTACTTAGAGGATGATTTAGGTATGGTTGGTGAAAACTGAAAACGGGCATTTATTATTGCCTCATTGCAACGATATAATTTCTAATACTGTGCGGACGAAACTTTCAAAGCCCTCTCTGTATCTGTTTCATAATAGAAATAGGAAAAGTATTGGGTTTTAAATAAAAAAAGTATTGGGTTTTGTAAATGGGCATTAATTTGCGACATAATAGTTTCGTTATCACTATACCTACTAGGTATTACCTACCTATAAACATTTTCCTGTTACGAAGTAGAAATTACCATTTGATACAAACTACAAATATTATGCGCGCCACAACAGAGCATGGATCTTGATTTTTTTGCAATGGGTGCATAGGACCTACATGTGCCATAGGCTACTTTTATCCTGGCAAAACAAAGGGTTCCTCCACACGGATGAAGTCATAGGTAAAAACTATAGTTTACAGTTAATATTTTATAGGATGGTAGTATCGTTGATATCGCAGTAAATGATGGATTTAGGTGCGACAGATTCCGTTTTTATTTATCAAAAAGTCATAAACTTTGTAAATGGTATAAAGTCATAAACTTTATAATGGTCAAAAAACTTTATAATGGTAATCAGAATTACCCTTTACAATAACGAAAGGCACCACCGTTTATCATTACAGCTATTATGGTGTGATCTAATGATCTATAAATTATAGTAACCACAATTGTACGTGCATCGAATATTGAGGACCACCTACGTGGTTCGCGATGATAGTTATATTTAGGACTGGGTGCGTCAGTAATAAAAATGTATCTTTAATCGAATCGTACGTGTTGGGCCGAGAGGTCGTGGTTAATTTTGTGGAGGTGCTTCACAAGTTTTTCAGGTGGTTCTGACCAAAGTATGACAAGTTAGACCTGCCAATTGCTGGAACTAGCGTACCTACTTAGTGGAATTTATTGGTAGAGTTCCACGATTTGTATCGCATTTTATTTATCCAATCAAATATTTAAAAACACCGGCCAAGTGCGAGTCGGACTCGCGCACAGAGGGTTTCGTACTCCAAAAGTAAAAGTAAAACGATAATATTATATTAATTTGCTTATTTATCGTTAACTTTGTTTTAGAATGCACAGGTAAAACCCTTTCATATGATACCCAACTCGGTATTATCTTACTTTGAAATTTCAAACTCCCGATTTTCCCCCTTTTTTAATAAAACTAAAAATAATTTTCGATTTTTTTTTTCCAATGATGTTGGGCCACTATTATACACAACTATTCCAAATTTCATGTCGATGGCTTTATCGGACGGACCGACGGACGGACGGAGAAAGTCTCACCATAAGGGTTCCATTTCTTCCATTTTGGTACGGAACCCTAAAAATATAAACTATAGTAGTAAATCTGTCAGACTGATTTTGATGAAAGGCAAACACATAGCTTGTATCTTCTATCTTGGAGACGACCATGAGAAACTGTTAATCCCGGTAACAGATAATTCAGAAGGGATTTTTAAAAACCAAAATCCAAACGGTTCATCCGTGTTGCTGTCATCGGTTAATTAACTTACTATGTTTATTCTTGTTTCAAGAAATAAAGAAAATATATATTTAACACACGATAACCCACCACAGAGATGGGTCTAGTTCGCCAGACTCGGAGAAGGTAGGAAGGCGCTTTAGAGTCACTATATTACGCTTTTATCAAGCACCACTTCAGAATTTTTGACGAACTCTGAGAGAAGCATGTCATCGGTCGAATTTACTATTACATATTACATTATTCAACCTAATAAGATAACTTATTAATGTATTTGACATCAATGAGCGAGTTCAAATTATGTCGAAACTGATTGAAATATTATGAAAACAATGCTTATATTTTATGTATTGTACTTTATCATGAGTCTTTATTGTGACTATTGGTATTGTTAGTATAGGTACACAATTTTATATAATATATTTTACTGATTGCCTATACAGATTATGTACTTAAACCACATTAAGAGGCTTGGTTCACTCATGGGCCACGCCTTACTACGTCCACTAGCTACGCTAGTGGCCGTATCGTCCAGGCAAAGTATCGTAACTCAATAGTTCAGTGAACTAAAAAAGAAATAGTCATATGTTTTCAATTCAGTGAACTAAAAAAAGAAATAGTCATATGTTTTCAATTTCAATTTGACTATTTCCAAAAATAGTAGGCAAGTTAGCTCTTTTCCCGATCAATGCTCAATAAACATCGCACGAAATTTTTATTTCTAAATTTAAAATATTATTTTAAAATAATTATTTTCCCTGTTTTGCTTATTGGAAAATCCCACGTACTTTTGTTTGCTCACTACAATTGAATTGAAAACTTATGGATATTCGCTCAGTGTTAAACAATATCCTACGTTTATTACTTTACATTGTTCGCAAATGAAAATAAACGGCTTTGAGAGTAAACTGGTTATTTTATTGGAATAGTTATGCTGCTTATGCAGTATGCACCTTCGCTAGTAAAACACAAATATTTCTTTTTTGTATTAATAAGTACGCAAATTAAGAGCAATTATCTTTAAGTTGCGGTATCCTTGTAAGTAAATACTTACATAATTTAAATTACTGAAAAAAAAAACATCCCACTAAAAACATTTTCACGTAATATGTTGCCACGACGCACGAGACCAATGACTTGCACTGTCAAAAAGTTATCAGACCTCATGTAGAGCCAAGCTTCTAACTCTACACGCCCTAAATCTACAAGCCCTTACTTCACAAACTTTGTACAGGCTAGTCAAAATATGTGGCAATTTATCGTATCGAGGAATTTCGACCACGTAGGGGTGCAGATTCATGCGATGTCTTGCAGTTCGATGGAAGAAAGGTTATGGTGGAACTGAATTGAATAGTTCTTGAGCTCTCTCTCCGAAATATATCTTGTTGAATACCGATAGACAAGCCACCACCAAGTCTGGAGTTAACTAGCTATTCGTCGCTGATGAATCGTGCGAGCTAGTACTTGGCAGAGCCGTCTCATAAATGGCTGCAGACTGCAGTACTCCATGTAAGTTGACCTATTACTATAGGTACTTACCTAGAACAGCACTTAATTTATTTTCGCTGGAATGGGAATCTTCAGATAAATGTGAGGCATAATTTCAAAAACACAAATACTTAAAAACTTAAACAAAACAAAGCAAACTTAGAATTATTTACGAGTAACTACGAATCATACCTGCTGAGATTATAAATGCGAAAGTGTGTTCTTTGGGTTGTTTTGCGCGGGGCAAAACGGTCAAATTGATTTTTTTCACGTTAAAATTAATGATTAATATTAATTATTAATTACCGTTTTTTGGTAGAGAGTGTCATAGGATATTCTTTGGGATATATACTTTTATCCCGGGAAAACAAAAGTTTGCGCGGCGGTTTCAACGGACGAAGTCGTTGGCAAAAACTACATAACATTTTTGGAATAACAATAATAGAGTTCGTTATAAAAATAGCTCTACAATCGGTTTAAGAGATTAACATCGCGAACGCGATAACTGTCCAGCAGCGGTGGAATGCGTAATTTGTTTCTTATTACTGGTTCTTGTTTTGGAATACAATGGATGTTATAAGAACGTTTCTACACTGCGGTTTTGTTTTAAAAATAAATTACCTTAGACGGTACTTACCTACCTAGACTAAACTGGGAACAAAATTAGTTACTGAAATTGAAGGTTACAGGGGAAATACACCGTTGTCACATTTTCCTTTTAGTAGAGAAATGGATAGATACTTGTATAACGAAACTGCAAAACATTATGAATAGCATAGTTTTATTAAAATAAGCTTTTGCAAATTGCTTCTGAATGGTCTAGTGAATCTGGCACTGCACAGGTTCGGAATGCCGTTTACGATGTCAAGCATAGTAACAAAGTAGGTACCTAATCATTATTTAAAAATACCTACTATGCAACAGCGTCTTTCAAGACGGTTACAATCTTACTTAATTGGGTAGTTGATTTTTGTCAAAATGTTTATATTCATTGACCGAGCGAAGCGAGGTCTCTGAGTTAACTAGAGCGATTTGCACTTGTCCGTCCGTCCGTCCGTCCGTCCGTCCGTCTGTCAGAGCCTTATAACTTTTGAATTACTTAACTTAATTACTTCAAATTTAGATATAATATGTAAACCGATGGCCTCCAGCCGAAAATGGCTTAAAAAGTTATAAAAATCTTTATTTCAGGGGGGCTCTCATAGAAGTGAATGCGAAGTAAAAAAAAAATATCGCGTTACATAAAATTGTTACGTATCATTTTAAAGATAATTTTGAACTGAGTACAAAAATATTTTTTTTTTAATTTTTCCCTTAAAATTGACGAAATGGGGGGCTTTCAAAGTGGCGATTTTATACGCTCGCTTGAAGACGCTCTCTAGGAAAATCCGCTATGGATTTTCAAACTGATTTTATTTTTTTAGGTCAGTTATATCCTGTACTTGAACAACAAATACTAAAATTATATGAATATTATAAAGAAACGAGATTATTTAATTTTTAATGGGCATCAGTAATTCATATAGCATCAACATAGCTTCACTAATGCTAATAGATGGCGCAGTCAGTAACTATTCCCATGGAACTACGAGTTACGACTACGACCTATCCCAAAAACAGTTTTGCGTCGACCATTATTATTTAGTTACTTATTATACTAGTGGTTCGCCCCGAACTGAGACCTCGCGGTAACGGTATCCCATGATTATTCATTCAATCGATACATGATAACCAAAACTGACATTATTATTATGCCCGTTTTCACCAAACATACCTAAATCATCCCCTAAGTAGGAGTCTCTTAACGTAGGTAGCTCCTAAATACAATCCTAAGTCCTAACATCCGTCCCAATATCCTTTTAGGTGTCCCGTACAGGATCGTGATAAATAAGTTGACAGAAAACATCAATCACCTAACTTATAGGTAGCCCGTAAAGGTTAGGGAACGTTAGTGAAAACATTGAATTATTTATCAAACATTGAATTTAACTCGTAGTTCCATGGGAATAGTTACTGACTGCGCCATCTATTAGCATTATTGTGAAGCTATGTTGATGCTATATGAATTACTGACGCCCATTAAAAATTAAATAATCTCGTTTCTTTATAATATTCATATAATTTTAGTATTTGTTGTTCAAGTACAGGATATAAGTGACCTAAAAACATAAAATCAGTTTGAAAATCCATAGCGGATTTTTCTAGAGAGCGTCTTCAAGCGAGCGTATAAAATCGCCACTTTGAAAGCCCCCCATTTCGTCAATTTTAAGGGAAAAATTAAAAAAAAAATATTTTTGTACTCAGTTCAAAATTATCTTTAAAATGATACGTAACAATTTTATGTAACGCGATTTTTTTTTTTTTTACTTCGCATTCGCTTCTATGAGAGCCCCCCTGAAATAAAGATTTTTATAACTTTTTAAGCCATTTTCGGCTGGAGGCCATCGGTTTACATATTATATCTAAATTTGAAGTAATTACGTTCAGTAATTCAAAAGTTATAAGGCTCTGACAGACGGACGGACGGACGGACGGACGGACGGACAAGTGCAAATCGCCCTAGTTAACTCAAAGACCTTCGCTTCGCTCGGTCGAATACAATAATTGTATTGTAATTTTTTTTGTACCATATTATTCAATTAAAATAATTTTTTAGTTAAATTTTAGTTAAATATTGTATATTTTCTATTCGCGTCGATAGATGACGATTTGTACAGATGCCCGTAACCCGGTTTCACTCGTTAGTACCTACATAATAATTCAATGTTTTCACTAACGTTCCCTAACCTTTACGGGCTACCTATAAGTTAGGTGATTGATGTTTTCTGTCAACTTATTTATCACGATCCTGTACGGGACACCTAAAAGGATATTGGGACGGATGTTAGGACTTAGGATTGTATTTAGGAGCTACCTACGTTAAGAGACTCCTACTTAGGGGATGATTTAGGTATGTTTGGTGAAAACGGGCATAATAATAATGTCAGTTTTGGTTATCATGTATCGATTGAATGAATAATCATGGGATACCGTTACCGCGAGGTCTCAGTTCGGGGCGAACCACTAGTTATTTATAATCGAAAATGTAACATGTAAGAATAACATTTGTAAAAACAGAAGTCAAAAACAAATAAGTTATAAGCTGTTTTACTGTGACTGTACATGTATGGAGCTGCTGACTTGTGACATCACATCACACTTCAGTAGCGCTCTCTCTTAAAACTTTAAAGCTCTATATTTCCGAGACTAGTTAAGATATTTAAAAAAGAAACATGGCATTGTGTTATAATATTTAAAAACATTATTTTAAATAAGTAAATAATAAAATATCAGTCAAATACCCAATTGTGTGTATATGTCTGTTTGTCTGTTTATGGCATCGTAGCTCTCAAACGGATGGACCGATTTCAATGCGGTTTTTTTTTTCATTTGGAAGCCAGTTTCCTTGCGGTGGTTCTTAGCTATGTTTGGTTAATATCGTTCCAGCAGTGTAAGAGTTTCAGATCTTTTCCAAAATGATGTAAGGCATTTTAGACGTATGATTACTCGATGAAGTGCTTCCGCGTGCCAGTATAATCGTTAAATGACAATTAATTGATTTCGACTTCGAACTTCGACCTGATGCTGCAACCAGAATGGTCTGCAGAGAACCCGACTCTTCGAAGACTCACAGCAGACATATCGTATTTGGGTTCAATAGATTCATCATCATCATCATTAGCAACCCATCAACGGCTCACTACTGAGCGCAGGTCTCCTCTCAGAGAAGGGTTATATTATAGGCCATAGTCCACCACGCTGGCCCAATGCGAATTGGCAGACTTCACACACCTTCGAGAACATTATGAAGAACTCTCAGATGTGCAGATTTCCTCACGATGTTTTCCTTCACCGTTGAAGCAAGTGATATTTAATTGCTTAAACGCACTTGACTCCGAAAAGTCAGAGGTCGACCCGGGATCGAACCTGCGACCCCCCGAATAGGAGACCACAGTCCTAACCACTAGGATCACTGCTTCAATAGATTAGTTTCAATGATTAGGTAGGTACCTTGCAGGTTATGATCTCGCAATACGGTCACGATGACCTGGTGCTGGTATCTAGTTTGCGGGATACCCAATTCTTCATCAACTTACAGCAGATATAGTGTGTTTGGGTTCATTAGAATGGTCTCAATGAGTAGGTGCTAGATAAATGATAGAGGATCGAGGATCGAGGAGAAGTATCTGATGATGGAGCAGAAAAGGGGGTAACAGTTTAGTACAGTAGGTATTTCGGCCGTAGATTCACATGTCGGGGGTGATTTAAATTTTCAATTTACACTTGTTGATGTATGCGCATTGTGCAGCCATACACATTTATGGCATACATTTTATTACTCAAAGATTTGATACGAATAGTTAATTTGTAATATATGTAATTGTAAAACATAAAATGTATGGAGTGTAATTTTTTTAAAGCTAAGGCGAGTCAGCTAGTAAACCAAAACCGTAACTAAAATAGATGTTTATGCTCTCAGCATAATAGCTATTTATGCAACTGCATCGTAATGAGGGTCATTTTAATTCGAGTGCTGTTTTTTGATACGAGGCTTGCCGAGTATCAAAATAGGATAGTACGAGAATTAAAATGACTAATTACGTTCAGTTGCATACAAGATTTTATCTACGACAAGTAACTAAAATCATTAACAAAATACGCCGTAGGCTCAATAAAGTAACAAAAAGTAACTCCGTAAGCCGCCACCAGCCGCCTGTGGCGCCTCTGTCAACAAAAAGTAACTCCGTAAGCCGCCACCAGCCGCCTGTGGCGCCTCTGTCATATGAACGGTACAAAAGTGCCAGAACTCAGAGCCTTAGCTTTAGGTATCCTATTTTAAGAAGATAACCATTTCGATTCAGCTCCCATACAACGAGCTGCATCGAAATGAGAAGCAAAACCGAAAGAGGGATCATTTCGATTCAGCTGTCAAACTCGAAATTGGAACTTTTCGATGCTGGAGTAGATAAAATGTTTTTCGTGGCAAGATTAAGAGGTGTCTACAACATTATCAGACTTGAGACTTCCTTGTTCAACGCTATAGGTTCCTGAATTCAATCTATTCCGACATCCGTAATCGATGAGATACCTACCTTGCAAGTCTTGCAACGACGTTATAGTTTGTCAAAAAAGGCTAGTAATTTGTCGACAGATTACAGATAGATTGAATATAGGATCCAGGCGTCAATCAATTGTTAATGCTTCCTGAAAAAAAAAATACCTACTATAAAAAGTCTCTTCGGTATTTACTTATATAAAACTTGAAAAGGCAGATTACATACAATCTACATTTAGAGTCTTAGTAGCTATCTATTATTTAATAGCTTTGTATAATAATATAATTTTATAGTCTTTGTATTCATCGTTGCTTAACTTTATTTAAATAGGTAGGTGTATATTTACTAAATAAAATTTGCATTCGAAAACAGAAAATGTATACAAGCGATCTCGTCTGCTGGGTTTCCCAGTTTTCACGGATCGATGCTTCATTTGCACGCCGAAAGTTGATTACGGTTATAAATTTACGCAATATCTAAGCATTGATATGGACATTCACAATGTGAAAAGACGCCCTTATAGTACAGGCATGCGGGTATATGCAAGTCACGGACTCGGTACGTCAACATAAATGACCTTGAGGCAACGCGTAGAGCTTATCTTGACGCTCGCTAGCGATACTGTTCTGTTCATTCGCTTTCTGGCCGTCACCGCTGCGGGCGCCGCCGCTCGCCGCCGCATGAACTCGATCGGGCACGCGTGCTTTGTTTACCATTCGAAACGCCGCGAATAATTAAGTTAAGTTCAACCTTAAGCGTGGTCTAATATCCTACAGATGCAGACGTTACTGCGACAATAAGTGAACATGTGTGTTACTGTTATTTTATTGGTGTCTTTGCTTTTGTTAGTGCTTTTACTTACCATTTTCCACTATGCTACAAACGGAAGAAAGTACTGGTATTATAAGAAGGTGCCTTATAGAGAACCGTGCCCCATATTCGGCAATTTCGGCGCTACACTGACGATGCGTCAAAGTTACACAAAAACCCTTCAGTTCTTTTATGATGAATACCGAGATGAGAAGTATGTGGGCATTTTTCAAGCGAGAAGGCCGGCATTGTTGTTAATCGACATAGATATAGTAAAGGCAGTACTATCGAAGGATTTTAACAATTTTGGTGATCGAATATCCGTTGCGACTGACACCAAACGGGAGCCTCTGTTGCGGAACCTGGCCAACATGAGTGGCGCGGAGTGGCAAGAGATGCGGCACATTGTTACACCGACATTCTCTTCAGCTAAGATGAAAGCTATGTTTCCTTTAATAGCAGACTGTGCGAAAACGTTGAAAGCTGTTCTACTTCAGGAATCCGAGGAGGACATTGAGGTACCGAAACTAATGTGCCGATTTACTACTGATATCATAGGCAGCTGTGCGTTCGGAGTTGATCCAGGTTCTCTGAAGGATAAACAATCACCATTCTTGATAATGTCACAAAAGATGTTCAAAGCTGATCGTGCCACAATATTGAAACGGTATTGCCGAGCATTTTGTCCACGACTCTTTAAGTTATTGAATCTTAGAACCTACTCGTTGAACGTTGAAGTGTTTTTCACTGATATTATCAATCAAGTGCTAACAGAAAGGCGTGCAACTGGTAAACAGCGGAGTGATTTTCTGCAGCTTATGTTGAATGTGCAAAAAACAGAAACAGGATTTCCTATGACTGACGAACTGATAACGTCTAATTCCTTTATTTTTATGTTGGCTGGACTGGAAACGTCGGCAACAACTTTGTCGTTTTGCTTATATGAATTGGCAAAAAATTACGATCTGCAAAGCAGATTGAGGAGTGAAATAAAAGATAGTTTGGAGCGATATAATGGTTTAAACTACGAAGCTGTGTGCGGTATGCGCTTAGCAGTCCAGGCGTATCTTGAGACACTGAGACTGCACCCCCCAACGCCAATGACTACACGGCTGTGCACAGCACCCTGCACACTTCCTGGAACTGATCTGAACTTGAAAGCTCGGGAAGCCGTTATTATACCAATACATTGCATACAAAAAGATCCAAAATATTTCCCGAATCCGGATAAATTTGATCCCGAAAGATTTAGGGACGATTTGAATCCTAAAGGGTTCATAGCATTTGGGGATGGACCCAGGAGCTGCCCAGGTAATTTTTGTACATTTAACATTAGTCTCATTGATTTCATTCATCACAATCACAAACCATGAAAATGGTGCACATGATGATGGTTTGTTTAGGCTATAGACCACCGCGCTGGCCAAGTGTGGATGACCGTCTTCACACTTGGATAGCATTCAACTTCACTTTGAGAACATTATGGCGAACTCTCAGGTATGAAGGTTTCCTCACGATGTTTTCCTTCACAGTTAAAACAAGTGATTCTTCCACATTTCATTGCTTATAACGTACTAGCTCATGCCCGCGACTTCATCCCTCTGAAACTTTGATTTTCCGGGATAAAAAGTAGCCTATGTCACTCTCCAGGTCCTCAACTATACCCGTGCATAAAATCACGTCGATCCGTAGCCCTGTTGCGACGTGATTGAAGGACAAACCAACAAACAAACACTTTCGCATTTATAATATTAGTAAGGATATGTAATTAACTGCTTAAAACGTATATTATAACTCTGAAAGTCAGAGAGGCCTGTCTTGGATGAACCCCCAACCTCCCGAACAGGAGGCTAAACTCTTAACCACTAGGCTATCACCGCTTTTGTTAGTGACCGATATATTTATGATGGTAATAACTGTAACGATTACATCACTCTCATCTACCGCGATGTTATTCAAACAATTTTAAGAGTCGTGTGAACTTTTATTTAAATAGGTAAACATTGTAGAATATTATAGAAGTTTTTGATAAAATATTGCGCACTATATAAAACATTTTTTTCAACGAAGTTATTTTGCCTGCCGTTTTATTTAAAACATTTGACAAACGAGTGGGCAGATAAGTTATCTGACCCAGATTGGTTTTTGCTATGGTGAGATTCTTTATAATGCATGCGTGATTTTGGAGATCGATATTCTTTATAATGCATGCTTGATTTTGGAGATCGATTTCATCAAATCGCGGTCAATGAACAACGTTCTCGTAAATACTTTGACCATTAAGTTTGTTCGGTTATCGATACAACGATCGCATAATTAATTGGTTAGATTATTAGATATACCTCCTTGATGATAGGAATGTAGTTAGTTATCAAAACAATCTAATATGAATGAACGTCTATTGTACAGAAATTAGTGATACTGCCATTGGCGCAACTAGAATGCCATAAGCCTACTTTGTCGTATTAGTTAACAAATTGCGAAAAACCAAATTAAATTTGAATTTCGCGGACAGACCCGTTTAGTTCACCTTAATCGGACATAACTCGGTGAAGTTCGATCCTGGCATCGAACCTGAATAGATGACAGTCCTAACCACCTACCTACCATCCAGATCAGATATCCAGGGAAGCTAATACTTGACATTAGGTAATTTGGATTTTTTTTCAGGCGCCCGTCATGCTCAGCTGATGGTGGTTGCAGGTCTAGCAACAATACTCGACAATTTCGTCGTTGAACCTTGCGCCCGGACCACTCCAACCATTAACTACGATCCGAGAAGCGTGATGCTCAAAAACAAAGGGGGCATTTGGCTTAGATTTAGGCCTCTATAAGTGATTATGGACTCTAAGCAACTTATCCTATTGGTGCTCCCATTTGACTGTTGGACATATGACTATTTAATGTTTTTATTTATACCTCCTGTATGGGTACGTCTGTACAACGTGTACGCTTTAGTGCCAATTCCACCAATGCCGAGTACCGTTTAACCGAGGAATAAATTGGACGTTCTGACAGTTTTGATATTGAAAGTCTGCCAAAAAATTAATCATATTCCTTGGTTAAACGTTACTTGGTGATAGTGATTGCCACTTAGTATCCCAGTATTGTAACAAACCGTATTGTAATTCATAGGCATAGTGAATAGTGATACACTTGTCTTATCTCAAATTTCTGAAAGAATTTGTTTTTGTTAACGATTCAATCAAGTGATAGTACCTAATCCAATTTGTTAATACTACGAGAATGTTATGAATTAGTTCTATTTATCGGAGGTTATCTTTTACGCGATTGTTTTATTAAAGAGAAGCTGATGCCCGCGACTTCGTCCGCATGGATTTAGTTTTTAAATTCCCGCGGGAACTCTTTGATTTTCCGGGATGAAAAGTAGCTTAGGTCGCTCTCCAGGTCCTCGATTATATCCATGCAAAAAAATCTATCGTCGTCGATCCGTAGCTTTTTGCAGCGTGAATGAAGGACAAACTAACAAACAAACACACTTTTGCAAATATTTTATTGAAGATTCTCTTAGAAATATCTGTATGACGTGTTTTAAATATTGTTATAAGTAGGGCTTGCATTCGAATATTCGAATATTCGAATTATTCGAATAATATTTCTTGTCCGAATATTCGAATATTAAATCTGCTATATTCGAATATTCGACCAATTTTCCGAAAGCCAAACTCGGAATATTGATCGGCATATCGCAGGCATTTTGTGTGATTCCGCCGTTTACATACAGCGTCGTCAGTTTAGAAACGCTCGCTGTTATGTAATGCCGCGGCAAATTGAAGTATTTAGTTCTGTTTCTTATGCCTAACAAGAACTATGTTCGCCAAAATATAAAGTTAGGTTAGGGTTATACATGAACAGTCGGGTGGTAGTGTGAACAGTCAGGTGTGTGTGTGAAGAGTCTGGTGAACACTTAAGTATTTTGGCCAAATGGAACCTAAGCGGGCACCTGTGTCGAACCCCAACCTAAGCTAACTTTAGAGGCAGATTTGTGGCCCTGGTGCTTGGGAATTGCGTAGATTCGCAATAAATACATCTAAAACTACAGTGAAATTAAAACAATTGAACGAGTTGTCATTTTGCCTTCGGCATATTACATAACAGCGAGCGTTTCTAAACTGACGACGCCGTATGTAAACGGCGGAATCACACAGAATGCCTGCGACATGCACAAAATATTACTTTTAAACTGCGCGCGCAACTTTATGCTTAGAAGTAGAAGACAATAATTATGCTTAGAAGAAAGCAGTGATGAGGTAGACCTCTATGAGATTGGAACGCGCTTGCCTAGAAGATACCTATTCACTCTTGCCTTGAAGGTTCTTAAGTCTTACGTGTAAGTGTAAGAATAAGCCAAAGTTAGATGATAAGATTAAAACGCATTTTATTTTTGTGCAATGTAACATTAATCTGATTCTGATCTCATAATTTCTTCTTCTTTGTCAACCGATAGACGTCCACGTCTGGGCAAAGGTCTCTTGCATGGACCTCCACAGATCTCGGTCTTGCGCCGCCTGAATCCAGCGGCTCCCTGCAACTCGTTTGATGTCAGTCCATCCAGTGGGGGGTCTGTCAACACTGCGCTTCCCGGTGCGGAGTCGCCACTCCTGCCACTCCAGCACCTTGGGACCCCAGCAACCATCAGTTCTTCGAACTATGTGCCGCGTCCATTTCCACTTCAGTTTCACGACTCGCTAAGCTATGTCGGTGACTTTGGTTCTCCTACGGATCTCCTCATTTCTGATTTGATCTCGCAGGGATACTCCGAGCATAGCTCTCTCCATAGCCCACTGAGTGACCCTGAGCCTTCTTATGAGGCCCACAGTTAGCGACCAATCCTCGGATCCGTAAGTCAACACTGGCAACACGCACTGTTCTTTTAGTGACTCAGAAGACTTTCGTCTTCAGGCGCTGAGGGATTTTGGACGAGAAGACATCTCGGAGATTCCCAAATGCTGCCCAGCTGAGTTGGATTCGGCTGTTGATCTCTTTCTCAAAAACCTGTTGAGGATTTGATCTGCTATAGCCCACTGAGTGACCCTGAGCCTTCTTATGAGGCCCACAGTTAGCAACCAATCCTCGGATCCGTAAGTCAACACTGGCAACACGCACTGTTCTTTTAGTGACTCAGAAGACTTTCGTCTTCAGGCGCTGAGGGATTTTGGACGAGAAGACATCTCGGAGATTCCCAAATGCTGCCCAGCTGAGTTGGATTCGGCTGTTGATCTCTTTCTCAAAAACCTGTTGAGGATTTGATCCCAGAGCCAAACTGACGTCAACCTATACGAGATTAGTATGGCTCAAGCAGCTCAAGAACAAAAAGGCGCCTGGTGATGATGGAGTCACTACAGAACTCCTGAAAGCGGGTGGAAAACCTGTACTTTAGATCTTTCAGCGATTGTTCAATTCCGTCATCACGCCGTTGCATCCGCCGGAAGCATGGCACAGGAGCGTGGTGGATCTGTTCTTCAAAAAGGGTCATAATACCTTGTGGAAGAATTATTATAGACCCATCTAGCTGCTGAGTCATGTTTATAAGTTGTTCTCGAGAGTCATCATTACGAATCGTCTCGCTCGTAGGTTCGACTACTTCCAGCCTC
Organism: Oeneis ivallda; assembly: GCA_029955525.1. NCBI lineage: Eukaryota > Metazoa > Arthropoda > Insecta > Lepidoptera > Nymphalidae > Oeneis > Oeneis ivallda. The sequence continues at coordinate 17,128,460 of JARPMR010000006.1, read as the reverse complement.
CCGAACAAGCCGGATTCCGAAAAGGCTGTGGCACCATAGATCAGATTCATACGCTGCGACAGGTTATACAAAAGATGGAAGAGCACAAACGGCCACTTTGCTTAGCGTCTGAGGACTATGAGAAAGCCTGCGATTTGATGGAAACTTAGGCCTTATTGAGGTCGCTGCAGAGATGCTGGATTGACTACCGGTATATCCAAGTGTTGAAGTGCTTGTATGAAAACGCCACTATGTCAGTACGTATACAGGACCAGACTACGAGGCCAATCCACTTGCAGCGTGGAGTGTGACAAGGAGACGCAATCTCCCCTAAGCTATTTACCGCTGCATTGGAGGACGTCTTTAAGCTTCTGGATTCGAACGGACTTGGCATCAACATAAACGGTGAGTACATCACTCACTTGCGATTTGCCAATGACACGTTATGGCAGAGACTCTGAGCGACCTCAATACAGTGCTCAACGATCTCAGCGCGGTTTCTCAGCGTTGGGCCTAAAGATGAACATGAGCAAGATGAAAATCATGTCCAATGCTCATGCTCCACTCCACCCTCGTTAAGAATATTGCACTTGACTTTGTGCACGAGTAAATAATATACCTGGGACACACAGTCCAGCTAGGTAGGTCCAAATTCATAATTTCTAATACTGAATTATTACCTATTTGTATTCTATCAACGTTGAAAATCTTTCTTTTAAATCTTTTAAGATTTGTAAGTAAGTAATACGAAGTAAGTAGTACGAAGAACCAAAAATAATGTTTAGAATTTAGTACTATATTTCTAGTTACATGATAAAAGATTTTAAGCAAGTTGTTGTTTTTGTAATTGATTATTTGATTTTATTGATATATAAATATTATTACAATACTCACACTCATATCTCGGTTTATAAGACTGAGTTATATTGTGGTTGTCTTGTTAAGCACCAACTTTTTATATTTTTTGGAGGACTGAATTAGTGCCATAACAGTCAAATTCCAAACAGTTCTTTAATTTTTAAGTTAGATTTTGTTTTAATTCAGAGATATTAGACTCAAAGTAAGAGATTGGCAGTTAAAAATGTGATTATTATAACATCTTTTGTTTTTTTTAATTATTCGAATATTATTCGAATAATTCGAATAATACCCGAAAAAAAGTCGAATATTCGAATACCAATAATTTTCGAATATTTGCAAGCCCTAGTTATAAGGTCTTGATGAAAAATGATGAAAATGATCAAACTCATTTTTTCCTAAAATATGTGCTTTGATGTAAGTTGATAAAAGGGGCATGATTCTTATTAAGTTTAAGTACTTAAAACAAAAAAATACCTATACCTAGTATCCAAATTAGGACTGAATATTATGTACTTTAACAATATTATGGTATTTAAATATAGTTCGCTGTGTAGATAGATATATACACCTAATTATAGTTATTTGATTGTAAGTTTAAATTATTTACATATGTAATTGCTAGGTACCTACTATGAAAATTAAAATGATAAAACAAGAATTACACACTCAAGTTTTACGCTTTGTTTTAATTTTCGTTTTCCTCTTACGACGATATTAGGTATTTACTCCTTGGTGAATGTAATGACAGAGTAAATATAACGAAGAAGAAACTGCAATACAATTTAAATATTTATTTAACCAGAGTGGACTCAGAGCTATAAACTAATGTTGTAAATAAGCGTGCAACGAGGATTGCATACGATAGTAGGTATAGGTTTACAGTACCTACACGGCAGTAAATATACGTATTATACATCAGCTGGATTCGGCTTCGTAGAGGGTAGTCTCTGGTCGCACTTCATGTATGGCGATTCCTGTACTTAATTCTTAACAACTTTAATTCTACGACGTTTTGCAAAACCATTTACCAAAAAACATTTTCAACGTTTAGCCAGATGGTAGTAGTGACACGGGCAAAAAAAATTACCCATTCTACCTACTACTGGTAAGACTGGTAGTAACACGGGTAACGAACATATATTTTGTTATGTTAAAATTTTTATACTTATGAGAAAAATAAATAAAAATATTATGTACTTAATTTGAAAAAGTTGTAGAACAATAATGTTAGGTGTAATAGAAGTTACGTATAAAAGTTTGCTGGAATTTTAAATTAGCCCTGCTTATTATATCCTTGAGAACCAGAGTTACCAATATAGAATTCTTTTTCAAATTCAAAAATATTTATTTCACGTAGGCCAACCTGTGGCTCTTATGTCACTTCATGACTCTACCACAGGTTCGGAAAGCGGATTCTGCTGAGAAGAGAAAAGAAACTCAGCAGTTGCTCTTTTCAAAATAAATAATCATTTTACAATATTATTATGTAGCTATTACATTGTAATAAGTTTTTTATACCATCTTGTGGGCAGCTGGATGCCATAGTTATATCAAAAACTTAAGTAGCAAAGGGTGTGTGACGTGGCTGGAAAAACAGTGGGCGCTGGTGTCCCAAGGTGCTGAAATGAAGACCTCGCAACGGGAGGCAAAGAGTTGGAAGATTCCCTCTAAGTGGACGGACGAAGTCAAGCGAAACGCTGACAGTCGCAGAATACAAACAGCACAAGATCGTGTTTTGTGGCCATCCTTTCAAGTGACCTAAGTTGAGATGATGATGATTTATAGGTCGAATACGACGGTCTATGAAGGCGAAGCTGGCCGATTGTTTCTTTACTAAGGTTTGACGTGTAATATAAAATATACCTACCTACTGTAATAATACTGCTGGTTAGTGGTTACGGTATTATTTCTTTAACACTTTATTCCACACCAGACACCGCATTTTTAAAACAGCTCCACTACATTCCTCAAAAATGATGCTTGATATGGTTTGGAAAAGTTTCCACAAAAATAAGACAGAAGGTCAACAAAATTATAGTAGTTTGCAGTGAGTGGCCTCCAAACTATCCATAGTTGGGCTGGTTTTTGTGGTATTAAAAAAAAACTTGACCATACGAAAATATAATGAATATTACCTACACAATTTTTGCATATTACATAATATTTATCACCTACTTACTAACATTCGGCCTGCGACTTTGTGCGCGTGGTGTTAGGTTTTTAAAAATCCCGCGGGAACATTTTAGTTTTCCAGAATAAAAAGAAACCTATCCACTTCCTAAGTCTTCAACAGCTGTGCCCATGCAAAAAAAAACGCAAAAATGCTGTATAGTAGTTTAGGACAATCGATCGTTACTTGTACGGTGCCATTAAATACTCCTTCATTAAATTTTGGGAAAACTATGTATTGCAATCTTTATAGAACTACATAATAATTATACTTCGAATATAATTCACTAACGATTACTTAATTACTTATTTATTAACCTGTAATCAATGTACAATGTAAGGTTAGTTTATATTCAAAGTTCAGATTTCATTTTCTTATCTCACTTGAACGATGGACCTTTGGATAGTTGAACAGGAATCATTATTTTACAATACAAACTGTTTCTTATTTTCGTAACTGTTTCTTATCAGTTAATTGCAAATTGCACAGACAACCATCTTGTTATTAAAATCTTATTTTAATCAAAGTACTACATACATCAACATCGGTGATTTAATATTAACAATTATTATTATTATAACAGAACAACTTAATATTTGGACTTAATAGGCGATCCTGAATAGTAAACCAAATATTATCTCTGTAAATATTGAATGTATAGTATTTCAATAAGACGTTCTCCTTGACATAGTTTGTCCTTCGTAAAATACGAGTCCCACTCAAGTAAAGGTCCAAAACGCATGAGTCCTAGTATAACTTTACTTCGGTTTTCTAATCTTCGGTTCGGTCAGTATCGTTACGATATAGTATAGAAAACTATTATCAAAAAAAAACACATACACATTTAATATGTTTTGTTTTTGATATTTATTAACTTTTTGTATATTATGTATGTAACAACATAATTATTTACAACATACAATTATTTTACATTACGATTTTTTAAACTTTTATCAAAAACCATAGGAACACGTATACTCGTCACACTAGCATGTATTCCAAATATTTTAACTTTATAAACGTTTTGTTTTTACCGAATAATGGCGGTATAAACATTCAAATGAGCTGGACTGGAATAAATTACGCAGACCGGTGTCGGGCAGCAGCGACATCGGTGCAAGCAGTCTGGCCCTGCGATGGCCAACACGCCTGCCCAGCGTGGCCATTATGGGCATATCTTCCCATGATTAGCGTCACAACACAACGGCCCCTAGTCCTCGGCAGCCCTACTATTCCCGTTCACGGTAGCGGACGTGGTCACTGACGATATAAAGCGGGTGGCGGGAAGTGGCTGGATGAGGAAGGCTGAGGACCGGGTGTGGTGGCGTTCTCTGGGAAAGGCCTATGTTCAGCAGTGGACGTCCGCAGGATGAGATGAAACGTTTTGTACGCTGGAATAATTTCATAGAGAGCCGTTTTCCTTATCTTTGCGCTACTTTCTATTTTATTTACTGCAATTTTATCCTTATGAAATGGTTGCTCTTGTATCGACGCATGTTAATTAACGATACTATCAACATAAATATGTTAATTCATCGAGCTAAATCTTCCTCAAATATTGAGGCAACTACCTTATCTCAATAAACTTCTTTAATCTTTTTAGGGTTCCGTACCCAAAGGGTACCAACGGGACCCTATTACTAAGCCTACGCTGTCCGTCCGTCCGTCCGTCTGTCAGCGGGCTGTATCTCGTAAACCGCAATAGATAGACAGATGAAATTTTCACATATTATGTATTTCTATTGCCGCTATAACAACAAATAATAAAAATTAAATTAAATTAAAAAAATTAAATTAAAATATTTCCATGGGTACATGGAAATATTTTTATTTAATTTTTTTTTAACGGAACCCTAAAAGAGCGAGGCCCGACTCGCACTTGGCCGATTTTTTTATCTCTTAACTATTGTGTGTTTAAGGTTTTAGAGCGTGAACTTCTTGAAGCCATGGATGAAGGCCAGTTCATCGAAGAGTGTTTGCACATTTTTATAGACTTCTGCAATGATACTACTGAGAACAAAAATTATATAGGTGAGTGTTAACTGTGAGAGCTAGTCATAATAATAATATTTTATGTAATAATAAATGAAAGGAGACATTCAGTTGTGGGATTGTCTAAATATCATTGCATCAGTGTGACGATTGCAATCATGTCTTATTGGCTGAATTTATGGCGTTCTGAATGGCCAATCAGAGCTGATTGCGAACGTCAATCATGGGAATTGAAGAGAGTTACCGTATAAAATGATCATGTTCCTAAAAGCGTAACTTGTATTAGGTATAATAATAATATTTTTACATTCGTTCCGACAAATAACATAATATGTAATTTCATCGAACTCGTGCTATTTGAAAAATGTTTATGAATGTTGCTCAAATAGATAGTACCGTAAAATTAACGAAACTATCTATAGATTTATTTTATTACCGTTATTATCAAATATTAGGTCTAATAAAATGCAAATTGTTACTTAGAATAGTTTGTTGACCTATTTAATGGCTCATGTGACGCGCTCAATATTTAAATAGTAAATAGTTGAAAGCAGTATGCAGTAAAATAAAATACATAAAGAAATGCATACTTCGTTCAAATGTGATCCAAATGACATTCTGGTCGACAATAATATGGATTTTGTAGAACACCATCATTCTAACTGCATTGTAACCTAGTGAAAACTTCGAACACCTACTTGTGTTCACATGTGATTTCTGTGAATAGTGTGATGTATTGACGTCAATATCTCGATACTTATACAATATCACTTGGATCACTTACACCCAAAATACAATTACTGTGCATCGTATATTGCCTGAATAACGAAATGTATTGAGCGTGTACAAAACCCCTCAAATATAATTTTTACAGTTTTTAGGGTTCCGTACCCAAAGGGTACCAACGGGACCCTATTACTAAGCCTACGCTGTCCGTCCGTCCATCCGTCCGTCCGTCCGTCCGTCCGTCTGTCAGCGGGCTGTATCTCGTAAACCGTAATGGATAGACAGATGAAATTTTCACATATTATGTATTTCTATTGCCGCTATAACAACAAATAATAAAAATTAAATTAAATTAAAAAAATTAAATTAAAATATTTCCATGGGTACATGGAAATATTTTTATTAAATTTTTTTTTAACGGAACCCTAAAAGAGCGAGGCCCGACTCGCACTTGGCCGATTTTTTTCCTTGTAGTATGTTGCGCGTGACAGGTAAATAGAGTGGATTTTTTTTTTAAATATTGCGGTCATCATAAGGTTTTTTTTTAAATAACGAAAACAGGATTTCTGAAAAAGAATTGTACCAATAGATTTTAATTGTGTGAATTTGAACCTTATTATCGCAACACTATCGTACAAAATAAATTACATTCTATTGACCTGTCACCCGCACCATGCTTGAACGAAATATTTTAAGTGACGATGCTTCTATCCTCTTTTTAGAGCCAAACGTGCCTCTATCGGTATTAGAACGTAGATCAGAACTAGAGGTGCGCGCACATAAGAGCGACGAGATCAACTTATCGCCTTCACTGCAATTCCACAAGCCCCCGCCAACGGCGTCGCTGATCGCAACTCTAGCCGATGTTCTGCACAATGTGACTGCGTACAAAAGTGCACCCGTTCAGGCGTGGAACGAACGGGGTCTCTATAGAGTTTTGTTCAGGTAACGCCTGAATCCTTATTACTCTGATGTCCGTTGCGTACATCGGTTGCGCTTAGAGTGAGATTTGTAGATGGCACTCTCACTCAACTGACTCAAGACTGAGTTAAAACGAGACAGATTTATGTCAGGGGACATATTTGTGTCTCATTTTAATTCTATCTTGAGTCTTGAGCAGAGCCAGCTGAGTACGATTTATAGATCTCAACCTTAGAGTCTGTTCATGACATGGGTAAATTGAGATAAAGGTAGTAGCAACATTGTGAAAGGTTCATCGATGAATCAAATAGGTTGATAATTTACATAAAAATAAATCTGATTTTAATTAGAAATAAACTATGCACACATTAATATGGAAATGTGGAATAAATGGAAAAAAGTAACCCATGTAAGTATTGAACAGAATATTTAGTACTATTATATTAATAGCATAATATAATAGTATGGTGAAAGCTCACACGAGACTGACATCATTGTAGTGTAAGAGGAATTTAAAAGGCAACAAATCCAAGTTTATTTTTCGTTACTCTTAAATTTCATTAATAAGAACTTCACACAAATCCCATGTGGCCCACACCATGAAAGTTTTCATTCTGGTTTTACACATAAACTACCGATTTACCTTACTGGTGTGCCTTTCTCTATTAGCTGAAGCCTGAAATGCATTGTTGCAGGAAGAATACCATAAATTAACCACAATTGGGATATATTTTTAAATATATTATTTATTTTTAATATTTTTTAAAGGTTGATTTTCCGGGAGGAAAAGTAGCCTATGTCACTCTCCAGGTCAGGACCTGGAGAGTTATAGTTGAAGAACTATACCCATGCAAAAATCACGTCGATCCGTAGCTCTGTTGTGGCGCGATTGAAGGACAAACCAACAAACACTTTCCCATTTATAATGTATGATTGATTATACAATTAAGATTGTGCAACTGATTGATGATTTTTTTTCGCAATTGACCAGCAGAGCCCAAAAAGATTTGCGATGTAAGGCTGGAATCACATCTGAGTGCATCGATTCGCATTTTGTCCATACTAAACTGACATTTTTCATAGAGTCGTATACACATCGAAAAGCCGAACTGATGCGTACACGACTCTGTGAAAAATGACAGTTTTGTTTGGAAAAAATGCGAATCGAAGCGCAACAGGTGTGATTCCAGCGTTAAGACCAGACCAAAAGCAATTTTGCGTATCAACCTACCGCAATAAAAAGAGAATAATACAGCCAGCTGAAATGAATAAGCGTTTAGCTGATAGCTTAGTATAGAGTGTTTGAGCGTTTGTACACATGCCTATGATACCGATATTAGTCATATTATTGACTAGATTGAAGTGCAATATTGTTGTAATTACAATTGCTGAGCTGATAATAATGAAATTATCTTTGTATAATAATATTGTCTTTGTGTTTTTGTTATAAAAGAGCACGTGGTTGATACGGCATTGTGCATGTGTATTGTGTATACTAATTTCTTCTGTAATTATGATAATATGGTGACTCGTAAACCTGCAGTGGCGCGAATTGTTGGAGGTCGCGATAAAAATTCCAGCCAAAATCAATATCGAAAAATAATATATAAAAATTCTGCTTAAAAAACCGACTTCAAAAGTTCAAACGCCACTACAAAGTATAAAATCATTTAAGTTTGTACAGGTCTTTGAAGTCGGGCGGACCTCAATAGATGTAACCGTAACGCTAGCCCCTCAACTACTGAGCCGATTTTGATAAATGAGGTGTCAATCAATTCGTTATTACATTTTACGGCGAACAAAATCAAAATTACGGTTGTTACATGCAATTTTACTAAACTTATACTTAACAAAATTATACTAAACTAACTAAAGTTAAACTTTTGTCTTGCTATTATTATTCATTAATATAGTTTTTAACAGAAGCAGCTGAAGGTGAAGCAGTGATAGCCTAGTAGTTAGGACTGTGGTCTCCTATTCGGGGGGGTCGCAGGTTCGATCCCGGGGATCCCGCACCTCTGACTTTTCGGAGTCAAGTGTGTTTTAAGCAATTAAATATCACTTGCTTCAACGGTGAAGGAAAACATCGTGAGGAAACCTGCACACCTGAGAGTTCTTCATAATGTTCCCGAAGGTGTGTGAAGTCCGCCAATTCGCACTGGGCCAGCGTGGTGGACTATGGCCCATAACCCTTCTCTGAGAGGAGACCTGCGCTCAGTAGTGAGCCGTTGATGGGTTGCTAATGAGTATGATGAATAGTTTTTAACCGAATTCAAAAAAGGAGGAGGTTATCAATTCGTAGGAATCTTTTTTGTTTTTTTTATGTATGTTCACCGATTACTCGAAGACGCCTGAACCGATTTGGAAAATTCTTTTTTTGTTTGTAAGGGTATACCTACTTCCCAGGTGGTCCCATTAAAATTTTATCGAAATCGGTCGAGCGGTTTTAAAAAAATCGACAATAAATTGTATGTGGCGCGAATGTTTGTAGTCGGTTTAAAAAAAAAAAAAGTTTTATATTAAATTATTATAGATGCACGTCTTGGTCCCGAGGGTCGCCATCAGAAGTGCGTAGAGTACACGCGTCCGCGTGCCGCGCGCTCGCTGCCGCCGCGTCAGTCAAGTGCGTGAGAACCTCGCTTGCGGGCACCAAAGATTGTCTTTACAATCTGCTTTTCACATTGACGCCTGAGGAGGAAGGTATGCAAGGATTTTTATAAAGATATAACACCAAAGTCGCTATCGGCTTCTGTCTGATGCGTTAAGTTCTTCTTAACGTTCGTTTTTGATTGAAATTTCGATTTTGATATGGTTTTCATTTTAATTTCGAGGATTTCTTCCTTACTAACTTTACTCGTTACTCAAATGAACTACTAACTAAGGTGTGGAATACAGTCTGCAGTCTTTATTGAAATCATTCAGCCATGTCAAACATGCGGCCCGCGGGTTTTAAAGTTTAAGTGTGGATTCACTTCTATTTTTAGACCTTAAGCCATGGAAAATATAATGATATTTTTGTTTTATTTTTACACAAGAATATTATTATTAGCCATGTTCATCAAAACTATATTCCCCTTTCCCTTACAAATTAACCTTAAAGATTAAGTTAGAAGTTCTCCTTTCGGATCTCCATCCGATTCTTTTCCACTGAGCTGTTTGTTGGTTGACATTGTTTATTTACCGAGCATCAAAATCTGAAGTTCCAAATTCAGGTAGGTATCATTAGAGATATCATTCCTACTGTAAATACGTTATCTATTATAACTTATACGTGATATAAAGCACAAATTTTTCAGAAGATTATGACATAGAGTGGTTAGCGTCGCGAACGCAGGGTTTGTACCTACTCGCCGCGTTACTCCCAGAGAGGTCGGCGAGTGACGTTGTATGGTGGGAGCTGAAGAAGCACTCTACTCTGCTAGATTTACTGCTGCACGCCCTGGAAAGTGAACATCATGGTACCTAACATCCTTCAATATAAACTTTATTTCTACTTCTCCTTCGTAACACCGGACAGAGACGATGTGGTCATCATGAATAATTCGCCTACCTACTAATATTATGCATTCATAATTATGTGAAATGATATTTATGTGAAAGTGTATTTGTTGGTTTGTCCTTCAATCACGCAGCAACATAGCAACAGATTGACGTGATTTTTTGCATTAGGTATAGTTGAGGACCTGTAGAGTGACACAGGTTACATTTTCCGGAAATAAAGGTTCCACGGGATTTTTTTCAAATTTAACTCAACGCGGATGGACTTGTTGGCAAAAGCTATAAGTATGGTGAAATTATTATTAAAAGAAAAATCTTGGTTTTGAAACTAGAACTTAGAACACAAAAAATGAAACATGCAAGAATCAAGTGCTTTTTTGGACCCTTAATAATGGATGAACAAATTTTCAAAAGATTTCTTGATTTCAAAAATTAATTAATTTAGGAGTACAATTATTGTATTAGAACAAAAAAACTAACCTAAATATTTGACTATTTTTTGTATAGATTATGAATTCTCTTTTTACAGACTTGCAAGATACAGCAATACACTGTCTCACACAACTAACACGATCTATATCGCATAAAAGACATAAAGATAATACCAAAGAAGAATCTTGTATCGACTTTCTGAACAATTTGAAGTCCCCATACTCGAAGAGACAAACAGACAAAATTTCTGGCGGAGATAGCGCTAGAGCTGACTGTCAACCGGAGTATATGGTTGAGGAGATTTGCAAAGTTCTGATTGACGTTTACCGACGTTGTATGGAAAATAAAAAGTGTCTATGTAGTCAAGGTATTGCAAGCATGGAACTATTCTTAAACTTATTAGCTATACTTTTACCCTAGATATCGTATGCAAGGCTGTAAGAAGTTATTTTAAAATCATGTCAGTAAAAAAATTTTAATTTCCCGGAATAATTACTTCTGGATTACTCCTTGCATTGTTTTTTATCGGCTCGCATGAAAATCGGTTTAGGACGAACAAACAAACAGACAGACAAAAGTTCACTATCAGAGTCAGTTAGTCTTACTAAGACTGAGTTTCCACGGCGCGGTTCGGCGCCCGCGCCTGCAGCGGTTGCGGGCCCGCGGCCTCCGTAGAATGCAGATTTGTATGGAAAATGAAGTAGCAATTTCCACGGCGCGGGTGCGAACTGCGCCGTGGAAACTCAGTCTTAGTAGGTACATATATAAGTGACAGTTCATTAAGAGATTTAATGCTTGATTACTTAATCACTCAATATGTGTAATTGTAACTAAGACCTTATTTCATTTCATTTAATAAATTAAAAAGAAAATTTATTAATGTGCGCTCAAGATACGTTTCAGTATTCGGCTGTCAGAATATTATGTTTTTATTTGTCTGTACCAATGTTGCGGTTCCACCCGCCCATCACGCGCAGCTCATCTAGCTCATCGGCTTTGGCCGTGGCTAGTTATCAGTTAACACCCTACTGTAAAAGATGTGCCGCCAGGCGATTTAGCGTTCCTGTATGAAGGCGTGTAGAAACCTATTAACTAATACTATTAAGTGTTTAATTGACACTACCAAACTCATTTCAAGTTAACCCGCAATCACCTTAGATTAGATCGTCACTTATCGACTATTAGGTAAGATCGCAGTCCAGGGCTATTTTATCATCGAATAAAATTAAAATAAATGCGTGAGTGTCGTGGAACACTCGGTTTGTACGAAAGTGACTTAATAAGAAATAAATAATAAAAATAAATAAAATAAAAAATAATAATCTCAAGTCAGGATTCGAACCCCCGAACCAATAGTTTCACTCCTTCGTTTAACCGCTACGCCACCAAAGCTATAATAAACGAAGGCAACAAGTGTCGTGACGGAAAATGCTTACACTTTTTTCCAAAAATAGATCCCTTTCAATCGGGATGTAAGGCATTAAGGTGCATGTGCAGAGCTCGACTTTCATACATTTTTCTTTTTGATTAATCTTGAAAGATATACATTTTTTATTTTATTTAATTTGTTTTATCATTCCTTTAGGCCTTTTTATAGGCGCAAATACAAATTTCAGGCAAATATTTTCATTATTTATCATTATATTTCAATAAAAAAAGGGGCATCAAAACCTTTCAAATTACGAATGTGTGAGTGTCAATTTACATTTGGTTAATCAATTTTTTGGCGCCATCTACCATGAAAGTTTAAAAACATTGTCAGCGCCATCTTTCAATAAACTGTAAAAGTACTTCGCTGGATATGGGATAGCTAGGAACCTATTAACAACCTATTTTATGAAGGTTCTTAACTAAGAACGAGAATTGAATTTACAATGGGTGTGTTCCGATAAACACTGCGAGCACTGCTCAGTGCTCTTACTGGTGAAAAATTCGTTCCGTTATGGACTGCCAGTACACTGCCGCAGTACCTACCCTAGGGACGTCATAAATCGCTACCATTTTTGTACTTTGAGCACTGGCGCTTTCAAGGTAAGGAGCTCTCAATACTTTGACCAAGTGATTAAAAAAATTACAGCGCCTAGAGATTTGAAAAATGGGGATGACAGTATACTGGACTGCGTTCCGTTTTAAACAGTTACCAGTATAGCAAATTAAAAAGGCAAGGCTTCACAGTATACTGAATTGACGTCACAGTATCAGTGGTCATACCCAATAATAGGTATTCACGTAGTCGCAATTCCTAGTTCCATGAGGTATTCACAGTAGTTACAGAGTTGCCATTTTCACGGAATGGTCACATTTATATCGTCGCTGTAGTTGGAAAATTAAATAACTACACTTTTGGCGAAATCGACTTTATTGCATTTTCAGAAAGACCAATTAAAGCCGCATCTTTCTGTAATTCTAATTTTTGATTATCATTATTAATTAAAAAGATATATGAAAATGAATCTTGCAAGGCGCCACATTTGGAAAAATAAATACTGAAAAATTGATACAAAAGTAGCGAGGAAAAAGTAGATAACTTAGCAAAAAATAAATAAGTTCTCTCTTTGCATCACTTCGAGAGTGAATAAAATGCATAAAGTTAGTTATTTAGTTTTCCCTCGACACATATTCTGCTTAACAGGGGCCATGCAGTCCAGAAAAATTAATTAAAATCAGTTATTTAATTTTGCGTGTGTCATGATTGCAATGTAAGGGTACTTTTTAAATTGAAAAGTAAGTAAGTAAGATTCCACTGTCCAGTTTTCAGGCATCATTATTGTCAATATGGTAATGATGGTCCATATATGTCTAAGGGCTTGTACCGTACTACTGGGCGACCGACAAGGAGGATAATGGAAGGGAAATTAACATTGCTCACGAGTTAATTACAATGGCATAACACCCTTTGCCGATTACAAAAACTTAATAATTTTCGCATAATGAGATTAATACATGTTCGATTACAGGCGGTATGCACTATGCATCTATTCCTTCGTCACAAAGCAAAACATTGACGATTTTTAATCCTGAAATGGTTCTGAATAGGGTACTTGGAATTTGTAGCCATCAAGCTCAAGATTATGAGTAAAATAGATTTTGCCCCCGTGATCTCATCCGCATGAAATCAGGTTTAAATTGTGAAACACGTACTTCTTTATTTATAATCGAAAAGCTAAATCCCTGTCTTCATATTTTATTGAAAGCTCAAATAGCAGGTTTCATTGATGTACTTAACTTGCAAAAATGTTTGACTACCGTAAAAACTTTCACCCCCTATTTAACCTCCATGGGGATAGAATTTCCAAAAATCCCTACTTATTAGATGCCTACATTATAAAAGGAACCTACTGTCAAAATTTCAAGCTTCTAAATCTAGTGGTTTAGGTTGTGCGTTGATAAATCAGTCAGTCAGTGATGATGACAAGTCTTTTTATAGGTAGAGAGCGTAAGAAGTCGTTTAATAAGTGAGTGGACTACTTAAGTCATCGGATGCTTTCCATTACATCTTTGATATCCCATCTACGCACACGAAGCGTTTAAGTCTTCATTTCTCGTTCGCACGACTAGGCTCCGGATATTTCTTCTGAAATCGTGGGTTTCCCGATACTACAAGAGTGAAAAGGCCAATCTTCAAGGCAAACGCGTTTCATCACTTCACTTCAGATCACTTTTCATCAGAGATGATAGTGATCAAGTGAGTACCTATAATGTATCGAATTTGTTTTTGTGAATGTTTTGTTTCCATAGAGTGAATGTATAAGAAAATTCTCATAAGTTACTTTAGCTAATCGGCTAATTGAAAAGCTTAATAAGTTCATAGATACTTGCGAATCGATGAGCATCTTTGAACTTCCTAAAGAGTTTGAGTTAGCCATTTGACAAACGTAACCATTGGTTTTAAACACTCGAATGATCATGATAAGTTGTTATCAAGTCAGATAGAAGAATGAAGGTGTTTCAGTGTTTTTTTCATTTTATTTTTAAGCTGTTAATAATAAGAAACGTTTTTTGTTGGTTTTACTTTAAAAAAACATTCTATTTTTGATCTAATGAGACACATGTATAGGATTTTCAAAGTTGAATAAGTAAACAATAGGTCTTTATAAAGTCTCACTACTGTGGAAAAATTAAACAAAGGCACTTATATCGTTAGTTTTTCGAACTTAAATGGAATCTTGACGAAGAAAAACTAAATAACTGACATGGAAAAATAAATAAGTGTATCAATATTCAAAACTTTGGTGAGGGAAAACTAAATAATTGCATCTTATTTTTTTTCTCACAAACAAATTAATCAAAGTTTATGGCAAGTAGATTCGGACATAGATACAGTAAGAAACTTTAACATATATAAAATTGTTTATGAAAACAAAGTTATCGCCATTTTTGACGCAAAAAAACACTAAATCGCGTTTTACTCGCGATATTGGTTTTGTTAGTTATTTAATTTTCCAACTACAGCGACGATATATTGTCGCTGTAGTTGGAAAATTAAATAACTACACTTTTTGCGAAATCGACTGTTGCATTTTCAGAAAGTCCAATTAAAGCCGCATCTTTCTATAATTCTAATTTTTGATTATCATCATTGATTAAAAAGTTATATGAAAACTAGCTGACCCAGCGAACTTCGTACCGCCAGCAAAAATATTTAGTGGTTGGTCACCCTTATCATTTCTTCTTCTTCTTTATCAACCGATAGACGCCCACTGCTGGACAAAGGTCTCTTGCATGGACTTCCACAGGCCTCGGTCTTGCGCCGCCTGAATCCAGCGGCTCCCTGCGACTCGTTTGATGTCGTCGGTCCACCTGGTGGGGGGTCTGCCAACACTGCGCTTCCCGGTGCGGGGTCGCCACTCCAGCACCTTGGGACCCCAACGACCATCAGCTCTTCGAACTATGTGCCCCGCCCATTTCCACTTCAGTATCGCGACTCGCTTAGCTATGTCGGTGACTCTGGTTCTCCTCCGGATCTCCTCATTTCTGATTCGATCCCGCAGGGACACTCCGAGCATAGCTCTCTCCATCGCCCGCTGAGCGGTCCTGAGCCTACTTATGAGGCCCTTAGTTAGCGACCATGTCTCGGATCCGTAAGTCATCACTGGCAACACGCACTGTTCGAAGACTTTAGTCTTCAGGCACTGAGGAATTTTGGACGAGAAGACATCTCGGAGCTTCCCGAACGCTGCCCAGCCGAGTTGGATTCGGCGGTTGATCTCTTTCTCGAAATTGGACCTACCTAGCTGGACTGTGTGTCCCAGGTAAATATACTCGTCGACAATTTCGAGTGCAGAGTTCTCAACAATTACTGGGTGGAGCGGTGCATGAGCATTGGACATGATTTTCGTCTTGCTCATGTTCATTTTCAGGCCCACCTGTTGAGAAACCCTGCTGAGATCGTTGAGCATTGTATTGAGGTCTCTCAGAGTCTCTGCCATGACTACTATGTCATCGGCAAATCGCAGGTGAGTGATGTACTCGCCGTTTATGTTGATGCCAAGCCCGTTCCAATCCAGAAGCTTAAAGACGTCCTCCAACGCAGCGGTAAAGAGCTTCGGGGAGATAACGTCTCCCTGTCGCACTCCACGCTGCAAGTGGATTGGCCTCGTAGTCTGGTCCTGTATACGTACTGACATTGTGGCGTTTTCATACAAGCACTTCAACACTTGGATATACCGGTAGTCAATCCGGCATCTCTGCAGCGACCTCAACACAGCCCAAGTTTCCACCGAATCGAAGGCTTTCTCATAGTCCACAAACGCTAAGCAAAGTGGCCGGTTATACTCTTCCGTCTTTTGTATAACCTGCCGCAGCGTATGAATGTGATCTATGGTACCAAAGCCTTTTCGGAATCCGGCTTGTTCGGGAGGCTGGAAGTCGTCGAACCTACGAGCGAGACGATTCGTAATGACTCTCGAGAACAACTTATAAACATGACTCAACAACGAGATGGGTCTATAATTCTTCAACAAGGTATTATCACCCTTTTTGAAGAACAGAACCACCACGCTCCTGTGCCATGCTTCCGGCGTTGTGCCCTCGTGGATGACGGAATTGAACAATCGCTGAAAGATCTTAAGTACCGGTTTTCCACCCGCTTTCAGGAGTTCCGCAGTGATTCCGTCATCACCTGGCGCCTTGTTGTCCTTGAGCTGTTTGAGAGCCATTCTAATCTCGTATAGGCTGACGTCCGGGATATCTTCGGTATACCTTATCATTTAGGGCTATGAAAAAAAGATGTTGGCCGATTCTCAGACCTACCCGATATGCTCACAAAATTTCATGAGAATCGGTCAAGCCGTTTCGGAGGAGTACGGGAACGAACATTGTGACACGAGAATTGTATATATAAGATGAATCTTGCAAGGCGCCATACTTGGAAAAATATATATTGAAAAATTGATAAAAAAGTAGCTAAGAAAAAGTAGATAACTTAGCAAAAAATAAATAAGTTCTCTCTTACATCACTTCAAAAGCGAATAAAATGCATAAAGTTAGTTATTTAGTTTCCCTCGAATTTTTAATTTACAGGGGAATTAAGTTCGGAAAAATTAAACAAAGTCAGTTATTTAATTTATCATCCCATGATTGCAAAGATATAGGTACTATTAAAATTGAATAAGTACATTTATACAAAGGTAAAACTAAAAGAAAGATGATAGCTGTTATAATTTCATTAGAATCTTAGTTTAAATTTAAATGGACGTAATTATGTACCTTTTTCTTTTTGGCATCCTACTAATATTATAAATACAAAAGTTTGTGAAGGTGGGTGGATGAATGTTTGTTACACTTTCACGCAAAAACATTTAGACGGATTTTGATAAAGCTTCACGATGTCATAGCTTATACATCAGAATAGAACATGCACTATATTTTATCCCAGAAAGTGAGAGAACTTCTGCGGGAATCAATCATTAGCTAGTCTTCAATCCTAGTGTTCCACAAACTATTAAAATCTTTATTATTTTATGAGTAGAGTCGTTATTATAACAATTACTAGCGTCACTTACATACCCCTAGTTCGATTAAACCATTCTTAGTTTAATTATAACTTGAAAAGGATAGTTTTGATTATACTGAACTTTACTCGCTATTTGATTTGAACCAGCTGAGCTTAATTGTTAAATTTAAATTTATAATGGTAAAACTGAAGAAAAGTTGATAGTTATCATTTCAGTTGATACTTAGTTTTTAATAAGTATAATTGTTAAATTCAAAGTGAAATTTTGTTGATTTTATGAGTAGAATCGTATAATTTATTGTTATGTGGTTTTTTTTTTATGTTTTATTTTGTAAGTCTGATAGAAGAATCTAGTTGCTTCAGTCGTTTTATTGATTACTTTTTACAATAATATATAAAAAGAAATGTTTATTTGTTGGATTTCTTTTAAAAATCCTCCTTTTTTAGGGTTCCGTAGTAAACAAGGAACCCTTACTAGTTTCGCCATGTCCGTCCGTCCGTCTATCTGTCTGTCTGTCCGCGGTTTAGCTCAGAGACTATTGGTACTAGAAATCTGTAATTTGACAACGGTATAAATATCAATCACGCCGACAAAGTCGTGAAATAAAATTGTGAAAAATAATTTCTCTTAGGGTACCTCCCCTACATGTAAAGTGGAGGATGAATTTTTTTATTCTCGTGTATCCCATAGTGTGGGGTTTCGTTGAGTAGGTCTTTCAAAAATATTGTGGGTGTGGGAACATCATTTTTCAATTCAGGGATCCGTTTGTGAAATAATATGATATTTTATAGTGCTAAATTTTATTAGTCAAGTGTCCCCCCCTCTGCCAGCTAAATGGTTGTATATAGGATACAAGAAAAAATTCACAGCAGTAGTATATATAATGAATTTTAAAGGAAAACTATCACGGCTAAGCAGGGTTCATTAGTTAAGGAGTTATATCTGTTTTTTCTAAGTTAGGTATTACACGTAGTGTAAGTTGCATATTTTGTAATATATTATAGTATTTAAACCATGAAACTCAAAATTTATTCAATATTCATAAATAAAACAAAAGCACTATCCTAGGTCAGCAATAATATTTGTGACTTGCAACTACGGAACCCTACACTGCGCGTGGCCCGATACGCACTTGGCCGGTTTTTTTATTAAATTAATACCCTTAAATAGGATTGTCATAGTAAAATAAGTAAATAACGGGTCATTTTAACATCTCAGTAAAGTGGAAAAACTAAATAATGGTACTTATATCGTCACATTATCGTACTTCAACGCAATATTGACGAGGAAGAACTAAACAACTGACATGGAAAAATAAATAAGTGCATCAAATATTCAAAACTTTGGTGAGGGAAAACTAAATAATTGCTTTTTATTTTTTTTCTCACAAACAAATGAATCAAAATGTACGTCAAGTAGATTCAGAAATAGATACAGTAACAATCTATAACATAATATCAAAACATGGACCGTTAAATTGTTTATGAAAACAACAAACAAACAAACACTAAATCGCGTTTTACTCGCGATATTGGTTTTGTTAGTTATTTAATTTTCCAACTACAGCGACGATAGTTTGTATTGATTGGACCCCTAGTAAAAGGTAATATTTCAAATATTGGACTTTCTGAAAATGTAATAAAGTCGATTTCGCAAAAAGTGTAGTTATTTAATTTTCCAACTACAGTGACACTATCTCCGCCTATCTATTCAGTGGACACCGTCGTGGGCTAAAACGACGAATTCTGCTTTTATAATGCTGTTTTATAACCGATTTGAAAAAAGGAGGTTATCAATTCGATCCGAATGGATGTTATATTATTAGAATTGCA
This sequence comes from Oeneis ivallda, assembly GCA_029955525.1. Classification (NCBI taxonomy): domain Eukaryota; kingdom Metazoa; phylum Arthropoda; class Insecta; order Lepidoptera; family Nymphalidae; genus Oeneis; species Oeneis ivallda. Next base: position 17,109,093 of record JARPMR010000006.1, on the reverse strand, counting down.
CAATTTTCGGATTTAAATTTCACAAGTGTATGTATGTATGTTTGTCCATGTATTTCTCCAAAAATATTAATCAAATTGCAATAATTCTTTTTAAATTGGATTAGGTATTTTTCAACCTAGGGAACATTGCAAGTTTTATCAAAATCGGTTCAGTAGTTTAAAAGATATGGTCCAAAAAGTGATATAAAGTCGGTTTAGGTAACTTTTATTACGTGGATTTAGTTTTTAAAATCCCTGGGGAATCTTTCATTTTCCGGGATAAAAGTAGCCTATGTCACTCTCCAGGTCCTCAACTATACCTGACTATACCTATGCAAAAAATCACCTCGATCCGTAGGTAGCTTTGTTGCGGCGTGATTGAAAGACAAACCAACAAACTAAACAAACACACTTACGCGTTTATATTATGAAGTATTATTGTCTAATGTCTACTGTGTAGCCTTCATGTTTTGATAATTTACCTACTGTTTTTGCGCGGCTTTACCTGTGTGGATTTAAGTTTTTAGTACTAATCCCGCGGGAACTGTGAATTTGTCGGGATGAAAATTTTCTATAATTAAGTTAATCCAGGGCTTAGACTAATATCCAGGGTAAAAGCTATCTCTATTTCAAATTTCAGCCAAATCGGTTCAGTAGGTATATATTTTACCTAATTATTGTGTCGTGAAGAAAATAAAATAGGTATAAAAATATTATATCTAAACAACCATTTCTAAAATTTAATACTTTTTGTGCATTTTATGATAAAAAACAGTCGCCCCGAAGCCGGTTGGCGAGCTAAAAAAATAAAGCCCGTTGAAGAAAGTAGCAGTCATGTATTAGGGTAAGTACCTACCTACCAAGTGAAGTTAGACAAGATCACAAGAAACAAACTGCGCTGCGCGCCGGCCGGCGGCCGCGACACTCGATAGTAATAATATCAAAGAAGCCGCCGCGCCGGCCGAAACTAGCGATCAGCGACATTATGCTTTAATTTGTACGATTGGAATGTTAACCTTATTTTATTACTCTTAAGACTGAATTTCAAAATTGTCAAATGGCTTGATAAGGTTTAAAATATTTGAAATCATTAAAAACCTAAAATTATTTAATTTTACAGAACTACTATATTTTCACAACTTTTGAAGAAAAAACTATTTTTAACCGACTTCAAAAAGAGGTTAGGTATCAATTCGACATGCATGTGTGTAATATTATTGGAAATGCAAATCACCTATATCACAATCTATTAGGGCTTACAAACATAATAATGTATGTATGTATGTTTGTCCATGCATTTCCACAGTCGATCTTAGACTTGCCTTTACACAAGTTTAAGAAATCAGTTAAAACTAATCTCATGAAAAAAGCATATTATTATACAATTGAAGACTATATAAATGACAAAAAAACGTGAATATAATTTATTCCAGCGATTCATCATTGTGGAAACACTGCATACATAGCTATCTCCTAAGTATAATGTAAACTTGTTTTGAAAACTGCCGAGTTTCTTGCTGGTTCTTCTCGGCAGGAACGGCATTCCGAACCAGTGGTAGACTCATGGACGGACGATTCAAAAGCACTTGTAAAAAAGTTTATTTGAATACAAAACATTTTTATTCTATTCTATTTCTCCGAAAATATGCGACCAATCTTTTTTTACTGGCTTACATTTACTTCAAGATATCGTTATAATCGTTTCAATAGTTTTAAAGATAAGGACAATAGGGTATTTGACTATTATTAAAAATATCGTTTCATCTGGTGTCATCCTAAAAGATTATTAGCTAAAAACATTATTCCATACGACAAAACTAAAAAATAAAGGTTTATTTAATTAGAAAACATTAATTAAAATTGCTTTAATTCTGGCCATGTTCACGAGATCGAAAATGTTCTTGAATCTCGAATGACGTCACAGTTCACGCCACCTTTGGGCTTTGGAATTGTCGTTGAACTGTGTGTGAACTGTGACGTCATGTAAACAAATGGAACCAACGTTTCCGCGGCAATTTATTTTTTTGAATTTATTTCTCGATTTTTATGAAAAATACTGAAAATTATGCCGAAATATACGTTTTGTTAGCTTCAGCATAGCATTATTAACAATTTAATATGATTTTCTAAAAGTAGTCTAATACCCTATTGTTCGTTTTCATTAGGTATATTTGAAATAACAACCCAATAGGCAACCCTAGCCGCAGCCCTTGCCGTCCGCGGTAAAGCGTGCATGTGAGTCCTGCTGATGTAGGTAGGTACCTAAAGTCTTTAGTCTTGCGACCTCCCTGGCGCAATGGTAAGCGCTGTGGTCTTATTAGAGGGAGGTTCCGGGTTCGATTCGCGGCAGGGAAATTTTGAATTTTATATTTTATAATAAGTATATTTTATAATTTATAAAATTTTATAATTTTCTCTAGTCTGGTCTGGTGGGAGGCTTCGGCCGTGGCGAATAAAACCTACCGGCAAAGCCGTGCCTCCAAGCGATTAGCGTTTTGGTACTATTCCATGTAGAAACCAAAGGGGTATACATACAGTATGGGTTTCATAAAAAACTGCCATACCCCTTCCAGGTTAGTCCGCTCCTATCTTAGACTGCATCATCACTTACCACCATGTCAAAGCTCAAAAAAGGCTAACTTGTACTTATCTGAATTATTTATAAAAAAAATACGATGCAAAACGAAGCAGCTTTTGTTTTAATGCCATCTAGTTCAATTTTATAGTAAACAATTCGTAGTTCATGTTAGAACCACAACCCTAATGGATACCAACCATGTTGTCAATGTGTGCGTGGGTATCGCGTCTCTACAGTAATTCGATATGACAGATATTTATATTTGATTAATCATCTAAATGGCTTCGTTTTAAAGTAAGCTAATGATTTGATAAAATAATAGGCATTGGTATACTGGCGCAATTTCAATATTTTTAAAATCTGTGCATAGCAACTATGCGAAAAAATTAAAAATCTGTCAAACGCCCTAACAGCGCCATCTAGCGTGAATCTTTTCTTGAGAAGGTATGTCTCTTCCTCCTTAACAAGAATAAACTGTTTTCAGACGACAAATGGACGCTAGTGTGCTCTTGCCTCTGTTCCTTGCTATCGATCAGCGCGCGCGCCCGATTGTACTGCGTGCACAGACACTTGACGGGCACGCTGCTGCAGTCGCTGCAGACGCTGCGGGACTCGCTCTCGCTGCAGGGCAAACCCGTTGACGTCATCAGGAATGCCGATAACGTGAGTAGCGTGTTTTTGAAACAACAGAAATATACATATAGAAGTGGAAAATAATTTTAAGCAAATCCCAAGCCTTGAATCATTTATGCAGAACTTTTTAAAAATTAAGGATGATCCACCAATATTGCTCGTAAAGTTCTCACCTACCAATGCGATGTGTGTGTGCGTGTATGTGTGTGTGTTTGCGTGTATGTGTTATGTACTTACTAGGATACTATGTTTATTTATGTCTTGTTTGTGCGCGCAAAAATGATTTTAATATTTTTAAAATATCCTCTGTTTCACGATACCCCTTGGACGATAGCCAGGCCCTAAGTGTTTTAATTAAGTTGGGCTTATTTAGCGTGTGATGTGTTAAATTCAAATTGTGAAAATTGTGATACATGGACAGTTTACAGTTTACACACACTTTCGATTATATTTTGTATGCACTGCGCTGTATATTATTGATCGAACCTCGTAACTTATAACTTCGAGAGTGATTCCTAGAAAACATTTTTGGGTGAAAGATATATTAACATATACATCAGTTTAAAGCAAATGATGCAATATTAAAAAAAAATACTGTGCCTATCATTTATGCATTAAATACTAGATGATGCCTGCAACTTCGTCCGCTTGGATTAAGGTTTTTAATTCCCGTGGAACTCTGTCATTTTCCGGCATAAAAGTAGCCTATGTGTTAATCCTGGTTATGAACTATCTCCATTTCAAATTTCAGACAAATCGGTTCATTCATTGTGGCGTGAAAGAGTAACAAACATACATCCATCCATCCGAACATCCATCCATCCATCCAAACATCCATCCATACAACCTCACAAACTTTCACATTTATAATATTAGTAGGATAAGACCAGTTTGCAGCAAACCAAATAAAAACCTTAACTACGGACTCTGCATACTTGCACATTTACGAATAAGTAGTCTAGGGAAAGGACTGAGTGAGCAAAAAGAGTTTGAAAAGAGTCATTTGATGAGCAGTAGGAGTGGCGTTAAGGCAACTGTCAAAAATATTTGTTACTTAATTGAAGTGTAAACCTCTTGTCTACACAGGGTCCGTTAAACGTGTTACCTTACCCTTTTGCAGTGCAATCCGCGCTTTGAAGGCAAAGACAATAATTTATTTTACAGGAGCCGATTCTCCACACTTTAAATTGGGTGCTCACATTGACAACATGCCTGATGCTAGAGTGTGCCGCAGCCAAGGAGAGGATCGCGGAAGACATAGCCACCTCTCTGGTGCGACTGTGGCCCTGGTGCATGATCACTGAGCAATTGAGGGACACCATCATGCGATTGCTGGTCACTTTTACCAACGAGTGTCCTAGAGGTAATATTTATTGTCTGTGATATCGTAATAACTAGATGATGCCCGTGACTCAGTCCGCGTGGATTTAACCTTCTTTGATTTCCGCTGGAAATCTTTAATTTTTTGGGATGAAATGTGTTAAGAATTAACAAAGAATGAAAACGAAAAGGGCATCTCTATTTCAAATTTCAGGATAGGGGTATAATGGTTTTAAAACTGCCAACCCTTTCCAAGTTAGCCAGCTGCCATCTTAGAATGAATCGTCACTTACACCGGGTTCAGACGAGGCGAATTTTGGAGGCGAATGTTGAATGTCATCATCACGGACGTATAAAAAAGGCGGACTCCATCTGTCTATACACCATAGTGAAGCATTCAGATATGCCTGCTCGCGTGTAGGTACAAACGATCACGCACACATTCACAAAAGGATATGCCTGTCGGCTGCCATTCGCGGCAAAGCGTCGCCCACGAGTAGTTGTTTTCGTAAATGTAAACAAAAAGAAATATGCTGTCTTGTGTCGTGAAATTTTGCAAAAATCACAGTAGTTTTATGAACAAACATCAAGGAATCACTTTTCATAATAAGAAGTCAATCATAAAATCACTTATTTTCGAATTTCTTGTCATAAATCAAATTGCTATTTTTGGAACACAAAACATGAGTCACGTGACGAGGGTTGCAGTTATCATTTCTAGGGAAAATTACCCAAAATTATGGGAAATTGCTATTTTTAGGGTTCCGTACCCAAAGAGTGCCAACGGGACCCTATTACTAAGCCTCCGCTATCCATCTGTCCGTCCGTCCGTCCATCCATCTGTCCGTCTGTCAGCGGGCTATATCTCATAAACCGTAATAGGTAGACATTTGAAATTTTCACAGTGTGTATCTATTGCCGCTATAAAAACAAAATTAAATTAAAAATAAAGGGTGCTCCCATACATGGAAAAGGAGTCGAAATAAAATTTTATTTTTTATTATTTTATGACTCGCACTTGGCCGGTTTTTTTACTTTTTAGCTACAAAAATAAAGAATTACGGGGTTTATCTCAAAAACTAAACAAAAAAACTTTTTTCTTATTTTTACTGAATCAACAGTATATTATATTAGTTTATTTTATAAATATAATATTGTTTTATTTATTTGTTTATTATTGGTTATGTATTAGTATGTAGTTATTTGTATGTACGTCTTTTATAGGAAATGAACACCTGCAGTTCAATTTTTCTTATTTATTTATTTTCCTTTCCTAAGGTTGCCTGGTAGAGATCGCATCTAAGCGATAAGGCCGCCTTTTGTGGCACAAATAAAGAATATATAATAATAATAAATAGTTAGGAATTTTAACTTTCTTTAAGTAGTACTATCTAAGATATCTAAATATCTAGGGTTAAAAAAGTTATAGTAGGGTTATATGTACGGAACGCTAAAAGAATGATGCCCGTCTCGTACTTGGCCGATTTTTTTATGTCATGTATTACTTAGTATATAAAAGAACTATGCTTTTAAGGTTTCATAAAACCAATGAAGTATGGAGGAAAGACTTAATTAATATAATTAGAGAGAGTAGAAACGAATGATTGGCTCCCGTCCAATTCGAGTGTAATTTGCAGTGTACATTTTGATACTGAAGATTTATACACAACAAAAGGAGGCACACTTCGTGTTGCTACTTATACAGTACCAAAAAGGTAAGTAAAAGATAAAATATGCAACTCGCCCTATTTGCCCTCGGTGAACAATGTACCGTTTGGTATGATAATACCGTATAATTTATAATGATTTATATTAAAGTTACATAGTAATAGTTGTATTATGTGTCAAAGTTTTGTTATGTTTTGATAGATTGTATTATAATAAAATGGGGAATTTTTTTTCCACATGGCAACCCTTTATGCCACTCACACAAACTCGCGCCGCCGCCATTGCAGTGCTTCAGTTCTTTCTTAGCGAGACTCCGTCCGCCTTTTTATAGGTCCATGGTCATCATAGCCTGTATTACAGGAGATAGAGACGGCAATAGCGACGTTAAACATTCGCCTCGTCTGAACCTGGTCTTGCCATCATAGGGGTTCAGTTGCCGGGTACAACTGTCAAACACGGAATATGTATGAAGAAATGCGTTTGACAGGTACCAGTTATGAACATTCTATTGTTTCCAACAATTGGCCACTAGGTATGTCAAAAATAGGAAACAGACCCCAGGTCAGATAGCAGACATCTTGTCCTGAATCAAAAAAAAAATTGTGTACTGTCTGTTTGTCAGCATGGACCGGCATGTGCAGCTGCGTGGGCGGGCGCAGCTTGCTGAACGAGCTGTGTTCGCTCGTCGGCAAGGAGGCGGCGCGGCCGCGGCCCACGCCCGCTCTGCAGTTCAGCCTGAGGATACTGCGCCAGTGCTTGCCGCATCACCATTGCAGAACTATCATTATAAAGGTATTGTGTACACATTATAGGTGGGTACATATACTATTTAGCTTGAGAGAATTTAGTTTGCTTAAAAATAAAAAAATTCAAAAAAAATTCGAACCGTGCGTTGACTGACTGTATATAGTCAGAACAGTTCAAACATGGTCAGCCTCATAAGAAAGTTCAAGGTCACTCAGCGGGCGATACAGCTATGCAGAGTCTCATCGAGTCGCGAAAGTACAGTCTGAACAACTGATAGTCGTTGGGGTTCTAAGGTACAGTCCGAGTAACCACCTTACACCCGAAAGTGGAGTGTTGGCCTGGTTTACTATAGGCCTAACGTTAGACCGAGACGGTGCGGTGAAATATATAAGATATCCGTTAAGAGGACTATTACATTTCGCATCCGTCTCTCTCGCATTCTAATATTTTCAATGATTGTAAAAATCTCAGATACTTTTGAAAAAATGCGGTCAATTATTATCTTCGACAACTATGTTATGATATACCTAGATTTTGATAGATATAAAGGGCAAGAACTACGTAAGTACTAAGTCTAAGATAATAATTTACCACATTTATTTTTGTCAAAAGTATTTAACTGAGATTTTTACAATCATTGGATGTGCGAAAGAGAGGGATTCGAAATGTAATAAGGACAGCTGGATGCAAAGCCGAGTGCTCCCACGCAACTTTGTCATCAAGAAATTCAATAACTGTGTAATAGTAATAACACCGACTTCATCAATGTGTTTTTACACATTTTTTGTGTAATGTTTTAATGATTAAGGTCTATTTTGAAACTACAGTTAACTAAGTAATTTTATTAATAATGTTATAGTCTATTTTTTCAACAAACGATTACTGAGTATGTCTCTCGCACATTTCCGATATTGACAGAGTGAGATGGGTCATTATTAGGGGTAGGTACTGAGTATGTCTCGCACATTTCCGATATTGACAGGATGAGATGGGTCATTTTAGGGGTTGGGCCTGGGACCCCGATTACGTGGACCAATACAACTCAGCCAAAATTTTCGGTACTCGTTTGTTAAAAAAACAGACTATAATAACTTACAGCTATTATATTATTTCCAGAACGAAGTACTTACCTGCATATGTAAGCTTCGTGCGCGGGGCAGCGGCCACGCCGCCGCCGCCGCGAGCGACGAGTGGACCAAGCTGTGCGAGGCGATGGCGCGCCACGCGGACGGCGCCGCTGCGGTGTTGGCCACTGCTGGGCTGCCCGCGCTGAAGCCCACGCCCGCGAGGCTGCTGCCTGCGCTGGCGCACGCCGCGCACCACCACAGGCTCACCTTCCTGCAGTCGCGTGAGTCACACACCACAGTATGTCCTGTGCCACACGTTGCCCGAACATGTCCCAACGTGTGGCGGCTTTTACCCGAAACTAAGTCCGTGTGGAGTTAGGATTTAAAAATTCCTCTAGGAACCTGTTTTCTGGGATAAAACACTCTCGAAGGATAAGTGTCACTCTCTGAGTCCCCAACTTACCCAATCAAAAAAAACTCCGTTGCCGCATGATTGAAGGACAAACCAACAAACAAACACACTTTCGCAAAAAAAAGATAAAAAGAGGAATAAGGAGGTATAGGTATATACACTGGACAGCAAATAAACTGGGCCACCCGCTGCCTTCGAACTCTGATTCGATTTTCTCAAAAAGTATAAAACTTACAACCATCAAAATTTATACTTACAGGATGTGCGTTTGATGTTTAAAATGACTATAAATTTATTCTAAAGTAATGTCAACTCACATTGTAATCAAGCAACAAACACAATGCTAACGATTTGCTCTCGCTCTTGATTAGAGTTCGCGATTAACGTTCTTTTTTTCTACAACGAGTGTAGTCGGATATTTCTTATCATTTCTTTAGTTTTTGTCCATCGTTAACTCAGACGCGTGTATTTTTGCTATTTTTTTCGATCAATAATGGATATAACACCTCAGGAAGCAGCTTAAGCTGTAGCACTACTTCAAGCAGGCGTTACGCAAAGTGAGGTTACTCGAAGACTTCGAATCAGCAGAACTTCGGCGCAACGAGTTTCAGACGATACCTAGAGATTGGAACATTTGATCGCCGTCCAGGTAAGGGCATACCTAGGGCTACATCAGCAACAAATGATCGTTATATCCAACTTACTTTTTTGCTAAATCACCACCTCAACGCAGTTCAAGTCCAACAGTCTGCGTGATGAACGCCAAGTGGTCATAAGTTCAGATACCGTCAGAAGGAGACTTGCTGAACGGAACTTGACTCCAAAGAAGCTGCAACAGGCCCAGCATTAACGGTAGCTCAGCGTCAAGAACGACTCGAATTTGCTTGAGAGCATAGGGAGTGGACGTTAGAGACATGGGGTAATGTACTCTTCACTGATTAGACCAGGGTGAGTCTACATGGAAATGACCGACTTCAGAGAGTATATCGTCGCCTTGGAGAACGTTATTCTCAGTGTTGCATCGAAAACACTTGCTCATGGAGGCAGATTTGTAATGGTCTCTTCTGAGGCGGTATCTCGTTAACCGCACATACAGCATAGTTTTCCTCGAACCGACGCGGCGTCCACGTGGATTAACTTCTCATCGCTACATAATTGAAATCCTCGCAGACCATGTGGTACCTTACGCAGGATATATCGGGCAGAATATGCAGTTGATGCATGATAATGCATGAGAATATGCAGTTGATGCATGGCCTCATGTTGTTCATGTGGTGACCCAGTATCTACGCGACGTTGGCATTCGTACGATGGACTGGCCAGCTCGAAGCCCGGACTTTAATCGGATATAACACTTATGGGATGAAATGAAACGTTGAGTTTGAGCCCGGGTACCTGCTCCAACAAGGCTTCCAGAGCTGCGAATCGCAATTGAAGAGGAGTGGAATGAACTTCCTCAAGATTTCATCATCAGGCTCGTGAGGTCAATGAATATGAGGATGCTGGCAGTTATCGGAGCAAGGGGAGGGAATACTAAATACTGACCAAAAGGCTTTTTTTACTTTTTTCTTTGTGGCTTCATTCGACTCCTCTTTGAAAAATCGTTGATAAACACTTAATAAATTGATTAAACCCAATGAGTTTCCATTCATTTTAATCATCATGAAATGCACTTCCTGTGGGTATATTTTTGATAGTTGTAAGTTTTATACTTTTTGAGAAAATCGAATCAGAGTTCCAAGGTAGCGGGTGGCCCGGTTTATTTGCTGTCCAGTGTATATACGTAGGTTGAAGCGTGCTTGCCTCAGCTAACAACAGTCAATGGGATTAGGTCAATGAGATCAAATAAAAATTGTTTATTTTAAAAATGTATACCAACTTCTTGAAATTTAATAATTTTACAAATTTCATTATCATTTACGAAAACTATTTGTTGCACCAGCGGACCTCCTGGAACTGCTCTCGGGTTGCCTCCTGACCGGCGACACGGCAGAGATAGTCTCGGCCGCGAGAGCTGTATGGGCACTTGCGGCGAACAACCACAGGGTAAGTATTTACAGTCATCATCATCATCAACTATTGAGTGCAGCTCTCCTCACAGAGAAGGGTTATAGGCCATAGTCCACCAGTTACGGTATGAATTACCCTGCGAGGTCAAATTAGAAATGAGGTGATTCCAAGGAGAACCAAAGTCACCTACATCATACATAGCTCAGCGAGTCGCGAAACTGAAGTGGAAATGGGCGGGCACATAGTTTGAAGAGCTGATTGATAGTCGTTGGGGTCCCAAGGTGCTGGTGTGGCGACCCCGCAGCGGGAAGCGTATTGTTGGAAGACTCCCCACTAGGTGGACCGACGCGACGATATCAAACGAGTCGCAGGGGCCGCTGGATTTAGGCGGTGCAAGACCGAGGCCTGCGGAAGTCAATACATGAGAACTTTGTCCGGCAGTGGACGTCTATTGATTGACAAAGAAGAAGATGAATTACCTTAATATTCGAATTTTGTTTTAAAATAGGCGAAGCTCGTTCTACGGAGCGCGGGCATAACGTCAGCGGTGCAGTCGACTCTGCAGCGGCTGCAGAGGTACTCCCGCGATGTCGCAGTGCAGCGCGCCCTCGAGCTGCTCACATACACACAGACTGTGCTGCAAACATAACGCCAGCGGTGCAGTCGACGCTGCAGCGGCTGCAGAAGTACTCCCGCGATGTCGCAGTGCAGCGCGCCCTCGAACTGCTCACATACACACAGACTGTGCTGCAAACATAACGTCAGCGGTGCAGTCGACGCTGCAGCGGCTGCAGAAGTACTCCCGCGATGTCGCAGTGCAGCGCGCCCTCGAACTGCTCACATACACACAGACTGTGCTGCAAACATAACGTCAGCGGTGCAGTCGACGCTGCAGCGGCTGCAGAAGTACTCCCGCGATGTCGCAGTGCAGCGCGCCCTCGAACTGCTCACATACACACAGACTGTGCTGCAAACATAACGTCAGCGGTGCAGTCGACGCTGCAGCGGCTGCAGAAGTACTCCCGCGATGTCGCAGTGCAGCGCGCCCTCGAACTGCTCACATACACACAGACTGTGCTGCAAACATAACGTCAGCGGTGCAGTCGACGCTGCAGCGGCTGCAGAAGTACTCCCGCGATGTCGCAGTGCAGCGCGCCCTCGAACTGCTCACATACACACAGACTGTGCTGCAAACATAACGTCAGCGGTGCAGTCGACGCTGCAGCGGCTGCAGAAGTACTCCCGCGATGTCGCAGTGCAGCGCGCCCTCGAACTGCTCACATACACACAGACTGTGCTGCAAACATAACGTCAGCGGTGCAGTCGACGCTGCAGCGGCTGCAGAAGTACTCCCGCGATGTCGCAGTGCAGCGCGCCCTCGAACTGCTCACATACACACAGACTGTGCTGCAAACATAACGTCAGCGGTGCAGTCGACGCTGCAGCGGCTGCAGAAGTACTCCCGCGATGTCGCAGTGCAGCGCGCCCTCGAACTGCTCACATACACACAGACTGTGCTGCAAACATAACGTCAGCGGTGCAGTCGACGCTGCAGCGGCTGCAGAAGTACTCCCGCGATGTCGCAGTGCAGCGCGCCCTCGAACTGCTCACATACACACAGACTGTGCTGCAAACATAACGTCAGCGGTGCAGTCGATGCTGCAGCGGCTGCAGAAGTACTCCCGCGATGTTGCACTTAACAAACCACGTCGATAAATGTAATGCACTAGACGGTATTACGGACGGTTTTTAGCTTTGTTATTAAATGAACAAAATTATGAATTAATCTATTCTGTAAAATATAATTAATATGCCATTTTATGTTTGCAATCGACGTATGGCGTAGCTTTGCTTTTGTGTGTTATCGGCAAAAGTAGTACAAATCGGGGCTCGAAAACAGTATTAAGTAATAATAACCAGTCTAAACAGTGCAAAAGACGCGTGATTCCTCAAATACGTTGTATCACTCACAAATGCAAAGCTGAGGCATAGACGAATGATATTTACCTGAGGTTACGCCTCGCGGACGGCATCATTGAATTTGTAATGAAATAAATTATATTTGATTTTTATAACGTATTTTATTATGTACTAACTTCTTTTCAGGACATGTCATATTTATTATTTTTAGGTTGAGGTTTTTTAATTACTCCGATTCGATTGAAGTAATATCGATACCTATCGGTATCGATAATCGGGTTTGATCCTTTATTAGCACCACTTTACGGTGATGAAGCCATAAAAACTCGATCCATCATTTTCATTTAAAATATAAAAGACGCCAAAAAAAGTATGTCTGCTGAAAGTAACTAGGTAGTAATTGATACCTACTTGAGCCTTGAGTGTTGAGTTTCAAGGCTTTGATTGCGCCGCGAAACTAGCAAAAAATAGCGAAAGTGCCTGTTCTAAAGCAGTCATTGGGGCTTATGCATCTATGATCTATCTCTTTTAGGGCCGATTCACACCGGAATGGCAGCGGCCGGCAGCGACCGGCAAATCGAATGCGCGAGGAGGCCGGCCGCGGAAGGCTCGCGTCGCCGTGTGCCCTTTTCAAGCGATACTGATCGTTTAATTAGTGTAGACAAAGTTTAAAATTATTTCACACTGAAAGTGCTCGCCGCGCCGTTGCCGGCCGCTGCCATCCCGGTGTGAATCGGCCCAGACACAAAGAAAACATTTCGCTATATTATTCCGTCAAACCAGCAAAAATCAGTATGGCAGGGACAACCTTGCTACAATGTGCTGCTCGCGCTGTACCTACCATACAGATGGTTTGTATCAACGAATTTTGCAAAGTAGGTAACGCCTGCTTCTATCCAATATTTAAAATTAGTACCTAAAAGTGTAATTTAAAAATTACGCTTGTAGGTGCTAATGGGGGTTGTAGTGTAAATTAGTGTAATTATTATTAAGTGTAAATTAAAACCCCCGACATGTGAATCTATGGCCGGACTTTATGATATACCTGACATCCTGTTACCCAATTTTCTGCTCCATCATCATTCATCATTGAACACCTACCTACTTATTGAGACCATTCTAATAAGCCTAAACACTACATAATCTTTTTAGGACATTTAGCTTAATTATATCTTTTAAGAAAGAATTACTAAGAATTAAGAATTAAAATTTTTTTTTACAAAAATCCCCTCCTAAGTGGGTGAAATGGAGGATGGAAGGTTTTAAGAAAAACCTATGTTTTTTAAGGATTGAGGTTTGAAAATCGGTGTTCAGGTAACTAGCTTTAAATAATAAAACCTGTATAAGTTATCTTGAAAAATCCCCCCTGATGGGTGGTAAAATAGGGGATGAAAGTTTGAATAGGAAAGTTTTAATGATTGTTATTTTAATTTAAAATTTGGTAGGTAGGTTCTTTCTAGATTCAAAGACATCGAAAAACGGTTTTTCATGAACTTTCGGAAACTATTGGTTGGTAGATTTAAAAAAATAAAATACCAAATAAATAGTACATTGAAATTGCGATATCCGTGGGTGCGAAGTAGCGGTTTTTCTGGCGGTAGAACTTTTTTCGATAGGCTTCTTGCAGCAGGATCTTTTTTTAATTGCATCTTTTTTTAATCTCATAGAAAATCAGAAATTCTACGCGGACGAAGTCGCGGGCGACCGCTAGTAATAATATAATGCTGTAAGTTGCTGACGTGCTTGGTATCCCGCAGACTACTTGATGCTGCAGCTTCAGCTCAAGCTTACCATGCCTTGGAAATAATCCGAAGTAACAGTACACCTTTCAAATCAATCGCACCAGTGAAAGCTTGTAAGTCTCTTTAATCAAATAAGAATTAAGAAATGAGCTGATGATCTTCAAACGCCTGAGCAAATCTGCATAAATTATAATTTATCTAAGATCGACCTCAATTACATAATACATTCGCTTTCAAACATAAAAAAACCGCATCAAAATCAGTGTATTGGGGAGGCTGCTACGAGGGAACAGAATCTACACAGACTAGAATCTAGATGATGGGGATTAAGGTTTTTTAAGGATAAAAAATGTAGCCTATTAGCCCAGTCGACAAATAGAAAAAAGTGGGGTTTTGTGGAAAAAGGTCGGAAGTTAATAAATGCGACAAAACACAGAACTCCACCTTATTTCTGCTGTTATTCCCAAATTATGATGAAATGTTGTTGTAATTATGGTACCTGGTTACAACCACAAACATTGGACACCCCATTCCTCCGCTCACCCTACTCACCCCCAAGTCACAAAAGATTTTAGCGAATTTGAACAAAATTTTTTTTCGAAATGATTTTGCCGTAGGTAGGTAGGTACGTCGGTATATTTGTTTGTAGTAAGTCCTATTATATTCCTATAGGTAGGTACAGGTAAGTAAATGTATGAATTACGAGATAAAATTCGTCACCAATCCTATTATCTTACTTTGAGTGCCTAATTATTATCGATGCTACATACACAGTGTCACAGAGTGGCGACAAAATATGCTAAGTAGGCGACTGGCTATTGTGTATTCACGATGGTTCATCTATCTGCGCCGACGTCACATTGTTTATTTATTGCTAATAATGTCGGTAGCTATAGTATATTAATTATTATTATCAACAAACAGCAAACCCGCTGCGGCCGTCCTCCCTTCCACTCCTCTGCGGAGGTAAGCCGGCAATATCGGCACGTTTCGCTTATCTAGTTCAATTGTTGGTGAACGGCCAACGTATCCAATAAGGTTTAATGGTAGCATATAGTTCGGCGGGTACAGTGATCGACGCGAGTTTAAGTCGAGGAAGTTTGCATCGCTCATTATCGCCATAAAACATGCCAATCTGCGTCAGTTCGGGCGCCGGACGTGTGTCAGTGAGATCGCGCCCCTGCCGCGGCGACCGCGCGCTGGCCTAGTGTGGGTGCAAGAGACGTTGATCAATAATTATGGAACAATGAATCCGCGAAGCGGCAGCGGCCGGCGGGCTGGCATCTGATCCACTCGTTACGGGATCGCTTCACGAACTCGCAACGCCTTTGGCCCTTCGCCAGGGCAAGTCTGTGATCCGTGTAGTGAATTAGAAATGTCACCGCCGCGATTCAACTTTCCACCGGAGACGTATTCGGCCGTTTACACCGGTGAAGTTCCGAATGCGAATGTGAGTATGTTTGTGTCGGCGTGTGGCGAGTGGCGAGTGACGACGTTATCGTATCGGTCCGAGGCATGCGTGCGAGCACCGTCAAGGCCACGACGGTGTACACTAGTGCATTCAACTCGACATTTTGAAATAGATTAATAATAATAAATGGAAGTTTGAAATTATTTAGGTAGGTACTTACTAACAAGTAGGTACCTTAACTGTACTAAGTATTTCATGTTAACCCTATTCAAAGCAGATGTGCATGTAATGTAGGTACCTACATATTATGGCTTTAGCTAGATCCTACCTAGGTACCTACCTAAGAACTTGCCTAATAAATATTTAGGTATGTTTTTACTCCGAGAGTAACATCCGAACCCCAGGCAACAACTTTATTCAATGTTTGTTCCTAGGTTTTGTCTATCGGCGTTAGGGCTCTTGTGCACTTCCTCGTGTGCGATGCGTGATCGTTTTCGTGAAGGTGCGTTTCGAGGTGGCCGTCATAAAAAACTATTTGAATAAAATACGAATACGAATCGAATGAGTGCACAAGCGCACGTACATTTTGTATGACGGCCACCTCGAATCGTGTTTTCGCGAATTACGAAAACGAATCGAACACGAGGAAGTGCACAAGAGCCCTTAGGATTAAGTCTCTATCCATTATTTGGAGAGGTACTTAAAGGGTGTGTGTGCTTGCGTAGGTAATAGTCTATTGTAGGAAGCTACATCTGCTTTGCTCAGTCTTTAGTTTATCTCTGTCTCTTTTTTGTTTGGCTTTGATTAATTATTTAGTAGGGTTTAATAATAAGTTATGATCCGAGAGGTCGAAAGCCCATAGGTTGGGCCATTGGATGCTAAATAAAAGCTGAATGGTGATCCTACTTCGAGCTTTGTCTGTCTTCGTCGTCTCCTCTCAACCGATAGATACCCGTCCACAGCTGGACAAGGATGGGCACAAGCATGCTAAGCGCTTTGCTTCCTCGTTCCTAATATGCACCGCTAAAATTTGGAATGCCCTTCCGGCTTCCGTTTTTACAACTGACTATAACTTGGGTAAGTACCTTTAAATCAAGAGTGAATAGGCATCTTCTAGGCAAGCGCGCTCCATCTTAGGCTGCATCTTCACTTACCATCAAGTGAGATTGCAGTCAAGCGCTAGTCTAAATATTAAAAAAAAAAATGCTGACCAAGATTATTAAATAGGTACCTCCCCTCCAAATAATCGTAGGCAATAACTTGTACTAAAAGTAGTTAGGTAGGTACCTACAACAATAGTGCAACCTATAGTACGTAGTACTATTATATTATATTCTGTGCCTATAGTCCAACGGGTGGTGATTGAGCCATCAGGACTTTCGGTTTCAGTCTACGACTTAACCGTTGTGCTGAGTCTCCAAATAATCCCTTCTCCAAAATGTACTACGATCTCTAAAGTCCGGCCATATGGTGCACGTTTATTATCGCACTTGAATCCGGCGCTGTTTACATTGCCTACACATACAAATAGTATGTGTAGTTAGGCAATGTAAATAGCGCCGGATAATAGTCGCCACATGGCGATTGTTTACAATATGGTAGGCACCAAAATACGAATAGACAACAAGATAACAAAAATTGCGGATTCACCAGGATTCGATCCCACACTACTCTAGAGTTAGGGCATTAGGATTAGTATACCAGTGGCTACATCGAAAATCAAGGTTTCATAATCTGTAACTGTCTTTCCTAGAGTGTTTTATCTTTTCTCTTTAAGGATGATTATACGAGTCTGCCCGCGAAATTCAAATTTAATTTGGTTTTTCGCAATTTGTAAACTAATACGACAAACTAGGCTAATGGCATTCTAATTGCGCCAGTAGAATTATCATCTTCACAGGTTTACATAAAAATCTTTACTTCTAAGTGACCAGTTTAAGAAATTAATCAAAATACTGAGTTGGACGTGAGTTACTCACAAATTAGTCGATATTTTGATTAATTTCTTAAACTGGACATTTTCAAGTAAGTAAAGATTTTTGACCGAGCGAAGCGAGGTCTCTGAGTTAACTAGAGCGATTTGCACTTGTCCGTCCGTCCGTCCGTCCGTCCGTCCGTCTGTCAGAGCCTTATAACTTTTGAATTACTGAACGTAATTACTTCAAATTTAGATATAATATGTAAACCGATGGCCTCCAGCCGAAAATGGCTTAAAAAGTTATAAAAATCTTTATTTCAGGGGGGCTCTCATAGAAGCGAATGCGAAGTAAAAAAAAATATCGCGTTACATAAAATTGTTACGTATCATTTTAAAGATAATTTTGAACTGAGTACAAAAATATTTTTTTTTTAATTTTTCCCTTAAAATTGACGAAATGGGGGGCTTTCAAAGTGGCGATTTTATACGCTCGCTTGAAGACGCTCTCTAGGAAAATCCGCTATGGATTTTCAAACTGATTTTATTTTTTTAGGTCACTTATATCCTGTACTTGAACAACAAATACTAAAATTATATGAATATTATAAAGAAACGAGATTATTTAATTTTTAATGGGCATCAGTAATTCATATAGCATCAACATAGCTTCACAATAATGCTAATAGATGGCGCAGTCAGTAACTATTCCCATGGAACTACGAGTTACGACTACGACCTATCCCAAAAACAGTTTTGCGTCGACCATTATTATTTAGTTACTTATTATAATACAATAATTGTATTGTAATTTTTTTTGTACCATATTATTCAATTAAAATTATTTTTTAGTTAAATTTTAGTTAAATATTGTATATTTTCTATTCGCGTCGATAGATGACGATTTGTACAGATGCCCGTAACCCGGTTTCACTCGTTAGTACCTACATAATAATTCAATGTTTTCACTAACGTTCCCTAACCTTTACGGGCTACCTATAAGTTAGGTGATTGATGTTTTCTGTCAACTTATTTATCACGATCCTGTACGGGACACCTAAAAGGATATTGGGACGGATGTTAGGACTAAGGATTGTTTTTAGGAGCTACCTACGTTAAGAGACTCCTACTTAGGGGATGATTTAGGTATGTTTGGTGAAAACGGGCATAATAATAATGTCAGTTTTGGTTATCATGTATCGATTGAATGAATAATCATGGGATACCGTTACCGCGAGGTCTCAGTTCGGGGCGAACCACTAGTTATATAAACCTGTGAAGATGATACTGCCATTGTCGCAATTAGAATGCCTTAAGCCTACTTTGTCGTATTAGTTTACAAACTGCAAAAAACCAAATTAAATTTGAATTTCGCGGGCAGAACTGTGTCTTCCACCTTAAGAAGGCCTAGTTCCGCATATTTGGTAGACGTGTGGAGATGAAGTTAGAGTTACAGACTTACCGTTAAAAGAGGCGTTGCGTTCTCGAAGTACCCGATTAGAATGCACCGCCGCGTGATCACACAATACTTTATACTCCTAGCGGAGGTGCTCCCACCGAGGCAACCGCCTTTCCGGTGGTTCACCATCTTTTTCCTCTTCCGGTGACGCGAAGCTGACGTCGCGCTTGCCGACAACTACCGAGGTGTAAAGATGGGTAACTCAGGAGTGATAGATACAAAAGATATATATCATTCCGTTTCCATCAATCACTCTTTATATCCGTTCACATCCGACTGTATCAGTGTATCTTTATCAACTCATTCGCACACGGTCTCACTCACGGAGTCTTTTTCTATCTGTGTCGCACGCAACCGGCAACCGCCTAGCGCGCTCGTAAACAAAAATGATGTACCTCAGTAGGTCGGAGATATCCGATTCCGAAAGTCCAGACGTCTCTTTCGCACCTCCCTATTTAGAATGGTTTGTCGCGCTTTCGTAAGACGGAGATAGTGTATTGTTCGACCATTATAAATTGACATACGTCGGCACAAAAAGGTAAATTGATAACTCTATTACTAGGGAGTAGGGCTTAAATTCGATAAGCGGTACGTGAATAGTATCAATCATACATAACTAACAAATAGATACCTAGAAAGAAACCTAGTTTGAAAAGAGCAACTGCCGAGTTTCTTGCTGGTTCTTCTCGGCAGGAACGGCATTCCGAACCAGTGGTAGACTCATCGACGATTCAAAAGCACTTGTAAAAAAGTTTATTTGAATAAAAAACATTTCTATTCTATTCTATTCTAAACAGCAGCCCAATAAATCAGAAAGATACCTAATGTAATGGCTAATGTAACGACCAAGCAAAGTGCAAACAGCTATAGGTAATTAGGTAGGTACTTATCTTTCGCTCTTACTGATTTTGACTAGTTTGACTACTGAAGCGAGCAACGCTGAGTGGGTAAGCATTGCAGTGCAATGCGCTGCGTGTCGTGCGCATGACTACTGATACATAAAGTGATAAAGATATAAAAGAGTGATACATATCCCAGTGATAGAAAGATACATATCAATCTTTTCTTTTTAGTGATACATTTTGCTCATGTCTACCGAGGTGGCGGAAGCGCTGAAGTCGATCGTACCAACACACGTAACGTGCAGTGCTGCCAACACTGCCGAGGTGGCGCTGGCGTCAGTCGTCGCCGTAGATCGTCGCGCGCGGTGTTACCAACACACAAAACGCGCAGTGCTGCCAACACACAAAACGCGCAGTGCTGCCAACACTGCCGAGGCGGCGCTAGCGTCGGTCGTCGTCGTATATCGTCGCGCGTGGTATTGCCACCACACGAAACGCGTGGTGTTGCCAACATTAAATTTTAAATTATTTCAAGAAAATTAAGTTCATCCAAAATCTACAGAAAACTTTAAAATTCCATTAAAAATGAAAGAAGAGGTTCATTGCACTGGTGATTTTTTAAAAACTGTAGCAACTTATGTTCTTTTGATTGCTAAAAGAAAAATCGCATGTCAATGTGCCGGATAAAAAGTTATGATTTTTCAAAAGTCTTCGTTCCTCATTCGTGTAAATAACGACATTATTGAAAAAAATGTTAATTGTTTGTGGAGATTGCAGTATGACCTTTAATTTTAACTGCCTCATTGGTCTCGTGTTCGACTGCGGCCGACGAGGTCCCTGGTTCGAGTCCCGGGTCGGACCATATCAAGTATTGGGATTTTCCGTAAGAAATTCTCAGTACTAGCCCAGAGTTAGGAAGTTGGCGTTGTTTCACCCCCGTGCCTTAGAGAGCACGTAGAGCCGTTGGTCCTGCGCCTGATTTCTCTCCGCCTGCGCCTAATCTCTCTCCGATCGTGTCGAATTTTCCTTCCTATCGGGCTATGAGAGTTTTAATGCTCTTAAAACCAGCCAATCAGACTGAAATTTTTTTCTAAGAGAGTACACTTAATAGGTAAAGATATTCCATAAAAAAATTGTTGAAATGATCACTGGAAAAATTAAAAAAAAATTATATGTTCGTCAAGGCAATGATATTCCAAAATTTTAAATAATTTTTTTTTTCTCGTAATCGAGTGGGAACCGATTTTTTTCCTTGCGGGTCCTGGTAGGCCCCTAAGTGAACAATCTAAAAAAAATTTTATATCCACCTGGTCTGGCCCACCCTGTATAACTAATTGTAATGCACCTATTGATTAGATCATTATTAAAATACACATCAAAAGAGATTTCAGTGATCTGATTCAGCAGTCTTGCATCTTAGGCTGCATAGTCACTTACCATCAGGTGACATTGCAGCCAAGCGCTAAACTGTCGTTATTGTCAACCGTAAGACGTATACCATCATTAGCAACCTTTGAGTACCTATAGGTATATATACTCAAAGTTAGCAACACATCAACGGCTCACTATATTGAGCGCAGGTCTCTCAGAAAAAGTTTATAGGCCATAGTCCACCACGCTGGCCCAATACGAATTGGCGGACTTCACACACCTTCGAGATCATTATAGAGAACTCTCAGATGGGCAGGTTTCCTCACGATGTTTTCCTTCAACGTTGAAGCAAGCGATATTTAATTGATTCTCCAAAAAGTCAGAGTTAAGTATCTATGTACCCGGGATCGAACCTGCGACCCCTTAATATGAGACCACTGTCCTAACCACTTGGCTATCACTGCTTCGTATACTGCCTGTACCTATTTAGTTCCCTTATGTACAGATTTCCACACGGTACGGTCTTGAGGCGCTTGTATCCTGTAATAGCCTGCGACTCTATGACGATATCACGTATGATGTTGTCTGTACACTTAGTGGGGGCCTGCGAACATCGCGAAGGCGATTTTCAGTATTTTACCAAATGGGATCTCAACTTGTGATTGCTAACAACACATGTTATTATCTAGATCTACTAGCTGAAGTTCGTTAGTACGTCGGCGTGGATTTTGTAGACCGTACTATAAGCATTTTAGCATCACGGTTTAAAAGGTGACAGCGGTACCTATCTGGATACCAATAATGAAGCCTATACCGACTAGTAGATACCTGTAATATCAATTGGCTTGACACGCTTCAGCGTGTCTTGATTTACAATCGACAGTTCCTAAATCACCACGGCTTAGGAGTGCAGTTGTTTGCAGTATAAAGATTTAGAAATAGGGTTTTGAAGTTTAACGATGTACTCTTTACTTGGAACCTACAATATTTATTCATAATCCTATATCTCCACAGTTTGGGTGGGCAGTACCTACCTACATATCCCTGCAGCATAAGGATTTAGGAGTTGGGACCTGAAATTTTTATACATAGAATCATCTCGCATTTCTCTTTAAGAAATCTCTGAAAGTTCTTTGCTATAGGTATCTTTATACCGTACCGTATTAAGTATACCTTCAAGTTTCATGTTATGCTGTTATTGACATTTCAATTATTAAAATGTCTGTTTCTAATCTATACAAATAAGTAAATAAAATTATTTTACTTATTTGTATAGATTACAATGTAGGTAGCTAACTAGTACGGTGAAAGAAAATACCGTCAGGAAACCTGCATCCCTAAAAGTTTCCCATAATGTTCTCAAATGTGTGCGAAGTCTGGCAAGTGGCAACCCGCACTTGGCCAGCCGCTAACGTGGTGTAGTATCATAGTATTTCCTAAACCCTTCTCATTCGAGAGGAGACTGTATAATATTATGTTTGTGTTACCAGGTGGTGAACTCTAAGCCAGCAACCACTCCAGATGCCCAACTCTCGCCGATGTCCAATGTAGAGGCGTCTCCAGATTCACTTTTCAGTTGCTTTCATTGCGCAGTAAGTATTGTTATCTGATTATTATTATATGCCCTAAACTCTTCTGCTACATTTGATTTGAAGATTCACTGAAAAAATCAAGCGTAGGTCAACGTAAGTTTAAAATTAATGTAATGGATCGGCCAAACTTGACACGATTACCTACTTACCCTACACCAGACGTTATTTCCGAGAATATCATCGCCATCGGGCCAAGTTCGGCCGATTGACAGTGTAATATTTCAAAGCTACTTGTTGATGTTGTCACATGGTTTACTACATAGACATATAATTAAAAGTTAATATTTAAAATATAGTATAGGAGCGAAAAATCTTACAGTAATACCTAAAGATAGAAAATGAAAGGGAATGTGATGTGGTTTACACTCTGTTCACCCGCCGACCTGAATTAAATAATAATTAATAATTAATCAACTGAATAAAACTTAATGTTTGTACAAATATGGAGAACTTCTGTCAACTCGGTATTTTTTATTTCAGTTCCGCAACAGTATCAACGTAATCCGAAAAGAAAAGCATGCAAGAAAATCTAAAGTAAGTTATCAATTATTTGTTACACAACTTGTTATCTATTTTTCGCGAGTCGTGTTTTAATTTCCTAATTTATAGATAGTAGTGGGAGTATTCTTAAGACAGAGATAATTTTTAAAGAAGACTAAAATTGCTAAAATTGTATAGAAAGTTCAACCTTCGAAATTGACTTAATAAAATAAGTTTATGAAAATTCTTATTCAACCAGTTAAATGTATCGGACATTTAACTGGTTGAACTCTTTAGCTATAGTTGAACTTAACAGGTGAATAGATCACTTCGTCAAAGATCAAAATCGATCTTTGCACTGTAGTGCCAAAAGCGTTGCGGTGCGTGCTGCAGAAGCGATGCAGCGACTCCGCACCGTGCCGTG
The DNA here is from genome assembly GCA_029955525.1 of Oeneis ivallda. Taxonomy (NCBI): domain Eukaryota; kingdom Metazoa; phylum Arthropoda; class Insecta; order Lepidoptera; family Nymphalidae; genus Oeneis; species Oeneis ivallda. The sequence goes on along the minus strand of JARPMR010000006.1, from coordinate 17,085,523 downwards.
TGAGTTGTGACGTCGCTATAGGTTAACTTGCTTAAGGTGGAAGACAGTCTGCCCGCGAAATTCAAATTTAATTTGGTTTTTCGCAATAAAATTTGTAAACTAATACGACAAAGTAGGCTTATTTATGGCTTTCTAATTACGCCAGTGGAATTATCATCTTCACAGATTTACATAAAAATCTTTACTTGAAAGTGACCAGTTTAAGAAATTAATCAAAATACTGAGTTAAACGCGAGTTACTCACAAATTAACTTACTTGCAGTCAATACGCTTTAATTTAAACGTTTTTTTTTATTTTTTTTATCAAGAGTAATTATAATGCACAACAGTAAATACATAAACATTGATTCGGAACTGATTATCTCACGAATTGTAATGTAGGAACTTTTAGGCAGATGGCTATCTAAGTAGGTATACCTACTACATATACAAGTACTTATGCTGTGACTACACTATAATACTACTATAAATATTAATATGAATATAAGGTACCTACTTAAAACGAATAATAAAATTGGACTTCCGCCCAATCCCAAAACAATAGGGCTCGATATATATAAGTGATGTACAAAATTGGAGAATAGATTTTTAGCATTAGATAGTAGACACATAATAATAATATACTGGTATATAGGTTCATAACTAATGTAGTATCGGATTCATCGGATTACTCTAAGTGCGGCTGACCGCTCTCAAAATATCACCCTGAATAGCTTTCTCCTTAAAAAAGAAAAACAATCAATATGTAGGATTCTGAATATACTTCTGATGACTTTTTTCATTGGAGACTCCTGGATCATTCACCGTAGCTGGCCGGTGAGTGACCGGGGCGACCGGCGCGAGCGCACGCGCGCCGCGGGCATCGAACGCTCATGTTTTTTGTTCATCGCAGAGGGTTTCCTTTCCTCTCTTGTGATAGCATCTATATAATACCTAGTATAGCTACCGTTTTTCTGACTTTCTAATTATTCCTTACAATAGTTATTTGTGTTATATGGGGCCAAAGGATTTTTTTGATCCCCGAGGGCGTTATTTTGAATTCAGAGCGAAGTGAAGGATTCTATAGTAGACTCCCGAGCGCAGCGAGGGATTCTAAAGTAGAATCCTGAGCGTAGCGAGGAATTCAATATACGCCGCCCGAGAACAAAAAATTTTGGCCCCGAATGACACACACTATTTTTCATCATTACCTATGAGAAAAAGCTAGGAGTATCAACCTACTATGTATAGAGTATAGACATTACCAATACGTATATTGAAAGTTTAAATAAAACACAAATAAATTTTTATGAAATGATTAAACATTAATATTTATTTGTACTATGGTATGGGCGTACATAATATGTCTAATCGACAAATTTGATCACGTGACTTACCGTAGACAAGAGCTTCTCAAATATTTTTGAATTTCGACACATTTTTGAATTCTCTATTCTGATTGGTCCGCGTTAGTGCTTTAGTATGCTAAAGCACTATAACGCGGACCAATCAGAAGAGAGAAAAGAAAAGTCCCATGGGGTTAAAATGAAATTTTGCTCCCGCTGTCCTCTGAAGCCAATATTCGTTTTTCGAATAGGTATGATGAAATAGTTATTTGTGTTATATGGGGCCAAAGGAATTTTTTGTTCCCCGAGGGCGTTATTTTGAATTCAGAGCGAAGTGAAGGATTCTATAGTAGAATCCCGAGCGCAGCGAGGGATTCTAAAGTAGAATCCTGAGCGTAGCGAGGAATTCAATATACGCCGCCCGAGAACAAAAAATTTTGGCCCCGAATGACACACACTATTTTTCATCATTACCTATGAGAAAAAGCTAGGAGTATCAACCTACTATGTATAGAGTAGAGACATTACCAATACGTATATTGAAAGTTTAAATAAAACACAAATAAATTTTTATGAAATAATTAAACATTAATATTTATGTTGGAAGTATGGGCGTATATGTCTAATCGACAAATTTGATCACGTGACTTATCGTAGACAACAGCTTCTCAAACATTTTTGAATTTCGACACATTTTTGAATTCTCTCTTCTGATTGGTCCGCGTTAGTGCTTTAGTATGCTAAAGCACTATAACGCGGACCAATCAGAAGAGAGAAATGAAAAGTCCCATGGGGTTAAAATGAAATTTTGCTCCCGCTGTCCTCTGAAGCCAATATTCGTTTTTCGAATAGGTATGATGAAAAATAATTTTCTCCATTCTCAAAAACTCACACACACACAATTTAGTATCTACGGCAGCCATAACTTTTTCGTCACCGTAATTTAGTTCCAGGAGGATGCTCCTCTAATTTTGGGAATACCTACTCAATTTGCAATGTGGCGGGCGGTCTGTGTCTTGCGCTAGCTAGGTATTTCCGATCGATAAGCAAGCGGTATCGTGATAGTTTTATCCGTTTTTTCATTTGAAAGCCAGTTTGCAGGAAGTCGTATTTACTATTCCTATTTAAATGGCCAAAGTAATCCAACAGTAGGTACAAGAGTGAAATATCGAGATGTTTATTATTCAAACAATCACATCAAACACGAAAACTGCAATGATCAAACACTGAGACGGTTTCCAGTTTTGGATACAGAAAACAATATTTGGGTCAATTTCAACAAACTGGTTTTTTTCTTTCATTTCGGTGAACTTTCGTATCATAAGTTTTTTTTTAATTTAAGCTGTAGTATATTATACTTCTTGATATAGGTTATGCTCTTATGTAATGCCATAAAAATATATCCTATTTAACCTATGTAAATTCGTGTTTGAAATTTGGATGCCACCGAAATGAAAGAATGTGTCCACCGAAATTAAAATGCACCGAAAACGTATACAGACAGACAAAATATTACTTTTCTACTGAGCAAACGCTAACCTCAACCATACACCTTACCTAAATTGATAATCTTTTTACTTTCACGGAGTCATGGAGTAATATAGACAAAAATTTTCATCTCCTATCTCGATAAAATCTATTATACACCGAAATGATAAAAGCTCACCGAAATGAGAATTTTTATCATTTCGGTGGGTTTTTTATCACTTCGGTGGCCAGTTTAGGCCACCGAATCCACCGAAATGAAAACACCGAAATGAAAACCAAGGGTAAAAATTAGCATAACTAAAAAAGTATTTATTATAGGATATAAGGAATACTACACAAATAAACATATTACCAATATCTCATTCATTAGTATTTAATTAAGTATACTAGCTCATTGCAAGACAAGTTATACCTATACACGGAAATGAAAAGAAATGTATCGCTACGTCACCAAAATGACATACAAACGTTTTTTTGGGGAACAAGCAGGCAATCGGCGCACTTCCATACAGGATAAACACCTAGAGGCCACTATTACGTATGTTCTAAACGCATAAGGGGGGAGCTAGAGTTGTTCTATGCAAAAATATTCTTGATTAACTTTAAGCCACCGAAATGAAAGGACTTTCTGGGACACATGCATTTTTACTTACCAGTTCTTAATCTGGGTAGATATTATTATAAAATTACTTTATGATAATACTAACACTATTAACGATTTAAATAAAAGTAGCCATAAGGCAAAACAACCAATAGTGTTTGTTTTATGAGGGAAATTACACTGAAAAATGTTGTGAGGACAGCCAACAAAATGAAAAATTAGGGGTTTAAATTTTTTTTATTTCTAAACTGCAATCTTAATCGAGAAATATTTACTGGCTCCATAAAGATAACATACTCTTCTGCCAAGAAAAAAATATAAGCACTGTACAGTAACGGTCTGCACTACCGATTTCATACACGCCGCGTAAATTTTGCTGTTGGGGAATCCACCCATTTATTGTTAAAACCTAGATTTCGTTAAAATGAGTCGTCAATATTTTTATCGTGCATTGATGGTAGAAATATTCCTGTAAAGATAAACTAGATTACAGTTGGCTAGTTGAATCTTCGTTATACTTTCACGTCAAACGTAGATTTTTATCATGGATTTTCTACAAAAACATTAATAAAATACAAACTACTATACATATACTTACAAATACATTTTGTATTCACATTGTGTAAGTTACGAGTACTACATGGTGCGACAGACATAAAAAACTGCTTTTAATAGGTAGGTGGTTGAGGTCGATATGTGAAATTCTAAATTATGTAATTTTATCGTTTCTTTATGTAATAGCATTACGTAACCAGCCATCAATATTTTGTGAAATATCTCTAAGTTGAATCTTGGAAAAAAACGCTTTTTATCAACCATTTTTTAACCCACTTCAAAAAAACCGGCCAAGTGCGTGTCGGGCCACGCGCAGTGTAGGGTTCCGTAGTTGAAAGTCTCAATATACATTTTGAGTTCCATGGTTTAAATACTCTAATATACTACAAAATATGCAACTTACACTACGTGTAATATCTAACTTAGAAAAACCGATATAACTCCTTCACTAATGAACCCTACTTAGCCGTGATAGTTTTCCATATACTATTGCTGTGAATTTTTTCTTGTATCCTATATACAACCATTTAGCTGGCAGAGGGGGGGACACTTGACTCTAATTAAAATTTAGCACTTTAAAATATCATTTTTCACAAACGGATCCCTGAATTGAAAAATGGTGTTCCCACAACGTTTTTGAAAGACCTATTCAACGACACCCCACACTATGGGATAGATGAGAAAAAAAAATTCATCCCTACTTTACATGTAGGGGAGGTACTTACCCTAAAAAAAATATTTTTCTCAATTTTATTTCACCACTTTGTCGGCGTGATTGATATTTATACCCTTGTCAAATTACAGATTTCTAGTATCAATAGTCTCTGAGCTAAACCGCGGATAGACAGACAGACAGACGGACGGACATGGCGAAACTATAAGGTTTCCTTGTTTACTACGGAACCCTAAAAAGGGAGGAAAGTTATCAATTCGTCGGAATCTTTTTTATGTATGTTCACCGATTACTCGAAGACGTGTGAACCGATTTGAAAAATCTTTTTTTATTTCAAAGGGCACACTTCCCAGGTGGTCAACAATAAATTAAATATTTTGCATAGTGTGTGTGTAATGTAGTAAAGCGAGAGTTTGAAGTCGGTTGTTTAAAAAGAATTTTTTATAGTAAATTATTCTAACAATATTTTAATCTGCTCAGTCGGTAAATACTTAATATAATGTTTTTCTAAAAATCTACTTTAAAATTGTTCGACGTGTTTGATTTTTTTTCGAACCTATACTATCCTTGCATCCTAGAAAGTCCATTATAACACGCGACAGCAACTAATTAAGCTGATGGCTGAAAGACAGGAAATGAGACTGCAGTCTTCATAAGATGCTGAACCTACCGGCTGGTCTACTGACCAGTTCTCTCAAGGTGTAAACCCGTGACTTGCAGATTAAACTGAACATATGAAAGACATGGTCGAGTGAAACAGAGGCATTATAGAGCTCGCGAGAGTTCGTCTATTGGTAGGTGCCAATAGAAGAACTCTCGCGAGGCCCACGGTAGTAAAGTTCGGCCGTTCAGAGAATGCGTTCCTGACACCTATCAGTTAGTCACGACTAACATAACTATTTGACACTCAGTTTGGCACAAAATTATAACATTAATTGATTATTGATATAATAATGTTGTTTTAATGCTCATCAATTGTTAAAACGGTAAACAACCAGCAATAATATTTTTTTCGTACCACTTGCTCAAAAAAGTGACATTCTGTGCCACAAAAAGCGAACATAACAATAGTCATTTTTAATCTGTTAAAAACAGGGAAAGAAAATTGTACTGAATTTCATTCATCCTCTAGGGGGAGAATGTGATTTAAATTTGGAATACTTACCGAAATTTATACTGAACTACATCTGTGTTTACACCATTGAGTTTGTATATAAAGCATTATACATCTTTTTGAAAAAGGAATACGCATTTATTATGCAGTTATGATTATTATATAAAATTACGAAAACCGACGAGGCCGTATGAGCTTGATGCCTTTGCTTTTCCGACAAAAAAATATTAGTCTAGGAATTTGCCGCGTTTTTGTTTTCTTCAAATACATAAACGTAAAGTTTATTTTAATTTATTTTTATAAATAAGTAAATGTTCTAAAAATACGTTACGATGTTAAATCAAAGCGACAGTGACAGTGAATTGTCGGATTCCATCAGTGCAAATGCTCAGACGCAAGAACAGAGAAATACTCAAATCAACTCATCAACAATAAATGTACCAAACAAAAATGTAACTCTCTCTATCAATAATAATTGGACCAATGTTTCGAATGTTAACTTTTACTTTTAATTGTCATTATTTTTAATAAATGCTTATCTCATATTATTATTGTGTTAATTTTTTCGCAAATGGTACGAAAAGTAGAGTATTTTCCTCGGTGATAAAGCTGTCTTAGTCTTGAGTGAACTTAAATCCCTCGCTACACTCAGGACTCGTCTTAAATCCCTCGCTTCGCTCGTGATTTAAGTTTTTAACACCCTCGCTACGCTCGGGAGTAAACCTCGAGTCCTTCGTTACGCTCGCGATTTAAATCGTCACCCGCGACAGAAGACACTGCTTTATCCCCTTGGTTAATAATCTACTATATCGTAACTGCAACGCCATTACAAAATTACGTCGTCAGTTCAATCGCGACGTGTCAGGAACGCATTCTCTGAATGGCCGTAGTATAAATATAATAAGTCTATGGTGCCAGGTTACATGACTGATAACTTTCTAAGACATCTGAGATTTTCAAAAGAGGTAGAGACACACCACCATACAAAAGCCTGTTGAAGAATTTCCTAAAGATCTTGTAGCGCATTTAACCAGATACGAGATACAACTCATAGTATCAAGGCCACCGGGCGATGACGGAATCACGGGGGAACTCCTGAAATACGTGGAAAATCTGGATCTACTTTTAAGATATTTCATCGATTATTTAATTTCCCTCATCTGTCATTCACGAGGAAACGACGCCAGAGACAAGGGCGCACAGATGACAGAGCCGTGGGGGTTTTTTACAGCAAAGCCAAAAGGAAGGCTTATACCAGGGTTACCAGTTTTTAACTTTTTTCTTGTCATCTAAAACCCCTTACTACTTATTACCACATTATGCGAAGTGTCAAGACTATACCCGTGTGAAGCCGGGACGGGCAAACAAATAGTACAATAATTATTGTACTTATTAATTAATAATATTAATAATTATATTATAATATAATAGAATTATCTAATCACTTCAATTATAATATTATGGGTACTCGTATCGTACCTATTGCATTTTATATGTAACGGGGATCCTGAAAATATTTTTAAAATAGTAATAGTTTTTCCTGAAAACACAAAAACCTGAGTGAAATGGTTATCCTAATATAATATGTACTTAATTATAATATTAAAACTCTATAAACATAACATATTACAAAACCGGAAAAGAACCGTTTCAGATTATCATAAAATAAATATCTACCTACCTGTTCACTTATAATCTTTCCCTTGTTTGAGCGTCTGATAGCTCCATAACCACTGATTAGATAGGTATTTATTTATTCCGTGTCCATAACATATTATTAATACGAGGACGAAAGGGAGCCTTTAAAATGGTTTAAACTATTTTCTGCATGAAGAAACACTCAAGTAGTAAAGAAAATTAGCGGGAAGCAGAGTTGGTATTATGTGCAAAATTATATCTATATATATAAAAGAAAGTGGTGTTAGTTACACTATTTGTAACTCAAGAACGGATGAACTGATTAGGCTGAAAATTGGTGGAGAGGTAGCTTAGAACCAGGAGACGGACATAGGATACTTTTTATCCCGTTCGACCGCGTTTCCGTCAAGTCACTATAAAACGTGGTATAACAAAAACTCATCTGACATGGAATAACAAAACGCAAATGACAGTGGAATAACAAAACGTAAATGACAGCTAAACGTAATTTTGTCTTTGGTTAAGTATGGTAAAAAATTTGACAATTATAAAAATGATAGCTAAACGTAATTGATAATATCATCAGTAATTTATGTTTTCTGTTTGAATCATCATTGCCGCGAGCAAGACGATCAAATGTTTCCTGCTACAAAGCTACGGATTAATACGGATAAGTGATTTATTGGATAGGTATAGTTGAGAACCTGGAGGGTGACAAAGATTTCCCGCGGGATGTTATGAACTAAATCCACGCAGACGAAGTCGCGGGCATCAGCTAGTTATGTAATATTATTAGTAATTTACTTAATATATTGTATGATATCATTAAGTATAATTATTATACTAATTGTTTCCAGTTGTCTTGGTTTAGAGTTTATCGTCAATTACAAAGGTAGAAAAAGTTTTATAATTTTAGTTTTACTCAAATAAACAAAACATTTTTATGCTTGCATCTGGTATAATGCTCTGCCAGTGAAAAACAATAAACAATGTACGTATTTTCCCCGTTGGGACTGAAAAAAAGCTGAAAATGGAAAAACCCGAATTCAAATAGGTAGGTACAGTACCCGGCGATATATATTGCACATCGGCCTTTGGAATAAAACGCTATTCTATTCTATTCACAGTTCGACTGCATTTTTAATATATATATAGCTGCTGGGGCTGATTGACTGATTCACTGATTCACTGACTGACTCATTGATCACCTCTCCTGTAAAATTTTGTATGAAAAATTTTTTTTTCACTGATGGTTTCGTATAGAGGAAAAAAATTCATTCGGAGGAAAAATATGGAGAGAGCTGATGATTGAGGATTTCGGAGACGGGTGAAGAGCACGGCCAGGGTATCGAAGATAGGTGGGGGGTGCTCGAACAAATGTCACTCGAAACCTCATCCAATTCGCAGTGAGCTGAAAAAAAATTGAAAATGGCGGAAAAAAGATGGCCGCCATACAAATTTCTTCAGTGTCTATCTCGGGGAGTATAAAAGATGGAAGAGTGGTTTCTTGGCAAAAGATGATCAGGACCCAAAGGTCTATTTGATGAATAGAAAAATATCTAAGATGGCGGAATGTTTTTTCTCCATACATAATATATGGCAAATATTGAATAGACTAGAAGCTGAGAACTATGCAAGACTTTGATACGGTTCCTTTTCAAAATTTGTTTTTATAAAAGAATTCTCAGTCTGACAAATGATGAGATATGATAATCGAAGGTTTGGAAGGTGGGTGAGGAGCACGGGCAGGGTATTGAAGGCAGGTGGGAGGTGCTCAAACAAAAAATTCTCGAAACCTCATCCAATTGGCAATGAGCTGAAAAAAAATTCAAAATGGCGGATTCAAGATGGCGGCCATACCAATTTCATAGGCATCTATCTCGGAGAGATTAGAAGATGGAAGAGTGGTTATTTGATAGAAAATGATCAGGACCTGAAAGTCCACTTGACGATAGAAAAACCGCGGTCCGCTTGCGGGCCGCGCACCCACGCGCCCTACTAGTTAATATATATATAGCTGCTCGTGCTGATTCACTGACTGATTCACTGATTCACTCATTGATCACCTCTCCTGTAAAATTTTGTATGAAAAATTTTTTTTTCACCGATGGTTTCGTATAGAAGACGAAAATTCATTCGGAGGAAAAATACGGAGAGAGCTGATGATTGAGGATTTCGGAGACGGGTGAGGAGCACGGCCAGGGTATTGAAGATAGGTGGGGTGTGCTCGAACAAAAGTCACTCGAAACCTCATCCAATTGCCAGTGAGTTGAAAAAAAATTCCAAAATGGCGGATTCAAGATGGCGGCCATACAAATTTCATCGGTGTCTATCTCGGAGAGTATAAAAGATGGAAGAGTGGTTTCTGGGCAAAAGATGGACCCGAAGGTCTACTTGATGAACAGAAAAAAATTCAAGATGGCGGAATTTATTTTTTTCTCCATACAAAATTTATGGCGAATGTTGAATAGACTAGAAGCTGAGAACTATGCAAGAATTTGATACGGTTCCTTTTCAAAATTTGTTTTTATAAAAGAATTCTCATTCTGACAAATGATGAGATATGATGATCGAGGGTTTGGAAGGTGGGTGAGGAGCACGGGCAGGGTATTGAAGATAGGTGGGAGGTGCTCGAACAAAAAATACTCGAAACCTCATCCAATTGGCAATGAGCTGAAAAAAATTCAAAATGGCGGATTCAAGATGGCGGCCATACCAATTTCATAGGCATCTATCTCGGAGAGTATTAAAGATGGAAGAGTGGTTATTTGATAGAAAATGATCAGGACTTGAAAGTCCACTTGACGATAGAAAAACCGCGGTCCGCTTGCGGGCCGCGCACCCACGCGCCCTACTAGTTAATATATATATAGCTGCTCGTGCTGATTCACTGACTCACTGACTGATTGATCACCTCTCCTGTAAAATTTTGTATGAAAAATTTTTTTTTCACCAATGGTTTCGTATAGAGGACAAAAATTCATTCGGAGGAAAATTATGAAGAGAGCTGATGATTGAGGATTTCGGAGACGGGTGAGGAGCACGGCCAGGTTATTAGAGATAGGTAGGGGGTGCTCGAACAATTGTCATTCGGAACCGCAACCAATTGGCAGTGAGCTGAAAAAAAATCCAAAATAGCGGAAAAAAGAAGGCGGCCATACAAACTTCGTCGGTGTCTATCTCGGAGAGGATAAAAGATGGAAGAGTGGTTTCTTGCCAAAAGATGATCAAGACCTAAAAGTCTACTCGATGAACAAAAAAAAATTCAAGATGGCGGAATTTATTTTTCCCCATACAAAATATATGGCGAATATTGAAGAGACTAGAAGTTGGGAACTATGCAAGACTTGATACGGTTCCTTCTCAAAATTTGATTTTATAGAAGAATTCTCATTCTGACAAATGATGAGATATGATGATCGAGGGTTTGGAAGGTGAGTGAGGAGCACGGCCAGGTTATTGAAGATAGGTTGGCTGTGCTCAAACAAAAGTCACTCGAAATCTCATCCAATTGGGAGTGAGCTGAAAAAAAACTCCAAAATGGCGAATTCAAGATGGCGGCCATGCCAATTTCATCGGCATCTATCTCGGAGAGTATAAAAGATGGAAGAGAGGGTTTTTGATACCAAAATTTTTGATCAGGACCTGACAGTCTACTTAACGAGTAGAAAAACCGCGGTCCGCTTGCGGGCCGCGCACCCACGCACCCTACTAGTTTTATATACCTATGTTACGTGATGTGCTCGCCGATTGTGAAGAGATTTCAGTAATTATTACGTGAATTTCTGGCTAGCTTTCCTTGCAATAGAATAGAAATAGCGTTTTATTCCAAAGGCCGATGTGCAATATAAATATATCGCCGGGTACTGTAGTACCTAAGTATATTATGTTGTATTATTTTGAGAAAACTTATATAAGCACCATTGACTAAGTAGGTACGCGATGCAATTTTTTTTCACAACTGTCTCCCAATGTAGCCACATTGGGAGACAGTTGTACAACCTACCTATACTTATACTACCAACCAACAACCAATTCGTAATATTTTTTTTTTTTCATTTTTAAATTAAGTATAAGAACATGATATTATAGTATACTACTATTATACATAATATCATAACTAAGACTGTTTGTCTGAAAATATAGTACCATTTATGTAGACATTTATCATGTTTGGGCTCATTGATGTGGTACTGATGAGTAGTTCGCTTAGAAAAGACAGTCTCTGATTATGAGATGGAGCAGGAATTTACCTGCTCCATAAAAATTTCAACTCAGCTCTAATGAGACGAAAACTCCTGAGTTTGTACTCGGTGGGTTGGTCTTGACCGGTAGTTTGGCAGACTCGGCAGACAAATGATGAAGCAGCGAGGTGGTATGTAGAGGATGTCGGTTGTAGTGTAGTGATTTAATTTTTTTACACTTATTATACAGTATTTTTTTTTGTGGCGATAATTTGCACAATTTTGTCCGTTTGTCCGTATGTTGTGAAATGAAGATGTTACTGGCACTACAAATATTCCATACAAATATTTTTCTTTTGCCGACAAAAATTCTGGTTTACCGAGGTAATAAAACGATTTTTGAACCGCAGTCCACACTGTAGACATGATTATCTATAAAATGTGAAATTAATTTCGTCTGTCTGTTTGTTACCTTTTCACGGCGTCACAGATTAGCTGGAGACGGACAATAATACTCTTTATCCCGGAAGAGTTCCCACATTTATAAAAATATACTTAATAACGTTAATAACGTTATTTAGGTAGGTAATACTTAGTGTATTTTATATCCGTAGGTACACGTTTTGTGAATCTCTTTCTAACTAGCTTCATGGCTCTTCGATGTGAGTTCCACTTCCACATTGTAATTTGAGATAAGTAAGTTAGGAATTACCTAAAATAAGTTTTTAAGTTCGAAAAGGTTTAAATGTGTTGACTTAAGTAACAATTCGCAATTCTAGCAAAGAATTAAATGGCCCTGCCATGTGTGTGTGTAAAATTCGGCTCAGATAAGTAAGCAGGAGGCAGGCCGGTACTGGCAGAGGTCAGTATTGACGTCAATGTGTCACGTGATCATGAACATACTACATACCTAGGTACTGCGATACCTACGCAGAGAGGCGCAACCCGAGCAGTGGACGATGCTACGGGCATGCACAGTTTCAAGCGCCAACGTTCTGACAGTTTAAAACATACATAGGCATATTGTAAATCTGTCAATGAAATGATGAGTTAGATAAATCAGATGAGTGCTTCGAATACAGAAAAAAAACAGTGGCCCACAAAGGCACAGAATAGCGAGCAGTGGAAAAATCTGAGGGAGGCCTTTACCCAGTCGTGGGATAGCACAGGCTAACTTAGATTAGATTAGATTAGATTAGAAATCTGTCAAAACGATAAATCTACAAGTTGTAAAAAATTTTCAGCTTTTAATAAGCCTTCAATAATTGTAATAATTCCCATTTAAATATTTAATTTATTTATTGAAATACACAAAACAGGATGCAACCAAAATATGGACAAAAACAATAACATGAGATTTGAGTTTCAAGTAACAACCCTTATTATGTGTACACAGTAGTTATATGCATTGAATCTACAGAAATTTACACAGCATGTAGTACAGTTAACATAAATATTTAAAACTTAAAAACTTAAAGTGCATTTTTGAATATAAAAGTACAAGATGACATGCCGTAGTAATTAGATGCAGATGTCAAAAATATTAATATGAGTAGGTATAGCTTGGCAAAAACTAAACGGAACTAATTTTTAGGGTTCCATACCCAAAGGGTGCCAACGGGACCCTATTACTAAGCCGCCGCTGTCCGTCCGTCCGTCCGTCCGCCTGTATCTCGTAAACCGTAATAGATAGACAGTTGAAATTTTTACATATTGTGTATTTCTATTGCCGCTACAACAAAATTGTACGAAATTGTGTAAATTGTACGAAATACTTGAAAATGAATCGATTAATATAAATTAAACCATCCATAGTTCAATTCAAGAGGTGATCTTTTAAGTTTATACCTAGTTTGTTTACAGGCGTTCTCTTGGGAAATATGGAGCGGGAAATATTTTGTCGGAATTTGACAATATTTTCCGAAAAACGAACGAAACGAGAAATTTGGAATCAATAAATGTACTACTTTGATTTCAGTAAAGTAGTTAAGTATCAAAACTAATCTGTTGTACTATTTGGGCTAGTTCGGGTTCGTCGCAAAATTTTCTTGAATCTAGCAATTCAAGAAAATTTTGCGACAGTGGCGCCCCTATTAATGTCTACTCTTTTTTGCTAAGCTATAATCATATAAAATAAATAAGAAAGTTGTAAGTTGCTTGATTATGAGGTCAGTAAAAGTTTATGTATTTGGTTTATAAATAGGTTTGCGTTATTTTAATGTAATTTAATTTACCGATGACGCATAGTCACAGGTACCTATTAATTTCTTATTCAATAGCAATAGTTACCTACCTACTGTATTTTAGGTAATTGCATTTGTAAGAAAAAATCAAGGTGAACAAAATATTAGGTGCCTATAACCTAGGCTGACCGTAAACATTCGGAATTAGATACGGAACTTAAAAGGTTACCAACTTCTTAAAAATTACCACTTAGCTTAGACCGTTTAACAAGTATTACTTACCTACTATGTCTATGGTTTAACCTAACAGTCCAGGGTAGATAATTTTTGAAAACGAAAAAAAAATATAGTAGAATATAGTAGATTTTTTTATAGAAAAAAATATACATTACTATGGTAAATGTTCTCAGAAAACGAAATACGAAATAACAGGTAGTAAGGCCCAGACCCTCATAGCCCCTTCCCCACTTCTCTATGAAATACCTTTTGATGGGCTAAAATTTTCCGTAGGTCACTCAGGTAGGTATATAAGTTATCTTAAAATAGCAATAAATGGTATTTCATAGGGGCTAGGAGGGTCTGCAGGCCTTACTACCTGTTATTTCGTATTTCGTTTCTGCGTTTTCTGAGAACATTTACCATAGTAATGTATTTTTTTTTTCACCCTATTTACACCATTAGAAAGTGGAGATTTCAACGAACAAAAAACTCACCGATTTTCTTAAAAAAGCAGATATTATGACGTGAGAATTTTCAATTGAAAATTAGGCTGCTTTTTCGATATTAAGTCAAAATAAGTTGAAAAATAAATATATTAAATAAAAAAATTACAGTGTATTTGGGACATAAAAAGGTAAGTTTTCACCAAATTTTGTGAAAATAATTTTTTTTTTGTAAAAGATTAAAATAAAAAACCAAAAACTTGTTTATTTGAATTTTTCACATACATTTTGAGGTTATGTGAAAAAAGTGTAAATACAAAAGTTTAAATTTTCCATAGGACTTGTAGTTTTGCCGGAAATCGAGATAAACCGTTTTTTACCCTAAACCCCCCCCCCCCCCCCCCCCCTCCCCCCACTTCCCGACCTCAGATCGCCCGTAAAAAATTATTTTTTCTTTCATTTTTGTTACATTCTCTACCTTTTCCAATGCGTTTCATCCTACCTATCATTTTTTTTAATTTTTCATCATTTTTAAAGTTATCTGCACTGGTCTATTATAGAAAATTCTACCCCTATATGCCATTCAAACAGAAAAACCGCATAAAAATCGGTCCATTCTTTAAGGAGCTACAAGGGAACAGACAGACACACAGATACACACGTCAATTTTATAATACTCCTCTTTCTTTGTCGGAAGTTAAAAAATACTTTTTTGCGGCCGGCCTTAAGTATTTACATAGATACTAGGGTAAAATGCCCAGTCTCCGGCCACTTAAGGTATCTGCTAACTTAATTCACTCATAACTAAGCTCTACAGAGGAATCAGTGTTCATGTTTTTTTGACGTGATAACGTCTTATAAATCGATGAACACCGGCTGCACGCACGAATAAGTTTCACGTTCCGCCTGAGCCTGCGTGTGCAAGCAAGTGAATTTGAATATAAATGCTCTCATTAAATAATATTTTTTAAAATACAACATAAAGAAAAATAGAGTTTACATAATATTTGGTTTCAAAACAAAATAATAGAATATAAAAGAATATTGATTATTTTCCCAAATGGCTTGAAAATAAAATTCAAACAATCAACTCAAGTGTCATTTAACAATATGGGCAGAGATCAGTGGTACTACAAGTGTAAACAATATAGGTACTCTTTTTTTCAGGCAGTCGTATAAAAAAGGTCTTAGCTTTAAAAAAATTTGTCCCCGATTTAAAATTAGTTACTTACATTAGTTAAAGAGATCATTTATTAAGACTATAAAGGTTTATTTTCTTCCTTTTAGTTGCTTCTTTAGTCGGCGTCGCGTCGGTTCAATTTTTTGTTAAAAGTTATTATTATTTTTTATTTTTAGTAGCTTATTTAATTTTGAGGCATTTTTCAAAAATGAAATCAATTGGTGTAGGCCCTGTCAATTAAAATTAAAGAATTATCAAAATATATATATATATTTACATATAATAGGCTTTCCATCGGTTTTATATAGAATAGAATTTTCAAAATCACTAAAAAGCCTATTCAAAGCTACGTTAGTAAAAAAATCAAGATAACCAATGTAACTTAACCAAGAAACCTCGTTTTGGAAATTAAAACAGACAGACTGGTCTCACAGATTTTTATATATGGATACTGGCCGGAGACTAGTACTATACCTAGTTATCCGACCGTTAAGGATGATTATACGAGTCTGCCCGCGAAATTCAAATTTAATTTGGTTTTTCGCAATTTGTAAACTAATACGACAAACTAGGCTAATGGCATTCTAATTGCGCCAGTAGAATTATCATCTTCACAGGTTTACATAAAAATCTTTACTTGAAAGTGACCAGTTTAAGAAATTAATCAAAATACTGAGTTGGACGTGAGTTACTCACAAATTAGTCGATATTTTGATTAATTTCTTAAACTGGACACTTTCAAACAAAGATTTTTATATAAACCTAGGAAGATGATACTGCCATTGTCGCAATTAGAATGCCATAAGCCTACTTTGTCGTATTAGTTTACAAATTGCGAAAAACCAAATTAAATTTGAATTTCGCGGGCAGAACTGTGTCTTCCACCTTAAGTCTCGATAAGGGCCGGCTTACTAGGCAGTACTAAAAGTGATCCGGCTACCGTATTCTCATAGAAGATCTGTTACCCATTCTATTTATATCTACAGATTATTTTGGCGGCCGAATATTGGAGATGAGCTTAACTAGAAATTAAGAGAGACAATATTATCAGTAAAATTATAGTTCGCACTGTGTGCTCACGTGCAATAAAATAAAATAAATCAATTCAATCCTCAAAGCCAGTGCCCGGTCGAACTGGAAGTAGGCTTTTATTACTCAAGTACACCGGCCCCTGATTTTTTAATTTATCGGTACAATCTATCGCATATTTTACTTTAAAATCAGGTAAGTAAATAGATTTAAGTTTTATGATATGTCGTATCATAAAAGTTAAATCTTTTTAAAATAATGATTTTAATAGAACTAGAACTCGCCACTTAAAAAGACCTCTCCACTATTTTTTTTAATGGGACGTGGCTGTCAAGACCAAAATCATTGTAGGCTCAAAATCACAAGAGCATTCCTATTTTATTCAAAAATGATGATAAGTGGCCGGACATTGGTGGGGGCCGGTAAACTGGGCAAGTTAGCCTATGTAGTTTACTTTAGTAAAAGTTTAGGTGGTTATAGTATAAATATATTGACTAGCGTTTGACTGCGATCACAATTACTGATCGTAATTGGAGATGCAGCAGCCTAAGATGAAGCGCGCTTGCCTAAAAAATGCCTATTCCCATAAAACTTTGTTATTAAGAAATTCAATAACTTTATTATAAGAAATCAAAGTAAAAAATAAGTTTTGTCTTCCAAGTTCCGACTTCCGATATAATATGATTAAATATCTGCCTTTAACGATGCGGTGCGTATTTTTAGTTTTGAAAAAACGAACGCAACAATGCCAAGGAGTTTTTTGGTGCCAATATTCTGTCAGGCGCTTTAGGCAATTAAAGGCTTGAGACGAGTTAGTGATGCATCAGCAAGGGACAAATCAGTGCTGACTGCTTTCGTGTAGGTATATTGTTTTCAAATCTACTGATTTCAGTGGTGACGCTTCAGTTCATTACATAATATGTAACTTCTTACATGTTCATACTTGAATGTAACTTCGCTTCCCTGCCACTCGCGTCAGCGGTACTGGCCCTATGTAAAGATCGGTCAGTCGTTGGCAACTTGTTGGCAATACATTACAGCGTGACATCGGGTTTGCATAGTGTTGCAAGGAAAATGACACGAAAGATGCTGACGACGAAAACTCAAGATTAGTTCAAATATATCGCGAATATGATCTAACAATAATTCACAAAATTATCAAAAAAGGAAGAAGTCTAAATTCTAAACATGGGTTGTACATATATGAACCAAAATATTTCTCAGAAAAACGTCCGAAAATTTTCGGTTGATTTTTATAATGCTTTGGGAGCCGGTATTTAACCGGATTTTCAATTTTTAGGGTTCCATACCAAAATGGTAAAAATGGAACCCTTATGGTGAGACTTTCTCCGTCCGTCTGTCCGTCCGTCTGTCACAGTCGATTATTTCAGTAACTATTAAAGCTATCGACATGAAATTTGGCATAGTTGTGTATAATAGTGGCCCAAAATCATTGGAATAAAGAAAAATCGAAAATTATTTTTAGTTTTAATAAAAAAAGGGGGAAAATCGGGGGGTTGAAATTTCAAAGTAAAATAACTATATCGAGTGGGGTATCATATGAAAGGCCTTTACTTGTGCATTCTAAAACAGTTTTTTATTTATTTCTATATATAATAGTTTTTGATTAATCGGCCAAAATGTCGAAAAAAATACCGTTCCCCCCCCCTTATCTCCGAAGTTTACCAATCGAAAAATCTGAAATAATTATGGTCAATAGAAGTTTATGTATATTTTACAGGAAAAATAAAAGCAACGCGAAAATTATTTTAGTTTGATTAAAAAAGGGGGAAAATCGGGGGTTTCAAATTTCAAAGTAAGATAACTATACCGAGTGGGGTATCATATGAAAGGCCTTAACTTGTGCATTCTAAAACAGTTTTTTATTTATTTCTAGATATAATAGTTTCTGATTAATCGGCCAAAATGTCGAAAAAAATACCGTTCCCCCCCCCTTATCTCCGAAGTTTACCAATCGAAAAATCTGAAATAATTATGGTCCATAGAGGTTTATGTATATTTTACAGGAAAAATAAAACCAACGCTCTAACTAGCATAGTTTTTTTTATATTAACAATAAACCTCTACAAACAAAGTTAACGATAAATAAGCAAATTAATATAATATTATCGTTTTACTTTTACTTTTGGAGTATGGAACCCTCGGTGCGCGAGTCCGACTCGCACTTGGCCGGCTTTTTTTTTTATAAATTGTCAGTGTAAAGTCACATGTAGGTAGGTACAATATAAACTAGGTGTGCCAGGATTTATCCTGACAACAATTTATATTTCATATTATTAATAAGCGATAGTACTTTTGCGCTTACACATTCTATCTATTTTAAGAAAAACTTGGTGTTCTAACTGCCATCGTGGCATAAAACATGTCTGATGGTAGGTGTACCAGACATATTTTATGTGTACGTGTTTTTTGAAACTTTTGAAACTAGGTGTGCCAGACATTTCTGGCACATCAAGTTTATATTGAACCTATGACTATACACTATCAATTTTAATAAATAACTAGCTGACGCCCACGACTTCGTCCGCGTGGAATTAGTTTTAAAATTCCCTCAGGAAATCTTTAATTTTCCGGGATAAAAAGTAGCCTATGTGAAGTAACCTATACCGATGCAAAAAATCAGATCAATCCGTTGCTCTGTTGCGGCGTGATTGAAAGACAAACCAACAAACCTACAAACAAACACACTTTCGCATTTATAATATTAGTAAGGATTAGTCTTAACCCAAATAGATTACTTATCTTATACTAGCGGCACGCTATGATGGCCGGTTTAAAATTTATAAATTAATAAATTTTGAGTCCTAAACCTAAAACTACATTCGATAAAATTTATGAATCTCTGCACATCACTATCGTCAATAACGTAATACAATTATTTCCTTCAAAGTCGTTATCAATTAACGGAACTTCATGAGCGGACAAACGTCAAACCGGCCATCATAGCGTGCCGCTAGTATAGTAATCTATTTGGGTTAAGACAATCTCGCAATCTAACATCGTTCGAGATTTAGGTTGCCTAGCAACATAATACTAATAACATCGATTAGTTCGAGTCTATCCCGAACATACATCGTGACACGAGATCTTCTTCTTCTTCTTCTTCTTTATCAACCTATAGACGTCCACTGCTGGACAAAGGTCTCCTGCATGGACTTCCACAGGCTTCGGTCTTGCGCCGCTTGAATCCAGCGGCTCCCTGCGACTCGTTTGATGTCGTCGGTCCACCTGGTGGGGGGTCTGCCAACACTGCGTTTCCCGGTGCGGGGTCGCCATTCCAACACCTTGGGACCCCAACGACCATCAGTTCTTCGAACTATGTGCCCCGCCCATTTCCACTTCAGTTTCGCGACATGCTGAGCTATGTCGGTGACTTTGGTTCTCCTACGAATCTCCTCATTCCTGATTTGATCTCGCAGAGAGATACCGAGCATTGCTCTCTCCATCGCTCGCTGGGTGACCCTGAGCCTTCTTATGAGGCCCATAGTTAGCGACCATGTCTCGGATCCGTAAGTCATCATTGGCAACACGCACTGTTCGAAGACTTGAGTCTTCAGGCACTGAGGGATTTTGGACGAGAAGACATCTCGGAGCTTCCCTATAGCTATATATATATATATATATATATATATATATATATATATATATATATATATATATATATATATATATATATATTGGAAATCCGTGTAAATGCAATTTTACTGTTACCAGCTCCCTACCTATCCATAATGTTCATATAAATGCGTGGATTTTGTAATTTTTTGAAAGTCTTCAATATTCCGGGTTATAATTACCAACCGATTTCAAACACAAACACGAAGAATAAAACTAATTCGTTTTTATGCAAGTATATTGAAACGCAGGCGCAGAATACCTGTCAGGGGAATAACGTCACGTCTAAGTATGAGCAGTTATTTCCAAATCAAAGACAATTTTATTTATTTATTTGTATTATATTATATGTATTTACTATTTATGTAGATAGGTACCTACCTACCTATTTATTAAACGGAAAATACGGCTTTTCATTTACAAGTGGGTTTTTCATTGTTACCTACGTGTTGTCTACGTATATGATATCCATTGTTTCCAAACCGTTTGTTATATTATTTAATAATCATAATGCAAACCTGAAGTTCTTTGGCATAGTATCGCGATACGTGTGTCAGTATAATAAAAGGCTGATTTACGCCGGAGCAGTATACGACATAGCGGCATACTGTATGTTTTTATATGTGTCATTTGATTATTCCTAATACAAGATCAGATCCAGAGCATCAACTAGCTTGTAGGATATACTATAAAGAAGACGCACGCTCAATATACGGCATCCCGCACTGTCACATATATGTTGTTACTCCGGAGGGCAATCTTCTTTTTCTATGTTAACAACTGGATATAGTTCTCTTATAGGGACTTCCACACGCCTCTGTTATGTGATCCTTGTGTCCAGAGCTCGTTTGATTTCGTCGGTCCATTCAGTGGACAGTCTGACTGAAAAACATAGGTTCTGATGTGAATTCGCCACTCCAGCACCTTGAGATCCCATACCAGACCACAGTTTCTTCGAACTATGATGGGACTATCTTCAGCTTAGGACTAGACTCGATGAGATGTCCGCATAACAGCATCTCATTCTGATTCTCATTCAATATCCTCATTACTGATTTGATCACGGGGGCATATCCAGAGCAAAGCTCTCTCCGCGCATCGTCTTCTAATGAGGCCCATAACTTTTTAAAGGTTTCTTTTTAACTATACACCAATGTCACTTCCCAAGATTTCAGCTTTTTGATTTGACCTGAGTTACTAATGGCCTGTTTCACCACTTGCTGATAAAGTGCCTGATATACACAGATAAAACATCTGCTGGATAAATCTGTGTGATATCTTTCAGAGTCTAACTGCCAGATTGACTTATCAGATACTTATGTAACAGAAATTTAAACGCTATTCGTCAGATAAGTAGTGGATGGGCTATCAGACCTTTATCAGCAGGTGGTAAAACAGGCCCTAAAACTTATATTATAATGTCACACATTGTCACTTGTTATATCTGGGGACACGGGAGTGTTCCCACCACGACGAGCCAAGCGAAACGCAAGGGCACTACCTGCCTTTTCTCGAAGCGCTTCGTCGTTTTTTTGAACCCTCATGACTTGGGTTTGGATTATATCAGATATTCAAGATTCACTGTAACCATTTCCTGAATTCCTGTTCCTGCAATTTGCAAAACCTGTAAATAGTAATTGTTGACAAAGCCCAGTCTTGCCGTGTCTTAAGTTTTAAGGCCGCGGCTGCACTGGTTAGGCGACTGACGACGCGATTAACCGTGTGTCTGGAATCAGCATTGCAATTTGCAGTGGCGATAAATAGCGAAATTGCATTTACATCGCGTAATGACTGGCCGTAGTCAGCGCGGATACACTTTCATTGGTTTTAGTACTATTGAAAATTACGCTTATCTGATGCAGCCATTTGTTAGGAGTTTGTTTCAAAGAAATCGCCGTCGCCTCGCAATCGCCTTAGTGCGGCCGTGGCCTAACCCTTGGACCACCATAGCAATCTACGTAGACTTCCTTTTTTTATATATTTTATTTATTTGTACATAAAAGTTTACAGAAAGAAATACTTATAGCTACCAACAGAAAACCACTCGGGTTTGTAATATATGTAAAACCACCGTGCCAAACTTATGCCGTGATTTTGAGCCTCATTTCGTAATGTGTAATATGAATGATATTATATGATTTTTTTTTTATAACTATGACGTCAATCTGCGAGTATTATATTGCGAGTGAGTTGCTCTCTGCGATAACAACTCTTGAAGTAGATTTTATTCATCAGAAAAAATGTTTTAAACTTAAATAGGTAGGACCATATTCTAAGTTTTCGTTCCGTCATTATTAAATATACATATTTACAAAATCTCATTAAAAAAACTTCACTAACTATTCGAGCACTTTGTCCTACTGAATATAATGTTTCTTTCATTTTTAACCAACTCCAAAAAATGTAAGAATATATATTTTTATGTAGGTATGTTTACCGATTACTTGAAGACGCCTGAACCGATTTGGAAAATTCTTTTTGTGTTTCAAAGGGTATACTTCCCAAGTGCTCCCATTGAAATTTTATCGAAATTGGTCTAGCGGTTTTTAAAATGTCAACAATAAATGATATACTTTGTAGTGGCGCGGGCGTTTTAAGTCGGTTTTTTAAATAATTTTTATATTAAATTACTACTTTTTAGTTTTATTAGTAGGTAGGTAGGTATTAGGTAAACTAACTCGTAAAAAATCCCAAAAATTATAGATTAAAAAAAGAAACTAACACCTTAAATGCTGTATGTACCTAATTATATAGAAATTTTATGCCCATTTTATTACTTTTCGTTCACCATCACCGAATTACCACAAAAGTTTTCACCACGCTGTGTAATGGCATCTGTTTTCTATATTTCTTGCTTTAGTTTCACGTAGGTACCTACTTTTTTACCTTAAGTTTTTTAGCCTATAAAGTAGAATCGTTTGGGATTGATTCATCATAGAAGCTATTATTAGAGTGTATAAGTTCCCTGCCTGCAGTCACGTAGGCTTTTCGGCACAGAAGAGGCGCGTGCGAGCCGTAAATGTTGAAGGCATTATGCAATATGCAGGCTGCGTATGTATTAGGCATTGCTTATGCCTATATGAGTCTCATTAGCTGCGGAAGTTATTTAATGAGCAAAAGGATTATTCTAAGAATAAAGACTTATACATTTATTGCCTTATAATACATATCTTTTACTAGCTCTGCTATGCATGGAGAACGTGGAATATCAGAAAAGGTACTGCGTAAATGCAATGTATCCGACAAATGCACAAGTCGCAAACTAGATTGACAATGGCAACCCACGAACACTCTTTGGGCTCGTTTCTGGACAAGCGGCGCGTGGTGCGTCGCGTCGCGCGGTGCGTCGCTCGTTTCTTCGTTTATGGAGAGGCGTTGTGAGAAACCATAGCTGT
The DNA here is from genome assembly GCA_029955525.1 of Oeneis ivallda. NCBI lineage: Eukaryota > Metazoa > Arthropoda > Insecta > Lepidoptera > Nymphalidae > Oeneis > Oeneis ivallda. The sequence continues at coordinate 17,061,860 of JARPMR010000006.1, read as the reverse complement.
CTTTAGATCAAGTGAAACCTACCATTTCAAGGCTAAACTGATAAAACGAATGTGATAGATTTAAGCAAGGAAATAGAGTGTGTATCCTGAGGAAGGGCATATCACGTAAAATCAAAGGGTTCTCAAAGGGTTTTTAAAACTCGTAGGTATACGCAGACGAAGTCGCAGCCATCGTGAAAGTTAACAATGCATACACTCATCCACATCTGATGAGACGTCAAACTATTAATTGTGCCGCCGATTTAGTTGCGGTTAAGATAATAATTTGATTTTAATTATTGCAGAAAGGCATTAGGAGCACTCATTGATTTTTTTAATGATTGGCGTTCTCGTTAGTTTGTGACAATAATAAATAATAATAATTAATAGAAACGATTAATAGGAAGCGTACGTGACTTAAAAAGTGTGTCGATAAATAATTAATTAATGATTAGAGGGCGGACATTTTAATCCCATTTTCAAGTTTATTTATATCACTATGATTGGGAGTAGGTATCTGTCTACATTTTCCTCATATCGTCGCATTTGCTCGCATGACAGGTGAGATTTGATAAGGCTTGGGAAGTCCGGCACGCGTCGTTACTTCCTCTGAGGTAGGTAACCCAGTTTCATCACGCGAAGCCTTCAATACTAATAAAAGGTAAAGAAGGTCAATGAAAATCAAACACTTAAATATAGAGAGTGTACTTTAACCTTAATCTCTTTTGTGGAGAAAAAATAATGGTGTTTCTCCTATAAACCTACCTACACTTATGGTAGCCTTAGACGGTGGTAGCACATGTAACATCGCTATAAAAAATACGTGTGGCACTCGGGGACTGCCGCGGTAAAGCTATTGCATAGCATTTTCTAGTCGCACGCACACAAACACCGTGCCGAAGTCTGCCGAACTGAAACGACGGTGTTAGGTTTATTTACGTTACGGAATTTCTTGATTCGGTCGCCGCGCTCAAAGCCCGCGATAAAAGCTATGCAATAGCTTAATACTTAATACAATATCAAGTGTAAATTAAAAATTTTATTTAAAAAAAACAAGCTTTTAGTAGCTGGATACATCGTCAGACCTGGATATCATCTAGGACCAGAATACCTACTTCGTTTCTTTACTGAGTTCCTATGACCACCTTCCAGCTCCATCATCAGATCAGCACCATGTCATCATAATATTGCATTGCCATGCGATTTATACATGGATGCAAAATTTCAGCTCAATCGGTAACCGGGAAGTGGACAAAATTTAATTTGCAAGATTTGACGACAAACATCGTTGATGATAAACATCGGAACAGGTGAAACTAAATGAAAGCTTGTAATAATATAATTAAACCTAAGCCCTGCTCAAAGCGAATAAAATGTGAACATGTTTTTTTACATAGCTTCTCATAGACCCTCAGTCAGTCAGATTGTTAATTTTATGCGTATATACGGGCGACAGTATCTTGCAAGTATTCTGGTAAGAGGCTTCAGCCGTTGTCACTGGTCAGTTACATAGTGAAGTGAAAACTCCATCCATCCATATTCATCCATATTCCCATAACCTTCCAGGTAGCCTATTTCCATCTTAGACTGCATTGTCAGTTGTCACTGATGATCATGAGAGAGAAGAATAAAAAATGTTCTATAATAATAATGATTTTAGTTATCCATCGAATTGATGCAGTTTTCCCATCTAGGTACTGAGCTTGAGCAAAACTTTTGCTACAGCAAAACAATGTTTGTTTTCAAGTTGATGTTTTTTCATAAGTAAAGCGATATATTTAATGTAGTCTTGATGTTTCGGGTCATCGTCTCTTTAAATGCGTTTCCGGATAGTCTGGGATCGTTAAATTATACGGGAATAATCAGAACTGTATGTCTGAGGGTTTTGTTTATTTATTAATAACTAGCTGATGCCCGCGACTTCGTCCGCGTGGAAAAAGTTTTTAAAAATTGCTTTTTCGTTGCACTACACCAGTATCTAGTCCGTACTACGTGGTATAGAGCTACAATAGCAACCCACAATCGACATTTTCTTCAGCCGGTACCCAGCAGCATAAAGAATGAGGAATTGGTACTTGGAGTTCAATGATGTAGCCCAGTGGTGTAACAATGGGGGGAGGGTGATTCCTAAACCAAATCGAATGATTGTGAAATCTATTACATACATACATACATACATACATACATACATACATACATACATACATAAATGCCGCGTAATTAAAAGATAAATATGTGAAAAGTAGCATACTTTTATCCCGCAGGAACCGTTTGTTTTCCCGGGATAAAAAGTAGCCTTTGTCATTTTTCAGGCCCTTAACTTCACCTGTGCAAAAAAATCACGTAAATCTAAAACTCCATTGCGTGTATTTTGAAGGACAAATGCGTAAAAAATAGCGATGCTATCCCGCAGGAACTGTTTGCTTTTCCGGGATAAAAAGTAGCCTATGTGCTATTCCAGACTATAATTTATGTCTGTGCCAAATTTCAGCAAAATCGGTTCATTCGTTGTCGCGTTAAAGAGTAACAAACATCCATCCATCCAAACATCCATACATCCATCCTCACAAACTTTCGCATTTATAATATTAGTAGGAATAGTCAAGTGCTAGAGACGCTTGTGGTTAGGATTCAAGTTTAGGTATGTTCAATAAATTTTTAGAAGGATTTTATAAGTTTGACATTTATTAATAATATCTCGTGAGCGTTCGTTGTTTTCGAAAAATAGTACCTATTTATGAAACTCGACGTGTTAAGTAATTTTAAAGTGAATTAAATATTTCTCAACTTTCTCGCTTTTGACGTTCGAGAGCTGAAAATTGTTTTATAAAGTTTTAGTAACTTTAATTTCTAAATAAATGGGTCTGGTACACAGATAGAAGGCCAGATAGAAGGAAGGATTTGATGAAATTATAAGGGTTCCTGGTTTTACGGTACCCTAAAAACGATCATTCATTTTGTTGTAGCTTGTAGCATTGTGCGAGTGTTGCCACTGTGGGGTAAAAAGGGCAACGCTCAGAAGCCGGGCCGAGCTAAGAATGCAGACGTTCGGGGTAAATGGACTTCTCTCCGTAGATCCATTATTCAGGAGGTGCATCATTGACCCCCGATACTACGCTACTGCGACCGGAGTTCCTTTTTGAAAACATCGCGCATCGGTCTGAATCGAAAACCTTTTGCGAATCTAAAAAAAGACTGGCCTTCGATCAAAGGTTAATGGACAACAGAATTATACACGTCAGATTTTTTATAATATTATCTTAAATACATAAAAGGAAAAGGTGTCTGACTAACTGACTAGAATATAATAGAATAGAAATGTTTTTGATGCAAATAAACTTTTTTACAAGTGCAAGACTGACTGATCTATCAAAGCACGGCTCAATAAATCACTGGACGGATCTTTGGCATACAGATAGCTATTACGACGTAGGTATCCGCTAAAATAGGATTTTTGAAAATTCAACCCCTAATAATAATGGTTTGAAAAATCGAAGTTAACGTGAACGAAGCCGTGGGCAAAAGCTAGTTAGATATATACAAATTATTTTTATTTTTATTGAAGTGTTAACCTACACATAAGGAAATATCAGAATAAAATAAACACATATCAAAAATTCCGAAGCCAGCGGGATTCGAACCCACAGGCCACATCTCTTGGGAATCGCGCCCGAGTGTGTTAGCCTCTTACACGATGGCTACGGTCGAACTACACGTCAGCATCGAAATTAGTAATATGCATCTACTTTTTCAGTTTAAGCAACTGTTAGCGACATCTAGTAGGAACACGTCACAGTTATTGATCTACTCCCAAGAGATTCCCAAGATATGTGGGTTCGAATCCCGCTGGCTTCAAAATTTTTATATATGTTTATACAAATTATTTTTGATAATTTCCCTTCTTTTCACTTCGTCTCAAGTCTCAACCCACATCGCCGGCCCACTTCTGAGGTTTAGGCCACAGTCCTCCACGCGGGCTCAGAGCAGATTGGTATACTTAACACACCTTTGAGAACATTATAGAACTCTGACATGTAGGTAGGTTTCCTCACAAGTTACCTCAAGTATGTATCTATAGTACCTAATAAGTTTTACAAACTTAAACCTATTTACGGGTTATTATGTATTTCTCTCTATTAAGTCTACCTTCCGTATTAATTTAAAATTGGAACTAATCGTGGCTTCTCTTCGAAGGGTGAATTATAATATGAAATAGGTATCAGAGGGCAATCGTGTAATAAAACTTGTTTATTCTTAGGCATAATTATACTTTTTGTTATTGGTCCGTATAGGTATAAGTACGTTCGAGTTTTGAAGCGGACACAAAGTTGTTGGGTTTTCTGTCGATCTCAGTAGCAGCTCGGAGTTTGAAAATCGGCGATGCTAGCATAATACTCAAAGCCGTCTCGCGTTTGATCACACTCGGATTACGAATCTCGCGACAGGCCTGCGACAGGCGTAAATCTCGCGATCGCTGTTGTCACACGTCACTTTAAACGTCATTTTTGTATTACGTAAAATTTTTTACGCAGGTACTATTCGACATTTTGCGACCTTTCGCTTGGCTATTGCTGTCGCTCTGCTACTGCTGTCGCTACTGCAAAGTTTTACGTAATCAGCATCGAATTGCCGTTCCTCGGACTGAGTGTCAGAGAAAAAGAGTGATGTTTTGTGCACACATCACTTAAGCACTATAATATCTCCGCCGTAGTTGGCTAGTCTACGTTGATATTGACTGCCATGGCCGAATGCAGTCAGGAAAACGTTACAGTAAAAAGCTGTACACCGTTACATATTTCCCCACGCATTGTAGGTACTGTCGTGCAATAATTTAATATAAAGAATTCTTTTTAAAAAAACCGAATTCAAACGCCCGCGCCACTACAAAGTAGGTATATAATTTATTGTTGATTTTTCAAAAACCGTTCGACCGATTTCGATAAAATTTAAAAGAATTTTCCAAATCGGTTCAGGCGTCTTCGAGTAATCGGTGAACATACAAAAAAAAAACCGACGAATCGAGAACCTTGTTTTTAAAGTCGGTTAAAAAAGAGTGATCGGTAAATGCTTGGGGTTAAATATGGGTTAAAGTTTAATTGGGTGTGTCAACATCAGCAGTCGGTCAAATATAAAATGATGCGTATCGTATCGTTGCACGTATTCGGCGCGTGTCTCGTAGGCGTATCGAGCACTTGCTTCTGTTCCTACGAGTATAAAATTATTATTATATTTAACGTCGTTTATACGAGGTAATTACAGGATATCCTCAATAATAATAAAACTTGATACAAACTTGGATAGTGTCGGAGTAAAGTGGGTTATTGAATGTTCCGTACATAAATAAACATTTTGCGTATAGCTAGGTACATATTAAACCTACAACATAAATTTTTGAGAAACCTGAAAGTAGTTTTTTCTGAATCAGTATGCCTATCCATTGTAAGTCTATAATATAATAAAACTGTAACAGGTCCAATTCTGTACATTGAAGATATTTTGAAAATTTTTGTTTGAGGACACTCTATAATCGATACTGAAGCCAAAACAATTTTTTTTAAATTTTTTGTCTGTCTGTCTGTCTGTCTGTATCTTGGCCGCGCATCACGCCGAAACTACTGGACGGATTTAAATGAAACTTGGCACGATTTAAGTTAATACTACGAGGTATAATATAGAATACTTTTTATCCCGAAATTCAGCACGGTTCCCTTGGGAGAGGGGATGAAAGTCAAAATGAGTATTTCGCTGTAATTCATTAGACGTATTCCGATTTAATCCATTCTTTTTTTGTTAGAAAGCAGGTTCTTTAGAGATTGTCCTGTAATTATTTCAAGGTCGTCAATTTAGTAGTTCAGAAATTATAGACATCACAATCTTCAGTATAGGTCCAAATAACTTGAACCCCGGTATCTACAGGATACTTTGAATGAACGGCTCATCTTAAGCTGGCATGTGTAATTTATCGTATATAGCCATCGTGGATACTATTTTGTCAAAGTCAAACTACTCCAAAGGCGTCAGATTTTGCCAAACGATCATTATACCTACATACTACATAGTAGGTATGGATGTAATACATCGTATGGACGTAATATTACAGTGTTTTCCTATGTAATTTAATATTCTAATCATACTTACTAATATTATAAATGCGAAAGTGTGTTTGTTTGTTGGTTTGTCCTTCAATCACGCCGCAACAGAGCCACGGATCTACGTGATTTTTTGCAAGGGTATAATTGAGGACCTGGAGAGTGACATAGGCTACTTTTATCCCGGACAATCAAAGTGTTCCCGAGGGATTTTAAAAACTAAATCCACGCGGACGAAGTCGCGGGCATCAGCTAGTACTTAATAAGTTTTAAAACATCGCCGAGTAATGTTAAACTGTGGAATTTTGATGGTTTATGATGCATATTTTATGTAGGTACCTATTTAATTTTCTTGAGATAAATTTTCCCCTTTTCCCTCCACAGTTATACATATTCACCCAGAGCATTGGCCGCTTCATAAAAAATCCAATAAAAGACTCTTTTCCTCTGCATCTAAGCTTGTGGAGAAACTTTTTTAAACCTGACCCTCAACCTGGTACTAGGTATATCGTGTTTCTTGGAGTTTGTATAGTGATTTTTAAGTTTGTTTTGAACTCTTATAACACCAAGAATGAAAGAGATGTGTACGAGAGCTTGTAACTGGCAATTTGAGGCAAATAAAGCGGAATATGATTATCACTTAAGCGCAACAACAATTTAGTATCGGAGGCAAGTCCGAAAATAAATTGCGGGATTACGCTAGATATTTTGTTTCAAGCCTAAGATATAAATTGCATACAAGCAGTGTTATATAGGTACCCTATCTCTGCCACAAGGGGATTGCGTGGTAGTGGCGAGTGGCGACGCATATACCGCTCGCAACAATCACGCCTATTGCCACCACTTACAGGCCAATCGTTAACTGTTTTATTTATGGTGGACTAGCTGAATGTCCGCGTAGATTTAGTTTTTATTAACCAAATTATTTCAAAATTAGCATCACTTACAGGAGCATCTCTAATTGTATCCCACAGAAACTCCGGTCAACTATTTATAAGTCGCTAATATACTTACTAATTAACATGTACGTCACATAGATTTATGATAGGTAGTCGCTACGGTAGAAGCGTAGTGAATATCTATCATAAATTCATTGGTGGTTTAGGCTGTGCGTTGATAGCTCAGTCAGTTAGTCAGGACAAGTCTTTGTAAGTAGGTAGATTAATTTGCTTATTAAGCGTTAACTTTGTTTATAGAGGTTTATTGTTAATATCAAAAAAACTATGCTAGTTAAAGCGTTGGTTTTATTTTTCCTGTAAAATATACATAAACCTCTATTGACCATATCTGTTTTAGCATGTCTAGGTAAATTCCTTTCATATGATATCCAACCGTATACCGATATTTAGTTATCTTACTTTGAAATTTCAAACCACCGATTTCCCCCTTTTTTAATAAAACTAAAAATAATTTTCAATTTTTTTTATTCCAATGATTTTGGGTCACTATTATACACAACTGTTCCAAACATCTCGATAGCTTTAATAGTTACTAAAATGATCGACTGTGACAGATGGACGGATGGACGGACGGAGAAAGTTTCACCATAAGGATTCCATTTTTACCATTTTGGTACGGAACCCTAAAAATGTACGTTTATACGTACCTACGTGTACGTGTTTTAATCATTTAGACCACTTTCAGTTCATGGAGTAACTTGATAAATTCAAAATGGCGTCTAACGCATGCGGTGAAAGATCACCAGTTTGAATTCAGACCGGAAATAAAAAATTTATTAAGTATAAAATTTTTCTCGGTAATTATTAGAGTTTGAAACCCCTACTCAATCGAACTATTTTATGTATGCAACCAAAATAAATTTTTATTTCTCTGGATGACGTTGAGCTGCCTTTTGCACTTGCGTTTTTGGAAAATATTAATGTAAATTCCTTATTTAAAATTGATCCAAGCAAAGTTTCCCATGCAAATTTGGACACGTGGTTTGCAAACAAAATTTTGAATTAAAATTCTTTAATCAACATATTTGAGTTCCAGGGAGTATAGGAATGATTTCTGTTGAGCCAGGTGTACATTATACACTAACATGAATGCTAATTAACTAAAAAAAGCAGCCTTAAGAATGCAAAGGCAATAAAAGCTTTAAATGAAGAACCTTAAAATAAAATCTTTAAGAGGACTTATATGGAGAATTTCTGCAATTTTGAGATGTTATTTGATAATAATAAAAACAATTATGTTCTTTCTCATTAAAAGTTAATAACTTAATATAAAAATTCTTTTAAAAAAATCGACTTCAAACACCTGCGCAACCTTAACCTAATTAATTTTTGTGATTTTTTTTTTATTTATGTTGTAATTATTTCCTCAGACATCTTTTATAATACAATGTTTATTTGATGATTTTTTGCGTCTTAACTTTGTCAACTTGTAATAGTGCTATCTCTTTCTCGATATACCACAGTGAATAAATCAATTATCCTCACATTTTTCCTTCAGTTTCATTGTAGCCCCTTAAGATCTCTTGAAGCATAAAGCCACGTGTGGACTAGGTCGCACTCAGCGCGGACAGGTCAACCGCCTGCGCGCCGGTAATCATCATCTCCTTTTGATTAACGCAGTGATTGTCAGCGGGTAGTATTTTAAGAAGCTTCTCTTAATATTAAAGAGCACGTTGCTGCATATTCAGCGCGACCCGAGCATGGACCGGTCATCCGGCGAGTGACGACAAACGTCCCCGACCGCGTCACCGCACCGCGCTGCGTAGCTTCACTAATTGTCTACCCTACCCTTTAAGAATTTTGATCTGTTAATTTATATATTTATTTTATTTCTTTGTTTGTGTAATCAACTCACATAAATTCATGCTCACTGATGATTATGCATGTGTGCCAAAAACTTCCATTGCCTATGCTATGGCTAGTCAATTATGTTTTTTTTTTATCTTATTGTCAAAATATGTTTTGCAACATCTACATACTCTCTCTATACTCATGCGAAAGTGGTTATATGGAGCTCTTCAGCCGTCCCATATTTTTGGTGACCCTCGACGGAAAAAGTTAAGGCAATACAAGCAGACTTCCACGCTTCGATCAACGGACATGCAAAAATCGCTGACCTTTGAAGGCGTGACCTATCAGTGTCTGCAATCTCAAAATTGTTGTTTATTGGTTGGTCCTTTAATCACGCAGCAACGGAATATTACGAAGAAACAGAAGGTATACGCAGGATTTTTAAAATCCTAACTAACTATGCGATCGAAGTTGGGGAAAAGGGGGCAAAATATGCTAATTAATTTTAATCAGAGTATTTTTTATTTAATCACTTTCTAGTTTTAAAATAGCATTTCAGAAAAACTGTTAAATTACTAAACTTCCGTTTTATTCAAAAGCCTTTTCCCGCACTGTTACAAAGTTATTGGTTATAATGTCTTAATGTAAGTATACCTGCGATACTATTCAATGGCGTTTTATACTGAATTGATTTACTTACAGTAGAATTCGATCTAGAAGGAACTATGGATACCTAGTTACTAAAATACCTATAATAAAATACTTACATACTGTTCACTGTACAGTATCCTACATAGGTATGTGTAAAGTGGAGAATTCGTGATACTATAAAATATAAGGAATAACTTTACTTTCATCATTGGCTTGAGCACGTTGGGTTCAACGCTCCACGGTAAAAAATTATAAGCGACCAAGCCTATGAATTATTCTACTACATAAATAAAATAAATTTTAACACCGACCACACAAGAATTCCTTGTACTAAACGTAAAAAGGTGACCAGAATTCCGGGAATACTTGTTATTCCACAGCACTTTTTCCTTATAACCTACTCGGTTAGCTGATGAACGGGACTTCTTCCACGTTGATTTACGTTTTGTAATACCTTAGGATCTCATAATCATACCTCCATTTCATATTTTACTTAGAGCCCATGATATATCATACGTACGTCGCGTCGGTAACTAGATACGTACTACGTATCGTATACGTACCTACTAGTTTCATGGATTCAAAAGTTCTGAGCAAATTCAGTGATCAGTCTTTGATATTCGTACGTATAGAAAAAGAAGATTAGCTATGTTATGTGATTATCTTTACAAACTTTTATTTAACTTGCAACTATGTATGTTAAGATCAAATCTTGCAAGTTGAGCTAGAACCACTTCCAGGTTTACGATTTAGCTGAAATGCTCTTATATGTATATCGGATGACAATGTAATATTATTGTGACATGGAGCTGATCTGATGATGGGGACGGAAGGTGGCTATAGGGATTCTGTAATAAAACGACTTAACACCCTCGAGTTTGGGCTTGTTTGGTTCGACTTGACAAGTACTCTTCCTAGATGATATCCAGGGTCTGATGGCTAGGGGGCTATAGAAACTCTTTAATAAAACTAAAGCTGAGATTTATAGATCGTACTCTAGCTCTGCTCAAGACTCGAGATAGAGTTAAAATGAGACACAAATATGTTCCGACATAAATCTGTCTCGTTTAAACTCAGTCTTGAGTCTGAGCTGAGTGAGAATGCCGTCTATAGATTTTACACTAGGTACCTAATCCTATCGAGTTTGAGCTCGTTTGATTTGTCTTGACAAGTAGGTACTCTAGTCCTAGATGATATCCAGGGTCTGACGATGGAGCTGGAAGGAGGCTATAGAAACTTTGTAATAAAACGAAGTAATCCTATAGAGTTTGAGCTCGTTTGATTTGTCTTAACTTGTAGGTACTCAGGACCTAGATGACATCGAGGATCTGATGATGGAGCTGAAAGGTGGCTAATGGAAACTCTGTAATAAAACGACGTAACCCCATCGAGTTTGGGCTCGTTCTGATTTTTCTTGACAAGTACTCTGGTCTTAGATGATATCCAGGGTCTGATGATGTAGCCAGCTATTACCAGCTTGTTTGTAGATAAGTAGTAAGTATAATAATCCTCCATGAGTCTATGAGTAGGTATCCTTGTCAGTAGATAGATCCGCCTATTAAAATATATTTGAATGGCTTGAGTAGGCAATTTTATTGTGCACTTAAATAGCTATCGAGTAATTTCTGTTCTAGTCTAGTCACCTAAAATAGATGTGAGTCAACTGAATTAGGTATGCTAATTTAATGTTATAGAAGCAAGGTCGGTAATAGTAAACTATTTTATACCTTCTAATTTTTTAACTGAATACCTACATATCAGTTGAGTCGTTGGTTTAATACTCTGAGTTGACTTATTAAGAGTTGAGTCACATAAATGAAAATATCTGTACTTTGTAATTTTGTATGGATCCTGACTGGAAGCTTATTGCCTAATTTATATATTTTTTTAAAGAGGTGAATTAAATATTTAAGATGCTGCAGCAACTATTGCTGATTTTCAAGATTTCGTATTTTGTTCACACGTATGCTATGTGGAAGGTAGTTAATATTCAATGAACTATTAGTTTCTAAATACTCCGGAAAACCTTCTCTTAATAAACAATCGTGTGGAGGGAGAAGTACCTGTAGCTTAGTATGGTATTACATATTCTAGTCCTAGTGCATACTAATAGGTTATTATTACTGACGTCGATGTAATGAATTGTCCATTGCAGCCCACCACAGCAGACCACCCATGTTGATCGAAACGTAAGGAACCCTTATGACAATTGAAAATTGCAATAGCGGTCTACTGCTGATCTGCCCATGAATACATCAGCTTTGGGATTGTCTTAAAATCAGCCAAGTGCGAGTCGGGCCTCGCTCTTTTAGGCTTTTACGTATGACCAAATCACTTTTTTTTTTAATTAGATATTTAGATATCTATCTTGGTTCTTAGATAGTACTTACTAAATTAGCATAATATGAGGAAAAATGCTCGTTTGTTTCGGTCACAACTTACAAATCGCATTATAAATCGGTGTTTTCAGTATTTGTTGTTTAAATACACTATATAGTACATAATATACCAAAATTTTAAATTCCTAACTAGTTTACCCACATGCCAAGGTAAAATATAAAATTTTATTTCGACTCCTTTTCCATGTTTAAGGGGAGGCCGGAGGGAGCCCCTTTATTTTTGAATTTTGTTTTATTTTTATTGTTTGAACTGTTATAACGGCAATAAAAATACACACACACACTCTGTGAAAATTTCAACTGTCTACCTATTACGGTTTACGAAATACAGCCCGCTGCCAGACGAACAGACCGGACGGACGGACAGCGGAGGCTTAGTAATAGGGTCCCGTTGGCACCCTTTGGGTACGGAACCCTATCAATCTAATGCTTGCATCAGTGTGACGCCACACAGTTTAGCTGGTAGGTACTCGCTAGTGGATAAATCTTTATAAAATGCATTGATGCATTTTATCAAGAACGCCATAAATTCAATCAATCGTAGCCCAGAGGTGATTGCGATCGTCACACTTTTGCAATCATTTTTAGACAATTTCTCTGCAGTATTTATGTTTGTCTTAGACTGAGTTTCTGCGCGGTTAGCTGCGGTTGCGAGCCCGCGGCCTCCGTAGAATGCAGGTTTGCACGGAAAATGAAGCAGCAATTTTCACGGCGCGGGTGCGAACCTCGCCGTGCAAAGATGTATAGAGCGGCAATTCCGAATAAGAACTGTGTACAGTTTCGATCGTATAGTAAATAATTAGGCTGCAATTCGCGCGACCGCGGTCGCAGAGGCGTGCCGCAGCCCGCTTCCCACTCAGTCGTTCATAATAAAAAAGTATTTGAATAAATCAAGAAAAAAAACTTGAGAGGTGTCAAGGGACACCCGGATGGAACGTAGTTCCTTTCGATTACATTGTGTTCGGTATTTTCGCGGTACAATAATGGGTCTCCATAGCCTTGTGGCTTCTGCAGTCGCCTAACAGCCAAAGGTCGATAACTTGTAAGTTATAAAAAATTAGGGAAAAAATCCACATAGTAGAAATTATTTAAAATAAAATTGAAAATAGAAAATTCAGTCTGTCGAGCTGGGATTCGAACCATCGACTTTTAACTGTTAAGCGACTGCCGAAACCACAAGGCTACGGAGACCCAATATTGTACCGCGAAAATACCGAACACAATACAAAATTCATATTCAACAAAAAAGTGTCGGTTTCAAAAAAGTGTCGAGTGTCGGTTCCTTAATTTTTTCCGTCTAGCCCCCTTCCGCACCGCGCGATAAGGAACTACGTTCCAATAATTTTTATTTCGTATCTAGTGTTACGAATTACGATGTTTGTATCTAATTATTCACTATAATTACTATACTTTTTGTTACTTACTTGAATATAGGCATTGTTGGCTTTTCAATTCACAATTAGGTAGCTAGAAAGTTTTATCGTTTAAATAGCGCCCGCGTCTGTACGTCGCCTTTAATATACCTACTCTGTGGTCGCGGGTGCCGTCAGCCACAATGACTGTATTGTTCGGCATTAGGTACAAGTCAGTTGAACATTGTAAGGGTTCGGAACACGAAATCTAGTAGCCGGTACTACATTTATATCGGTGGCGCCGTGGAAACTCAGTCTTTGTTATCCTTTTGTTATCCAACTGTAAGAATTTACAAGTTTTATTTTATTCTTGCATTTGCAACCTTTAATAGTTAGGATGATTCTAGTTAATATTTAAACGAAAAACAGTGGTTGTAACCTATCTGTTTGCAAACATGCAAAATATGTAGGTATAGGATTAAGAGCTTAGAGTATCGTTGAAAAATGTTTGCATTGAACTTCAAATTACACGACTTACACGACTGTCGACTGTTTTTCCTCAACCCAGTAATTTTCGAAATAACGTTTGATAAAAGATTAAAGTACTTCGTTTTTTGAATTGTGAAATTCAATACATAGTATATTTTTAACTGACTTCAAATAAAACAAAAAGAGGAGGTTCTCAATTCGACGCGTAGGTATTTTTTTGTCGATGTTCCTCCATAACTCCGTCAAATCTGAACCCGATTTCAATATTGATTTTATTTGAAAGGACATACTGTCCAGGTTGGACCCATTTAAATTTGGTGAAGATCTGATGAATGTCTCCGATGATGGAGGACGGAACTCCTCAATTTTTGTCGATATTACTCCATAACTTCGTCAAATCTGAACCGTTTTCAAACATTTTTTTTATTTAAAAGGACACACCGTCAGGTTGGTCTCATTAAAATTTGGTGAAGATCTGATGAATATCTTCGGTGATAGAGGACGGAACTCCTCAATGAATAGAAACATCAGCTCGCGATTTTTTATCTTCACTCCTTCACTAAGCGAAGTTTTGCTCGAATTTCGGCAAGACTAACCTTTTTTTTTCCTACCATAAGGCACCATTACGTAACGGTAGCCTTATTTTTTACTGCAATCTAGCCTAAGGGCTAATTAGCAATATTATTGTAACTTAAACTTCTACTTACATACCGTCAGGTTGGTCTCATTAAAATTTGGTGAAGATCTGATGAATATCTTCGGTGATAGAGGACGGAACTCCTCAATGAATAGAAACATCAGCTCGCGATCAGAGAATGTGTAGATTTATCCTATGAAGCTACACTAAAAAGCATAAATAATAATTATAGGTATATTATTATTTTCGTTATCATCGTTTCTATTTAGGCCCGCCTGACTTCAACATACGTGCACAAACTGAAATTATTTTATACTTTTCAGTGGCGTTTGAAGTCGGTTTATTTTTAAAGAATTTTTATATAATATTATTATTTAATACATAATTCATGGCTTTTTAGAAATAACCTAATTTAAATATTATCCTTCCAGTCAGCGGTGGTTTAGAGGTATTGCCAGATAGGTCACCCTAATAGTTAAAAATGTTTGCTAATTTCTAAACCTAATCTGAGTTTAATAAAAAATGCGGGTAGTTTATATTCCTGTAGGTAAGTCGCTATTAAGGAGAAATTAACGTATATTTTTTTGTTTTTTCAAATACAAATAGGTACAATAAAAAAGAACAAATTTTATTTTCCTGTTTCTCACTAATCTACTGAAGACTAGAATTACCTACTGGTAAAATAAAACTAAAACGGCAAGTCCCTTTACAGCCAGCGCCTTTTTTGGATCTGCACGGACTTCTTAAGAAACATTAGTCACGTCATTTTACGATTTCAACATGGGGTATCAAAATAAGCTGACTTTTTCCTGGAATTGTACACGGTCATTTAATATGGTTTCACATCCCGTTTATGCTAAGAATAATATGTCGATGGGAATTGAGAATGGTGGTTTAGCGCGTAGTTGCGGTAAGCTAAGCTATTCTGAACTCTTCACCATTGTTATTAGCTCCATTCAAATCTTGTACTAAATTGATCCGTGTCATGTCTAAAACTGTTGGTTAATTATTTATATAAAAAAAAATTTGGCAGTCATAGGGACTGCCGATAGAAGTGAAAACTAAGCACCTAAGTAACCTGCTAAGTAACGTAGTAAAGTGCCTGTGCCAGTGCCAGTGCCTGTACCTACGCCTGCGCCTGTGCCAGTGCCTGGGCATGTGCCTGTGCCTGTGCCAGTGCCTGTGCCTGTGCCTGTGCCTGTGCCTGTGCCTGTGCCTGTCCCTGTGCCTGTGCCTGTGCATGTGCCTGTGCCTGTGCCTGTTCCTGTGCCTGTGCCTGTGCCTGTGCCTGTGCCTGCGCCTGTGCCTGTGCCTGTGCCTGTGCCTGTGCCTGTATGTGTATATATATATATATATATATATATATATATATATATATATACAGTATACATATAGCTCATGGTAAGCGTGACGCGTGACGGTGACGGTGACGATGACGCGAAATCCATGTTTTTTGCTCTCCCAAAAATACTTTTATTACAAGTAGTCAATTTGCTAAAACTTTATATACTTACTAGCTTTTGCCCGCGCCTTCGCTCACGTTAAGTTCGATTTTTATTGGTAATCAAAATCCTACTTAACGCGATTCGTATATCCGTAAAAAGCCAACATACCAAGTTTCATGGTTACATTTAAGTTGAAAAACGACATTCACCCTCTATATTTAACTCCATTGGGAGTTGAACATTTAAAAACTGTCCAACCGCGTACTTTTTTTCAATAGAAAGCCAAAATACCAAGTTTGATGAATACAACTTGAAAGTAACTTAAAAATCTTTCCTACAAATTTTCATCCCCTATTAAATGTCTGTGGGGTGGAATTTTCAAAATTTGCGATTTCGCAATTTTTAATCAAAAGTCCAAAAATCAAAGTTTCATGGATATTACTTGAAAAATAACTTAATAAATGACGAACTTTTATACTTACATTATACAAATTAACTAAAATTTAACCCCCTTGTGGTTGGACTTTTCAAAAATCCTTTCTTAGCGGAGGCCTACGTCATATAATAACTATCTGTGTGCAAAATTTCAGCCCGATCCGTCCAGTGGTTAGCACTGTGCGTTCATAGATAAGTCAGTCGTCACCTTTGCCATTTATATATATTTAGAAGAAGATGAAAGCCAAAATACCAAGTTTGATGGATATTACTTGAAAAATAACTAAAAAATCAGGACTTTCATACAAATATTCATCCTCTTTTTGATGTCTTTAGGGTTGGAATTTTCAAAATTTGCGAAACACGTATTTCTTAATTTTTAATCGAAAGCCCAAAAATCAAAGTTTCATGGATATTATTTGAAAAAATAACGATAAATGACGGACTTTTATACAAACATTCAGCCCCCAGGGTGAAACCCTCTTGAGGTTGGAATTTTCAAAAATCCTTTCTTAGCCGACGCCTACGTCATAATAGCTATCAATGTGCCAAATTTCAGCCCGATCAGTCCAGTGGTTAGAGCTGTGCGTTGATAGATCAGTCAGTCAGTCAGTCAGTCACCTTTGCCTTATATATATTTAAGATTAAGAAGAAGAATAAAAGATGAAAACCAAAATACCAAGTTTGATGGATATTACTTGAAAAATAACTAAATAAAAAATCAATAATTAAAAAAATTAAAAAATACGACTGCCCTGACAACATACGAACTAAAAAGTTAAAAACAAGTTTATTAGTTAGTCTGTATATATAGAAGCAAAAAGTCACTTATTTACGCGTTAACTAAACAAATAATAGTTATTTGTGTTATATGGGGCCAAAGGAATTTTTTGTTCCCCGAGGGCGTTATTTTGAATTCAGAGCGAAGTGAAGGATTCCATAGTAGACTCCCGAGCGCAGCGAGGGATTCTAAAGTAGAATCCTGAGCGTAGCGAGGAATTCAATATACGCCGCCCGAGAACAAAAAATTTTGGCCCCAAACGACACACACTATTTTTCATCATTACCTATGAGGAAAAGCTAGGAGTATCAACCTACTATGTATAGAGTATAGACATTACCAATACGTATAAATAAAAAAGTTTAAATAAACACAAATAAATTTTTATGAAATGATTAAACATTAATATTTATGTTGGAAGTATGGGCGCATATATCCTAATCGACAAATTTGATCACGTGACTTATCGAAGACAACAGCTTTTCAAACATTTTTGAATTCTCTCTTCTGATTGGTCCGCGTTAGTGCGGACGCGGAATGCGGACCAATCAGAAGAGAGAAATGAAAAGTCCCATGGGGTTAAAATTAAATTTTGCTACCGCTATCCTCTGAAGCCAATATTCGTTTTTCGAATAGGTATGATGAAATAGTTATTTGTTATACAAGAGTGCAAAGTTGCTTTTTAACCGCGTGCTCAGTTTTGATGACCGAGCAAGCGAAGGATTCTAAAATTGAATCACGAGCGCAGCGAGTGTTTCAAAAATTAGAATCCTGAGCGTTAGCGAGGGAATCAAAAGAGCACAAGGTGAAAAATCTTTGCACTCGAGTGCAACACGTAATTTTTCATCTCCCCATTCAAACAATATGACGTGAAAACAAAATGGCGCCCGCAAAGCAAATTAAAAAAAAAGTACACCAAGAAGGTTCCAAGTCTGAGTTTTTAATAAATTAAAAAAGGTTGTATGATAAATTCGGCACCATGGAGGTAGAAGTAAATAGGTTTAATGATGTTTTGAATTCACAAACTTAGTGCACACGATGTTCTAAATTCAATTTACTTTATCCTCTAGAGGATAAAAACGGCTTTTGCACTCCGATATCGAAGAGCAAAAATACTCTTTCCGAGATGGGGAGATGAAAAAAAAATTGTCATCGCAGTCGGGGGACTTCAAAATTTAAAATGTGTTCCACAGAGCGTCCCCCGACTGCGATGACAATTTTTTTTCATTTCTCATACTCGGAAAGTAGTGTTGTTTTGATCTGATTATTGGCTGGAAAATGCTGCTTCCCTCCATAGGGAGGGAAAAACTCATACAAATTACTTCCCACTTAAGGGCCGGAATGAACTTTCAAAATAGAACTACTGTCAGCTGTAAAGAGTTTTTATGTAAAAAAAATCTAATTAAAAAAAATGCTGCAGCCATGTGACTTTCTAAACAGCCAGTGTGAACTTAGCGCAAACTTCTTTGAGCGGAATAAACAGCAACAATAATTACGCGGTGAGTTCCATATTTTAAATTTAAAAAGTCGACATAAATTGGCGGGATACTAATCTGTTATGTATTTGTGACGGAATTCAAAAAATAGGTAATAGGTACCTAATCTTAGATTTGAATATTAAAAATGAGTTCAAGCGATTCTGAAATGTTGACACCAGATTCGATTAAAGACGAGGCAAATAGTGTTATTGAAAATCTTTTGCCAGAAATGTCAAAAGAGAGATATATAAACACATACAATAATTTTATGAAGTGGCGAGCAGAGAAGAATATAAAATCGTTTTCCGAAAGTGTATTTCTTACATATTTTAATGGACTGTGTAGTAAACTACAGCCTTCTACGCTATGGAGCCGATATTCAATGCTCAAAAGTACACTTAGTGTAAAACACAATGTAAATTTGAAAGAATTCCATAATTTAACATCATTTTTGAAAAGACAGTCTCAGGGGTTCAAGAGTAAGTAAGAAATCTAAGGTTTTCACCTCTCATGAAGTGGAAACTTTTTTAAATGATGCTCCTGACTCCTAAATATTTGGCAGTGAAGGTAAGTTTACCTAAGTATTCATGGATTTATTCTAAAAATGAACGTATTTATTACATAAATACTAAAAAATTACATGTTTTTCACAGGTGGTATTGATACTCGGTATAAGCGGCGCTTGCAGAAGCAGTGAACTCACAAATTTGACAATTAAGGACATTGAAAGTCAAGGCCAATTATTACTAGTAAAACTGACTAAAACAAAAACAAATATTGAGCGCTCGTTTGTAGTACAAGAAGAGTTTACACGAATAGTAAAGAAATATCAAAAAATGAGACCTAGTGATGTAAAAACGGACCGCTTTTTTCTCAACTATCAGAAGGGAAAATGCTATAAATAAGTGATCGGTAAAAATAAAATCTCAGGTATGCCGAAGCAGATAGCAACATATTTGAATTTACCAAACTGTGAGCAGTATATTAAAGTTTAATAGTCTTTGAGTATTAAAGTTTAATACTCAAAGAGTATACCGGACATTGTTATAGACGAACGTCAACAACACTTTTAGCCGATTCAGGGGCAAACATAACAACGTTAAAAAGACATGGAGGCTGGAAATCCAGCACAGTCGCCGAAGGCTACATTGAGGATTCAGTCCAAAATAAAACTAAAATTTCAACCAAATTCAAATTCAATTAAAATTCAAACCAACTGAAACTATAAAAATACGCCCCAATTCGCCTCAGCCGACAACTTCCAGGGAGTATCCGCCATGTAATCCATCATCTGATGAAATACCAGAGTCTCCTACTTTTACAGATATCCATAACAGCCAAAAGACATGTCCCAGTTTAGTATGGAGGGTGGTTTTATATTCTGAGTGTCCATTAACCAGAACCAAACTGTCATTACGTGAAAGAGAGAAAAAAAAAATTAAACGCCATAAAAATAATAATTTTAGTGTCCTCGGTTTTTTTTAATTAATTATGAAAAATACCGTTTGTAGAAAATATTTTTCAATGGATGGTAACACTAAAAACTTTTATAATCTATAGACTATCAAATCTGGCACCGATTAATGTCACGTAAATGTCATTTTGAACCATGGAACTAGGAATCACAGACCAGGAACTAGGAATTACGACTAGGTACTTTTGAACTGCCTATTCGAAAATGAAATTATTTGTTCCTGACAATCATCTGACATTGACAACTTACATAGAATAATATTTTCAGTTTTTTAACGGTGTATAAATCACATGGAACAAGGAATTACGACAAATCACAAGCAAAAAAATGAGTCAAAACAAAAAAAAAATTTTATTATCGGAGGCTTTAAAAAATCTGTAAATTATTTTGATAGAAGCCTTTTGGGATCTTTATCCAACTACATTAAAATCATCCTTGTTAATTAAATTCAAATTTAAAAAACCAATTTTGGACAACTCCTTTGTCATAATATATCAAACAGCATAAACATTCCAAACAAAAATGTTACTTTCAATTTCACGAATTGTCCTAATTTGACAATTAATTTTAAATAGGTACATACTACTAATATTATTATATATTATCAATAAATAGTTTAGATAAACAACTAGTTTTATTTTCCTCATATTCGAAATGAAAAGTAGAGTGTTTAACTCGGGTGAAAGAATCAATTCCCGAGGTATTTAGACGCCCGAGCGTAGCGAGGGCGGCTATAGTCCGAGTAGGACTCGGTTAACAATCTACTATTATTTGTTTAGTTAACGCGTAAATAAGTGACTTTTCGCTTCTATATATACAGACTAACTAATAAACTTGTTTTTAACTTTTTAGTTCGTTTGTTGTCAGGGCAGTCGTATTTTTTAATTTTTTTAATTATTTATTTTTTATTTAACACCTTTTAGTGACGATACTTATCTATTAAATTAGCAAAGCCAATAAACAATTATCCCAAAAAAATACTTATAAAAAATTTCAGCCCCTATCCTGGAGAAATCTTATGTTTTATCGGGATAAATACTATCTTATATGTTGACCCGGAGTATCAGCTACTAGTATACTAAATTTCATTTAAATCTCAAACTACCTGTCGACTGGACAATTGGAATCTTATTAACACTTTAAAACAATATTTTGTGTGAATGGATGGATATTGAACTACAGTATTATACATTTTTGGAATCTACTCATCATTAATTTTTTTTTCAACTTTAGGCTTTATTTTGGGACTATGGTCACCCTATCAATTTTTTTTAATTTTACTAGCCTATGTCACCCGGAATAAGCTAAGGATTCTAACGATACCTCATTCATCAAAATCGGTTCAGGCGTATAGAAGTTATGGTGGAATATACAAACTCACATACAGACATACATACATACATACATACATACATACATACATACATACATACATACATACATGAACCCGGAAAACAATATACTCCTTTTTTTCAGGCAGTCGTATAAAAATCAGGACTTTCATACAAATATTCGTCCCCTATTTGATGTCTTTGAGGGTGGAATTTTCAAAATTTGCGACACATATTTCTTAATTTTTAATCAAAAGCCCAAAAATCAAAGTTTCATGGATATTACTTGAAAAATAACTTGATAAATGACGGACTTTTATACAAATATTCAACCCCCATTTAACCCTCTTAGGGTGGGAATTTTCAGAAATCTTTTCTTAGCGGACGCCTACGTCATAATAACTATCTGTGTGCAAAATTTCAGCCCGATCCGTCCAGTGGTTATCAGTCAGTCAGTCAGTCAGTCAGTCAGTCAGTCAGTCAGTCACCTTTGCCTTTTATATATTTAGATTTCATATTTAAAGTCGTAAATTTTTTGTCTTAGCTGGTATTGGCTAAAATTATTGTGATATTGTAGGAAGGTTTGGCTTATTCGTGATAATTAATTCACGAGAATATAGAATTTGTATAACTATTGTGAATCGTAGACATACGAAAAAGAATAAATAATTTGGAATAAATCAAAGTTTTTAGGTAGCATCCTAAACCTTAGGTACTTACCTACCTATCTAAAGGGCTTAGTTAGATATTGCAATCACATATTCAAAGAAACAACTCTCAAAATAAAATACTAATAGTCCAGGGTAGATAATTTTTGAAAACAAAAACTTATAGTAGGATAAAACCCATTGGAAAAGGAAGAGAATGTAACAAAAATGAAAGGAAACGGGCGATCTGAGGCCGGGAAGTGGGGGAGGGGTGTTTAAGGGTAAAAAACGGTTTATCTCGATTTCCGGCAAAACTACAAGTCCTATGGAAAAAAGTTAAATGACAAAGTTGTAGGTAATAAAAAGATCTATAACTTTGTACTTACACTTTTTTCACATGAGGTTATTTGAAAAAAGTGTAAATACATAGATACAGTTACATACAGTTTTTTAGGAAAAGTACATACCGTTTTTGAGGAAAAATTTATGTGAAAAAAGTTCTTAGTTTTTTATTTTTATCTTTTAATTAAAAAAATTTTTTTTTCATGAAATTTGGTGAAAACTTACCTTTTTATGTCCCAAATACAGTATAATTTTTTTGATTTAAAATATTTATTTTTTCACCTTATTTTGACTTAATATCGAAAATGCAGCCTAATTTTCAAGTGGAAATTCTTTTTTTTTTTAATATATAGACTAGCGCTTGACTGCAATCTCACCTGATGGTAAGTGAAGATGCAGCCTAAGATGGAGCGCGCTTGCCTAGAAGATGCCTATTCACTCTTGATTTACTCTCACGTTAAAATATCTGCTTTTTTTAAAAAGTCGGTGAGTTTTTTGTTTGTTTAAATCTTCACTTTCTGATGGTGTAAAAAAATATACATTACTATGATAAATGTTCTCAGAAAATGCAGAAACGAAATACGAAATAACAGCTAGTAAGGCCCAGACCCTCCTAGCCCCTTTCCCATGAAACCTTTTGATGGGCTAAAATTTTCCGTAGGTCACTCAGGTTATTTTAAAAAGCAATAAATGGCATCTACGCATAATATAATTTAAAAGGTATTTCATAGGGGCTAGGAGGGTCTGCGGGCCTTACTACCTGTTATTTCGTATTTCGTTTCTGCGTTTTCTGAGAGCATTTACCATAGTGATGTATATTTTTTTTTATACCATCAGAAAGTGGAGATTTCAACGAACAAAAAACTCACCGACTTTTTTAAAAAAGCAGATATTTTGACGTGACAATTTTCAATTGAAAATTAGGATGCTTTTTCGATATTAAGTCAAAATAAGGCGAAAAAAAAAATATATTCTAAATCAAAAAAATTACAGTGTATTTGGGACATAAAAAGGTAAATTTTCACCAATTGTCGTGAAAAAATTTTTTTTTGTAAACGATAAAAATAAAAATCAAAAAACTTGGTTATTTGAATTTTTCACATACATTTTGAGGTTATGTGAAAAAGGTGTAAATGCAAAATTTGTAGATCTTTTTATCACCTACAACTTTGCCATTTAACTTTTTTCCATAGGACTTGTAGTTTTGCCGGAAATCGAGATAAACCGTTTTTTCCCCTAAAACCCCCCTCCCCTCGCTTTCCGACCTCAGATCGCCCGTAAATTATTTTTCCTTTCATTTTTGTTACATTCTCTTCCTTTTCCAATAGGTTTCATCCTACTATAATTTTTTTAAATTTTTCTTCATTTTTAAAGGTCTATCTATTTATCTGTACTGGTCTACAACGCAACAAAGCATAATGGTTCTACCTAGATACCTACGGTACGTTGTTTAATTATATTTATAGGTGGTATGAACAAACATTTATAATATTTTCATAACGTATTAGATGTTATGTGTGAATACAAAAAATTGTGAGATGGCATTGGTATTAATATAGAATTTAATTTGCATATAAAATGAAGTCACATCAAATACGAACATTGAATTCTGATCAATTTATTTAGCCATTAACGTCATTGTAAATTGTAATAATATTAATTATGTTAAAGAATGCTACTTCACTATGTTTGGCTCTTTTATTCTGTTCTTAGGAAATAAAATATTTTTTTCTCACCTCCGGGCGGAAAGCGTCAATTTTCCTCCCGCTGCGCTAAACGAAAATGTCGCTTTCCGCCTCCGTCGAGGAGAAAAATAGTATACACTCCACGGGCAGTAAATAAGAAAGCCTCAGATCACATGTTTATTGACCTCGGCTTCGCCTCGGACAACAATTACATGTGATCTGAGACATTTCTTATTTTACTGCTCTAGATGTGTAATATACTATAGTTTGTGATTTTGTTTCTTTGATAGGTACTTGAAAAAACTTCTTCTATCATCGGTAAAAAAAAATTAAAATGTAACTGTTAAAAAATTTACAAAATTACTGAAACTGGTTAAAATGCTAAATAACAATTTTCTTATCGAAATTGCCAACATTATTTTAACACTTATGATAAAAAGCAATGGGGATGTCCACTGTAATTTTATCACTACATAGCATACCTAATAAATACAACGTACCAATAATAATAATATTGTCGTACGGTTTCAAAGAGAAAGTACAGGGACGAGCCGCGGTTCGCGGTCGTCATTGACGTCACAGAGTCGGTCACTGGTTGGATTTCACAATCCCACGTCCTCGCATGAACTCGCGCATCACTAATTTACTAATAATGCTGACTGCTTGAGGCGGCTATAAGATAATACATAAGTATACTGAAATACTGTCCTATGGATTATCATCAAGGGGCGGTACACCAACGCATAAAGTATTATTTCAGTATTATACTAGCTGATGCCCGCGACTTCGTCCGCATGGATTTAGTTTTTAAAAATCCCGCGGGAACTCTTTCATTATCCAAGATAAAAAAATAGCTCTCCCGGTCTGAGGAACCACTACTACATCCATTACTATACCCATGCAAAAAATCGCATCAATCCGCTGTTCTGTTGCGACGTGATTGAAGGACAAACCAACAAGTAAACACACTTTCGCATTTATAATATCAGTAATGCTTTATTATAACACTTTTTATAATTGTCAAATTTTTTACCATACTTAACCAAAGACAAAATTACGTTTAGCTGTCATTTACGTTTTGTTATTCCACTGTCATTTGCGCTTTGTTATTTCATCTCAGATGCGTTTTTCTTATACCACGTTTTATAGTGACATGACGGAAACGTGGTCGAACGGGATAAAAAATATCCTATGTCCGTCTCCTGGTTCTAAGCTACCTCTCCACCAATTTTCAGCCAAATCGGTTCATCCGTTCTTGAGTTATAAATAGTGTAACTAACACCACTTTCTTTTATTTAAATAAGATTGACATTTCATACAATGAGGTCCATATATGTAGTAATGGTTGGCACCAGTTGGCACCACGATTTTTAGGGATGACAAGTCCTGTTGGCCAACCAAACTGGGGACAAAGGCCAAAACAGCCAACGCAAATTACTACTAGGGTAGGTAGTGTAGGTACTATTTAGCGTTGTTTGTGTTCATACAGTTCATCAGTGTAATTACCTATGTCTAATAATTTCGGTATGACAAAATAATTATTATGTTTATTTTTCATGTAGGAAATACGAATATCAAAGCATAGGTATTGATTATCCTACGTTCTCGTCTATTCGGCTTTATTCATGACATAATAATATCATCTATTTATTCTTATTATTATTGACAAGTTCCTTATGAATTAAGTATACGAGCATTATATAGGTGCTTGGGTTTGAGGTAGCCAATAGTAAAAGTTTTTGCAATACTGTCGCGATTTTGGTAATTGCTTAGTGGCACAAAGTGCAAGCTACACATTTGTGTGGTGTGTCAACTCGGGGCGTCATTAGAAGGCGGTGGGAGTCAATCAATCCTTCCTTCAATCGCGCTGCATCAGAGCTACAGATCGACATGATTTTTTGCATAGGTATTTTCATCCCGGAAAATCAAACAGTTTAGACGGGATTTCTTAAAACTAAATCACGATTCACACGGAAGAAGGCGCGGCATCAGCTACAGTAGTAGTTATAAAGTTGCAACACTTTCGTATGTACACACAACGTAATCGTATTTGAAATCTGCGACAAATCCAGCTAGAGATTTAAGCGAAAACATTACAATGAACTATCATGAAGTAATTAGTCATACTTACCTAATAAAATTATATTCTTCTGGCTGAGATACCAACGCACGAAGAAAATATATCCTTTTTAACAGACTAAATAAATCTATCTATCTATCAAGGCTACGAGAGGATACTCATACTGTTGGTACATATAAATGTGTTCGTGTGTTTATCAGTTCTATCACAATAGCCATACTTCTTATACGACTGATAAGATAGCATACTTTCGTAGTCGAGTCGCGAGTATGGGATACGGAAATGGATAACCTATGGCGGATAAATCAATTATTATTTTGGCAAAATAGAACCTAAATGTTAACATAAAGACGCGCCGTAAGTCTTATTGTTTCAAGTTACCTACTATTAATATTAGCCTACAACTGTTGTAGGCAAATAATATTTATACTACACCTGCTCGGAAAGTACCTTCTGATTTGCGTCATATCGGAAAAGAGCGAGAAAGAAATTACGTCTTTACGTGGAGACAAATCTGCGGGCTGAAAAAATGTATGAAATTTCATTACTTACGTGCTTTAGCGGGCTGAAAAGTTGTATGAAAATCCATTACACACGTGGTTTTTCTTTTTAATTTTTGATAAAATCAGCTGTTCAGTAATACCAATAATTAAAAAATGATAAAGAAAAATAGAAATCTGTTTCAACAAATAAGACTCATTATTTTTATAGTAAGTACCTAATAAATTAAATAACGAACTAAAAATATAAAAAATAGGAACTAAATGATAAATAATAAAATAATAAATAAATATCATATTATCATCATAATATTATCCTCTACAACATGGTTGTCTGGTATGTGCTGGTATCGCTTCTTATAGTTTTACTAGCTGATGCCCGCAACTTCCTCCGCGTGGATTTAGTTATTAAAATCCCTCGTGAGCACTTATTTTCCGGGATAAAAAGTAGCCTATGTCACTCTTCAGGTCCTCAATTATAGTACCCATGCAAAAAATCACGTCGATCCGTGGCTCTGTTGTGGCGTGATTGAAGGACAAACCAACAAACAAACACACTTTCGCATTTATAATATCAGTATGATTAGAATATTAAATTGCATAGGAAAACACTGTAACATTACGTCCATACGATGTATTACATCCATACCTACTATGGAGTATGTAGGTATAATGATCGTTTGGCAAAATCTGACGCCTTTGGAGTAGTTTGACTTTGACAAAATAGGGCTATCCACGATGGCTATACGATAAAGTATGAATGCCAGCTTAAGATGAGCCGTACATTCAAAGTATCCTGTAGATTCCGGGTTCAAGTTATTTGGACCTTATACTGAAGATTGCGATGTCTATAATTTCTGAACTACTAAATTGACGACCTTGAAATAATTACAGGACAATCTCTAAAGTACCTGCTTTCTAACAAAAAAAGAATGAATTAAATCGGAATACGCGTTAATGAATTACAGCTAAATACACATTTTGACTTTCATCCCCTCTCCCAAGGGAACCGTGCTGAATTTCGGGATAAAAAGTATCCTATATTATACCTCGTAGTATGAACTTAAATCAGGCCAAGTTTCATTTAAATCCGTCCAGTAGTTTCGGCGTGATGCGCGGCCAAGATACAGACAGACAGACAGACAGACAGACAGACAGACAGACAGACAGACAGACAGACAGACAGACAGACAGACAAAAAATTAAAAAAAAAATTGTTTTGGCTTCAGTATCGATTATAGAGTGCCCTCAAACAAAAATTTTCAAAATATCTTCAATGTACAGAATTGGACCTGTTACAGTTTTATTATATTATAGATAGATAGCCGCCAGTTGTACCCTTATGTTATTTATTTTGTATATTAGTGTATTTATTTCATTTTCATATAAATTTTTAATTAATATAATTAAATATAGAAGAATATCATAAAGACGATTTTGTTTTATAAGTAGGTATACGCGGTTACAGATTCTATTAGGCTGAATAGGTCATGGATCTTTGCCTGTCCTCAAGAGCGCGAATGAAAAACAACAACAACCTACAAAATTGTTCGCGCTATTTTCTTTGTGTAGGTACCGAAAAATTATTGTCAAAAAACAAATTGTTGCTGGCCGTTTGCATTTTCTTTGCATTTAAAAAAATTAAAAAAATTTTTCGTTTGTTTTATCATAATATTGAATTTATAAAATTACCTAGTAGTGACAGTGAAGTTATTTTGATGACGCCGCCAGAATTAAAAATATGTGCTGAAGCAGCGATTGCAAATCTTTTGCCCGAAAAATCTAAAAATAGATACAACAAAGCTTACGAAGATTTTGTACAATGGAAAAACGAGAAAAATGCACCGTCTTTTTCTGAAAATGTTGTACTCTCTTAACTAACATTCATCTACTCATCCATTTACAAAGCCGGCATCGTCACCAGTGGCAACTAGACAAGCAGTTGACCCTTTGGAACCACAGCCTTCCACAAGCGCTGTGCCACCAGCACAGGCATTTATCTCGTCAGCTGTTTTGTCTCAGACGTCTAAAACCATTAAGTTGTCGAACAAAAACATCACCCTGAGTTTTAATGATTGTACGAATTTCAATATAAACTTTAATTAAAAAATGTCTGTTATTTTCCTCGTAGGTGTAGTATAAAGCACTATGTATCACTCGGGAGAAAGTGCGATTCCTAACTCGGGTGTATTGAGGCCCTCGGCTGCGCCACGGTAATATTATGTATACAGTATTGTAACTCGGCCGTATCTTTGACATAAATGCCTACAGCCGCGCGGTACGTAAACATGCGATAGGGCTGCCCGCCTCCAGCATTTTAATTACATTTGCCTACTTTGTGTTTCCATTTAGTTTTGTGATTGTAAATATACTTTTTTTTATATAAACAAATAAAATACTTTGTGAATTAAATTGGAAGTGTTCAATAAAAATGCGTGTTGTTTTTTGATTGGTAGATTTCATTAAAAAAAACCGGCCAAGTGCGAGTCGGACTCGCACACCGAGGGTTCCGTACTCTAGAAGTAAAAGTAAAACGATAATATTATATAAATTTGCTTATTAATCGTTAACTTTGTTTGTGGAGGTTTATTGTTAATATAAAAAAAACTATGCTAGTTAGAGGGTTGGTTTTATTTTTCCTTTAAAATATACATAAACCTCTATTGACCATAATTATTTCTGATTTTTCGATTGGTAAACTTCGGAGATAAGGGGGGGAACGGTATTTTTTTCGACATTTTGCCCGATTATTCAAAAACTATTATATTTAGAAATAAATAAAAACCTGTTTTAGAATGTACATGAAAAGACCTTTCATATGGTACCCCACTCGGTATAGTTATCTTACTTTGAAATTTCAAACTCCCGATTTTCCCCCTTTTTTAATTAAACTAAAATAATTTTCGCGTTGGTTTTATTTTTCCTGTAAAATATACGTAAACTTCTATTGACCATAATTATTTACCAGATTTTTAGATTGGTAAACTTCGGAGATAAGGGGGGGGGAGGAACGGTATATTTTTCGACATTTTGCCCGATTATTCAAAAACTATTATATTTAAAAATAAATAAAAATTTGTTTTAGAATGTACAGGTAAAGCCCTTTCATATGATACCCCACTCGGTATAGTTATCTTGCTTTGAAATTTCAAACTCCCGATTTTTCCCCTTTTTTAATTAAACTAAAAAGAATTAAAAAAAAGTTATCTCTGGATGCGTTATTGACGAATTCATGCAACCAAAAACAGCACAATATATCCTCCTCGTCATATTAAATATGTACTTGAACTTATTTTTAGTTAAAAAATTGCGCAGTTATTGCTAAAAAACATAACACCGTCCGTTCGTCACTGCGGCACAGTCGCGACTGTCTGCGTACCGAGCGCTTACCGAGATCGAGGCGCGTAGGCATAGCTCGCGCTTCGTCCGTTTGTATGAAGTTGGAATACTGCCTATACATAATATTACCGTGGCTGCGCCTCGCGCCTCAAACGACACCCTCGTATGTAATCGGTCACTTTCACCCCTCGTTGAACAATGTACTATTTTATACTTAGGCGCCACATAAACAGACAACGTCAGCATCTTATAATGAAACCAAATGTATGGGCAAGAATTTGCAAGAAATTCTTCCTTCTTGGCAAATAACATGAGTAATTTATGGGGTTTCTAATGAGTGTGCAAAGCTTAGGAAGCCAATCACGTCTTACTGCGCTTTATCACAAGCCACATCACTACACTACTAATGCGGGTGTCTCAAAGGCGCCTCTAGTTATGACGTTAATCCTCAATAGGTAGGTAACTAAGTGCACGTTGTGCATCCGATAATATGTGATTGTTTTAAAGTGCCTAATCTAATACCAACCTAAGAAAACCGTGCTACAAGTGATAAACCAAACTCTTAAATGTCTAAGCGACCGGGAAAGGGCGTCGGTCACGCGTTTCGCCGAATCGTGTTCTACAATTTTGTTTACCTTTTCAGAGAGCTAAGGAAAAATAGACTTAACATATGCTACTGATTATCCCGCGAAAGCGAAGACTTTTAAACCTAAATATTTGCGGACCAAGTCGCAGGCATCATCTAATTAAATAATAATAAATATTGTTTTTTTCCTAAGCGCAGGCAGTGTCATTCGCGACATGCGTGCATCCAGTGACCCCGACGCGGCGCTTACGACAGACTTCCCTGAGCCTGGGTTATCGCAGAACTCTTGGCTGTTTCCACTTCACTCTACCTACTCGCTACAGACACTCAACTCACAGCTAATTTAATCTTATTTGGCTGTTGACCTATCATCTTATTTTAGAACATACAGTCTGACGCAAAGACTGCTTGTTATGCAAAATTTGGGGGATTTTCCTTCGATTTCCTTCGAAATGTAGGTATATAATTGAAGCCAGCATTAGAAAACCGAGTTTTCCATCAAAACCTTCGGGAAATTTTCGTTACCTACCTACAAACCTAATTTATATTATATTTCATTTTTAATTAAATAATATGTGTTTCATACATATGTATGAAAGTCCGTCATTTTTTAAGTTAAACCCATGAAACTCGGTATTTGGACTTTAACTTAAAAGAAAAGAATTACTTATTTCACAGTTTTTGAAATTTCTACCCCCAAAGGGGTTAAATAGGGGTTGAATATTTGTATGATAGTCTTTCATTTTTCAAGTTATTTTTTAAGTGATGTTTATGAAACTTGGTACTTTGGCTCTTCATTAAAAATAAAGAAGTACATATTTTACAGTCTTTGAAAATTCTATCCCCGAAGGGGTAAAATAGAGGTTGATAATTTGTATGAAATTCCGCCATTTTTCAAGTTATGTGTACTTGGTACTTACTTGGTTACTTGGTTACCTACTTGGTTATGTAACTTGGTATTTTAGCTCATTATTAAAAATAAAGAAGTAAGTATATTACATTTTTTGAAAATTCTACCCCCGAAGGGTTGAATGTTTGTATGATAGTACTTCATTTTCCAAGTTATTTTTCAAGTAATGTTTATGAATCTTTGTAGTTTTGCTCTTGATTAAAAATAAAGAAGTATATATTTTACATTTTTGTAAATTCTACCCCCTAAGGGGTAAAATAGGGGCTTATAATTTGTATGAAAGTCCGCCATTTTTCAAATTATGTTTATGAAACTTAGTATTTTGGCTCATGATTAAAAATAAAGAAGTAAATATTTTACATTTTTTGAAAATACTACCCTCGAAGGGGTAAAATAGGGGTAGAATATTTGCATGATAGTCCTTCATTTTCTAAGTTATTTTTCAAGTAATGTTTATGAAACTTGGTATTTTTGCTCTTGATTAAAAATAAAGAAGTACTTTTACATTTTTTTCGAAAATTCTATTCCCGAAGGGGTAAAATAGGGGATGGAAGTTTGTATGAAAGTCTGTCATTTTTCAAGTTATATCCACGAAATTTGGTACCTAATTTGGCTCTTAATTAAAAACAAAGAAGTACTTCTTTCACAGTTTTTGAAAATTCTACCCTCAACCTCAAAGGCATAAAATAGGGGATGAAAATTTTTATGACTGTCTTTTATTCTTCGAGCTATTTTTCAAGTTATGTATGAGATACTTAGTATTTTGGCTCTTGATTAAAATTGGACAATTAGGTGTTTCACAGATTTTGTAAAATCTTTTTATAGAAATTTAAATTAAATAGGGAATGGAAGTTTATATTAAAGTCCGTAATTTTTCAAATTATATTCACGAAACTTGGTACAATTTTGGCCCTTGATTAATAAAAACAAAGAAGTACGCATTTCACAGTTTTTGACAATTCTACCCCAAAAAGGTTCAAATAAAGGTTGAGTATTTGTTTTTTATCCCGATAAAACCAGCCGTTCCCACGGGATTTAAAGAACCTAATTCCACGCGGACGAAGTCGCGAGGGCAACAGCTAGTAATAATATAAGATACGATGGGTTGACATGCAATTAATTAATTTAAACATTCAAAGTAAGTACACTCGTATAAAACATGTATACAATATATTTAATTAATTTTATCGGCAAGGTAGATAATAAAATTTATACGTAGTTAAACGTATATTATGTACTACAAACAGTTATGTAATTGTTTCAAGTGGTGATAGCCTAGTGCTTAAGGTTTTGGCCTTGACCAGCAGCGCGGTGGACTATCTAAAAAACATACATTATACCTACTCATAGAGGAGACCGCAGTAGGCTGGCAATGGGTCGCGAATCGCGATGAAGACCTAGCTATAGCTGTATATTGTTTACATATTACATAATATAGATATACAGACTACAGAGTTTATATTTATAAGCCTAATGGTAATGATTGGGTTATTTTTCATATGTATTTACCTGCTACGTCAAAGTCCAAAGAGGACTTTGACCTATATGTTTACACTTTTTTATCACTTACTATATTATGAAATAGTTGGTAATACTTATAGTTATAATATTCCACTTCACCAACACCATCTTTTGGGCCGGAAATGGCCGATAGCGATGGTAGATGAAGGATGGTGAAGGAAGACGAGGAGGGAAACTGGCAGCTTATGTTTTGAGAATCGTTGCATAGTTACATATTATGATAGTGCAGCGAGGCGTTATCAACACTAAACATTCGCACGGTACACGGTTCTCTTCCGTTCGCAATGCATTTCATGTTGGTTTATATGTACAATGTAAACACAGAGTGCTCTCGAATCGTGAGAAATGGCGCTCCGACAAATGAGGTGTTAATGAGTAATGCTCAGGCAGATGTAGCATAAACTGTTGATTCACGAGAAACAAAACGCCAAGTCATGTTATAGTTTCTTCAATGTGCAAGGATCGCCAACCGAACACGATCTTGCTACGCTGTGGGTGTGTCTAAAAATGATTGTATCAGAGTGAGATGATCACAACCACCTCTGATTGGCTGAATTTATGGCGTTCTTGCTGCATAAGTGCATTTTAACCAATAGGCGACCGTCACACTGATAGAATCATTTTTAGACAATCCCACGGGCCACGGCTGCTTGTATGTAGCCACTGCAGCCACTCTATTGAGAATTGAAATCGTCCGTCCACTGAGAGGGAGATCTGTAGATGGCACTCTCACTCAGCTCAGACTCAAGACTGAGTTAAAACGAGACAGATTTATGTCAGGACATATTTGTATCTTATTTTAACTCTATTTTGAGCCTTGAGTAGAGCCAGAGAAGTGGGGAGTCTTCCAATGCTGCGTTTCCCGATGCGAGGTCGTCAATCGAGGACCTTAGGATGGGGAAAAGGTTTAAAACAAATCGCGAAGAACTGTTTTGAGGAATGCGTACGTAACCGACGAACGTAGTTGGGCGCTCACGACTTTTTTAAGTTTGGTTTTTCACTTGTATTTAATTAATTGGTTACATTGTCAGTGCGGCAAGAACTTCCTATGCGTTATGCTTAGCGGTAATATAATATTATACGGGCTATTATACGGTTAGTGAATTTCTTAATGACAAGGTTGCTTGGAAGCAATCGGCTTTGCTTCAGCTGTCCACAAGATAGGTAGATATAAGATAAGCTACATTTTGTGTGTGTTTTGAAAAGAGCAACTGCTGAGTTTCTTACCGGCTCTTCTCAGCAGAATCAGCTTTCTGAACCGTCGGTAGATTCTTGACTTGTCATAAGAGCCACAAGTTGGCCTACATGAAATAAATAATTTAGATTTTTTTTATTTATTATTAATAATTTACACCCTTCACAAATTGGCTGATCACGTTAGATCAAATTATTTACTTAGTTGTTGACATTGATATAGAATATTCAAGTTAACTATGAATCACAACTCTACACAGGGAGGGGTGCTATTTAAATTCACCTGTCACACAAAATATTCGAAAACATTAATTTGAAAGACAAAACGAATACATAAATGCGCTATAATAAATATGTATGCCGGCGCTCGATTGACGTCAAGCAACGGCTCATCGCAGCATAATCAAGTAGATTCCATCGTTAAATACGAATTAAGTAGGGCCGAGGCTTGGCCGAGGTGTACGGACAGACATAATATTGCTGGTGTAGAAACACACGGTATAGAAAAAAGCATCGATGAAAGAAAGATCCGAATCTGAAACGTATAATGTAATCCGGGAATTGTTACAAAAAGTTGTATGAAACGAGTAAGTTATATAAACTAAGGAAATACTCTCCTGTATTAATTAAACTAGCTTGTTAGATTTTTCAAACCCTTGTTTTACCACCTCAGGGGCTGCATTTTCAAAAATCCTTTCACTTCATAAAAGCAGCTGTAGCCTGTATGCCTTTCAGCTCGATCCTTCCAGGGATTTGAGTTGTGCGTTGATAGATCAGTCAGTCATCTTTTGCTTTCATATACATTTTAGAAGAATTTAGAAGTTTACCTAGCGAGTTACAGAGGCTCCCTTCCACCTCTCATTCTAAGGATGTGTAAATTGAAAAGTTATCCTGAAAACAAAACAAATAAATTGAATTCTCTTTGACTGTTCCGTTCAAGCTTAATAGGATAAGGTACCCTAGAATAAGGTATTAGAATACCCTAGAATAGATAAGGTACCCTATTAAAAAAATTAATTGATAATTCCTTAATTATTAGGAAAAATTGGAAAAAATTCTCACCCGACTACAACAAAGGAAGTGTCGTGACTTATGATATTATCATTCTATACGTTTGTAATTACGTATGTTCCACCGGAGCGCCTAAACTACTAGCCGATTTTGATGAATGAGGTGTCGATCGATTCGTTATTATGGTCAGAGGCCCAGGCTATAATTTATAGGAACAAAATCAATATGATGGAGGTTATATCCAATTCTCCGTAGTTGAGTTACGGTTTTCCGTAGTTGAGTTACGGTTTTCCGTAGTTGAGTTACGGTTTTCCGTAGTTGAGTTACGGTTTGCCGTAGTTGAGTTACGGTTTTCCGTAGTTGAGTTACGGTTTTCCGTAGTTGAGTTACGGTTTGCCGTAGTTGAGTTACGGTTTTCCGTAGTTGAGTTACGGTTTGATCATGTTGAGTTATGGTTTTCCGTAGTTGAGTTACGGTTTGCCGTAGTTGAGTTACGGTTTTCCATAGTTGGGTTACGGTTTGCCGTAGTTGAGTTACGGTTTTCCGTAGTTGAGTTACGGTTTTCCGTAGTTGAGTTACGGTTTTCCGTAGTTGAGATACGGTTTTCCGTACTTTTTACTTATTGTTTTTTAAAACTACACAAAAAACAAAATAGGTCGGTTAAATAATAAGAACTGAAAGTGCTGCAGCGAACAGTATGTTAGCGTTGAAATAAAAATAATATGTATTTTTAATCTGTGAATCATTTGCGTATATTTTCTGCTTCAAGTTAAAAATGACACTTTTGCACATAGCGTGACTGCGTTACGACTTACGAGTAATCAAGTAAAAATACTTTATAAGTAAGTACATATTATGCAATTAGTACCTACTCTACCCACATTAGGTGGACATGACCTTAAGTTTTAAACTTTACAGAATATAGTTGTAGATAAGCAGAAACGTTGATAACCAGCTCTAACCGCTTCACAGAAAGTTTGTTTATATTATGTGATATTATGTTTCTATCGATTTAAAGCTTTGAGTATTAAAAACGACATTGTTTTTATTGATATCTGCTTTATATCATATAAATATACCACATATACCACTTACCATGTGGTATATACGTGATCAGATCACATATCTTAATATATATAAATTACGTGTCACGTTGTTTGTCCGCGATGGACTCCTAAACTACTGAACCAATTTTGATCAAACATCGTAACTATCTGTAATTTGGTCCAACTTGAAAGATAGGATAGTTTTTTTTATTACGATAATTTATTCGTTTTATTTATATAGGTAAGTTGGCGGTACGAAGTTCGCCGGGTCAGCTAGTAAATTATATGTGATCACTTATATACCACATGGTAAGTGACGAAAGATGATATAATATTACGACAGGTGGCTTGAGTGCCAGTACTAGAAGGAAAAGTTTTTTAGAAGTTTGGTCCAAAGGGCCTCACTCCGTATGTCTTGTGGCGTCTATGGCCGCCGATCCGCCGGAGCATGGGAAAACGGGCAAGAGTATCCCAATTCCCATCTCTCGACCTCGTGACAGACACATTCCAGAAGTACATGAAAAACGTCCTCGGACCTGTTGCAGTCAGGACTCAGGGCAATTAAGTGAAGTCATTTTTTTCTTCAGAAATCCTAATTTAGCAAGTGGAATGTCTTATGCATTATAATAATAATAATAGTTTATTTATTTTCCAAAAGTTTATCTCTTTACAAATTTATATACCTAGTCGGTATAAAAAGGTAGCACTTCAACTAAAACTCCTTCATTATAGCCATGTCGGTCAGCTGGCCTGCCTTGTCATTGCCACTAAAGCCAATATGAATTTTGATTGTTTTATTTAGCGATTTAAAATTTAAAAGAATTTTAATAATGTTAAAAAAGAAGGTACCCAATTTATAAAAGCACAAAAGTTCAAAGTTTGTAAAATAGTTTTTCTATCCTGTGATCATTGACTTAATAAAATACTTTCTGTTTGAATTTTAAGTCAGTCAAGCATATTATTTTGTTCAATTTCAATTCAATTCACATAGAACAAAAATTCATCATGATGACGTCTGACGGGGCTTTCAGTGTTACCGCTCCCCCACTATACGACTTCAGAAAAGGAAGACGCTCGAGGTGTTTTTTTTTTCATTTGAAATTATCTATCTATCTATCTATAATATAATAAAACTGTAACAGGTCCAATACTGTACATTGAAATAATTTTGAAAATTTTTGTTTGAGGACACTCTATAATCGATATCGAAGCCAAAACAGTTTTTTTTTCATTTTTGTCTGTCTGTCTGTCTGTCTGTATCTTGGCCGCGCATCACGCTGAAACTACTGGACGGATTTCAATAAAACGTGGCATGATTTAAGTTCATACTACGAGGTATAATATAGGATACTTTTTATCCCGAAATTCAGCACGGTTTCCTTGGGAGAGGGGATGAAATACAAAATGTGTATTTAGCTGTAATTCATTAAGGCGTATTCCTATTTAATTCATTCTTTTTTTGTTAGAAAGCCGGTACTCTAGAGATTGTTCTGTAATTATTTCAAGGTCGTCAATTTAGTAGTTCAGAAATTATAGACATCGCAATCTTCAGTATAAGGTCCAAATAACTTGAACCCCGGAATCTACAGGATACTTTGAATGTACGGCTCATCTTAAGCTGGTAAGCGTACTTTATCGTATATAGCCATCGTGGATAGCCCTATTTTGTCAAAGTCAAACTAATCTAAAGGCGTCAGATTTTGCCAAACGATCATTAATTCATTATACTACATACTACATAGTAGGTATGGATGTAATACATCATATGGACGTAATGTTACAGTGTTTTCCTATGCAATTTAATATTCTAATCATACCAATATTATAAATGCGAAAGTGTGTTTGTTTGTTGGTTTGTCCTTCAATCACGCCACAACAGAGCCACGGATCGACGTGATTTTTTGCATGGGTACTATAGTTGAGGACCTGTAGAGTAACATAGGCTACTTTTTATCCCGGAAAATCAAAGTGTTCACGAGGGATTTTAAAAACTAAATCCACGCGGACGAAGTCGCGGGCATCAGCTAGTAATATAATAAAACTTTAACAGGTCCAATTCTGTACATTGAAGATATTTTGAAAATTTTTGTTTGAGGACACTCTATAATCGATACTGAAGCCAAAACAATTTTTTTTAGTTTTTTGTCTGTCTGTCTGTCTGTCTGTCTGTATCTTGGCCGCGCATCACGTCGAAACTACTGGACGGATTTAAATGAAACTTGGCAAGATTTACGACTACGAGGTATAATATAGGATACTTTTTATCCCGAAATTCAGCACGGTTCCCTTGGGAGAGGGGATAAAAGTCAAAATGTTTATTTAGCTGTAATTCATTAAGGCGTATTCCGATTCATTCATTCGGGCATCAGCTAGTGTTAATAATAAAATTAGTCGTTGTTTCCAATACCAAAATAAGTACTTACATAATATGCAGCACATACCTGCTTCAAATAAGAATCGATGTAATGTTTTTCAACATAATATTGTCAAAATGATTACTTACCTGACTTCGAACCGTTTAAAGCCTTATATGCATTTACTTATACTTTCATTTCCTTTTGAATACTTATCTTAATGACCCCCTCGTCACTTTCTCGTTACGACCATAATTATCTACGTTTCTGGCGGCGGCATCCCTGACCTACCCACACCAAGTCATTATGGAACCGTTTAAAAGATTAGTTAAAACTAAAAAATTCTATCCAAATCGAAAGTTTCCTTTCCCGCTGATATAATGCAGCGTCATTTTTAGTTCCAATAAATTTATCATAAGCATTGATAACCCTTATGTCTCAAGTAATAATGATCATTTTGGCGGGATAAGTGCATCTGGATGATATACGCATCTCCCGCAAAGCATATTTCTATAGGCGAGTATTTAGGTCTATCTACTGCTATAGTAATAGGGACGCCAGCCGTCGTCGCGGGGGGGAGGGTACAAACTATAAACGAAAACGGGTTTTGAAACAAAGCAGTTCATCTTTTCAGGTTATAAACGTTCAGAAATTGGTGTGACTTAATTTTGTACATACTGCAATGTGTTATTTGGCTAATTTTAATTCAAGAAATAACAATAAATCAAAGTGCCTTTAATATCTTCAGTGAGTAGAACTTTAGCACCAGCTATTTCGTTTCAAGTGAGGTTATGTTGACAAAGCATCTTTGTTTCTCTGTAAGTAAATTTCTATTTGTTACTAACTGTGCGACTCACGAAGGACTCACGAGTAGGTTTATCTTTAAATTGGCGAATGGTAGCTGCTGGTATTTAAAGCAATGCTTAGTCACTGTCACAATGATTCATGTCCTGTCGTTCTGGGAAGTTAGAGTTAATGGTTTCTTAATTCTTTATTGGTTTACCTAATATAAGGCGTGAAGTGTTTATGTTTAACTTTTTTTCTATTAGGCACCCACCAAAATTGTATTGTCTTATTGTTGCGAATTATTTTCTTGCCTTCTCGTTTCTAAATTTATTTTCATTAGCAACTAATTACAGTACCCGGCGATATATATTGCACATCGGCCTTTGGAATAAAACGCTATTCTATTCTATTCACAGTTCGACTGCATTTTTTAGGGTTCCGTAGTAAACAAGGAACCCTTATAGTTTCGCCATGTCCGTCCGTCTGTCTGTCTGTCTGTCTGTCCGCGGTTTAGCTCAGAGACTATTGGTACTAGAAATCTGTTATTCGACAAGGGTATAAATATCAATCACGCCGACAAAGTCGTGAAATAAAATTGTGAAAAATAATTTTTTTTAGGGTACCTCCCCTACATGTAAAGTGGGGATGATTTTTTTTTCTCGTCTATCCCATAGTGTGGGGTGTCGTTGAATAGGTCTTTCAAAAATATTGTGGGTGTGGCAACATCATTTTTCAATTCAGGGATCCGTTTGTGAAATATGATATTTTAAAGTGCTAAATTTTATTAGAGTCAAGTGTCCCCCCCCTCTGCCAGCTACAAGGCAGAGGGGGCAGGCAAGGTTGTATATAGGATACAAGAAAAAATTTACAGCAGTAGTATATATAATGAATTTTAAAGGAAAACTATCACGGCTAAGTAGGGTTCATTGGTTAAGGAGTTATATCTGTTTTTTCTAAGTTAGGTACTATACGTAGTGTAAGTTGCATATTTTGTAGAATATTATAGTATTTAAACCATGGAACTCAAAATTTATTCAATATTTATAAATAAAACAAAGCACTATCCTAGGTCAGCAATAATATTTGAGACTTTCAACTACGGAACCCTATACTGCGCGTGGCCCGACACGCACTTGGCCGGTTTTTTTATATATGTTACGTGATGTGCTCGCCGATTGTGAAGAGATTTCAGTAATTACTACGTGAATTTCTGGCTAGCTTTCCTTGCAATAGAATAGACATAGCGTTTTATTCCAAAGGCCAATGTGCAATATATATCGCCGGGTACTGTAATTATTATATCATGTATTTTAATTTACTCGTACTTTTGTCGCAATTTTGTCGTATTGTTGAGTGATAGGTCTATTCATTATTAGTTAAATGTAAAGATCTACATTTCATCTGCCAGCTATCATAGCAGAATTAAGAACTTGTCTATAAGAAACTTATACAATTTTTTTTAATTAATTAGCGACCCCCCGAATTGGAGACCGCAGTACTAACCATTAGGCTATCACTGCTTCTATGATAATAATATGACTTGTATGTGTATGTATGACTATATATGACTATGATATAATACTCAATATGACTTGTTATTTACCTCATATTGATGTAACAACCTACTTCTTAAAAGATATTGTAGGTTCTTATTAGTTGAGGAATGTTCAATTGTAGATTAATTAATATCGCTTGTTAGAAACTCTTCAGCGTGAGATGTTATCAATGACTGGAAGAAATTTTCAGTTTTTTGGCATTGGTTAGTAGTTTAGTACTATTACTTTTCGTGCAGTATTTAAGACGTAGATCCTACGTCGTCCATTATTCTTATTTGTCCACTAGGTATGTACATGCGGTAAGTGTTTTTAAGTTTTATCGTCTGATCAGTAAACAGACCGCGTAGCCACGCCGCCTCTCAGGCTAACGACTGTATTGTAGTGAGGGCGAGCGCCGCAAAAGCTCTGTGGTAGGTACGTGTATCGGTGAATTAAGTGTTCATGAATTGGCCGCTGCGCTGTAGTGAACTGCCTTCCTACAAGTTGTAGAATTCCAGTGTATTTATTTATAGTAAAAGCGGGTCAGCTCGGCTGCCCGCCGCGTCGCCGCGTCGGTGCAGGGAAAGTCACTCGAGCGTGGGTAACTAAGTTTCTTTTCGCAACCTCGGCAGATCGGGTACCTACTGGGGAGATACGCATGCGCGGGGCTTACGTACGTCAGTGTTGCGTGGAACCGACGTTCACTTCGGACGCGCAAATCGCGTAAGGGACCCCATGTATCCGTAATTGGATGTACTTATGAGTAAATAGTGTGTGCGGTGTGTGGTGACCATGAGTGGTACGGGGGTGACGTCACGGGGCGCGGAGACCGTCTCGCTGCCGGCCGACTCGCCCGTGCGGCTCTACGTGCGAGCCCTGCGTCAGTATCAGAAGCTGATCGATCTGAAAAGA
The DNA here is from genome assembly GCA_029955525.1 of Oeneis ivallda. Taxonomy (NCBI): domain Eukaryota; kingdom Metazoa; phylum Arthropoda; class Insecta; order Lepidoptera; family Nymphalidae; genus Oeneis; species Oeneis ivallda. Next base: position 17,020,122 of record JARPMR010000006.1, on the reverse strand, counting down.
TTCTCCCAGGAAAAAGTAAGCGCCAATGTTGTTGCATATTTTAAGTATGTGCATCGCTTATTCTTACCCACATTATGGAGTCAGAGCGTGCCTTATTCAATGGATTCCTGTTGCAGTTCAATAACCCCATGTTAAGTTGCGTTAATTGGATATACGAACCGGGCAGATGCGACACTATCCAAAGTTTGTAGGCAGGCACCCTACGGCCCTAGTCTGGTTTTAGTAAACTATACCGGCCGGCTGTCCAACGCGGAAATGCAGCCAATATTCTTGGCACCATTCCACGCGGACATGATTTGTATAGTAGATAATTAGATTAGTTAAGTAAGTTTTATTGTAAAACTAGCTGATGCCCGCGACTTCGTCCGCGTGGATTTAGTTTTTAAAATCCCTCGGGAACTCTGTTTTTTCGGGATAAAAAGTAGCCTTTGTCACTCTCCAGGTCCTCAGCTATACCCATGCAAAAAATCACGTCGATCCGTAGCCCTGTTACGGCGTGATTGAAGGACAAACCAACTAACAAACACACTCATTTATAATATTAGTAAGGAAAGTTATCTAATTATGTATTTTCTATGAAACAAGATGATGCGCACGACTTGCGCGGATTTAGATAATATTGCAAATCCTGTGAGAAAGTAACTTGCTGGTAGTAGAACTTCTGGCTCCACGCATTAGAAAACACTCCAGGGGAGGGCCATTGAATTATTATATACTAAAGCCTGTATATATTAGTACTAGTAGGGCGCGTGGGTGCCCGGCCCGCAAGCGGACCGCGGTTTTTCTATCGTCAAGTGGACTTTCAGGTCCTGATCATTTTCTATCAAATAACCACTCTTCCATCTTTTAAACTCTCCGAGATAGATGCCGATGAAATTGGTATGGCCACCATCTTGAATCCGCCATTTTGAAAATTTTTTCAGCTCACTGCCAATTGGATGAGGTTTCGAGTACTTTTTGTTTGAGCACCTCCCACCTATCTTCAATACCCTGGCGGTGCTCCTCACCCACCTTCCAAACCCTCGATCATCATATCTCATCATTTGTCAGAATGAGATTTCTTTTATAAAAACAAATTTTGAAAAGGAACCGTATCAAAGTCCTGCATAGTTCTCAACTTCTAGTCTATTTAATATTCGCCATATATTTTGTATGGAGAAAAAAAATCCGCCATCTTGATTTTTTTTTCTGTTCATCAAGTAGACCTTCGGGACTCGGGTCTTGATCATCTTTTACCAAGAACCCACTCTTCCATCCTTTATACTCTCCGAGATAGACACCGACGGAATTTGTATGGCCGCCATCAACCCACTGGCAATTGGATGAGTTTTCGAGTGACTTTTATTCGAGCACACCCCACCTATCTTCAATACCCTGGCCGTGCTCCTCACCCGTCTCCGAAATCCTCAATCATCAGTTCTCTCCATATTTTTCCTCCGAATGAATTTTTGTTCTCTATACGAAACCATCGGTGAAAAAAAATTTTTTCATACAAAATTTTACAGGAGAGGTGATCAATGAGTGAGTGAATCAGTCAGTGAGTGAATCAGCCCCAGCAGCTATATATATATTAATGTACCTCAATGGGGAGGGCAGACAAAACTGCGTGGAGCCAGAGCGTTTGCGTTTCGCTTTTAGGTAATATTCGAAATTTTGGGAAAATAAAAATATTAGTAGTAAAATATATCTTATTATTCTGTCCAATAAGACGTAATAGACATTAAGTAATACCTAATGCTCGGGCAATGTCCTTGCAGTCCAAAACTCATGGTCACCCGAGCTTAGATACAGGTACACAGTTCACAATATTTCGCCAGTTCGTTAACTGACTTAATCTATACTTAATATTAAAAAGAGGAAAGATTTTTTCTTTTTTTGTTTGTTTGTTTGTACCGAATAGGCTCTGTAACTACTGGACCGATTTTAACCATTTTTTCACCAATAGAAAGCTAAGTTATCAGGAAGTACTCGTAACATAGGCTATAATTTATTTTCAAAAAAATTAGAGATCCTTAAGAAAATTGCAATAATATAACTCAAAGTAGCAAAATTTTGCCTAAACAATGCATCATTTGGCGTGTACTGAGAAAACTATTGATGATACATAAAAATTATATACTACATGATTAAAGTACTCATTATTCTCTATAAAAAAGTCTCGGAAGGAATATATCTATCATATTTAAGTCACAATAGTAGCTTTTGTGTTCGAAAATTTAATTAGATCGCCTTTATTATTGTAAGTATTAATTCTTCCTTACTAATACATATTATAAATGCGAAGGTGTGTTTGTTTGTTGGTTTGTCCATCAATCACGCTTCCATCAATCACGCTGCAACAAAGCTACGGATTGACGTGATTTTTTGGATAGGTTTAGTTGAGAACCTCGATGGTGACATAGGCATCCCGGAAAATCAAAGAGTTCCCGCGGAATTTTAAAAACTAAATCCACGCGGACGAAGTTGCGGGCATCAGCTAGTTTTTTACAATTTAACGGTTTTCACAATCTTGCGATGACATCTATATATATAAAAGAAAGTGGTGTTAGTTACACTATTTATAACTCAAGAACGGATGAACCGATTTGGCTGAAAATTGGTGGAGAGGTAGCTTAGAACCAGGAGACGGACATAGGATACTTTTTATCCCGTTCGACCGCGTTTCCGTCATGTCACTATAAAACGTGGTATAAGAAAAACGCATCTGATATGGAATAACAAAACGCAAATGACAGTGGAATAACAATACGTAAATGACAGCTAAACGTAATTTTGTCTTTGGCTAAGTATGGTAAAAAATTTGACAATTATAAAAAGTGTTATAATCATAGACGAATGATATTTACTACTATAATAAAGCATTACTGATATTATAAATGCGAAAGTGTGTTTGTTTGTTGGTTTGTCCTTCAATCACGTCGCAACTCGCAACAGAACAGCGGATTGATGCGATTTTTTGCATGGGTATAGTAATGGATGTAGTAGTGGTTCCTCAGACCGGGAGAGCTACTTTTTATCTTGGATAATGAAAGAGTTCCCGCGGGATTTTTAAAAACTAAATCCATGCGGACGAAGTCGCGGGCATCAGCTAGTATTATACTATATTAAACCTTATTAAGCCTAGCGAAAAAAGAACTAAAATTATCATGCCTTACCTACTTATCACTGTTAAGCTTACAGAGCTAGGTACCGATATTTATTTCACATCCTGTATAGGTACCTTCCATTCTGTATGTTTGTTAGCACGGTGCGATGGCACAAGGTCGGCAGGAGGTTTCAGCAATAAAACGAGTTAAATGTTAACAGGCTCAATGCCAAGGTCAAAATAACAATTTATTTTTACACTTTTTTACCCGAGTACGGCCAAGCCAAAAGGAAGGGTTATGATTTTAGCTGTATATGTATGTAATATTGTTGTATATTACCATCGTTACCATTATAGGCACCGTAGTGAATAAACTAATGAGCCGTTTTTGATGAGTGAGGTGTCAGTCGATTAGTTATGAATTATGATGTTCCGGGTGACATGGACAATTGGACATAGGCAATGACAAAATCAATATAACGGATGTTACATCCAATGTTGTCGAGTTACAGTTTTTAAGCTTTTATCCTTGTAATGAAGAACAAAATGATTTTCTATCTGATTCTTTGTTTCAATACAATTTTATTTTGTATATTAGCCCGGTCAAATTAGACCAAAAAATAGGGGTGAGGTTACAATAATTCCCACTTGACTGAAAATTGGTAGGATTGTTGAAGACACTATTATAAATGAAATGTGAAAAGTCCTCATCGATCTGACACCTGGAAAAAAATTACTTGGTCTCAAAGGTCACAAAAACGGGTTCTTCGCGATTTTCAGCAAAACGGTAAGTTTTATCATAAAATTAGCCTTGACAAAAATTGTAGATCAGATGATTATCTATAAAAATGTCAAAAACTTTTTTTCCTAAGAGCCACCGTTTTTGAGATATAACGATTCAAAAATTTGAAAGAGTTGTAATCGTCATAATATGCACATGCTTCCACGCCACTTTTGAGGTAGTGTATGTACTACATCGAGTATATTAATTTATGATTCATGAAATAAAAATTTTGCAAATGCTTCGTAGGAAAACCAACAAAAAACAAACGTTCGTACATATTTATTTATAATATTAGTAGGTATTACCTACTATGATTGCAATTCAAGTTTTAACCTTTTCTTCGTTCGTGCAAAATTTAAATTTATTCAATTTATTTCCACCTTTTTTACCAAAAGTAAAGGTACCTAATCATTATTAAATGGCAAAAAATAGTAGGTAAGTCTTTACGTCAGTTCTTTGTCTTCTACAGAATTAATGAGTTTCTCTTTGCATCACCTTTAAATACAAAGAAAAATTATCATTCGTTCCACTTTCACGTCCTGTAGAAATGGTCTTTCGGGGCTTCAGACAGTTTTGCCAAATACGAAACTTGGAATTTTAGAGGTATTAGATGTATAGTGGTTATTAAGATCATCAAACAACCTACGCTATCCTATAATTTAATCATATACATAGGCAAGCGATTTTAGTCCCTTCTACAATTAAATAGTTACGCTGGTCAATTTTATCTAAGAATTACCAGGATTTTAATAATAAAACGTGAACAGTATTATTTTGGTCGAGTTCACGGGTTTTCTATACGTGATAAGCCCTGAGGAAGGACCTTTAAATCCCGTAGGATCAACCTAGCCGACATAGACAAGGAGTCGTGAGACTGAAGAGTTAATGGGCACAGCTCCTAGTTCCAAGAACCGATAGACCTTGAGACGTTGTGGTCTCAACTTCTCAAGGTGTTGCCGTCGGAATGGCGACTTCGCACCGAAACGACACGGACTTCGGACAGACGAATTTTATGTTGCATGATATAATTTTACAATAAAACTTACAGCTAAGCTAATCTAATTACTGTACCCGCCCGCCCAATCATGCCCGCGTGGAATGATGCCAAGAATATTGGCTGCATTTCCGTGTTGAACCGCCAGGCTGATCCTTTGCGCAAAAAATGAGCCAGCCCTTGTGTCACCAGATGAGGCATTTAACTGCGGTGAAATGTCTCGTATGTAAATGTTATTTTTAATTAATTATTTCGAGGCGCGTGTAAGATCTATGTAAAATACCTTATGTCCAGCAACTGTCGATGTTCATTTGCTGACGAAGAATAATAAGCAGAAAAACGGGTTTGGATGCAGGGTTTTATAGCTTGGACAAAAGCAGCAGTCGCACTTTGAAATCGTTAACTGCTTCATTTAATGATTCTTGCGGAATGTTCAGAAATTAATTTAAATATTTTTGCCATCTGTTAAATGCTAATGTAGGTACTTTGCATAATTTAGAACTTAATTTGCTGTTACGTCTTAAAAGATTGTAATTACGTATTAATGAAGATTTTATCATAATTGGTCATCATCACCATCATGATAATTGTTAAGTCTATCATAATAAGTTTGGGTCAAAATCAATATCTTTATTTCTTGTAGACCAAGCTGTGGCTCTTATGACGAGTCAAGACTCAACAGTCAACTACCATTCCACCTTAAAGTGCACTGTCAGAGTCAGACAAGATCATGATAAAAACTGGAAAAATTGCAATTCGAACAATTCACAGGATTGTAAGCTAAGTAGGTAGGTGCAAAGCCAAATAAATCACACGTGGTGCTAAGCAGATTAGAGTACAGCAGGCTGTGGTAACATTCGTCCACAAATATTTGTGCGTGTTTGGTAAATACAAGAGGCAATATAGTGTACTTCAATCATGGAATTGAAAGGATCGGAAAAGTTTCACTTAAGGTTGATTATACGGGTCTGCCCGCGAAATTAAAATATAATTTGGTTTTTTGCAATTTGTAAACTAATACAACAACGATACAACGATAAGCGCTTTTCCAAGACTTTATTACTGGTTATTTCGATTTTCGATAGCCTTTTTACGTCTTGTAGTAAAGCTAACGAAAGTCATCCCATGACGGCGTGATTTGAGAGATGGCACAGACCTTTTGTTCTTGAGATCAAATTTAATGAAAATAATGTTATCAGCTTGTTGATATGTAAGAATAATATGGCCGGGGTACTTATTTTTTATTTATAAGCAATATCGAACGATAATTTCACGCGTGGAGATAAACCATACGGCTACTGAAATAGACTAGATTTTTTCACTGAACGAGAATAAAAACATTAAGATAACCTCTGAATTCTGAGACTATTTATATAAATTACATTGACGTCAAACCCTTACTTACTTACCTAACTGTACTGTACTGTGTATTACGTGTAGGTAATAATTTAATATTTTAAGCTATTGGATAGCTTTTATCGCGGGCTTTGAACTAGGACAAACAGTTTGAGCGCGGCGACCGAATCAAGAAATTCCGTAACGAAAAAAACCTAACACCGTCGTTCAGTAAGCGTTCAACATTTTAGAGGTTCTCAAGTAGCTCTATTTGGCGCAATGGGCGAGCGGCTGCTTTCTTTACCGTATGGTGGTATCACTCGCGAAGTAGTGACAATTCGCTTTTCTTGTTTGTTTGTTTTTAAATTTTTTTTGCATAATTTTTATTATGCAAAAAAAAATATTGCATGAATATTATAATTGCATAAGTTGATAAAAAATGCTATGCAATCAATAGCTTTACTGCGGCAGTCCCCGAGTGCCACTTCATTTTTTTTTTAAACTGACTTGAAACGCCCGCGTCACTATATAATTTATTGTCAATTTTTTAAAAACTGCTCGACCGATTTCAATAAAATTTAAATGGGACCACCAGGGAAGTATACTCTTTCAAACAAAAAAGAATTTTCCAAATCGGTTTAGGCGTCTTCGAGTAATCTGTGAACGTACATAAAAAAAAGCCGGCCAAGTGCGAGCCGGACTCGCGCACCGAGGGTTCCGTACTCCAAAAGTAAAAGTAGAACGATAATATTATATTAATTTGCTTATTTATCGTTAACTTTGTTTGTAGAGGTTTATTGTTAATATAAAAAATAACTATGCTAGTTAGAGCGTTGGTTTTATTTTTCCTGTAAAATATACATAAACCTCTATTGACCATAATTATTTTAGATTTTTCGATTGGTAAACTTCGGATATAAGGGGGAGGGAACGGTATTTTTTTCGACATTTTGGCCGATTACTCAAAAACTATTACCTATATATAGAAATAAATAAGAAACTGTTTTAGAATGCACAAGTAAAGGTCTTTCATACACTCTACTCTTTAAACATTTCTGTGGTGGTGTCGTGTGATGCGGGTTGTTACGTTCCCTCAAATATGGTTGAGCGAAGCAATGGCTGGGTCATGCGTCATGCTCGTGAACGGGTGGTTTATATAGAAATAAATAAAAAACTGTTTTAGAATGCACAAGTAAAGGCCTTTCATATGATAACCCACGCGGTAAAGTTATCTTACCTACTTTGAAATTTCAAACCCCCGATTTTCCCCCTTTTTTAATCAAACTAAAATAATTTTCGCGTTGCTTTTATTTTTCCTGTAAAATATACATAAACCTCAGTCTATAGACCATAATTATTTCAGATTTTTCGATTGGTAAACTTCGGAGATAAGGGGGGGGGGGGGGGGTGGTATTTTTTTCGACATTTGGGCCGATTAATCAAAAACTATTATAAATAGAAATAAATAAAAAACTGTTTCAGAATGCACAAATAAAGGCCTTTTAAATGATACCCCACTCGGTATAGTTATTTTACTTTGAAATTTCAAACCCCCGATTTTCCCCCTTTTTTAATAAAACTAAAAATAATTTTCGATTTTTCTTTATTCCAATGATGTTGGGCCACTATTATACACAACTATGCCAAATTTCGTGTCGATAGCTTTAATAATTACTGAAATAATCGACTGTGACAGACGGACGGACGGACGGAGAAATTCTCACCATAAGGGTTCCATTTTTACCATTTTGGTACGGAACCGTAATTAAGTGGCACTAACTGAAACCCTGCGACATCATGTACCATACGGTAAAGAAAGCGCCGCTCGCCCACTGCGCCAATCAGAGCTACTAGTGAACCTCTAAAATGTTGAACGCTTACTGAACGACGGTGTTAGGTTTATTTTCGTTACGGAATTTCTTGATTCGGTCGCCGCGCTCAAACTGTGTGTCCTAGTTCAAAGCCCGCGATAAAAGCTATGCAATAGCTTAAAAGATTCCGACGAATTGAGAACCTCCTCCTTTTTTGAAGTCGGTTAATAAAATAATTAAATAGTAGACAGAACAATAATGTGCTTAGTGGACAGAACTTGATTTTACAGAAGTCGTAAGAAGGTGCAGAGTTCTATTCTAATGAGATTAACCTTGGACCTTTAGACCTACTCACGAGATAATTTTATTTATGACTTTACCTCAGTTTAAACTAAAATGTAGGTGTATAATATATTTTAGATATTTATAGGCAGATACGAGTACATAGTTTTATTGATAGTAAAAAAGTACTTTTTCTACTTACTTATTTAGTTTTTGCGCTTATCCTACAATAGTAATGGTAATGGTAGATTATATCATTAAAAATTATTGTTTTTAACATATTTACACCTTTGAGTATAAGTATAACCAATTTACACCGATTCGAATCGCAGACGCATTCACAATAAATGCTCTTACTACACCTAGGTAGGTTCCTATTATAGTAAATAATAATATTATTGTGAATGCCATAAAAACGCATGTCCACATAATATGTCTACTTATCATCTACATATTATATTTACCCACTCGAACAACCAATTTTTGAAAGAAGTACCTATCCTGTAAATGATTATATCATTTCGATATCACTAAAAGTGATATGACCGCCTTGAATGAGGGGGAAGGGGGTTCGGACCCCCTGGACACTAGTAGACTACCTACCTTTGAGGTTGGTTTAATACTCAGAGACTAGCTATGATATCCGCAATTTCATCCGTGCATGTATCTATTTAGGTTTTTAAAAACTCGCTGTAATGTGAATTCTTTTATTTACCTGTATAAAATTAGTATATCCTTCTCTGCAAGCCACTATATAATAGCCACATTTTTTTTATTCGATGATAAGATAATCCTTGACTGCGATCAAAATCACCTGATGGTAAGTGATGGTGCAGCAAGATGGTCGCTGGCTAGCTTCGAAGGGTTATGGACTTATGGCAGTGTACAATGTACTCACTCATGCCAGAACCTCTGCCCCTTTCGTGCGCCAAAGAATAACCCGTAAACCTCGTAGATAAAGATAATACAGACAGATAATAATTATGTATTGTTTAGATAGATAATAATGCCAGGTAGAATAGAATAGAAATATTTTTTATTCAAATAAACTTTTACAAGCTTTTGAATCGTCGATGAGTCTACCACTGCAGCACTGGTTCGGAATGCCCTTCCTGCGGATAGCAATGCGGTTTCAATCTAGCAAATAAATCATTTGAATTTGAATTTAGGTAATTATATAATCACGTTAAAAGTTGCAAATTACGAAAGTTTGAAGTTTTGAACTCACTGTCTGACTGACTGCGATCTATCAACGCACAACCTAAAGCACCGAAGCTAGAAACTTTGACAGTAGGTTCCTTTTATGACGTAGGCGAGCACTAAGAAAGTATTTTTTGTAATTCCACCCCTAAGGAGGTTAAATGGGGGCTTAAAATTTGTATGAAAGTCCGTCATTTTCAAGTTATACCCATGAATCTCGGTATTTGGGCTTTAAATTAAAAATAAAGAATACGTGTTTTGAAAATTCTACCGCCAAAGGAGTTAAATAGAAGTTGAATGTTTGTATTATAGTCCTTCATTTTTGAAGTTATTTTTTAGTTATTTTTTAAGTCGCGAGGGCAACAGCTTATATTAATATCATGATTAATATAATGAAAGCAGCTAGGTTATCTTACACGCGCATGTTATATAATATATACAAAATATATAAATATTAAATTAAATGAAAACAGGCTGATTGCGTTATCTCACCTGACTCGAAGGTTGTTGTCTTTCATCGATGTAACGTCGAATAGAGTAGCTGTACTGTTCCTATACAGTAAATGTACAGCACGCGTACCAGCTATGCAGAGTTCAGGGCAGGAAGGAACATGTCAAGCCAATCTCCAAGGCTGGCATTTGTCACGTCATGTCATATTCATAACATTATTATGCGTCTACAGCGAAATCGAGATGGCCTGGATGAGAATGCTTGCTGGTCTGTGATAAAATATGATGATAATATCAACCACGCGACGCGGCGACGCTACGATGCCTAACGGGATAAATTGGTAGTATTCCTCCCGCAGATAGCTAGGTAGGTATCTGTGGGAGGAATTAGGAAGAATTAGGTACTTCCTAATTCTTCCTGATTATTAATAGACGAGCTTTTGTCCGCGGCTTCGCTCACGTTAAGTTCGATTTTTCAAACCCCTATTTTATGCCCCTAAGGGTTGAATATTCAAAACTCCTTTCTTAGCGAATGCCCACGTCATAATAGCTATATGTATGCCAAACAGCCCGATCCATCCAGTAGTTTGAGCTGTGCGTTGATAGATCAGTCAGTCAGTCACCTTTTCCTTTTATATATTTAGATAATCAAAATTAAAGATAATAAGGATAGGAATTAAGGAGTTAATTAGTCGTACTGACATTTTTTACTGCAAATAAGATTTTCAAAAACAAACCTCAAGGGCCTTACTGTTACAGGTGCGGACTGAAACTGAAAGCTCGACCGTTCGACCCTCACCCGTTGCATTATTGTCGTACCCATTGCTAACACAAGCTTTCCGCTTAGGTATTTGGAAGGGAAAAGTTTAGTCATGTTCAGCATGGTTAATAATAATAATTAATATCCTTTAAAAACAGACAATTGCATCGTTTATTGAGCTATGGTACGAAAGAGATGTAGCATAGCATATTTACCTTTTGCGGAACGAGTAGGCAGATGGTATAAGGTAGATAGAGCGGTTATCATACCTAGTACTTACATAACATACCGAGATGAAGGCACGTTCGGTATATTATTTCACTCGATTATGATTATCAATCCAACCGCGTAGGTAGTAGACACATCTATGACGTAAATAGAATGCATTATCAATAACTTATCTATGTATCTAACGTGTGTGTTTACTACCTACTTTGCTTACAAAGTTCACGTACCTATACCAACCATTTACTATGTCTTATTCACGTAGTAGTAATAGTAATAAAATAAAACGATTATGTTTCATAAAAAATAAACATAACTGGCGATACGCCCTTGCTTGTTTTGATAAATCGATGTTGGCCCGGGTTAATATAAGTTTCCGAGCGACTAAGCACACATATTCAGAACTATCTGATCCATTTCTCTAAATATGATATGAATGTATATTTACATATTTAAAAATATCTTCCGGAAGAAATTCTCTAAGGCCCGCTTACAGAGATGCCGGGTTAGGTTTAACCCAGGAATAAATTTGTAATTTAGACAGAAGCTTTATACGAAATCTGTCAAAGCAGCTGTTAACTCTGGATGAAAAGGATAACCCGGCGTTTCTGCAAGCGGGCCTAAGTGAATTCAAAATTCAAAATTCAAAATTATTTATTTCACGTAGGCCAATCTGTGGCTCTTATTAGACGTCATGACTCTACTACCGGTAAAGCGGATTCTGCTGAAAAGAGCCGACAAGAAACTCAGCAGTTGCTCTTTTCAAAATAATCATTTGACAATATTATGTAGCTATCACATTGTAATAAGTTTTTTATACTATCTTGTGGGCAGCTGGATGCTAAGCCTAACCCATGCAACTTTGTTAGAATAGAATAAGTATAATATTTCCACAATGAGGGGAAGTTCCAAAAAAAAAACGTACTACAATTCAATTCATGTACGGAGACGGACACAGAGTGAGTGAAAACCGTATCAAAAATACGCGCAAGTTTAGAACTAAGCGCACTATACTGACTGTGGGGATAACGATTATCGATGTGAAAATATATATGCCACGAGTATGAGAGATTAATTTTCTTACACATCTATATTCTATAGTAACAAATAGATAGGCGCTATAAACAAGAAGTCTAATGATGAATAATTTATAAAATAGTTATTAACTTAAGATATAACCCATTAATTAGTTTTATTAATAAAATTATGTAGATTATGTACCTAGATGATAATATTATTGTTAGATGAAACTTCCTGACACTTGTCACGCGTGTATAATAGAGATAAAGATACTATAATGAGGGAAAATATCAGCTATATTCCAAGGGATAGTGTATCTATTGATGAAAACATTACAAAATCTGTTCTGTTCATTTGTAAGATTGGCGCTCTTATCGGAAGACTTTAAGTACATACCTAACCTAACCTAACCTAAGTAGTGAAGTTGTGTTTGTGTTTGTGTGTGTTGTAGTTATTGCCTCCCTTTGGTTACATAATCTCATTTGAAGGACGCTAAGCTGTGTTCCATTACATAATCAGAATAAAATTACATAAACACGAGTCATTTGCCACAAACCAGACGAATTTCACATGTTTTCCCTTGAAAAAGAACCAAAAAAAAAAAGAGTTAAGAAATGTTACATACGAGATAAAGCATTTTACATAATAATACATTTTACACAAAATAGCGAAACATGGTTTATCTGCGAAGTCATCTTTAAACACGAGGAGTGGAGAATCTGCAAGTACTGCAAACACATACAACAAAAATATTATATATTAATTTTCACATATATACCTAAGGCATGAAGACAGGTTGGGGGAGGCACATCTCGCTTGCCCGCACGTATTATTAAAAAAGCCGGCCAAGTGTGAGTCGGACTCGCGCACCGAGGGTTCCGTACTCCAAAAGTAAAAGTAAAACGATAATATTATATTAATTTGCTTATTTATCGTTAACTTTGTTTGTAGAGGTTTATTGTTAATATAAAAAAAACTATGCTAGTTAGAGCGTTGGTTTTATTCTTCCTGTAAAATATACATAAACCTCTATTGACCATAATTATTTCAGATTTTTCGATTGGTAAACTTCGGAGATAAGGGGGGGGAACGATATTTTTTTCGACATTTTGGCCGATTACTCAAAAACTATTATATATAGAAATAAATAAAAAACTGTTTTAGAATGCACAATTAAAGGCCTTTCATATGATACCCCACTCGGTATAGTTATCTTACTTTGAAATTTCAAACCCCCGATTTTCCCTCTTTTTTAATCAAACTAAAATAATTTTCGCGTTGCTTTTATTTTTCCTATAAAATATACATAAACCTCTATTGACCAGAATTATTTCAGATTTTTCGATTGGTAAACTTCGGAGATAAGGGGGGGGGGGGGGACGGTATTTTTTTCGACATTCTGGCCGATTAATCAAAAACTATTATATAAAGAAATAAATAAAAAACTGTTTTAGAATGCACAAGTAAAGGCCTTTCAAATGATATCCCACTCGGTATAGTTATTTTACTTTGAAATTTCAAACCCCCGATTTTCCCCCTTTTTAAATAAAACTAAAAATAATTTTCGATTTTTCTTTATTCCAATGATGTTGGGCCACTATTATACACAACTATGCAAAATTTCATGTCGATAGCTGAAATAATCGACTGTGACAGACGGACGGACGGACGGACGGACGGACGGACGGACGGAGAAAGTCTCACCATAAGGGTTCCATTTTTACCATTTTGGTACGGAACCCTAAAAACATTAAAAAAACGAGAATACTCATAGATTTGATTTTACAACACTGTGCGATGTAAAATTTAACACAATATAAAATCATTATGAATATCTGCTTTTATAACTACTTTTATCTACTCCAACATCGAAAAGTTCCAATTTCGAATTTGACAGCTGAATCGAAATGAACCCTCTTTCGGTTTTGCTTCTCATTTCGATGCAGCTCGTTGTATGGGAGCTGAATCGAAATGGTTATCTTCTTAAAATAGGATACCTAAAGCTAAGGCTCTGAGCTCTGGCACTTTTGTACCGTTCATACGACAGAGGCGCCACAGGCGGCTGGTGGCGGCTTACGGAGTTACTTTTTGTTGACAGAGGCGCCACAGGCGGCTGGTGGCGGCGGTTACTTTATTGAGCCTACGGCGTATTTTGTTAATGATTTTATTTTCCTTGTCGTAGATAAAATCTTGTATGCAACTGAACGTAATTAGTCATTTTAATTCTCGTACTATCCTATTTTGATACTCGGCAAGCCTCGTATCAAAAAACAGCACTCGAATTAAAATGACCCTCATTACGATGCAGTTGCATAAATAGCTATTATATGATATATAATTTAAGTTGCATGACTCAAAATTCGTCGATGCTTGAAAAATCCTGGCTGAAGAAATCCTACATGTAAAGGTACTCCTTCTATAAAAAATAGTCATTTTAGTGATCAGATTTTCTTTATAAAGATATGAACACAAAAACGCCTATTTCGAAGCAAGTAGGCATTATGCAGACGTCTTTAGGGACCAAAAAAACAAATAAATATTTAGTAGCGTATCAGCCCACTCAATAAATTTAAGCCTGAAAATGTCGAAACAAGTTTTGAATACTTGAAGTGTGACGCAGTTTATAGCCTTGCGGAGATGCGCTATATTTCGTAACAGCTATCGCTAAGTATGTAAGTAAACTTACATTAAAGATAGAAAGTGTGTTAGAGACGCATAAAATGCGTAGTAAACGTTGATGAATACCAGAGGCCCCAGTGTAACGTTTCAAACATAAACTCACATGACGTGATGTGCTTTGCCGTAAACTTGTCATAATAACTTAGGAACTGCCTACATGTAGAGCATGATAAGTAAGTATAGGTTACGCGACTGAGCTACGGTCTCCTATTCGGGGAGTCGCGGCTTGAATCCGTGCTCCTCTTACTTTTGGGAGTTGTGGGCGTAATATATCACATGCTTCAACGGCGAGGAAAACATCGCGAGGAAACCGATGCGCCTGAGAGTTCCTCTTATTTTCCTCAGTGTGTGAAGTCTAGCTATATGAATTTGGCCAGCGCGGCTTACTTAGTGGTTCACTGAGTGGATACCGTGCAGTTATGAGGCGTTTGTTGATTGCTGATGATGATGAAATGATCATACTCGTATAATGGCATGGTTTTAAGGGGTTCCGTAGTAAACAAGGAACCCTTATAGTTTCGCCATGTCCGTCCGTCTGTCTGTCTGTCTGTCTGTCCGCGGTTTAGCTCAGAGACTATTGGTACTAGAAATCTGTAATTTGACAAGGGTATAAATATCAATCACGCCGACAAAGTCGTGAAATAAAATTGTGAAAAATAATTTTTTTTAGGGTACCTCCCCTACATGTAAAGTGGGGATGAATTTTTTTTCTCGTCTATCCCATAGTGTGGGGTGTCGTTGAATAGGTCTTTCAAAAATATTGTGGGTGTGGGAACATCATTTTTCAATTCAGGGATCCGTTTGTGAAATATGATATTTTAAAGTGCTAAATTTTATTAGAGTCAAGTGTCCCCCCCCTCTGCCAGCTAAATGGTTGTATATAGGATACAAGAAAAAATTCACAGCAGTAGTATATATAATGAATTTTAAAGGAAAACTATCACGGCTAAGTAGGGTTCATTAGTTAAGCGGTTATATCTGTTTTTTCTAAGTTAGGTATTACACGTAGTGTAAGTTGCATATTTTGTAGAATATTATAGTATTTAAACCATGGAACTCAAAGTTTATTCAATATTCATAAAAAAAAAGCACTATCCTAGGTCAGCAATAATATTTGAGACTTTCAACTACGGAACCCTACACTGCGCGTGGCCCGACACGCACTTGGCCGGTTTTTTTATATGTAGGCGTGGTTACGTCGCGCGTCGGTCCATAGTTCTTTTTTTAGGGTTAAGGGTACCCAATCCATTACTTTCTTCATACAAACTTAGAAGGGTTATTACTACATTATTTGATATGGTAGGAAGGTATGGTAGGTAACTAAGTATAAAATCGATTTGTCTCGTCACTATCTAGGTTCATTGATATATAAATCACTGAAAAAAATATTGATTTTAAAGTTACGAGCCTCGAAATATTCATATTTTAACACTAAATTTATGACAATTTTGGGCGTATGTAAATAAGATTAGGAGTATGAAAATTCTCAAACAATTTATCATTAAACATAGTTTATTTATTCATTAGTTGAAATAAGTTTCCTTTGCAATGCAACCATACATTTAATAGTTTTATCTCAAAAAAACTTTTCCCAAATGACTGTTCAACCCTTTTCGCGCGCTTGATTTCGGTGAAAATTATCGCGCCTCTCATCCAAAACGGAGCGGGAGCTGGACGGTAGCACGGAAGTATGCGCGCATGCACTCGCTATACTGAGTCTATCTCTTTCTCACAAAATATTAGGTGAACCGTGAAATAACAAGCAGGTTACCACTTGCGCCGGCAACTTCGGTCGAGCGTACTGAGACCTCTTAAGTAGTAAAATAAAAACAAAAATCTCAGTGTATAAATGAAGATGTATCAGGACACTGAGGATGAACACACCCGTAAATATCATTTCCCCTTCCGCGATGTATCCTGAATTTTGATTCGAATATTCCGCTTGTTATTCCGGTGAACATACATTTATTAGCTATTCATTTGTATGTTTTTGACAAACAGCAGTAGCATATTAATTTTTCCGGACGTAAATTAAATTAAATCCTACCTAAGACCTTAAACTTAGGTTTAATGGTCTGAGCCCTATCGAAAAACATGCTGTAAAAGCATTATCAACTATGCAAAAAATTAATGTGTCGTGGAACACTCGGTTGGAACTTGGAACGAAGTGCTTTTTTAAACATTACCTTTTGGAAACAACGCCATCTTTCGCCACATGTTAGAACCATCTCGTAAGAAATAAGCAGACATTAAAGCAAGTTCACGCTGCCCACAATAGATGGCGTTAGCAAATTTTGCCGCAAGTATTATGTCCCGAAGTTCGCCTCTATGAAATTTCGTTCCAAAAATAAAAAAAAAACGGCCAAGTGCGTGTCGGGCCACGCGCAGTGTAGGGTTCCGTAGTTGAAAGTCTCTAATATTATTGCTGACCTAGGATAGTGCTTTTATTTTATTTATGAATATTGAATACATTTTGAGTTCCAACCATTTAGCTGGCAGACTCAGCAGAGGGGGGGGGGGGGGACACTTGACTCTAATAAAATTTAGCACTTTAAAATATCATATTTCACAAACGGATCCCTGAATTGAAAAATGGTGTTCCCATACCCGCAATATTTTTGAAAGACCTATTTAACGATACCCCACACTATGGGATAGTCGAGAAAAAAAAATTCATCCCCACTTTACATGTAGGGGAGGTACCCTAAAAAAAATTATTTTTCAAAATTTTATTTCACCACTTTGTCGGCGTGATTGATATTTATACCCTTGTCAAATGACAGATTTCTAGTACCAATAGTCTCTGAGCTAAACCGCGGACAGACAGACAGACAGACAGACAGACGGACGGACATGGCGAAACTATAAGGGTTCCTTGTTTACTACGGAACCCTAAAAAGAACAAATACATGATCTGAAGTCATGATTCGAACCACCGCGCGCCGCGCGCCGAACCGATAGTTTCACTCCTTCGTTTAGTCGCTACGCAACCAAAGCTATGATGAAACGTGTGTGATAAACGAAGGCAACAAGGGTCGTGACGGAAAATTCTTTCACTTTTTTCGCCTAGCTTCCATCCGCCAAACCGTCCGAAAGGGAACTTCGTTTCCAATATCACGCTTCGTGATTGAAGGTTAAACACATCATTCTGTGACATAATTTATAATACATACTCATACATATTAGTTTTAGTAGTGATATTACAGATCATAGATGGTTCACATGAGTGGTTGGCTAGCTATGCAAATTATTATGTAGTAAGCACCGCTAGTTACAAATCTTGCTGGTCTGATGCAATGCAACTGATGAGTGTTGGCTTTGTTACCTAGATATAAATAGGTACTTATATAGGAAGGTATATTATATTATAGTATATTAAGGCGGTATTTATAGTATATTAAGGCGGTATATTATGGGAAGAGTTTAAAGTGTGTGTGAGGGCGGCTACGCTACGCCACGATTCCTTGACTTGACTTTGTCCTCAAGCCATGGTGTTCGAAGTTCCGCTTTGGACAATACTTCGTTTGTTATTTTGTATTCGCCAGTGCGGGTTTCCGCTTGCCGATATAATTAACATTTGACCCCGAAACCAACGAGCTGACAAGCTGTTCGCTTGATTCTTATCCTCGATAAGCGTCTTATCGTGCCTAATAAGTAGGCATAACATGTTTGTAAATATTAGTACCTATCCTAATATCTACTGAAGACACTTCGTTCGTAAAAATATCACTTCACCCTTGTTAAATTCTAGGAAGTTTAGGGAATCATTGTTACTGTTTATCATAATATTATAGTTACGTAGGTTTTCCCATCACCCGGAAAATATTAGCGGTTTAAAATAAAATTAGGTATGCAAAAAATGCGTTCCGGAGAAGAACCGTAACTTTGTTACCGATATTACTCATTGCGTTGCGAAGCTGAAGTGGAAATAGGCGGAGCACATAAGTAGTTCTAAGAGTTGATGGTCGTTGGGACCCACCACTAGGTGGACCGACATCAGATACAGCTGCTGCTGCTGGATACAGGCGGCGCAGAATCAAGGCCTGTGGAAGTTCATTAAGAATACTTTATTCTTTTTCTTTATATCGGTCGATAAAGAAAAAGAAGATGCAATAAATTGCCACATGCGAAAAAAGAAAATGCAATGGCATGTGACGCAAGTTTGCAAGAAAATTATACTCTAGCGGCCGGTTCCTATATTCAGTCTATCTATCCAACTATAGGTAAAGTCTAATACCTATTTAGTGAATTCAGTCAGGTTTCAGCCCGTTGAGCTATTGAGTAAGTACTGAGACTTAAATGACTTTACATCTCTATAGTCTATATAATAAACGTTATTTGGGCTTTGTGGCTATTCAAAAATATTCCTCCAGTCACTGCACTGTCTACCTACTGTATAGTTTTTGTATATTGGCGTGTTGCTAATATAATATGTATGTATTTTCAGTGAGACTCCATAGCAACTCGCATACTACCGTGAAATCCTCCAACTTTGGCCATGTTTTATAGAAAATTGGTTGCCATACCAAAAAAATATAGGAAATAGTATTGATTTTATGACCTGAACGTAAAGAATACATGAGTTACTATGACTTAAGCATAAAAAATCTATAAAAAATAATTATTTTTGTACCTTAAAAGTAACTTAGAAGAGCGGCCAAAGTTAGGTCCACTTTCTGTCAACATTATCCACCGCTTATATCGGCTGAACTATAAGCCCTATTTGCATTTCATTAAGAGCTATGGTAAAAATCAGGCCATGGAAGGCAACAAAATAAAGTAAATCTCCAAAAGTGGCCATTCTAGCTTTTTATCACAGTGGCCAATGTTACCTGGTAATTTTTGCTAATTTCCATACAAGAGATTTTAGGGACCAGGGTTGACACAAGTAAAGATAAGCAAATTACAACACGGTTTTTTGTACAATTGTTTTATTTAAAATAAATACAATTAGTCGGAATTAGTCTTTTTCTTTGTTTCAGCCTAGATTTTGCTATTCCATTGTTTCTGAAATAATAAAAATAATAATATTACGGGACAATCCACACACGGTCGTTTAGCCCCAAACTAAGCAATGCTTGTACTATGGGTACTAAACGACTGATAAACATACATAAACATATAGATATGACACCCAGACATGAAAACTAACAGACATGCTCATGCACACAAATGATGGTTTAGGGCAGGAATCGAACCCGCGACGATTGGCTCAGAAAGCAGGGTCACTATCACTGAGCTAACGGGCCTGTCGAAATGAAATAAATAAAAAATAACCCAATGTTAAATACTTATACAGGGTTATTGGTAACTAACGTATAACCTTCAAACCATAAATACAGCCCGTCAAAATGAACAACTTTTTCTACGGGACCAATGCTGGGAACTCAAAGATCTTTCGCATTGTCATACAAATTGCTGGTCCGGCCAAACACTTTTGTATGAAAATGTCGATTATTTTTCGAGCTTCCAGCATTGGTCCCGTAGAAAAAAATTGTTCATTTTGACGGGCTGGTTTGAAGGTTATGCGTTAGTTACAAATGACCCTGTATAGTTTTTATTATTTGCGAAAATATAATCGCGTTGAAAATGTAATGGAAAGGTAAAATCAACAAAAACTTGGAGTTTTTGTATATTATTTTATTATATTCGGAGCATGCAGTCGATCATACTATAATAGGTACCGAATCACTAATTGTAATTTTAAATTACAATGTAAATTAATATGTATTTCACTAACTCACCATTATGCAACGTAAAGCTAATAAAGATAAAAAAAAAATTAGAGCGAAAACCTCAATAGCATAATAACTTTTCTTTACTAGTAGATGGCAGCCCTAGTGCTTGTTTGACAACGGCCAATGTTTACACCCAAGGTACGAAGAATCTGTTTGTAACATTGGTCGCTATCATTTCTCAAACAAAAAAACCGATCGTAACTTATTATGCATATCAAAACGTTCTCCTGACATCATTTCATAACCTATTCAAGAACTACTCACCCAGGCTTCATTTTTAACAGGATATCAGTCAAAAATCCCAAAGTAAAAATTGGTCCGCACTTCACTGATGTCACTTTGACCACGGCTGACAGACAACTGAATGACGTAAGCAAACAAACTGTCATTTAATGTTGCCAGAAATATAATCTATTTTCTACCACAGATTACAAAATGTGCCGGTTTTACACCATTCCAATACTACAAGCTAATTTAGTTATTTTTTTGTTTTGGCCTATGTTACCCTTAGAGTCCAAAGTTGGAGGATTTCACGGTACCTAACGACTAACATTGTTAAACTTTTCCTTCTTTTTGTATTCTTTCGACCAATTTACACAATATTATTGTATTCGTACCTACAGGTACAGGTAGGTAGATTTTTAACTTTATAATTGTACCTACGTTAATTCCCGTAACTTCCCGCCATAAACCACCATAAAATCAGAATCCACGCGGACGAAGCCGCGGACAGCATCTAGTCTGTCAGCAGCCTCGCTATATGTCGAAAAATCTTTTTTGACAACTAACAGCATTGTTGGGTAGGTATCATGGTACCTACCACAGGGTTAACTTATACAGAGTGTCCCAAAACTTGACGATAAAATCTTACCGGCTTGAACTAAAAAAAAAATTTGAAAATTTGAATTTTGAAAACTAAAAATTTGAACTAAAGCCTCTATTTTAAAATATTACCATTCCGCTCCATTCTGCTGTCCAAGTGTTCATGGTCTCTGTTGCTGTCAGTTCTTGCTAGTGCGAGTGCCGTACAATGTTATGAGTTGCAGTACCGATTTCCTCGTTTACTTACTTTACTAAACCCTCCAGTCTCCACTAGCGACCCCGTCGACTGAACAGATAAGTTGGCGGATCTATAATTTAGCGATAGATTACGAGCCCAGGAACCGGGTGTAAAAATTAAACCATAAATAGAGACCAGCTACGTCAATAAACACCACCTGTTCACCTGGGCCAGAACAGTCCGGAGTGCGTCACGAGGCTAATTTCAGCCACAGCCATTGAATGGTATTACACTCTCATTAAGCAAAGACAAATTATTCATCGACAAATATTGCTTATAAGAGAATATATTTAGCAAATACCTGAATTAATGTGACTGAATGAAAATCTCCTTGTTTGTGCTCTGAATAACTTCGAAGGTTTGGTCATGTATTTCAAATTTTCAACAGTGCAGTGCTTTATATTTTTTTATATTATTTTACTTAATTTTACTGATTATAATTGCATTTCAGAAAAATAAATGGGTTATAGAATCTATAATTCTATATCTTCTTTCCGTGTGTTCCGTGTGTTCTATCCGTGTGGATTAAGGTTTTCTTGATTCCCGCGGAAACTCTTTACTTTTCCGGGAGAAATTGTAGCCTATGTAATTGTATCCTGGGTATGAGCTATCTCCATTCCAAACAGCCAAATCCGTCCAGTAGTTTTGTGTGAAAGAGTAACAAACACACACACACACACACACACAAACTTTCGCCTTTATAACATTAGTGTGATGTGATGTGATATAATATTAGTGTGTTTATTTTATCATTTATACAGCTATTTTTTTTTTAATAATTCAATTCAATTCTTAAATATAATATAAACATTTGGAAATCATAAATACAATACTATATTAATACTAAATTTACTCTAAAATTAAAACTAAAATAAAAACTAATTAAAATCTAAAACCCCATCCAAGTCAGCGCAGTGTGGCATAGTACCTAAGATGCTGGCAGAATTACCCCTTTGGATGGCCAAGCTAATCCTTTGGCCAAGGTAGCTGCCAGCTCTTGGATCCCCGGTAGACTCGATCACTCTTTTCGATATTTCTAAAAAAAGTGCGCGAGCCTCCGGGCCCCACGGCCCCAGGGTCTCTACACCAAAAGGCACAAATATGAAACCACTGTCAAGTTTTTCATATTTGTGCCTCTTAGCCTGTTCGGCGCTAGTAGCCGCTGCACCCGCCACGGAGGAGGTCGCATGGATGTGGGAAGCAGCTAGAGTATCTACACAGGTGGCATCCCACACAAGCGACCTCCCTGTCCTCCAAGGAACAAGCGTCATACCATCAGGTCTCTTGCCATCACTACGTGCCAAACCAATAGGTTCTAATACAGCTGGCACGTGAGCAGTAGCAAGAGACCTGCGGATGATGTCGTTGAGGGCATTGTGGCGGGAGAAACGACCAGCGCTCTTTGAACAGGAGAGCCCGTGATGACCGTAAGCGTCGACGTGGTCACCGCAGTGGCAACGGTGAGGCTGGGTTATTTTGGCGCCGAGCCTAAGACCAACTACCACTGCAAGAGTGGCGTGGTTTAAAAGAGTGCCCAGATTAGCAGAAGGGAGAGCATGGAGCCAGTGTCCGGATTCTTTCGCAGAGACAGCGAGAAGACGAGCACGGTCTTTAGAATTTGCTTGCATTAACATTGCGTCAAAAGTTTTTTTACAAATAATGTCATCCCACTGTCTCTGGGAAGGAAGAGAAACCGGCAATTGATTTACCTATTATTATTGTATTTTGTTTTGACTTGTCTCTACAGAATAGCGATATCAGAACTCCAGAATGGACATACATAATATTGTTACAGAAATAATAATCTTAATATATATATTTCTTGTGTGCGTGTGTATGTCACTGAACTCCTCCTAGACGGCTGGACCGATTTTGATGAAATTTTTTGTGTGAGTTCAAGGGGATTCGAGGATGGTTTAGATTCACAATTTAGTCCACTGGAAAATGTTTATTTAACTTATTTTTCATTTATAAGTAGTGGCGGTACGAAGTTCGCTGGGTCAGCTAGTATTATTATATAAAATCGGCATTTATAACACCTATCCATAAGAAGGGTCCTAAGCATCTAATTAACAATTATCGGCCAATCTCCAAACTCTGCGTATTGGCAAAAATACTGGAACGTGTAGTTTACGACCAACTGTACTCGGTTTTAAAGTGTCACTTTAGTCCCTTTCAACATGGTTTTGTCAAAGGAAGATCCACAGTATCAAATCTAGCTCTTTTTACTGATTTTGTATCTGATAAAATGGATAATCGGGACCAGGTAGATGCAGTGTACATTGACTACAGCAAGGCCTTTGATCGAATTGACCATAATATATTATTACTCAAATTAGCCAAGGCAGGCATAAGAGGAGATCTGTTTCGCTGGTTCTCCTCTTATGTGAAAAATAGATCGCAAGCTGTTGTGCTCAATGGCTTTACCTCATCCTGGCGTACTATTCCTTCGGGCGTGCCGCAGGGCTCCCTACTAGGACCTCTGCTCTTTATTATTTTTATTCAAGATATTGACACTTGTTTCCATAATTCTAACATTTTGCTTTTTGCTGACGATATGAAAATTTTTAGAGTAGTAAATAACTACACGGACCAGAGCCTTCTTCAGGAAGATCTACTAAGGCTTGATCAATATTGTAAAGTGAATAGATTGGACCTTAACGTTTCTAAATGTTTTGTCATATCCTTCACACGCAAGCACAATATACATAGATCCTCATACAAATTAAAGGGTCAAGAGCTGGATCGCGTATCCACTATACGGGATTTAGGTGTCACAGTTGACACTAAACTCCTATATGATAAACATGTGGACCAAATTGTAAGCAAGGCTTCAAAAATGTTGGGATTCCTAATCCGTTCGTCCAAGGACTTCTCCAAACTTAAAACAATTAAAGTTCTTTACTGTGCCCTAGTGAGAAGCAACCTTGAATATGCATCTCAAATTTGGAACCCCCAATATGAGGTGTATATTCAACGTATTGAAAGAATCCAGAAAAAATTCATTCGATTCCTCAAATACAAATTTAAACTTAAGTCTAATATGACATATGAAGTTACTTGTGCTCAGTTACACCTCCTGCCACTAGCCATTCGAAGAAATATAAGTGATATTGCCTATCTCATTAATATCACAAATAACACAGTTGACTGTGCGCCGCTTCTTGGCAAGTTATCATTTAAAATCCCCATTAATACTCATCCTCGAATCTTCTCAATCTTTCAAACGCCACACACGCATACCAAGTTCCGCAAAAACTCGTTTATGCTTAGATCTGCTTTATCTTTTAATAACATTTGTAAAAATAATAAAAATTTGGATCTTTTTTGCATCACCGCCACCACTATTCGTAGAACGCTGGCCAACGAGTTCTTCAACTCACACTTTGGTTGAATAATTCGTTGACCAGATTACTTTTTTCAGTTTTTTTTTTTTTAGATTACTTTTTTTTTAACTCTTCTTGTTTTTCACCGCATATTGTTATTGTCTTTTTTCTCCCCCCCATTCTTTTTTCTTCCCAGTTGAGTTTTTGTTTTCCTTAATTATGTAAATTATTCTATCTGTGAAAACTTATAATTAGCTATAATTTTCTTCTGTTCTTATCTATTTACTTTTTTTATATTAGCTGTAAGTTTTCCTGTAAAATAAAATAAAATAAAATAAAATAAAATAGAATGTATTATACTTTTTATTTATTTAAAGGAACAAGGGAGACAAGATTATTTAAATCTTGTCTCCCTTGTTCCTTTATAAAATGAAGGAAGTGTAAACATAAGCATATATCCACAATTTTCCATCCCTGGCTTATTATTGTTATATATACCTATTAAAAGAAAATTTTCTCGATTTGACGAAAACTCTTCAAATATTATTTTCTGTTAATATAAATTATAGTAAAAACTAATTTGTGTTACCGTGCAAAACCGCCCGGGTGTTCTAGTATACTAATATATACTATGTACCTACTATACTGTACTATACTACAATACTAGGTGTACTATATTCTACTATATACTAGCGCACCTATTACCTCATATTTTTTGAACCTCAAAAATTTATTAAATTATCAAGCTACTCCAAGAATAGATATTTATTTTTGTATCAAGTGTTCTAATAAATCTAATTGATATTTAAGAGCGAAGCAGCGAATGAAGTAACGGAAAAATTTGACCAGGTTCTATGCGATTAAACTTTTAAAGCCCGCTTGCAGAGACGCCGGGTTAGGTTTAACCCAGGAATAAAGGAGATTGGCGAATTCCATAGAGTTTCTGACCCACACGAACTGAACCGCGGGCCTCAAGCCTACGTTCACGAATTGTTCTAGTAAACCAGCAAAAAAGTTCATCAAAGTCTATCAAATAAAGTTGGGAGAAAAAAGATATTCACTTGTATTACCGTGTAACGGTTATTTTTAATGTATCTTGCGAATAATTATATTTTTGAACCCCATCTTCTAAAAATATCGGGTTTACACAGAAAAATACTCTGAAAAATATTAATTAAAATTAAATGATTTCTGAATTTAAGCGGTTTTGAAAAATGCTGGGTCAAAATTCGTCAACCTCCTTTGTAATTTTGACAGAAGCTTTATACGAAATCTGTCAAACCAGCACCTTACTCTGGGTTAAAAGGATAACTCAGCGTTTCTGCAAGCGGGCCTAAGAAATTTCATATCACATGCTAGGAAACCATCGCGAGGAAAGGTTAGGAGGAAAGGAATGCATGTGCATGCCAGAGTTCTCCGTAATGTTTCAAAGGTGTGTAAAGTCTAGTAATAATCCACACTTGACCAGCGTGATGGCCTATGGCCTAGATCCTTCTCACTTCAGGTGCCCGGTGAGTCTTGGTGTCTTGATGATGAATGAAAAGGAGTCTGAACTCCTGAAGGTGGATCTTGTTTTCCTGTTTTGAACAATAGTCGCGAGCAATACAATTTTAGTCTATAGTGACCAAGATAAATATCTTATGTTTTTGAATCATCTTAAGGATGATTATACGAGTCTGCCCGCGAAATTCAAAATATTTAATTTGGTTTTTCGCAATTTGTAAACTAATACGACAAACTAGGCTAATGGCATTCTAATTGCGCCAGTAGAATTATCATCTTCACAGGTTTACATAAAAATCTTTACTTGAAAGTGACCAGTTTAAGAAATTAATCAAAATACTGAGTTGGACGTGAGTTACTCACAAGTTAGTCGATATTTTATTATATCTGGACACTTTCAAGTAAAGATTTTTATATAAACCTGTGAAGATGATACTGCCATTGTCGCAATTAGAATGCCATAAACCTACTTTGTCGTATTAGTTTACAAATTGCGAAAAACCAAATTAAATTTGAATTTCGCGGGCAGAACTGTGTCTTCAACCTTAAATTGCATAAAATTATTTATTATAATAAAGCTTAAAAGTTCAAAATTTACGTAAGTAGCATAGATAAAATTATTAGGATGAATTAATTATAATAATCAAAAAAATTATTATAATTAAGCATATTCACTATAAATTACGCATTTATATTTAGCATTAAATTGTTATTTACATACCTAGGTATGTACCTACCTACGCATTTAAATTAACAGGAAATTATAACACATATACATAGCATGTATTTGCCTAATCTACCTATTGTCGTCATAGTAATTTAAAAGTTTAAATAATTAATTAGTCTATGACGCCAATAAAACTGAAAAATTAGAGCTCCCGATTTTCAGTAAGAAATAGGTAACCTATAATCTTGTCGACTTGGCTTGGGTGTCGTCATAATAGATATAATTATTACGTAGCTGTATTAAAAAGTTTTAACGTCGGCGTCGCGTTGATTCATAACAGAAACCGCAAATTAATTTTCCTAGATTTTTTATTACATACTTACGCTGCCCGCACACAGTCAATAATATTGTCAATAATGACGAATATTGTCAATAATATTGCGAGTGTGAGGGGCGTATTGAAGGATTGATCAATATTTTTGTATACAAATCAAAATATTGTCAATATTTTTATTGACAGTAAAATTGACTATGTGCGGGTGGCCTTACTAACCTACCAAGAACATTATTAGGTACATTGTACAGTAGATATATTATTATTAAGTATACGTCATAATATGTACCATCTACTATGTGTGAACAGAGGTGACAGTGTGAAAATATTCCTCGAATGCATCTTTTTCTTTATCAAGCGATAGACGTCCATTGTTGGATCTTGCAGACTTCCACTTGTCTCGGTCTTGCGCCGACTGTACTTGTACTTCGAGTGCAAAGACTCATCGTCGTAGATTACAAATATTTGAACATTGAACTCTTGCAAGGATCACTACAGAATACAGATACAGACCACGACTTTGTGCCCCTTGCGTCCAGCGGCCCAGGAATTCTCTTGAGGTCTTCTGTCTTTACCAAATGTTATATGTATCTATTTGAGTATTTGAGTGAGGTGC
Organism: Oeneis ivallda; assembly: GCA_029955525.1. Classification (NCBI taxonomy): domain Eukaryota; kingdom Metazoa; phylum Arthropoda; class Insecta; order Lepidoptera; family Nymphalidae; genus Oeneis; species Oeneis ivallda. The sequence continues at coordinate 16,992,253 of JARPMR010000006.1, read as the reverse complement.
TATAGGAAAAGATATCGGATAGCACACTAATATTATAAATGCGAAAGTGTGTTTTTTTGTTGGTTTGTCCTTCAATCACGCTGCTACAGACCTACGGATCGACGTGATTTTTAGGGTTCCGTAAGTACCTCAAAAGGTAACCGAGTACCGGTTTTAGACTAAGGGCGGCGTAGGACTTAGGAACATAAACATCATCATCATCATCATTAGCAACCCACCAAATCAACGGCTCACTACTGAGCGCAGGTCTCCTCTCAGAGAAGGTTATAGGCCATAGACCATGGTCCACCACGCTGGCCCAATGCGAATTGGCGGACTTCACAAACCTTCGAGAACATTATGAAGAGCTCTCAGATGTGCATATTTCTTCACGATGTATCCTTCACCGTTGAAGCAAGTGATATTTAATTGCTTAACATAAACATAGCATGTACCTATTACTTAATACCGTAAGTAGAAGGAACGTGCGAACGAGATCCATCTCCTCCATGGAAAATTGCGCAGGACACGCATCAGTCGCATCTTTTTTACCAAGCCTGTTATAAAATGTAGCTAAGTAATGGCGAAGTGAAATGTACCCAACGCGTTTTTAAATGTATGGAGTCCAACGCCTCGGTACATTAGCAAAAGCAAACTGCGAATAATCTATTAGCTTATGCTAAACATATTTGATGTGAACACACACACGAACATGACCACTGCAGTGTATCGTAAACATTGGAAAAGTACGAGATGCACAAGCGCCGAACGTGATTATAATGCATTAACTTTTGTCTCACAACCCCATTGTCGAAAAGGGAATCGTGCACGGTGTATTTCACGTTTAGATCATCGTCTGACTCATGCTACAAATTTGTATTTGATTGGGATGCTTTCATTTCGAAATAGCTATCATCATAAAAAGCGAATAAAATATTCTTACTTGCACGACGCTTTTACTTGGTCGTATGTCATTAACTCATTAGAGATATTGGGAACTATTCAGCCTTTTACAAGGTACTTAGGTACGCATGTCGAAAATAAAACTTAATTCAAATTATAAAATAGCCTCTATAGCCCAAAAAGGTACGGCCTGAAATCTGAAAGGCCGACGATTCGATCCCCAGCCATTACGCTATGGTTGTACCTACACACTCCTAAGTCCTAACACAAGCTTTCCGCTTAATTGGAAGGGAGAGGAGGATATTAGTCAAGCTTGGCTAATGTGGCTTATATTCTTTATAAAGAAATGCAACACTAATTCTAATTATATTTTCAGGCTTGTCAACAATTGAGACCCTTTTTGGGTCAAGGCATGATTCCCGCTCGTGAAATACAACGTCTTTTTCGTGAAATACAATAACAAAACATCTCTAAGCGTTTTATATTCATTGCAATCGCATAATTTTTTAATAAAAAAAAATCGTTACTGTTCTAAGTTCTCCAATTTGACTACTTTGCAGCTGGTCACGTTTTATTTAAGCACCTAGATAGGTATTAATAAGACATGCAGAGTATCATAAGAATAAAACTGCGTTGCATCGTGAAAGGATAAAAATGTTATATTCATGCCTTATGTGACCTACTGACCGATAAATCTCGATAACTGCTTTACACTGATACAAAATTGATAATATATCGACATGCAGTTTTAGCCTCGAGACAGGCATTTTAAATCCATGCGCCCCGTCTACGCATAATGCACTGAGCAAATCATAAAATCAATGCACCTTGCGTCTAAGACATTCTCAAAGCTTGGCCATGAACCGCCATGACCTAAGTATATATTCAAAGGGTGCCCAGTGAACAAACAATTTAATTCAATGTCGACATGTTGTGATGATGTTGATTTGATGTGTGTCGGGCGTGTTACCTACTTGACATTAAAAATTCAGAATTTGTGGTAAGATACCATTGGAATATTTTATTTTTATCGAGCTGACTTTTTTATTGATTTCCTCTGAAGTCTCTGGGTTAAATAGGAGCTCCATATAATTTCTTGGCTGGCTCAACTCTGGAGAGGAACAACCTCTGGTAAATGTTTAGCCTGGAGTCGACCCATTTACCAGCCTGCCGAATGGCAAGCAACTTCCTCAATTTCTTGCAGAAGTCAATATCAGACTAGCTAAAACTTGCAGAAATTGACTTGCTTAGCATAATAGGTATGTATATAATTTTTTTTATCTATATATTTTTTTTTGGGGTTTTTAACCACAGCTGGCATGCCAACCCCGTCGATTCATACAATATTTAACTATGAAACTTTACCTACCTTAACAATGAACTTATCTAACTTAATACTAAGTTTATTATTATCTAGTACTAGCTGATGCCCGCGACTTCGTCCGCGTGGATTTAGTTTTTATGGATTAGTAAGGAAGAATTACTACTAAGATTATAAAGGCAATCTAATTAAATTTTAGAACACAAAAGCTACTATTGTGACTTAAATATGACAGTTACATAATATATTCCCTTGGAGACTTTTTGTAGAGGATAATGCGTACTTAAATCATGTAGTACATAATTTTTATGTATCATCAATAGCACACGCCAAAAAATGCATTTTATAGGCAAAATTTTGTTTGGGTTACATTATTGCACTTTTCTTAAGGATCTCTAATTTTTTTGAAAATAAATTATAGCCTATGTAACTTCCTGATAACTTAGCTTTCTATTGGTGAAAAAATGGTTAAAATTGGTCCAGTAGTTACAGAGCCTATTCGATACAAACAAACTAAAAAATCTTTCCTCTTTATAATTGACCGAGCGAAGCGAGGTCTCTGAGTCTACTAGGTGAATTTGCTCTTGTCCGTCCGTCCGTCCGTCCGTCCGTCCGTCCGTCCGTCCGTCTGTCAGAGCCTTATAAATTTTGAATTACTGAACGTAATTACTTCTAGATATAATATGTGAACTGATGGCCTTCAGCCGAATATTGCATAAAAAATTATAAAAACCTTTATTTCAGGGGGGCTCTCATAGAAGTGAATGCGAAGTAAAAAAAATTTTATCGCGTTATATAAAATTGTAACATATCATGTTAAAGATAATTTCGAACCGAGTACAAAAATATTATTTTTTTATTTTTTCCTTTAAAATTGACGAAATGGGGGGCTTTCAAAGTGGCGATTTTATACGCTCGCTTGAAGACGCTCTCTAGCAAAATCCGCTACGTATTTTCAACCTGTTTTATTTTTATTATTTCACTTATATCCTGTACTTGAACAACAAATACTAAGGGTCTTATTCATAAACAAGTTAAAAGCTTATTATAGCTAAAATATGTTTTGTCTTATTCTATCATTTGACATTTTGAATTCATTTGACAGTAACAAAACATATTTTAGCTATAGTACGCTTATAACTTGTTTATGAATAAGGAGGTAAAATTATATGAATATTATAAAGAAACGAGATTATTTAATTTTTAATGGGCATCAGTAATTCATATAGCATCAACATAGCTTCACAATAATGCTAATAGATGGCGCAGTCATTACATTAGGCACTATTCCATGGAACTAGGAGATTACGACTACGACCTATCCCAAAAACAGTTTTGCGTCGACCATTATTATTTAGTTACATAATAATATAATACCATATTATTCAATTAAAATTATTTTTTAGTTAAATATCAAACTTCAATAAACTATTAATTACTACATTTTGTATATTTTCTATTTGCGTCGATAGATGACGATTTGTACAGATGCCCGTAACCCGGTTTCACTCGTTAGTACCTACTTACATAATAATTCAATGTTTTCAGTAACGTTCCCTAACCTTTACGGGCTACCTATGATAAGTTAGGTGATGATTTCTGTCAACTTATTTATCACGATCCTGTACGGGACACCTAAAAGGACATTGGGACGGATGTTAGGACTTAGGATTGTATTTAGGAGCTACCTACGTAAAGAGACTCCTACTTAGGGGATGATTTAGGTATGTTTGGTGAAAACGGGCATAATAATAATGTCAGTATTGGTTATCATGTATCGATTGAATGAATAATCATGGGATACCGTTACCGCGAGGTCTCAGCTCGGGGCGAACCACTAGTAGGTATTAGTATAGACAAGCGATATGCCAGAGTTTGTTTATGAGACGTGTACACGGCAACGACGGCGACGGTATGATGCTGCTGTTTACAAGTTTTAATAGACACCTCAGACCATACCTGAGTTTCATATAGGTAGTTAGCATAATTAAGTAGGGATAAAAGATAGACATCCATCAATTTAGATAGTTTAATTTAAACCATAAGCACCATGCGGTTGTATTTCATAACCTTCGAATAAACACAATGTACCTACCTACCCGCCTACCTATTTTAGAACCGGTCACGATTTAACTGGCTGACAGTCGAAAATATAATATCGAAGCTCACTATAGACCTATTTATGTAGGTGCATTTTCGTGCCCAAGTGTGTAGCGGACACGTCATAGTAATACGGTAAAGGCAAGCTTCAGAAGTTCGGGCGTCATGTACCCGCCTATAGATGCAAAGCGTATCTTCCCCTTGCGTCATCTGTAGACTGTAAAGGACACCGACTGACGTCATACTTCATGCCCTGTTTCAGCTCTGTACATAATAATATGATCTAGATCACGCATCTAGTATTTCAGATTTTAAATTGTCTTGTTTAAATCTAGGAAATTTTAAGACGTAGGCGTACGTACTGATAAATAGATTATTAGGTACGTCACAAATCACAATGGATCCCGACATTCATGCGGTCAATTTTATGTTTCTAGAGCCCACACACCCACAGAGATTTAATTGGGGTTAAGTAGTACCCCAATAAAACCTCGGCAGATATCTAGATATAAAAATTTCTTAAAAATTAGAACGACCGAGAACCTGATTAAAAAAATTATAAAAACCTTTATTTCAGGGGGGCTCTCATAGAAGTGAATGCGAAGTAAAAAATTTTTTATCGCGTTACATAAAATTGTTACATATCATTTTAAAGACAATTTGGAACAGAGTACAACCGTATTTTTTTTTTAATTTTTTTCCTAAAATTGACGAAATGGGGGGCTTGCAAAGTGGAGATTTAATACGCTCGCTTGAAGACGCTCTCTAGCAGAATCGTCTATGTATTTTCAAGGTGATTTTATTTTTTTATTTCACTTATATCCTGTACTTGAACAACAAATACTAAAATTATATGAATATTATAAAGAAACGAGATTATTTAATTTTTAATGGGCATCAGTAATTCATATAGCATCAACATAGCTTCACAATAATGCTAATAGATGGCGCAGTGATTAACTATTCCATGGAAATAGGAGTTACGACTATCCCAAAAACAGTTTTGCGTCGACCAATATTATTTAGTTAGGTACATAAAAAAAAATTCTTTTCAAAAAACCGACTTCTAACGCCACTACAAAGTATAAAAATAATTTTAGTTTGTCCACGTTTGTTGAAGTCGGGCGGGCCTAAATACAAACTATGAAACCGATGCGCGACGCTACACAATATGAAAGACTCGTTTGTAGAAGTCGAGCGAGCATCGCGAGTCGGTTTCATAGTTTGAATTTTAGGCCCGCCCGACTTCAACAAACGTGGACAAACTAAAATTATTTTTATACTTTGTAGTGGCGTTAGAAGTCGGTTTTTTGAAAAGAATTTTTATTTTAAGCTTTTAAGTGTAGTATCCTATGATTGAGGAGCTAGGACCTGGAGCTCCATGATGTAGTCCATACTTGTTACCTACAATATCAATTCGTAATCGAAATTTCCTAAATCCCCATACTTTTAGGTAGGCAGTACCCTGCAGCATCAGGATTGAGGAGCTAGGTACTGGAGCTCCATGATGTAGTCCATACTTGTTACCTACAATAATAATTCGTAATCGACATTTCCTAAATCTCTTTCGGTCGGATCGGTCTAGTAATCCCGGAGGAATCGGTGGACATACAAAGGAAAAAAAAAAAAAAAAGATACCGGCCGAATTGGGAACCTCCTCCTTTTTGGAAGTCGGTTAATAATAACATATTATTCAATTAAAATTATTGTTTAGTTAAATATCAAACTTCAATAAACTATTAATTACTGCATTTTGTATATTTTCTATTCGCGTCGATAGATAACGATTTGTACAGATGCCCGTAACCCGTTTTCACTCGTTAGTACTTATTAATTCGATGTTTTCACTAAGGTTGCCTAACCTTTACTAAAAGATCATTGGGACGGATGTAAGGACTTAGGATTGTATTTAGGAGCTACGTACTTAAAGAGACTCCTACCTTAGGGGATGATTTAGGTATGTTTGATGAAAACGGGCATAATAAAAATGTCAGGTTTGGTCGTCATGTATCGATTGAATGAATAATCATGGGATATCGTTACCGTGAGGTCTCAGTTCGGGGCGAACCACTAGTATTAGTATAGACAAGCGATATGCCAGAGTTTGTTTATGAGACGTGTACACGGCAACGACGGCAACGACGAACCATTAGTATAATAGTCGTACATACTATGCTCAGTAAACAATATTTATGACAAATACTAAATTGACGAGAAATAACCTTAGCCATGGCCATGTTATTCTCAACGGTACCGCCCGCGAAACAAACTCGTCATAAATCAAATCCCAATAGGTAGGTACGCTTGAGTACTTGTGCGATCTAAGACAACGTGCTATTGTCCTTTTATCTCATCGATCAATGCAAGTATAATACGAAGTTTGTGAAAAAAAGGCGCCAAGAAAATTCGATGTACTGGCGTGCGGACGGAAAGCGGTGAGGGCGCGAACGCTCCGCGGCGGCGGAGCGTTCGTTCGTCGGAGCCTCCGCCGACCGACGTCACAAGAAAGCCGAGGTCCCTATATAAGACCGCCCGACCCTCCCACTGGCACCACTCGCAAGCTAGCAGACAAGTCACGCACGCTGTCGCTTCTCGCGCATTGTACCGTATCGCTCATTCGTGTTCGCTCCTCAGTCGCACGCACTCGTACATCATGACCGTCACCAGCAAGATGAACAGTGTCTCCCGCCGATCGGTCCTGAGCCGCCTCGGGCCCGGCGGCCTCCTCTATGCCGCAAACAAAATTATAGCGGTACGTCATCGCATTGTGTGGTTTAACATTTTATATGGAAGTGAACATTGTTCAGCAGTGTTTTAATGTGTGCGCAAACATGGTGTTTGAACTCTTCCTTTTCATTGTCCGCAGGTTGCTGCTGGCAAGGATGAGGAACGTTGGCGCAGTAAGAACGAGGGAGCCCTGTTCAAGCGCTGGAAACGTACCACATCCTCAGTGGAGTCCAACCCCGCGCTCGCCGCACCCACCGCGCCAGCTTCGCAACCCTCCGATTTGCTCAAATTCTTAGCTATTGTGAGTATTATTTTCCTTACTTTAGCGCCTATTTCTAGTTCTGCCTTCTAAACACTTTTGCTGAGATAATCATTTTTTTATTTAAAATCATTTTGTATCATAGTCCTTTTGTCCTAGAATAAATAAAATAATCTACCATTTCGGAAACGATCCGACTTTAAACTATAGCTAACGCTGTATACATTGTTTTACTTAACAAAGTAAATTAATTAAACCCGTACCTGCTATGTGCGTCACACTAATTAAAAGACAGTGATTAGAGTTTTATTATAGGTAGTTTCCGTTAGTCGAGGGATTTAGGTATATATAGTTAACGGCCAAACCCGATTTCAGGACAAACTAGTTTTGCCTAGGCTAAACTAGTTCTTCCTATATGCGATAGGATTCGGGTTTGGATTTATATATTTCTAATTTTAATCACACGAATTTTTTCCTTTTGATACTTAATTTGGTCTCCTTTTGTTACAGAATGCGTTGGAGCTCTCAGCACCAGCATCCGACGCCTTACTCAAGTCGCGGTCGTCGGAATGGTTCCAGCTGTCGGGGCACCCAGGCTCCCTGGCGCCTGCTGGCCCCGGCACCGTCTGGAAGCGCCGCGCAGCCGGCGACCACCCCGCACACAACCCCGAACGCGACGCCTACGAGGCTCTCGCAGCCTGCCCCCACATGCGCTCGGCCATCCCTCGCTACTACAGGGAGTTGGAATACGGTGGCGAGCATTTCATCGAACTCCAAGATCTGCTGCATGGTTTTCGTGACCCACACGTTATGGATGTGAAAATGGGAACCCGAACATTCCTGGAAGATGAAGTCAGCAATGCGCGCGCCAGACACGACCTCTACGAGAAAATGGTTCGGCTGGACCCCACCGCTCCCACCGAGGCCGAGCACGCCGCCCGCGCTGTCACCAAGCTGCGCTACATGCAGTTCCGCGAACACTGCTCGTCATCCGCTGAGCAAGGCTTCCGCATCGAAGCCGTTAAACTCCCCGGCCAGCCTCCGCTGACAGACCTCCAGAGAGTACGCGAGCCAAAACAACTGTCGGCTACAGTTGCTCGCTTCCTCGGCACCGACGACCGCGTCCGTCGCGCTATCGCTGCTCGTCTCCGGGAAATCAAGAGCTTGTTTGAAAAGTCAGATTTCTTCAGAAAACACGAAATCGTCGGAAGCAGCATTTTCATCATCTACGACGACGAACGCGTCGGCGCTTGGCTCATCGACTTCGGGAAAACCCGGCGCGTGCCAGACGATATTAAAATTACCCACCGAGAGCCTTGGCAACAAGGCAACCATGAGGAAGGATTCTTATATGGATTAGATAGACTAATAAATACGATTGAAACGGCAACGCTTTCCGAGGAAACGACTGAACCAGACGTTTCACGTTGAACAATCGGCGAGATGAAGTTGGACTCGCCCCGCGGTTGCTACACCGTTCGCTCGGCTTAAGTGCCCCAGTGCCATTTTCCTGGTGCCAAATTCGAGGCCCGGAGATGTACAGAAAATACTACGTTTTGTGTTTGTTTCATGTGAAAGAGAATGCGATGTATCGCCCAATAATTTGATCTAGTCCTTAATTAAATATTTTAATTTTAATTAATTATAATTTTTTGAATTTGATGCAGTGTTTTATTTTAGCAAAATTTAAATTACCTAAAGAATCAGTACCTAGTTAGAGAAGTATGAAATGGCAATATAGGTAGGTACCTATAGCTACACTACAGCATTTTATCTACTATCGATCATAGCTGTTAACTGACAATAACCGGTATTGAGTAAATACCTAATAGGTAAGTACATAGGTAGTAGGCGATTTATAGTAAATCCTTATTAGGTATTATCAACCTAACAAAATAATCTGTATTCAGAGGGCCTTATTATATTGAAAACTAGGATTTAACTTTCTATCATTGAAATTAGTAAATGCTAGTGCTAAACACTAGTGATTATGCTCTGTAGCTCTGTAGACTGTTGAGCAAAAAGAAAAATCTTTTACTAGATAAGTAATTACAATTAGGTACTAATAAGTATACTTTTTAACCGACTTCCAAAAAGGAGGAGGTTCTCAATTCGGCCGGTATCTTTTTTTTTTTTTTTTCTTTTTTTTTTTTCTATGTATGTCCACCGATTTCTCCGGGATTACTGGACCGATTCGCGTGATTTTTTTTTTAATCGACAGAGGATGTTTGCGAAATGGTCCCATAAAAATTTTAACCTTCAACTCCTCAAGCCTGATGCTGCAGGCTAAAACTATGGCGATTTAGGAAATTTCGATTACGAATTGATATTGTAGGTAACAAGTATGGACTACATCATGGAGCTCCAGGTCCTAGCTCCTCAATCATAGGATACTACACTTAAAAGCTTAAAATAAAAATTCTTTTCAAAAACCGACTTCTAACGCCACTACAAAGTATAAAAATAATTTTAGTTTGTCCACGTCTGTTGAAGTCGGGCGGGCCTAAAATACAAACTATGAAACCGACTCGCGATGCTCGCTCGACTTCTACAAACGAGTCTATCATATTCTGTAGCGTCGCGCATCGGTTTCATAGTTTGTATATAGGCCCGCCCGACTTCAACAGACGTGGACAAACTAAAATTATTTTTATACTTTGTAGTGGCGTTAGAAGTCGGTTTTTTGAAAAGAATTTTTATTGTTTTTAATTTTTATGATCTTGAAGTATAGTAGCGCCATCTAGTGTATATTGATGGAAGCAGATTTTAACGAAAAGTTAAAAAGGTGGCGCTGATAACATGTATGATAATGCTAAGTTACGTTTTATTAATTTAAACAAAATCTAATATTCTATGAAGTTAATTAGAGTTAATACGGATTTAGTTTTCTCAGCAAAACACAGCAAAGAAGGCGACCACAAAAAAAACTATCTACTATCACTGAGTAAGGATAGGTTCACTAGTATGCCGGTAATCTGGACCACTTTTATGTTACCTAGCTTTCTAATAGTAGTGGTCATAAAACTGCTAAAGAACGTGTCAGAGCACGCAGAAGGGCTCAGTTGTAAAGAACCTCTCTAGGTTAAACCCTATATCAGTAGGACTAAGGAAATGGAAGTTTCCTCAATTCGCAAACGTCTCGATACCAGACTAGATGAAACTTGCAAAAATTGACGTCACGGTGTGGTCTTCATACAAGAGCAGCTTGAATTATGACACTGCTACAGAAACTGCGCTCACGCTGCGAGAAGAAATTCAAGACCAATCCTGTACCTTAAATTTCCGCCCACATAGACTTATTAAATTACTTGGTCGCCCACGTCAAATCTACGAAGTTTTCTGGTTGTGGTCGTCGCAAACGTGTCACAACCATCGAGATAAAGGAAATAGATAACAGCTGCAGACTTGATAAGATTGACGAAACCGTGACACGACAAGCCCACTCCTGAAATCAGGTCTTTAGTAATTACCTAGGTACCATATTTTATAAGCACAAAAGTGTTAAAATACATTTTAGGGCCATAGATGTAGTTTTTGTGTTGGCAATCTGCCGAAGCTTCAAAATTTGTCGGTTCTTTAGGTACTTGCCGACAATGGTAAAATAGGCTTGTCCAGGTCCTCACCCACATTATAATCTCTTTAAACGAGCAATTCTTGTCTAAATATATATATATATATATATATATATATAATCTGAATCTCGGAAACGGCTCCAACGATTTTCATGAAGTTTAGCATGTAGGGGGTTTCGGGGGCGATAAATCGATCTAGCTAGGTTTCATTTTTAGAAAAGGTCGTTTTATCCGTGTTTTCAAGCAATGAAAACCCCCTTACAATATAATTAGAATGCAAAGGTCAATTTCGCCAATACCAATAAAAACCCGATAGCTTAGTTAGGCAGTCGGGCAGTCCCGAAACTAGAAGACTCTGGTTTCGGGACCGCCTTTTTTTCCCTATGAATTTTATTTTTTATTTTATTTTTTTCTAAATATATAATTTCCAAAAAACACGTTTTACAAAAAAAAAAAAAAAAAAAAACAAAAAACCGAGCAAAGCCAGCTCGGTTACCCAGATATTAATATATTTAAATGCAAAAACTTCATTGTTGTCTTTTCACGTCTAAACGCCTGAACCACTTACCTACAACCAGTAGATATCTTCCATCCTGAATGAGGATATAGGGTATCTTTTATCCCGAATAAGTAATCAAACAGTTCCTACACTAGTCAAGGGCAGTTTAGTACCTCATTACTTTAATAAAATAATAGTTCCTCTCCCGGTTCCTAGCCATACTCAGCAACATTTATGTAGGTATTGGTAACTTGATGAGATCTCTCCATCGCCCGCTGAGTGACCCTGAGACCCTTCTTGTGAGGCCCACAGTTAGCGACCATGTCTCGGATCCGTAAGTCATCACTGGCAACACGCACTGTTCAAAGACTTTAGTCTTCACTCTTCAGGCTCTGAGGGATTTAAGGATCTTTAGATTTGGGATTTTGGGATTCTTCTGAGGGATCAGAAATGAGGAGATCCGTAGACGAACCAAAGGCACCGACATAGGTCAGCAAGTCGCGATACTGAAGTGGAAATAATCAAAAAAAGTGGAAAAAAAAAAATAAAAAATAATCGCACATAGTACGAAGAGCTGATGGTCGTTGGGGTCCCAAAAGTGCTGGAAAGGCGACCCAGCACCGAAAGCGCAAGCGGAAGCGCAGTGTTGGCAGACCCTCCCAATAGAGTCGCAGTGAGCTGCTGGATTTAGGCGGCGCAAGACCGAGACCTGTGGAAGTCCATGCAAGAGACCTTTGTCCAACATTGGACGTCTGTCGGTTGACAAAGAAGAAGAATTTGATGAGTAAAAACAAACATTTTACAAAGAAATCCTATTTAATGAGAAAAATAATATTTTTTAAAGTATATTACACATTAAAAAAGTATGTAATGCACATAGGAAACAGAATTGAATTAAAAATAAGAGCATATTGACAGATTTTATTTTTGGAGGCATCAAATATTATCTCAATAAATCAATCAAATAAAGATAACTGGAAGTAATTTTTAGTTGACAGGGCATATTGGAATTAAAAATGTATCTCTAAGTCATCATCGAAAGAATTACATGACCTAACTGGTAAGGCTTGTAGCACACCACCACCGTGAAAAAGAAATATAACGAAACAGTAGCTCCTATGACGTCCTTTGTGACTGAAGTGAAACCAAACTTTCTCACATGGTTTCGTGAATGCCTCTATGATGCGATTTGACTGCATCTGAGTAGTGCAGAAATCGCGTGGAAGACAGATGAATCTAAAAATAATTGCTATTGTGACTATCACAATTACCTCTGATTAGCGGATTCCTTCTCACTTATCTGTAAGTTGATTACAAGGGAGACAAGTGGGAGCTTCAATAGTTTTGCTAGGAAGGCTTCAGGCAGAGATGTCCTAGCAGCCTTAAATGATGTCCAAACATTCCCAATTTCCAATACTTATATCCTCAAACAGTTTTGATACAAATAACATGATTATTTATAAGTCTAAATACATAACAATTTTAAACATTCTTCACATAACATCATCTAAACTTGTCCAGCAGTTATATTATAGTGTACTCTATAATTATTACAAAGTAAGGAAATTAACTTTCAGCAATACCTATTTTACGAGTTATATAAGTTTAATAGCTATAAAAAATATAATTAAAAATATTTTCGGTGGCAGATTTTGTAAGATGTTTAAATTAACTCATAGAGTTATAATTCATTAAATCTAACCCTAACTAAAATTAAAGAGCATCAATTAGTTATACAACTATCATAATTAAACATTACAATGTATAAAAATACATAAATGAATATTAAGTGGTAGAACTAAGTGTTGCTATGTAATCTAATATGCTATAAAGTTTAATAATATGTCAGTAAAAATAAATGTCATAGTAAGTTACTGAAAGTCAACTAATTGAGTTAAATTTTTCTTAGCCTTGACAATTCGGCAACTGTTTACTTTTGTGGCAAACCTCAAGGAGTTGAGAGTCTCACCAAAACAATCATCAAATTGATTGATATTCACCAACATAAGGGTTTTAGAGTTCCCGCCAAGGCTCGGCATCAACAGATGAGTAAGCTTTGAATTTCTGTATGGGATATGAGACTGATTAGTCTGTAATGATAAGATCACTTTGGCTAACTCAGAAAGTGATCTATTGATATGTTTTGTTTCATCCATCCTCTGTGATGTCTTCCCACTTTCAGAACCTGCCAAATCCACTAGATTCAAGTTACTAGTAAACTTTTCCTTACGCTTTTCGTTGACAGCAGTTATTTTAATCTGTGCAACAGAGTGAGACCTGGAGCTTCTCTCGTTGTTTATAGTGGCAGCAGTTTGTCTGTTACGTTGAGCGAATAACAACAGCCTGATGAAGTCGTGAGAGCTCTTGACTTCTTCTTCTTTTAAGTTGGAAACGTACAAGTCAGTGCCTTTGGAATTCACCATTTTTATTTCGTGATTTACCTGATCTTTACTTGAATTCAACAAATCATAAATGATTTCATTATAGATTTCTAAAAAGGAAGCCTTTATGGTGAGCTCCCAGCCCATCCTCTTGAGATCATCCATGCAAGTGAAAATCATGTCTATAGCCCTTGGAATAATACCGTATTCTTCGATCCCACAGCCACCTTCCATCGTGTACGTCTTACCTGAACCTGTTTGACCGTATGCAAAAATGCAAACATTATAGCCATCTAATGCAGATTGAACCATCGGAGAGACTTCAGCAAAAACATCTTCCTGAGTTGAATTAGGTGTGAAAATACCATCGAAAGAGAATGAGTGCAGAGATTTACCTTTACGTGCTGAATTGAAGAGTTCAATCTTTTCCACTTCAATAGAGCAAGCATCAAGTACATTGAGATTATACAGTGGCTTCGATGATTCAGATTTAAGGGGAGGTCGTACTCTGCAATACACACGAATGTTTCCCTTCAAATCTTGCACAGTATTTCTTAAAACTCTTTGATCAGTGTACATTGCAGCTAATATGTTTTGTAATACATCTGTGTCAGTTTTATTTTTGGTTATTATGTTGAGTGCCTCTCTGTGGTCAGACTGTAATTTGTCATGTTCAGCAGATATTTTTTTAAGATGTTCTGTCAAAACTCTCAGTGCTTCAGTCTCTTCGCTGAGACTTTTATGACGTCGTGTCAAATCATCAAACTCGGTTTTGAGCCTGTCAAACTCGAGAGACTTAAGTTTTAAGCTTTTAGTAACATCTTCTAGAAGGTTGGCTTTGCTAAGCAATTCTTCGTTTTCTTGTTTTTTGATTTCATGGTCAATTTTCAAAGTATCATACTCAACAGATTTTTGTCTTAGATCCCTCATAGCGTTTAAAAGTTTTTCTTTCAACATATCTCTCTCTGCCACAGTGCCGTCAACTGATTCCTTAACCTTTTCATATTCATCAGATACTTCTACATGTTTATCTTTCAATTCATTAAGCTCATTCTTTAATACTTTGTGTTTTTCTAGTAAGTCGTTAAATCTTGCCTTGTAATCGTATGGAGCAATTCTAGGTCCAACCGTTGTAGTTTTCTTTTCTACTTTAGCAATTTTGTTTGGTACCACTGACACAGACGTCGAGGGTACCGTAGCTGATCTCTTCATACGAGGAGCTGGAGCTGGAGCCGTAGCGGTCCGCATCGGTCTAGTATGATTGAATATTAAGCTCTTTTTATCCGCCTCACTCAGGCTGTCACCAATGGTCCTCGTCGTGTTCCTTGTATTTGAAAACCCTGGCCGATTCTCTTTTACAGAAGCTGGAAACTTTGGAATGCGCGACATCTGAAAAGCAAATTGGTTTTTTTAAAGAAATGCACTTTTCAAGCGCTTCCTTGTTAAACACTAATAAAACAATAGGGTATGAGTCGAGACCATGGCATTGATACTCACCTTTCATTAACTTTTTATTACTAAATACATTAAAATAACACACTTTAAACGCGAACAATTGATTCGTTTGTCAAAACAACTCAACGGTATTTTTGTTTCAAATTTTGAATGCAGCAGCAGTTTTTTTTTTAGTGAATTGGCTTCAGCAGGGCTTCAAGTTCTAGTTTTTCGGCTCTGTTGTTGTTCGGTTACAACTCTATAGTCTATTTCTAAAAATATATTTAGGGCATGGAACAAGGAATTACGACTACGATGATTTAGGGTAACTTTGGCATAAAACGGCAAACTTGGCTTAAAAAGTGACTTTTTGAGATTTTATTGACAAAATTGCTAAAGAAATTCTCAGAAAGTTGAATAATTACAATTTATACAAACAAATATTGAAATATCTGTCTGTGATTTCGAAATAACTGCCTCTTATTTAGAGTAATAATTATTATTTTTATCGATATCATGAACCAAACTTGACGTTTTTAAAATAATTGCCTGTCTGTTAATTTACCGAGCATTACACCTTCGGAACAATTTCCGGAACGACTGAATAGTATCAACGGGACTTTCGCAGTAAAGCGCCCTATACATTGTCCATCTTGCTGTACGTCCCGCCAAGGACGCGGTGCTGGACAGTAGCATACGCACTATCGTGTACGACAGATGAAACGAAACTTTAATAGCGAACGCACGCAATTTTTTTGTAATCCCACCAGTGTTGTCAAGATGTCAAAAGATGAGAATTCTACTTGTGTTATCTTTAGAACAAAAGAAGGAAAAGGTTCTGGATCAAAACAATCTATAAAAAACGTGCCCAGTCCTTTTTTGTTTGTTCATGTAAAATATTCCACAAACAGGTGTGGAATTTGTATTTTTCAATAAATCGCGATATAATTTTGCGATCTGCCATTTTTAGGGTTCCGTACCAAAATGGTAAAAATGGAACCCTTATGGTGAGACTTTCTCCGCCCGTCCGTCCGTCCGTCTATCACAGTCGATTATTTCAGTAACTATTAAAGCTATCGACATAAAATTTGGAATATTTGTGTATAATAGTGGCCCAACATCGAAACAACAACAATCAAAAATAATCGAAAATTATTTTTAGTTTTATTAAAAAAGGTGGAAAATCAGGGGTTTGAAATTTCAAAAGTAAAATAACTACAATTATTGTATACTAAGTGGGGTATCATATGAAAGGCCTGTACCTGTATATTCTAAAACAAATTTTTATTTATTTTTATCTATAATAGTTTTTGATTAATTGGGCAAAATGTCGAAATTAATACCCCCCCCCCCCCCCCCTCCCCTTAACTCCAAAGTTTACCAATCGAAAAATCAGAAATAATTATGGTCTATTGACCAACCTCTATTACATAAACCTCTATTGAGGTTTATGTATTTTTTACAGGAAAAATAAAACCAACGCTCTAGCATAGTTTTTTTTATATTAACAATAAACCTCTACAAACAAAGTTATATTAAAGATGAATAAGCAAATTAACATATTAGTATCGTTTTACTTATACTTTTGGAGTACGGAGCCCTCGGTGCGCGAGTCCGACTCGCACTTGGCCGGTTTTTTTGATTTTGCTACAGAATACAACCACTCACAAGGAGCATTTTGCCGTGCACATAATCTGTGGTGCACACTTCTCTCGGCCACAGATTAACCTCGGCGGCCAAATTCTGTGGGCTGAATGACGACTGCTAGTGCTGTACAGCAAGTCTCCACACCATCTAGCATACGAGCAGTCCGTTCACAGTTATTTTACCTCTGACAACCTCCGTCAAGCCATAGTATTTTGTCAAAATATTATGGCTTGACGGAGGTTGTCAGAGGTAAAATAACTGTGAACGGACTGTACACGATACACGACCGTCTTGACGTACGTCAAAGCTATTCACTATCCATCGGCGACGTACGTCGCGACTTAGTAAGTGGTGGGGGAAATCTGCTGGATGGAAAACGGCTCCACGTCCAGCAAAGTTAATAATAATTATTGACGTACGTCAAGCCTATTCACTGTCGTTTTTGATCGTGCTTCGTGCATGACCTTGGCGGGACGTACAGCAAGATGGACAATGAATAGGGCCTTTAAGGTAGACGGAATGACTTTCCTACAAGACTTTCAAATAGGAGGTGTATTTTCTATGTTTTTACACTGACCGATATTTCAGAGGTTTCTAAACCGATATGTGAGGCGATTTTTATATTTTCTTGATAGTGGAAAACGATGAAATAATAGATCTAGGTATTATACCTAACTTCATTGAAAAATTTTTAAAGAGGTCCATCGAAATGTGATTGAAATACAAAACATCGAAGCTCATGTGATGAGATCGAACCTTGATCGAACACGTTACATCGATAGCCTGCTTATGTAGGGATGCAAAGTACGATACATCGATGTTTCAGTAGAAAAAACATCGATGTTTGCCATCGATGTTCACTATTGCAAAACATCGATGTATCGATGTTATCTACGATGTTTTTACATCGATATTTTGCCTGCCATCTAGTTTGGTACTTTTAGCAGAGCCTGCCTGAGTCAGGCAGGCTCTGCTAAAAGTAATTAGTGGCGTGACGTCACTCGGTAATAATTTAATAATCTTTTAAGAAAAAAGTGGTTGTCTGTAAAGTCTGTTTATAGATGATAATTTTACGTGATAACGTCATAAGAAAACTTACCTATTCTTATATTTGTTAGATCATTGAAAAAAATTAAAAAATAACATCGATGTTTCGATACATCGATGTTTTTTTGGGGCGATGTTTTGTGTACATCGATGTTTGTTCTGAAACATCGATGTATCGATACATCGATGTTTTTGCTTTCGATATTTGCATCCCTATGCTTATGGTATCAACCTTCGAAAGTTTAAGGGTGGAACCACATTTGTGAGGATTGATTCGGATTTTGCCTATACAAAACTGTCATTTTCCATACATTCGTGTACGCATCGAAAAGCCGATTTGATCCGTACACGTTTCTATGGAATTTGACAGTTTTGTATGGGCGAAATCCGAAACGATCCTCACAAATGTGGTTCCACCCTTAGGAATTAAAGTCGGAATTTTAATTCGATTCCAGATTTGACAATTTCAGTGTTGCAACGTTATGACAAGTACTAAATAATGACGTTACGAAATTATTCGATACGGAAATGGAATATTTCCGAATCGATTCCTCTCGTTTATAGTAGTATATCTAAACAACTACTACTTTAATAGAAACTAATTATATCAGGAAATTAAATATTTCTGAACGGATAATTTAGTTATGACGATTAATTTTATTAAGGATCTGAGAGTTTTCTTTAATAATTGTGTGTGAAATAAATAAAAAAATGTGATCATGAAGGAACATGAGAAATAAAACAAATAGATGTATTATGGTAATATTTTATTTTATAAATCGTCGCCGTCTTCGCTATCGCTATCGCTGTCACTTTCTGTAACATGTATTATAAATGTGTCTGTGATATTGTCAATTAAAATATCTAGCCTACTCATTTTTTCCTCTTCTTTGACAACATGGGATACGCATTTAGACCATTCGGTAGCCGTAATTTTTTGAATGCCTTCCTCAAATAAATTTCTCACGTCTGTCAATTTGAAGGTTTTATTATTTTGAGCTACATGCCCCTTTACCTGCGCCCATATCAATTCGATAGGGTTCAGCTCGCAATGGTAAGGGGGCAGTCTTAAAACCGTGATCCCATGTTGTGCTGCCATTTCGTCTACAGCGTACTTATTAAAAGACTCGTTATGTGGAATCAGTTCTAAAAGCGTAGCTTTAACCATATCTGGTTCGTAATGAATATATTTATTTAAAAGCCAGTCTTGAATGGCAGCTTTTTTCCAGCTCATTTTTGGTGCCGTTTCCAATTTTCGGGAGTGGTAAGGTGCATTGTCCATCACCACAATTGAGTTTGGTCTTAATTTTGGTAAGACTCCAGCGAACCACTCCTCAAAACAAACTGCGTTCATCTCATCATGGTAATCTTCACAATTTTTCTTTGCTTCAAAAATCATGAGCCCCTTTTCCAGGAAGCCTTCTTCACTACCTATATGGCTAATTATGAGACGTTTGCCTTTTCCAGATGGATTTTTTTAATCCACTGGTCAGTCCCTCCAAAAACGCTTGCCGAGATGATGTGACTTTCTTGTCCACCCAAGTTTTTTTACAGTATGACCTAAAAATAAATATAGTACATTAACATTCAATATTACTATTAAATTTAATGTAAAATGTATATAAATTCAAAATGTTAGCCTTACCTGCGTTAACCCAAGTTTCATCTTGATAATATATATGTCTCCCTTCTCGTCGAAACTGACATATAGATCGCAAGTAACGCTGGCGCCATGTTATTATATCATTTCGATCAATAAGTGTGCTCTTGCGTGACCGTGCAACAAATTTAAAATTAAGATGCTTCAAAATTTTTCTGAGGGTGTCTTTGGAAACCTTGGGCATTTCTGGATCATCGTTCATCACTTGTAAAATCTAAAATAGTAAATTTTATAATAGTTTGGAATCATTACTTATATATATATATATATATATATATATATATATATATATTCATCAATTTTGTCTTTGAAACTTCGCTTTGGTCCAGTTTTTTTATGAGGAGTTGGCGCCGCACCTTTATTTACTTCCTTCAAAACGTAACAAACAGAGCGTGAGGTTATTACCAATATGTCAGCAACTTTGCTCATACATTCATTTTCTTCCACTACTTCAAAGGCCTCCAATTGCGCAGAAGTTTCATTTTTCACGTACTTGTAGGCATTGCGGATCATTACTTTTTCAGTAACAGTGAAAGCTTTTCGTGGACGTTTTTTTCTTGGCGACAAGAAAACATCCACGTCTTTTTGTGATGTACTTGGCTGAGGATCCATTTTGATGGAAAACCAAAACAAATAGATTCACTCAAAGTTCACAAAAAAACTATAAACGTAACAACAAACACAACGTAACAAAACTTTAACAAAAACCCAACAAAATAACAAAATATCGATTCGCAATGAAACAAGATATTCGTGCAGTCAGACTGGAAGAATGAAGCCGAATGACAAGATAAACAAAATGGCGATAGCTGCACGAGCGCGCACGGGATGCCAATACAGAAAACTATCTAGGTTCTTTTATTATAAGTTTTGTTTTTAATATAAAAAACAAAAATATTAACTTTTTATAAAATAAAGCAGCGGTTACTAATTAATAAATAATTATTATGAGTAATTATGTATTTATTTAAATAAAAATCAATAATTTAGTCTTTAATTGGCACACCAATATTATGATTACATAAACATAAATCGCGATTGTTTATCGATTTTTGTGTTCATCACTACACTATTATATGTGGTATCATTATTTTACAAAATGACAGTAGCTAATGTCAAACGTGGAATCGAATTACAATAGGGTATTTGACTATATTAAAAATATCGTTTCATTTGGTGTCATCCTAAAAGATTATTATCTAAAAACATTATTCCATACGACAAAACTAAAAAATAAAGTTTTATTTAATTAGAAAACATTAAATAAAATTGCTATAATTCCGGCCATGGTCACGTGATCGAAAACGTTCCGTGATCTCGAATGACGTCACAGTCCACACCACCTATGGGATGTGGAATTGTCATTGTTTGAAATGTGAACTGTGACGTCATGAGAGCAAATGGAACGTTTCGGCGGCAATTTATTTTTTTGAATTGTTTCTCGATTTTTATGAAAAATACTGAAAATTATGCCGAAACATACGTTTTGTTAGCTTCAGCATAGCATTATTAACAATTTAAGATGATTTTCTAAAAGTAGTCAAATACCCTATTCCGACTTTACACTCTAGAGTGTAGTGTCACTGTCGATTTTTACTATAGGCTCTATGCATAGACGAATAAGCTCTATGCAACGTAGGTATGCGTAATTTCAGTCTGATCTTGCCAAATGTAAGGTCTTTGGATCTTGCATCTCTTCAATGTGGAAGAATATTGACAACACTATTATTTATAAGTCTATGATTGACAATTAGTTCAGCCTAGAGGGCGCCATTTATTTGATAAAAGGAGTGAACTAGGAATTACGGCGCAAAGGAACGGAATTAAGGTGGCAATTCATGTGCCGCTAAAATAGCTTGGCAAAAAGAGTAGAAATTAACAGGGGCGCAAAATTTTCTTGAACCTAGCAACCCGAACTAGCCCGAATAGTACGACAGATTAGTTTGTAAAGCTATTTTACAGTGCCTCAAGTATTTAAATTGGCGGTGGCGTGTTGAGAAATTAATTCGGTCATCCAATTTTTATACCCCATGGTCATCTTGAAAATTCACTATTATATACCCGAAAAAGTGTCACGTTCCTCCTGAGCCTGAGGGTGCAAGCGAGAGCGCGGAACAAGCGATAGAGAGGCACGATCGGCCCAAGCGTTGGCTTGTGACTTGTTAGTTGTTTCTCCGCAAACCGACTTTACAGATAACCAATTTTTATCATGGAGCTAGGAATAATTATAGGTTACTCGATGGTTACTGGCCTCTACGCCTCTAAAGTCTAGAGTCTAGACATACTCTGGCCCATGCTTTGTCAATTTTTGAATTTGGCAACATTCTATGTGAAGTCACACTCACTCACAAGTGTCAAATTGCCATTTTTGTTTCAATGTGTGTGGTGTGGCGAATAATTCTTGAAATCTTAGTGTGGCTAAATAGTGGTTAATTTATGAAGGATCATCATCAGGGAAACTTTGGATTAGGTACGGATTGATTTGTGATATATAAGTACTTTATACTATTTTATATCAATTACAAAATCCGTCGCCAGACCTGTTTATCACTACTGACGGATGTCCTTGTACATTTTGCAAGAAGCAGAGTGGCGGTAAATTTGATTTTCATTTACGATTTCGACTTAATATGTGAATATTTTTTATGAAATAAACTAATAATGGGTAGCTCAGAAGAAAGTGTGGTTACTAGTAGCAGTAAACATGAGAACGACCACGCCGAAAATGACGCTGGCGATAATTCGGAGAACGACGTCGCGGAAACAACAGACCCGTCATTTAATACGAGTGTGGCGTCGCATCCATCCATGAGTGAAGGTAATACGTCTAAAGAAGGTGAAGCTTCTGTAGTAGGAACCTCCAAAAGAATAAAGAAAAAATTCAGACATGGGAAAAAGGGTTGTAGCAAGGACAACCTGGAGAGGAGCGCCGTGCGGAGACTTCATCATTCGGGCCCAAAGTTTAAACAAAATAAGAAACGAGCACAAAGTATTCCATCCTTATCAAAGTACTTTCTTCCAACCAAAAGGCCTCGCAAGGAGACTTTTATTCCACCTACTAAATTCCTCCTTGGTGGAAACATTTCTGATCCACTCAACCTTAATAGCTTACAAGACGAAAACGTTAACAGAGCTATGAATGCTGTGACACCCGAGTCTTCACCGCTACCCACTCCCCCCAGGCACAAAGCTAAGATAGATGTTATAATCCCACCTAACATAAGGGATCCTCTTAATCTCATGGAGCCATTGGATAATGAGGAGTATGAGAAGAGACTCGAAATGCAACAGCGCAAGCCAAGGAAGAAGCCAAGAATAAGACGTCGTACAATTGAGACAAATGCAAACACAAATACAAGTGAACCCACAGTTGAAGTTAAGCCTGAGAAAGACGATGGGATTAAAGAGCCTCTCCCTCCAGAGCCATCCACATCCAAGTGTCGAAAGAGATCTTGCAGTGACAGTGACAACAGTTCACTCAAAGGTAAAGATGGTAAGAAGTTGAGGAGGATGGATTCACTGGATAAAATTGTGAGCCCAGTGGTTCCCCAGCCGGGAGCGTGGATGCGCGCGCGGCCGCAGCAGCGGGCCGCCGCTCCGGAGCGCCCCGTCTCACCACATCGGACTAGACTAAAGAGCACCACAGAAGAAGAGCAAAAAGCGCCTACATTTCATCCTAAAAATTCAAGATATCAATATGGAAACTATGATAGGTTGGTACCATTTTACGTTTCTATTAAAAGAACTCAAGTAATTTTTTTTCAATATTTTAATTTATTAAATCACCAAAAAACGTATCATGTTAGTAAATAAATAAATATTGCACTCTTAAAACAATGACTGAATCCAAAATTGTATCTTTCGGGAATCAACGAAAACTGTATTTACTTTATGACATGATATATTTTTTAGCTGCTGTAGAATCAAACCTAATATTTAATACCTTATTGCTGAATAGAAAAGAGGTGTTTTTTTTTATGTAGATTGTGAAGCTTGTTCTTTTAAAAATACCAAATTTTAGTAAAACTCACTTTGCCAAAATTTCATATTCAGTCATTGTTTTATTAAGAGTGCGATATCATACAATAAGCAATAAGTTATTAATCAGTTAATTATAATTTACAGGTATTACGGCTATCGCAATTTAAACGCCATGATGGACATAAGACTTCAAGTGTTTGAAATGCACCGGCACCTATTTCAGAATAAAGATGTGTTGGACATTGGCTGCAATGTGGGACACATCTCAATAGCTGTGGCCCGAACACTCGGCGCCAAATCTGTTGTAGGAATCGACATTGATCCACTACTCATTGGTATGTACCAGTCTCAGTTGACTGTAATAATATTATAATATTATATTTTTTTAGTTTTTGTTCGAAGAACTGATGGTCGTTGGGGTCCCAAGGTGTTGGAATGGTGACCCCGCACTGAGAAACGCAGTGTTGGCAGACCCCCCACCAGGTGGACCGACGACATCAAACGAGTTGCAGGGAGCCGCTGGATTCAAGCGGCGCAAGACCGAAGCCTGTGGAAGTCCATGCAGGAGACCTTTGTCCAGCAGTGGACGTGTATGGGTTGATAAAGAAGAAGAAGAAGATATTTTTTTAAGAGGTGTCTCTGGTGGTGGTATCTGGTGCCTCTTCACGGGTGTTCCAAATGTTCATGGAAGGCAGTAATCACTTAATACTTCACGGGTGTTCCAAATGTTCATGGAAGGCAGTAATCACTTAATATAAAGCAGGCAGGCAAACTGGTTTCACGAGACACATTTTTTATTTAATATAAACAGTTAATACTAATTGTTTGTATTAAATAAAAAATGGGTGTCATGAAACATTCGGTAGGAACGAAGATTATAAATTAATAATAAGGTTAATAATAAATAAATAAAATAAAAATAAAAATAGTAATCTGAAGTCAGGATTTGAACCCCCACACTGACAGTTTCACTCCTACTTTCGCTCCGCTACACCAAAGCTTTAATGGAAGGTGTGTAATAAATGAAAGCAACAAGTGTCGTGACGGTAAATTCTTACACTTTTTTGCCTCCATCCGCCAAACGGTCCCAAAAGGAACTAACTTCATTCCAAAAAGTTTGGCAGTTTGTCTGTTTTATAGGATCTCTTACTGTAAAGGTGTTTATCTCTTTCAGGCAGGGCAAGAAAGAATCTAAAATCCTTAATCCCGGTCCCTTCAGAACAACCAAAGATAGAAGAAGAAAAGAAAAATGATGGGGAAGACAAGAAAACAGAATGTGATAAGTGCAAAGACGACAAGTGCGAGGAATGTACAACCACAGATCAAAAACATGAAAAGGAAGATGATCCGAAAAAGAACTTGACTGGGAGGAAGTTGCGAAAGCCGAGGAAGAATAGAAAGTCTATCAACAAGGAGCAAGGACAGTGTTTCTTCCCCATGTCCATGTCGCTGATGTTTGGTCCCATTGGAGATTCAAAGACTGATGTAGCAACTCCTGGCTTTCCTTATAATGTCACTTTTAAACAAGTAAGTTTTATTTTATATATGAAGTTACTACAATTGATGCTTAAATTAATAGAAAATAGTTAATTGTTGAAGGAAATGTAGAATTGTGCTTCAGAAAATTTCCTGGAAAGTTGGAGTTTGGTATGAACTTGGTTTTGATTTCCTCTTTTTTTCTGGAAATTGTTTACTCAAGTTTGGTTCGGCTTCCAGTCAGAAGTCTTGGACTTTTGAGTCCATACATGTATGTATTTTTACATATTCATGGCAGGGAAAAAAGGTTCCTACAAAAATCCAATCTAGGAACAGAACGAATAGGAAAAATATTATTCTTTCTTTAATTTTTTTAATTT